>CM024244.1:36948787-39348787 GCA_013421045.1 Propylea japonica
TAAGAGAGATAGGCCAACATATGTTACATATTCGAAATCAGGGGAAAAAGAGCTAGCCAAACATGGAAAAATATACAGGGTGTTCCATTTGAAAAAATAAAGTTGCCATCAATATGTTGGCCACCCTGTATATATTTCAGTTTCCGGAATCATATCAAAAAACCTCAGTTGATTTCGTGAAACTTTTGTACGAAACATTTTTTTGTATCTCCTTTAGTAACAAAGTGAAAGGGGGGGTCAAATTATAGTGAAAAACCCGGTACGCATCGAAAGATTACTTGTCATAAATACCACCCAGTAGTGGAACCGCATGTCATCATGAATTCAAAATGTCGACAAATCTTACATATGACAGTATATATGTTTCGAATATATTATCATAAAGAGTCATTAAAAATCACCAGAATATACGTAAATCTATCATTTTTTTTAATACAGGGTGGACTACCCATAACTTTGCACCCCGAATTTTGAGCATTGAGATGAAATAACGAAAAAAAGCTCGAACAGTTCAAATTTTGTTGAGGGGTTGACAAATAAGGGTGTTCAAATGAGTTTGATATCACTACCCCTCTAGCCGCAACCCCTAACAGCTCTCATTTTTGAATAGGGAAGGGAGTCGAACAGCACTTTGTTGAAAAGGCAATTGAATTTTCTGCATGGATGTATTTTTTTTATCGCTTTTTTTACAGAGTGACTCAGTATTCCATCAATAACTTTCACACGCCGAATTTGGATCTTTGAGATCGAACAAGTGAACTTTTATTTACAGAAGGACATGTTAGTCTGTTGAAATGAGTTCCATATCACAAACCATCTAGCCGCTACCCTAAAGGTTGACGCTCACATGGACGAAGAGGCGCGAAGCGAGACGAAGCGTTCGCCGATAACCGCTCACTTGGACAAAGCGATGCGCCGAGCAGGCATCGGATGAAATTCTCCCTATCTCTAGGCAACAATAAATTTTTATTTATTATTATTACCCTTGTTGCATGCCGCTCACCCGCATGAAAAATGGTAGAGCTATTGTTATTTGATCATCAGAATCTCTGTAGTCCGCAGTAGTATTTCAATATTTCAATGAAATCCTTGTCGTCCTATCATCAAACAGGAATACAAAAAAAAAACTATATTTAATCTTTGATACGAAATGCTTATTTCTTTTTTAACTGATTGAAAAAACAGAGCAAGTAGTAATCGAATTCCCTCATTCTGGTGATTTCAGGACAAATACCTTTTCTACGACAACATCGAAAAATGTCTTCTTCTTTCTTACTGTTAGAAAATAATTCACTAAATAAACATGAAACACTTCATGAAGGAATTATTTTTAACACAATTAATTATTATCAACTAATTTATTATTTAAAATAAGAAATCATATTTATTAGAATCATAATAATTGATGGTTAAGTTTGAAGAACGACTTTCAACATTAATCCTGAACATGTTTAATGTTTGCTGATTATATATCCTTCGAAGGAATTATTCCACAATTTTTCAATTTTATTAGATATTTTAATTTCTTTGGGAGAAGAATTCTTCAAAATTTTTTTGTATTCATATTATATAATACCTATATTTCAGACGATTTGAATTCACATTCATAGTTACAAAATACAAAAATGTTGTTTGTGTTGTATTTCAAATTTGCTTTTCCAGAACTCAATTGAGAGAATTCTAATCAACACTCTCATGAGCCATTGAAAACAAACTCATTTCACACAAATACTGTGTTTTCCCCATTGACAAAATTTCAGTATAAAATTTCCATAAAAATCGCATATTATGTTTCTTTGAGTTGGGAATACAGCGCGCCGAACTTGGGTCACGAACCTGATTCCGGCACCAACTACCTACTTGAGGTCCGCCTAGGAAGATTTGTAGCGCATATGACCCAAGGATCATTAACTCGTCAAACGACTCGCCTCCTGGCTGCTCTTCGGTTCGCGCCTTCTAGTTGACCGTCTACCCATTTGTTTCAATGCAAACCCTTCCGCTGGAAAACGACGCATTCTTTCCGAGCGCTTCGCTTCGTCGTTTTAATATTCCCCGCGTCTAATGATTCGGCTCTTCATTTCGCGCCTCCTAAGTGAGCGTCTAACCATTTGATTAAGTGCAAACCTCTTCGGCGGAAAGCAACGCTTTGCCTCGCTTAGCTCCCCTTTGCCCACGTGAGCGTCAACCTTAACAGCAATTATTTCAATTTGAACGAAAGCGCACGATTTACTTTGTGAAAAAAATACATTCATGCTCGACCTCTTTTCCCTATTCAAAAAATAGAGCTGTTGAGGGTTGCAGCTAGAGGGGTAGTGATATCCAACTCATTTGAACACCCTTATTTGTCACCCTTTCAACAAAATTTGACCTGTCCGAGCATTTTTTCGTCATTTATTATGGATGACCAATCCTGTATATTGTTAAAAATAATGGAAACACCCGAACAGTAAGCACAACAACACAAGATACCGAAAAATAAACTGTCGCTGGAGTTCAACTGTTGATTTCTATAGGTAAAACGCGGTCCCACTGCAGTACACCATCCACTTCCTCAGATCAAAAAAGAACTTTTTGTTCTTTATTGATCTTAGTCCACTTCGAAGGTCCTTCAGCATATGCGCGAACTTGTTTATACTGCTTCGACTTAAATTTGAACAGACAAGAAAATGTTATTATGTATATATGGTGAAAGCATGTTCAATACTGTGTATACTCTAAACTATGTAGAAACAACAGCAACTTTCAGTGCTATTCAGTGTGTAATGTAGTTATTACAAGTGGTTCAACGTGAAAAATGTTTTGTATATCCATATTTAATTAATGAACCTCTGTCAAGAGAAAATGGGATGTTTTGTTCGAATATAGCAGGAACATACTCAAATCTATGATTTGTTATAGAAGAACATACCCACACAAATGTAACATAACCCCCTAGGTGGATGTGGGGGCTAAGGCGTGCGCCTAAAAGTTTCTACGAAGCTGTAGGCCCTTGTTCGAATCCCGGTGCGGGTATGGATGTTTGTGTATAGTAGTGTGTAAGAACACGAATTGTCATAGTGGTATGTAAGATGTGTATGACAGTCTAAGTGTTGAATAAAATGAATAATGATAAGTTCGATGCCTCGATGGTCTAATCTACCAAGCATAGTGAAAGGAAGATGAATTAATCAACAAAATCTAACAGAGCCCAAATTTTGGATTGCCTTCTGCCTGCTAAGATTAACGACACGTTTGTGATCTGAAAATTGGAATATGTTTAGCTGGCGATTTCCCTACTAAACCTTCTCAACAAATTTAGTTCCGTCCAAGTTTTGGTAAGTGTTTTTGTCTAATTTAAGGTGATTGTCATATCTGCTCTATCGTTGTTTTAACGTTACCAACTGACTCAATACTTTAACTACTACTACAATCTTTATCCAAAATGTCTAATGAAAGTCCTGGGGACACTCCTGGGCCTCTTCTTTATTATCCTCAAAGCATCTAATAATGTTCTCGTCAATATCGAATCCTTATACAGTGTGTTTGCTCATGACTTAGCGATAATTTAAGGGCATCAAATATACCTAATTTTATCGACAAAAACGCCCAAATTTGAAAGTTCACCCCCTTAGTTTTGGAGTAGCCCCCATTTTAAACTTAAACTTTTTTATTTTCGTTGACCCTTCCAAATAATATCGATTTCTTTTGACATAAAGGTCCTACAGATGTGAAAAAAATATTTTTTGAAAGATGATACTACCGCCTTTTATTAAAGTGATACAATATGAAAACATATAACTTAAAAATGTTATAAAAAAATTCTTTAAAAAAAATTTAGTAAGAAAATGTACTGATTTTCCCAGTAAATTCGCAATTGTACAACTAGCACATTGAAGTATAATTTTTTCTCAATGAGCTAACATGCAAGGATATTAGCAACAAAACGATACCAACATAATTTCTGTAAGTTACATTTTTAGAAAGTAATTGCTGTTCGAACATGACCATTATGAAAATTTATAAAATAAAAAAAACCTCAGTACTGTACTCTCGATAATTGTTAATGACCAAACAAACAGATGAATCATGAAAATTGCTCAAAATGCCCGCCTATGCTCTGTAGACAGGCAGTGGCTTTCATGACAACCTGTCTTGTGTCTTTTCCTCGCGTAGTGATCATGTTCGAACAGCAATAACTCTCAAATTATGTAACTTACAGAAATGATGTGAGTGGTGTTTTGTAGCTAATATCCTTGGGTGTTAAATCATTGAAAATAATTATACTTCAATTTGCTAGTTCTTGTACTATTGCGGATTTACTGAGAAAATCAGTACATATTTTTACTGAAACTGTTTTAAAGAATTTTTTTATGGCGTTTTCAAGTTAAATATTTTTATATTGTTAAACTTCCATAAAAGGTGGTAGTATCATATTTAAAAAAAAAATTTTCACATCTGTATTACCCTTATGTCCAAAGAAGTCGATATTATTTGGAAGGGTCAACGGAAATAAAAAAGTAAATTTGAAATGGGGGCTACTCCAAAACTGAGGGGGTAAACTTTCAAATTTGGGTGTTTTTGTCGATAAAATTATGTATATTTGATGCCCTTAAATTATCGCTAAGTCATGACCAAACACACTGTATAGAACTGATGCCAATTTCTCGGACGAGGAGATTGCAATATTGAGACAAACAATTATTGACACACAGGATAGCGAAGTATGTTAGATGACAAAAGTGACAGCGGTTCACATTAGCCGGTAACTTCAGTAATAATCCTAAGCAACACCGGCATTGAATGCCAAATTCATGTCATCAATTTACCTTAGAATCAAATTCTATGCCAAAAGCATGTCAAAGCCAAATGGCTGTTTCTATAGCAGGGCTGTCCAGACCTGATTTGATCCCGGGCCAATACAAATTACTAAATAGATTGGAGGGCCGCACAAATGAAAAACATATTTTTGAAAAGGTTTAATAACGTTCAATATAACTGATATTTAACTGTTACATTAAATTTCAGGTATTATCATTGTATATCTTTATACAATGGTATTAGTGCTTCATTAATTTATCTTTCACAATCTTTTCAATATTAATATTAATATTAGTTGTAGCCAGACGCAGTGCGTGCGTGAGTGAATCATCCGATAGTGAGGATCTATATTTAGATTTTATAAAATTCATCGTGGAATACGCACTTTCACAAAGATAGGTACTGCCCATCATCGAACCTATTTTTAAGCCGAGATTGGTTAATTTGGGGAAGCGATCGCCAAGGAGCTTAAAAAAATCTATTCCAGACTCTGTTCTGCCCTTGTAAAAGCGGTCTGATTGTAGGTCGCATAATTCTAATTGATAGTCAGTCCTCACACTCTCGATATCAATTGTTAACGGATGAGTAAAAAGTGATATATCACTCTCTAATTCTTTGAAATCTATGAATCGCTGCTCAAATTCCACAATTATATAGTCAATATATTTCAGGAGATTGTTCTTCCATTCTAATATTAAAAATATACCACAGGCCGTATAAATATCGACTGCGGGCCGCATGCGGACCGCGGGCCGTGCTTTTGGCAGCCTTGTTCTAGACCACTGAGATAGAAATCACGGCTAAAACTAATGCCAAATTAGGTTAAAAGCAATATAGAATTTTTTCCAAAACCATGAGGAATTATTCGGAGCATTAGGATAGCACTCAATGCTAAACAAAATGCTGAAGTAATTCCAAAGCCATATTACATTACTTGAAGAAATAACTGCGCATTTATTGCTTGAATGAAGGCTAGAAGAATCTTATTGCTTTATGGAATTTTAAGGAGCATTTGTTTGGACTTTATGGCTACACTATTTTCCAAAAGGAGACATGGTTCTCAAATAACCTAAAAATAAAAAAACTGTTCTGATTCGATTCAACTGCTCTTTTACATTCAGTGATAATGGACAAAAACCAAATGAATATTTTCAATAAAATAAAAAATTTCGCTAATTCAAGCGTAGTGTCCGATCTTTTGAAACAATTCGAGGTGGCTTGAAAACAGTGAATGAAAGTTACATTTTAAGTTCGGAATTGCCTATTTCCCGGCAGTTGTCTCCTGAATGTTCAAATTTGCCAAATGACGTAACTTCATTTTTGAATAACCCGAAAGGAGTACAGTCTTCCATGCTCAAGGAGCAATATGAATATGACTATGACGTTGATAAAAACAAAATAAGCGACTCTGAGGAAAGCTTAGGCGAAGAAGAATCATTCTCTTTAAGGGAACATCTGAAAGAAAGGGCTTTATCTCATAATATAAGTCATTCCATTCTAAAAGATTTGTTAATTCTTCTTAGTAAAATAAACATTCCCTATATCCCAAAAGATCCAAGAGCAATCTTAGGTACTCCTTAACATATTGAAGTAATCAAAATGGGCAATGGGGAATATTGGCATAATGGAGTTGAAAAAGCACTGAGACAACTTTTGAAATACTATTCCGATAAACCTCAAGATAACATACTTTTTAATTTCGATATTGATGGCATTCCAATTTATAACAGCTCAAAGGTGCAATTGTGGCCCATACTGGTTACAGTTCATGATGACACAAAAATACCCCCTACATGTATAGGACTTTTCTGTGGGTACTCTAAGCCACCTTCTCCAGTTGGATTTTTGACTCCATTTGTCACTTGAAAAGGGTATTTTGATGAAGAAAAAACAAATTGAAGTTAGTGTAAGGTGTTTTACCTGTGATACTCTAGCTAGATCGTTTATAACAGGTAAAATTTTGCTGATAAACATAGCATGAGCTTTCCTAGGAGAGATTGCAAATTGAGAACCGATTAGAGTTTTAGATCGAAAGAAGACACAGACCATCATAAATAAAGCACTCCTCTTGAATTTTGCCAATAGATATGATGAAAAGTGTTCCAATTGGAGATTCACTACATTCAATCGACTTGGGAGTTATGAAAAGATTACTGATTGGATGGACACAGGGAAATTTGACAAAGCGGACCAAATGGTCACCGTTCGAAATTGATCAAATCTCTACTTTTTTGAAGTGTGTAAAAAAGTCTTCAGAAATTCATAGAAAACCTCGATCTCTTGATGTTTTGAATTCCTGAAAAAGAACAGAATTCCGAACTTTCCTATTTTGTCTTGGTCCAGTTATTCTTAAAGAATATTTAGCTCCGGATGTATATAACCATTTTCTCTTATTATTGTGCAGCACAGTTATCTGCAGCGCTAATGAATATAAGAAATAATTGAGTATTGCTCAAGAATGTTTTTCAAACTTCATCGATAATTATATCAATTTCTATGAGGAAGACTTCATAACCAGCAATATACATAACTTATGTCATTTGGTAGATGAAGTAGAAGAGTTCAGCATTTCATCAAGCTTCAATTCCTATACTTTTGAGAACCATCTGCAAACATTGGAAAGATCTCTTAGAACTGGCAATAATACATTGCAGCAAGCTGCTAGGAAAATTGTTGAAGAAAGACGAAGAAGAAATTATGGTGGAAACACCTCAATATTCAATTCTGAGATTTAAAAATAATTGTTCTTCACATGCCGAAAATATTCACACAATAGAAATCGAAAAAGGTGTCAAACTAACTCTAAAATTTTAAGGACAAATAGTTTTTGACAAATGATAAGCCAATAGCTTCATGCCAGAATTTTATAGTGGAAAATAATGAAACCTTAATATATGGTTAGATTCTAAACCACTACACTGATCTTTTCAAAACACCTTTAAAATCAAGTTATTTAAATATTATTTTCATTTCATATTGTACTGATGAAATAAATGTATCTATTACCATACACAAATTGAATAATATCAAATATAAACTAGTTCCTATTAAGTACAAAAAAACCACAACATTTTTTCCACTTATTCATAGCATTCATTAGACTTCAAATTCAAATATTCAATGAAAATTCAATTTTTACTTCACTAGTTTTATTTCACATATAAATCCATAATCTATAGTTATTAGAATAAATCTAAGTTTCTTTTCCAGACTCCACATCATCATTATGGATCTCTTTGTCAACAAGAAATATTGGCAGTTTTTTTCTGTTTATTCTGCTTGTTACGTCGTGAATGTACTCTGTAGCTCCTGGATAAAGTTGTAATGTTTGCTATTTTTCAAAACTCTTTCGAAAAATAATTCCTGACCCTCCAATGTAATTCTTGTGCCAGCAAGTTGAACAATTTTGAAAAAAGTATTTAAGAATAAAGTTAAATTCATTAAACCATACTTTTTCAGGCCCTTTATTTTTGTCGATCCAGTCAAAAAGCACTTGATTAGAAAAGAGGGATGAAAAATAGTATCTAGTAATGTTTATGCTATTATCATCCAATTTTTTTATCCATCTTTTTCACCGATCGATGATGAATTTTCTACAAACCAATCTTGATAATTCTGGTGATTTAGCAGATTTGCTTTTAAGGATTAAAATTTTTCTACGGAATCAATCGGCAATATGCCATTGAAATCTTTAAATTCTTTATTTATTTTAGTCGTATCCTCCTCTTGCGTTCGAGATTTGTTTAAGTCCATTAATAAATTGATGATTTTCTCAAATTTTAGTGTCGACTGCAGTAACTGCAGCTTTGAAATTTTCAAATTCTAAGACAATCTATCTATTTTCTTCACCTAATTCATCTATTTTTAATAATTAATCTTCAATAAATCTGTCGTTTGTTGTAATGTCAACCAATGCAACTGGATCTGAAATCATGGAAGCAAAAATTACTTTCACGGTAGCATTTTATTTTAATATTAAATGAAGAGTATAGTCTTGTGAACTTCAAGATAAATAAATATTCTAGTTATATCTTTGAATTTAATCAAAATCTAAGAAAAACCTCATATTTATGTATAGCCCTACTCAAGTTGCCAATACTTTCGTACAAAATTGGTTCATGTTCCACTACTTTAGTATCATCAATTACTTCTATAGACGGATTATTATTTTTTTTTTCAGTATTTCTACAACCAGGACATCGTTATTAAGGTCGGTATTAAATTTCTGCAGTGGATGCTTTCGCTCCTTTTTTTTGCTGGAAGAAAGATTCTTCTGCCTCTGAGTCAGGAAATGCACTGAGAAATTTCTCTTGCTTAACACCCTCTCTGAATGTTTCCATGTATTCCTGCTGTATACGTGAACGCCGGAATGGCCCAGATGTTAATGGCCATCAATTTATTTTTCGAGGACAGCTGTAACTTAAGAATAATTTTAACTCTTCTGAGTAGTTCCGTTTTGGCTTTTTCTATATTCTCTGATTGCCTGATCTCAAAAGTTCGTTCTATGCCAAAATATTTATATGTTTCCGTACTCAGCGTATTTATTACTCTTCTCTTCTTCTTCTTTTTTTTCAACCTGCATTCGTAGGTCTCTTTCAACCGCTTTCATGCCTCTCTATCCTGTGCTAAGTTTATCCACCTCCTACCAGCTAGCCTCCTTATATCATCCACCCATCGTTTTTGGGGGCGACCAACACTTCTTTTTGTTTCTCTAGGTCTCCACACCGTTATCCTATGAGACCATCTGATGTCGGACATTCTTGCCAGATGACCAGCCCAATTCCATTTCATCTCCGCCACTTCCTGAAGAACGTCTCTGATTTTGGTTCGTTGTCTAATGCACTCGTTACGTATTTTGTCTCGGAGAGAAACGCCCAGAATGCGTCGTTCCATAGCTCTTTGAGTTGTTGAGAATTTGTTTGCGAAATTTTTAGTCAAACTCATTGTCTCTAATCCGTATGTTTACCCAGGCAGTACGCATGTGTTGTATACTTTGCGTTTCAAAATAGGAATCAGGCTGTTTTTTAGGATGTGTCCTAATTTACCGAAAGCTGCCCATATCATCCTTATACGTCTGGTAAACTCCGCATGCTGATTGTCCTTTCCTAATTTGATGGTATGGCCTAGGTATATATATTCGGTAACGCATTCGATGGTATTGTTCCGGACATTGATAGTGGTATTAGCCGGATATGATTTTGGTTTTATTGAAATTCATTTCAAGTCCTATTTTAGACGCTTCTAGTTTAAGTTCAGCCAGCATTTCCTTCAGTTCTGTGATGTTATTTGCAATCAGGACTATGTCCTCAGCGAACCTCAGATGGTTGAGTCTAATGCTATCCACGACTATGCCTCTAGTGTCCCACTTCAATTTCTTGAATAGGTCCTCCAAAGCTAGTGTGAACAGCTTGGGCGAGATAGTGTCTCCCTGTCGTACACCCATACCCAAAGGTATCCGTCCGGTTACAGATGATTCATCTAATCTGATCTGTATGGATGCCCCCTCATAAATATTCTCGATGATCTTAGTGTACCTAGAATCCACTCTAGCATTTTGCAAAGCTGTGATAACTGCACTGATCTCGGCAGTGTCGAACGCCTTTTTAAAATCCACAAAGCCAAGATGTAGTGGAACGTTATATTTTGTACATTTTTCTATGAGGGTGCGAACCGTGTGGAGATGATCTATTGTGCTATAGCCCTTTCTAAAACCTGCCTGTTCTGTAGGTTGGTAAAAATCTAGTTTTGAGGTCAAGCGGTTTGTTATTATTTTCGTGAAGAGTTTATATAGGTGTGATAATAGGGATATGGGTCTATAATTTTCTATATCTGTATTTTCGCCCTTCTTGAATAGAAGCACAACCTCAGAGTTACACTATGTATTAGGGATTTTGCCGGTGGATAGGCATTTATTCAGAAGTGTTCTAATTTTTTCCCTAAGTTCACCCCCGCCACACTTCAGCATTTCAACTGTCACTCGATCTTCTCCTTGGCATCTATTGTTTTTCATTTGAGATAGCGTTTTTCTCAATTCATCCTCTGTTATATCTGGAAGGTCTTCAGAGCCGACGTTCATTATGTTTGACTTTTTTGCTGAATTCCGTGATCTAGAAGAATAGAGGTCAGTGTAGAAGGATTCGACAGCTCGTATTATATCTTCTCTATCGTGTACTATGACATCATTATTGTTGCGTATTCTTGTTGTTTTTGTTGTTCCTTTGGATAGTTTCCTACGTAGGACCCTCATTTTGCAGTTGTCATGTATCGTTTATTCTATAAGATTTGTATTAAATTCTCTATTATCCTTCCTGTGTGAGGAGAGCTATAATAGTTCTCCTCACTCGCTGATTGATGTTTTTATATTCGTCTGTTGTTTTGTCAGTTGCAAGTCTTCTATGTTCCAACAGTCTAATTGTATTTTGGCTCAAGCGGGAATTTTTTTGTACCTGCGTCTCTGATCAAATTTTTCTTATCGCTGTATTTACCGCCCCCACGACTCTATCAGCCAACTCATCTACGCTTACTTCTTCTGCATCAACCTTTGATAGTTTCTGATGTAGATCATTTTGAAATTCTTCCTCTTTCTGTTTTATAATGTCAGAGGTTGGATAGCGTTTTCTCTTCATAAGCTTGTTTTTTTCGGCTTTGATGTTAATGACAAGCTTTGCTCTCACCATTCTGTGATCACTGCCCTTATCAAATCTGTTCAGTACCGTCACATCCTCGCATATTGTTTTGTTGTTTGAGGGGATAAAGTCAATTTCATTTTTGTTTGTCCATCAGGGCTTCTCCAGGTCCATTTGCGTGATTTTGGCTTCTTGAAGAATGTGTTCAGGCAGAATAAACTTTCCTTGTTAAGATAGTTGGATAGAGTTTCACCTCTACTGTTTCTCCTACCTAGTCCGAATTTTCCAATGAACAAATCTCCATCTTCTTGTTCTCCCAGCTTTGCATTAAAATCTCCCATGACTGTTAGGAAGTGCGATTTTTCCATCTGACAAGCTTTATCTATATCATCATAGAAATTTTCGATCTCCTCCTCCTCTGCATTGTGTGTCGGCGCATAGACCTGAATTATCTGAAGACTGTATCTTCTATTGATGTTCACTACAATGTAAATGGCCCTGTTGGATATTGCTTGATACTTGGTCACAGTATGTCGGAAGTTCTTATTTATCATAACTGCTACTCCTCCCGTATGACTTATTTGATCTGAGTTATTCTGATAGAGTGTATGGCCTGACTGTAACGTAGTACATCGCTCTCCGGGCAGCCTAGTTGATATACCAACGATATCCCATTTGATGTTGCTGAGCGGCAGAGCTGTGCCGAAGCCTTGTGCTTAGTGCTCGTGAAAGCACTCGAAGCACTTTTGTGCTCGTAAGCACTGTGCTCGTGAGCACTTAATTGAACCAGTGCTTAGTGCTTGGTGCTTCGCGAATTTTTCGAAAGGGCTTAGTGCTTAGTAATTCGAAAAAGTGCTCCCGAGCACCAATGTGCTCCCAAGCACTTTCAGGAATTACCAAGCACTAAGCCCTTCATAGACTTGTTGGAACATGGAAATGACAGACTTTCGCGTGCTTCAAATAGACAAAGAATTAAAGTTTTTTCTTTCGTTTCATTTCTATCGATAAAAAATTTGTTCATTCTTTCTTGCATTACAAACACTGGTGTTAAAAAACAATCTCGCTGTATGTTATGGACTTTGTGGTTTTTACGTTTTCAATATTTTGACAAAAAAACAGATTGTTTTGATGTAATGGCGGAATTTTTTCAGGAAAGCTCTAAGCAATGCAACATACGTACAGGTATCTTTTATCATGATTTCAAGTAATTTATTGGCGAATATTTTAGTTACAGTTTGTTAACAGAATGAATGCCATATAGAGCTCAGAAAACCATAAGAAACATTTTCATCTAATTTGTTGACAAGACGTCACTCTTTCTCTATAATTTTTTTTGCTATGCCGCCATGGTAACCTGTCTGTATATCCGGAATTTATCAAAAATAATTATTTCGTCGACCTAAAAGGTGATTTTAATATGTACAAAATTGAATATAATTAACCAATTTCAATGTTCAATTGATGCTGTTTCAGTGTGCTATTTCCATGAACAAATGAACATAAAGCATTCAGAAGCGATAGAGTAATGTCAGAACTCAACAGTAACATAGAAATATAGAAATTGATATTATGTCAAATGTATGTCTTGTAAAAAATGAGAGTTTGTTTCAATCAAGAATTTATCTACAATTCATATTGATGTCGTCGGAAAAATCTTGTAATCAACCCAGTTATTAATCAAGCGACTAATGGTCTCGAACTATTAATGCGTGAGCGGAGCGAACGCTCTAAAATATCTTGACCATTAGTCGCTCTCTTGAATAACCTAGTTGATTAAATATCTATTGTCAATTTCAATTATGTCCAGTTCAAAACACGATAACATTAAAAAGAAAAAATCAAATTTCCAAACTAAGAGATATTTGGATGGAAAATATTAAGTTTGATTTTGAAAAGTGCTTAGTACTCGGTGCTCGTGTAAACGAATTACTTTTTAAAAGTGCTTAGTAGATAATCGCGAGCATTTTTCGAAAAATAAGGGCTTAGTGCTCGAGATTCCGGAGCACTTTTCAATAGGGCTTAGTGCTTTGAGCTTGAAGCACTTTTCTTCTGTGCTCGGCACAGCTCTGCTGAGCGGTTCTTCGAATTCTTCTAGGTGGTCCATTGTTCTCAGTGTTCTTGCGTTATAGGTGGCTACGTATAATAAGGGTGTATTTTTGCGTGATGATGACTGTTCAGGCTGTTGTTTATGATGCTGTGGTGGTTTGGTCTTTTTCGAACTTTTGCTCCCCCCAGAATCCTTGGAGCAGACTGAATACACAGTATGAGATTTTGAATCATTTGTTCTACTCACCTGGGGTAGTTTCGTTTTGAGGTTCGACATTTTCATGATTTGAAAGGTTTTGGCAATTACAACGCCAATCTTGCCCAACAGGTTGGCGAGGGGATAAGGATGTGTATAAGGATATAGGTTGTGTTTTAATATTTGAGGTTCGGGAATTGCTAACCTCCTTAGTGGGATGTGGGAGAGAGAGCAATGCTCGCGTTGGTAGGGTCGCATCCCTGAAGTAGATCTATTTCATATCGGGGTCATACGAAAGTATCTACCCGCTACCAGCTTTATTTCTCTACCATCCCTTAACCGTATGCTCTCCTCTTCCGCAATCTTTTCTCTTTTGAATGTTATTGTCGCACACTTCTCTAGTCCCAATGTTATTTCCACATCATCACTAAAGTTCTTCACCAGCTCCAACTCCCCCTCCAGTTGTTCTCGTCCTCTTGCGTAGAGCTTCAAATCATCCATATAGAAAAGGTGCGTGAGTTTTGTTCGGACATCGATGGCATATCCGTATTCTGATCTATTGAGTATCCGACAATATATTGAGCGCCAGGCAAAACCAGGGAGGACCATCTCTCTGAAATATGCCTCTTCTGATTCTTATTTCGGCTGTTTCGTACGCATCGGTGCCTTTGCTCACTGTTAAAGTTGTCCTCCATGTGGTCATAAGGAATCTCAGCATGTTCATCACCCTCTTTTCAATCTTGTAGATTTCCATAGGCCTTCTGGTAGTCTATCCAGGCCACAACTATGTTCTTATTCTTTTTTTTGCCTGTCTAGTGATTGGTCTATCTATGACCAGGAGTTCTTTTCTGCCACGATTCTTGCTTTTGCAACCGTTCTGCTCCCAGGACATTATGTTGTTGTTTTTATGGTGTTTGTTTATTTGTGAGCTTATATGGACGTAACAATCTTGTATGCAGACGGTAGGCAAGTGTTCTTAGGTGTCAGGTGGGTTTTTCCTCTGGTAAAGTAGGCAGGGATATTATTAGGGTTATCTAGTGGTTCTTTTATACGGTGAGCCATTGCCTTGTGGGTGGATGTCAAGGCCTTCCACCAATAGTTGTGGATGCCGTCTATGCCAGGAAATACCCAGTTCTTCATCCTACGGGTCGTCTCTTTGACATCTTCTTCACTCGTTATTACCCTAGGCATGTCTTGTAAATTTTGTTGTGCCTCCTTTTCTGTTACGATCCATGATGCATTCCTGTTGTGTTTCCTTTCTGTTGAGCATATGCCAATGCTCTTTCATTTTGTTTGAGTTCGGGGGTTTCTGATTTTTGTTGATCTAGTTTTTTGAAAAACATTTTTTTTATTGTTAGTAACTTGGTTGTTTTGTTGGTATCTTTTGGTCCATTTGTGTTATCTTCTCAGACGGTTCCCCAGAGCAGCTGCTTTTTGTTTGAGCTTTTCGTAGGGTGTTCTCAGCTTCATTTTATAGTGTGCGTCCCTTCCCTTTAATCTTAGTTTTTCTGTGCATTCCCTGGGTTTTTTTATACTTTCTTGCTCATTTTTTTGTTGTTGAGGTACTGGTGGAAATTTCCTAGTTCTTTTCTGAGTACTGTTATTCGTTTGTCTGAGCGCTCCTTCCATGGAAGTTTTTGTGGTTGTTTTTTTCTCTTTTCTCGTTCCTTTTTGTTTGAAGAATATAGGTCGCGGCGGTGGCTGCGCAATAGACTTTGTGACACAGATCTTCAAATTCTGTTGTTCTGAGAAAGGTTTGTTTCAAGGCTTTGTCAATCGAATTTTCGTTTTTTTTTCCAGTGGTATGCCTATTTATTTCATACTTAGCTCTTCGTATAGCTCCAATATCTGGAGAGAGGATTCATCTTCTTCTTGTTTAGTTTGCGTTTCATCTTCCTCCATGTTCAGTTGTCGATGTGCTTGCGGTTCTTTGAATGGTCCTTCTTATGTTTCGCAGTCTGTTGTTCGATGACTGGATTAACGATTCGGTTCTCATAGTGCTTAGCTCATCTGGGTCCGAAAGTTTTCTGGTTTTAATGTTCCTCACCTGTGCCACCATGTGTTTTTCATTGAATGGTTTATCTCGATGTAGTTCGAACCATTTTTCGGCTAGTTTTGCGGACTATTTTTGGTTTTTGTTTCTCCCTCTGTTACTTGGAAATAATCGTTAATAAGACTCAGATTCATCTCTCTGGTTCACCGCTGCCTTCCCCTCCTCTGGGAAGGAGCAGGATCCGCCAGTTCCGATTCATTATCGTTGCCGGACGGGTCCCGCGTGTTTTCTCTGGAGTTGCATGGCCTTGAGGTTCCGTTTTGCGGAGAGGCGCCACTCGCTTCACCTGGCTCCGCTAGGGCCTGTGCCGGTCTTTCCCCCGAATAATATTTTCCGTGGCTGTAAGAAGGGGAAAATGATATTATGTTAAGGCGTGCGAAGTAGTATGTTAGTTAGTTGAAAATAATGAATGTCAAGATACGTATGTCGAAATAAAGGGGAATAAACTGTTAAGTTATAGAATGAGTTGTTATTCGCTATAATATAATAATATAAAATAATATAAATCCACTGCTCATCAGGTTATGGGCCCAGGGTAATGGGTATCAGCCCTAAAGTGTGAGGATATCATCAAGATTGAACAGATAAAACCAGAAAGAACCTGGAACACGTGGGCGGGGATTGCGAGGAAATCCATTATAATATCCAGCTGATATAAAAATACAGAAAAATTCCTGCTACATCGAAATCATGGGCGAGGTCGAAATTGTCATGATATGGGCATGCGCAGGGTATTCATGATCATTGTAATAATCCTTTACATGTTTTGAATAAAGACAGTCTATCCCATATTGTGTTTAACTTAACAGAAATAAGCGAGATATCGTCAAAAGAAAAACTGATGGATTCGGAATTATATGAAATGTGGAATTTTCAAATAACGGTGTTTTTCAAAGCAAGCGGACTTTATGGCATAATGACCGATACCGAAAAATATGAAACACAAACTAGTGAAAAAGATAAAAAGTCCTGGATGCAGCAAGACGCAAGATCTCAAAAAATAATCATCTCCATAGTTGATAAGAAAGCTAAAAGTGGAAAAACTTTTTGTTAATTTGGAAGTCTATTTAGAAGATATACTTATCTATTTATTGAGGGGAACTCTGCAAATCTCTTAAAATTTCATATATTATTTCAGGAAAAGGCTTTGAATTCCTGAATACAGTATAATTTCCAATAGAAAATAATTTATTTGTGACATTCAATTTCAAAAACAAAACAAACTCTTTGACATAACATTTTCATAATTTATATTTATATATATTTTATAAACATAATATTAACATTTTGTTACATTATAATAAAAAAAATTAAATTAAAATATATTCTATCCTCTCTAATTTCAGACGTCTTCTGCTCATCTTCGAATTTTTTTTGTTCTTTTGAGTGTCTCAGACTTAGACTATATCCCCTATATACTTAGTCTAAGGTTTCAGAGACGCTTGCTTCAACCATTGCGATATCGTATTTTGGAAATCTTTGTCACTGTATGATATACCAAATCTCTTTCGTAGTGCCTCTGGAATTGATAACTTAAGTTAATAAAGAATGAATATATGCCTCATTCAGGGGAAGAGCAGTAGTTGATCTTTCTGAAAAGCCTATTATATTAGGCTTCTCAAATATATCAAGATATGAATTCACATGCTGGTTCTTTGATTCAAGTGTCATAAGAGGGGTTCAAGGCTGAGGGATATCAAGATGAGTTCCAATTGTTTGTGAAATAACTTCACAAGAGTCTTCAATAACCAGAGATTTATTCGATATTTTTGGCGCCACACGTTCATGGTCATGTTGTTTGATAGACTGCCGAAGAATTATTCTTAAGTGCCTCTTTGATTTCAAAGGTTTATTGTTATAACTTACCTTCATGATCGCGAACACTACACTTTCTCAAATATAACAAACTGATAAAAACCACAACAACTACGAAATCGCCGAAATCTAACGAAGGAAACGCTACAATAACACGATTTCAATCAACAGGAAAACAGCTCAGTTTAACAATGGCGGTAGCGGTTAGCGTCATTAGCGATACCGATGCTCTGTTCTTCGACTCGGCGCAGGCGCAGCATGATTGCGCATTGCGTAATACTAGACGTCTGCGTTACGTTTCCAAAAGTCCACAATAGGGTGAAATGAAATATTTCTGGAAGGTTTCAAGTTTAATGAAACCTGAAAAAACTTCTGGGTTAAGTTTCAAGCAATGTTATCAAAAGTCCGCAATGAGGTTAATTCAAATATTTCATGAAATAGAAATGTTTCTGGAAGATTTTATGTTTAGTGGGATCTATAGGTCAAATGTTTCAGTAGTACGAATACAAGGCCGTTTTCTATTTTTCTATACCCTATAATCTTTGCCTACAACCATTGTTTAAACAATGCTACAACCAAATATTATATAGTATAAAGATAGGAAACGACAAGACTACAGTGTATGAACGCCATCTCTAGGTCAAATGTGAACTAATGTTACTATAGAATGGTTAAATTTCTGGTTCTATGATAACTGATTATTAGTTTTGAAATCAATATACATGAGAAATGTCATTTATAAAAAAATGTCGATCAATCAGTTTATTTCAAATTAAACAACAGGACCAGATATAGCTTTGGACGTTAGTGTTGTTTCAAGAGAAGTGAAAAATCCAACGAACGCATATTGTGTTAGAGTTGAAAGGATATTTCGTTATCTGAAAAACACAATGGAACTTGGGTAAATGTAAAGGAAATGGAGCGCACATACAGCGCGTATTTTTCTCAGGAAACAAATATGGTATTCACTTATTATTGGCTCTAAATCACGAACCTTTTTATAAAAAGTTATTTTTCCTTAAAGAAAAATAACTTTTTTTTCTGAAGAAACTAGAATTCTAGTTTCTTCAGAAAAAATTTCCAAAGTTTGACCACTTAACCTCTTCAACTTCGTTTCTTCACTTATTTCGCACTGCTCTGTTCCAATATGTTGATGCTAAAACAAATTTTCATAACAAACAATGCCATTTCACAACTAAAAACTCCACGAATTGACCATAATATACGAATATCCTGCTTGTTCATTTCTTGCGTTCGAAAATGGTGGAAGCACCATTTTGCGAAGTCTGGCTGTTTTTCAGTGTTGCCGGTTCGTAAAATTTTTTGTATATTTCTGGAAAAATAAGATCGTTATTACATACTCACATATAATCGTGATAAAACGTGCGACAACCTTGTCCGATGTCTAGTTTTCCATGTTTGCGATCTTCCCATTGTCCTTCTCGTAAATATTGCTCGCTCATTGCTTTTCGTATTTCCTCCATACAGTTCTATCTTAATCTTCCTCTTCGTCGTTTCATATTTGGTATAACCTCCAAGGTTTTGTTTTGGCAGATGCGTTTATCCCATTTGTTGACGATAAGTAAAATTTCACTGAGAAGATTATTAACACAGTACATCCATAGGCTCGAATTAAACGAATATCTAATTATAAATTATAGAACGACCGGTAGAATAGCGTCACATTTAAGCATTAATAATTATTTGCCTAGCAACTCCTTTTTTATAGAGTTTTTGATTTGACTATTGTAATCACATACTTCTATATCTATACTTCTATACTAATATTATAAAGAGGAAAGATTTGTATGTTTGTGTGTTTGTGGCGTTGATACGAGTTAACTCATAAGATACTTGACCGATTTCAATAATTCTTTCACCCTTAGAATGCTACACTATCCTTGAGTAACATAGGCTATATTTTTCACCCGAGAAAATTGAGGAAACCTACTATAACTTCAATGATAGTAAATATGAGTACCAAAATCAGCTATTTTCAGGTGCGCTGCGAAAACCGTAAGACGTACATGGAAACAATGTATGACGGAAATGTACCTCTTTAATAGTTCTACAAAAAAGTCCGCGATAGCATATATCTATCTTTCAAGGTTTACTCGGTATCACCTTTTAAAGGTATCCGAATGTTTCTCAAAATTATGCATTATTTGGGAGTATTTTTTATGAATACGCTATTGATCTTTATCCAATTAAATACGTCCTTCATACCCAGTATTTAATATAGAACGAAATTGCCTTTTACATCATTCAATTATGATGAATACATCAAAAGATATGGCAGGTTGAAGATGAAATCGCACCAAAATCGAATTGCGTCTCCGAGCACGATATACACAAACACCGGTATGCCGACGCGTATCGAGATGTGACGTCACTGCGGAAAATTTCGATTGCATTTGCGGGATCGAAGTGTTAGAACTCGAGGGAATGATTGGAATAATGCAATTAATCGCAAGTTTGAAAATGCAATCAACTAACTATTTCAAATGAAATTTCTTCGATGTCTTTGTTTGTTGATCCTGGAATATATCAATGAAGTTGTATAAATATGGATGTGAGTGCTAAGTATTTACGAGTATTTGTTAATAGAGAATAAATTATTCAAGTTTCATTTAAAAACTTCGAATAAATGAAAAGATTTTTATCATGTTTAGGAAATTTCTATGAATTTCATTTATAATTCGTGAATTTGGAAAGGTTTTTGTCCATTTTTTTCTTCATATTCTGAAAACTGATCTTCTTATTCAGATCCCGGTGTCTTAAGTTGGTACGGATTCTGCTCAAAACGGTAGGTTTTAGAAAAAAGTGGTCAATGGTGCGTTTGTAGAGAATTATTTAACCTATAAAATGAGGTATCAATCGTCCTGATCGAATGAGCACAGACCGATTTATTTTCATTAGAAGATGAAAAAATGTAATTTTCCATCTCCTCCCAAGTTTATTCGAGATATTCTCAAAAAGATAGGTTATAGAAAAAAAGTGGTCAATAGGGCGTTTGTAGAGAATTAATCTATATCTATACTGATATTATACTTATACTAATATAATAAAGAGGAAAGATTTGTATGTTTGTGGGTTTGTGGGTTTCAGGGTTTGATACCAGTTAACTCATAAGCTACTAGACCGATTTCAATAATTATTTCACCTTTAGAATGCTACACTATCCCAGAGTAAACATAGGCTATACTTTTCACCCGAGAAAATTAAGGAAACCTACTATAACTTCAATGATAATAAATATGAGTACCAAAATCAGCCATGATCAGCTATTTTCAGGTGCGTTGCAAAAACCGTAAGACGTACATGGAAACAATGTATGACGGAAATGTACCTCTTCAATAGTTCTACGAAAAAGTCCGCGATAGCATATATCTATCTTTCAAGGTTTACTCGGTAATACCTTTCAAAGGTATCCAAATATTTCTCAAAATTATGCATTATTTGGGAGTATTTTTTTATGAATACGCTATTGATCCTTATCCAATTAAATACGTCGTTCATACCCAGTATTTAATTTAGAACGAAATTGCCTCTTACATCATTCAATTATAATAATAATAATAATATTCTTTATTCCTGACTCTTAATCAACAAATGTTGGTGTCAGAGCCTTTGTAAATTGTTACAAAAATAATGATGAATACATCAAAAGATATGGCAGGTTGAAGATGTAATCGCACCAAAATGCGTCTCCGAGGTAGGCACTAGGCGGGTAGGAGAAGGTACCGAAGTGTGAGGGATGTATTGTATGAATGTATTTTGGATTGCCGATGCCCGTATGTTTATGACCACAAATCAGATCAACAGATGGCGCTGTAGTCGTTTTTCAGGTTATTCATCTACTCTGCAACTAAGCGGCTCGATCGAATTGAATGAATTTTTGTGTATACAGAACAACGTCTGTAGGGTCTGCTAGTTAATTATAATTTCATGATTGTAATACGTGTCTAACCACAGAACACAGGTATTCTGTGGTCTTACATTGAAACGAAGTGACATGATTAATCTACATATTTGATATTGAAGTGTTATATATATTATGTAAATTGCCTACATATTAAGAATAGAATTATTGTATTTAAATATTAACTACCAGTACATAAATTGTTTTGTTGCGCACGTATGCTTGTCTGCATATTGTGCCACATATGTAAATGACCATTCGCAGTTCAGTCTTAAATAAAACTTCAATGTGAGCATTATTAATGTTATTTCTCCAAGTTATAAAAATTATACATCGAGAAATCTAACAAATTGGCGACGAGTTGTGAGTTAATTTTGCGTAATTAGTTGTGGCGATCAATTGATCAAGAATATGCCTGAAACGGACGCAAAGAACCCACGAATGACCACGTCGATCGGACATCTGCGAGAATTCGACGTTCACAACAACGAATGGTCCATTTTCAAGCCACGTCTGAATAATTTTTTCGAGGCAAACAATTGTGGACGAAGGAATGAAGAGGTCAGTTTTCCTGAACATATTATCAGAAGATTCATACAGACTTCTCTTCAACCTGTGCCTACCAAAAAAACCAGAATCCCTTTCATTCAAGGATCTGATTGAGATTTTCAACAAACATTTTGGAGGTCAAATCTGTGTATTCGCAGAAAGATTTAAATTTTACAATGCTGTGAAATCACCGCAAGAAAGTTTGAAGGATTGGGCAGCTCGCATTCGCAGTTTAGCCGTCCATTGCAATTTCTCCGAGGAACTTCAAATGGTACTACGAGATCGATTTATTATGGGTTTAGAAAAAGGACCTGTTCGAGATCGTCTCTTCGTGGAAGCAGAATCGATAACTTTCGAAGATGCCATTAGGATTGCTGCCAGTAAGGAAGCTTCAAATATGAAGAAAGAAGGTTCAAGTCCGCCATTTTCAACCAAGCAGGAAGGTCAGATTTTCCAACTGCGCAAAGGAAAAGGACAGAAATTTCCGCCAACGTCATCGAAGAAGTCGACGTCACGAGAACAGGGTATTTCCTGTGAAGTATGTGGAAGGAAGAACCATTCAACTGCGCAATGCCGCTACAGTAACTGTAATTGTCACGTATGTAATAAAAAGGGCCATATAGCACCAAGGTATCCTCAAAAAGAACAATAATTCTATTCTTAATATGTAGGCAATTTACATAATATATCAAACATGAAGGAAGGCGGCAAATTTTAAACTTTCCAAAGACTCTATTTCACAGTGTTATCTAGCTCATTGGTACGTCTCTGATCGAACTCTTCATTAAAAAATTAGGCCAAGCAATAGAGGTTTTTTACGTGACAAAAATACTACCTGAAATCTGACTGTGCAGTCATGCAATAGGTAGTTTCTACATTTTTTTCATGATAAATTCCACTCCTGAATCGTCTTAGGTTTTTTTTGAGGAGCGAAAAATAGCCGAAAAAATCCAAAATTTTGCTTTTTCGCTTATAAAACGTGAAGTATTGATCTGATCGAAAAGCTGTTAAGGCACTTTTTGTAGAGAATTCAAAAACAAAAAAAATGAGAAGTGACACGTCTCAAGCGGATAATTAGTTTCCGAGAAAAGTTCAAAAAACTGGAAAAAAACATCAATTTTTCGAAAATTCATAACTTGGTCAATTTCTGAGATGAACCGTAGTTGCTCTGAATTTAAGTAGTTATTAACATATACTTTATTGGTGCACAATTATCAAGCTGTCGGATAAATAGTTTTTGCACAATCGCAGTTTTCCGAATTCGACGTACTTTTTTCAAGAAGGTCGTGATACTCGGGTACTTGTCGGATTTGAATTTTACAAAAAGCATTTTAAAGAAGAAATAACATTCTTCAAATCGTTTATTATCTCGATACCGACCGATAATGTTTAGTGGGTGAAAAACGGCGTCAAACAGGAGCCAAAATGCTCGAATGCATTAAACTAGTCGCGGAGTGGGAGTCGCCCGCTATGCGAGGGGAATACTGTTTACGTTGTATCTTTCGCGCGTCGCCTAGCGGGCGACTCCCACTCCGAGACTAGTTTGATGCATTCGAACCTTTTTGCACCTGTTTGACGCCGTTTTTCACCCACTAAACATTATCGGTCGCTATCGAGATAGTAAACGATTTGAAGAATGTTATTTCTTCTTTAAAATGCTTTTTGTAAAATTCAAATCCGAAAAGTAGCCGAGTATCACGAACTTCTTGAAAAAAGTACGTCGAATTCGGAAAACTGCGATTGTGCAAAAACTTTTTATCCGACAGCTTTGTAATTCTGCACCAATAAAGTATATGTTAATAACTACTTAAATTCAGAGCAAGTACGCTTCATCTCAGAAATTGTCCAAGTTATGAATTTTCGAAAAATTGATGTTTTTTTCCAGTTTTTTGAACTTTTCTCGGAAACTAATTATCCGCTTGAGACGTGTCACCTCTCATTTTTTTTTGTTTTTGAATTCTCTACAAAAAGTGCCTAAACAGCTTTTCGATCAGATCAATACTTCACGTTTTATAAGCGAAAAAGCAAAATTTTGGATTTTTTTGGCTATTTTTCGCTTCTCAAAAAAAACCTAAGACGATTCAGGAGTGGAATTTATCATGAAAAGCATGTAGAAACTACCTATTGCTTGACTGCACAGTCAGATTTCAGGTAGTATTTTTGTCACGAAATCGACCTTTCGATAGCTCTATTGCTTGGTCTAAATGGTTTATGCAGGTTGAGAGTCGATACTAAAACAATTTTTGCGTACGAATGGAGATAGGTTGAATGAGTTTCTGAATGAGCATGGAGTGTTTGGTTTTTCTAGGGAATTAGTTTGCCCAAAATGCAACAACCCATGCATATTTTATGAAAATTGACTTGGATTAATGTGTAATAGGTCCGCGTGTTTAACTGAAAAGGTAGAAACATAAGATTTCGTTGCCGTTTTTTTCATTGCTTGAAGATAATATTTTTTTGGAAAAAAATATCTATTGAGGAAATATAACAGTTTGATTCCTTTTGGTTGATCGACATAAAAAATAAGCCACAAAAACGTGAAACGACAAGTTTGCTTCAAGGATTCATGACAATTCGAGACCACTAAGGGGAGTTTAAAAGATTGTCGAAATTGACGAAGTTTAGCAAGAGAAAGTACAATAGGGGCAAAATTATTGAGTATTAATGGATTTTTAGTGGGATTAAACCAAAATCCAAGGAAATATTCATGGTTCCGGCTGCTGATCGAAGCCAGAATACTTTATTCGATCTCGTAAGGCATTGGATCCTTCCAAGAACCACTATGATGTCTGATTATTGGAAAGTCTATAATTGTTGAGACAATGAGGGTTTCCAACATCTCACTGTCAATCACAGCGTAAATTTTGTTGACCCTGACAGAGGGATAAAAGAAATGATATTCCCAGACTAGAAGGTAAATATCTATTTTACCGCCAACTTATCGAATTTCAAAAATATTGGGAATATCGTTATGATATTGTGATGCCACAGTTTCAATTTGAGCATCGGCAAATCAATATTTTCCGAGAAAATCGAATAAGAAATTCAATAAATCGTTCATAATTTAGGTGCATTTGTCTTAATACGAGCCAGACCTTTGTATTTTCAGTGAAAAATAAGTGTTTTTGGGTGATTCCCACTCTTATAAATATCTGGCACTGTTCCTATCTTAGCTAACCTAACCTAACCTAATAGGTTAGCTTGAGTTAGTTCAGATTAGCTAAGATAGAAGCAGCAACAACTCTTATAAATATTTTGCACTGTTTCTATCTTAGCTAACCTAACCTAACCTTATCTAACCTAACTCAAGCTAACCTTTTAGGTAAGGTTAGGTTAGCTAAGACAGGAACAGTGCCAAGTTTTTTTAAAGGTTGTTGTTGCTGTTCCTATACCTAACCCAAGCTAATCTAACATATTAGCTTAGGCACTGTTCCTATTTTGGCTAACCTTACTTAAGCTAACCTAATACGTTAGCTTGAGTTAGGTAAGGTGAGGTTAGGTTAGGAACAGTGCCAAATATTTATAGGAGTTGGAATCATCCAAAAACACTTATTTTTCACTAAAAAAAACAAAGGTCTGGCTCGTATTAAGACAAATGGCACCTGACTTAGGAACGTTTCATTAAATTTCCTATTCGATTTTCTCGGAAAATATTGATTTGCCGATGCTCAAATTGAAACTGTGGTATCACAGCATCATAACGATATGCCAAATATTTTGAAAATCGGTAACTTGACGATAAAATAAAAATTTACCCTCTCGTCTGGGAATATCATTTCTTTCATCCCTTCACAACCGATCCACATTTTGTGTGTGAGTCCCACTGTCAGGGTCAACGAAATTCACGCTGTGATTGACAACGAGATGTTGGAAACCCTTATTGTCTCAACAATTATATACTTTCCAATAATCAAACATCATAGTGGTTCCTAGAAAGATCCAATGCCTTATGAAATCGATTAAAATATTCTGGCTTCGATCAGCAGCCGGAACCATGAATATTTCCTTGGATTTTCATTCAATCCCACCAAAAATCCATTAATACTCAATAATTCTGCCCCTATTGTACTTTCTCTTGCTAAACTTCGTCAATTTCGACAATCTTTTAAACTCCCCTCAGTGGTCTCGAATTGTCTGAATCCTCGAAGCAAACTTCCTCACAGAAACTTGTCAGTCGACTAAAATCGGCTTGTATCATTCCATTTCACGTCTTTGTGGCTTCTGTTTTGTGTCGATCAACCGAAATGCATCAAACTGGCATATTTCCTCAATACATATTTTTCTTTTCCAAATGAATTATTTTCTTCAAGCAATGAAGAAAACGTCAAGGAAATCTCATATTTCTACCTTTTCAGGTAATCACGCTGGACCTATTACACATTAAAACAAGTCAATTTTCATTAAATATGCACCGGTTGTTGCGTTTTTAGCAAACCAATTCCCTAGAAAAATCAAACAATCCATCTTCATTCGTACGCAAAAATTGTAGGTACTAGTATCGACCCAAACCTGCATTTTTAAAGAATAGTTCGATCAGAGACTTGGAAAAGTTTTAAATTTGCCGCCTTCCTTAAATATCAAATATGTAGATTAATCAAGTCACTTCGTTTCAATGTAAGACCACAGAATACCTGTTTTCTGTGGTTAGACACGTATTACAATCATAGAATTATAATAAACTAGCAGAGCCAACAGACGTTGTTCTGTATAAACAAAAATTCATTCAATTCGATCCAGCCGTTTAGTTGCAGAGTAGATGAATAACCTAAATAACGACTACAGCGCCATCTGTTGATCTGATTTGTGATCATAAACATACGGGCATCAGAGAATCCAAAATACATTCATACATCCCTCACATTTCGGTACCTTCTCCTACCCGCCTAGTGCCTACCTAGGAGACGCATTTTGGTGCGATTTCATCTTCAACCTGCCATAGCTTTTGATGTATTCATCATAATTGAATGATGTAAAAAGGCAATTTCGTTCTAAATTAAATACTGAGTATGAACGACGTATTCAATTGGATAAGGACGATAGCGTATTCATAAAAAAATACTTCCAAAAAATGCATAATTTTGAGAAACATTCGGATACCTTTGAAAGGTGATACCGAGTAAACCTTGAATCACGGACTTTTTTGTAGAACTATTAAAGAGGTACATTTCCGTCATACATTGTTTCCATGTACGTCTTACGGTTTTTGCAGCGCACCTGAAAATAGCTAATCATGGCCGATTTTGGTACTCATATTTATTATCATTGAAGTTATAGTAGGTTTCCTTCATTTTCTCGGGTGAAAAGTATAGCCTATGTTACTCAGGGATAGTGTAGCATTCTAAGGGCAGAAGAATTATTGAAATCGGTCTAGAAGCTTATGAGTTAACTCGTATCAAACCCACAAACATACAAATCTTTCCACTTTATAATATCAGTATAAATATAGATATAGAATTATGTGATTACAATAGTCAAATCAAGAACTGTATGAAAAGGAAGTTGCTAGGCAAATAATTATTAATGCTTAAATGTGACGCTATTCTACCGGTCGTTCTATAATTTATAATTAGATATTCGTTTAATTCGAGCCTATGGATGTACTGTGCTAATAAGCTTCTCAGTGAATTTTTACTTATCGTCAACAAATGGGACGAACACAACTGCCGAAACAAACCATGTAGATTATACCAAATATGAAACGAAGAAGAGGAAGACTAAGATAGGACAACTGTATCGAGGAAATACGAAAAGCAATGAGCGATCAATATTTACGAGAAGGACAATGAGAAGATCGCAAACAATGAAAACTAGACATCGGACAACGTCGTCGCACGTTTTATCACGATTATAATATGTGAGTATGTATTATTTCAGATATATACAATAAATTTTACGAACTGGCAACACTGCAAAAAAAACAGCCAGACTTCGCAAAATGGTGATTCCACCATTTTCGAACGCAAGAAATGAACAAGCAGGATATTCGTATATTATGGTCAATTCGTGGAGTTTTCAGTAGTGAAATGGCATTGTTTGTTATGAAAATTTGTTTTAGCATCAATATTTTGGAACAGAACAGTGCGAAAAAAGTGAAGAAACGAAGTTAGTGAGGTTAAGTGGTCAAACTTTGGGAATTTTTTCTGAAAAAAGTAGAAGGAAAAATCACTTTTTTATAACGGATTCGTGATTTAGGATCAAGATTCAATAGAAAGGCTGTATTTTTTCTTAAAAATATACGCTCTATAACCACGCTCCATTTTCTTAACATTTAGCGGAACTTGGTTTTAGGTACAAATCAGTCAAAAGAGTTGAGTTTGTAGCCCTCAGTGACGCAGATCAGGAAGGAGATAGTGAAACCCCAAGTAACACGATAAGCTTCAAATTAGCACTGAAAGCGATTTCTATGCTATCTATAATGCGATTTGGCATTTAATGTTAGCACTAATGACGTATTATTAACGTTGTGGGGACGTTTTCCATGCCAAAAAGGAGCACATATTCTGGCATGTACTTAGATTTAGTGGTCAACTTTTAGCTGCAAAATCTAAAAAAATGCTAAGGCTGTTTAGATTGCAATTCCAACTTTTGGCCTGTGATTCGATTTGGTGGCCATATCGCTTTGGCTTTATTTTGGCTTTTAGATCACTCTCGATTTCCTAACCTCAAATTTTTTCCGTAAGTTCCGTTTCCGTCTGTCTGTCAATCAATAGAAAAACAATAAAGACAGAGGGACTGACAAGTCAACTTGACATTATAAAATCTGGCATAAACAATAATGTAGAAGTAAATGTATGCATGATGTATGTGCAAGATATTGCCAATAGTATTTGACAAGGCAAGTTTTAGGTGAATATATTGATAAAAATCCCAAAAAAATAAGGGGCCATCAAACAAATAAAATAAAGACTTCAATTATTCATGAAAAATCAGCACTCTAATTGCGTAGTTGCCACGTTCAAAAAAAATTCTGATTTATATCCCATAGCAATCCCATGGGCTTTTTTCCGCCTGGATGCGCCAGTCATCCGGACCAATTTTGTCGTATGTTCGAACATATAATTATGTTTATAATTTTGAATTATTGAATATATGAGTTCAATTTCAAGATCTAATAACGGGCACAGTGCAGTGAGTACACGTTATTTTAACTATTTATTGAACTCATATATTCAATACCTTAAAATGATCATAATTAAGTTTACGAACGAAGTAGAAATAATAATATATAATATAATTAACAATGTATATAGCCTGTACGCAAAAATGCTGTAAATAGGTTTTTTAATTTTACTGTACTACATCGAAATATGGCAACACCGCATATTTCTGTGTGTAAGATATCCTCCATATTTATTTTTGGCATGTTAATTATCCAAAAGAATGCTTAGTGGCAATTGTTGCCATATGGCATTCAAAAATGCTATTTGCGAGCTGACAATATAGGAACTTTGGTTATGTTCAATTGGTCTTATAATAGGTACTAAATTTGAAGGTTAAAATAATTCTATATTGCTTTTAACCTTATTTGGCATTAGTTTTAGCCTTGATTTCCATCTCAGTGCTCTAGAAAACAGCCATTTGGCTTTGACATGCTTTTGGCATAGTGTTTGGTTTTAAGGGCGAATTGGTGACATGAATTTGGCATTCAATGCCAAAGAAATATGGCGGTTTTACTTGGGACTGGATTCTCAACTGGTATTTTATGCATGTATGCTGGTAGTGATATATCTTGGCTTGGTTAACGTCTTACATCTTTTGCAATTTCCACAACAGAGGCACAAATAGTGGCTGCACGGAAAATGAAATGGTTAAAGTGGCAAGGAAAGTCAAGTCAAGTTTTCGATCAATTCCAACATTGATGGAGGACAACGAAGCTGCTATTACGCTGAGGCAAAACCCGGAAGTGAACAGACGCACTAAGTATATTCATATTTGATCCATGTAAATCTTAAAATAATACCCTAATATTTCTGTGATATCTCCTATAAATGCATAATAAAAATATTTCACATGAAATACCGAATTTTATTGAAAATTATGGATTTAAAATATAAAAATGAAACATACTGAAGGGAATACGAATTTCGCGTCAAATCTTATTACAGTTTTCTTTATATAATTTCTAATCAAAATTACAGATTTTATATACAAATTGATCTTCAGTGCCATCCCTGGGTCAAATGTGAACTAAAAAATGTAGTCGTTTTTTAGTACTACGAATGCAAGGCCGTTTCCTATCTTTCTATACTCTATAATCTATGGAAGTAAGAAGAACTTTTCATTTGATGTCTTTCTCCAATTTTCTCTAATAGCTCTAAAACGGACTTAGAAGGTTGCGGTTTTCACCAAATGAATTCTCTTACAAATCTAGCCCGAAAATGTGCTACTCATTTTGTTCTAGATCTCTCAATAGACAACGAATTAAGGACACCCGGTATACTATGAGATGTTGAGAAACAACCCTTTTGAATGGCTATATTTTATGGAACACCCTGTACGATTTGGCTGGTTATCGAACTTAACCGTATTTGAGGCTTTAACTCGCTCTGAAAATCTCAAGTCTCTAGGACAATCTCTTCCAAAGACAGAATTGAGTTTGACCAAGGATTTTTCATCGGGGAGTCGAACCCTATTGTTTGAGATAATTCAAGGCAGAACGATATAGTAAAAAAACGTTTAAGTAGAACGAGCGCTTGAAAAGTCTAATTCATTCATATTTTATGACAATTTTTTTGGAAATATGTATTTTTAACTCCATTAAAATTGTTCCAAGAACTTCAAAATATTTCCAACTGCATAAAAATTTTTTTTAAACTGCTTTGCTTTGAAATTTTGCCAACTGTAATCAACTCCATTGAAATTTTTCCATATGCCTTGAAATTCTACCAAACATTTCAAAATTTTCCAGATGCTTCGGAAATCTACCAGATCTGATCAACATTAGGCTAGTACCTGTACCAACTCTTTTGGAATTTTTCAATTGCTTCGAAAATGTACCAACTGCTTTAAAAATGTACCAACTTTGTTCAACATTGTGGGGGAATCGATAAAAAGTCAGCCTCATTATTCGCAGTTGATCATTCATTTCGTCTTTCGTCATGAACGTTACACTTAATTTTTTCGAATATGCATCTGTTCATCTGGAAGGCAAAGTTCTCTAATATATTGAAAATCGGATGTTTTAGATGTGAATTTCCATACCGATATATGTGCCATGAGGTAGTGAACTTGATGTGTTGGATCAGTTGGTTGAGTTTCTGAAAAAATGTGTAATAATATTGTAATGAGCATGCCTGATCAGCTTGGATTTGATACCTATGTTTTCAACCCACATTGCTTGGCTCGAACCAGTTTCCAATACCCTTACCTCTTGTAGATTATGTAAAGTATAGAATTGACATATACACATACAGGGTGTCTACTTTTAAAGTGGACAAACTTCGAGGGGTGATTATAAAGTAATTTGCCACAAAAAATGTCATATAACACATGGTCTAAATGTTGACGGTTATTCTTCAATATAACATTTCTTGATTTCACGAAAAATTTCAAGTTTTTCTTATAAAAAGATTATTTTTCAGTTTTCCTTGTAGTCTCATCAAATTTAACCATATATTCGGAAAGGGCAATAAATTTGCTACAGGATGAGAGAGTCTGTATGCAGAAAACACTCTTATTGCAGGCGTGGAGAAGAATATCACGATTATGAAGTTAACAAAATCAGTTCTACTTTTCCAATGGTTTTTTCCATGAAAAATTAATAATTATGCACAAGCTTTCTCTTCAGTAAAAAATACCTCATTTAGTGTACTTTCGAATGGCATATCAACTTTTGTGCTAGCTGCTCATTCTCCGCCATAATATCATGACTAACCTGATAACAACGAAAAAGTCTAAAAATTCCGAACCTGAATTTGGTTTATTTCGAAGCTCTTCGTGATCGAATTTTAATGTAGTTTTATGAATGACATCAATTTATCTTGAACCTTCTTCTTCAATACATTTGACACATTGTTTTCGTACTGAATCTACAAAGTTCAAAGCATTTTTGAAGCATTTCCGCACAACACAATTTTATTCTGTTGATGAGATCCTTCCGAGTCTGAAAGCGAATTTGATATACTTTCTCTTTCAAAGTATTCTAGACATAAAAATCCAAAGCCGCAAGATCGGGGCTCTTCGGGGGCCATCTGACCGTATCTTCCAATGCATTGTATCGCAATATATTCATATATAGATCTTGAAATTTCGACTATTATATGCTGGGCAGGCATTCATTTGAAACTAGACATTTTATCTGTTAGACAGGTGCATTTCATCGAATATGTCTGTCAAGTTGCTCGGGATTAATCTGATGAATTCTTCAGCATCAAAGGGATCGGTAAGTATAAGTTCTCCTCTAATTACTGCCAACCTCAAGTTAACTCATATTGGAAAAGAGAAACAATAGTCGCATGAGGGTTTTTTCTCTGCGATACATGGTTGTTTCATAAATTAATCACACCTGATTTCGCGAAAGTGAACACGTCAGTCCTTAATATTTTATGACCCTCACTCTCCTGAATTATTCTGATACCAACTACAAAATGTAAGTTTGATCTCAGATAACAGATGGATTGATGATTTCCATAAAATTACACTGAGATTCAATCACGAAAAGCTTCAACATAGAGCAAATTTAGGTTCGGAATATTTAAACTTTTTCGTTGTTATCATGTTAGCCATGATATTATAACGGAGAATGAGCAGCTAGCACTAAGATTCGAAAGTACACAAATGCTCAGTTGCAGGAACGTCCATTAAAATTTATAGGTCCATTAAACCCTTAATCCTCCATTAGTTCCTTGTAATAATGGAGGATTAAGAGTTTAATGGACCTTTAAATTTTAATGGACGTTCCTGCAACTGACAGTTAATGAGGTATTTTTTACTGAAGAGAAAGCATGTGCATAACTATTAATAATTCATCGAAAAAACCATTGAAAAAATAGGGCTGATTTTGTTAACTTCAGAATCGTGATAGAGACTACGAGGGAAACTGAATGATGATCTTTTTAGAGAAAAAACTTGAAATTTTTTGTGAAATCAAAAAATGTTAAATTGAAGAATAACCGTGAACATTTCGACCATGTGTTATATGACATTTTTTGTTGCAAATCACTTGTGTAATCACCTCTCGAAGTTTGTCCACTTTAAAAGTAGACACCCTGTATAATGAACAATCATATTTTAATGAGTACGATCCTCAGCCGGACGATCCTAGGATTGGATTTCCAAGACTATCCCGACATCCAGGAACCAGACTCCAGGTCCTACCAGAAAGATTGGATACATAGCCTTTTGAGACTGAGGCCATATTCAGACGTCTTTGGTCAGTGGCACCCTGAAGAAGGATGAAGAAGAAATAAGCAAAATTTTCGTTACAGGTATTATCAAGATTCGACAGTTTACTTCACACTTACTGAAATCTGAAAATATCTGTATAATCCAATGGAATTTATGAAATATAAGTCTTCAAATTGTAGTATCTAGCAGTGCAAACACTCTAAGTATATAATTTTCATACGTAGGACAGCAAGGTCTTTATAACCTTACGTCATCTTGAAAACGTGTCTAAAGGGGGCCATACACTATGCGATTGCCTGCAGGCCGTCGCCTCAACAGGCGATCGTAAGACCAATATCGCCGAGTTCCATACACTAGCAGTCAACCGCCTGCAGGCGGCCGTACTGAACTGCAGATGATAGCCTGAAGATAGCACACACTACAGTCCGGTACCTGCAGGCGGACTGTCGGTCAATGAAACAGGACTGCAGGAGATCCCCAGTTTTTCACCATGCTCCGTCGGAAACGTTGCGCTATGTTTGTTTTGTCAGTTCTTGGGGAACCCCAAGAAAAAAGGGTCTGGGTGAAAAGTTGGCTGTGAGATAGAGAGGCTAGCTGTCACATTTCGTTGCTCTCACATTTCGTTGCAAGTCGAAATACCACAGTGACGGGGTGTATGCGTCATCTCCCGATGAGCCCGACTTTTGCTGTTTTACTTTCTTCAACTCTTAACTCACATCTCGAGTTATTAATTTTTTTTTAACTGTGTCAATGGTGGCTGACGGCACAGTTTTTTGATAGAACTTCAACAACTCAACGTACGCCTCATCCCGCGATCTTTTATTAGCGTAGGCACCGTCCTTGACTTTCCATAAAAAGGGGTAGGCCCGATATAATTCAATAAATGCGGAAATGAAAGGAGGTTTCCCTTCCATCTTTCCTCGTCAGTCCAATCTCGGCTGGTGAATGATCTCACGAAAATTATCTCACGCAAAACTGATGGAAACGGTGACAACAGATCGTTTGCCTACAGTCTAACTGACAGTGTGTGGTCGGGGGCACATGAGATCACTATCCGACAGGTCGCTGCCTGTCGAGAATCTCTCATCCTATCCCCGCCTGCCCGGCGACCACACACCTTCAGTCCGGGCGAACTGCAGTCCATTATCTTCAGATCAACTGATAAATGTGTGGGCAATCCCGATCTACGGCCTTACGATTATCTTCAGTTAAACTGACAGTGTATGGGGCGCTTAAGATAGATTAAATTGATATTGAGACACGTAATCTGATCTATATGTTTATCACCATTATCGATACACAATAATTAAACATTAAACATATGCAGGGTAAATCCTGTTGAACTGTACATACTTCACACAGAGATAGAGGACACTTTGCTGGTTTCAAAAAGACCCCACATGAGAGGTCTCAAACGATTCGTTTGAATTATACAGGGTGATTTCCAGTTTTGGGTCATATTTTCAAAATGCTTTTTTGGACGAACGAATAATCACAAATTCATCAAATTTGGTACGTAGGAGGACTGTATCAATCTCCATACAGCTGAGTTAACAGATTATCAGTTTCCAGGACCGGACTCTATTTTTCTGATATTATCGGAATTTATGAAAAAAACACCCTGTAGATGAAAAAGTCAATAAACCTGTCATGATAGTTCAAACTACACTGAAAACTCTTCAAAGAAGAGTAATAAAATCACGTGGCACACCTACAAATTTAGAGAAAAAAATATTGAATATGCGTACTCGGAGATAAATTTTTTGGACGGCCTAATTCACATGAAAAACCATACCTTAATGTATCAAAAGTTGAACACAGGGGAATATTATCAGTTTAAATCCTCTCGATATTCAAATATTCCAATATTCAGGTAATTTTCGTCAGTTTCCAGGACCCGACTCTATTTTTCTGATATTATCGGAATTTATAAAGAAAATCACCCTGTAGTTGAAAAAGTCAATGAACCTGTCATGGCAGTTCAAACTACACTAAATACTCTTCAATAAAGAGTAACAATATCACGTGGCACACCTACATATTCAGAGAAAAAAATATTGAATATGGGTACTCGGAGATGAATTTTTTTTTGTACGGCCTTATTCACAAAAAAAACATACCCAAATGTATCAAAAGTTGAATATTAATGGTTAAGATCTCCTATGCATTCAAGTTTTCCAATATTCAGGGACGGACTATACCGAAATGCATGAAAAGTCGAATATTATCAGGTTATATCCACTCCCCATGAAAGAATTCCATAATCTGGATTATGGAATACGTACAAAAAAAATTATCTCCGCCTACCCATATTCAAGTTTTTTTTCTTTGAATCTTTAGGTGTGCCACGTGATTTTATTACTCTTTATTGAAGAGTATTTAGTGTAGTTTGAACTGCCATGACAGGTTTATTGACTTTTCCATCTACAGGGTGATTTTCTTTATAAATTCCGATAATATCATAAAAATAGAGTCCGGTCCTGCAAACTGACGAAAATTACCTGAATATTAGAATATTTGAATATCGAGCGGATTCAAACTGATAATATTCTCCTGTCTTCAACTTTTGATACATTTGAGTATGGTTTTCCATGTGAATTAGGCCGTCCAAAAAATTTATCTCCGAGTACGCATATTCAATATTTTTTTTCTTTGAATTTGTAGGTGTGCCACGTGATTTTATTACTCTTCATTGAAGAGTTTTCAGTGTAGTTTGAACTGCCATGACAGGTTTATTGACTTTTTCATCTACAGGGTGATTTTCTTTATAAATTCCGATAATATCAGAAAAATAACGTCCGGTCCTGGAAACTGACGAAAATTACCTGAATATTGAAATATTTGAATATCGAGAGGATTTAAACTGATAATATTCTCCTGTCTTCAACTTTTGATATATTTGAGTATGGTTTTCCATGTGAATTAGGCCGTCCAAAAAATTTATCTCCGAGTACGCATATTCAATATTTTTTTCTCTAAATTTGTAGGTGTGCCACGTGATTTTATTACTCTTTATTGAAGAGTATTTAGTATAGTTTGAACTGCCATGACAGGTTCATTGACTTTTTCATCTACAGGGTGATTTTCTTTATAAATTCCGATAATATCAGAAAAATAAAGTCGGGTCCTGGAAACTGACGAAAATTACCTGAATATTGGAATATTTAAATATCGAGAGGACGTAAACTGATAATATTCTCCGGTCTACAACTTTTGATATATTAAGGTATGGTTTTCCATGTGAATTAGGCCGCGTCCAAAAAATTTATCTCCGAGTACGCATATTCAATATTTTTTTTCTCTAAATTTGTAGGTGTGCCACGTGATTTTATTACTCTTCTTTGAAGAGTTTTCAGTGTAGTTTGAACTATCATGACAGGTTTATTGACTTTTTCATATACAGGGTGTTTTTTTTCATAAACTCCGATAATATCAGAAAAGTAGAGTCCGGTCCTGGAAACTGATAATCTGTTAACTCAGCTGTATGGAGATTGATACAGTCCTCCTACGTACCAAATTTGATGATTTTGTGATTATTCGTTCGTCCAATAGAGCATTTTGAAAATATGACCCAAAACGGGAAATCGCCCCGTATAATTCAAACGAATCGTTTGAGACCTTTCATGTGGGGTCTTTTTGAAACCAGCAAAGTGTCCTCTATCTCTGTGTGAAGTATGTACAGTTCAACAGGATTCACCCTGTATAAATAACAATAAAACACATGTTATTTGGCTAGACAGTAAAAATTGAATTACATCATATAATTCATTTGGAATCTCCAATTGCGTTCAACTGTGATTAGTTTAAAATGTTCTAAGCAACACCTTCGATGAGTCTGATGAGCATTATTCGCAAATCCTCAAATTGAGGATTGAATCCATCCATCGGCTGATGAATAGACTTCGTGCTTGTTGTTCAAGATTTCTGCAATACCAACACAGAATACTGTGTTATCAAGGTGGGTAGTCGCAAGTATTGGTTAGTGCTGGCGCCGTTGAGGTTTAGTACTCAATGAGCGTCCACCAAAAATCATAACCGTAATAGATTACCTTCTATCATTCAGAGTTCGCTGCACTGATGACGGCCAACAAGCTAGAAACAGCTGTCTGCAGATTCTCTGGGTGACAAACCTCAATTCAGATCCCTTGGATGATATGCATGAATGGTTCAGGAGTTTGAGTTTGATATTTGTTGATTTTTTATTTTATCGACGAATGTTATTCTCTACTCAGTATAATGCTATTCATATATACAGGTTTGGAAATTCACATCTGAAATATACGATATACAATGCATCAGACAGAGAATTTTTCCCTCCAGTTGCACAGATGAATAGTCTAGACAATCACTTGCTGAATTCAGTTGTCTTGCTTCATTATTCTAGTCTTGTCTCTCTCTTATCGTTTAGAGGAGCGCAATTCTTTAGTATGGTAGGCAACAGTAAATACTGAATCGAGTATTACGGGCAGCCTGACAAATTAAAAATTCTATACGTGCAGTGCGGGTTCCCTACCATACTGCGATAAGAGAGAGACAAGACTTGATTTTTGCAGTAGGACAGTTGAATTCAGGGGGGTGAAACTGCTAGTGCTAGGTTGGAAACAAAATACTCTATGGTGGCCACTCAAGATTGAGGGAGATGGAAGATGATGTTTGTTGTCTCACTCTAAATGGAATGGATGTTTTGACGTTTGATTTTGACGCATCAATTTGACAATTCGGTTTTGTTAGAAATGGTGAAGTGGTAATCAGTGAATTTTTTCAACCTTTATGGATTGCTTTTGAATTTATTAGGTAAATTTTACTGTATTATGTCTATTCTATACTGACAAGAATTGCTAACTCACTATTTAATCCCATTCATCATATCCTTCTTCATCAAACATGTTTAATGAAACTTCAATATAATTTTTTCCTTTGTACCTATTCCTATAATTCAGAGGGCTATTCTTCCGAGTTCCCAAAAATTTAACCAAATTATTCCATTAGCAGAAGGCATGAAATATCTCAACGTCCATATTCAAGAGTAGAAAGTTATACAACTACATAATCTCTAACCTTTCGTTCAACCCAGTTCCCTTCAATAAATTTTGGTATCTGTATCATTTAAACATCTGAAAGTTCGGATTAGGTATACGAACGATCTTGATCCTTTTTGTGCTCTTCGATGAGATATCTATAAGTTGTGGGTTGTTTTATGAAAGCCACAAGCGAAGAATATAGGTATGTCTTGTATGATTTGGGTAAAAAGGGTAGAATATAGAACCTGGCATTGGATAATTGCAATAAATTATCTTCATATTCTTTTATTCTAGGTCATCCACTGCTCTTGGTCATCACTGGTTCTGGTTCATAGGATTTGCATTCCATAGTGTCGCTGGCGATTGATATTGATGCTATTTAAATCATAAATCTTGTTCATCAACAAATTTAGTGTAATTTGTTATATTACTGGTCATATTGTCCTGAATACTTATTAAAATATTCATTCCACCATCATGTTTAGAAATGTTGCCCATATTCATCACAAAGTAACCTTTTCGACTTAAGCAATGTCTGAAATGTTCGATAGGTCATGTTTTTATTTTCAAAAGTTTGCGATGAATTTAATCGTAGAGGAAGATGAAAAATATTCTTCATCTTTCTCTCCGATTAAATTCATCGAAGAAAGGGATGAAAATAAAAACGTGACCTATTAAGATTTTCGATTAATTTGAATTTTACCGCCATATCGAAAGAATTAGACAGATATTAGTTCCTAATGTGGCCGCATATGTCGCTACCAGTAGTTGGCCACTCAAAATGGCCGCCAATTTGTTTCCACAGAATAGTGAGGACTTCGCATTTCTTTTATTATATGTTCTGTGGTTGAATCCATTCAGTTATCGCACTTGATTATCTCGCCTATTCATCTGTGCAACTGGAGGGAAAAATTCTCTGTCTGATGCATTGTATATCGTATGTGTTCGATGTGAATTTCCAAATCGGTATATGAATACAAGAAGGATTCATGGCAACTGCCAGAGATGTATGAATAGAATTATACTGAGTAGAGAATAACATTCGTCGATATAATAAAAAATCAACAAATATCAAACTCAGACTCTTGAACTATGCATGCATGTCATCCAAAGGATCTGCATTGAGGTAAGGTTTGTCACCCAGAGAATCTCCAGACAGCTGTTTCTGGCTTGTTGGCCGTCATCAGTGCAGCGAACTCTGAAGTCTGAATGACAGAAGGTAATCTAGTACGGTTATGTATTTTGGTGGACGCTCATTAAGTAGTAAACCTCAACGGCGCCACCACTAACCAATACTTGCGACTACCCACCTCGATAACACAGTATTCTGTGTTGGTAATGCAGAAACCTTGAACAACAAACACAATTTTTGATTTTTTATTTTATCGACGAATGTTATTCTCTACTCAGTATAATTCTATTCATATATATATAATTATGTTTTTAGGGAGAAAAACCGTATTTTTTAAAAAATCAACTTTATTAAGTGAAGCAAAGCGTACAATGTCTCGATACTTAATCTCTAATATGAATTAGAAAAGCTGTAATAAAATTATCTTGGCTAAAGGAATCCAGGGTTGGCATTACATAATTCCTCACCATTTTGGTTAAAGGTATCACCTATGGGTGTAGCTTTATTTTTACATAAATTATTTTTGGATAAAGCAAGCTTGAAAATAAAGTAAAAAGTAATTATTATAATTATTAGAATTATCAAGTAGAAAAATGAATTAAATGCAGTCTGAGGAAGATTCCACTGGTTGGTTTCTTCCAATTCGATGTCAGGGATGTCGTCTTCTGGTTGATGTTCTTCTTTTGTGTATTCCTTGGGTAACTTGTGTGGTGTTTGTAGAAGTACGATTCTCTCTTCGCTGATATTTGTGGTTGGAACTATTTCCTTTTCAAATAATTAAAACGAAGTTCTTCAGTGTGTATTTTTAATATTCAGTCAAGAACCAAGCGCTTTCGACACAATAATTGTCATCATCAGGGTTCCCTGTAAAGGTAACCACGGTTATTACAAAACAAGTGAAGGAAATTTATTTTGATAATTACCCGTCCAGGAGTAAAACCACAGGCGGCATGCGGAAGAGTCAATACACAAAATTTACAAACTTAACATTCAGAACAATCAATATACGTAGAAAAGACAACGGTCAAAATCGAGTACAGTTTTTCGCCAGAAGAAGTAAACAAATATACAGATAATGAAATGACAAATGATATACAAATGAAGTGTGAAATATGACAAACAAAGCAAGACAAGTGACACGTAAATCCGGTGGAGCCACCTTCCAGTGGCGTAACATAAAAATATAAATATAATATATAATAAAATTATGATGTTAATAAATATAAAATAAATTAATATAAAATGTTGAGAAATGTTGAAGTACATGTATACCAACAAAATAAAGTCTTTTTAGATCATCGTGGGAATAGCCTCTTGAACAATGGGGTGAAAAGGTTATTGAGGTCACCTGTGAATTTACGCAATTGCTGTTAGACTGCATCTCTCGACCGATTTCAAGATCCTCAAACAGGTTCATCCTGATGCTGTTCTTATTGCCCGTGATGTTGTGTAAAATTTCGGAGTTCTGGTTTGGGCTGAACTGGTGTCGGGAAAAGGTGAGATGATGGCCAAATGTTGACAGTTGGGGTCTGCTCAGATGTTCTTTTATTCTTGTGATGAGTTTCCTCCTGGTTTGACCCACATAAGATGTGTCACATTCACCACAATTTAGTTTGTATATGCCACTACGGTCCAGTTTCTTGACAGTGTCTTTTGAGTTCACCAACAAGGAGCCCAGTGAACGTACACCGGAACAGGAGATCCTAAAGCCGTCGACCGAACGCTCGAGAACATGAGATATCGCTTCTGATAAGTGGCCTATGTATGGTAGAGAGCAGTACTTCAATGTGTTGTCAGAAGCATCTGAACTGTATGCTAAAATTCTTCTTTGTCTATTCAGTATGCTGTTTTTTACCGTATCAACTACCTTTGGGTCATAGCCATTATTTAATGCTATTTGCCTAATTATATTGAGCTCTTTCTCTCTGTTGGTCTGAGATAAGGGGATGTTGAGGGCTCTATGAATGTAGCAACGTAAGGCTGCCATCTTATGGTTTCTGGGATGGCACGATCGGGCTGGTATTATGTGACCTGTTTGTGTCTTCTTTCTATATATCTCGAACGTCAAAGAACTATCTGCCGATCTAGAGATAGTGAGATCGAGGAAGTTTATTGATCTGTTGACTTCCAGCTCCAGGGTGAATTTTATGTTCGGGTGGACTGTGTTGATGAAGTCCAACAAAGCATGGGCATCATCAGGGACGCCGTCTAAGATGACGAAGACGTCGTCAACGTATCTGTACCAGCGCACTATTATTTTCCACCTACTCATTATGTAGGCCTCGAGCTTCTCAAGAAAGCGGTCAGAAAGGAGGGAAGACAGAGGGGAACCCATGGCCAATCCATCAGTTTGCCTATACACAACGTTGTTGAAAATGAAAAAATCTTGGGACAAGGCGAGTTTTAACAGGGTGAGGACGTCGGAGAGTATGGAGTCAGGGACATCATGCTCGTGGAGCAACTCAGAAACCAAGGGAATACACTCCTCTCTAGGTATCGATGTGAACAGGTTGCAAACGTCAAAAGATAACATGATGTAAGTATCCTTCATCTCAAGATCCTGCAGTTTATGTGTCAATTCCACGGAATTGAGTATTGAATACCTGGGTTTATAATCAGTGATTGATTTCATAAACGAGTTCAAAAAAGTGGAAAGTTCGTGCATTGGGGTATTGCAAAATGACACTACTGGTCTTATTGGAATATCTAATTTGTTGATTTTTGGTAATCCGTACAGTCTTGGCATTGCTGGGTTGCTGGGTAAGATGTGTAATTTATTGTGCTCAGTGAGGAATACTTCACACATACGTAGATTTTCTTTGGCCTTTCTGATGAAGCTATTCATGGGATTATTATTGAGCTCCTGGAAGTTGTTTTGGGAAAAAAAGTCTCTACTTTGACAATATAGTCTGCTCTGTTCATTATCACCAAGCAATTGCCTTTATCTGCCTTGGAAATCACCAAATCATGATCAGTGATCTTCCTTTTTATGTCTTTTAACAATCGAAATTGCCCAGCAGTATTCACTCGTCTACGTTTATCACGCTGAATTAGGGCTAGACATCGATCTCTGAGCGACCTCTTGAAGTCTGGGTCGTTTGAAAGGCGTTCTATAGCACAGTCGACGTGTATAGAAAACTCCTGGAGCGCTGACATATCCGATCTCCCACCAAAGCAGAATTTGAGGCCCAACGAGAGCAGCTCCAACTCAGACGTCGTGAAGTGGGTGTCCGACAAGTTCTTGACCCTCTCATGGAAAATATGGTCAGAGAAGCTGCTTTCCGCAGATGCTTCAGTTGCTAATCTTGTCCTTATTAAACCATTCAATTTCCGTTCAAGCTTCTCACGTTTTATAGATCTCTGGAAGTTGACCTCATCTTAGACGGCGTCCCTGATGATGCCCATGCTTTGTTAGACTTCGTCAACACAGTCCACCCGAACATAAAATTCACCCTGGAGCTGGAAGTCAACAGATCAATAAACTTCCTCGATCTCACTATCTCTAGATCGGCAGATAGTTCTTTGACGTTCGAGATATATAGAAAGAAGACACAAACAGGTCACATAATACCAGCCCGATCGTGCCATCCCAGAAACCATAAGATGGCAGCCTTACGTTGCTACATTCATAGAGCCCTCAACATCCCCTTATCTCAGACCAACAGAGAGAAAGAGCTCAATATAATTAGGCAAATAGCATTAAACAATGGCTATGACCCAAAGGTAGTTGATACGGTAAAAAACAGCATACTGAATAGACAAAGAAGAATTTTAGCATACAGTTCAGATGCTTCTGACAACACATTGAAGTACTGCTCTCTACCATACATAGGCCACTTATCAGAAGCGATATCTCATGTTCTCGAGCGTTCGGTCGACGGCTTTAGGATCTCCTGTTCCGGTGTACGTTCACTGGGCTCCTTGTTGGTGAACTCAAAAGACACTGTCAAGAAACTGGACCGTAGTGGCATATACAAACTAAATTGTGGTGAATGTGACACATCTTATGTGGGTCAAACCAGGAGGAAACTCATCACAAGAATAAAAGAACATCTGAGCAGACCCCAACTGTCAACATTTGGCCATCATCTCACCTTTTCCCGACACCAGTTCAGCCCAAACCAGAACTCCGAAATTTTACACAACATCACGGGCAATAAGAACAGCATCAGGATGAACCTGTTTGAGGATCTTGAAATCGGTCGAGAGATGCAGTCTAACAGCAATTGCGTAAATTCACAGGTGAACCTCAATAACGTTTTCACCCCATTGTTCAAGAGGCTATTCCCACGATGATCTAAAAAGACTTTATTTTGTTGGTATACATGTACTTCAACATTTCTCAACATTTTATATTAATTTATTTTATATTTATTAACATCATAATTTTATTATATATTATATTTATATTTTTATGTTACGCCACTGGAAGGTGGCTCCACCGGATTTGCGTGTCACTTGTCTTGCTTTTTTTGTCATATTTCACACTTCATTTGTATATCATTTGTCATTTCATTATCTGTATATTTGTTTACTTCTTCTGGCGAAAAACTGTACTCGATTTTGACCGTTGTCTTTTCTACGTATATTGATTGTTCTGAATGTTAAGTTTGTAAATTTTGTGTATTGACTCTTCCGCATGCCGCCTGTGGTTTTACTCCTGGACGGGTAATTATCAAAATAAATTTCCTTCACTTGTTTTGTAATAACCGTGGTTACCTTTACAGGGAACCCTGATGATGACAATTATTGTGTCGAAAGCGCTTGGTTCTTGACTGAATATTAAAAATACACACTGAAGTACTTCGTTTTAATTATTTATTATATTTGGTGTGCACAACCATTATTCAAACATATTTCCTTTTCTTTGTTACTGTTGGTACATTTGGTACGTAGAATGGCCATTGTAGGAAGGAAATGATGTTTCGTTTGCAATGGACATTTTTCGATTATTTTCTCATTTTGAATCGAGAGAATGCTTCCATCTTCTAGGATCTTCAGGTCCTGGGTTGAAATTTTTGGAATTCTCTGGCAATTTTCGGTGTGGTTGGTGAGGATATTTTCCAGGCACTTCGGAATTTTTTCTAGTGAGTCTTGATCGCATAAGTAGTCGTTTTCCACTCGACGGCAGTGTTTGGTGGACCATTTCAGCTTTTCTTCTTGCGAGAGCAAATAAGGATTGGTATATGGAAGGGATTCATTATTTTGTGGGAGATAGTAAAATTTGTATAGATCATAATATTCTTTTTGAACTAATGGAATTGAAATTAGAAATAATAAAATTTTGTTTTTGAAAATAACTTTCGTGTGACACAATTGATAATAGTCTTTCAGGTGATGAACTGGTATAATATTTTCATTTTTGATCAATTCTAGAAATTTGGAATATGGTAAAACTGATTCGTGCAATAAATGTAACCTCGCAAAGCTAACAGCTGTTTGTATTTCGTCTAAGATATTTTTTATGTCTTTCAATTCGAAAATCAAAAGGTGCATTTGTTGTACTTCATGCAGTTCAGGTACTATCTGAAACAATTTAAGATTTTCTGACATTTTCTGGAATTTACTGATACACTTATTATTCAAGTCATTCACTATGAATGGTTGCGATTTGTTTTTGATTTCGAAATAATATTTGTTCGTTATTTTTGATACTGTTGAAATAACTTTGATATAAAGCTTCGTCATCAGAATCGAGTGTTCCGAATTGGAATTTTGAAGTTTTTCCACCTAAGTTTATTAATCCTCTTTTGATTCGTATTTTTTCGTTCAAAAGTTCTTCTAATGCATTAAGGTTTATTTCGTTAGAGTGTTTTAAATATCGATAATTTGCAGTTTGTGCGAAATTCAATTTCGAGTTTTTGTAGTTGTCTATTTCAGTTTGATAATTAATTATGATTTGTTCGATTAAGACTAGATCAATATCAATATGGTATAAAAGTTGTAAGTTTTTGTGAGTTACGTAGGCTTTACCTAGTGAAATGGGTAGTATGCTGTTTTGGATTTGGATAATTTCAAGGGATATCGAGAAGGTTATTATTCCGATAAGTAATAATAATAATAATAATGTTTATTGATACTTTTGGACAATGAAGTATAGGACAAGTCATGATAAAAAAAATACAAAACAAGAAAAGTTTAACGAACTGAATCCAGCAACATCAATTTGACCTTGCTATAATTCTAATTCGTTATCGTTGAGATATTCTCTAACAGAGTAATAAGATTTCTTCAACAATAATCTATTCAAAGTTTTTTTGAATTGGTTTACATTCATACTTTTTATAGAGACTGGCAAATGATTAAACATGATGATGCCCTGGTAGACCGGAGATTGCTCGTATTTCGCCGTCCTGTGTACAGGAATACTCAAGATATCACCGCCTCTAGTCGGATAAGAATGGTAACTTGATAATTTTTTCAAGTTACTCTCGTTCTTTTTCGTATAAACCATACATTTAAACAAGTAGAGACCGACTACGGTTAATATTTCACTGTCGGCAAAGTAAGGTCGACAAGATGTCCGGGGATGAATGTTGAATATCAACCTAATAATTTTTTTCTGGAAAACGAGAACTCTACCAATTTCAGACGTACCTCCCCAAATGATAATGTTGTATGCTAAATGAGGATAGCACAAGCTGTAATAAATTTCAATTAGAGATTTGAAAGGAAAAAAATTTTTAATTTTATTAATGGCAAAATAGCAGGAATTTAGCCTTTTACAAACAGTATCTATATGATCTTTCCAATGCAAACCATCATCAATAAAGATGCCCAAAAACTTTGTACAGTTTCTAGAGCTTATAGAAACACCCTTGTGAGAGGTAACCATAACGTCCTTTGTGCCATTTTTTAAACTGAATAGAATGGAAATGGTTTTATCGATATTAACAATGGGCCCGTTTTTATCACACCAGCTAGCAAACATTTCAATAATCATTGAGGTCAGTTTTTTCAACTCAGCAAGATTCTGTGCTATAATCAAAAATGAAGAATCATCAGCAAATAGAGCAATTATGAGAGCTATTACATGTAGGGGTAAATCGTTTATGAATAGCAAAAATAGCAGTGGTCCAAGCACTGAGCCCTGAGGGACACCAGTGTCAACCTCGTACTCATCCGAGTAGGTGTTATCAATTTTCACAGACATTTTACGATTGGAAATGTAACTATTCAGCCAGTCGAGAAAAATTCCTCTGAAACCTAGGTTGTAGTATTTACTCAGCATAAAAGAAAAATTCAGAGAGTCAAAAGCTTTTGTTAGGTCGAAAAATAATGCAGCTACGCACTTCCCTTTATCCAAATTATCATAAACGCCCTGAACAAACTTGAAAGCAGCAGTTTCAGTGGAATGGCCTGGTCTGAAACCGTGTTGGGAGTCAGTGATGAGATTGAACTTGTTCAAATAATTTAGCATTCTATTTAGAACAACTTTTTCAAATACCTTCGAAAAAGAGCTCAGAACTGATATAGGACGATAATTAAAAATATCCTGCGGATCGCCCTTTTTGAGGATAGGAACGACCGTGCCCTTTTTCAAAATAGCAGGAAACGAACCAGAACAGACCGATAGGTTAATTAAGTGAGCGAAGTGATCTGAGATAGATTCATTAATTACTTTTAGAACCCTCACCGATATACAGTCCCTACCTATTCCACCTCTATTTTTGAGCGCTCTTATAGTGGCCACAACTTCATCCCTCGTTACCGCATGAAAGAAAAATGTTGAGTCTTGCATAGGTAAAGTCGTGCACGACCTCGACATTGATCCACCAAAGTACTCTGTCAGCATTTTCGAGGCAACAGTGGAAAAATGTTCACGAAAAGTATTAACAATTTCAGTTGGAGTTGAAACTACATTTCCATCAATAGCCAGTGACATCCCGTGATGGTTCTTTTTCATTTTGCCAGTCTTTAGGTTTACAAGGTTCCAGGTTGTTTTAGTCCTTTGAGATGAACTGCTCATCAGCCTCGCATAATATGATTTTTTAGTATTTTCTAAAAAAGTATTATAATTCCTTTTTGCGGTCTTGTAAATTATTAATTATTCCTCACTTCTTAAATTAGAGTGAACCCAGTGGAGATTTTTTAGATCTTCACTAGCTTGCCTTACTTTAGGTGTTAACCAACCTTTCAAGATATTTCTAGGTTTTCGGATGCATTTCAATGGACAGCTCAACTCAAAACCTTGCTTGATTATGTCAATAAAAACTTCGAAGCAAGCATTGACATCGTTAGAGAGATAAACATCGGAGAAATTATTCTCGTGTATCAACATTTTCAGTGCATATAAATTATCCTGAGAAAGTTCTCTTAGGTATTTAATATTATTTTCAAAATGGTTAGATTCGATGTTTGTGGATGAGTAGAAGTACTCTAAGGAAATTATTCGATGATCAGCAAGATTTGCGTCAAAAGATCTTACCTCACATGATTGAATATCTGCATTTGTCAATATATAGTCTAGTAAGGATATCGAGTTATTACCAGAAGCGTCCGTGAAGACCCGAGTTGGTTCAAATGATGTTATTTTCAAGTTGAAACAATCGAGATAACCACTAAAGTCTGACTTAAGCCTAGGATTAGTCTTGTTTATATCAAAATTCAGATCACCACATATGAAAACAAGATCAGTTTTTTCATCACATTTTTGAGTAATGTAAGTTAGCCTTTCAAGAAATACATTGAAATTACCTACAGGAGACCTGTACACACTCAGTATGCCTATTTTGATATTGTTGATATACACTTTTATACCACACACTTCACAGTCCAACTCTTCTGAAAGATGTGTCAGACAAAGATTAGAAGACATCCATTTTTCGCGAACGTATATCGCCGTACCTCCATTTTTGTGATTAGAACGGCAGAAATATGCAGCTAATACGTAATCCGGGAGCGTCATGCACCTTATACTACCCTCCTCACACCAATGTTCAACTATACTGATAATATCCGGTTTTTCATTTTCCAGAAACACAATGAGGTTATTGATCTTATTAGACATACACTGTATATTCATCTGAAGAATTTTAAATTTATTATCTGATTTGAATTTGCAGTTTTTTAGCTCTGATGGGACAGAGCTTTCTTCGACCGAAAAAAAACTACGGACACTCGCATGATTTGGCCAGTTTGATGGAATGAGGGCCTTATCATAGTCACTGGCAGGAACTGAGACCTTGAATGAAGAATAGGCCTCAGGAAAACGGGAATTCAAACGTTCACATCTCACAGTTTCCGAAAATTTTACATTTAGGAAAGATTGAAAATCCTCAGTCGTTACGTCAGGCCTCAGATTTGTCACATGCAGAAATTTCATCTTTTCCACTCCTTGGATATTAGCAGCTGAAAAATCACCAACAACCAGTGTGCGATTTGATTTTCGTTTTGGCTTTTTGTGGGTGACTTTTTTCCATTCTGTAATATCTTGATTATCAGATTTTGTAGCCTTTCCGTCAGGTTTATATATTGTGCGTGTTGTTTCATTTCGCGATGGCATCAGCTGGGAGTTTGTATTTATTTCCATATTGTTATGTTCTTCAGACAGTTTAGATGCATACGTGACACCTGTAGCGGAATTCCTCTCGTCATTGATTTCGTTGTTATCAACGCGTTGGCTGTACGTATGGGATTTCCCATTTCTTTGATAACTTTTTGTTTTTACTTTATTGTTTATTTCAGTATTGGAGATAACGACATCGTTTCTCTGTGGAGAATGAGTCATTAACTCGATTTGGTTTTGCAGGGCTTCAATTGCTATGGCCTGATTAGAAATGACATGATCCTTCTGAGCAAGTAGTTCGCTCATATACTTGATTTCTAGTTGAAAGATGTTATTTAAATTACCAGCACCATTTGAGTTTATATCCGCAGACTTATCACGTTTCGGGCTTTTACTCAAATGGGTTTTATTCTTCATTTTGTTAACGAAGGAAATTAACACCTCACTTGTCACATTGCCTGGCAAAGCATTATGAACTAATAAGTCTATGAGTTCGTTTTTACGCAGTTTATTTAACTCGCTGAGAACTACGTCCGCACTCTCCGACATATTGATACACATGTATGAAAAGTATGAAAGTGTATTCCATTTTGGATCTGTAACAAAATTTTTAAACTAATTTTTTCTCTGTTTCATGATTTTTTTGTGGTAGATATTCTTGTTTTTCTTATCTTGGATTCGATTTTTATCTATTTCACAGGCATCAATTTTTTTGAATGGGGGATCTAATTTTCGTGTCATAGGATTTCTGATAGGTATAGGTTGGGTTTTTGTTTAAAGGGTGGTCTTCCTTTGCTGATCGTTTTTCATTAGTTTTTTCTAAGCGTTGAATATTATTATTTTGCTATTTTGTTCCAAATGTTTCGTTATGTCATTCATTCGAATTTTTCCTGTAGAATTCGTATAAGTGATTTTTCTTATTCTTGAGAGGCAAATGACAAGATGTATGCTTTTTTGAGTTGAATAAATTGTGGGGTATTCAATTACCCTCCAATATATTTAATAAAACACCAATGAACTATATACACTACTTTAATCACCAACAATTACATAAAACCAACAATGCTATTATGACCAACTGTTCATCAGTGTCTTTGTCAACCAACTTTTTACAACTATATACAATTCAACCCACGCCAACTAATTAGTACCCACGCACCCAAGCCAAAATCTTCTAGAAAGTTCCATAAGATTCCGCGCAATCTCGACACGTCACCCTTACGGATTTTGTCGTCCCAGGGTTGCAAGTTTGCGTCATCACTACCACCGGCGGTACGCACTATTCGGGGTTGCACGATTGTGCCCAATATCGTCGATATGCGACATACCCCCACCTTGAAATATAATTTCAACCCCCTTGCTTCACTATGAAGTCATTGGCAACGGACATAATTTCGTTATGGGCCTCTTATATGTACCATCAGAGGTCTTCACTATTGCTACACGCACTTTGTTATCAGGTCCTTCATACACCTTAAGCACCCGACCCAACTGCCACCTCATAGGTGAAAGATTATTGTCCTTCACTACAACCAACTGTCCTTCTTCTAAATTGGGCTGCTCCTTCGTCCACTTGGTTTTCTTCTGCAGTTCTGGCAAATACTCTCTAGACCATCGTGACCAGAATTGCAGCAGCAACACTTGCAGATGCTGATACCTTGACCGCCGATTCATGACGATATGCTGTAAATCAGGGTCTGGCAAAGAGGTGAGTGGACGACCAATAAGGAAATGTCCAGGAGTAAGGGCCTCGAAATCATTAGGATCTGAGGACATAGGAGTGAGGGGCCGGGAATTCAAAACCGTTTCTATTTGAGTCAAAACTGTACTCAAGTCCTCATAAGTGAGAACAGCATTCCCTAAAATTCTCCTTAAATGAAATTTACAGGAGCGTACTCCGGACTCCCACAGTCCACCAAAATTGGGTGATTTTGAAGGGATAAATGACCAATTGACCCCTTCGCGGTTAATTGCACTACTTAATTCATTCGCATTTCCCTTTAAAAATGTGCATAGTTCTTTCAGTTCCGTTTTCGCACCACATCGAAACACATCTTCTCTTCGTAGATCTAAAGAAGGCTTATGATAGTATACCACAACAAAAACTGTGGGAAGCCCTAGAGAAAACTAATATAAGCGTAAATCTTATCAAGGCCATACAAGAGGTATATAGAGAAAATTGGTGTCAAGTGAAAGAGGGACGAAGGTTGTCAAGAGGATTCAGAGTGGACAAAGGTCTGAAACAGGGCTGTTGCCTGTCACCCACCTTGTTCAAAATATATCTGGAGCAAGCTCTTAGAACATGGAAGAAGAAATGCCGAGGTATGGGCATACCATTAAACGAAGCCATCCTGTACACATTATGTTTCGCCGACGATCAGGTGGTTCTGGCGCAGGATTACGAAGACCTGGTATACATGACACGTAAACTCATAGAAGAATACAGGAATTGGGGCCTAGAGGTTAATATCAGCAAAACAGAATATATGTGCATCGGAGGAGAGCAACAAGATCTGGTACTAGAACAACAAGTCGTAAAAAAATGCATTAAGTACAAGTATCTGGGAGTAAACATCACAAATGACGGGAACATGGACGAGGAAATAAAACACCGAAATAACCTGGGAAGAATGGCAATAAGACAACTGAACGGTATTCTTTGGGATAAGACTATAACGAAGAAAAATAAACACAGACTCTTTGACTCCATAATAAAGAGCATCACAACCTACGGCAGTGAAATATGGCCTCTAAAACAAAAATCGTTAAGAGTGCTCGACGCCACGGAGATGGATTTCTGGCGACGAGCTGCCGGAAAATCAAGATTAGACAGAGTGAGAAATGAGAACATCCTAGGCATAATGAGAGTAAGTCATCGAATGACTGAAGATATTAGGGAAAAACAGCTACGTTGGTACGGACATGTTCAAAGGATGAAGGATGATAGGCTACCGCAACAGATATTCCAGTGGACACCGCACGGAAGAAGAAGAAGGGGGAGACCCAGACTAAGCTGGAGAGAAGGAATAATGAACGATATGAGATCAAAGGGCATTGAAGATGACCTCTGGAAAGACAGAGAAAAATGGAGGCTGGAAATCAGAAGACGTCGGAGAACGTTGTAGACTGATTCGTATATATATATATTTCGCACCTATGAAATTAGAACCGTTATCAGAAAACACCTTCGAAGGTTTTCCCCGTCGAGCTGAAAACCTTTGAAAGCATGCAATAAATGCTTCGGTTGAAAGGCTTGTAACCAGCTCCAAATGTATAGCCTTTGTTGTGAAGCAGATAAAAACGCAAATGTAACTCTTCGAGGTCTTTGAACCTCTGCCATATCTGTCCTTGACCAAAAAAGACCAGCATAGTCAACTCCACTGACGTCAAATGGAGGTGCAGGATTAACTCTGTCCCTCGGTAATTGACCCATTATCTGTTCCAGTGTAATTGGCTTTGCTCTGAAACATTTCATGCATTTGTGAATGCAGGCCCGAACCAAGTTCCTACCACCAACTCGCCAATTTATTTCTCTCAATGAGGAGAGCACCAATTGAGGACCAGCATGCAAAAGTCGCTGATGTGCCATCTCTACCAACAATTTCGTGAATGGATGTTTAGACATCAGAAGAAGAGGATGCCTCTTCGAGAATTTTGCACAGGATAATTCCAGGCGTCCACCAACCCTTATCAGCCCCTTGTCATCTACAAAAGGACTCAACTTTTGAAGATTTCTACCCTTTATACAATTATTTTTCGAAAGTTCTTCGACCTCTTTTTCGAACATCTCCTGCTGAGCTATCTTAACCAACATAAGCATAGCATATTCCAGCTCTGAAGAGGTGAGAAAACTCTCATCAATAGACCTTATATTTCTAAATCTATTGATAATTTAAAGTATATGACAAATTGCCCGTTGCAACTTTGAAAAAGAGCTGAACCTATCAAAATTTAACAACTGTTTGTTGGAAGAGATGGAAACAATATTTACCCTCAACTCTGGAATCTCCTTCAACCAAATAGGTTGTGGAAGAGCCAACCATTCTGCCTTGTCCAGGAGCAACCATTTCGGTCCATTCCACCAGGACGAATTCCCCATGAACTGCTCAGGGTACATTCCTCTGGACAAAATATCAGCAGGATTTTCCTTAGATCTTATGTATCTCCAGTTGTTAACATCAGTCAGGCCTTGTATTTAAGAGATCCTGTTACCAACAAAAACTTGCAGTTTATGTGGAGCCGTATTTATCCAACTCAGTACTACTGTTGAATCGCACCATAACCAAATCCCATCAACATCCTAAGTCAAAGCACCTTGAACTTTATCCATCAACCTTGACAATAACAGTGCACCACATAATTCCAATCGTGGTATTGTCCATTTCTTCAAGGGGCTCACCTTAACCTTTGAACATAATAATTCAACAGTAACAGAACCGACTTCCAATACGCTCCTGACATAAACGCATGCTCCATACGATTGCATAGAGGCATCACAGAATCCATGCAATTCAATTTTTGCACTTTGATGACTAACAACCTTCCTGGATACAATTAGATCCGTCAGTCTAGACATTCCACTTCTTATTCGAAGCCATTCAGTTTCCAAATGATCAGGTAAATCATCATCCCAACCCACATTTTCTGGCCATAATTTCTGAATGAGTATCTTAGCCAATACTACAGCCGGGCCCACCAAACCCAGGGGATCGAAAATCTTCGATATCTCTGACAGAACACTCCGCTTGGTAGCCTTGTGACTGTTAGAAGAAAATTCAACACAATACCTTAGTGTGTCATCCTTAAAATTCCACCATAAACCTAAGGTTTTAGTTGAGTTTTCTTCACCGAACTCTTTTTGTGTTGGCAGCTGTCCAAGGCATCTGATGGCTAAATATGGTGCTGATCTTGTGCCATAAGTCACAGTATTCAACGTCCATTCAGACAGTACATCATCTGGAGAAAATCTCCAAATAATTTTCTGCAGTGATCGCTGCTCTGGCTTCACCCATACCATCCTGTACATCTTAGCAATATCAGCACAGACTACAATCTGATGTTGCCTTAACCTCAACAAAATCAAAAATAAGTTGGCTGTCCCATAAGGGGAAAAAAAACATTACTGTGCTCCTTTATTATCCAGCTTAAGAGATATTTATGTTCTGTGATCCAGCTCTTTTTAATTCTCTACATTTCAAAATAATTACTATGTTTTTCAAAATCATACGACTTCATGAATAATAACTTTATTAACCCTAGATAACGGGACTTGTTTCAAAACACGTCATTGCGGGACTATCGTAAATATTACGACGGTCGTTAAAACATTCATTTTACGAAAAATCTTCAGAGAAAAACTCACGAAAAGTGCTAAAAATCCTTTATTACAAAATGTGAAACCAAAATATAACACAAAAATTTGAATTTCTATTCATCATCGCTGCATTTTTTGCAAATGTGTCCGTGGTGCTCCCCACATATCGGATGTCCACATTGTCCACAATAACTTGCAGTCATCCTTCTTTTTTTACTAGGCAATAGAAAACAAGTTTTGCGCTTCTTTTTCTGAGGAAATGCAGTTTTTCAATCATTTTGAATATTCAGAATCAGACCAATATCTTGGCGGATATTTCGCCTCAAAGTTGAAGTCGATAACCTTCGTCTCAACCATGGCTCAGCAAGGCGAAGACTCAAATCTATCATATACTGGTATCGTGAAATAGGTTTCCCTTCCCTCCTCAAAGTCTTTGTTGAATAAAACACAAGGGAGTTGATACAGGCCATACTTATTTATATTTACATTTATATTTATTTTCCTCCATAATTTTTCAAATTTCTCATTCTAATTCTGCCTGAGATAAAGGCTGTTTTGAAGCCATTCTGCTGAAACGACATATCTTCAAAATGTTATACAAATTTATAAATAATAACTTGCATTTCTCTCATCAAATTGATGTTCACAAATTTGAAATCAGAAAAAAAACTCGCGCGAAAACTAACCAACGTAAATACGGGACTATCGTAAAATTAACGAATACTAGGTCAAAATCTGAAATTCAACTGGAAATAATGCGATGTTTTGTACACTAAAGCCTAGCTGGCAACAAAATAGGAAGGTACTGGGAGTTTTGTCCTGCTGCGGTATCCGGAAGCAAACGAAATATCACGACAAATATTGACCAACGTAAATTTTACGAATGTCCCGTTATCTAGGATTTATTAAGGTCATTTCAGTAGTAATAAATATGATGAATAAAATAATGAGAAATGAACGTATTCTAACGTAATGTAAATTTGGATCAACGTATGTCAAAGCTCAACGAAACAAAATTGCAATAGGTACTTCGAAAGTGGTGTGGAAATTTGATTGAATAGATAAGGATTTACACTGAAGAAGTATAGAGGTGAGCACATTCATTGTAACCCCATTTTTAAAGAACGTCCGCTAGTTCTCTTACCATGCATCATTCCATGCATATTCTCGAACTATTCTTGAAATTTGTCAAAGCGACCACATAGGGAAAATTGAATTCTGTGAATATTTCCGACAGAGTTGCATTCAGCCAAAGTACCCAATTTTTCGAATTTCTAAGATTTTTTTTCTTTCAACAACGAATTACTCGGAATTTTGTATTCAGGAAAGATTAATCATATTCATGAAAAACTATGTTCCAAAAATCATTTTATTTGAAGAAATCGTTTGCGAGATATTACTGAAAATTTATGTTTTTCATGGATTTTCAACAGCCTGTATCTTTTTAACCAGGCCTAATCGGAAAAAATGGTACAGAGGAAAAGAGTGTTTCTTTTGACCTCAGCAATCTACGGTTAAAATATATGTACAAGTGAAAGACTCACCCTGTATAATGCTAAACTCACGAATAGATGAGCTCTCTTCCAGATTTGCCAATTTTGATTCTATACCACGTATATGGTAGGTTTGGCAATGCCGCAGATTGTTTCGCGCGAACGATTCCTGGCTTTCTCGCCATCATTTGGCACATGTCTACATCTAGAACTTGAAATGATCTGACTACTCTATCTCTAATTTTTGAAAATATATTTTTCAAAAAAATATTCGCTCCTCGTTAAATTCGTGCCAGTGAAGAACAAAATTGGTAGTAAATTCGTTATAGTTCAGAATTAAATTATTTTTCACTTCTTCTCTAATTTCGAAGGATTTCGAAATTTTTTTTTAACTCTCTTGGATTCTTTCACCACTGAAACATGAATATTTTCAAAATATACTTTGGCCTGATTCCAAGTAGTAAATATAAGGAAACAATGTACTTAATTATTGTGAAAATAACATTTCAACAAAAACGAAATCGACCCAATTCCTACCATAATCAAAAACAACTTAACTAGCCATTAATTTCTAATAATTAAAACACACATTGAATTGAAGTTCTTAGTCAGCAAAAATTTCTTTCATACCTAGGCACCCAGTTTATTGAACTCGTAATTTACACGGCTGTCTCCTGGGACTCTTCTATTCCATCTCTGTTTGTCTCGAAGGGATGCTGCCCCAAGTAGCATTTTTGCGACGCAACCTCATTATACACCAAAATTAGCGTTGTCATTGGTTTAGAAATTAGTCGTTATTGAAACGTCGCGTCGCATTGAAGACCACCTCACAAAGTAATCGCGACGTTAAGCATGACTAAAGTTGAACTAGTCGTCGCGACGACGTTGAAGCAACTACATACAAAGTAGTTATTATTTTGGGATTAGGAACGACGTTCTTATAACGTTTATTAGACAACTTCAGTTTTCGGCAACGTTGTCTCGATTCAGAAACAACGTTGTGGATTCAACTATTACCAGAGGAGATTTTCTATTGAAGTAGTTGACTTGAAAACGTTGTCGCGTAGTCATTTCAGCAACCTTCGAATACGATGAAAAATATCAAAAAATTAAACTGATTTATTATATTTGTGTCGATAACTTTTTCAAAATTATTTTATTTGCTAATCCAAAAGAAAAATATTTTCGAATAGTTAAGAAGAACATACCTTATAGTTTCGTGGTATTTCAATTCTTCAATTCATAATGACAAGGTATATTAATAAGTTAAGATTCATAATATTTCATTATCCACATTATCCAAATTTTAAATAAAATGTGAACAAATCATATTGAAATTTCATAACCTCCATTTGACGGGGTAAAACAAATTGACAGCAGTTAAGCGTTGGTCGTATAGACAACTGAGTCGCATTTTGGGTATTATACTGGTTGTCTAGTAACCCAACGTTTAGAACTAGTGCAGTTTTTGGTCAACTAAACTACCAAACTACGCCATATTTTAACAATTGGTCATTGACCTTTGGGACGTAGATGAACGAAAACAAATGATTTTAAAACCTTTATTTAAATTTTCTGCGCGAAATTTTTCTTAATCTCGTTTAGTAAGCGTTTGAACTAATGAAAAAAATTGGCAATTTCTACTTTGATATAACTTTTTATGAATTTTCAATTTTGAATTTTCCAGAAATATCCAATGGATTGTAGGCGCTCTTGTTTTTCAGCATGAATTAATAGTATATTCAACAGTAAAGTGGTCTTCGTTGTCGATTTCTGTGCGAAACAATCGTTTTCACCCTATAACAAGGGACAATTGGCTCTATGCATAAGATTGAAAATAAATCGACATGGCGGTACAAGTTGAAATATTTACGTGATGGCCACGGTAATTATTTGGTTTAAATATCAACTATCTTAACGTCATATGTGGAATGAACTTCGTTCCCATAGATGGCGCATATGTGAATTAGTTGCATTAAAGTAAACTTCGCAACGTTTAGACAACGTAGATCTGATAACTGTAGTTGCAGCGCGACGTTGTCAAAACCCTAAAATGATTGACCAAACTGGTGCATTTGATGGTTGTGAGAACGTTGTGTAGAGGTCGGCGAAGTCACTTAGTTTGGTTGCGCGACTTCTTTATATACGTCAACGCAACGTTAAATTGCTACTTGGGGCATCAAACTTCTGGTGCGGCCCTCAGTACCATACTTCTAGACAAGTCCTTCTTCATGCCTCTTCTATATTTCTTCAATATTTTGATCAGCAAAATCGCACAAACTGCCATAGTTATGCAGTATAACATTACTCTCATGTCGTCTGGCATTTTGATTAGCTGCTCATCTACTATGAAGTTTGAGTTCACCACACCTGAGCTTGTAACTTTTTGATTTTTTAGAGTTACTGGTGCCCATTTCTTCTCGTTTGTTGGTTTCAAAGCAGGATTCTTTTCGTTTGTTAGTTTCAAAGTAGGATCGCCTTGTGATGGTGGACCAGGCCAGTGACAAGAAGATAACACATAATGTGCAAAGAGTATACAGGGTGTCACAAAACTCGACGTCAACCCGGAACAGGGTGAAAAGGCAAGTAATGCTGGTTGTCAGAAAAATATAAAAAAAAATCTGAGTTGCATGATTTTAAAATAATGGGCATTTAAAAAACACGCAAAATTCCACACCCTGTGACAGTCACAAATATCAACTTTTTCCAACTTTTTTTTGCTGTGTAACCTTGAATAATGCTTGTCTAAACTGCAATCAAAATATGGATACCAGCTGCTTTAGGTTTCATAAAAATAGGGCTTGCTTCTCAGAAACATATTCAAAATAAACAATTGCCTAGTTTCAACTCACTGTATTGAAGAAAAAAATGTACTACGCAAGTTTGGCATGTTTTGTCAAAAGTTGGCGCATTTAGTCAGGATTCCAAAATGGTATAATGCTTGTTAAATTGTAGCTGCCGTAGTTCAAATTTATTTTCGATTGCCTTTGCATACACTTTTTCTTAAACTGCTTCCCAGTAAAAAAGTCCAATGGATTCAAGTACGGTGAACGGGCCGCCCACGAGATTGGTCCAGAACGTCAGATCCATCTTCCGGGAAAAAATGTTAGCAGAAAAAAAAATTCCAGAGAAAATAATTTTTCCAGAAAAAATTTTTCCGGAGAAATTTCTCTGGAAATTTTTTTTCTGCTAACATTTTTTCCCGGAAGATGGATCGGACGTTCTGGTCCAATCTCATGGCCGTACTTGAATCCATTGGACTTTTTTACTGGGAAGCAGATTAAGAAAAAGTGTATGCAAAGGCAATCGAAAATAAATTCGAACTACGGCAGCTATAATTTAACAAGTATTATACCATTTTGGAATCCTTACTAAATGCGCCAACTTTTGACAAAACATGCCAAACTTGCGTAGTTGAAACTAGGCAATTGTTTATCTTGAATTTTTTTTCTGAGATGCAAGCCCTATTTTTATGAAACCTAGAGCAGCTGGTATCCAAATTTTGATTACAGTTTAGACAAGCATTATTCAATGTAGACGTAGATTTTTTTTATATTTTCCTGACAGCCAGCATAACTTGCCTTTTCACCCGGTTCCGGGTTGACGTCGAGTTTTGGGACACCCTGTATTTACTACAAATATGCTTGATCAAACTAACATTATTATTGATTGATTTCTAATGATAACCAATACTTTTATACATTGCGTTTCAACATCTTATTTGGTAAACATTGAATATGAATTATATACAGGCTGTGCTCACTCGCACTACATATGTAATTCGTTCACTCATAACACATATTTTTTCTGAACTTCCTGACTTGGGGTTATTTCTGATTTTTAGGCAATATTTTTGTTATCACTTGTGAATTTGCAGTTTGTCTCTGTGAAATATAAACCATATATTATGTGAATAAGTACAACCGAATCATATTAATTAGCTAGGGAGAATTTTTCAAATGAAATAATTACTCATCAAAAAAATCTACGTTCATGTCTTTTCTTGATCTTGACAGTAATAAAACAATAACTTGATTTTGACTGAGAAATAATGGAGCCATTTCATTATCCAAAAGTTCATTAAATCAAACATTATTATTCAATTCATTAATCAGAGCTATAAATTTTTTTTTAGCTCCCTTTTGTGGACCCTTTCAATCAGGGTGGAAGTGCACTGCAGGTATAAAACTAATAAGCAAACGCAAGGTGCAGGTACTCTAGTACTGAAGAGAATTGGGCAATTTGCCCACCCACTGTGAATTAGTGTAACAATCCATAATTTTCTGTGAATACATAGAAAATTTCTGAATTTTTTGTAACATTCTGTAAACTCTTGTGAATCTCAGTAAAATATAATAAATCAAAACAAATAGTGAATAATACTTACTTTTATGTAAATTAACCCCCATTTTTAACAGTGCAGCTGAATCGGCAATAATGGCAAGGAAAAATGATTTTATTTTGGACTCATAAATAGACTTCGCAATAAATGTTCACTTCGAAGACTCACCCTGTGTACCGAATTGAGATTACTGAGACAGGAACTATATGTATATTTTTTGTTATAGGTGACTGGAGCGAGAACTGGGGTAGATTAGTAAAACCCATAAAAAACGATTGAAGGAATACGAAATTACAACACCCGAAATTATGCACACTAGGAAAGGACAAAAGACCAAAATTCCCCTTCTGAAGAATGGGAATCTGCAGAACTTTGTCAGTGCTGTGAACGGCAAAAAATACCGTGTCGTGAACACGTGTCCGTTCGACGCGCTGATTCAGTGTTTCGCATCGGCACATTGTGACAGTGATAATTTTGGTGCAATTACTAAAAACTGGTTAGATTCCTCTTTCTTCAAATTTCTAATTTTTTTTTTGACAAAAGGAAACAAACGGAGTACGTATCAGCTCCGTTGTGAAGTGCTAGAACAAGATAAAATTTTCAAAGAAAATGAGATGTCGAAAGGAGTTTTCATTATTGATGCTAAATGTAACATCACTTATATTGCCTCTAATTTCCTAAAAAATCATCCATGTGCAATTGATCGGTATTTATGTGATAAATGCTCTGATTCAATGAAAACCAGAAATTCATATGTTATTCCTGTACGTATTGATCACCTGAAGAGCAGGGGATTTGAGTTTTTAAATAGTTCCATCGACTTCATTCCCCTTGCCAGTTCAAATTCTAAGTGTCCCAATTGCAATACTGTTTTAAAAATTCAAAGAACGTTCGCCGATTATTTATTGATCGATAGTGATATTGGGACATCTATTGCTCTGAAAGAAATCCAATTGAATTTTAACGTTGGTGACAAAAATTATATTTTACGGGGTCTAACCAATTTTATAGCTCCCTGTTTAGCAGATGGAATAGGTCATTATAATTCCTATTGTAGAAGAAATGACGAGCAATGGGAAGAATACGATGACCTTTTGAAAGAGTACAATGTGGTAAGGAATGACATTATGGTCAACCCCCATATTTTATTATACACAGTTTGAATTGAGCTGATACATTTGTTATTGTATTGTTTTTGTTGGAAAATTGTCGATAATATTTCTCGTTTATATGCTTATTTCCATAACACGTGAAGTTTTTCTGTTGGCACTTTTTAACTTTCAGAAAGCTTTTCCGCGATCGTTCAGATTGGAAGAACGAAAAATCCAATTTGAATATCCTGGGGGCTATTGGTTTCATTTTATTCTTCCAGTTTTTCATCTTTCCTTTTCAAATCTTGAACATACCTTGAAAATTTCGAGTTTTGAAGTTCTTCTTTTCGGAAGTTATCGTGTTCTCGGTTGTCCGTAGGCCTAAATACGATCACTTTCGGATGAGGCGAATTCAAATTCGAAAATTTTCAAAGTTGGTTGAAGATTTGAAGAAGGAGTATGAATTCATGAATATACAGTGTGTCCCGGGAAGAATTCAACAAACGATGACCATAAATCAAGGACAATCGCTTGAGGACCTTCGGTTGGGATATACAGGGTAATATTCATTTCATACGAACTGAATGAAATACGACAAGTGACGCTGCCGCCATCTATTGAATAACTATTAAAATATTGGAAGATGGTAATAGCAAAACACAAAACTTCTGAATTTGAAATCATTAATTCTATTACTAAGTTCAAAAGTTATTGAACTATAAAATTTAATCCATAAGATAAATATCATTCTGTATTGCAAAATGAAGGCCCTCGAGCGAATGTCCTTAATTCATGGTATCCGTTTGTCACTTTTCCCGGAACACCATATATATGCTCTATTGAATATTCAAAATATTTAGGAAATATCTTCCAATTCCATACCAGCTTGTCCTATATCGGAGAACTGACGATCTTCACGAAAAATAATGATAAATAAAGCACCTTTAGGTTGTTCCGAATTTCCTACTTTATTTAATGAGACTAACAAGTTTCATCACTATGATACAGGTTGTTTCATCAATTTGGCTGATTGTAGTATGTGTCAGTACACACAGTACGTGAGACGGCAAGGCCGGTCCAACCTCGCATCATCTTAAAATGTTATTGAAATAACGCGTAGCGTAATCTTTGAATTTGTATAACCATTGCCGACTATGTTTAATATTAAGTATAAACACTAACAATTGGATTGTATAAATAAACAAGTATCAATTGTTTAGAGGAGAGTCCGATCACATGTTACTATGGCCATTCAGTGAAATGTCCAATTAATTAAACACCTTTGATGAGTCAACGGTGAACCGTGGTATTGTGAACACGTGTGACCTGAGTTGATGCGATAAACAGTGTTTTAATCTGTGAATTAAAACAGGTGAAAATAATTCAGATATGTTAATATTTTATCGTATTAGGATTATTGAAACAAAATAAATTCACGAAATGAACATCCCAAATTCACAATCTAAACAAATGTCTTATTCAACTGCCGCTTTAACCCAAATACCTACATCATTTCCAAAAAAAGAACAAGGCATCATAATGAATGCAGATGATAGCCTACGAAATTCTGACTTCGTTAAAACTATCTGCAACAGATTTACATCAATCCACCAGAGGATGATAATATGGAACTTCCCAATACGTTTCTACTCTCCTTCGAAGAAACAACGTATAGACTCTTCCTGTCATCAGATGCCTACACATGCTTCAATTGTAAGCAAACGGGACATATTGCACAAAAATGCCCAAACAACTCCACTGAAAAAAATATGAACGTTTATAAAGATCCAATACCTCAAACAATGGAAACATCCAACAGCACTAATACTCCCAACGAATCTGAAAATGCAAAGAAAAGAAGAGCCTCTACAAGTCAGCCTACTACACCCACGGAATGCTATAATGAACCTTCGGAAATGGAAACCCTCACTGAATCTTCTGATTATACTAAAACCCCTTTTATTTCACCAACTAAACCAGCACCAAATCATAATAGAAACAAAAAACATAAAATCACAGAACAATCATTCACGGAAAAAAAACATGGATAATGTCAAAAAACTAATTGAGGGTGATCCCTCCCAATTTCCGTACTCCTTCGAATCAATAAATACCTTTCTTAATGAAAGCTGTAACTCCAGAAATCCATTAACTGAAGCTAAAAAAATAACTAGTGATTTCAGCCGACTTATTCACACTCTAGAAGAAATTTATGCCCACTTGCCAAGTAAAACTGCAAAATCAAAATGTACAAGAATTATAAATAAACTAAAAGGACGACTTGACAATGAAGAAAATGAAACCAGTAGTAATTGGAGCGAATGCTCACAAGAATGTGACCAATAATGTCTTAATAAATATTCACAGTAGTACAGTGGAATTTACCAGCGACTTGAAAACATACAATGCTTACTAACTGAGCATGCTATAGATGTACTATGTCTACAGGAAACTTTTCTGAGAGATGATAACCAGCCACATCTCAAAAACTATAATGTATATAACCTGAATCGACAAAATGGAGCCAAAGCCAGCGGTGGAGTAGCCACCTTTGTTCATGAAAAATATCACAGTGAACAGATTCCAATTTCGAGTGAGCTTGAGACAATTGCAGTGACCTTTCAAACTAAAGTAAAAATCACCTTATGCAACATATATCTTCCACCAAATATTGAAGTATCGGAACAACAGTTACTTGATATTATGAATCAACTACCGAAACCCTTTATAATATCTGGAGACTTCAATGCACACAGTCCGTTATGGGGTTCTGCGAGATCAAACAAAAAAGGCAGGATTATCGAAAACTATCTCTCAAATGCAGACATGATCCTTTTAAATTCAGGAGAACCCACCCACTTCATTGAAGCTACAGGACAATTTTCGAACATAGACCTAACAATGGCTGACCCAAATATTGCCCCACTGCTCGATTGGAAAGTACTAGACACTCTATGACAGCGATCATTTTCCAATCAAGACAATCTACTCATCAGACAATCTTACTACAAGTCCTAAAGAACTCTGGAACTTCGAGAATGCAAAATGGAGTTCATACATGAACTACATAGAAGAAGAAATGGACAACTTTCGCATGAAAGAATCGATAGATGAAACTGTCGCTGATTTCTCAAATATAATCATTGATGCTGCCGAACAATTTGTTGGCAAAAAACATATTTACGATGGTACTAAACTAACACCTTGGTGGAACTCTGAATGTAAAGAAGCCATAAGAAACTCTAAGAAAGCATTTTATAAACTACAGAAACAGAATACCCCAACCAATCTCATTGAATTCAAAAGACAGCGAGCTTATACTAGATTGAAATTGAGAGAAACCAAAAAGAAAGCATGGAGAGAATTTTTTAAAACCTTAACCAATTCTACTAGAACAACCGAGGTATGGAACAAAATAAAAAACATCAAAGGTAAAAAAACATCTTCTGAAATACACTCCCTTAAATATCCCAATGGTGTGATAATAACTGATAAAAAGGACATTTCAAATTGCTTAGCGAGACATTTTCAAAGTCAGTCATCGAATTCTAGCTACAGTCCAGAGTTCCTTCAGTATAAAAAACAGAAAGAAGAAGCAGAAGAAGATGGAAATACCGATGAAAAAATAGCCAAATTGGTCTACCTATCACTATACAAGAACTCCGAGATGCTATAAACTCAAGCAACAACAGCTCACCTGGTCCAGACAATATACCAACCATTTTTATAAAGAACTTACCTGAACCTGCCTTAAATGTCCTTCTAGAGATATATAACAGAATATGGCTAGACAGTGTTTTTCCCACTACTTGGAGAAAAGCTACCATCATCCCAATTCATAAGCCTAATACGCAAGCCCAAGACCCAAAAAATTATAGACCGATATCTCTTACATGTAATATGAGCAAAATTCTTGAGAGAATAATCAACAACAGACTCTGGTGGTAATTTGATAAAAACAACCTGATTAGTAATGTACAAAGCGGTTTCAGAAAACATAGATCCACTCTTGACAATCTAGTACAGTTCCACACAGAAATACTGGATGCTTTCGCAAACAACCAAGAAATCACCGCTGTCTTTCTCGACATACATAAGGCATTTGATTTAACCTGGCGTCACAAGATACCGAAAACTTTGAAATCCTGGAATATTGATGGGAAGATGTACCGATTTGTGAAGAATTTTCTAAATCGAAGAAAGTTTAAGGTAAGAATTGGAAACGAATTCTCAGAAACACACATTCTTGACAATGGAGTGCCTCAGGGATGTGTAATCAGCACAACCTTATTTATAATAGCCTTGAATGATATAATTAATATTATTAATGCCCCAGTCAAAATATCAATTTATGCTGACGATTTCCTTATATACTGCAGAGGCTACAGAGGACAGACTGTTGTAAAACTTCTTCAGGATGCAATCAATCGCTTAGAAAATTGGGGAAAAACTTCTGGTTTCACTTTCTCAGTCGCAAAAACAAAAATGATGACGTTCACGAAGAAAATACAAAAAACTATTCACCTGGAGCTATACGGTAACCCTATCGAAAATGTTGAGCACCATTCTTTCTTGGGGATGATATTTGACTCCAAACTGACTTGGAAATCTCATGTAGTCCAGCTGAGATCGGAATGTCTCAAACGATTAAACATCATGAAGGTATTAGCAAACAGTCACTGGGGAGCAGACGAGCAAACTCTACTTACAATATACCGTACTCTCATTAGATCCAAATTAGACTACGGATGTATAATCTATGCCTCCGCCAGTAAATCCACCCTCAAAAAGCTCAACACCATACAGAACACCGCATTAAGGTTGGCGATTGGTGCCTTAAGAACAAGCCCCTCATTAAGTTTGCATCGAGAAACAGGAGAACCAGCTTTATGCCATAGAAGACAATCCCTCCAACTCACTTATGCAGCAAGAATATCTGCTGATACAAACAAACCCGTAAGAAATTATATTTGTCAGAAAAGATATAGTAACATATACGATAGATATCCCAAACTTAAAACTCCTCTTTACTACAAAATACACCAGCAAATACCACAAAACCGAATATCAGAAGTGATAACACTCGAAACAATTTCAGAAGCTCCCTGGAACATACCAACCCTCGTCTGTGATGATTCATTAGCATCTCAAACAAAATCAAACATGTCTCCACAAATAGTACAAAAATTATTTCTGTAAAAGTTGAACCACATTGAGAATGACTGTATCTACTACACTGATGCGTCAAAAACTGAAGATAGTGTTGGCTGTGCATTCTCCACAGCTGAATATACAGAAAAATTCAAACTCCGAAAATCTTCTAGCATATTTACTGGAGAATTATTCGCAATATATCAGGCAATGAAGCATATTGAGAAGAATACTTATAATAATAACGTCATCTGCACCGATTCACTTTATGCACTCCAGTCAATAAAATCCAGATCATTAACAAATCCATTAGTCCGAGATATTATAACTGTTAACATCAACATTTCTCTACAAGATAAAAATGCTACTTTACTATGGATTCCATCACATATGAGAATATCTGGGAATGAAAATGCAGATCGAGAAGCGAATGAAGCTAGACAATCCGGCAAAGTAATGAATAATATCACCAATTACGATCTCGCAAGTCTCTGCAAGAGGACCGTTTTAAATTAATGGAACTCGAAATGGCACCAAACACCTTCCAAACTAAGACACATTGAGCCAACCACTTCATACCACACATCTGAATTTGTCACCGATAGAAGAGACCTAATTACACTGCGGAGATTACGAATCGGACACACTTTAACAACACATTCATATATATTCAGAAGAGAGAATCCTCCGAGGTGTAATTTTTGTGATGCCCCTCTGTCGGTTGAGCACATTCTAATCCAGTGTCCAGATCTTCAGACTAAACGGAAAAACAACAATGTACCAGAAAATCTAAAAGAAGCCCTCATCATCAACAACCCCAAAGTGCTGAATACTCTGAACTTCATCAAATACATAAGAATTAAAATATGATAAGGATTGTTTACTATACACAGTATCTTGATTGAAATGTAATAATTGAATGTACCAAACACGCTAATGACCTAGTTGTCGAAGCGTATATTAAATAAAAAAATATATATATAACAATACCGTGAACTCTTCAACTCGTTATACTCCATCCGAATTAGTTTTCGGAAAACCTAGTAGATTTCCACAAAATTTAAAAAGTCAAGTAGATCCTATCTACAATTTTGACAACTATCCAATTCAACTCAAATATAGGTTGCAAACAGCTTGGAAAGATGCTAGAGAAAACTTGGTGACGATAAAATTAAAAAGAAAAGAGATTTTTACAAGAAATGTAATGAAAAACACTACGAAGTAGGAGATAAAGTGCTTATAAATAACAAAAACATGGACAATAAGCTTGACCCTTTATTCAACGGTCCATATGAGATAGTGGATGTGCGAAATCCGAACATTATTGTGAAAACGGACAAGAACAAACTCAAAGAAGTGCACAAAAATAGAGTAAAACACTATTATCAGTGATTAAATTTAAGAGATTGTTGTAAATATTGGATTAGGTAAATAATATTATGTATAAACTTTGTAGATTTAAGATGAACTAAGACTGTGATATGTGTATATAGGTATAGATTTCCAGATATAGATGAGTCGAAAAAAAATTTTTTTTTACATTTTCATAGAAAACAAAAAAAAATTTTTTCTCAAAGGGGGAAGGTGTAGTATGTGTCAGTACACACAGCCCGTATAATTACCATACGTGAGACGGCAAGGCCGGTCCAACCTCGCATCATCTTAAAATGTTATTGAAATAACGCGTAGCGTAATCTTTGAATGTATAACCATTGCCGACTATGTTAAATATTAAGTATAAACACTAACAATTGGATTGTATAAATAAACAAGTATCAATTGTTTAGAGGAGAGTCCGATTACATGTTACTATGGCCATTCAGTGAAATGTCCAATTAATTAAACACCTTTGATGAGTTTAAGTGTATCATTCCACCATCCCTCTAGGTATAGGCCAGTGGTTCTCAACCTTTTCACCACTGAGGACCACTTGTAACTATCAGAATTTTTGGCGGACCACTTGTACCTATCAGAATTCTTGGCGGACCACTTAGATATTATTAATATTTCCCAATAATAAGTAAAATGAGTTCAGGCGCGTTTAGTCGTCTGGTTCTGGTCAACACAATACTAAAAACGTTTTGAGTTAAAAAAAAATGGCAGATGCATCAATTTACGTCTCAAGAGGCATGATTTGAATTGATTATTTTATGACTATTTTTTTCGCGGACCACATGAAAATGGACCACAGGTTGAGAATCACTGGTATAGGCGATTGGCCGAACCTACCCTAGTTGGGTACATTACATGGGTACATTGTAGATTAAATAAATAATAAATCCCCAAAGAAATACCCTTCATTTTCGAATTTTTGAAATACGGTTTGATATTTCGGAACAACACAAAAAACTTAAGCGACCTATGTTTTTTTTAATTTTCGCGCATGTTCTTTGTCTACTATGTTTTGATCTTCGCATTTCAGATTTGTGCAATTTGAGAATGCAAAATTGGCGATTCTTTACTTCGAGTAGTCATAACTTACTAACCACTTGAAATATTTTTATGATATAAGGTACCGGCTTTTTCACTATAATTTGACCCCCCCTTTAACTTTGTTACTGAAGGAGATACAAAAAAATGTTTCGTATAAAAGTTTTACTAAATCAATTCTGGTTTCTTGATATGAGTCCAGAAATTGAAATATATACAGGGTGACCAACATATTGATGGCAACTTCATTTTTTCAAATGGAACACCCTGTATATTTTTCATATTTGGTTAGCTCTTTTTCCCTTGATTTAGAATATGTAACATATGTTGGTCTATCTTTCTTATCGTGAGCACCACAGAGTTTCAAATTTCAATAACCATCTGGCATAGCGTTTTGGAAGTTCGTGAATATTTAAGTGGCCAATTTGAACTTTGGATTGGTAATGGCGCACCCATTTTATGACCACCAAATAGTCCCGATTTAACATAGTTGGACACATTTTTATAGCCGTTCCTGAAGGAAAAAATTTACTTCAGCAATAATGACAATCAATGAAAGCGGAGAATAATATTAATGATATAAAATCAACCAATATTAAACCCATAATTCGGAACTGATCCCGTCAACGCACAAAGAATAATGATATTGTAATATTGTAATATTGTATTATTGAATAATGATATTGTAATATTGTGATATTGTAATATTGTAATGATTAGAAACAAATTTTGAAGCTTTAATTTCTGACTTGAATCAGAGCCATAATAATGCTATCAAAAATAGTCTAAACAACTTTAGACAACTATATGAACTATGTGTATTGAATGAAGGTGGTCATTTTGAGCAATTGTATTAGTTTATGTTATTCTTACCATACTACCATAGCTTATCATTTTTCATTGGTTAAGTAATTGTTGAGTGTTCATTCTACAATAATAATTTTAAGTAGATTGTTTGGATATAAAGAATTTCATAGGTATTTCACATATTTTTTTATTCGGTGTCATCATTTCAAAACTTCGAAACTCTGAAAATTGAAGAGACACATCCACATACGCATTTATATTCGAGATCAGGAGGAAATAGCCTATCAAAAAAAGGAAAAAATATAGTTGCATTCAATGTTGTTCACCCTGTATATCTTTCCATTGACGTTATTATAACTCCAAAAATGAGAATTTTCAGTAAACGCACTCCGCCACCTGTAAAATGATTACAGATCTTGGCAGGTGGTTCTTAAAATTTGAAACTCTATGGTTCTCAGAATAAAAGAGATAGACCAACATATGTTACATATTCGAAATCAGGGGAAAAAGAGCTAGCCAAACATGGAAAAATATACAGGGTGTTCCATTTGAAAAAATGAAGTTGCCATCAATATCTTGGCCACCCTGTATATATTTCAGTTTCTGGACTCATATAAAAAACCTCAGTTGATTTCGTGAAGCTTTTATACGAAACATTTTTTTGTATCTTCTTCAGTAACAAAGTTAAAGGGGGGGGTCAAATTATAGTGAAAAACCCGGTACATACATTCTGTAAAGCCTACAGAACCTGAATATTTGATTGTCCAATCGAAATCTGATCAGTGTTGTATATCTATTCGAACTAGTTATTCATCAACAGTATTTGTCAAGTTGACATTTGCACAAATGTAGAACATCAACTCTGGTTCATCAAGATTACAAGAATTAATTCAATCAAATAAAGATACTCAAATGAGCAAGTCGTTTCAACCATTACATGGCGATCCTGCCTGTTAAAAGTTGACAAATAATTCTAAATCTCTGAGTGGATAATGGTATCTTCCCACTCAAAAGTCACAAAACAAGATGTCAACGAAAATGGTGCAGTAAATTCAAATTTCATCGTTCAGGAAAGCGAATACAACCACCAAAGATGTCAAAATTGTCCTGTTTTTGATACTAGCCATATTGGTACTAGATGTTATTTTCAAACTATACAAGGCAGTCAAGGCACACAAGAAGAAAATGGAAAAGCGGATTAAAAGAAACCCCAATGGATCTCTGGCTTCTGTTACTCCAGTATAGACAAGGGTGTTACACGTGAGTAAACTACGAACAAGAAGGTTGTGAGTAAAGAGTAAATTTTGTCGATGTGAATAATTTACTCCATTTTTTGTGTGTTATAATGCTAATATTCCGTTAACCATCATAGCTATTTTATAATATTATAAGTAATCTGTGGTTCTATTTTATGTATAAGTAATCTGTCTACCAATGTCATAGGTTCATGAAAACGAACAACTAAACTTAAAGATAGATCAGGTAACTTTTGCATTGAGAAACATCGCTATGAGAATTTCGAAGAAAGCAGTTCCTAAGATAGAGGCAACAAGAACTGATATCAGAGACAACCTGGTAAGTTCATTCAACGAGTTGACACAGATTTTGAGAAATAATTGGAATACATTAGATAAGCATTAGGTACTACAAATCTTATTTTCTTAATAGTAGAGATAGAGTGGTAAGCTCATTTCAAGTACTAGGAGTCGCGATCTAATCACCGGAGAAGATAATATTGATGATGTAATAACTAAGTTAAGAAACGGAATCAAAGGTGAGAGTTCTCGTTTATTATCAGCGAAACTTTCAAACTGTAGACCCTGCCAGTTATGCTTCCGAAATAGAAATTTTATCTGAAAAATTGAAAAAAGCATATATAAGTGAAAGAGTGCCTACAGAAGTCGCAGAAAATTACTCTATAGAAGCCACGGTAAGCTCGCTATCTCAAAATGCTAAAAACGAAAGGCCGGTTCATTCAAGTCCGTACAAGAAGTCCTATCAAAATTTTTTAGTGCTACGAACAATCAGTCCTCCAACAATGTACTCCACTTCGGACACTATAGGCGTTCTAGGCGAGGTTTTACACATAGACATAATTTTTTAAAGAGGTATAATCAGAATCAACGTAGAAATAATAACAATTTCTCACATTAAAATACTAGTAATCAAAACCAACGTAGAGGCTTGAGAGGAAATGGGGGATATAGACACGAACCAAGAGATGTTAGATTCCTTAAAAGTAGCGACAACAATCCGGTCCCCCAAAGGGTCCGATTGGGGGAGAATCAGAGCAACTGAATAAACTAGATAATGTATTTTCTGTCAATTCGTCACTCTCAAACATCGTTATTCTTGAAACCGAAATGACAGGAAAGCAAAATATGGATTTTGTCGATACAGGCGCTGATATTTCAATTGTTAAAAAGGGTAGAATTCGGTCAAACATATTCGTAGATAAGGTGCGTCAAGTTGGTGACACACCCCTCGAATTTTGGTTTCAAATTGTTTTGAGAATTTTGTGCCCATTTTGTGCCAATTTGTGCCGTATGTTATGAATTTTGTGCCCGTTCCGTTCTCAAGATATTTCAAGTTTTTCAAGTGTGTCACCAACTTGACGCTGTGACACACTTGTGGAATTATGAAAATTTTTTTCTTTCGATAAATTGTACCCATTCTGTGCCATCTGGTGCCGTATATTATGAATTTTGTGCCCGTCCCGTTTTCGAGATATTACAAGTTTTTCAAGTGTGTCACCAACTTGACGCTGTGACACACTTGTGGAAATTCGAAAATTTTCTTCTTTCGATAAATTGTGCCCATTTTGTGCCAATATGTGCCGTATGTTACGAATTTTGTGCTCGTTCAGTTCTCGAGATATTTTGAGTTTTGTTTGTGGGGAGAGTCAAGTTGGTGACACACCCCTCGAATTTTGGTATCAAATTGTTTAGGGAATTTTGTGCCCATTCTGTTCTAATTTGTGCCGTATATTATGAATTTTGTGCCAGTTCCGTTTTAGAGATATTTCGAGTTTTTCATGTGAGTCACCAAGTTCACGTTGTGTTATTCCTGTGAGATGAATAGATGTAGCAGAATTCAAAGACAAGCGTTAATTCCATGTCATAATATTATGTGAACATTTTAAAGTATGAGTTGTTGAACTGGCAGACATTCGGTGAAAACAACCAAATTTCAATGATTCGGCGACCTTTTCACTTACAATAATCAACTCAATATAATAATTGAGTTGATGAATTAATTAATAACTACAGGCTTATCGAATATGTTGACACATCCTCAGTTATAATTATATATTAGTAATATTCTACTTCAAGCCATAATGAGCTATATAACGATTCAATAAAACAGAAAATACTCATTTTTTGGTCTGATTTAACCGGACTATCTACCCTTGATACGCGATCGTTTCGTTTCGTTTCATCGGAAAACTGCATATTCGGGTTAATAATACATATGATTCCGATAGGGTTTAGTGAAAAATTGGTTAAAGTGACTTGAAAAACTCATCTCAGGGCAATTACCAAACAATAAAATGCTGAATCATTGCGTTGAAGCATTAATACCGAATGATTTTTTAAGTAAAATTAAAATTGTCAGTTTAATAGCCATAAAAAGATGAAGATTTGTATTGGATTCAAAAATCCAAATTATCAGTAGTGATTATTTCATGATGAAAAGTATGCAGCTGACAAAGTAGAGTTTATAAGATTAATGTTTTCCTTGTAATAATAATTTTTTTCTGATGTGCCTCATCATTTTATTTTGTCACAAGCCGCCACTGCAAAACATAGCTGTACCAATTCCTTACTCGATTTTCGTTCATCGTGGTTGATTTGCTTGTCTTCTCTCTAATCCGTGCATTTTTCTGCTTCATGGTGCAAAAATCAAGGAGCGAATAATTCATTATTCAGGACGATAGAACTTACCTTCTGCTGAAATGAAGGAAATAAAACAATATATTAACGAGAATCGTTAGATCAAAAAATTTAAACAACTCATTCTTAACATAATCATTCTACCCCTACTTTGATGACAGTTGCGGTAAGCGTTCATCCAAAATACCAATTGTTGATGGTAAAGAATTTTCTAATTCTATGAAACGTTCAATCATATGTTTCAATGAATCAATGAATTTTGCTCCGTTGAATTCTTCAAATTCCGTGGAGAAATCGTGAAAAATAATTATTAAAGTTGTGACATTTTGAAATCACTATGCTGTGGCAGTGATTGGTGAGATTTTCACAGTGGTTGTCAAAGCCCCGTTGATTGATTTTCGAATTTCCTACAATTCAAGTATAAACTCCAACAATCATCTGCTGTGTCGATTTTCCTAAAGGGTATCACACGCTGTCGAATTTAATTGAGATGTCGCAAGCAGAAAATACAGCTGAAACAAAGGACTTCAGCCCGAAACTTTTATACGAAGAAATAATCAAGAATAGAAATGAAGTAAAAAGATCGATCGCTGCGTCCGAAGCTAGACTTGTGTTGGAGATTCACTCACTGAGGGATAGAATTGATCAGCTGGAAAGAGAAAACTACAATCTGAAAGAAAAAGTGGAGTTTATGGACCGAAAGAATAGAAGAAACAATATAATAATTTTTGGATTGGACAAACCAGTTGGTGAGACTTCACCGGATTCGATTTGTGCTGAGCTGCGTAGATTATTGGGAGTAGAGCTACAGATAAGTGATATAAGTGATTGCTACAGACTTGGTAGAGCCAAGGTTTCCCCTATTAAGGTAGAGTTAGTTTCAAGTCTGAAAAAGAAAGAAATTTTTTCTAAAGTCAAGTTATTGAAAGGAACTGCAATTAGCATAGCTAACGACTCGACTGAAGCACAACGCAACGAGTACCGAGTATTGAAAACGAATCTTCTAGAGGCAAGAAAGGATACATCAGTAAAATCGTTCATTAAAGGTAATCGACTCATAGTTGGCACCAAGGAATATAGTGTCGAGGATCTGATTAACGTTCGCCCAGAAAAAAAGCCCCATAGTGCTCCCTCAACACCTTCAATTTCGGAAAAACCAAGTTATTCCGATAAAAACGAATGTGGAGAAGATTTGGACACGGACTGGGAAACCACGGAAACTACTGTGGAAGTGAGTGGTTCATTGAAAAAAGCATCGAATTTGACACCACAGAGTCTGGGAAAATCGCCGAGCCTTCCAAGGTCACAGGGACCATCTAGAAAAATATCACCTAATAAAAAAGGATCCAAATTGGGCATGAAATTAAGAACTGCCTCGACAAAAACATAATTGTATGTATCTGCTTTTTCTTTCTACTTAGTTTAATATTGGTTTGAGCTTATTTGTGTAGTTTTGTGGGTTTTTTTCATTTTTTTCGTAAGCCATGAATTCATTTATAAGGGAATATGAGGAGGGACGATACGAAACAGAGATAATAAAGAATATAAACACTTTCAAGCACAATGGTGGAAATACGGAGTTGAAAATTTTTCACATGAATGTAAGAAGCGCAGCCAAAAATTTTGATGAGTTATTGGTCGTTCTAGAAAAACTCTCATTGAAATTTGACATAATAATCTTAACTGAAACATTTCAAATAAATAATTTAGATATGTTCAGTATAGATGGATACCAAACTATATACAATGAAGGATCGTTGAACAAAAATGACGGTGTATTAGTTTACATAAATAAAGGAATAGAGCATACAAATGAGGTTATAACTCTGGGCGAAAATAAGTGTATAGAAATAAATATAAACGGGGAAAATAACATTACATTGACAGCAATTTACAGGTCACCCCGAACGTGTGTGCATGCCTTCAATACAGATCTTTACAATTATTTGGAAGACAAACAACATGTTAAAACGCATGTGTTAATAGGCGATATAAATATCAATCTGTTGGATGATAATGAGTTAATTGATGAATATAAAAATGTTCTATATAGTTTTGGGTTCATATCAATTATAAATTAGTGCACAAGACTTGCAGGGAACAGCTGTTTAGATCATATTTTCATCAAAAAACGTCACTTCGAAAATCAATTAAATGGCATAAAAGGATATATTTTGAATTATTTGATAACGGATCATTTTCCAATCATACTTACTATGGACTCTGGTAATAAAATGCTCACAAGTAAAAATTATGATAGTAGAGTAAAAATTTATTTGGATTATGCTAATTTGAGGAAAGATTTACAAAAACAGTCGTGGTCACAGATGTATAAAGAAAAGGATGTTAACATTGTGTCTGACTTTTTCATCACAATTTTGCAGAAACATATATTAAATAATACAAACTCTGTTAAGCTGAAAAGAAATGAAATAAAACGTAAAAAATGGATTACGCCGTCACTCTTGAAAGCAATAAAAAGAAAGAATGAACTATATATATCTTCAAAAGAGGATCCAAATAACGAAACCTTAAAATTACAATATAATGAATATAAAAATCATCTCAAAATTTTAATAAAGAACGCAAAGAAAAATTATTTACAGAAAATTGTCGATGTCAATAAATCTGAATCAAAAGCCATATGGAGTTGCATGAAAAATATTTGTGGGAATTCAAAAAACAATAAAACAGAGATAAAACATATAAGCTATGAAGGAAAACATATTCGGGATGAAAAGGATATGGCTAATACATTTAATGAGCATTACAGCAGAGTAGGAAAAGTGTACTCAGATAAAATAAACTCTTCGCAAGATTATAAAGAACCCGATATCACGACTCAATGTAATTCTTTTTATCTGATTCCTGTGGATCCAGTGGAAATAGAAGATATCATAACTGGGCTTAAATCTGGAAAAGCTGAATTTCTGGACTCATTCAGATCTGAAACGTTAAAAGAAATAAAACATGAAATATCCGCTCCTTTGTCGTATTTGGTAAACATGTGCTTCGAAGGTGGGTGTTTTCCGGACAAGTTAAAGCTAGGCATCATCAAACCTCTTTACAAGGGTGGAGACCGCTCACTGATTACAAACTATAGGCCTATAACACTGCTATCGAATTTGGCGAAAGTTATTGAAAAGTGTATTAAAAAACGAATCATGAATTACCTTGGGAAATATAACATAATTGATGAAAAACAGTATGGGTTCCTTGAGTGAAAATCAACCGAGGATGCAATAAGACAACTTACTGGTAGTTTGTATGAATGCCTAGATAAAAAAATTCCATCTCTATGTATATTCATAGATTTGTGCAAGGCATTCGATACTGTCTGTCACCAAAGATTGCTGGGAAAATTGGAAAAATACTGATTTAGAGGGCCTATATTCAAGTTACTTAAGAGTTATCTATCAAATAGAAGACAAGTTGTTGTAGTAGGACATTCAAAAAGTGCAGAGAGATTAGTAACTCACGGAGTACCACAAGGTACAGTATTAGGACCCATACTGTTTCTTATATACATTAACAGTCTTCTGAAGTTCAAAGAATCGGAGGATGCTATTTGTTTTGCGGATGATGCGGTAATTCACTTCAGGGGAAGTTCGTGGGAAGAATTGAGGGAAGAGGCACAGAGAAAATTTCGTGAAATAAACAAATGGCTCAAATGTAACAAACTTACCTTAAACATCGACAAAACGAAATATATGGTCTTCAGTTCATATGCTACTGGTCTGCCGAATTTGGGTAATCTTACGATTGACAGTGATACTTCCATCATTGAAACAAGAAGCATTAAATATTTGGGTATTACTATTGACCAGCAACTGAAATGGGATAAACAAATAAAGAATCTTGTTAATAAAATAAGGGGTCTACTATTCAAATTCAAATACTTACGTGAATATATGAGTAATATTAAATATTTGACGATATTCTATCAGGCTTTGGTTCAATCATTAATTAGCTATGGTATCATTGGGTGGGGTGGTACTTACCAAAGCCACATAAAACCATTGGAAAATATCCAGAAATGGATCTTGAAAATAATTCATCGAAAACCACCTACTTACTCGACCAACGATTTATTTGCTATTGCGCAGGTACATGATGTAAGACAGCTTTATGCTATTAAAATTCTATGTAACATCGTTTCTAAGAAAATATCTCTAAGAACATTGCCACATGATTACAAACCCAGGAATAAGGAAAATTATTACCAAACACCCAGATGCAACAAGACTATAGGACAACGAAGTTTCAACTATCTTGCACCTAAAATTTTCAACATAATTCCTGAAGACTTGAAAAACATAAAGAATATAAAAGCATTCAAAAGAAAAATCAAGGCATGGAGGAACATCAAAACAAGGTCATTACTCAATAACTTGATTAACAACAACTGAAGATAAAGACCGCTGCATAGTGAATATCCCAAGCTATACCTACCGAATCTGACATATCCTACTGGACCTATTTATTGTAAACTTACCGATTGTGAAATATGATACGACAGCTAGTGCGAAATTGATAAGTGTGACCCCTATAACAAACTGTTCAATCTCTCTGTCCTGTTACCTGAGTGTGCTGCTTGTTTGAGGTTTCTTTTTTTTCTTTCTTCTTGGGACAATTTTAGAATATTTTTGTTTTTAATATCACGAACAGATTATAATACCTTTATATATCTCTGTGATACAACATGTTTATTTATTCAAATAAACTTTATTATTATTATTATATATGGAAGGTCGAATTCCACCCTGTTGAGATATCTTTGATCAACTTCTATGGAATTTCCACATCAGAATGTGTTTGAAATTTCATCAATTCTGAATTGGACAGACTGTTACGACTGAAGTGGGAAAAGATTGTTTTTAATTTGTTGTTGATGGGTTGAACCAAATACAGAGCGTCTTGAAGTAAGTTTCAGGAAATGGGCAAAGCAACCGAACAATTTACAACAACACTCGTCACTGATAGCCTTTTCTATATTAGCGGCATTATCCTCAAGTTGGTGACACTCATGAAAAAAAAATGAAATATCTCAAAAAAGGAAAAATTTCCAAAACAATTTGATCCCAAAATTCGACAAGTGTGCCACCAACTTGACGCTCCTCACAAATAAAACACTAAATATCTCGAAAACTGAACGGGCACAAAACTCGTAACATACGGCACAATTTATCCAAGGAAGAATATTTCTAGCTTTCCTCATATGAGTCTCATTGTGAGGTTGTTGACTCACAGGAAAAACTCGAAATATCTCGAAAATGGAACGGACACAAAATTCATAGTATACTGCACAAATTGGCACAAAATGGGCGCAAAATTCCCAAAACAATTTGATACCAAAATTCGAGGGGTGTGTCACCAACTTGACGCCCCCACAAACAAAACTCAAAATATCTCGAGAACTGAACGAGCACAAAATTCGTTACATACGGCACGAATTGGCACAAAGTGGGCACGATTTATCAAGAGAAGAAAATTTTTGAATTTCCACTTGTGTCACAGCGTCAAGTTAGTGACACACTTGAAAAACTTGTAATATCTCGAAAACGGAACGGGCACAAAATTCATAATGTACGGCACAAATTGGCACAGAATGGGCACAATTTATCGAAAGAAAAAATTTTTCATATTTCCGCAAGTGTGTCACAGCGTCAAGTTGGTGACACACTTGAAAAACTTGAAATATCTCGAGAACGGAACGGGCACAAAATTTATAACATACGGCACAAATTGGCACAAAATGGGCACAAAATTCTCAAAACAATTTGAAACAAAAATTCGAGGGGTGTGTCACCAACTTGACGCACCTATCCCAACTCGGGATTGCAGACCTGGCTGGTGAGTAGCGGGGCTAAATCAACCTTTTTATTTTTAAAAATATTTATTTTTTTTCCCAAAAATATATTTGAGGCAATACGAAATTTATATATGTTGCAATGTAATGCTTTATAAATACTGAAAAAAAATAAGCCAGATAATTTAATTGGGGTTTTAACATTGCCAGACGCGTGCAAAAATATTTTGCAAAAAATTATAAAAAATGTTTTTGAGGCAGCTTGAAATTTTGATGGAGTGTTATTTATAACTTAAAAATAAGATTCCCAAAAAGACAGATCATTTCGGTAGGGCTTTCTATCTGAAAAAAAATAAATATTTTTAAAAATGTAGGGGCTGATTTATCCCCGCTACTCACCAGCCAGGTCTGCAATCTCGAGTTGGGATATAATAAGAGAGGTATCTGACAAGTCTTCAGCTTGCCTCAAATACCTACCCTAAAATTCGTACCAGCTCTCCTACTATATGATCGGCAATGAATGAAGCAAAAGAAAATCTATGAGTATCTATTAAAAATAAGAAACACTGTTCTTGAAGTACTGTCGATCATATTTATAAGTTTTTTTTTGGGCCACATTATTTTCCTTGTCCTGAATTTAAGGTTTGGCAAACAAGAGGCCATATCACTCTATTTTGAATTTTTGTGCTTTCGGTTTCAGAAGAACACCGTAACATAGTAACATCTCGGCGTTGAGGTGCGTACAGATATGAACAAAATATCGCATCGTACCGCCGTCGCGTAACAAGTCTGGACGGCACTGCGTAACAGCGCGACACCGTAACATAGTAACATCTCGGCGTTCCGCTGCTTGTCGGTTTTCACACCGCATCAAAGGAATGATTCGCACTGATGTTGCACCACTTCCTACCATGTGTGCACGGGATGGGTACACATTTGCGATTCGTTTTTCATTTATTCAGTTGAAGAGGAAGAAATGAATGTCATGGAGTGGACGGAAGAGAAAACTATTAATTTTATCAATAGTTACCGCAGAAAAGAAATTTTATGGGACACAAAACATCCCTATTATTATAACAAAATCAAAAAGCATGATGCCTGGGCAGAAATTGCCTTTCTCCATCTAGTATCTTTTCGTGCTATTGTGTGTCTAATTAAATTGATCAAGTATTCGAAGTCTGTTTGGGACATTCTGGTGAAACTTTTGTAAAGGCCACTAATAGCCTGAAATTTTAAATCTAGGAGTAAATGATTTCCGCCGAACACTCTTCTACTAGAATACAAATTGGTCTGCCACCACCTTCTTTCTGCAAGCCTTTTTTTATTTTTCTTTACTTAATAATGCATGTATACAGGGTGTCCCGTAATTAGACCGACAAACTTCTAGTGGACATTATAGATCATATTTTAGACAGATTCGACCCAAATCATATAATGCAAAATTGCTTCGTTGAGGAGCTAGTGCCCTTTGAAGATGACGTCCTGTCCACACTTTTTGCCACATATTCGCAAAACGGAGTCACATAAAGTGCTGAAAGTTTACACATTGGCTGATATCAAAAATACGCATCGATTAGATTGAGTGCATTTCTTTCATGTCAAGCACAATCGTATCATTTGGGGGGTGGCGTCGAAGATTATTTTAGTTGAAACTTTCTTAACTTTCATTATTTCGCGAGATTTACCTGCTAGGGTGGTGTCGGCTACAAGTGTTAACCAATTTAAAAATGTTTATGATGGGACTTAGAGATGATTTCTTTTTTGTTTTTTTTGCGCTTTTGCCACTCATGTTGGGATTTTATTTAATTTATAGATTGCATTGTGGTTACTTTGTTAAATTGTAATATTGTATTGAGAAATTAATAGGCAATGCCTTTTCTCTTATTTTTGTTATAATAATAATAATAATAATAATAATATTCATAAAATTACTTTGTAGACAAGTCAAACACATCGGACTTACATAAGATACTGATCGAAGCAGATGGTTCAACACCTTTATTATTAAGCGAACACCCTCATGAAAACACCACACAGACGGATAGTGATAAAATTCAAAGAAGGAAAGAAAAACCCCTACATGGAAGACACCTGAACGAGGTCATCCAGGAACATGTCGACATTCCTGCGTCGAACTACTGGCTGACTTCTGGAAGATTGTTTCCCGAAACAGAAGGTTTTCTCCTTGCCATTCAAGACCAAGTAGTGCAAACCAAAAACTATCAGAAATATATCATGAAGGATAGAAGCCTCACAGACGATAAATGCCGCTACGGATGCCAAACATCAGAAACAATCCAACATATTACAGGAGGCTGCCAAATGTTTGCTGGAAATGAGTATAAGAGTGGACATGATGCAGTTTGTAAGATACTCCATCAGGAACTCGCCATCCAACTGAAGATGCTGCAATCCGAACCAATTCCATATTATAAGTATCAGCCTGAAGTTATACTGGAGAACCACCATTACATGCTATACTGGGATCGCACAGTACTTACCAATTTAACAGTTGCTAATAACAGGCCAGACATAATTCTAGTGAAGAAAAAAGAGAAGAAAGCAATACTCATAGACGTAGCCATCCCAAATAACAACAATCTACGTCAAAAATATGCTGAAAAAATATCGAAATATCGAGAGCTTGAACTTCAGATCAAAAGGCAGTGGGGAATGTCCAGTACCAGAACCATTCCGATTCTCATATCAACCACAGGAATTATTCCTAAGAGCCTCAAGTCCAACCTCAAGGAGCTAGATTTGGATGAAAACCTTTTTAAAGTAATGCAAAAAGCAGTACTTCTTGGTACTGCTAGAACGGTAAGGAAGTTTGTAGGTCACGATGGACACCAGGAACAACCATGGAGGGAAACATTGCAAAACCAACAACCAGGACGTCAACCGAGAGATCCAGGACCAAGCAACGAAGGACGAACAACCCAGGACCCAGGAGAAGTCGATAATATTCATAAACTGATGTTTTTTCATGAAAAAAGATGCTCTCGTATAATAACGCCCAGATGCAGCATTTCTGAGAAAAAAATATTTTTATCCTTTAACTAACTCTAGAGACTTAGTGAAAAGAGAGAAAATTTCAAATCTATTTTTTTCAGAAATGGTGCATCTGGGCGTTATTATACAAGAGCATCTTTTTTCAAGAAAAAACATCAGAGTTTATGAATATGATGTAAATCTCTCGAAATAATGAAAGTTAAAAAAGTTTCAACTAAAAATACCCTTCGCCCCCCCCCAAATGATAGGATTGTGCTTGACATGAAAGAAATGCACTCAATCTAATCGATGCGTATTTTTGATATTAGCCAATGTGTAAACTTTCAGCACTTTATGTGACTCCGCGAATATGTGGCAAAAAGTGTGGACAGGAAGTCATCTTCAAAGGGCACTAGCTCCTCAACGAAACAATTTTGCATTATATGATTTGGGTCGAATCTGTGTAAAATATGATCTGTAATGTCCACTAGAAGTTTGTCGGTCAAATTACGGGACACCCTGTATATAAGCTGCTGCAGCAACCTCCATCGCAACCAAGAAAACTCTTTCTGTTGTGAAGATGGAAAGGCAGCATGCTCCGCTAATAAAATACGAAACGATGTATTGATATTGATAAGCGCCGTATTCGATGCATAACAAACATTTGTTACGCGAAGGAGTTACGATACGATGTTTTGTTCTATATCTGTAGGCACCTTTACATCGCGTAGCACGGCGAACACAGAAATCAAGATTCAAGCAAGAATTTTAGCTATTCTGTGTTATATTTTATAACCTAACGAAACTTTTTCATTCTTTTTTTATTCAGAGGACCGAAATATGAATTTGAAAATCGAAATGACATTGAAGATTTTTTTATCATTATTTGAAAATTATATAATTTTTTTGGCCTGATAAAGCATTCACACATTTATTTTTTTCATTAAAGATATCCTGTTGTTGAAAAATAACATTTCAATATTATGGCAACTTATTCTAATTCTAAAAATAAGTGAAAATTTTAATAAATAGATAAATGCAATTAAGTCCTTTTGGAGATATGAACGATATTACAGGAAAACATATGATAAAATATGGACCAGACATATGTTGGAGACCATAACTAGGTTGTTCAATAGGTGCCTGAAAGGTGACAAGGTTCCGGAGGATTGGAATTTGGCTTATATTAGCTCGATCTATAAGAAGGGAGATAAAAGTATGTGTAAGAACTACAGAGGAATAAGCGTTATGAGCTCGATGGCGAGATTGTACGGACGAATACTAAAACGAAGAATAGAGGAAAGTATCGTTGAAATAGAGGAACAAGGTGGAGGTTTACAACATCGAGTTAAAGAACATAGGGTATCTAATCTGAAAAACCATAAATCAACCGGTTTTGCAGAACATTGTATAGAGAACAATCACTTCTTCAATGAAAAGGATGTTAGTTTGTTATACTGTGTTAATAAGGGTAAAGTGATGGACTATTTGGAGATTCTTTCAATTAAAAAATCTTTAGAGAATAAGGAAAATTTAACAAATTCCCAAGTCCTCTTTCCTAGTACCCCTGTTTTAGACACTGTTGTAAAAATGTGCCATAAAAAGTAACAGATGTTGCAATTGTAAAAATAGAACCTCTGCGATTTTAAGTTTAGTTACTTTTTGTACTCCTCTGAAGATGGTTGTAATACCGAAACACGTGTCAGATTTCTGAATAAACTGTGAAATATAAACTAAGTGTACTTTCAATATATATGGGAATGGCAACATGGCAATGGCAGAAGCGTTATCAAGTGAACTAAATAAGTTCAAAAAAGATATTTTAGTCGAATTATTAATCAGCAAATCCATTCCAATTGGTCTCAATGTAAGTGAGGAGCTGAAAAATCATATTAACTCGAGTGCTCAACAGTTCAGCGATTCCGAGAATAATATAACATTGGATAACCTAAAAATTCGAGATCTCGAAAATGAACTCAAATGTGTAAAAATCGAACTGGATTATTCGAAAAAGTTGTTAAGTGAATTGGAAAGGTCAGTGGAAAATCAACAGATACTTATTTCCAATTTAACAAGAATTGAAAACAAACCCAAGAAGCTGTCCTTGAACCGGGGAAAATCCGACGTTGCCACGTTGACAAAATTTTCTGGTGTACACGAGAAAAGTCAGACATCCACCGTTGTCACGTTGGAAAATAAATCGGATGTTCAGGAGAAAGGTCAAAGTGTTGAGATACTGTCCCCTACATTGAAAATGGATCCTACACCAACAAAAAAAAGTTTAGGAAATATACCAAACAAACTCGAACGACCCGTGAGCGTCACAGTTGGGAGAAATCGTAGTTCTGGAGTCTTCGCCGGGATTCCAAAGTTATGCTGGCTACACCTTGGCAGAGTTAACAAGGAGACTGAGAAAGAACAAATATTAGATCATCTTAAGAAAACATTTGGGAGAGACGACTTCATCGTAGAAAAGCTACCTGCTAGAGATGACGCAAGAAGTGTATCGTTTAAGATTGGAGCTGATATCAGCCTACTTGATACAATTTATGGTGAAGAAAAATGGCCTGAAAATGTAACACTGCGCAGATATTCTTTTTTTCGAAGCAGAGGAAGATACACCATTGAGTCGAGCTGCTCCAGTAGATCACAACAGACACATGGATATTAAGAGATCAATAGGTAAAAATAATACATGTAAAAAAAACAAACAATTTATTTTATTGAATCAAAATATACAGGGGATAGAGAAGAAGATCAATATGTTAGGCGTCGTCTCGAATTATAAGAATCTTGATGCTCTTTGTATTACAGAACACTGGCTGATGTCGGAGTCTGTGAAATTTCTGAATGTGAATGGGTATAGTGTTGGCTCTGCTTTCTGTAGATCATCTTACAGGCGTGGTGGAGTGATGATACTCGTAAGAAGTGGTTCTGTGACTGAGGAAATAGAGACCATCAAAGAAATGTCTGTGGAAAAAAATACAGAAATGGTTGCAGTACGGTATCCTGAAACAAAAATTGTTATATTAGCTGTGTACAGGGTGCCCGATGGCGATATCGGGGTCTTCCTCGATATATTGTCCGACGCTCTCGAAGAATTAAGTCGGCTAAAAGAATATAGAGTGATCATAGCAGGGGATTTCAACGTTGATTTTAGGAAAGATAGCATGGAAAGGAGGAAACTACTTGATTTAATAGAAAGTTTCGGAATGCATATCACCACAACAGAACCATCTAGGACAACAAAAACAACATCGACCTGTATAGATAATGTTATGACTAACTTGAATGATGATGATACCGCGACCGATACAGAGGAGCTACATCTCTCAGATCACATGGCTCAATTATTTACTTTCGTGAGTAGAAGTAAAATTGAAAATCTAAGGGAACACGTTTACAAACGGAACATGGGCAAAAAATGTATTGATAAATTGAAAAGGGAAATAAGAGAGTTTGACTGGCAAAATTTAATATCTGGAAAGGCAGCCCAAGATGCGTACAACTCTTTACATGACACCCTCACTATAATGATAGAGACTTGTTGTCCCATGCAGAAAAGATTTCTGAAGGGAAGGAATGCCCAGAGATTAATACCACCAGAACTCAAAAATGCAAAAATTAAACTGGATGCTCTCGCACTACGAGCCATGATAAAAAAAGACGAAGCTTCATATGATGAATATAAAAGAAGGAAAAAACAGTATTTCGAAGTCCTTGAAACTTATGAAAGGCGAAAAACAGAAGATATGGTAGCCAAGGCGGAAAATAAAACGAAGGTTTTATGGAGAATCATAAACGATAATGTAAGATCTAGAAAAAACCAAGGCTGTGGAAGTAAAATAATGGTGGAGAGGATGAGTCAATATTTTGTGGAGATTGGCGAAAAGTTGTCAGATACTTTGCCTCATACAGAGAATACTGCGGAACGCTATTTGAAGGCATTTAAGGTTGGATCTAGCGACTCTTTTTTCTTCAATCCTGTAACAACCCAGGAAATAGTGAAAATTATAAATTCTCTGAAGCAGAAGACAACAGCAGATATGTATGGAATACCCATATGCTTAATAAAACAACTGGCTGTTGAACTTAGCGATCCATTGCAGATGGTGTTCAACAAGTGTGTTTCTGAGGGCGTGTTTCCCGACAAGATGAAACAAGCAAAGATTGTTCCTGTGCTAAAAGGAAATTGTCCGAACAGTTGCCAAAATTATAGACCTATTGCAATACTGCCTGTGCTATCTAAGGTATTTGAGAGATGTATAAAAGACCGGCTACAAAACTATTTCGAAAAAAACAACTTATTCACAGCACGGCAGCATGGATTCCGGAAAAATAGATCTGTTACAACAGCATTAAAAGAGATAGTTGATCAAATAGTGGATGCCTCTGAAAATCACCGACTGTGTCAGCTTATTTGTTGCGACCTTGCGAAGGCATTTGATCTTGTCGATCACACCATCTTGTTGGATAAACTCCAGCATTATGGTGTAAGAGGTGTGACTTTGAAATTGATCGAAAACTACTTGAGTGGACGAACGCAGAAAGTCTACTGGAGGAAACAATGGTCGACTGGCGCAAGCGTGAAAATGGGAGTACCTCAGGGATCGATTTTGGGACCCCTCCTATTCCTTATCTTCATAAATGATTTGGGACTACTTGAAGTTCTCATGTTTGCTGATGATAGCTCATTTTTATTACGCAGTGATTCACAGCTGTCATTGCAACGTGAATTGGAGAGGCGAATGAGTGAGGTGAAAGCTTGGTTCGAGGCAAATCGTCTGGTTCTGAATACCGAGAAAACACAGAAGATGCTCTTCTCGAAGTCAGAGGACACAACCACTCTGAAGTTTCTGGGTGTTCTTTTGGACTCAAAACTTAATTGGAGGCCACATATAGAGAAGATCAGGAAGCAGCTAAATGGAGCAATATTTGCTATAAGGCATATAAAGAAGATTTCCACTCACCAGTCAGCTAGGATCGCCTATTTCTCGTTTTTTCACAGCGCTCTATCCTTTTCGGTGATATTTTGGGGCAATTCCACCCACGCTTCTGAAATATTTCTGCAACAGAAGAGAGCTATTCGAGCATTGACTGGCGCTGGATCTAGGGAGAGCTGTAGGAGCTATTTTACCTCAGAAAAAGTACTTACCTTGCCGGGCTTATATATTCTAACATGTTTGAATTTTGTTCACAGGCAGGTTGAAACCTTTCAAACAGGTTCATTTGGTTATGGTACACGAAACAGGGAAAAGCTATCTATCCCGTTCCATCGACTTTCTGGAAATACGATCTACGTCGACGTCTGGGGACCTAAATTGTACAACAAGCTACCGCAAGAGATCCGAGCCCTGTCAGTGAAGTCATTTACTAGAGTAGTGAGGAGGTTCCTCATCGATAAGAGTTTCTATAGTGTGGGAGAATATCTTGCCATGACTGTTACTGTTGATTGTTTCCATGTGCCTAAATGATTCAATGTTATGTTTGTAACTGAGTGTTGCTTTGTATGTCCGTATATTTTGAATATTTTTTGTTTTTTATTTTGTGACGAATTCTTCAATCTTAATTGTATGAATTAAATCCTGTGTACTGTAATTACATTATGCTGGAAATATACTATACTATACTATACTATATTGTTATAATGTTTCACCTAGAACCAACCGCAAACTCAATTCTTCTTATTACTAAACAATATTTGATTTCAAAATTGCATTGTTCAGGATGTTGGGAAAACGAAGTTTTGGGAGCTCCATATAAATGAAAAACACCGATATCGATGTAAATTGTACTGGTTTAAATAAATAAATGAATACGTGAATGAGATGTTTGGAAATAAGCGGTTTTTCCATTCAACTTAATACGATATTCTATTAATTTATTTTTCTGATGTCTTATTAACTGAACCATCAGTAATTGTTTTTTAGAAGGTTCGGTGGAAAAAGTCACAGCTGATATCAAACATTTCTATATATATATATATCGCGGGGTTCATACGTCCTCTGACGCATCCCGCATTTCGACCGCCATGTCTTTCTATCCTTCCATTCTTCCTCTGCTATCGCCCGGTCCCTCATAGTTTCTCTAATCCCATCCATCCATGTCCTTCCTGGTCTTCCTCTTTTCCGCCTGCTCTGTGGTTGATACTCCTCTGCCAACTTTGGCCATCTTTCCGGAGTCATTCTTTTTACATGGCCATACCACAATAATTGCCTCGATTCGATTCTATCAGCGCTTGTGAACACTCTCGTTGTTCGCCTTCTAATCACTTCATTGGGTACGTGTTCCATCCTTGATATCCCGCAGGCTCTCCTCAGGAAGTCCATTTCAACCACTTCAACTCTTTTCCTGTCATCCCTCGAGAACTGCCAACACTCACTGCCGTATGTTAAAATTGGTTCCACAATAGTCCTGTAGATTGTCATCTTTGTATCCAATTTGATCTTGTTCGACCAAAGAAGAGAGTTCAGTAAACGAATAGCCTTCTTCCCCTGTTGTGTTCTATTAAGGACGTCTTGTTTTGTGGCACCTTCTGAAATTATAGTTCCTAGATATTTGAACTCCTTACACCTTTTTAATTCCCGAATCTTCAGTTCTGTGTCCTCTGGTTCGTTTCCTATTTTAAGATACTCAGTCTTTCCCATGTTCACACTTAGCCCCCATTCCTGATACTCTTCCAGCAGCTTTCTCAACATACAGTCTGCGTCTGCTTCATCTCCAGCGATAATTACTTGGTCATCAGCAAACAACAGTGTCGTCAAACAGTGTTGAGACATTTGTATTCCCATTCCTGATGTTTTTCTTCTCCAATGGCTAAGTGTTTCTTGAAGGTAAATTTTGAATAACGTTGGGGAAAGACTGCATCCCTGTCTCAATCCCTTTGTTGTCGGGAAAGGGCTTGAGGTGGCATTTCCCACTTTAACGGCGCTCTTAGAGTCCACATACAGGTTCCATATGGCTTTCACATACACATCATTCAGGCCAATTTTCGTCAGGGATTCAAAAAGTCTTTTCAAGGGGACCGTGTCATATGCTTTCTCCAAGTCAACGAACACCAGGTGTGTGGACAAATTTCTGGACTTCCTTTTTTCTATAACTTGCTGGAGAACGAAAACATTATCAGTGCAAGACCTTCCTGCTCGAAATCCACCTTGTTCCTCTATTTCAACGATACTTTCCTCTATTCTTCGTTTTAGTATTCGTCCGTACAATCTCGCCATCGAGCTCATAACGCTTATTCCTCTGTAGTTCTTACACATACTTTTATCTCCCTTCTTATAGATCGAGCTAATATAAGCCAAATTCCAATCCTCCGGAACCTTGTCACCTTTCAGGCACCTATTGAACAACCTAGTTATGGTCTCCAACAATATGTCTGGTCCATATTTTATCATATGTTTTCCTGTAATATCGTTCATATCTCCAAAAGGACTTAATTGCATTTATCTATTTATTAAAATTTTCACTTATTTTTAGAATTAGAATAAGTTGCCATAATATTGAAATGTTATTTTTCAACAACAGGATATCTTTAATGAAAAAAATAAATGTGTGAATGCTTTATCAGGCCAAAAAAATTATATAATTTTCAAATAATGATAAAAAAATCTTCAATGTCATTTCGATTTTCAAATTCATATTTCGGTCCTCTGAATAAAAAAAGAATGAAAAAGTTTCGTTAGGTTATAAAATATAACACAGAATAGCTAAAATTCTTGCTTGAATCTTGATTTCTGTGTTCGCCGTGCTACGCGATGTAAAGGTGCCTACAGATATAGAACAAAACATCGTATCGTAACTCCTTCGCGTAACAAATGTTTGTTATGCATCGAAATACGGCGCTTATCAATATCAATACATCGTTTCGTATTTTATTAGCGGAGCATGCTGCCTTTCCATCTTCACAACAGAAAGAGTTTTCTTGGTTGCGATGGAGGTTGCTGCAGCAGCTTATATACAGGGTGTCCCGTAATTTGACCGACAAACTTCTAGTGGACATTACAGATCATATTTTACACAGATTCGACCCAAATCATATAATGCAAAATTGTTTCGTTGAGGAGCTAGTGCCCTTTGAAGATGACTTCCTGTCCACACTTTTTGCCACATATTCGCGGAGTCACATAAAGTGCTGAAAGTTTACACATTGGCTAATATCAAAAATACGCATCGATTAGATTGAGTGCAATTCTTTCATGTCAAGCACAATCTTATCATTTGGGGGGGGGCGAAGGGTATTTTTAGTTGAAACTTTTTTAACTTTCATTATTTCGAGAGATTTACATCATATTCATAAACTCTGATGTTTTTTCTTGAAAAAAGATGCTCTTGTATAATAACGCCCAGATGCACCATTTCTGAAAAAAAATAGATTTGAAATTTTCTCTCTTTTCACTAAGTCTCTAGAGTTAGTTAAAGGATAAAAATATTTTTTTTCTCAGAAATGCTGCATCTGGGCGTTATTATACGAGAGCATCTTTTTTCATGAAAAAACATCAGTTTATGAATATTATCGACTTCTCCTGGGTCCTGGGTTGTTCGTCCTTCGTTGCTTGGTCCTGGATCTCTCGGTTGACGTCCTGGTTGTTGGTTTTGCAATGTTTCCCTCCATGGTTGTTCCTGGTGTCCATCGTGATCTACAAACTTCCTTACCGTTCTAGCAGTACCAAGAAGTACTGCTTTTTGCATTACTTTAAAAAGGTTTTCATCCAAATCTAGCTCCTTGAGGTTGGACTTGAGGCTCTTAGGAATAATTCCTGTGGTTGATATGAGAATCGGAATGGTTCTGGTACTGGACATTCCCCACTGCCTTTTGATCTGAAGTTCAAGCTCTCGATATTTCGATATTTTTTCAGCATATTTTTGACGTAGATTGTTGTTATTTGGGATGGCTACGTCTATGAGTATTGCTTTCTTCTCTTTTTTCTTCACTAGAATTATGTCTGGCCTGTTATTAGCAACTGTTAAATTGGTAAGTACTGTGCGATCCCAGTATAGCATGTAATGGTGGTTCTCCAGTATAACTTCAGGCTGATACTTATAATATGGAATTGGTTCGGATTGCAGCATCTTCAGTTGGATGGCGAGTTCCTGATGGAGTATCTTACAAACTGCATCATGTCCACTCTTATACTCATTTCCAGCAAACATTTGGCAGCCTCCTGTAATATGTTGGATTGTTTCTGATGTTTGGCATCCGTAGCGGCATTTATCGTCTGTGAGGCTTCTATCCTTCATGATATATTTCTGATAGTTTTTGGTTTGCACTACTTGGTCTTGAATGGCAAGGAGAAAACCTTCTGTTTCGGGAAACAATCTTCCAGAAGTCAGCCAGTAGTTCGACGCAGGAATGTCGACATGTTCCTGGATGACCTCGTTCAGGTGTCTTCCATGTAGGGGTTTTTCTTTCCTTCTTTGAATTTTATCACTATCCGTCTGTGTGGTGTTTTCATGAGGGTGTTCGCTTAATAATAAAGGTGTTGAACCATCTGCTTCGATCAGTATCTTATGTAAGTCCGATGTGTTTGACTTGTCTACAAAGTAATTTTATGAATATTATTATTATTATTATTATTATTATAACAAAAATAAGAGAAAAGGCATTGCCTATTAATTTCTCAATACAATATTACAATTTAACAAAGTAACCACAATGCAATCTATAAATTAAATAAAATCCCAACATGAGTGGCAAAAGCGCAAAAAAAACAAAAAAGAAATCATCTCTAAGTCCCATCATAAACATTTTTAAATTGGTTAACACTTGTAGCCGACACCACCCTAGCAGGTAAATCTCGCGAAATAATGAAAGTTAAGAAAGTTTCAACTAAAATAATCTTCGCCGCCACCCCCCAAATGATACGATTGTGCTTGACATGAAAGAAATGCACTCAATCTAATCGATGCGTATTTTTGATATCAGCCAATGTGTAAACTTTCAGCACTTTATGTGACTCCGTTTTGCGAATATGTGGCAAAAAGTGTGGACAGGACGTCATCTTCAAAGGGCACTAGCTCCTCAACGAAGCAATTTTGCATTATATGATTTGGGTCGAATCTGTCTAAAATATGATCTATAATGTCCACTAGAAGTTTGTCGGTCTAATTACGGGACACCCTGTATACATGCATTATTAAGTAAAGAAAAATAAAAAAAGGCTTGCAGAAAGAAGGTGGTGGCAGACCAATTTGTATTCTAGTAGAAGAGTGTTCGGCGGAAATCATTTACTCCTAGATTTAAAATTTCAGGCTATTAGTGGCCTTTACAAAAGTTTCACCAGAATGTCCCAAACAGACTTCGAATACTTGATCAATTTAATTAGACACACAATAGCACGAAAAGATACTAGATGGAGAAAGGCAATTTCTGCCCAGGCATCATGCTTTTTGATTTTGTTATAATAATAGGGATGTTTTGTGTCCCATAAAATTTCTTTTCTGCGGTAACTATTGATAAAATTAATAGTTTTCTCTTCCGTCCACTCCATGACATTCATTTCTTCCTCTTCAACTGAATAAATGAAAAACGAATCGCAAATGTGTACCCATCCCGTGCACACATGGTAGGAAGTGGTGCAACATCAGTGCGAATCATTCCTTTGATGCGGTGTGAAAACCGACAAGCAGCGGAACGCCGAGATGTTACTATGTTACGGTGTCGCGCTGTTACGCAGTGCCGTCCAGACTTGTTACGCGACGGCGGTACGATGCGATATTTTGTTCATATCTGTACGCACCTCAACGCCGAGATGTTACTATGTTACGGTGTTCTTCTGAAACCGAAAGCACAAAAATTCAAAATAGAGTGATATGGCCTCTTGTTTGCCAAACCTTAAATTCAGGACAAGGAAAATAATGTGGCCCAAAAAAAAACTTATAAATATGATCGACAGTACTTCAAGAACAGTGTTTCTTATTTTTAATAGATACTCATAGATTTTCTTTTGCTTCATTCATTGCCGATCATATAGTAGGAGAGCTGGTACGAATTTTAGGGTAGGTATTTGAGGCAAGCTGAAGACTTGTCAGATACCTCTCTTATTATATCCCAACTCGAGATTGCAGACCTGGCTGGTGAGTAGCGGGGATAAATCAGCCCCTACATTTTTAAAAATATTTTTTTTTTCAGATAGAAAGCCCTACCGAAATGATCTGTCTTTTTGGGAATCTTATTTTTAAGTTATAAATAACACTCCATCAAAATTTCAAGCTGCCTCAAAAACATTTTTTATAATTTTTTGCAAAATATTTTTGCACGCGTCTGGCAATGTTAAAACCCCAATTAAATTATCTGGCTTATTTTTTTTCAGTATTTATAAAGCATTACATTGCAACATATATAAATTTCGTATTGCCTCAAATATATTTTTGGGAAAAAAAATAAATATTTTTAAAAATAAAAAGGTTGATTTAGCCCCGCTACTCACCAGCCAGGTCTGCAATCCCGAGTTGGGATAGGTGCGTCAAGTTGGTGACACACCCCTCGAATTTTTGTTTCAAATTGTTTTGAGAATTTTGTGCCCATTTTGTGCCAATTTGTGCCGTATGTTATAAATTTTGTGCCCGTTCCGTTCTCGAGATATTTCAAGTTTTTCAAGTGTGTCACCAACTTGACGCTGTGACACACTTGCGGAAATATGAAAAATTTTTTCTTTCGATAAATTGTGCCCATTCTGTGCCAATTTGTGCCGTACATTATGAATTTTGTGCCCGTTCCGTTTTCGAGATATTACAAGTTTTTCAAGTGTGTCACTAACTTGACGCTGTGACACAAGTGGAAATTCAAAAATTTTCTTCTCTTGATAAATCGTGCCCACTTTGTGCCAATTCGTGCCGTATGTAACGAATTTTGTGCTCGTTCAGTTCTCGAGATATTTTGAGTTTTGTTTGTGGGGGCGTCAAGTTGGTGACACACCCCTCGAATTTTGGTATCAAATTGTTTTGGGAATTTTGCGCCCATTTTGTGCCAATTTGTGCAGTATACTATGAATTTTGTGTCCGTTCCATTTTCGAGATATTTCGAGTTTTTCCTGTGAGTCAACAACCTCACAATGAGACTCATATGAGGAAAGCTAGAAATATTCTTCCTTGGATAAATTGTGCCGTATGTTACGAGTTTTGTGCCCGTTCAGTTTTCGAGATATTTAGTGTTTTATTTGTGAGGAGCGTCAAGTTGGTGGCACACTTGTCGAATTTTGGGATCAAATTGTTTTGGAAATTTTTCCTTTTTTGAGATATTTCATTTTTTTTTTCATGAGTGTCACCAACTTGAGGATAATGCCGCTAATATAGAAAAGGCTATCAGTGACGAGTGTTGTTGTAAATTGTTCGGTTGCTTTGCCCATTTCCTGAAACTTACTTCAAGACGCTCTGTATTTGGTTCAACCCATCAACAACAAATTAAAAACAATCTTTTCCCACTTCAGTCGTAACAGTCTGTCCAATTCAGAATTGATGAAATTTCAAACACATTCTGATGTGGAAATTCCATAGAAGTTGATCAAAGATATCTCAACAGGGTGGAATTCGACCTTCCATATATAATAATAATAATAAAGTTTATTTGAATAAATAAACATGTTGTATCACAGAGATATATAAAGGTATTATAATCTGTTCGTGATATTAAAAACAAAAATATTCTAAAATTGTCCCAAGAAGAAAGAAAAAAAAGAAACCTCAAACAAGCAGCACACTCAGGTAACAGGACAGAGAGATTGAACAGTTTGTTATAGGGGTCACACTTATCAATTTCGCACTAGCTGTCGTATCATATTTCACAATCGGTAAGTTTACAATAAATAGGTCCAGTAGGATATGTCAGATTCGGTAGGTATAGCTTGGGATATTCACTATGCAGCGGTCTTTATCTTCAGTTGTTGTTAATCAAGTTATTGAGTAATGACCTTGTTTTGATGTTCCTCCATGCCTTGATTTTTCTTTTGAATGCTTTTATATTCTTTATGTTTTTCAAGTCTTCAGGAATTATGTTGAAAATTTTAGGTGCAAGATAGTTGAAACTTCGTTGTCCTATAGTCTTGTTGCATCTGGGTGTTTGGTAATAATTTTCCTTATTCCTGGGTTTGTAATCATGTGGCAATGTTCTTAGAGATATTTTCTTAGAAACGATGTTACATAGAATTTTAATAGCATAAAGCTGTCTTACATCATGTACCTGCGCAATAGCAAATAAATCGTTGGTCGAGTAAGTAGGTGGTTTTCGATGAATTATTTTCAAGATCCATTTCTGGATATTTTCCAATGGTTTTATGTGGCTTTGGTAAGTACCACCCCACCCAATGATACCATAGCTAATTAATGATTGAACCAAAGCCTGATAGAATATCGTCAAATATTTAATATTACTCATATATTCACGTAAGTATTTGAATTTGAATAGTAGACCCCTTATTTTATTAACAAGATTCTTTATTTGTTTATCCCATTTCAGTTGCTGGTCAATAGTAATACCCAAATATTTAATGCTTCTTGTTTCAATGATGGAAGTATCACTGTCAATCGTAAGATTACCCAAATTCGGCAGACCAGTAGCATATGAACTGAAGACCATATATTTCGTTTTGTCGATGTTTAAGGTAAGTTTGTTACATTTGAGCCATTTGTTTATTTCACGAAATTTTCTCTGTGCCTCTTCCCTCAATTCTTCCCACGAACTTCCCCTGAAGTGAATTACCGCATCATCCGCAAAACAAATAGCATCCTCCGATTCTTTGAACTTCAGAAGACTGTTAATGTATATAAGAAACAGTATGGGTCCTAATACTGTACCTTGTGGTACTCCGTGAGTTACTAATCTCTCTGCACTTTTTGAATGTCCTACTACAACAACTTGTCTTCTATTTGATAGATAACTCTTAAGTAACTTGAATATAGGCCCTCTAAATCAGTATTTTTCCAATTTTCCCAGCAATCTTTGGTGACAGACAGTATCGAATGCCTTGCACAAATCTATGAATATACATAGAGATGGAATTTTTTTATCTAGGCATTCATACAAACTACCAGTAAGTTGTCTTATTGCATCCTCGGTTGATTTTCACTCAAGGAACCCATACTGTTTTTCATCAATTATGTTATATTTCCCAAGGTAATTCATGATTCGTTTTTTAATACACTTTTCAATAACTTTCGCCAAATTCGATAGCAGTGTTATAGGCCTATAGTTTGTAATCAGTGAGCGGTCTCCACCCTTGTAAAGAGGTTTGATGATGCCTAGCTTTAACTTGTCCGGAAAACACCCACCTTCGAAGCACATGTTTACCAAATACGACAAAGGAGCGGATATTTCATGTTTTATTTCTTTTAACGTTTCAGATCTGAATGAGTCCAGAAATTCAGCTTTTCCAGATTTAAGCCCAGTTATGATATCTTCTATTTCCACTGGATCCACAGGAATCAGATAAAAAGAATTACATTGAGTCGTGATATCGGGTTCTTTATAATCTTGCGAAGAGTTTATTTTATCTGAGTACACTTTTCCTACTCTGCTGTAATGCTCATTAAATGTATTAGCCATATCCTTTTCATCCCGAATATGTTTTCCTTCATAGCTTATATGTTTTATCTCTGTTTTATTGTTTTTTGAATTCCCACAAATATTTTTCATGCAACTCCATATGGCTTTTGATTCAGATTTATTGACATCGACAATTTTCTGTAAATAATTTTTCTTTGCGTTCTTTATTAAAATTTTGAGATGATTTTTATATTCATTATATTGTAATTTTAAGGTTTCGTTATTTGGATCCTCTTTTGAAGATATATATAGTTCATTCTTTCTTTTTATTGCTTTCAAGAGTGACGGCGTAATCCATTTTTTACGTTTTATTTCATTTCTTTTCAGCTTAACAGAGTTTGTATTATTTAATATATGTTTCTGCAAAATTGTGATGAAAAAGTCAGACACAATGTTAACATCCTTTTCTTTATACATCTGTGACCACGACTGTTTTTGTAAATCTTTCCTCAAATTAGCATAATCCAAATAAATTTTTACTCTACTATCATAATTTTTACTTGTGAGCATTTTATTACCAGAGTCCATAGTAAGTATGATTGGAAAATGATCCGTTATCAAATAATTCAAAATATATCCTTTTATGCCATTTAATTGATTTTCGAAGTGACGTTTTTTGATGAAAATATGATCTAAACAGCTGTTCCCTGCAAGTCTTGTGCACTAATTTATAATTGATATGAACCCAAAACTATATAGAACATTTTTATATTCATCAATTAACTCATTATCATCCAACAGATTGATATTTATATCGCCTATTAACACATGCGTTTTAACATGTTGTTTGTCTTCCAAATAATTGTAAAGATCTGTATTGAAGGCATGCACACACGTTCGGGGTGACCTGTAAATTGCTGTCAATGTAATGTTATTTTCCCCGTTTATATTTATTTCTATACACTTATTTTCGCCCAGAGTTATAACCTCATTTGTATGCTCTATTCCTTTATTTATGTAAACTAATACACCGTCATTTTTGTTCAACGATCCTTCATTGTATATAGTTTGGTATCCATCTATACTGAACATATCTAAATTATTTATTTGAAATGTTTCAGTTAAGATTATTATGTCAAATTTCAATGAGAGTTTTTCTAGAACGACCAATAACTCATCAAAATTTTTGGCTGCGCTTCTTACATTCATGTGAAAAATTTTCAACTCCGTATTTCCACCATTGTGCTTGAAAGTGTTTATATTCTTTATTATCTCTGTTTCGTATCGTCCCTCCTCATATTCCCTTATAAATGAATTCATGGCTTACGAAAAAAATGAAAAAAACCCACAAAACTACACAAATAAGCTCAAACCAATATTAAACTAAGTAGAAAGAAAAAGCAGATACATACAATTATGTTTTTGTCGAGGCAGTTCTTAATTTCATGCCCAATTTGGATCCTTTTTTATTAGGTGATATTTTTCTAGATGGTCCCTGTGACCTTGGAAGGCTCGGCGATTTTCCCAGACTCTGTGGTGTCAAATTCGATGCTTTTTTCAATGAACCACTCACTTCCACAGTAGTTTCCGTGGTTTCCCAGTCCGTGTCCAAATCTTCTCCACATTCGTTTTTATCGGAATAACTTGGTTTTTCCGAAATTGAAGGTGTTGAGGGAGCACTATGGGGCTTTTTTTCTGGGCGAACGTTAATCAGATCCTCGACACTATATTCCTTGGTGCCAACTATGAGTCGATTACCTTTAATGAACGATTTTACTGATGTATCCTTTCTTGCCTCTAGAAGATTCGTTTTCAATACTCGGTACTCGTTGCGTTGTGCTTCAGTCGAGTCGTTAGCTATGCTAATTGCAGTTCCTTTCAATAACTTGACTTTAGAAAAAATTTCTTTCTTTTTCAGACCTGAAACTAACTCTACCTTAATAGGGGAAACCTTGGCTCTACCAAGTCTGTAGCAATCACTTATATCACTTATCTGTAGCTCTACTCCCAATAATCTACGCAGCTCAGCACAAATCGAATCCGGTGAAGTCTCACCAACTGGTTTGTCCAATCCAAAAATTATTATATTGTTTCTTCTATTCTTTCGGTCCATAAACTCCACTTTTTCTTTCAGATTGTAGTTTTCTCTTTCCAGCTGATCAATTCTATCCCTCAGTGAGTGAATCTCCAACACAAGTCTAGCTTCGGACGCAGCGATCGATCTTTTTACTTCATTTCTATTCTTGATTATTTCTTCGTATAAAAGTTTCGGGCTGAAGTCCTTTGTTTCAGCTGTATTTTCTGCTTGCGACATCTCAATTAAATTCGACAGCGTGTGATACTCTTTAGGAAAATCGACACAGCAGATGATTGTTGGAGTTTATACTTGAATTGTAGGAAATTCGAAAATCAATCAACGGGGCTTTGACAACCACTGTGAAAATCTCACCAATCACTGCCACAGCATAGTGATTTCAAAATGTCACAACTTTAATAATTATTTTTCACGATTTCTCCACGAAATTTGAAGAATTCAACGGAGCAAAATTCGACGTGTTTTATCTTCATTGAAACATATGATTGAACGTTTCATAGAATTAGAAAATTCTTTACCATCAACAATTGGTATTTTGGATGAACGCTTACCGCAACTGTCATCAAAGTAGGGGTATTGAAGAATGATTATGTTAAGAATGAGTTGTTTAAATTTTTTGATCTAACGATTCTCGTTAATATATTGTTTTATTTCCTTCATTTCAGCAGAAGGTAAGTTCTATCGTCCTGAATAATGAATTATTCGCTCCTTGATTTTTGCACCATGAAGCAGAAAAATGCACGGATTAGAGAGAAGACAAGCAAATCAACCACGATGAACGAAAATCGAGTAAGGAATTGGTACAGCTATGTTTTGCAGTGGCGGCTTGTGACAAAAAAAAAGATGAGGCACATCAGAAAAAAATTATTATTACAAGGAAAACATTAATCTTATAAACTCTACTTTGTCAGCTGCATACTTTTCATCATGAAATAATCACTACTGATAATTTGGATTTTTGAATCCAATACAAATCTTTATCTTATTATGGCTATTAAACTGACAATTTTAATTTTACTTAAAAAATCATTCGGTATTAATGCTTCAACGCAATGATTCAGCATTTTATTGTTTGGTAATTGCCCTGAGATGAGTTTTTCAAGTCACTTTAACCAATTTTTCACTAAACCCTATCGGAATCATATGTATTATTAACCCGAATATGCAGTTTTCCGATGAAACGAAACGAAACGATCGCGTATCAAGGGTAGATAGTCCGGTTAAATCAGACCAAAAAATGAGTATTTTCTGTTTTATTGAATCGTTATATAGCTCATTATGGCTTGAAGTAGAATATTACTAATATATAATTATAACTGAGGATGTGTCAACATATTCGATAAGCCTGTAGTTATTAATTAATTCATCAACTCAATTATTATATTGAGTTGATTATTGTAAGTGAAAAGGTCGCCGAATCATTGAAATTTGGTTGTTTTCACCGAATGTCTGCCAGTTCAACAACTCATACTTTAAAATGTTCACATAATATTATGACATGGAATTAACGCTTGTCTTTGAAACCTGCTACATCTATTCATCTCACAGGAATAACACAACGTGAACTTGGTGACTCACATGAAAAACTCGAAATATCTCTAAAACGGAACTGGCACAAAATTCATAATATACGGCACAAATTAGAACAGAATGGGCACAAAATTCCCTAAACAATTTGATACCAAAATTCGAGGGGTGTGTCACCAACTTGACTCTCCCCACAAACAAAACTCAAAATATCTCGAGAACTGAACGAGCACAAAATTCGTAACATACGGCACATATTGGCACAAAATGGGCACAATTTATCGAAAGAAGAAAATTTTCGAATTTCCACAAGTGTGTCACAGCGTCAAGTTGGTGACACACTTGAAAAACTTGTAATATCTCGAAAACGGGACGGGCACAAAATTCATAATATACGGCACCAGATGGCACAGAATGGGCACAATTTATCGAAAGAAAAAAATTTTCATAATTCCACAAGTGTGTCACAGCGTCAAGTTGGTGACACACTTGAAAAACTTGAAATATCTCGAGAACGGAACGGGCACAAAATTCATAACATACGGCACAAATTGGCACAAAATGGGCACAAAATTCTCAAAACAATTTGAAACCAAAATTCGAGGGGTGTGTCACCAACTTGACGCACCTAGTTGAGGTATAATAGGAGAGGTATCTGACAAGTTTTTAGCTTGCCTCAAATACCTACCCTAAAATTCGTGCCAGCTCTCGGACTAATATGGAATATGTGTTTCAATACATATTTCGAAATGATCTTCATCACAGGTAATCTAAAGATAATACGAAATTTAAGATACCTATTCAATTTCAGACTACATCCACTTTTAATGCAATTTAATTTTTCGCTAATAAAAGCACGATAATTTATAATAGGGTTAGAACAACGGGTGTGGAAAATAAATTTGCCTTCTTATCTCTCGTTCAATCATTTTTGAATAATTGGAGAGCTGGTTCTTCTAAAGAGATAACGAAATCCTTTACTACATGAATTCTTAAAATGACGAAATGAGTTGATAGTAACTGGATGCTTAGAAGTTCGATAAAGAAACGGAGGGTGAGTTTTCATTGATTTCAGTTTTACTTTTGCTTGAAATTTTTCAATCAAACAATTGTTACATATACGGGGTCTTTATAAATGATTGTTACATCATAGGTTGCTTTGCAAATTTTTTATCTTATGGTTTCCTATGCAAAGTCTACAAAATTTATAATTCAAGTCACACTATTCAATTCCTTTCGGAATAACCAGCAAAATCTCACAGTATCGTTTGTTTTAATTAGTTCACATCAGAATATTAATATTTATAATAGTCCAACGCCAACTGCGCTGTTATAATAATTTAAAGAAATCCTGTACTTAGTACAGTAAATCTGTGAAATTTTTCTAAAACGTTACCTCCCAGCATTTTAAGCGCTAGTCCTACGGTTTCACTTGAAAGAGTGCTATATCGTTTTTCCCAAATAACTATAATTTTCCAATTTTGAGCCGAAAATGGTCTCAAGCGATAAGGTTCGACTACCTTATGACAAATCACTTCCGAAAAGATTGTCCTACAGCCTAAAAATTTTCAGGAAATACATTATTTTTCCCACATATTTTTCAGATTTTTTTTTTCAGGGGATTCCGAAAATGTCAATTCGATCGAGCCTACATTTTGCATTCAGATGTTCAGTACCAATATGGAGCAGTACGCAAAAATTAGAGAAACCATACAAAATTCAATCGAAATATCAAGAAAAAATTCCAATATTTTGCTGAGATAACTTTCGAATGTTCATGCAAAATTTCAAAAGTATTGTCAAGTCAAGGAATTTTTCGATATTATATTTATTACCAATCTCTAAGCCGCACATAAAATTTATGGATAGGTACCGTTATTGAGCCATAAATGAACGCTCAAAATCACCTGCTGCGGACTTTTCTTGAAATTTTTTTGTCGTAATCCTCGGGAGAGCGTTAAAACAGATAGTTTTGGAATATGTGGTGTTGAAGCCTACAGCTTTTTCAAAAAACACTCTGAAGAGTTTTGGATTTCATCAATTTCAGAAAGGGTTTGTTTTCGAAAAAATTTTTAGGAACAAAAATTGTTGTCGACATCTTTTCCTACAAATTTTCTCAACGATTCGATTTGCTGCGACGAAAAATACAAAGAATAGATAACGCAAAAGAACCCAAAACAGTTAATTATTAAAAAAAGTCGCTACATCAATATTTGAACTAGAATTGATATCCTATTCGATACTATCTGAAAGAGAATTCCAATAAAAAAAAGGTATTTCTTGATGTCATATATTCCTTCTGCACTGGAATATCATATCATATCATATCATATTCTTTTTTTTTGTATAAAATTAAATAATCATTAAATCAATTCAATAACTGAAAAATATTTAAAGCCCATGGTTTGGATTTCACAATCCTTTTCAAATTTTGCAAGAACATTTACTTCGTCAATCTTCATCGTCATACTCAATTCAAAGTCTCATTTGAAATAAAGAAGTAATTACCATTTCCGGAATAAGTGGAAGTTACGATTGATAGCGAATTTAAAAAAGCAAAAGAAAGAAAATCTCCTCAAAAAAATTACAGAAGTAGCTTATTGTTTCTAGTGGTCTCTTCCGGTGAAACACGCGGTATAGTCTCCGAATTTTAAATTGATATAAACCCTGTTGATAAAGGGAAATTTATTCACTTGAAAAATAGGATGTCCAATCTGATGTTTTCACATTTGGATATCAACTAGATTTAGATTGACTGATGGCAAAATAAAGAGATTATCTGATTATCCTTTTTGAACGCTTATTCTACTGAAACATGTTTTGACAAATATCTGTTATTTTCGAATTTTGAGCCGCAAATGGTCTCTAACAATAGGGTTCGACTCCCTTATGACGAATTCATGGTCAAATTCAATTCTGTCCGTTAGCACGATTACTTTCGAAGGGATTGTCCTAGAGATTTGAAGTTCGTTAACCAGCCAAATCAAAATTATCGATCCTAAATATCTCAGACAAAACAAAACCAATTGGAATGGAATTTTGCGGCCCCATGCAGAATGCTCATAACGCTTCATGCAATAATTTGTTTCCGGTAAGAACAGAACCATGGAAAACTCAATAGGAATATTGAAAAGAAGAATCTCTATATTTCTCGAACAAGATATCTGATTCAAGTGGAATTTATTGTGTGTATGAAGATTGATATACTGAATGTTTGTGCACAATTTCGAGAGCATCGCATCATCAGAACCACAGAATTGAATTTTGTCAAGAGTCAAGTTTTTACATATTTCTGTTTTTGAATTGTACTGAGATTTTGCATTTTATTTTAATTCCCATACACAATTTTGAGGTAATATCCTCATTGCTCTACCAAGTAACGAGTGCTTAAAAGCATCAGCTCAGGGCTCTCTTTAATTTCATATAGTTCTAATGGTAAAGTTCCGAAGAAGATATCTATATTATACCTAACCAATGATCACGTCATTAAGGTCGAATATTCTCATATGAGGATATTCAAGAAAATTTATAAACTGGCAACATCGCTGGACGTCAAACCTGCTGAGAGTGAAAGAAGAATATATGCTTGGACGCAATATGGTACTAGAGGTGAAAGCAGTATTTTCACTGGACGCAATAACGATAGGAAGATGAAAGGAGGATAAGGGAAGCAGAGGAAGAATCAAGTGGATACATTATGGAAGAGGAAAACATCACTGAACAAGACATAAAAACGGTTTTAAAGAAAACGAACAACTGGTCTGCACCGGGCCCGGACAGTAGGGGAAGAGTGTCTGAGACGGCATACTTTTTGGAGTGGGGTTATATTTTTTCATGTGAGTGTTTTCAGATGGTGAGGACAAGGCGAGAAGGTAGTGCCACGAATTTTTTATAAATAAATTCATTCAAAATAGAATATTTGATTGATTTGAAAGCACAATATTAAAATGAAAAAGATCCTGCAGATGCCATCTCAGCCGCAACACTCTGGTTGAGACGGCATACATATCAAATTACAATTTGCATACCATCGCAAATAAAGTGTAGCAAAAATTTTTAAATTTTACGAAGGAGCTGTTGAAAATCCTGACTCGTCAACATTCCATATATCATTACCTTCAAAATTATTTATTTGCAATAGGTACACCAGAAAGAAGCGAAAACTAATTTTCAATTTGGACCTTGTTGAAGGCAGTGGCTCTTGCAAATGATGTGGATTCTGGGGTTCGGAGGCTAATACTCGGATTACGATTCCGAAAACCTTTCAGCCAATCCCACCTCGCCATTTTCTTTTCATGAGAAATCGGTGGGGATTTTTTTTGGCTTCTGCTACTTCGTAAGCGAGTTTTCTTAAGTCTGTGGTTGTGAATCCGAAAAATCTGAGCTCTAAATTTTTGAGATGATCTACAATTTCATTTTCTAGGCTTGCGTCAAATGTTACTTTATTGCCTGCCATATAATTTGTTCACTCTTCAGTTCACATTGAACGTCTTCGCAACTAATAACCAGCCCATTTTTCCGTCTTGAACTGCCTTTATCGCTTCCTTCATATCGTCTGCGCTCCAGGAATGTCTTTGTGAAACTCTGTTATAAAGCCCTATTCTTTCAGAAAAACATCATTCAGTGCCTTCCCCAAAATGGAAATGTCTGGGTGAGATGGCATACCTATGCCATCTCAGCAGCATAACATGTATGCCAACTCACCCAGAAGCATACATCTGCAGTTTTTTCTATTTAAAACAAAAATGATGAAAGCAAATACAAAAAATAGAATAGGACTTCAATACTAAGTGGTATGAATAAAACAAGAAACATTAATACTGACTAATAGTATTGTTTATTGCCAGTAATACACAAAAAACTTGCGCTTCGATAAATATTCAACCACCTCGGTAAATTACTTTTGCATGCAGTGACAAGAAACTATAGCGGAATGATCTGTAACCTAGGCAGACCATGATTGGTGTTCTATTCTTGAGTATGCACATTCGAATGGCGCTAAAATCTGAACGGTCGCTGAGAAACATGCTCTATGCCATCTCATCAACTATGCCGTCTCAGACATATTTCCCCTATACATAATTATTGGTGGAAATACTTCACCTCAACACATACATCTCTAGCAAAAGTATTCCAAAAAGCCCTAAGTAAGCCTTCACTCATACCTGACTTCTGTACACTTGGTGTAACGCACATGATACCTAAAGGGACGAACAGCGAAGACCCCAAAGACTACCGGCCCATCACATGTCTTCCCACGGTATATAAGATATTGACAGGAATCATTATGAAGAAAATATGGAAACATGTAGAAAAATACAAAATAATAGCACAGGAACAAAATGGATGCAGAAAAGATGCCAGGGGATGCAAGGAATTATTAATAATAGATACTCTAATAACCAAACAGGCCAACAAGAAACAACGGAATTTGTCCATGGCATGGATTGACTATAAAAAAGCCTTTGATTCAATACCACACTCGTGGCCACTGAAAACCCTGCAGCTCTTCGGTGTATCGAAGGTCATAGTCAACCTACATGGAGAACAAGACTACATGTAAAAACCCACAGTGGCAACTATGCAACGGATGAAGTCACCATTCGAAGAGGAATTTTTCAAGGGGATAAACTGAGTACCCTGTGGTTTTGCCTAGCGATAAACTTCTTGAGTAAGCTCCTAAATACATCCACCTATGGTTATGTTTTTGAGAAATGGAACAACACGAAAATAAACCATCTCCTTTACATCGACGTCCTGAAGCTTTTTGCTGCGAATGAAGATCAGCTCCTAAGGCAACTCAAAATTGTAACATCATTCACAAAAACCATAAAAATGGAATTAGGACTAGAAAAATGTGCTGTTATACATGTGAGAAGGGGAAAAATGACAGGGGGAAACATGATGAGAATACAAGATGACTTGTCCATTAAAATCCTACAACCAGAGGACACATATAAATATCTAGGTATCCAACAGGGAATGGAAATTAATACAACGGAAGCCAGGGAATCATTCAAACATAAATTTCTCAACAGGTTGAAAAAAGTACTACAAGCCAAATTGAATGCCAAAGCTATGAACACGGCAATTAGCACCTGGGCGATACCATCCCTGTCTTATTCTTTCGGAATTGTGAAGTGGACAAAAACAGATCTCAAAGCACTGGACATTCAAGTGCGAGGGCTCCTCACCAGGCATGGAATGCACCACCCTCATGCCTCAGTAAATAGACTATACATACCGAGTAATAAAAGGGGCAGAGGTATGCAAAATATCGAAACCATACACCACAGTACAGTCAAGGATATGAGAGAATATTTCAAATCAAAACACTAACCTTTCTATAAAGCTCTCTCCAGGGAAGATCAAGGCATTACGGCGCTGAACCTGGCTTCTGAACATCATCTGGCTGAACCTCCAACCATCGAGGAACTATGCGAAGAATGGCATGGCAAGGCACTTCACGGAAGATATCCAACGGTCCTAAAAAATAGAAATATAGATGCAGAAAGATCCCTCTCATACCTCAAAGCTGGATACCTCTTTCCAGAAACGGAGGGTAGACTGGCAGCGATCCAGGATCAGGTATTTCCTACGAGAACGTACCAGAAAAACATAACGGGAAGAAATATTTCCAGCGACAGATGCCGTACAAATGCTCTCAGGCACCAGAAACAATTCAGCATGTCACGTCATCTTGCCCAGCGCTCGCTCCCAGGGAATACACTGATCGACACAATGCCATGGCAAAAGTATTCCACCAAGCCTTCGCCCTGAAATATGGATCATTAAAAACAGAAAGAAAGGTACACGAATACTTACCTAAACAAGTTCAGGAGAATGATGCTGTGAGGGTGTATTGGGACCATCCACTGATAACGGACAGGCCAATCGCGCACAACCGGCCGGATATTGTCGTCCTTGAAAAGATGGAAAACCGAGTCACTATAATTGACATCACCGTACCGACCGACGACAACGTTGAAAAAGCGTACACTGAAAAGATAGTTAAATATCACGATCTGGCATTTGAATTGAAAGAACTCTACAGACTTACCCACATAACCATACTTCCTCTAGTCATTACCACGAATGGGCAGAATGGGCTGGTTGAGATGCACCTGGCTGGGAACCACAGAACATAAAATATAAGAAGTGCTATCTGCCTACTAAACCCATAGATTTATAATACTAACTAGATAGCGAACATGTCAAAAATTTTGAGGCAAACGGCGGCCATTTGCAGTTTGGAGTGAAATTGACTAATTTGAGAGTTGTCAATTTTTCAACGAACCGAAATATTAGAATTAGCGAGGTTATACCGTTTTTGAGGAATCTATTGTGTATAATCATCATAATGATACATTATTTTAATAACTAATCATACGAATCGAAAAAAATTATTATTTGATATAGACCGAAATGTCAGTGTTCACAGAACACTAATATACAGAGTTCGTTTTTCATCATTTCTTTCAAAGGAACGTCTATGTTTCAATCAAAATTCGAGCACATATGGCATAAAACATCAAAATATTTGTGGTTCACTCCAAACTGCAAATGGCGGCGATTTGCCTCACTTTTTTCTACGTGACAGTTAGGAAGTTCGACGTCCAGTTAGTAAAAACCCTTACAACACGCGTGACATTTGAAATGTCAAAAATAAATGGGGTGATTGGATTCTGAGGGGTGGTCGCATTTTGTAAGAGAGAGGTTCTATGGTTTCGTCCCGAATTTTAACAATGCTCTGTGTTCCAGAAAGAGAGAGAAAGAAGATAATATATATTTTTCATTTATTTTACTTGCTTTTCCTATTGTTTCGGAATTAAAAGGCAGATTGGAAAGAAAATATACATTATAAAAATAATTATTTTATTAGGCTCAATTGTAGGTACAGTACATAACTATTGAATGTTTCGAACTAACAAACATTCATGATCAATCACAGGTCATAGGGGTCGTTTATACTGGCCCGTTACTTATGCCCTTAAATTATGAATGAAAAACTTCTAGGTAAGGGAATAAGTTAAAGTTCGAGTATAAACCATAGCATGAAATTTCCATGTTTCAATTCTTAGGGAAAGGGAAAAGTTACGGGCCAGTATAAACGACCCCATACAATTTGAGTACAGTTGAAAAACTTCCGAGCAATTGTTGACAAATTTTGAAGCATTTGTTCATATGATACGTATAGAAAATCAACACTTGTATTAAAAAAATCATGTTAAGTCACTATAGGTAGTCACTACACAGTAACACTGATTCATTCGTAAGGCAAAGATACATCCAAAAAGAGAATGATTACTATAACCTTATTGCATATCGAAGAAACAAAAAATATAACTTCAATCTCCTCACAAATACTTTCATATTGGCAATATTTAAACAATTATTCCACTTGAAACTCAACTTTTTCACTTCCTTCTTCGACTCAAACAAAACAACACACAAACAATAAAAATGGCAGCATTGACAATGACATCCCATCCCATTTAAATTTGACATAACTTGGATTTAGCTCAGACATACGTCACTGCTTGGCTCCGCCCCCAAAATAAATGGGGAGACGTATGTCCGTGTTGTAGATTTTAATTCTAGCGTTTCACCCCCCTGCTGGGAACACAGCCAAACTTGGACTGCACCGACTGCACGAGGATCTGATAGAGAAGACGCAGAAGGAGGTGATCTTGTGGACCACGAGAATTGTGAGAAGTTTCCTCACTAGCAATTGAGTGTTGCCTTGTTCTGTGAGGAACCGGAAGCTCTAGGCCTAACCCTGCAAAGGTGATTTAAAAAAATATATATATATATATATATATAAAAATTCCACGAACTTATACGTTCGTCGAACGAGTGATCCCGAAAATAGACACCCCATTCGAACGGAATCATTTGTGGTGAGACAATTAAATCGTCAGCCGCTACGGTTTGCACACAATATCGGCAGACGATTCGAAGAGAAATCCAGTCCCCTACCTGAGGGGTTTACACGCCGTGAAAGATAAGTTATTGGAATTCTCTATACAGGGGGTACACGCGAACAGATATAGTACGGAAAACAACGGACAATATACAACCACTGACTTGCACACAGTTTAAACCGCCAGCCGCTACGATTTGCACACAATTCCTACAGACGATTAAACGAAATCTCCAGTCCACTATCCAAGGGTTTACACGCTTTGAATGATAGGTTACTGGACTTTCCGAACTCTCTGTACCAGGGTGTATGTGACAGAAACAGGACAAATAATAAACGAGACCAGCTCTCAGGGTACTGATGGAAAATTCGAAATCAGAAACTTGCGAAAATTTATATCCCATAATGAGAAACCAATTCACTCGACTCGCAAAAATCAGATAAAAATGGTGTTTGAGTTTTACCTGGAACCTGATTCCTTTCACTCATTGACTTTAAAAATCCAAAACCAGGCGATGAAAAAAATGATTAAGAAATAAAATGGACTAACCGGTATCGGGAAATTGGAATTCAATTCATCGTATCTTTTCAGTGCAGAGATAAAAATTCCTGTTTACCGTCAACTACAATCAAATGAAACTGAATACCGATGGAAATAATTTTGCTTCGTTAAATTCCCTATTCGGTAAATTAAATGAAACTGAATACCGATGGAAATAATTTTGCTTCGTTACATTCTATATTCCGTAAATTGATGAACGGAAAAATATGAAAACTAACAGAAAAATACGTATTTCAATAAGCCTGATTAATAAATTATTGACTGAACTGAGTTAATTACGGAATTCCGAAAATATTCGATATTGAACTATTTTCGCTTCAGAAAAATACGAAAACCAATATAAATTTACGAATTGCAATAATTCCGAACTATTAACTGAACTGAATATATGACGAAATATAAAAAATATCAAAAATGGCGTACGATTATTATTCCGGAAAATCGAACTTCATTACATCGCACGAAATGAGTGAAATGAGGTGCTTGGAGTTGAGTGCCTACCGATAAAATAAAACCTTCTAGTTGTCCACTTTTTCTAGGACAGAATTTGACTGTGAGTCCGGTATTTTGTGTAGAAATGGCAAATAATTTTCTGTCCGTTGATAATTATGTCAATATTCCAATAGGTATCAATAACCACCTAACTGAAACCGTTTTCGAGTTATTAGAGAAAATTTGAAAATGGCGTCGAATGAAAAGTTCTCATTACTTCTTTAGAATAGAATAGAATAGAAATGAGTTTATTCAAATAATACATTGTTTAAACTCTAGAAAAAACTGTGAGTTATTTATAATAACTGTTTACAGTTGCTTAAAATAAATATCACTCTAACGACAACAAAGGACCCCGCACACTTACTTAGGAAAAGCGGTTCCAGTGAATTTTCCTCATTTTTACATATTTTATTTATATGGACCTTGAGAACATTATATCAGATTTTCACGAAGGTCTTACATCCGGTTTGTTCTATAGGGCGTTCCAAAATTGCAGTTACGGAAAAATTAATCTTTAAATTTTGATGATAATTCTTCTAATTTTCAGAATTTCATCATGATGCTTTAGGTTCTGAATAACAATATATCACAGATATCCAAACACCGCCCAACACGTTAAGTTTCGTTATAGAGGCTGTTCCATGAAGATGTACAAGTAACTGAATATAGCTTTGTTAGTGACTTTTGACCACCCTGAGTTTTTCAAAATATGTAACCATGATGTATGTCCACTTCTGTATGAAGTTTCATTTGTGTAGGAAGAACAGTTGCAAAATTGTTCAGGTTTAAATTCGGATTTCATACATTTTTTCTTCAAAACTTATCTGTAGTTGAGATTACTGTCAGTTATTTGAATTTTTGAATCCTGTAGACTACTCTGTGACCTTTTTTTTAATTCTTTATACACTTGTGACATTTTTCACAGCGGTCAACATACTTTTATGGTATAATATTTCAGAAAATATGCATCCTTAGGGTGCTCGAAGTCACAACAACCTGGAATGATAATACTTTTTTTCTATATGACCAGATTTTGAGATAGCTAAATGAAGAGATTAGTGACACCGAATCATGTCCATTCTGTACATTTCTGGAAAAAACACCTTTGTGCCGACCGTCAATACCTATCATGATAATTATACTGAATGAAAACCTATATGCCTTGACAGTAATCTCAGCTACAAGTTTTGAAGAAAAATTGTATGAAATCCGAATTTAAACCTGAATAATGTTGCAACTGTTCTTCCTACACTAATGAAGCTTCATACAGAAGTGGGCATACATCATGGTAACATATTTTGAAAAACTCAGGGTGGTCCCAAAGTCACTAACAAAGCAACATTCAGTTACTTGTATACCTTCATGGAACAGCCTGTATAACGAAACTTAACGTGTTGGGCGGTGTTTAGATATCTGTGATATCTTGTTATTCAGAACCTAAAGCATCATGCTGAAATTCTGAAAATTAAAAAAATTATCATCAAAATTTAATGATTCATTTTTCCGTAGCTGCAATTTTGGAACGCCCTATAGAACAAACCGGATGTAAGAACTTCGTGAAAATCTGGTATATTGTTCTAAAGGTTGGTATAAATACAATATGTAAAAATGAGGAAAATTCACTGGACCCGCTTTTCCTAAGTAAGTGTGCGGGGTCCATCAAACACTGAAATAAATATCCTGTTCTGTCCAAGCTTCCTTTCCTCGTCACGCTGTTGTATATATTTTCGTTTCATCGGGCTCACAGTCACGTTCAGTAGTATCTGTCGCAATCGGTTGGTTTCATTTTTCTTAATTCATAGTTAATTTTTTTCATTATTATCATTAGGCATTCTTTATGTTGAGTTTATTATTTTATGCACCATAGATCTATGTTCTGAAGTCAACCAGTTCTTTATTTTCTTCTTGAATTTATTTATGTTTCTTAGTTCTCTTATTTCGGTAGGCTTTTTTGGGTACAATCTCAAAGCTAGGTATGTGCAGCTTCTTCAAGTCTCTTAAAGTTGACGTTTCTTGTTCTGGTCAGGTAATTGTGTTTCTTGATGACTAATTGTATCTTCTTCTGTTTGATATCTATACTAATATTATAAAGAGGAAAGATTTGTATGTTTGTGGCGTTGATACGAGTTAACTCATAAGCTACTTGACCGATTTCAATAATTCTTTCACCCTTAGAATGCTACACTATCCTTGAGTAACATAGGCTATACTTTTCACCCGAGAAAATTGAGGAAACCTACTATAACTTCAATGATAATAAGTATGAGTACCAAAATCAGCTATTTTCAGGTGCGCTGCGAAAACCGTAAGACGTACATGGAAACAATGTATGACGAAAATGTACCTCTTCTATAGTTCTACAAAAAAGTCCGCGATAGCATATATCTATCTTTCAAGGTTTACTCGGTATCACCTTTTAAAGGTATCCGAATGTTTCTCAAAATTATGCATTATTTGGGAGTATTTTTTTATGAATACGCTGTTGATCTTTATCCAATTAAATACGTCCTTCATACCCAGTATTTAATATAGAACGAAATTGCCTTTTACTTCATTCAATTATGATGAATACATCAAAAGATATGACAGGTTGAAGATGAAATCGCACCAAAATCGAATTGCGTCTCCGAGCACGATATACATAAACACCGGTATGCCGACGCCCATCGAGATGTGACGTCACAGCGGAGAATTTCCATTGCATTTGCGGGATGGAAGTGTTAGAACTCGAGGGAATGATTGGAATAATGCAATTAATCGCAAGTTTCATTGAAAATGCAATCAACTAACTATTTCAAATGAAATTTCTTCGATGTCTTTGTTTGTTGATCCCGGAATATATCAATGAAGTTGTATAAATATGGATGTTAGTGCTAAGTATTTACGAGTATTTGTTAATAGAGAATAAATTATTCAAGTTTCATTTAAAAACTTCGAATAAATGAAAATATTTTTATCATATTCAGGAAATTTCTATGAATGTCATTTATAATTCGTGAATTTGGAAAGTTTTTTGTTCATTTTTTTCTTCATATTCTGAAAACTGATCTTATTCAGATCCCGGTGTCTTAAGTTGGTACGGATTCTGCTCAAAACGGTAGGTTTTAGAAAAAAGTGGTCAATAGGGCGTTTGTAGAGAATTAATTAACCTATGAAATGAGGTATCAATCGTCCTGATCGAATGAGCACAGACCGATTTATTTTCATAAGAAGATGAAAAAATGTAATTTTTCATCTCCTCCCAACTTTATTCGAGATATTTTCAAAACGATAGGTTATAGAAAAAAGTGGTCAATAGGGCGTTTGTAGAGAATTGATCTATATCTTTACTAATATTATACTTATACTTATATTATAAAGAGGAAAGATTTGTATGTTTGTGGGTTTGAGGGTTTGATACGAGTTTACTCATAAGCTACTAGAGATTTCAATAATTATTCACCCTTAGAATGCTACACTATCCCTGAGTAACATAGGCTATACTTTTCACCCGAGAAATTCGAGGAAACCTACTATAACTTCAATGATAATAAATATGAGTACCAAAATCAGCCATGATCAGCTATTTTCAGGTGCGCTGCAAAAACCGTAAGACGTACATGGAAACAATGTATGACGGAAATTTACCTCTTCAATAGTTCTACAAAAAAGTCCGGGATAGCATATATCTATCTTTCAAGGTTTACTCGGTATTACCTTTTAAAGGTATCCGAATGTTTTTCAAAATTATGCATTATTTGTGAGTATTTTTTTATGAATACGCTATTGATCCTTATCCAATTGAATACGTCGTTCATACCCAGTATATAATTTAGAACGAAATTGCCTCTTACATCATTCAATTATGATGAATACATCAAAAGATATGGCAGGTTGAAGATGAAATCGCATCAAAATGTCTTCGAGGTAGGCACAAGGCGGCTAGGAGAAAGTACCGAAGTGTGAGGGATGTTTTGTATGAATGTATTTTGGATTGCCTATGCCCGTATGTTTATGACCACACATCAGATCAACAGATGGCGCTGAAGTCGTTATCCAGGTTATTCATCTACTCTGCAACTAAACGGCTCGATCGAATGAATTTTTGTGTATACAGAACAACGTCTGTTGGGTCTGCTAGTTTATTATAATTTTATCGGCATAGATCTGACTTATATCCAATGCTTTTGATTTTTCGTATATCTGTCTTATAAGGGGAAGTTGACTTCTTTTCATACCTTATTTTCAAAATATGTTTTTTTCTGATCGAATCAATAATGAGCAATATCGCCTTAGTTACCATATGTCATAACACACTCATATATCCCAAGGGAAATATGAAACGTCAAGTCTTATTATCCCAAGGGAAATATGAAACGTCAAATCATATTTTACTCAAAATAGTATATTATGCAACCTTATACATCAGAAAAAAGTCATTTGGTGCTTCTATCAAAAATTTCTTGATCTGCTCCCGGAACAACACTGCCGATTTTATGGGAACGGATCCTTTCTTTTTGTTCTTAACAAATACTTCCACTTCATCGAATAATTTGACATTCGTTTCTTCCTTCAAACGTAGCATTGATCTTAAAATAGATAATTTTGGCCATAACGTGTTTGGGTGAATATTCCTGCAACAGGAGATCGAATGAATTAATCATACATTGAAAAGAACAAGAAATAGAGCAACATACCAAATCTTCAAAATATGCTAGCAAAATATTTTCGCTGACACCGTCCACCAAACTTTCTCTTTTTCACTCCCGTAAGCCTTCATACTATTTACTATGAGCAGCTTTAGATTTGGTCGGAATCAAAAATTCACAGGCTTTCGCCGCTTGAGTTTCGAAGTAGTTCGACATTATTTCAATAATTTTATTTCTGACAAGACGTCAAAATAAAACCAGTCAACCATGATTCTCACAAACACGGCCCATAGCAACGTTAAAAATCCAATTGAATCAATAATTTACAATATAATATTAATTTTTCCATTTCAAGAACGATATTGTATCGATCAGAAAAAAACTATTGATTACAACACGGGAAATATGAATACATTTCCCACGGTTGCCTTATACATCCCTCGGGCTTCGCCCTCGGGATGTAACTAGGACAACCTCGGGAAATATACTATTCATATTTCCCTAGTTGTAATAATAGCTATTTTGCAAGACATCTAGGCTTTTTTATGACAATCCAAGACACCTCCCCATCCTATGATTCCATATGAGAGTTGTGATCTTTTCGTATTGATCTAAATCTGTATGCAATTCCTTTTTATTACTGAAGTTATAAACATGAAAGTAAAACATTATACAGGCACTTTTTCAGTAGAATTTATTGAAGTAATCAATTTTTCTTCATTACATTTTGTTCCAGATCATCGGGTTTCTGAGATTCCCTCACTAGACAACTAATTTAGGACACCCTGTACATAAACTTGAAACATAAAAATTAGAGCTTCAACACAAAGCAAGTCGACAGTGTTGCCACGTCTATCTCTAACGCATATCTACTTTCTTATTTCAAATGGAACTACCTATATTTTCATTTATGTATCGATTCAATACCAAATTTGCAGTAAAACTCACTAAAAAAAATTTTCTGCTATGCACTGTTGCCAAGTTATTCACAAATTCCTGAAACTTTTGGCATTTGCATTGCCAATTTGGAAATGCAATATCTCGATTATTTTTTATGTGAAGGGAACCAAAAATTAGCAGTCTCATAGTAAAGACTCCATGCATTCATGTGGTCTATTCAGTATTTTGATACATTATAAGGTTTTTCGAAGATATTGCTCCGAAAATGTGAAACTCAAAATTGAAATATTTCGAAATTTTCAAATGGCAACCCCATATTTATTTCACAGCATTCAATTCGAAATAAAAAATGAATGGCAGTCTTTTCTTACACTAACTATTTATTTTGGATAGTTTTCGAATGAGATGAAAAATACTGAAATTTTTCAGCATTTATAGTTCATGATCTATGGTTCTGTTTACGATGAAATGGTTCTATGATTATGGCGTGAATTGTTGAAGTAGATTAATTCTATGGTTCAAATCATAAAGAGTATTCGATGATCATGGATGTCATAAAAAAAAAGTTTACCCATATTATTCAAACACGTTTCGGGTTGTTTCACAATTCACTGGAAATGCCTTCAAAAATCGTTATTCACATTTAGCAAGAATGACTTGAAAGAAATTCCGAAAATTGTTTAGGCTTTCTGTAATCCTGGCCTTATTGTAATGTACCCAACTAGGGTAGTTTCGGCCAATCGCCTATACCGTAGAGGGATGGTGGAATAATACCCTTAGACTCATCAAAGGTGTTTAATCAATTTCACTGAATGACCGTAGTAACATGTAATCGGACTCTTCTCTAAACAATTGATACGTGTTTATTTATACAATCCAATTGTTAGTGTTTATACTTAAGAATAACATAGTCGGCAATGGTTATACATTCAAAGATTACTCTACGTGATATTTCAATAACATTTTAAGATGATGCGTCTCACGTATGGTAATTATACAGGCTGTGTGTACTGACACAAATACTACATTATGTTCACTAATTATTTATTTTTGACAGTTTTCAAATGAGATGAAAAATACTGAAATTTTTCAGTTTTTATAGTCATGTTCAATGGACATAATGCTGTGTGATTATGAAGTGAATTATCGGAATGAATCCTATTGTTGAGGTTATGAGGCCAGGATTACAGAAACTCTAAACAATTTTTGGAATTTCTTTCCGATCATTCGTGCTAAATGTGAATAACGATTGTTAAAGGTCCTACAGGTCCTCTCAATAATTTTTTGGCATTCCCCGTGAATTGTGAAACAACCCGAATCGTGTTTGAAAAATATGGGTAAACTTTTTTCTATGACATCCATGATCATCGAATACTTTTTATGATTTCAACCATAGAATCTACTTCAACAATTCACGCCATAATCATAGAACCATTTCATCTTGAACACAACCATAGATCATGAACTTTAAATACTGAAAAATTTCAGTATTTTTCATCTCATTCGAAAACTATCCAAAATAAATAATTAGTGTGAAAGGAGACTGCCATTCATTTTTATTTCGAATCGAATGCTGTAAAATAAATATGGGGTTGCCATTTGAAAATCTCGAAATATTTCAATTTTGAGTTTCACATTTTCGCGGCAATATCTTCGAAAAACCTTACGATGTATCAAAATACTGAATAGACCACATGAATGCATGGAGTTTTTACTATGAAACTGCTGATGTTGGTTCCGTTCGCATAAAAAATAATTGAGATATTGCTTTTCCAAACTGGCAATGGAAATGCCAAAAGTTTCAGAAATTTGTGAATAACTTGGCAACAGTGCATAGCAGAGAAAGTTTTTTGGTGGGTTATACTGCAAATTTGATATTGAATCGATACATAAATGAAAATATAGGTAGTTTTATTTGAAATAAGAAAGTAGATATGCGTTAGAGATAGACGTGGCAACACTGTCGACTTGAAAATATTTTAGGCGAAGAGTTCCTTCACCCTCAGGGCTGCACCAAAAATTTCAGAACGAAATATTCACTAGTTCTCCTAAAACGTCCAATAGGCCAACTCAAAAGGAAAACCCTGTATGTATGTGCTAATAGTTAAGTTTTTTTTCTATACGACTTGTCCTATACATTTGTAAATGTCTTAAAGGATCAATAAAATTATTATTATTATCGACTCGAGCCTATTAGCGTAGAAAGGGTGTGATTTTTCACACCCCCTAGCGATCGGCTATCACACTTCACACTCCCTACTAAGGGGAACATTCACTCATCCCGGATAGCAAGTATCATGGGGAATTGAGCTCTGAGGTCTTCGGTGTTCTTCTTCTCCTGGGCCCTGGGTTGGTCGTCCTTCATTGCTTGGTCCTGGTTTTCGAAATTTTTGGAAAAGTCTTACGAACACTCGATTTTTCAATTTTCCGGAACTAATTTCTGAAATTACTTGATACTCGTTAGTCCGATTGGAATGATTTATACCTCGTTTGAACCGTTATATATTTCTTTAAAAACGCCCAATTCGAAACTTTTTTCTAGAACCTCAAGTTTTCGATATTTTTGGGAAACTCTTTCGAACACTCGATTTCTCAATTTTCCGGAACTACTTCCTTTAATTACTTGATACTCGCTAGTCCGATTGGAATGATTTAAATCTCGTTTGAACCGTTATATATTTCTCGAAAAACGCCCAATTCGAAACTTTTTTCTAGAACCTCAAGTTTTCGATATTTTTGGAGAAGTCTCTCGAACACTCGATTTCTCAATTTTCCGGAACTACTTCCTGAAATTACTTGATACTCGCTTATCCGATTGGAATGATTTATACCTCGTTTGAACCTTTATATATCTCGCTAAAAACACCCCATTCAAAAATTTCTTCTAGAACCTCAAGTTTTCGATATTTTCGGAAAAGTCTTTCGAACACTCGATTTCACAATTTTCCGGAACTACTTCCTGAAATTACTTGATAATCGTTCGTCCGATTGGAATAATTTATACCTCGTTTGAACAGTTATATATTTCTCTAGCCCCATTCACAACTTTTTCTAGGACCTCAAGTTTTCGATATATTTGGAAAAAAATTCAAACATTTCGAACACTCGATTTCTCAATTTTCCGGAACTACTTCCTTTAATTACTTGATACTCGCTAGTCCGATTGGAATGATTTAAAGCTCGTTTGAACCGTTATATATTTCTCGAAAAACGCCCAATTCGAAACTTTTTTCTAGAACCTCAAGTTTTCGATATTTTTGGAGAAGTCTCTCGAACACTCGATTTCTCAATTTTCCGGAACTACTTCCTGAAATTACTTGATACTCGCTTATCCGATTGGAATGATTTATACCTCGTTTGAACCTTTATATATCTCGCTAAAAACACCCCATTCAAAAATTTCTTCTAGAACCTCAAGTTTTCGATATTTTCGGAAAAGTCTTTCGAACACTCGATTTCACAATTTTCCGGAACTACTTCCTGAAATTACTTGATAATCGTTCGTCCGATTGGAATAATTTATACCTCGTTTGAACAGTTATATATTTCTCTAGCTCCATTCACAACTTTTTCTAGGACCTCAAGTTTTCGATATATTTGGAAAAAATTCAAACATTCGATTTTTCAATTTTCCGGAACTACTTCCTGAAATTACGCGATACTCGCTAGTCCGATTGGAATGATCATACCTCGTTTAAACCGTAATATCATTCTCTAAATACGCCACATTCCAAACTTTTTTCTAGGACCTCAAGTTTTCGACATATCTGGAAAAGTCTTTCGAACACTCGATTTCTCAATTTTCCGGAACTACTTCCTTTAATTACTTGATACTCGCTAGTCCGATTGGGATGATTTATACCTCGTTTGAACCGTTATATATTTCTCTAAAAACGCCCAATTATTCGAAACTTTTTTCTGGAACCTCAAGTTTTCGATATTTTTGTAGAAGTCTTACGAACACTCGATTTCTCAATTTTCCGGAACTACTTCCTGAAAATACTTGATACTCGTTCGTCCGATTGGAATGATTTGTACCTCGTTTGAACCGTTATATATTTCTCTAAAAACGCCCAATTCGAAAATTTTTGTCTAGGACCTCAAGTTTTCGATATATTTTGAAAAGTCTTTCGAACATTCGATTCTTCAGTTTTCCGGAACTACTTCCTGGGATTACTTGATACTCGCTAGTCCGATTGGAATACCTCGTTTAAACCGTTATATCATTCTCTAAATACGCCACATTCGAAACTTTTTTCAAAGACCTCAAGTTTTCGACATTTTTGGAAAAGTACGGGTGGTCAATAAGTGATTTGTAGATAATTGATTTACCTAAAAAATGTGGTACCAGTCATTTTATTCAGATGAACAGGGGGCGATTTATTTCCGAAAAAATGTATTCTTCCATCTGCTGCGAAGTTATTTTGGAGAATTCCTACAACGGTAGATTTTATAAGAAAATGGTCAATAGGGCGTTTTCAGAGAATTCATTAACCCATAGAATCAGATATCAGTCATTCTTTTCGGATGAACAGGGAGCGATTTCTTTTCAACGAAAGGTGAAAAAATGTATTTTTTCTGTGACGGGAAAAAAATGTGACATTTTATATCTCTTGACAGGTCATAAAATATGACTTTTTACGAAATTACTTTTTTCCCTGTCAAAAAATGATTCTCTATGTAGCCGGGAAAAAAGTACTCACTTTTTTCCCGGGGAAAAAAGTAATTTCGTGGTGGAGGTTATGTGTCTTGCACTATTAAATGGTCGTTCTTCCTGTCACAGAAAAAAATAGTGTATTATACACGGGAAAAAAATTAGATTTTAGCTCTCGGTTTTTTGTCTCCCTCCGCTTCGCGTCGGGAAACAATATAACCTCGAGCTAAAATCTCATACTTTTTTCCCTTGTATAATAAATAACTATTTTCCATCTGCTGCCAAGTAATTCGGAAAATTTCGAAAACGGTAGATTATAGAAGTTGAAAATAAGAGGGTCTCTGTTAATCCGTTTAGAATAATTGATAATACATCATTTTATAGGTAAATTAATTCTCTACAAAAACCCTATTGACCACTATCTTCATAGCTAACCGTTCTCAAAATTTTTCAAGTAAACTTAGTAGCAGATGAAAAAATACATTCTTTTCTTTCGTTGAAAATGAATCGGTCCCTGTTCATCCGATTGAAATGATTGATAGGTACCTCATTTTATGGATAAATTAATTCTCTATAAACGCCATATCGACCGCTCTCTTGTATAACCTACCGTTTTCAAATTTTTTTTAATAAACTTGGTAGCAGATAGAAAAATACGTTTTTTCATCTTCAATGATTGATACCTCATGGGGCGCTCGTTCTACTTAAATGAGGGCTATATCGTTTCGGCCTATATCTGTAATTTTCTAATTTTGAGCTGAAAAGGGACTCAAACAATAGGGTTCGACTCCCTGGTGAAGAATCTGTTATCAAACTCAATTCTGTCTGGTCCGGCCGGCCGTTTGTTAGCGAAGGGGTTGTCCTAGAGACTTGAAATTTTCAGGGTGAGCTCTAGCCCAAAATGCGTCGGTTAAGTTCGTTAACCAGCCGAATCGTTATTTTCCTCAATATATCAAACAAGACGAAATCAATCGAAATGAAATGATGCAGCCGCATCCAAGATGTTCATATCAAGCCTCATAACCATAGAAAATTCAATTGGAATATTGAAAAGAAGAATCTTTATATTTCCATAAGAGGAGATCCGATATTGAACAGCCATATAGTTACAGCCATATTGGAAGCGGAGAGCCGTTGCCAGACAAGTAGAAGCCAGAAAGTACAAAAATTAAGCGGTAGCACTGTGCAGCTGATGGAAAAAAGGAGAGACTTGGAGAACAAGCACTCAACAAATGCGGGACAGTTGAAGGAATTGAATAAGGAAATATCCAAGGCCATCAGGAGAGATATGAGACGACATAAAACGGAAGAAATATCCAGAGCAATAGAAGAGAATGAAGGGACAAGGGTACTGAGGAAGCGACTTTCACATGGAAGGAAACAAATTGGAAAGATATATGATAATAACGGACAACAAGTAACAAATCGAAAGGAAATTTTGAATATTGTGAGGGAATTCTATGAGAAATTGTATAAAAGTGATGAGACCTTACATAAAAACCAAAACATTCCCAGAATAAAAAATGAAGGATCTGATGACATTCCAGATATAACCATAAGCGAACTGAAAAATAGCCTCAAACACATGAAAAACAACAAATCGCCCGGAGATGATGCTGTCACCGTCGAACATATTAAAATGGGAGGAACCAAACTTTTAAAATTATTGTGTAAACTATTCAATGCATGCCTGAGAAATGGTACAACACCAGAGAAATGGAAGAAAGCTACTGTCGTATTGATACAAGCAAAGATCCAGAACTACCGACCAATCACCCTGCTTTCTCAGTTGTATAAGTTGTTCATGAGAATAATAACTAAGAGGCTAACATCAAAGCTTGATTTCTACCAAACACAGGAGCAGGCAGGTTTCCGTACCGGTTACGGCGTAAATGATCACCTTCATACACTCAAAGTCCTCATTGAAAAGTGTGTTGAGTACAACAAACCACTAGTTCTCGTCTTCATTGATTACGAAAAGGCCTTCGACACTGTAGACCATAGTGCAATGTTCAGAGCTCTGGCTGACTGTAGAATTGACGGTCGTTACACAGATATGATAAGAAATGTGTACAAAAATGCAACTGCTTGCATCAGGTTGCATGAAGATACTCCAGACTTCAAGATAGGACGAGGCGTTCGGCAGGGGGATGTTATTTCACCGAAGCTCTTCACAATAACCCTCTTGGAGTATATGTTCAAGAGTGCTAACATTGATGACTTTGGTATAAGCATTAACGGCGAAAAACTTAACCACCTGCGCTTCGCTGATGATATAGTGCTGTTGACGGATTCCCTTGGTGATGCACAAATGATGCTGCATGAGCTGGAACAGGCCTCAAAGAAAGTGGGTCTGAAAATTAACACTTCCAAAACCATGTTTATGACTAACCTCGTTGCAAGTTCAGATTTGGCTCTCGACAACTCCAAAATAGAACAAGTATACTCTTATAAGTATCTAGGTCACGAAATTCGCCTGGGTAGAGACAACCAATCTTGTGAGTTGTCCAGAAGAATTGGACTGACTTGGGCAGCATCGGCAAATTAAGCTATATTTTAAGATCAGACATTCCGATCTGCCTGAAAAGGAAAGTCTTCAATCAGTGCATTCTGCCTGTGCTGACATACGGCGCCGAAACTTTGACCTTAACAAGGCGCACAGTAAATAAAATAAGAGTTGCACAGAGATCTATGGAGAGGGCAAAGCTGGGTCTGTCTCTGAGAGATAGGGTTCCCAATTCAACAATAAGGGAGAGAAGTGGAGTTATCGACGCTATCGAGAGGATAACCAACATAAAATGGAATTGGGCAGGACATCTGGCCAGGACTAGTGACGGCAGATGGACAAAAAAGGTGACAGAGTGGAGACCTAGAGCCGATGCATTCCGCAACAGAGGAAGACCACCCACACGTTGGTCGGATGATATAAAGCGTATCCATTCCAACTGGATGAACGCAGCACAGGACAGAACGGGATGGAGACTATTACGGGAGGCTTATGTTCAGCAGTGGACGAAAATAGCTGATTGATGATGATGATGAGATCCGATTGGAGTAAAATTCATTTTGTGAATGAAGACTGGTATACTGAGTGTTCATGCAGAATTTCAAAAGGATCGCATCATCAGAACCATAGAATTCATTTTTTTAATTATTTATATTTTTCATGTTTCATTCTCTGAATAATTTCCAGAATATAATTTCGATTGTGCTGAGATTCAGCATTTATATATTTGGTATAAATCTCAAGTCCCATATAAAATTTAGAGGTAATAGTCTTATTGCTCCACCAATGAACGAGCGCTCAAAAGCTCCTGCACAAGGCTTTTCTCAATTTTTTTTCAACAAGGATGATTTGAAAGCTGTTTGCGATAGTAATAATAAGAAATAAGATCTCTTATCTGTTCTGAACTTGGTTTATTTGCCAGTTCAGTCTTAAGAGTTGTTTCTTACAAGACGTACATCGCTTCAAAATACATTCAATAAAATATAGAAATGTCCTCAACTATAAAATTGTCAAAAGTCTTGACCATTTAATTTCTTTGAATGGATTTATATAATTAGCTACTCAACTTATTTTTTTTTCAATTCATCGAAGTACAAAAATTTGTATTGATAAAAACATAATCTCTTCTAGCTTCAATTGTTCAAATTTTCATTTTTATTCCTTTTAATATTTATATACATCGTCGTTCATTAATTAACTTATATTTCAAACTTTTCGCAGCCAACTATGACTAAAGAATGGAAAAAAAATAAGTCTACAGAGTAAGCGCACTTAAAAACGAAAACTAGACTAAGTTTCTTTTTCGAAAGAAAAAATTAATTCTTTACACCTTCATTAAGGTAACAGACAGTTTCAGTATCAAACTCAAATTTAATAATAATACGTAATATGTTTATTTACGAACAAAGGCTCCAGTCAAAGTCAAGAGGTGGCCAGTCAAATTATGAACAAATATTTCCGGGAATGACATCAAACTCAAAATTTTCCGAATGATCTGGAGCTGAACCTTGCAGTTAGAGCTGTAAATATAAATCAAAGCAATAGAATCGATCTCGATTCTCGAAGCCGTATTACTAACGTGCGTTCTAAAAAATTCGTGGTCAAGTAGGCTGTGGATTCGATTTTTCCCCTCATAGATTCTAAGGAAAAATAGAATCCACAGCCTACTTGACCACGAATTTTTTAGAACGCACGATACATTATTGAAACTTGAAATCGAATTCGATCCATCTTATCCAATGTCCGGTTGATAATCGAGAACCAGTATTCGATTCTGCGAATCGCTACAAAGTATCAACTCGTATAAAAATTCAAATGCGCTAAGTCTAATTTTATCTAAATGTCAATTAATGGGTTTTCCAATAAAGGGTGTTATTTTGATATTCAAAGAAAAAGGCCATTTTTCAATATAAATGATCGGATGTGTATCACCATTGAGTTTAAAAATATTTTTAAACTCAATGGTATCACTACATAGTATAAAACAAAGTCGCTTTCTCTGTCCCTATGTCCCAATGTATGCTTAGATCTTTGAAACTACGCAACGGATTTTGATGCGTTTTTTTTCAATAGATAGAGTGATTCAAGAAGAAGGTTTATTTGTATAATAACATCCATTAAATAGTGAAGAACTGAAGAAGTACTGTTATTTTTGAGGTTTCTAATGTGATGTCGTAAATAATCGGATATAAAACGTATTAAAGCCAAAGCGGGGCCTTCGGCTTAATTCGGTTGGCGTTCGTGCTCGCTTCGGGAGAAGGGGGCGTGGCCTTTTACATCTACATGGAGGCCGCGGTGTTCCCTGCTTCCCTGTAGCACTTTGAATTTAGCAACGATCGGACGCGTTCATTATATTGGAGCTCTCCAGCTAGGAAAATAGCAATACTTAGGTAATAAAAACGTGCTTTTCAGCGCGACAACGTATCAGTAATTATAAGTAAGTTACGATAAATAATTGTATGATAGTAGTTTTAAAATATAAATTATATTCTATTCTGAGGTTAATTTTTAAATCGCACTTATAGTAATTATAAGTACCTACATAAGGTGAGATAAGATTAGATTAAATAAAACCATAATTTATGGATTGCAATTTTCTATTAAGATCTTGATTAAAATTTACAGTTAGATCAATTTAATATTAGGGAAATTATTTTCAAAAATCGTGATTTAAGGTGAGATATGTAAGTTCAGAAAAAGTACTCAATAGAATAGGTATCTTTTGTTGTTGATGATTGTTGATTATCTTTTGTTTTTAGTCGCACGAACAGCAAATTATTTTTTAAGTACTTTTAATTTAATTAAAATCGTTGTTTAAGTTGAGGTATTTCAGTAAAAAAAAAGAACTGAATAGAATAGGTATCTTTTGTTTTTTATGATTGTTGATTATCTTTTGTTTCTAAATGGTAAGAATTTAGATATTTTTTACTGCGGCACATCACTACATAGTATAAAACAAAGTCGCTTTTTCTGTCCCTATGTCCCTTCGTATGCTTAAATCTTTGAAACTAGGCAACGGATTTTGATGCGTTTTTTTTATTAGATAGAGTGATTCAAGGGGAAGGTTTATATGTATAATAACATCCATAAAATAGTGGAGAAGTACTGTTATTTTTGAGGTTTTTAATGTGATGTCGTAAATAATTTCATTTTTTCCGCTTACATTGCAAACGCAGGCTGAACCCTACAAGTTTTATCAAAATAATGTACTAAGTATTGTACACATTGAAAGGGTCTACAGAAAAGTCCGTGATGGTATGTATATTCTCTTATGGAGAACCCACAATAACTTTTTTTTATCATTTACTTTTTACGACAAATAATGGCTAATTTTCGAAGTGATTTTAACCAATACAGAATTAATCCTCAACCAATAAAATACCTTGAATACATTGTTCATTTAATATAGATCTATATGGCTCTTTACATCGTATGATTTAAGTGAATATTTTCGAAGATATTACAGATTTAAAAATTGCGGGACGTAGCGTTTGCGGCGGTACCGGCCGGCCGCCCGGTGCGCCAAGAGCGTGCCTATAAATAGCGCGTACGAGGCACCCGTGCGAAGCCGGGCGGGTCGCTAGTTTCATTATAAAGAAAAAGGTATGCCGTTAATAGAGGAACATAACATCAGGCAAATGACCACCACGACCACGCTTACAGGACCATATCCTTTCAATGAAATTTTCCATAACCAAATAGCAAAGTAGCTAACCTATATTCACACAAATTTATAGTGAATTTTAATAATTTCAATGCGTTCTTGAAGCGTGTATCGTTCCATTTTTATTAATGGCGTCTCTACTTGTCAAATGTCAAAAAATAACAGCTTCAAACGTGATATCTACCGAAATTCAAAATAACACCTCTTATTGGAAAACCCTTCATTATTAATTTCATAGTTATTTCACTTCACCCTTCTCTCAACGTAGGGGGAAACTGTTCAGAGGTTCATTAATATAATAGGTAAAACAGCAATGATGTTGTTTCAGGAAGAGTCCAATAAAATAATTTAATAAAAATAAATAAATAATATAATAAAAGAGTGTAACATTTTCATCTTTTAATTCCTTCAGATGCGGTTACTACAACGAATAGTACAAAATATTATTTCGTAGTTGATCACATTGATTCTGATAAGGCACACGCTAATGTAAATATTTCAGTTTCAGAAATTATGATACAATAATAAAGCGCTTAATAAATATGACAATATAAAAATATACAAATACTTAGTAGGGTTTTCATTGAATACTTTAAGTACAGAAGATGAGTATTAGACACATTTCGGAACGAATATAACCTACACAACTTTTTTTATACATCTAATTATAAAAATTGAACGGGAACAATATCATCAGAGATTGGTTGAAATATGGTCCACCCATCGCTTTTGTGCAGATGTATTTTTTTACAGGTTAAGGAGAGGTAGTGAGTCGAAAATCTTTTGATAGCTAGCTACACACGTGAATTTTTAATAATTAAAAATATTTCTTTTCTTTCCAAGGACACATTGAGTACATGACAAAATGACTATTATATTCAAGAAAAAAAAATTTTTATAATGGAATGAATAGTTCAATAATCGAAAATAAAAAAGTCGCAAAAAAGAATACAGAATAAAAGATGTAGATATCTTTGGGGATTATAATAGCTTATTGAGATAAAGAAAATCTACATTGTGATATAAAAAACGATCATTTTACTTACACCTACACAATATAAGCCTATCATTTGTTATCACGTAAAATCGCAATGTATAGTAACTTGGTACAGTATGTAAATGTGAATAATAATGGAAATATATAGTAACAGAAATTACATAAAAGATGGAATATTCCCCGAAATAAATATATAAGTAATCGATTGTTCGAAATAGAACACGAGTCAAAAATGAATAAAATAAAGTCTTATTTCATAGAGGATAAAATTTGATCGCACGCAAATGAGTTATTTTCAATGAAAAATAGAGATAGATGACTGTGATGAATGGCACTATTTTAGGACGTCTATTTTTGCCCAAAATAAAAGAATAAAGGTAATGTACAGGAACATATAAAGACTATAATTCTTTCGTTAGTTTCGCTCAGTTCCAATTTGTTATAATTAATTTAAAACTGTTTGAGACTCTCGTAATACATCAATAAACTATGAAAAAAGATACACAGGTAAAGGAACCTTTTGGCATGTTTAACACAAAGAGATCCGTACTGAAATGAAATTTACACATCGTCAACATTATTTTTCTTCACTTACGATATATGTACTTTCATTGATGTATCATTTGATCCACTACTCCAGCAATATCACTTCTTCCAGTAGAATTTTCGACATAAATAAGAGTATAACTTCTTCTGTGAGATTTCTTACAACTATATGGCTAAAAATATATATCGTCGAGCTCGGGAATCGATCCCTATCGTCTCGTAACGCGTATCAATAGTCGTTTTCTTGGCCTGGGACCTTTATCTTTTGCACCGAAACGGTTAATACCGAATACCGTCTTTTCTCTCAAACGGCACAGCCCTTTCTGGTCTTGTACAAGACCTTCAACTCCGGGAATATGATTTTTTTGATCAGTCTCCTGGTTTTACCGGCCAGCATGTCTCTTTTGGCGTCTTTTTTGTACACTTTGATGCCCGGTTTGTGCACCAAGAAAGCGTTGTCGAGGATGAGAAAGTTGTAGTCCATCACGCACAAGATGTAGCCCTGGAAATAATTGAAAACACATTGGGTCACTTTTCTTTAAATTGAGGTTAGATTGGATTGAAATGGAACATACTAGAACAACTTTTGGGGATTTTTTGAATACACATTATGAAAATCTCAAATTTATTCCACAACTTAAGGTATTCTCAATGATAATTATTTTCATCAGAATTATGCATGCATATGTTATCCACTTCCAACGTTTTTTCAATACAGATGTTTTTCCCAGCAGGAATAAAAAAAGATGAGATTATCAGATTTTGAATGTATTGACTCCATTCTGAAATAAGTTGTTCTCGATCAATTCTAGTGATCAATAGTTTTTTATTAGTTTGATTTGCCACACTTGATCGCTATGCAACGCGAAACACGCGATTTGACCCAAGAGTAATGTGCCCAAGCGGTAGTTTTGCGAGAAGAAGGGTGGGCATACACAAGAATTGCAGAAAGGTTTGGAGTTTCCCATACAACTGTGTCCAGAATGTTGCAGCGATTCAGAGAGACAGGTATGAATGTCCGAAGACCAGGACATGTTAGACCACGGGTAACAACTGCCATTCAAAAACGTTACTTGAGAGTTTCTTCGTTGAGGCAACGCAACCGCTTGCCTCTTTCAAAATCAGCTTGAGCAAACTCATGGGGTGCAATTAGCACTCAGACTATAAGAAATCGCCACAGAGAATATGGTTTAAGGCCTCGTGTCGCCGCAAGAAACCCAGCTCTTACCCCAGTCCATCAAAGGGCGCGTTTGGATTTTGCGAGAGAGCATATCCATTGGGAAGAGCCTGATTGGGAAAGAGTTCTCTTCACAGATGAGTCTAGATTTTGCGTCTACCATTGTGATCGACGTTCCCTTGTATACAGACGTCCACATGAAAGATATGCTCAGTGCAATTTCCTGAACACTACTGGATTCGGGGGGGCAATATTTTTGACTGCTCGCACAGATCTAGTGGTCGTTGATAATGGAGCTATGAATGCTGATAGGTATATAAGAAACATTCTTGAAGAGCATATAGTGCCATTTGCCCCATAAATTGGTGAAAATTTCATTTCTATGGACGATAATGCCAGACCCCATCGTACACGCATCGTTCAGGAGTACCTTGAAGAGGTTGAAGTCTCTCGAATGGAATGGCCAGCAAGAAGTCCAGATCTCAATCCGATAGAGCAGGTTTGCGACAACTTCAATTCTGAGAAGTTCAGAAAATCATCCAGCTACTCTTAATGACATAGGAATCCAACTCAGGGAAATTCCAGTATATTGAACATTGTTTATTTCTCTTCTTTCACATAAGATTCGGTGAAATCCTGTAATTTTCTTCCATTTAATGTGTCTTGTTTCGTTCAAAACCTTCCCGAGAGAACATAAATAAGTTATAAAGTCAATGTAGAGTTAACTTTCATTAAAATTGAGATTTTCAGAATGTGCGTTAATTTTTTGCGCAGTGTATAATCATTATCTTCATCACTTACCTGCGTCATCTTGTCGCTTTTACCCTCCCAGCTCAGCCTCTCGTCGTACAACGGATCAGAGTGGGTACCTATGAAGATGGGCTCCCAATGGACGAACCTGCCGTTCCTTTTGCCCACATGAAAGACGTGCAACTGCCCGTCTTTGGTCTCCTTCTGTTGCTGCCACTCCTTCGATTTGGGCACCGCGTGGCACTCCGGGCACACCTTCTTGTGGAACGGGATGGCTGTGCCGTTGTGGAGCATCTCTAGCAGGGCTGTTTTGTTCTCGGGCACCTGGGAGCTGGCGCTGACCTCGAAGATGTGCAAAGGGAACACTTTAGGGTTCTTCGATAGCAGGGGACCTGTTGGGGAGATCTCCACGTGAGATGAAAGATAATATGTTCTTGTGGTAACATTTTGGTAAAGTCAACAATGACATGCTGAAGTTTATCCGGTAAAACCCTATAATGCTGCTATTGCAGACCAATGGTCTGCATTCAGAGGACGAAACCGTTGGGAAACTGTTGCAAAACTAGCGGAAACGAAAACTCGATGAAGTAGGTAAAAACAACAACGACACTTAAGAGGCTAACATGCCAGTGGCGGCTGCTCAGAGGAGACAGAAGAGGCCGGGCCTCTCCTAATTTCACTACATTTTATTCAATTTTAAATTCAAGTTCGAATAAAAAATAATCACATTTCTATATCTATATTATTTCCATCATTCTGCTATCCAAATCTCAAAGTAATAAACATACCGATTTGGAAATTCATATCGAAAACATACGATATACAATGCATCAGACAGAGAATTCTTCCCTCCAGTTGCACAGATGAATAGGCGAGATAATCAAGTGCGATAACTGAATGAATTCAACTGTCTTACTGCAAAAATCTAGTCTTGTCTCTCTCTTATCGCAGTATGTTAGGGAACCCGCACTGCACGTATAGAATTTTTAATTTGTCAGGCTGCCCGTAATACTCGATTCAAGTATTTACTGTTGCCTACCATACTAAAGAATTACGCTCCTCAAAACGATAAGAGAGAGACAAGACTCGAATAATGAAGTAAGACAACTGAATTCAGTGTGTTACAGCAAGTGATTGTCTCGACTATTCATCTGTGCAACTGGATTGAAGAATTCTCTGTCTGATGCATTGTATATCGTATATTTCAGATGTGAATTTCCAAACCTGTATGTTTATTTCACAGCGATCTAAAAGATTCATACATTATCCGCAACACACAGCACAGCGTAACGGATAGCAGACAACCGTTTAGCGAAGGAGGCTCGCCTCCACGAGTCGAGATTCGTTAGAATGTAACAACACTTCCTCAAATGACCGGTGCGAGAACCACTCAAAATTCAAGCTGTTGTTCGCGTGTAGGAGGCCCGGATCCGCGGTATTATTTTCGCTTCTAGGCGAACGAGCTTTCCCTACAATGGTCGAAAAACACTGACACGGACGAGACCGTACGTTGCTGTGTGGATGGTGAAAAATTCATAACGGATTACACTGAAGGTAGTGCAGCACTGACAACAACGTTGAAGTCACGTCACTGAAATGTGTGGATCGACCTTTAGTCTCCTTGAAACCCTCTCAGATATTGCAGTTCATTAGAGCTCTAGAGAGCAAACTGTAGCACAGTTGCAAAAACAGCTCTGATGAAGGACAATAGCCTTGAGGTAGCAGTGGAATGTAACACCCTTAAGAATATACAATATATCGTCAACAATGAACAATGTCACAACACCTCAATATGCAAAACGTAAGGGAAGAGTTCCCTTTTAGTAACGAAAGATGTAAAAGTTTTTCCAATAAGAGGTGTTATTTTGAATAGCCCGCTATTTCGGTAGATGTCACGTTTGAAGCTGTCATTTTTTGACATTTGACAAGTAGAAACTACGCCATTAATAAAATGGAACGATGCACGCTTCCACAATGCATTGAAATTATTAGAATTCACTATAAAAATGGTGGAAATTTGGCAGAGACGGTTTGTAAAACTCAAACATTTTTGAGTCGTCATGACGCACCTAGTCGGACCGCAATAAAGAAATTGGTGGAAAAATTCGAGCTGTTGGGACAAGTTAATGACGTGAAGAATAAAACCCGTAGACGTCGATCAAGAACAGCCGAGAATATTGCTGCTGTAGCCCAAAAAGTTGAAGAAAACCCAGGTTTGTCCATTACTCTTCGTTCTTTGAGATTAGGCATTCCACAAATGCATTACACCGTATTTTCATTTTGCATAAAGATTTGGGTCTTAAGGCTTATAAAGGTCAGTTAACACAAGAACTCAAGCCGGCCGATCATCAACAATGTCGTGTCTTTGCTGATTGGGTCGTTGAAATGCATGAAAATGAAGAGGTGATCACAATTGGCCACCGAGATCTTGTGATTTAACACCTTGCGACTTTTTCCTTTGGGGCCACGTGAAAGAAAAGGTCTACGCAAATAGCCCAGTATCGATTCAAGACCTCAAAGATGGAATTTCTGAGGCTATCGAGGACATAGGGCAGCCAGTTTGCGATTTGGTTATGGAAAATTTCATTAAAAGTATATGGTCCTGTAAGCGTAGTCGTGGTAGTCATTCGCCCGAAGTTATTTTCCACTATTAACGGCAAAGCTTCTTCTTTATAATGAAATAAACATCCGATCACTTATATTGAGAAATTGCATTTTTCTTTGAATATCAAAATAACATCTCTTATTAGAAAACCCTTCTTAAACCTGGAGCTGACCTTTATTCTCTGCAATCATGGATAAAAACTGTGAGATGACGTTGGCACTGGGATACAGCTCTATGTCCGAGGGCAGTATGTAGTGCGTCTGAGCCATTTCTCTGGCGATGTTCCTACCAACGTTCACGGGATAGAGCAGCGTCTTCTGCGTCTTGTACATCTGCTCATTGGTCACGTTGGCGTAGGGCGGTGCAACTGAACAGTTGAAGAAACCGTTGAACACGCTGCCGTGTTTGGGCACCTGAAACATGGAAATCAACGATGTATATCTTTATTTTCAAACTAGAAGATCCAACAGACGTTGCTCTGTATACACAAAAATTCATTCAATTCGATCCAGCCGTTTAGTTGCAGAGTAGATGAATAACCTGAATAACGACTACAGCACCATCTTTATCATCATTTAATATTTCAGTAAGAAAGATGGGAACGGAAACAAGTAGTGAGAATTATAATGCAAGTAGTGAACTTAAAGAAACGCAAGATCCTGTAGATATTATTTTGAATAACGAAGGTGGCCACTGTGTACAAAAGTCTCTTGACACCACTCATTACAGTGATGTCACATCAACCCAAAATCCGGAAACTCAGGAGTTAACGAACCCACCCGAAATCATCTTCTATCTCTTCCTATCACGTGAAAAATGACAGAAATTGCTCTTTTGAACGGTAGGAGGCGGTGAAACGACACGGCGTTCAGTGGCGGCGGCGGCAATTAGAATCGTAACTGTAAAACCGATCGTGTTCAGAATGCCGAGAGGTGGCATTGCAGTCGTCGACGGGCCAAGTCAGTCACCCTGACAAGGTCGTTGATGATTCGCTGGGATATTCGCTGAGACGGGTCCGGCTCTTTTTTTCCGGCTCTTCACTTCACTTCAATTACGTACGGGTCTAGAGTGCGTTCGCATGATCTTCGCGGCCTCGAGATGTCGATATTCCGAGGAAAAGGTATGAATAACGCGCGATGCTTCAATTCTGGCGTACCTGGAAGTTCGCTGTAGATTTAAGTATGCGAGTTATTCGTAAGTAATATCATGAGGGCTTTTTAGTTTTCATGAAAAAATCGGAAAACCCCGTTGCTAAGTAATATTTTAACAAGAGTCATGAGTGCTGGTGGCAACAAAAAACCGTGTCGAACAGCACGAACACTTTTTGATGAAAAAATAATAGTCAGGAACACTTTTTTCGATTATTTTTCACAGGAAAAATTAGATCCCAAATGTTATTTGACAAGACTATTTCATGGGTGTCAGATTATACTGCATGTATTATGTTTATAGTCCGCTCACGAAACTTTGAGCTGTCGGTTGGTCATGACAATTTGGCATAATCCACTGTGTATATTAAAATCTTAGGTTATGTTGTTTATTTTCTTGTCAGATTGATACGCCATGTTGCCAATATCACGAAAAAGTTGCATAAATCGCGTAGTTCTCTGTTCTAAAATCGAAAGCTCTTATGGATAGGCCGGGTACATTCGGCAACGTTGACTTTGTTCGTGCTTATGACGGCAAATACTGCCAATCCAGATAAATAAACAAACACCTGCTTTCAGCTCAATAATATTTGAACGGACTAAAGATATTGATTTGACAACAACTGTTGAGGTTTGCAGCGAGCAAACTCAAAAAAATTTAAGAAAAGCACTGAGCAGGAGCTTTTGAGCGCTCGTTCTTTGGTGGAGCAATCAGACGACTATTACCTCAGAATTTTATATGCGATTTGAGATATATTAATTCAGAATCTCAGCACAATCGGAATTATGTTCTGGTAATTATTCAAAAAATGAAATACTTATATTGAAAATAAATAATTACAGAAATTAATTCCTATGGTTTTGATGATACGATCCTCTTGAAATTTTGCATGAACATTCACTATACAGTTTTGATTCACAAAATAAATTTTACTTGAATCAGATGTCCTGTTATGGAAATATAAAGATTCTTCTTTTGAATATTCCAATTGCATTTTCTATGGTTCTGTTAATACTATGGCCACAAAATTCTGCATGAACATTCAGGGTATCAGTCTTTATTTAAAATATAAATTTCATCAAAATAGGATATTTATTTATGGAAATATGAAGTTTCTTCTTCTCAATATTCCAAATGAATTTTCTATTGTTCTAACAATTTACCTTGTGACCACAAAATTTTGCATGAAACTTATTACGACCATCTTGAATATGTCCGCAACATTTCATTTCGATAGGTTTCGTTTCGTCTGAGATATTGGGTAACAAATTTTAATGGCGATTAGGCTGGTTAACGAACGAAGAGGGATTTTCCTAGAGACTTGAAGTTTTCAGGGTGAGTTCGGGTCCCAAATACCTCCGTTAAGTTCGTTAACCAGCCTAATCGTACAGGGTGTTCCATAGGATATGGCCATTCAAAATTTCTGTTCCTCAATATCTCAGCAAATATGAAACCAATCGGAATGAAATGTTACGGCCAAAAGCAAGATGCTGATAACATGCCTCATACACAATTTTGTGACCATAGTGTGAACAGAACCATAGAAAATTCAATTGGAATATTGAGAAAATGAATCGGATGATATCCGATTCGAGTGAAATTTTTTTGTGAATGTTCATCCAAAATTTCGTGGCCATAGTTCTTACAGAATTCAATTAGAATATTGAAGAGAAAAATCTTTATATTTCCATAACAGGACATCCGATTCAAGTGAAATTTTTTCTGTCAATGAAGATTGATATACTTACTGAATTTTGGTGCAAAATTTTGTGGCCATAGTGTTAACGGAACCATAGAAAATTCAAATGGAATATTGAAATAAGATTCTTTATATTTCCATAACAGAATATCCGATTCGAGTGAAATTTATTTTGAGAATGAAAACTACTATACTGAATGTTCATGCAAAATTTCAAGGGTATCGCAGCATCAAAACCATAGGATTCAATTTTTGTATTTATTTATTTGTTACACATTTCATTTTTTCAATAATTTTCAAAATATAATTCCGATTGTGCTGAGATTCTGCATTCATATATTTGGTATCAATCTCAAATCCCATATAAAATTTCGAGGTAATAGTCTCAAAAGCTCCTACTCGGGGCTTTTCTTGTATTTTTTTCAGTCTATACAAAAAATGACAACCATTGGCACACGTGCCCTGACAGATTTCCATTTAAGGTCTGTCCTCATACTGAGCACTCCGTAATTAGAATTCAGAAAGGGTGAAAATCTTTAGAATATGATTATAAACGAGTACGTTGGCATAAGGAACCTCTACTTAGCTATAATCATCGCTATCTTCAGTAATAACAACATCATGATCTTGGATAAATTCCTCTCGAAAACATCATTGTTATTTTCGAATTTTCAACAATATTTGCTCATCGTCATCACAGCACTGTCATCGATCGTGATTTTTCTATTAAACGCGCTATACTCGACCTTGTCGAATTACCTCATCTCTTCTTTCTTCCGATCATTTTTTTTTGTTGAGGCCAATCTACCATTGGTGAAACCGTCGTTTAGACGAAAACGAAGGTCGGCTAATTGCCGAGAAGCCAAAACAACCGCTGGTTTAAATCGACGATTCCGAATTTCCTCACGGTCTGGAGGTCGATACTAAGTTTATATCACCTCCATGGTGGTTGATTTTTTTATGTTTTTGGTTATAATCCAGTCAAATCGTGCTTCTAACAGGAAAGTTTTGGGGTAGTTTTGATTTCTCTCATTTTTTATGTTTTTTGGGGTGCTGAATCCGAATTTGAGGTTTGCTAACAAAATTGCGAGGCGGAACATAAAAAAATCAAAAAAAATAAAAATCTCATTCTTAGTCAGTTTTTTGCTTATTACTCGGAAACTATCAACTTTTCGTGAAAAAAATGTCATATAACATATAGTGGAAATGTTGACGGTTATTCTTCAATTTAACATTTCTTGATTTCACGATTTTTTTCCCTATAAAACGATCATTTTTCAGTTTTTCTGGTAGTCTCATCAAATTTGACCACATATTCGGATATGCGAAAAATAAAGTTGCTACACTACTGGAATAAATTAAAGGATAAAAAAACATTCCAAATTTTAGGCCAATTTTCAACATGCCGTAACTTCGAGAGGAATGGTCGTACAAAGAATTTGAAAAAAGGAAATTGTAGCTCCAAGTGTCTAGTTTTTGGATTAGAACTTCAAAATGTTTTGGCGTCATCGGTTGTTGAGTATTCTTGAAAAGACCATCATCAAAAAAAAAATTCGAAATTTTTTTCAGTTTTTTCCTTGGTCTACGGGCTTGGAAAAATTTTTTTTTGCTCAATCACTATGAAGATTGGATAGTTTCTTCATTCTGTTTTAATCTCATATTCTATAGATTTTGGTATATCCACTTCTTGTCAAGATATCGGCCTTCAAATGAAAAAGGATCCTTTTGCCTTTGAATATCGATACCTCGGCAACCAATGATTGCACAGAAAGCTAAAGGTGGGTTTCATTAACTTGAATGAATTCCCTTCATCGACTAGCCATTGCTTTTCCGAAAAAAAAATTATTCTTTCTGTCACATGAATTTGAAAATGCAACAAAAAAAGGTCTTTTCGTGGTGTTTTGGGAATACGAGCGCTGGATCGAAAATATTGTGGGAACAGAAAATGTTAAGTGTGCAATTTACAGTTCAATAAGTCCACAAAATCTCACAAAGAGCCAAATTAATCCAGCCAACCGTTTTCGTGTTTCACTCGATCAAATTTCTGAAAAAATTAAAGGATCACGTTTCTTGCTCTGAAAAGCTCATCACCTTTATAATCTTGAAAAAACGAGAAAAAAAAGTTCACCAATTTTTCTCTACAATTTCATTACAGAAAGTTATTGAACTTTCAAAAAAGAAGAAAAAATTTCTCAAAAAAAAATAAAAATTAAAAAAAAAATTTTCTCATATTTTTTTGGAACAGTAGGAATTTTTTTTCGATTTTTTCGAGAATTTTTTTTCTATTTTGGAAGTTCATTATCTTTCTGCAATGAAATCGTTGAAAAGGGTTCCTTTAATCCTTTAATATTTTCCAGTAGTGTACAAGATAAGAGGATCTGTGTGCAAAAAACTCTTATTGCGGGCGTGGTAGAGAGATGAATATCACGATTCTGAAATTAACAAAATTAGTCCTATTTTCCCAATGGTTTTTTCGATAAAATATCAATAATTATGCACACGTTTTCTTTCCACTAAAAAATACTTCATTTAGTGAACATTCGAATGACATATCAACTTCTGTGTTAGCTGCTCATCTTCCGCCAAAATAACATAGCTAACATGATAACAACGAAAAAGTCCGAAAATTCCAAACCTGAATTTGCCTTATGTTGGAGCTTTTCGTGATCGAATTTTAATGTTATTTCATGAAAATAATCAAATCATCTTGACTCAAAATAATAATGAAAAAATGAACCTCCTTCTTCAATACATTTGACACATCGTTTTCGTACTGAATCTACAACTCTGCAAAGTTCATAGCATTTCTGAAGCATTTCTACACAACCCAATTCTATTCTGTCGATGCGATTCTTCCGAGTTTCAAAGCGATCTAAATATACTTTCTCTTTCAAAGTATTTTAGACATAAAAATCCAAAGGCGTCAGGTCGGGGCTCCTCGGTGGCCATCTGACCGTAAAAAATTCTTCCTTTGGATATTCCAATTGAATTTTCTATGATTCTGTTAACCCTATGGCCACAACATTCTGCAAGAGACTTATTATGAGCATCTTGAATGTGGCCGCAAAATTTCATTTCTATGGTTCCGTTAAGTCTGAGATATGGGGGAACAAAAATTTGGAATGGCCATATTTTATGAAACACCCTTTACGAACTTAACAGCGGCATTCGGGAAACGAACTCACCCTGAAAATCTTAAGTCTCTAAGATGATTCCTTCGAAAGTTATTCTGTTTACGGTTGGCCGGTCGGTCCAACGGACAGAATTAAATTCGACCACGGATTCGTCATCAGGAAATCGAACCCTATCGTTTGAGACTGTGTTCGGCTCAAAATTCGAAGTTTCAGATATTTGGGCAAAACGATATATACTCGTTTAAGTACTTAGAAAGAGCGCTACAAAATCAGTCTTGCAAAAATTCTCGTCTTTGATTAGAATTTTTGTTGCCACTAGCACTCATGGTTATCGTTAAAATATAACTCAGCGACGTGTTTTCGATTATTTTCTAAAAAATTAGACGCCCTCATGTTATTACTCACGAAACCAAAAATGTAGTTCACTGATTTACATCCATATCTTCTATGATGGAATTTTATGCGTTTTACGTAACCTTTCACAATAATTCGGAATAATTTCGTAGGCATTGCGGAAGAGAAACCCAACAAAAAGAGGCGTCGACGTAACACGTCGATTCTCATGCTAATCCGAGCTCTGAAATAACTCTCGAATGCGTTGATTAACTAAACTGTGATCGGTTACACAATTGTGTTTCTATTACCATGTTTTTTTCGTAGTTTTGGACAGTTTTTAGGTGTACCAATTGGGAATTTTATGCGCTCTCAATTTACACAACATTATTGATCAATAACAGTAAAAACAAGGTATTAATTTGACAATAACAGTCAAGTTTTGTAGCGAGTAAACTCGAAAAAACTGCTGCCAGCTGCTGCCAAACAGTTTTTTCATCTAGAGACCATTTGTGATTCGAAATTGCGCATGTCTTAATGGCGGAAATTCAGACGAGAAAAAGAGTCGATAATGACTAGAGACCATTTGCATATGCTAATGCATATTTGAGACATCTTCAGCGGTATTTGCATGTTTTAGCAAAGATCCAGTTATGATGCATATTTTCAGTACATATTTTCTTCCCTGCGTTCCGAAATGCAATAAAAGTGCTGAATCCGACCAAATTCCACAAAATATGAGGTCTATTGATTAATAATACTAAGGCTCTGAAAAGGGGAGTATACCAGACAGCCATGCTGGGTCCAACCACAGACTCGAAAATTACAGAACAATTCGAATGAAATGAAATCTGTAATCGAATAAATGCTTATGCTTACCTGTCTAGTCTCCAACTTTATTGTTTTGAATAAAAAATCAATACTTTCTATTAACTTTTCTTCAAAAAAAGCACGCAACTAACAATAGAGCACAATAACTGAGAAATTGACATTACCATCTGTAATTTTCGAGTCTATGGTTGGACCCAGTCAGCCTGTCTGGCATACTTATCTTTCTAGTGCTCTAATAATACTAATATTTGTGACTTTTGTCGGATTTGCAAATCACTTTCATCGCATTTCGGAACGCAGTATTAAGGAGAGCGTCCACCTATCGTCAGCGAACGCAGCGGACGAAGCGGATTTTAGAATTCTTTGTATAGAAGGTGGACGCGCTTGCATTAGTTTCTAAAATCCGCTGCGTTCGCTGCCGATAGGTGGACGCTTACCTTTAGTAGCCGCGCGCTACGAAATATAGTATTCGTTTTGAGATATTTCGTGCTCCTGAGCTGTACCAGTACTTGTGCGCAGCCGATGGCAAGCCGTATTTCGAGCTTTTGAGTTACTCAGGAGCACGAAATATCTCAAAACGAATAAGCTAATAGTATCCAAATAATGAGTAAAATATGCGAAATGAACTTCACGTTGCCATTGGCAATTCTAAATAAACTTCAAGAAAATTTGGAAAGATATTGAAAGGAAATCCAGGTTTCGAAGATTTGTCTCTTATCGAGAGTTTTATTAAAGGGACGGCGAAAGTTTTACCTGAAACTATAAGGGAGAACATAGCACCTATAGGTTCAAATTCTCCCCAGTTACGTCTATGGATGTGAAGCAAACCTTTTCCACGTACAAAAATATTCAAAATTTAACAATTGAACATTCGGAACAATATTTAATTGTTTATATTCAAAAAACATTAACGACTAAATTAAATTTAACTACCATATTAGTTATTGATATGTTGATTTTGAAATGAAAGTTATTTTTTCCTTTTTTTCAATTCCCAGATCATTATTCAATATTGCATATTCTGCAAATGTTCGTGCATATTTTGCCTAATGTTGTGCATATTTCAAGCATTTTCACAACGTTTTTATGTTGCATATAATCCGATCTCTAATAATAGCCAACTCTACTTCAAATTTTATTTTCAAATTGATCAGACAGATCTTCACAAAAAGTTGGACTTAGTGGGTCCACAACATGACGTATTCTACACAAGGATAAGACCCTTTAACGAATGATCTCCAGAAACGGTTATGTCAATTGACCATCAAGATCATGTGATTTTACACAGTTGGAATAATTTCCTTGGCGTTACGTGGGAAACCAGGTCTATAAGAATGATCTACAATCGATTTCTGAACTAATATGTCATGGAAATTTCAACGAAAGAATGGACGTCTGTAGAGCTGCAAAACGAGGCCATTTGGCAGATATTCTTTTTGTGCATAAATGTACTGACAATTCAATAAGCGAAAAAAGGTTTCTGAAAATGGATGGAAATTATGTTCTTTATTTATTATCAAGAAAACGCGCAATTTGACACGCCCTTTATTTACCATCAATAGAAAAATTGCAGCAATACGACCTTCATTCAACATCGAAGCTTCCTGAGAAAACACCACCTAATGAAAAAATATTGCAAACCGGATATTAATCAAGTTAAAAGGGAAACAATACAATTTCCGATAATTGGTTATTGTTCTTTCCTAGATCTATCATAATGATGAGGAAATTAATTTATTGAATTTTTCGATACCTCCCTATTCCACATTATTACCTACACAAGTTTGTTCTCATCTTAATAATGTGGGAATCTCGACATAAATTGAAGAATCTCATGTTACATCTTCCAGAAAACAAATTGTTAATTACTCCTAAAGAAGTGACTTCTCACATTACCGCAAGGAAGATAATCCAACGATGAAATTTCTTTTGTGAATATATCGAATTTTCATGCAAAATTTTGTGGCCATAGTGTTACAGAATCATAGAAAATGCAATTGGAATATTGAAAAGAGGAATATCTATATTTCTATAACAGAATAACCGATTCAAGTTTAATTTATTTAGTGAATCAAAACTGATATACTGAATGTTTATGCAAAATTTTGAGAGGATCATCATCAGAACCATAGAATTAAATTTTTGTAATTATTTATTTTTTACATATTTCGTTTTTGAATTATCCCCAGAATAAAATTCTGATTGTGCTGAGATCTGAGATTCTGCATTTATATATTTGGTATCAATATCAATTCCCATACAAAATTTGGAGGTAATAGTATTATTGCTCCACCAAAGAACGAGCGCCCAAAACCTTCTGCTCAGGCCTTTTCATGAATTTTTAAAATGTCATACATCACACCCAGACGATTTCAGTGCACCCCCTATTTTTATTCTTTTTAAAAAAAACTCGCAATTTTAAACACTTTTCATTTTCGAAAATAATCAACTCCATTTCGAATTGATCAGTTCATTTGGGGTAAAACTTCTTCCTTATAGCAAGCAATTTTCATTCATTTGTTGATTATCAGGATATATAAAAAATTACAATAATTGAATAGAATATACAGGTTGAGTCTTGAAAAGACGTTTATATAGTTTACATCAATTCACAACTTAAATACACACCCTGTAATGCAACAGAAAACTTTCGTCTAGATATAAAGGGTGTTTCGAATTGAGCGGTTTTTTAAGAATAAATAAAATATGAAGTTGTCTGGGTATTTTGACATTTAGAAGTGTGATGTATTACTTTTATGAAAATGGTTTCGTACACGATACAAGAACGCGTTCAAATTGTTGAATTATTTCATTAAAATCAGCGTAGTGTGAAAAAAGTGTTTAGAAAATTACGTGAATTTCATGGTATACATGAAGGCAGTATTGGTAGAATTATTAAAAACTTTCGTAGCGGTCCTTTACAGGAAAATATTGATTTGGTTAATGAAAATGTTGCTGAAGACCCTGAGAAGTACCGGGTGTCCTAAATTCGTTGTCTAGTGAGGGGACCTCAGAACCCCGAAGATTAAGAACAAAATGTAATACAGAAAAACTGAGAATGAATTTTACTGAAAGAAGTGCCTGTATAATGTTTTGGTTTCATGTTTATAACTTCAGTAAAAAAGAAGTTAACTTTTCATTTGACCATTTGACGTCATTTTCCAATCTTCTCTAATGGCTCGAAAACGGTTTGACTTCGAAGGTTGCGGTTTTCACCGAATGAATTCTCTAAAAAATGGGATTATGTGAAAAGGCCACAATCGATTCCTGAAGTAAGTATGAAAGGATTAGTGTCATTAGTGAGATAGAGCCTCATTTATTATTTTTCGTACTTAAATATCATAACTGATACTTCAATTACCAATAAAAACATTTTGACAATGAACATACTTATTCTTGAAAAAACTGTGCAATTTGAAACCCCCTTAATTCACCGTCACAAAAAAAAATGCTCCAATACGTCATTCAATCAATATTGATCACCTCCTAATGAAAAGATATTGCAAAGCGGATTTTAATCAAGTTAAAAGGGAAACAATACAATTCCCGATAATTGGTTATTGTTCTTTTCTATATCCATCATAGTAATGAGGAAATTCATTTATTGAATTTTTCGATACCTCCCTATTCCACATTATTACCTACACACAGGTTTGTTTCCATCTTGATGATGTGGGAATCTCAACAGTAATTAAAGAATCTCATGTTACATCTTTCAGAAAAGTTAAATGGGGAAACAATACAATTTCCATTGAAAAAATTGCACCGATACCCCCTTCAAAAAACATCGAACCTCCCACGTAATGAAAGATATTGCATACCAGATATTAATCAAGTTAAAAGGGAAACAATAGAATTTCAATAGGGTTTTCCAATGAGAGGTGTTATTTTGAATAGCCCGCTATTTCGGTAGATGTCACGTTTGAAGCTGTCATTTTTTGACATTTGAAAAGTAGAAACTACGCCAATAATAAAAAAGGAACGATAAACGCTTCAAGAACGCATTGAAAGTATTAAAATTCACTATAAAAATGGTGAAAATTTGACTGAGACGATTCGTAAAACTCGAACATTTTTGGGTCGTCGTGAAGCACCTTGTCGGACGGAATTCGTGAGGCTATCGAGGACATAGGGCAGCCACTTTGCGAATTGGTTATGGAAAATTTCATTAAAAGGTTATTGTCCTGTAAGCGTGGTCGTGGTGGTCATTTGCCTGATGTTATTTTCCACTATTAACGGCATATCTTCTTCTTCATAAGGGGCCATCCATAAAGTACGTCACACTAATTTCATGAGTTTTTGAGCCCCCCCGTCCTTGTCACAGGTGGTCACATTTCTGAGACCCCCCCTCCCTAGTGTGACGTCACATGTTTTGCAATTTGACATCGAAAAATTATTAAATTAAAACAGCAGTTCCGAAATTAGTTTTATTTCCATTTAAATTAAGTACTTTTTTATGAAATCAACATAATATCAAATATTTGAAACAATAACAAAAGTCGAAGGTTATATCGTTCCAAAAAATAATACAATTCAGTAGTTTTATCGGCACAAGGAACCAGAACAAAAACTTATTATTCTTTCAGCGACGTTTCGGAAATTTTATTTCCTTCTTCAGGCTACAAAAATATATAAAATACAATACAAGACCTGTAATATCATGTTGTGGTGCTCCTACCTATAATATTTCCAAGTTCCTTTCTGAAACTCTCTCCAATATAAGGTACAAGTTCACATACTCACTAAAAAACTCATATGAGCTTGTTGATACTATTAGGAATGTCCATGTCCCTGATAATTATGTTTTGGTTAGCTTTGATGCGGTTTCCCTCTTTACTAACATTCCCAAGTCCCTGGTGTTAGATCTGATTGATGAACATTGGAGTGACCTTGAACCTCGAGTTAATATATGCAAGGATAAAATTGTCGAGATTGTGAAATTTATTTTTGATAACAGCTATTGCAGGTTTGATGGTAGATTTTTCATTCAAAAAAGAGGATCTGCAATGGGTAATCCCGCTTCTCCAGCTCTTGCTGAGATTGTGATGGATAGTGTTATTAGGTTTGTTCTGGCTCGTTTGAACTTCGTGGTACCTCTGATTCGTGTATATGTGGATGACATTTTCATGATTATTCTGGTGATAGCCTGCAACTGGTGCTTGATATTTTCAATAGTTATCATGTTGACTTGAAATTTACTTGTGAACTTGAAGTTGACGGTCGTTTACCATTTTTGGATGTTCTTTTGATAAGACGTGGTGGTTCCTTGATGACTGATTTATATAAGAAACCTATCGCTTCTAATAGGTTGCTGCATTTTAGTTCGGCACATGAAAGATTTCAGAAGGTCGCCATTGTTAAGTCTATCAAGCACAAGATTTTGTCATTGAGTCATGAATCGTTTCATAGTAAGAATTTTGTTGAGCAGCGTAGGATTTTGGTTGATAATGGATACCCCAAATCTTTGGTCAATCTCATTTTCCATTCCTCCGGTGGTTTGTCGTCTGATGTTGTGGTGTCTGGTGGGAAGTCTGATTTGGTGACGGAGAGAAAGTGTTTTGGTCTTGTGTATGTACCTGGGTTGACGGGTGAATTGGTGAGGGTGATGAAGTCAAATGAGAATAGGATATACAGTTATTATAGAAAAACAGTTAAGAATTTTTATAGTAGGTTGAAAGATCGTGATGAATTGGAAAAAACTTCTAATGTTGTTTATAGGGTGGATTGTCGGGATTGCAATGGTTGTTATATTGGTCAGACAAAGCAGTACTTAAAAACCAGAATGAGTCAACATAGTAGGGACTGTCGTAATTTATCGCAGGCTACTGCACTTTCTACACACGCGGTTGACAATGATCATTCGTTCGATTTCGATAATGTTAAGGTGTTGTGTACAGAGCAAAATTTGTCTAAAAGATTAATTAATGAAATGATTTTTATTAGACGCACACCTAACACAGTAAATTTTAGAACAGATGTAGATACGTTGAGCGCTGTATATTGCAATTTGATCAAAGAAGTCGGACTAAGACAGTGAACATATGTGTACCTGTCTTTCATTGTTGTTTGCCGCTTTGATTTCAAATGTTGTTATTTTATGTCACTATGTAATTTGCGTTAGAACCCTATTTTCCCTGTAGATTATGTATTCCTATATTTTATCATGTTTATAGTTTTTATTCTGATGTGGTGAGTTCTCTTTTCCTGTAATATTTTAGATTTACAATAATTTTATATTTAATTGTAATATTTTTATATGGTGTGAGTCTTTGAATGTGTCCTTATTGTTCATTTTAATTTGGACTTCTTATAGATATTTATTTTTTATCTTTATGACGTATATGTATTCAACATTGTTATATTTTATATTTTTTATTATTTTTTGACGTTTGTATTCCTTTTGATTCTCTCTGAGTGCTCGACTGATTGTATTTTATATATTTTTGTAGCCTGAAGAAGGAAATAAAATTTCCGAAACGTCGCTGAAAGAATAATAAGTTTTTGTTCTGGTTCCTTGTGCCGATAAAACTACTGAATTGAATTAATAACAAAAGATAAACTAATGAATAATGAATTAACTTCCTGTATATGCTGTTTTTTTATCAGTCGCACTGTATGTTTCGTATAATCTACGGTAAAGATTACCTAAATCTATCTTTTGTTCATTGTGAACTTGATCTATTAAACTACACTACTGGAAAAAATTAAAGGATCAAGAAAAAATTCCAAATTTTCGTCAATTTTCAACATTCCGTAACTTTGGGAGGAATGGTCGTACAAGGAATTTAAAAAGAGGAAGTTGTAGCCCCAAGTGTCTAGTTCTTGGATTAGAACTTCAAAAATTTTAAGTTTCAGTGGTTTTCGAGTAATGATAGAAAAATCAGCAACAAAAAAATTCTCAAAATTTTACCACCTATTTAAATGAGAATCACGTTTTTTGCTCTGAGAAGCTCATAATCTTTAAAAAAGGCAAAAAAGAATTTTCTCGAGCTTTTCCATATTTTATTTGCAGATAGTACATAAATTTCAAAAAAAGAAAAATAAAATAAAATAAAATTTTTATTAATTTAATAACGGGTATTGCCATCCCTGTTTTCAATAACGGCTCTCAAACGTTCAGTCATGTTAATGGATCCTTTTAAATTTGAAGACCGATATTTCGGCGAGAAGTGGACGTATTGAGGTCGATAAAAAATAAATTAAAGCTGAATTAACAAAGTATCCCATCATTATAACGATTATGCAAAAATAAAATTTCCATGCTCGTAGACAAGAAAAAAATGAGTGGTAAATTTTGAGAATTTTTTTGTTGCTGATTTTTCTATCATTACTCGGAAACCACTGAAACTTAACATTTTTTAAGTTCTAATCCAAAACCTAGATACTTGGAGCTACAATTTCCTTTTTTTTAAATTCCTTGTACGACCATTCCTCTCAAAGTAACGGCATGTTGAAAATTGCCAAAAAATTTGGAATTTTTTTCTGATCCTTTAATTTTTTCCAGTAGTGTATGTTTATATCCACAAAATAGCACAATTAAAAAAACGACGTCGTTCACTTAGCAAAAACAAATTGTCGAATGAAAGATAGAAACAAAAACATTACCTACGCGAGGTGCGGTGCGTTTAGCGGCATTAGTCAAAGGGCTCGTCGGCGATCAGCACGTGTCAGAAGCGGCTATGAACTTGTCAAAAAAACAATTTAAACCGTATTGCCCTAAAGATAGAGTTGGACATATTTTTTAGTTTAATTAATATTTCAAATTACGCGATGAGTACCTCTAGATTTTGAAATGTGATGTCACGAAACTTAGGACCCCTCCCACCCCTTGTCACACCATGTCACACTTTGTCGACCCCCTCCCTCCCCCTTTACGTGTGACGTACTTTATGGATGGCCCCTAATGAAATAAACATCCCACCATTTATTTTGAAAAATGGCATTTTTCTTTGAATATCAAAATAACACCTCTTATTGGAAAACCCTTTAGTTATTGTTTTTTCTTGATCCATCGTAGCAATGCGGAAATTCATCTATTGAATTTATCCATCTTTCCCTATTCCACATTTTTACACACCTGTTTGTTTCCAATCGTGTTAAAGTGGGGATCTCAACATATCTAAAAAAATCTCGTGTTCCATCTTCAAGAAGACAAATTATTAACATGGAACATCCCTCCAATCCTTCCAGGAAGGTTGTCCCATGATCGGGACCATTTGTCGAAAGCTGGAACGTCTGTTTGTAACCACAGAAACTGTCGGCACATGTTCCAACCATCTGTTCTGAAGTTAGCCTTCATTATATCACGAATAGGGCCGTTTCTAATTTTGTAGAACAGTTCGAAGAGAAGGACGCTTATCAAAGACAACACTATCGTGTTTCTTCTGTTTCTGAACCGTCTAGATTATGAATGAGTAATGAAGGAATCCTTTGTGCCTTTATAAATAGGTCTGTCTAAGCGGAAATGACCTGTGCTGCATTGGAATTGTTTATTGAACTGGTCGATTATGATTATGATATTATCCGTGAAAATATCGTTTCTGTATGGATTGAGAACGCAGGTTGTACGAGGTCTGTTGAAAAGAAAAGGTGAATTTTGGATTTTTTACATAACAAGTATCCCTGGATGGTTTATATTATCAGCGGCATATACAGGTTTGGAAATTCACATCTGAAATATACGATATACAATGCATCAGACAGAGAATTTTTCCCTCCAGTTGCACAGATGAATAGTCGTGACAATCACTTGCTGTAACACACTGAGTTCAGTTGTCTTACTCCATTATTCTAGTCTTGTCTCTCTCTTATCGTTTAGAGGAGCGTAATTCTTTAGTAACAATAACAATAACAATACCTTTATTCCTGAATCCTGAATCACAATCCAAAGAAGTGGGAAACCGTCAATTACAGAGAGAAAAAAATATACACATTACATCCTAGCTTCTACATTACAATAATTCATAAATTCTGAAATTGAATATGGTTCAATTGTAATAATCAAGTCTGTTAAACATTTCTTGAATTTCTTGAAATCAACTATATCTAATACATTTTTGGGTAGATTATTATAAAATTTAATACACATATACTTGGTGTTCTTCTCAGTCAGTGTCATCTTATGTATGGGAATGCGAAAGGTAATTGTACGTCTTGTGTTATTTTTATTTCTCAAATCTTCAAAATAATGTGGCCTTGTTTTAACGAAAAGAATGCACTCCAAAATGAACAAGCCAAAGAAAGTGAGAATTCTATTCTGTCTGAAATGCCCTCTACATGAGTCTCTATATTTTAAACCAATCATAGCTCTTAAAGCAAACTTTTGAAGAATGAACAATGGTATGGTAGGCAACAGTAAACACTTGAATCGAGTATTACGGGCAGCCTGACAAATTAAAAATTCTATACGTGTAGTTCGGGTTCCCTACCATACTGCGATAAGAGAAAGACGAGACTAGATTATTGCAGTAAGACAGTTGAATTCATTCAGTTATCGCACTTGATTATCTCGCCTATTCATCTGTGCAACTGGAGGGAAGAATTCTCTGTCTGATGCCTTGTATATCGTATGTTGTCGATGTGAATTTCCAAATCGGTATGTAGGTTGAATAGTTTCTAAGATGACAGGCTCAAATCAATTCTTAATTGTGCATTCCACAGAAGTTTTGAGCTATAATAATAAATTATTTCAAAATTCGGAACCCATGATTTTTGAGCGCTCGTTTTACTTAAACGAGTCCTATATCGTTTTGCCCAAATGTCCGTAATTTTCTAATTTGATCCGAAAATGGTAGGGATAGGGTTAGACTCCCTTGGCGAATTCGTGGTCAAATTCAAATCTGTCCGTGGGGCCGTCCGGCCGTCCGTTAGCACAAAAGGATTGTCCTAAAGACTTGAAAATTTCAGGATGAGTTCGGGTCTCAAATAGCTCGGTTAAGTTCGTTAATCAGCCAAATCGTACAGGGTGTAATTAAAAAATTTTTGTTCCTCAATATCTCGGAAAAAACGAAACCAATCGAAATGAAATGTTACGGCTAAATGCAAGATGCTCATAACAATCCTGTGTTGTGGTCATAGTGTGAACAGAACCATAGAAAATTCAGTTGGAATATTGAAAAGAAGAAACTTCATATTTCCATAAGAAGATATTCGATTTGAGTGAAATTTATTCTGTGAATGGAGATCGATATACTGAAATTTCATTCAAATGTTCGTGGCCATAGAACCATAAAAAATTCAATTGGAATATTGAAAAGAAGAATCTTTATATTTTCATTAGAAGATGTCTGATTCGAGTGAAATTTCTCTTGTGAATGTAAACTGATAAACTGAATTTTCATGCATAATTCAAAAAATCATTGTGTTAACAGAACCATGGAAAATACAATTGGATTATTGAAAAAAGCATATTTATATTTCCATGACGAAATATCTAATTCGAGTTAAATTTATTCTGTAAATGAAAACCGATACCTATACTGAATATGCATTCGAAATTTCGTGTCCATAGTATTAACAGAACCATAGAAAATTCAATTGGAATATAGAAAAGAAGAATCTTTATATTTCCATAACAGGATATCCGATTCGAGTGAAATTTCTTTTGTGAATGTAAACTGATATACTCAATTTTCATGCAAAATTTCGTGTCCATAGTGTGAACAGAACCATAGAAAATTCAATTGAAATATTGAAAAGAAGAATCTTTATATTCCCATAACAGGATATCAGATTGGAGTAAAAAAAATTTTGGTAATGTTAACTGGTATAATGAATTTTCATGCAAAATTTCGTGGCCATAGTGTTAACAGAACCATAGAAAATTCAATTGGAATATTGACAAGAAGAATCTCTATATTTCCACAACAGGATAACCGATTCAAGTGAAATTCATTTTGTGAATCAAAACTGATATACTGAATGTTCATGCAAAATTTCAAGAGGAGCGCATCATCAGAACCTTAGAAATCAATATTTGTAATTATTTATTCTTTATATATTTCATATTTTGAAAAATTTCCACAATATAATTCCGATTGTACTGAGATTCTGCATTTATATATTTGGTATCAATCTCAAATCTCATATAAAATTATGAAGTAATAGTCTTATTGCTCCACCAAAGAACGAGCGCTCGAAAGCCTCTGCTCGAATTTTTAGTTAAAATTCCGTAATCTGTCAATTTTCGTAACAGTTACACCAACCGCAAATATACAGAACAAAAGTCACTAGGATGTATAATCTGAATGCTTCATCGAATTACGACAGTATTTCAAAAAAACTTGACTAAAATAGAGGAAATATCATCTTTTACTAGTTGCAGATTGCCATTCCAACACTCGGCATTCGTGTTGTAATAGGATCCTATTCTGCAACTTGTTTTGGAATATGCTATTATGTTTTTTTCTGATCGAATCAATATTGAGTCTTATCGCCTTAGTTACCATATGTCATAACACACTCATATTTCCCAAGGGAAATATGAAACGTCAAGTCTTATTATCCCAAGGGAAATATGAAACGTCAAGTAACATTTTACTAAAAATCGTATAATATGCAACCTTATACATCAGAAAAAAGTCATTTGGAGCTTCTATCAAAAATTTCTTGATCTGCTCCCTGGACAACACTGCTGATTTTTTGGGAACGTGTCCTTTATTTTTGTTCTTAACAAATACTTCCATTTCATCGAATAATTTGAAATTCGTTTTTTCTTTCAAATGTAGCATGGATCTTAAAATAGATAATTTTGGCCATAACGTGTTTGATGAATATTCCTGCAACTAGAGATGGAATGAATTAATCATACATTGAAAATAACAAGAATCAGAGTATCATACCAAATCTTCAAAATATGCTAGCAAAATATTTTGGCTGACACCGTCCACCAAACTTTTTCTTTTCCACTCCCGAAAGCCTCCATACTCATTACTATAGACAGCTTTAGATTTGGCCGGTATCAAAAATTCACGGGCTTTCGCCGTTTGAGTTTCGACGTAGTTCGACATTATTTCAATAATTTTATTTTTGACAAGACGTCAAAATAAAACCAGACAACCATGATTCTCACAATCACGGCCCATAGCAACGTTAAAAATCCAATTAAATCAAAAATTCACAATATAATATTAATTTTTCCATTTTAAGAACGATATTGTTTCGATCAGAAAAAAACTATTGATTACAACACGGGAAAAATGAATACATTTCCCACGATTGTCTATACATCCCTCGGGCTTCGCCCTCGGGATGTAACTAGGACAACCTCGGGAAATATACTATTCATATTTCCCTAGTTGTAATAATAGCTATAATACGCCTATATTCATCCTCTACTGGAATTATCAGCCAATTTGTCTTAGTAGTGTGTTGTTTACAACTGAAAAACTTAGTCACGTTTTTATGAGTTATTCAATTTTTGACTCTTGAAAAGAATGAATCAAGGAATCTATTAAATGCGTAAAAATGGAATAAAGTGCTCCAAAGTACCATGTGGCGACTTTAATTCGACTCAAAAAAGTGGAGAATTTCAAGAAAGCATAACTCTGGAAATTTTGGAACGATTCGGCCCATTAACGAACTCTTTCGATATATTCAACTTTTAAATTTATCCTGAAGAATTTAAGTTCCTAGCTCATTTTGTTCATTCGTTCTGGAAGAATTACTTTTGAGCTCGGTTTTTCCATCAGTGAGTCAAACTTCGACCAATAATCGGAACACCAACGTTACTACGTCATCGAATTTATTAAGTTATCCAGTTATCGATATATACAACCCATAATCAATTTCCCTATAATTTACTTCAGTTCTGAACTCCTTAATAACGGGTATGTATCACGAAACAGACTATTTAATTCAAATATTAAAGCAAGAATACGAAGTTTTATACGCGACCTTACTGATTTCGTAATGTCACCATAAAAAGCTCTTCCTAGTATGTAATTTCAATACCAAAAACTACACCCACCACCGAATAATAAAAGATCCATCGCATTTCAATTTTATACAGCATGTTTCTGAATTGATGCGAAACATTTGAGGGGTTCGGATCATTTTATGGAAAAAAAGTGCCTATAAATGTAGGTCCAGAAATGCATTGTTTCCAGAAACCGTTTTACTTGAAAACTGACTGGAAAAAGTGGTGTTCCGCATGGATATTACACCTCACAATTATTTTTTAATTCTTCGTTAAATTTGTGACCAAAAGCTCTTCGTGGGAGACGCAGTTATGATGTGAGAAAATTAAACATCTAAAGCCTATTTGTTGTTACTTCAACATACAGGGTTTTCATTTCAAGTTGGCCTATTGGACGTTTTCAGAGAACTGGTGAATATTTCATTCTGAAATTTTAGGGGGAGCCTTCAGGATGAAGGAACTCTTCGACTAAAATAGTTTCAAGTTGACAGTGTTGATACGTCTATCTCAAACGCATATCTTTTTTTATTTCGAATGGAATTACCTATTTTTTTATTTATGTATCGATTCAATACCAAATTCGCAGTTTAACCTACTAAAAAAAATTCTCTACCATGCACTGTTGCCAAGTTATGCACAAATTCTTGAAATTTTTGACATCTGCATTGCCTGTTTGGAAATGCAATATCTCGATTATATTCAATACGAACGAAACCAAACTCAGCTATCTCATAGTAGAAAATCCATGCATTCATTTGGCACATTCAATATTTTGATATATCGTAAGGTTCTCCGAAGATTATGCTCCGAAAATGTGGAACTTTAAAATTGGAATATTTAGAGATTTTCAAATGGCAACCCTATATTTATTCAACAGCATTCGATTTTGAATAAAAAATCTTTTACACTAATTTTTTTATTTTGGATAGTTTTCGAATGAGATGAAAAATACTGAAAATAGTTATAGTTCCCATAAATGTAGGAATGCATTGTTACCAAGATACCGGATGTTGAAGTTCATCTTAGAAACTCACTGAAAAAATTCAGGAAAAGCCCTGAGCAGGAGCTCGTGCTTTGATGGAGCAAAAAGACTATTAAAATTTTATATGGGATTTGAGTTTGTTACCGAATATATAAATGCAGAATCTCAGCACAATCGGAATTATATTCTGAAAACTATTCAAAAAATGAAATATGTAAAAAATAAATAATCACAAAACTTAAATTCTATGGTTCTGATGATTCGATCCCCTTGAAATTTCGCATGAACATTCAGTATAGTAGTTTTCATTTTCGAAATAAATTTCACTCGAATTGGACATTCTGATATGGAAATACAAATGTTCCAATTGAATCTTTTATGGTTATGTTAACACTATGGAAGTAACATTTTGCATGAGGCTTATTATGAGAATCTTACATATGGCCCCGAATTTTATTTCGATTAGTTTCGTTTTGTCTGAGATATTGAGGAACAAAAATTTTTATTGGCCATATTTTGGGAAACACCCTGTACGATTTGGCTGGTTAACGACCTTAACCGCGGCATTTGGGAACCGAACTCACCCTGAAAGTCTCAAGTCTCTAGGATAATCCCCTTCAAAGTTATCATTTGACCACGAATTCGTCATCAGGTGGTCGAACCCCATCGTTCGAGACCATTTTCGGCTGAAAATTACAGACATTTGGGCAGAACGATATAGCACTCATTTAAGTAGAACGAGCGCTCAAAAAAAACATCTTAATGTAGTGGCTTCTCACCTATGTAATAAAGCAACGATTAATACACGTTAAGATTTTATTTTTTCTCATGAAAACAGCGTCCCACGCGAAATCAAGACAGAAGGACCCTGTATTTTAGAAGCAATGAATTTCCAGACCTATATTAATGGGAAATTATTTTTGATAAATTAACTTCAATATTAAATATCATAGACCTGGAAATGTTATTGTCACTTTGACATCGATAAAAAAGGTGCATCCTTTTTTATCGGATAAAAACTTCTCTTCCTCAATATGTCAATTAGTCTGTCAGATTTTTGAATTTTGAACATATAGTGCTTTCATTTGAATTATTGTTGTTGTTCATCCATATATTCTGTCGTTAATTTATCTTGCCAAAAAACACTCGAGCTTTTCTTTTATCAGATAAATTTCTCTTCAACTCAAAGTTTTGCCAATCACTAAATTTGCTCGAAAAACTGACATCAGATAAAATCGCTCCACCTTCGGTGTCGCGATTTTATCATGTCAGTTTTTCTCGTAAAATTAGTGATTAGCAAAACTGTTTCGTTGCAAAGAGAAATTTATCCGATAAAAAAAAAGCTCTTGTGTTTTTACTGTTGATAAAATTATCTGAGAAATCACCCTCTTAAATATTTCGCATCAGTTCAGAAACGCCTTGTGTACAACCAATGATTAATTTCCCCATAATTTATTTCAGTTCCAAACTCCTTAATAACAGGTATGTATCACGAAACACACGACACAACTTAATTCGAATATCAAACCAAAAATATGTAGTTTCATAGGCGACCTTAGTGAATTCATAATGCCACCATAAAAAGAGTTCTTCCCAGTTATTTCGATACCTTAAACTACACCCAACACCGAATAATAAGAACCATCTCATTTCAATTTCATGTCTTTTTCCGCTGTTTAAATTCAATAAATAAGCACGAGGAATCGCGTGAACTGTCGCGATAGATAACGCATTAGATGCTAGGACGCGTTATTGACCCGATATGCCCCTGTTATCGCTCGCGTGGGTGTAGTAGTGTCGGGTCGATTACGATTTTACGATGTTACATATGGCACAATTGAATAATTCAGAGTTCCGTTTCTGTACAGATATCCGATATGGTCAACGAGACTCCTCATTTATTTATTACGTCGATGTCTCCTGTGTCTAATCGAACGGAATATGGGGTACCCCAAGGGTGCACGTTTGGTCCCGTTTTATTCATGTGAAGTACAAATTTATTCATTTTGGGACTTAAAAAAGTTTCAATACCGCAATATATGGGCGAAAAGACTCGTCTTTTATTTATTACGTCATGTCCCTTGTGTATAATCGAATGAAGTAAGGGGTTGACCAAGGGTGCGCGTTTGGTCCCGATTTATTCATGTGAAGTTCGAATTTATTCATTCTGGTACTAAGGAAAGTCTCAAAACCAAAAACTTTTGAGCGCTCCTTCATTGTTGGGACAATAATACTTTTATCTCAAAATTTTGTATAGGACTTGAGATTGATACTGAATATATAAAATGCAGAATCCTAGCACGAGTGGAATAATATTCTGGAAATTATTTAGAAACTGTAACTGTAAAAACTTGGCAATTAAAATTATTAAATTCGATGGTTCTGATGGTGGGATCCTCCTGAAATTTTGCATGAACATTCATTATAACAATCTTCGTTGACAAAATCAATTTCACTCGAATCGGATATCTTGTTATGGAAATATAAAGATTCTTCTTTTCAACTTTTTTGAATTTGCAATGGTTCTGTGAACACTATGGCTACAAAATTTTGCATGAGACTTATTATGAGCGTTTGTGGACGCAAAATTTCATTAAGTCTGAGATATTGAGGAACAAAATTTCTGAATGGTCATATGGAATACCCAGTACGATTTGGCTGGTTAACGAACTCAACTGCGGCATTTGAAAACCGAGCTCACCCTGAAAATCTCAAGTCTTCAGGACAATCCTTTCGAAAGTTATCGTGCTATATATATATATATATATTCTTTTGAATTGAGAGCTAACAAAATACAATACATGAAACAAAAAAGTCCCTAGCTGAGGTTGGTGCAAAACGGGGTAGCATACTATTCTGTCGTATGATACCAGAGCACAGGGAAAAACCTCAGTAGAAAAAACCCTGCCTCGCCGTTTTTACAAAATTGAAACTTAAAACTATTCGAATAAATACCTTCAATATTCAGATACAAAATACGTAATTCTTGCTCTTGGGCCAGGAAGGTGTTTCAAACCAGGTCTGGCGTTCCAAGTGATGATTTTCGAATCTTCTGTTCTTCTAAGACCGCTATAGGACCCTACTGAAGGGTAATCATCTCCCATAGATTTAAATAGTGGTATTTCATCCTAAATATCGAATTTAATTTCGGAATAATGATAAAAAACGTGTGACAAACTTATGTCAAAATGACATATCGTGCTAACGGAGGCGGACGGACGGCCCTAGGAACAGAATCGAATTTAACCACGGATTGACATTTGGGCAAAACGATATAGCAGTCGTTCAAGTGGAACGAGCGCTCAAAAAAGCAGACAGATATCTTATATGGTCAACGAGACTCGTCATTCGTTTATTAAATTGTCTGATGTGCATTTCTGAACAGCTCGGTGTAAGTAAATCTGAATTTCCCACGTTTATTTAGTCCTGGAGTGTACAGTCCAAAAAACTGCAAACCAGAAGCGGAGAGAACAAGCTTTATGAAACATTACAGGAGACAATTGACACAATACCAAGAAACGAAACAGTTATTCTAATGGGGGATTTTAATGCCAGAGTAGGGAACACGATAATACCTGGAGTGAAGCAGAGATTTAATGAAGATGTAACTAACGAGAATGGAGAACTACTGATAGACTTTTGCTCACAAAACGAGCTCCGAATAAACAATACTTTCTTCAAACACAAAGAACAACACAAATATACATTTCAAAACACAAGAGGAGATAGGTCAATGATAGACTACATTTTGACAAACAGGAAGATACATTGTACACAGATACTGGACATAAGATGCTTATGTTCTGCAAATATAGGAAGTGATCACAATCTGGTCTTGGGAAAGATAAGAATGGCAATACAGAAACCCCAAAACACAGACCCAATAATTTCCGAAACAAAGATAAAAGTCGAAAGCCTACAAGATGAATCAACAAGAAATCTTTACAAGTCAAGACTGGAGAATGAAATAGACAAAAATCCTGTGACAGAGGAGGAAGACATCGAAGATAGTTGGAGAAAGATAAAAAATAACATCATCAAGGCAGCAAGGGAAGCACTTGGGGAGCGAAAAGTAAATGGAACATCAAGAAGAGTGAAAAATACACCCTGGTTTTGTGAAGAGGTGAAATTAAAATGCCAGGAGAAGACAAAAGCTTATCTCAAATATAGATCAAGAAAAACCAGAGAAGCCTATGAGGAATATAAGACAATCCGAAACGAAACAAATGCTTTAGTAAGAAAGAAGAAAACAGAACATTGGGAAAAATTCTCCAAAGAAATGGAACATGACTTCTATGGATTGCAGAAAGAAATCTGGAGAATGATACGTGGACAGAGAAAGGAAATGAAAGAGCTAATAGAAGTGAGGCACATCGAAAAGGATACATGGATAGACCACTTAAAACAATTACACAATGGAACAGAAAACTTAACACCGGAAACACCAGAAATTGTAACGGATGAAATACTACAAATAGAGGAGCAGGAAGTCGAACAAGCACTCAAAAATTAAAAAATCGGAAGTCAGCTGGTAAAGACGGAATACAAAATGAACTATTGAAGTATGGAGGAACAAAACTAACTAGTGAATTAACAAAGTTTATAAATAAGATAATACAAGAATCGCGGATACCGGAAGAATGGCGAACAAGCATAATGATACTACTCTTTAAGAAAGGTGAAAAGACCGATCCTAACAACTACAGAGGAATTAACCTCCTGTGCACAACGTTAAAACTGACTACAAAAATTATTAGCAACAAAATAACCTCACTAACACAAATTTCGGAAGAACAACAAGGATTTAGGACCGGGAGATCTTGTAACGACGCAATATTTGTAATTAGACAAATCAATGAGAAATCAATTGAATATAACAGACCAGCGTTCCTATGTTTAATAGATCTTGAGAAAGCGTTCGATAGAGTTCAATTACAGGACGTAGTGCACATACTCTACAATAGAAACATTCCATTGAAGATAATAAAACTTGTCGAAGACATCTACACTAGAAATAAAATAGAAGCAAGGGTGAATTCAGAGTTAACGGACCCAATAGATGTAACAACTGGTATCCGACAGGAGACTCATTGAGTCCCTTGTTATTTAACATCATATTAGACGAAATTATTAAGCAAGTTAAAACAAAGAGGGGTTATAGAATGGGTAACAGAGAGATACAAATATTGTGCTACGCCGATGATACTGTGCTAATAGCTGAGGATGAAGATGACCTGCAGAGACTACTGCACCAGTTTAATATAACCGCGAAAAAATTCAATATGAAAATATCAGCAGAAAAAAACAAAATCAGTAGTAATCTCTAAAGAACCAATAAGATGCAAATTAGAAATTGATGGCCAGATGATAGAACAAGTGATGTCGGTTAAATATTTGGGAATCAAGTTAACATACAACAACGATATAGAAGAGGAAGTGAGAGAGCAGACAATGAAAGCCAACAGAATAGCAGGTTGTTTGAATGATACGATATGGAGGAATAAGCACATAAGAACGGAAACAAAATCTAGAATATACAAATCTGTTGTTAGACCAGTTATGACCTACACCGCCGAGACGAGACCACAAACAAGTAGAACTCAAAGATACCTAGAAACAAGCGAGATGAGAACACTGAGAAAGATTGCAGGAAAAACATTGTGGGACAGGGAAACAAGTGAAAGCATAAGACGCATATGCGAAGTTGACAATGTTAACACTTGGGTAAAGAACAGAAAACGGGAATGGAACCAACACATAAACAGGATGACGGAACAGCGGATAGTAAAGATAGCCCGAGATAAGTCGCCGGGAGGTCGAAGAAGTGTAGGACGCCCGCGAAAACGATGGAACGACGACTTATGACGAAATTGCATTAAAGAAAAACAGGCAGAAATGCCTATATATAAAGAAGAAGAAGATTTAGTCCTCGGAAGATACTTTTCATAAGTTGATCTGAATTACCTTCATTTAGTTGGTCTTCTGGAGTTACTTAGTTAACTTTTAGTCAAGCCCCGTATTCTCGACAAGTGATCTTGCGATACGTATACGAACTCCATTGCGCAGGTAAAGGAGGGACTCGCGCAATGAAGTTCATATAAACTTTGAAAAATCCTTTGTCCAGAATACGGCACCTGTCCGTCAACTCTTGTTCAAAGGTGTTTTCAGCAATGAGATACTTCTCTATTTTGAACTGAATCTTGTCCAGTATGAACACTGGTTAGTCAACTTAGAATGTTATACAGTCCACTGTTATTGCATTGCGTTTATTAGACAGCTTTTTTTAATTTGACTTCTTTGTATGTCATATGTTACAGGATACGCCTCCTGAATTTATTTCATAAAATGGTCATCTCATCAGAATGCTCTCGTTAGTCAATATTATTACAATGTCTCTTGATTCTCGTGTTGTAATGAATAATGTGAAGTTTTGTGTCTTTCCATATCAATTATCTGGAACCACCCTCATTAATTAATTGATTTCACAATTGTGAATTACAAAATTTGAACACCCGATTTTGAACACCTTCTCTACCTGGAGGCGCGACCCTCACGCCAGGCGACATAAGAGCGAAGTCTGTTAAGAAAATAATCAACATTTCTAGCTACAGTCTGATAACGCACGAAAGAACTCATTTGTTGAAGTGCAGAAAGGTAGTCGCGGTGCCAATCTACCACAATCTGATCTTATCTTACCGATTTAAACACTGCAAATCCTGTATTCACCATAAATATCTATCACCCCGATTACACTCAGCTCACTTCCACGGCAGGGAGCAGAGAATTGAGCAGGGAAGTGGGCAGCGCGAGAATGTAATCACTACACTTCCCTGCTGCCTTCCGCTGCTCCTCGTGCTGCCTCATGCTCCCTAAATTGGCGGTTTTTCGGACGGAAGTCAAAGGACCAGCAGTACGAGCGGCAATGAGTGATTACATTCAGCTAGGTTGCTGTGGCTGCGCTGACAACAGAATCGCCGAACGCTCTTACGAAATTTATAATATTTTCGAAAATATTGTTATTATTATTGTCGAGAAAATGTCCACGACGGAGTGGAGTGAAACTTCGATTTTGAAAATATTTTTTCAGTATTATGTGCCTTTTATTTCCTATCCCAAAACAGGTAATTTTACAACTAACAATTCTGACGAATGTTTAAATTTTCCATCAGTGGTGAGACCAAAATTATTGCAAAAATCACACGAGCTATAGTAATTTCACAGGAATTTCAATTAAAATCAATTTAAAATCCCATTTTTGAAATAAAAATGACTAAAAGAAGTAAATTAACTTTTATCGGGATTCAATAATTTCTAGCCCATCCGCCTTCTAAGGTCGATTACAACAAAAAAAAGTCGAATCAAGTACTTTTTGTATTTCTAAACCGAAAATGAATGATTGGGTACATCCTACTGAAAACTGAATTTCTCGCTTTCAAGCTTTTCTTGGGTGACTTGCAGATACACAGGAAGCTGAATATTATTTATTAATGAATCAAAATTTAGGACGATCATGTTAAAAAGATAAAAACTGCAACATGCATTTGAAAAACACTCAAAGATTCATAACTCGAGAACTCCAAAAACTCGCATAATATACATGGGGTATTTTTGGATAGCTACCGATCTGAAGAATCTAAAAAAAAATTGTTGACGTCAATCTCCTGAACATCCTGTATAAATCAACGGGACAAAACGCTGATCTGCAATTTCTTCGTCCGTCATTGCCGATTGGTGGTCGCGAGAGCAATGCTGCGGCAGAGTCTGAATGCTCACTGCCTTCGATACTGCTGCAGAAGTATTTCGGGAATTATTGCCGACAACGCGAGCTGCAGTAGCAGGGGCTGAGTGTAATTAATTTATGCTTATGAAGAAATAAGATATAACTCACCTCTTTTGGCACATGTTTGGTACTGAAGTAAACGTGAAAGGTAACTAATTCTCTGACTAGAGGATCGGTGCAATCCCTGAGATAGGCGATCGAGTCCAAGGTGTTCTTGAAATCGGTGCCAGGGGCGTGCAGGGCAACGCTGATGGGGCCCTTCCAGTGCTCTAGCAACGGCACCAAATTGTCCATGAAGGAATAATCAGCGTGCGTCGTATAGGTTATGGTCTCGTGGCATTTGAACTGCTTCTCTGCGCGCACGTAGTTGTATAGCACCCAGTAGTCGCCACGTTGCTGCGTCTTGGGCACCACCGGCCTGACCAGGCAGTTGGTGATGGTTCTCACCTTGTCCAGGACGGAACGGTACTTGCGCTCTTCGTCGGTGAGCTGTTGTTCTTCGTTTGCTTCTGCGTCGTCCATCATGGCTATTTGCTCTTCTTTCAGGGGAAAAGCGTCTGCACCAGAGGATGGCAGTTCTTGGGCCGATGGAACTTGTTCCTGCGGAGGCTGGGGTTGGGTTTCGCTGTTAACGATAGGCTGGGAGTTGTCTGGGGGCTCTATAGCCCTAGCTTCGGCTTTTGGTTGTTCCATAGCTGCTCGGTTTTCGTCTATGGCTTCGATGTTTCTGTCTACGGACTGGACTTGGACTTCTTCAGGGACAACCTGGAAATAACAGAGTTTGTGCCAGTTTTACAGATACTTTCAAGGACGTGAAGCCACAAGCTGAATTTCTGCCAACAAATATAAAGGGTGTTTCGATAAAAGAGAAGGTTTAAATTGCTTGCCATATATGACAGTCATAACCTAACATTATTATGGCGTAACAGGTAGATGGTTGACAGATAGGATATGGATCATGGTGAAAAACATTTCAAAAAAGCCCTGAGTAGTAGCTTTTGAGTGCTCATTCTTTGGTGGAGCAATAAGACTATTACCTGATAATTTTATATGGGATTTGTGATTGATACCAAATATCTGAATGCAGAATCTCAGCACAATGGGAATTATATTTTGGAAATTATTCAAAAATGAAATATTTAAAAAAAAATAATTACAAAAATTACATTCTATGGTTCTGATGATGCGATCGCTTGAAATTCTGCATGAACATTCAGTATAGTAGTTTTCATCCTCAAAATAAATTTCACTCGAATCGGATTTCAGTTATGGAGATTCTTTTTTCAATATTCCAATTGAATTTTCTATGGTTCTGTTAACATTATGGCCACAAAATTTTGCAAGAATATTCAGTATATCAATATTTTTTCACAGAAAAATTTCACTCGAATCGGATATCTTTTTATGGAAATATAAAGTTTCTTTTTTTCAATGTTCCAATTGAAATTTTCCATGGTTTTGTTCACATTATGGCCACAAAATTCTGCATGAGTCTTGTTATCAGCTTTTTACATCTGGCCGTAACATTTCATTCCGATAGGTTTCTTATTTTCTGAGATATTGCGGAACAAAAATTTTTAATGGCCATATTTTATGGAGTTTGTTAACTATCCAAATCGTACAGGGTGTACGATTTGGATAGTTATCAAACTCAACTAAGTCATTTGGGACCCGAACTCATCCTGAAAATTTCAAGTCGCTAGGACAATCTCTTTGGAAGTTATTGTGCTAACGGACGGTCGGATGGCCCCACGGAAAGAATTAAATTTGACCACGATTTCGTCATCAGGGAGTCGAACCCTATCGTTCGAGACCATTTTCGGCACAAAATTAGACAATTACAGGCATTTGGACAAAACGATAAAGCGCTCGTTTAAGTAGAACGAGCTCCCAAAAAACCGCGCAATTTGAAACAATTTTCATATTTCCAAATCAATAAATATTTCAAAACTTCGATAATGGAAATAACATTTTATTCGTTTTGTCCTATCCCCTTATATAGGAACTCACACATGTAATCGAAAAAAGTTTCAAATAAAAGTTGCTCGTATTACTGTAATCTTCTATTGTATAATGATTTCGAAATGGCGTCGAGCTTATATACCGCGTGGTGACATAAAGTTAAAATTTCTTAAATGGAACACCTTATAAATTATTATATTTTTGAAAAGAACTCGGAAACACGATTTCATTTAATATGTATAACATTAATGGTCCATAATGTTTCGTTCCTACTTTGAACTGCAATAAAATAGTCTCTATGAAATGGATTTGAATGAAACTTGCACTGGGAGTTTTTCAATTTAGTTGTTTCTCATATTCAATCGCTAACTATCTGATAGGCTAGGCACTGTTTAAAACCAATGCAAAATTGTTTTTTCTATTTCTTTTAATCTCAAGTAATTTGATAGACAGCGATTCAAATCAATGCGATTGTCTTTCTTCGACCTTCAAATATCTCGAGAGTTTTAACACTCTATATTGAGTTACCTCATTCGAAATATCTTTTCAAGAAGGATCATAATATGTAGGGTAGCATATGTCTAAAATCTATTATGGAAAAGTTATAGACGACTTATTTATGTAATGTTGAAATTTTATAGTATTATCATTTGAATATTTCGTTGTCAAGGTTACGGCATTATTGCCATTAGCTGCTTGATTTAGAAGAATTTAAAAGCAAATTCACCCATCAAACAAAATGAATTCATTAATCATCTAATCGTCTAATCAAATCACAACAAATCTAATCACAGTAAATGTTCCAAATAGCCACCATTTTGGGCAATAAAAGAAGTGAATCGCTTTTCGAAGCTTTTATTTAGATTCGTCTTGAAAAAATCTTTTAAATGATTTAACTGAATATAGGGTGTTCCATTCGAAAAATTCGAGATATTCGGAGGTTGGAGAAAAACAATCGCATTGGTTTTAATCACTGCCTATCAAATTGTTCGCGATTGAATATGAAAGACAACTAAATTGAAAAACTACCAGTGCAAGTTTGATTCCAATCCATTCCATAGAGACCTCTTTATTGCAGTCTGAAGTTGGACCTAGTTCGAATGGGACACCCTGTACATTGAAATCTTGCGCTCTCATTGTAACACACCCTTCAAAAATCATAGATCAGACACTCACCTCGTGTTGGTCACCAGTTCTGTGTCCCTCGAAGATCATGACACCGAAGTAAACGCAGCATGCAATCAGCAACACCTTCAAGAAGAAGGTTTTCTTACTGGAGTACATCTCTCTGGTGATTTGTGACTAGATGCGAATAAAAACGACGGCGTCGCTAGCGTCGAAGTCAACGCGGGGATGGAGGCATGATCAAAGGCGTCGACATGGAACTTCGATGTGCCAGGAACTTTTACGACCACTGTGTATACGAAACCTGGAAAAGAGGAGGTGTTTATAGACTCGACATTATGTACACAAAATTTTAAATAGATCATCATATCATATTTTCTGATTTTCAAGATCTCTTGACCTGAAAGCAATAGAGAATATTTGGAAAGAATTACAAGATACGAGGGCAATTCAAATATAAACGAGACTTCGATTTTCAGGCACAATAGTGGGGGGAGAACATTCCTGATTTTTTTGTTGTTGGGTAGATTTGTCAGGAGTAAGGGAAGCATGTCGGATTGCCTCATCGACCCTCTCGGTGTCCACTGTGACGATGTTTGAGCAAGAGGTTCCTCTGTCAATTGAGCAACGTATTGTTCTCTACACTCCTTACTCGCTTGTTTAGACTCCGGGGTGTAATGGTGAGTGAGTGATAAATTGGTCTCCTTGTTCCTGAGATCGTGCAAGAAGAGGCCCACACACCTGAAAGCGATGCAATTTCTGGTCAGCTGTGAGAAGGCGAGGAAACCACCTGGCGCAACCCTTCCGGTACTCTTACTCCTCTGTGAGTATGGAGTAGGTGCTCCCATAACTTATCCCGACCTAACTTGCAATTTCAGAAGTGGTACGACGTTTGTCGTCTTCAATAAGCAGTCGAACACTACTGGTGTTGTTCGCTGTGGTCATTTTCTCTCATTTTCTACACAATCACGACCCTCCACGAACTATTTATGCCATGCAAACACTCTGGCTCGGGACAGTGTTTTTTCTCCGAACATGGGCAGTCAATCTCCTCAAGATTTTGTCCAGTTTTACGCCTTCTGCGGCGAGAAACTTGATTACAACACGTTGCGCAATTGACGGAGAAACCTCTTGCTCAAACATCGTCACAGTGGACACCGAGAGGGTCGATGAGGCAATCCGACGTGCTTCCCCTACTCCTGACAAACCTACCCAACAAAAAAAAATTAGGAATGTTCTCCTCCCACTATTGAGTCTGAAAATCGAAGTCTCGTTTATATTTATAATTGCCCTCGTACATTAGTACCTTCAGGATTTTGGCAGCGGTTTGATCAAGAAAGCCTCAAGAACTTGATTGAAAGGTTGTTTATGATTTTTTTAAATTAGTATGTTGGTGCATGTAATAGTTTATTACTTAACTACACTGACCGCAATATAATCGATCCACTCAAAAATCGATGAAGTTTGTTAATTCACAAATATGTTATTTGTCCGATTCAATTGATTTTTTTTTCAATTGTAGGTATGTTCATCCTTAATCAATCACCAGTTTTGAATTTCACGAAGACTTGGCGTACGCCATTTTATACAGGGTGAAACAAAATCTGTTTTTTTACCCTAATTTTAGAACCACCCTGGTGTGTTCCAGTTGTTCCACAATGTGATTTCTTTTTTCATCATCAGGACACATCTTCTCTTGACAATTTTATTCTTCATTCATAACAATAGTTCAATTTTTGTTAAAGATACAGGGTTTTCAGTAAAACATTAAATTTCGCTAACTCTACAATATTACTTCAACAAATTCAACCTAAAATACTGACCTAATGAAAACAAACTGAAAACAAAGTCAAAAACATAATGTGTTTTCCGCCCAGACGCAGATAACAGGTGCAATTCGTCTCGGCATGTCCTCATTGAGGTTTTGAATAAATTAGAGCATTACTGAGCTGCTGCAAATTTTCAGGAGTTGGTACGCGAGATTGAATTTTCCTCCCTAGAGCATCCAAACATGCCCAATTGGGTTCAAATCTAGTCTTAGAGCAGGCCAGTTGAATTCTTGTTTATCAACCTCTGCTAAATACTCCCTGGCAATCCTAGCTACATGCAGTTGATGCGGTCGGGTATTATAAAGTATTAGCATGAAGTCTTCTTCAATAAACGCTTTCCACACAAGTAACGTACATACAGGGTGGCAGGATTAGTGATCACTGAACTACAACTTCTTGACCCTATGAGATAGAAAAAAATGAATGACACATTCATATTTTTTCGAGAAACTCATTATGCCGTCAACCGAATTGCTCTATCTTCATTTGTTTTCGAGTTATATACCAAAATTGACATTTGAGCAATTTCATTTTGGCCATTATCTCCGTTTCTGTTTGTGCTATAAGCTTGAAACAAAAACATGCTACAGACACTGTTTTGATAGGAATCCAGTGGCTTGATTTATATCATGAACTTCTGTTTTTTTCTTATCGAAACAATAATTTATTTCGATTGCAAAAGATTCTATCGAAGAATCATTTATATGTCTGTGGTACAGGCCCTTCACAGAATGCCGAAAAGATTTTGATCTTTCGACTTGTTGAATGTTTTTGAAACATAGATAAATTGAAAATAGTAATCATCGAAATGAATACAATCTTCAATTTATAGGCTCACAGAACTTTCTTCAGGCGGACTGGGATGGTTATTCAAGATGTTGTCAATGAGGGAAGAGACAGACCGGTTTCTGCCTCATTAGGCCTCGTCAGTGTCCCATATCTCTCAGAGACAACATCCTATTGAAAAACTTCTTCATTTAAGACTACTTGTAAGAAGCTATCGAGTAGCAACTAACAGATGGTAACATCTAGTAGTGTTTGTAATTGTAATTTTCCGTCTAAACTCAGAGGGAACTACAGGGCGCTTAGTTCACGACCTCCCGTACAACCAATTAACGTTTCATTTAGCCGCGATCGCATCTCTACGTCCACTCGATGCCTCATCAGTGAAAGTCTGAACGTGAGAGACCAGCAGGAGCACGTAGATCGAGAATCCGCTGAAGAAGACGTTCGTTCAAGTCAACGGCGACAATCACCAGATCTAGCTAACTGCGAATTTTTGATCGTTTTCAAAATACAAATAAGCGCGCAAAATCTTTCAACTTGTTATGTTATTTATAATAGAAATTGGCATGTTTGATATTACGATAGTTCTTTTTCGGGGCAGAGCTAGTTACACGGCGCTAAGTTCACGACCTGCTGTTCAACCAATTAACGTTTCATTAAGCCGCGATCACATCTCAATGTTCACTCGGTCGGTGCCTCATCAGTGAAAATCTGAACGTGGAGGACGTGGAAGAGCAAGTGGATCGAGAATCCTCTGAAGATGACGTCCACCATTCAAGTCAAAATGGCAACGTTTTCAAAATACGAATAAACGTGCAAAATCTTCCGACTTGACTTTATAAATGTTATTTGTTATAGAAATTGGCATGGTTAATATCAGGCTAGTTCTTTTTTCCGTCTAAACTCAGAGCGAACTCTGCGGTTCACGACCTCACATGCGACCAATTAACGTTTCATGAAGCCGCGATCACATCTCCAAGTCCACCCAGTGCCTCATCAGTGAAAGTCTAGACGTGGAAGATCTGTAGGAGCACGTGGATCGAGAATCCGCTGAAGAGGACGCCCATTTAAGTTAACAACCCGTTGTTACGGTTTCTTGCAAAATCTTCCGACTAATTTGATATTATCTGTGAGAAATATCGGCTTAGTAGATATCACGCTAGTTCTTTTTTCCATCTAGACTCGGGACGAACTCTAATGCGCCAAGTTCACGACCTCCTGCATAACTTATGAATAGTTGAGCCGCGATAGCATCTCCATGTCTATTCGATACTTAACCAGTGAAAGTATGAACCTGGAAGACCTAGAGGAGCACGTGGATCGAGAATCCGCTGAAGACGACGTCCATTCAAGTTTACGATCCGTTAAGATTTCTTGCAAAATCTTCCGACCTGTTCAATGTTATTTGTGAGAAATATCGGCTCAGTTTATATCACGCAAGTTCTTTTTTCCATCTAGACTCGGGACGAACTCTAAGGCGCCAAGTTCACGACCTCCTGCATAACCAATTAATGTTTCGTTGAGCCGCGATAGCATCTCCATGTCTATTCGATAACTAATCAGTGAAAGTATGAACCTGGAAGACCTAGAGGAGCACGTGGATCGAGAATCCGCTGAAGACGACGTCCATTCAAGTTTACGATCCGTTAAGATTTCTTGAAAAATCTTCCGACCTGTTCAATGTTATTTGTGAGAAATATCGGCTTAGTTGAAATCACGCAAGTTCTTTTTTCCATCTAGACTTGGAACGAACACAATGCTGCCAAGTTCACGACCTCCTGCATAACCATTTAACGATTCATTAAGCCGCGATAGCATCTCCATGTCCATTCGATGCCTAACCAGTGAAAGTATGAGCCTGGAAGACCTAGAGGAGCACGTGGACCAGGAATCCGCTGAAGACGACGTCCATTCAAGTCTACGAATCGTTATTACGATTTCGTGCGAAATCTTCCGACTCATTTTGTTATTTGTGATAAAAATTAACATGATTGATATCACGATAGTTCTTTTTTCCGTCTAAAATCAGAGCTAGTTACACGGCGCTAAGTTAACGACGTGCTGTTCAACCAATTCATGTTTCATTAAGCCGCGATCACACCTCAATGTCCACTCGGTTCCTGATCAGTGAAAGAATGAACGTGGAAGACCTAGAGGAGCACGTGGATCGAGAATCCGCTGAAGACGACGTCCATTCAAGTCTACGAATCGTTGTTACGATGTCGTTCGAAATCTTCAGACTTGTTTTGTTATTTGTAATAAAAATTGGCTTGGTTGATAACACGTTAGTTCTTTTTTCCATCTAAAATCAGAGCTAGTTACACGGCGCTAAGTTCACGACCTACTGTTCAACCAATTAACGTTTCGTTAAGCCGCGATCACATCTCAATGTCCACTCGGTACCTCATCAGTGAAAGTCTGGACGTGGAGGAGCACGTGGATCGAGAATCCTCTGAAGATGACGTCCACCATTCAAGTCTACGGCGACGACCCGTTGTTACGATTTCGTCACCGATGCTCAGGAATGTGATTCGGTTCCGTTTTAATCGCAGGAAACTGGTTGTTGTTGTTCTCCCATTCGAAGATTATGATCGGTTCTCAGAAAAATAAATCGATAACTGTACACTGTAAAATTATTTTAGTTCGGGTTCATTTTCTTAAACCTCGAGTTATGTGATGCTGTTGAAATTATCCATGGAGATTATTTTATAGGATACGATCTGGCATTACACGACTCGTCATAGCTTAGAATTGAAAAGTTCTTCTTCGACATACGAGGTCTGTTCAACAATTTAATAAAAGCCCTGAGTAGGAGCTTTTGAGCGCTCGTTTACTGGTGGAGCAATAAGACTATTACCTCAGAATTGTATATGCGATTTGAGATTGATACCAAATATATAAATGCAGAATCTCAGCTCAATCGGAATTATATTCTGGTTATTATTCAAAAAATGGAATATATAAAAAAATACTTACAAAAATTTATTTCTATGGATCCCCTTGAAATTTTGCATGAACATTCAGTATATCAGTTTTGATTCACAAAATAAATTTCCCTTGAATGGATTATCCTGTAATGGAAATATAAAGATTCTTCTTTTCAATATACCAAATGAATTTTCAATGGTTCTGTTAACACTAAGGCCACAAAATTCTGCATGAAAATTTAGTTTTTCGGCAACCGTCCGGGAAGTACCCACTTTCCGGACGCTTTTTCTTTGAGAAAGAAGCCTTTCCCGGCCTAGTCCGAGAAGTACGTACTTCCCGGACTAGGCCGGGAAGAATCACGTCGTTTTGATCATAGTAAATATGAAAATCTTGGTAGGTATATTTTTGATAAATGAAGTTACCATAGCACTGAGAAAACGGCTGACAGTTCATATAAAATTAGTTGTCAAGAATTTGCATGTTTTCTGATCGCAATCCCAATCCGCATTAAAATATGGAAAGCAGCAGTGATAGTGACAATGAAATGTGCCTTGGGAAATTTCCAATATAGCAGCCGCTGCTACAGCACAATTATTGCCTGAAAAATCAAAATCAAGGTATGAAAACGTGTATGATTCGTTCACGAAATGGATGGAGATGAAGCAATGCAAAATTATAACAGAGGATGTAATGTTGGCCTATTTGGCGCATAAATCAGAAACAGTCAAATCCTCCACTCTGTGGAGCATGTACTCTATGTTGAAAAGTACCATTTTAGTAAAGAAAAATGTGAACATAGCCATTTTCCCAAAAGTTCTCGCATTTCTTAAAAGGAAGAATGTTGGTTACAAAGCCAAAAAATCAGAAGTTTTCAGCAGTGAACAGATCAGCAAATTCATTAGAGAAGCGGATAATGATACATATCTAATGCTGAAGGTGATTTTAACAAAATATTACGATTGTAGGATATAAAAGTATCAACTTACTTTTCAGGTAGCAACAATTATTGGGTTAGCCGGCGCGTGCAGAAGAGAAGAACTGACAAAAATGTCGATTGATTTAATAAACGATAAGGAAGACATGTTGCTTGTGAAAATACCGGATTCCAAAACACATATTGAGAGAACTTTTGTTGTAATTGGGCAAGAAAACCTGCTGTTGTATAGACAATATTTATCTTTACGGCCATCTCATACTCCACACAACAGATTATTCGTGAATTACAAAAAGGGAAAATGTTCGATTCAGCCTGTTGGTATCCACACTTTCGAGAGTCTCGGAATGAAAATCGCAGAGTTTTTACATTTACCCAATCCTAAAAATTACACAGGCCATAGCATTCGTCGAACTTCGGCGACGTTATTTGCTGACAATGGTGGAAACATCACAAATTTGAAGAGACACGGTGGCTGGAAGTCTACCAATGTGGCTGAAGGATATATAGATAATTCCCTTGAAAACAAAATTAAAATTGCCAAGACCATTCAAAAATCACCAGAAAAAAATAATCGATGCGAAACGGAAACTTTGCCATCTTGTTGTGGCTTCAACAAAAGGAATTTAAATATACCAGGCATTTCAAACAAATTGAATCCCTTCAATATCAGTAATTGCTCGAATTTTAATATAAATATTAATATAAATAAGAATTAGAATGTTTCTGTTAATATGTGATATTTTCTGTTCTGTTTAATTTAAATAAGAATTAAAATATATAAAAAAGAAATGTGTCGTCTCATTGATTTGTTATTCTAGACGGTTGCCGAAAAAATATTGTACGCAACACGCCCGAAAATGGTTTTTTTGGACTCATAGACTTCTAGGACTCGCTTGCGCTCGTCCTAGAATTTTGTCTATTCGTCCAAAAAAACCCTATTTTCCAGACTTGTTACGTAAATTACTATTTTCTCCAACCATCAAAAAATGTTGACTTTTCTGTACTATTTTCAGGTGCAAAAGTCATAAATTCTCTTACCGTACAAAAATTTGCTCGTTGCTTGGCAACACTTTTAGTCCTAGGATTAAAAAATTTACTTTTAATCCTTGGATTAAAAGTAAATGCATTTGAAGTCTACTTGACAATCACTGTCATGATTCTGTGTTCAAATTCATAACCAAATTATGAACGATTTTTCACTAAAACCAATTTTATTGTAATTTTGACTTGGTTGGAGAAAAAATAGTATATATTATTCGGATTAAAAGTGCCTATTTTAACTCGCAATTTTGCATTCGCTCGGCTACGCCTCGCAACTGCAAATATTGCTCGTAAAAAAAAGATGCACTTTTAATCCTTATAATATAATATACTATTATCAATCCTAAACCATAAAATGAATTTCTCTCGAATAGAATATCTTCTTATGAAAATATGAAGTTTCTTCTTTTCAATATTCCAATTGAATTTTCTATGGTTTTTTTCACATTATGGCCACAAAATTTGAGGCTTGCTATGAGAATCTTGTATTTGGCCGTAACATTTCATTTCGATTGGTTTCGTTTCTTCTGAGATATTGAAGAACAAAATTTTGGATGGCCATATTTTATGGAACACCCTGTACGATTTAGCTGGTTAACGAACTTAACCGAGCGATTTGGAACCCGAACTCATCCTGAAAATCTCAAGCCTCTAGGACAATCCCTTTGAAAGTTATTGTGCTAACGAACGGACGGCCCCACGGACAGAATTGAATTTGACTACGAATTCGTCATTAGGGAGTCTAACCCTATCGTTTGAGGCCATTTTTGGCTCAAAATTCGAAAATTACAGACATCTGGGCAAAACGATATAGCACTCGTTTGAGTAGAACGAATTGAAAATACAGTCGAGTGCAAATTATGTGTTTCAGTTATTCTTAAAAACAAACGCGTAATTTGAAATCGATTTTCAGAGAGAGACTATGTCGTGTGAAATATTACAGGCTGTTTTCTAATTGAATGTCAATATTTAAGGGGGTTTTGAGCCATAAAAGTCAGTGTCGTGCCACTAACTGTCTAAATAATACAGGGTCTCTATAAATGATTATAACAGCGCAGTTGGCGTTGGACTATTTATAAATATCTATATTCTGATGTAAAATTCAAATTAAACAAACGATACTGTGAGTTTGGGCTGGTAATTCCTAAAGAAATTGAAAATGTGACTGAAATTATAAATTTTTAGGGGATTTGTAAGGAAAGATAAGATGAAAAATGTCCAAAGCAACCTAGGTTGTTACAATCATTTACAAAGACCCTGTATTTGAGGCTGTGTTAATTGGGTCGGCACTGGTTAACTTTAAACCCCCTGTTACTCAAAAGGTAAGACGTTTAGGACATATGTTCATATAAATTTTTCTCTTGAAATAGACCCAAAAATCACCCCCATAAATATTGACATTCAATTAGGAAACAACCTGTATATTATAGTGTTAGTAACTTGGTGTTTTTTCACATTATAAACATAGTGTATGATTTTGGCTTGTCTCATAAATGTAAATGTCTAAAGAGATCAATAAAGCTTCTATTATTATAATTAAATCCAAGTAAAAATCGTCTTCACGAAGCCGATACCCCCCAGGTCATTCGCCAACCTGGCGAAGGCCCCCATCGGTCTGAGAACAAAGAACTCGGACCTGAAGACCACGCGATACGTCGGAAGTCCATCAATTTTCCTCCCGCTCACCTTCGACGAGTCTCTCGTCCGTTCGTTTTACGGGCATTCTCGGAACGTGTAAACGTTGCTAAAAAAAGAAAAGCCGCGGAAGTAGGCGGAAATGACTTATGCGCGCTCGTCCACAGCCTCTCGTCGATTCCTGCGGAAAACGTTCACCTTAGACGTCTGGGCCAATTAGTCGGCCATCTTTCTCGCTCCGGGCTGCGAAGGGCGATGCTTAATTCGATTTGCACGTTTTGGTCCTTCGAACCGGATAACGACGACGTCAGACGAGGTTTAGGTATAGGTTCTGATGGGTTACTTTGCAGGAAATGTTGAGATATTTTAAATATCAAGAAAGTAAGCACTGAGAAAAACTTTCAGGACCTTGCTAAGTAAATGAGAGGAATGGAAACGGAAATACACCGAATATAACCTCAGAGAAAATACCGTAAAATGGTATACAGATGGTTTCAAAATCTCTACAGGAGCTGGCGCTGGGATATACGGGCGAAGTACCAAGTGTGCACTGTCGCTAGGCTCATGTATGAGCGTCTTTCAAGCGGAAATCTTAGCTTTTGAAAGATATCTAGATGTAAATCTAGAGAGAAACACTCAGATAGTCAAGATGTTATTAAAGCACTCAGCTCCTACGTCATCGATTCAAAGATGATCTGGGAGTGCCGGAACAAACTCAATGAGGTAGGCAAGAAAAATAAGGTCATTTTGATCTGGTTCCCGGCCATTCGGGAATCAAAGGAAACGAAGAGGCCAATACACTCGCCAAAGAGGGCTCACGAATGTCACTCATTGGCCCAGAACCCCTCTGTGGTGTTAATGTACCTATAAGAAGGAGTTTCTGAGGAAGGACCAAGTCGAGAAAGAAACACTCTGGCGGAATCTCCCAGGGATGGATTTCACTAAGTTCCTTCAGAACTTTGAAACAGCAAGACCCAAAAGCTATCTGGATCTTGGTAAGAAACAATTACACCTCCTCACTGGCTTTCTCACAGGGCAATGTCGCCTCAGGAAGCACCTGTTGAGGATGGGATCTATGGGGAGGAGGAAGAAACCCCCATTCGCCTAGTCACGGAATGCTTTGCCATTGCGAGTGAGGAACTAGCTTCGTTGAAGCATTCACAAGTATTGGATTTCATCAGATCTCTGGAACTGGAAGGCGAGCTGTAAAGGATGTGGTCAGAACAGCTCTGTAAGGGGGCACAATAGACCTTGAGGTCGCAGTGAACTGTAACCCCTTTTTGAACTATAACAATAACTAAAATGAGTAAACATTCGAAAAAAATTGATTTCAATTCCAGAGTCTTAAACCAATAAACGTCAATTTGCGTAAAACACGAACAGACGATGAGCGTTAACCTAACTCTTTCATTCAATATGTAACAATTGTTCGCGAATTTCTTTAATACCTTAATCTCTTTAATAATATTGCCTAAGCTTCTTCGATAAAGTTGATTTTCGGCGAATATTTCAAGGTTTTCTTCTATAAAAAATTCAATTACAATTTTCCAGATACTTCCGTCTATTGAAACGAAATTGTCAAATATTTTTTCAGTACTCATAAATCTCTCTAAACAGAATCACTGATAAGGGATTTATTTGAATATTGAAAGGATTTCTCAGGACAAAAAGTGATTATTCATCAAAATTGACTGACTGTATTTCGTGACGCAAAGAGGATATCTATATCATTTATTTTTTCTCCTCTTTTTGAGCGCTCGTTCACTTTAAATAAGTGCTATACCGTATTGCCCAAATGTCTGTAATTATCTGTATTCGTGGTTAAATTCAATTCCGTCTGTGGGGCCGTCCGGTCGTTAGCACAATAACTGTCCTAGAGACTTGCGGCCATATGCAAGATGCTCATAATAAGCTTCATGCGAAATTTTGTGGCCTCAGTGTGAACAGAACCATAGAAAATTCAATTAGAATATTGAAAAAAAAGAAACTTCATATTGGCATAACAGAATAACCGATTCAAGTGAAATTTATTTTGTGAATAAAGACTGAAATACTGAATGTTCATGCAAAATTTGCAGAGGATCGTATTATCTAAACCATAGAATTTAATTTTTGTAATTGTTTATTTTTAACATATTTCATTTTTTGAATAATTTCCAGAATATAATTCCGATTGTAAAAAATTAAATGCCATCATGTTATTATTTACGAACAAATATAGAAAGGAAATTGAACTATTTCATCTGATATACAAAACACTTAAGTTTATATTTAAAGTATTTGTCCTGAGATACTTTTTTCAAATTAACCAGATACTTCTTACGAGTATAGACATATCTAACAGTTCCTCAATGACTTAAACTTAAATAGCAAACAGAAGTCATTCACATAACCGTATGGAAAATAGCAAAAACCTCCCAAGTACCTTTCCATGTAAATTCCCAAGAATGCGAATTTTTCGTTTAGATTCAACAAAGTGCTGTAACGTAATGGTCATGTGCTGAAACGTGCTAAGTTTAAGAATTGTTATCGTTCGCATAACACAAGAACATAATGAAAGTCTTTCAAGTTTAAGATGGAAGCTCTGTTGTGTTCAAATAGCTAGTTCGATGAGTAAAATTGTCGTTAGGACTGTTCTTAGAATTCGCGATCCATAATGCATGCACTTCGTTGGTAGCAGGAAATAACCAATGATATACAGGGTGTTTCTAAATTCGTCCGACAAACTTCGGTATGTGATTGATCGTATGAAATTAAATTTTAGTCTTTCCTATAATTAAATTTCCTCAGCCCACCCTGTTCTGAGATATCACCCTAAAAGATGGTAACTTAATTCAGTTTTCATTTTTTCTCTAAAATTCTAGTAAAGCTAGAAACTTGAAATTCTGCAATTCTCGTGTACTCGCAGAATTTTATAAATAAAATTAGAACTGAATTTTAGTCACCACCTCATAGCGGTGGGCTGAGGAAATTTTGTTTTATTTAGGATAGACCCAACTGAATTTCATACGAGCAATCACCTCCTTAAATTTGTCGCATGAATTTAAGGAATATCTTGTATTTTTCGAGCGCTCATTCTACTTAAACGAGTGATTTTGGTTTCGGCCGTAAATTGTCTCAAACGATGGTGACTAAAGACCGGATTATGTGCAACATAAAAACGTTGTTATATGCACGAAAATAAGCATGAAAAATGCTTGAAATATGCAAGAAAATAGGCAAAAGATGCACAAAAATTTGCAAAATATGCAAAATTGGGAACTCAAAAAAAAGAAAAGTTATCTTCATTTCAAAATCAAAATTTAGTTTAATTGTGAAGTGTTAACAGGAATTTGGAAAAAGAAAATCTGGGTATTGATGTTTAAACCATTTATAACATTGCCAACGTTTCGGACACGATTGGTCCTTTCTCAAGGCTCGTTATAATATTAAAAATATATATGTTCCCTTGTGAGAATTGAGATTCATTATAAGGGAAAATATATATTTTTAATATTATAACGAGCCTTGAGAAAGGACCAATCGTGTCCGAAACGTTGGCAATGTTATAAATGGTTTAAACATCAATACCCAGATTTTCTTTTTCCAAATTCCTGTTAACACTTCACAATATTGAATATGGATGCAATTTTGCACAACAGATTTAGTTTAATCTTAAATTGTTAAATTTCAAATATTTTTGGATATGGAAAATGTTCGGTCTACATCCATGGACGTAACTGGAGAATTATTTGAACGTCGGTGCTATGTTCTCCCTCATAGTTTCAGGTAAAACTTCTGCCGTCCCATTAAGAAAACTCTAGATAACAGACAAATCTTCGAAACCTGGATTTCCTTTGAATATCGTTTCCAACTTCTCTTGCAGTTTATTAGGAAATGCCAATAGCAACGTGAAGTTCATTTGGCGTATTTTACTCATTATTTGGATACTTTCGTAGCGCACGGCATCGACAGAAGTCACAATCATTAGTATTATTACTCAATAGCCTTAAATAGTTTGTGGAATTTGGTCGGATTCAGCATAGACTAACTAAACGGAGAATAGATGAGACACTAGTAGAACAAGCTTCAACGACATCTATTTTTAGATAACATTACTAATTCGTGAAAAAAGCTCAATTGAAAAAGGAATCTGTATCGTAAAGCTGCCTCAAAAAGAATTCTGTAGTGCACCTTTTGAATATGTAGGTACGCCCAAGAGGCAAAAAGTTTTTTGAAATTCAATTTCCAAAAGGAAATCAGAAATGGATTCGTGCAAGTTATCGATGAGTGAGGAAATTTATTATCATGAAAATAATACCTGCAACGAACTTTCATCTGATTTTCTTTTGGAATCGAGAAATGAGGATCAATAATCAAATTCTGGATAGAATAAAAATTTATTAACTGAAATAGATATCACCAATTGAAAATACAGACTCATTTCATAAATATCTAATCAATAAACTAATAATTGCATTGAAAACATTCTCAAAAACTAACAATAATGAATTCAATAATACAAAATATGAGTATTTACCTACTAAACTTATTCAATACATGAAAAACTTTTCTGAAAACTATCTTAATTCTTATAGGTAACAGAGTATATATATATATAATATATATTTTGAAACTACCTTTTTGCATCTCGATTTTCACATCCAATAACACAACACATCTTCACTCTTGCAGGCATATCGAAATTCATGATATTTCAAAAAGAACGTGTCAAACAACTCCTTGTGTCAGTTGACAATTCAAAGGTTTTTTGATAATAACGATTTTACATACTTACTATTTTCTCGATAGGATTGAATGCAACGGCATCTAACTATCAAATTGAGAATAATTTTTTCGTGTATTAGTATCCTCCTCCGACAGGTGGCGCGACATATACGAGTGGCTCATCTATTATTTTAGTTTGTCTATGGGATTCAGCACTTTTATCGCATTTCGGAAAGCAGGGAAGGAAATACGTACCAAAAATATGCATAATAACTGGATTTTAGCTAAAACATGCAAATACGGTTGAAGATGTCTCAAATATGGCATATGCAAAAATGCAAATGCATATAATCCGGTCACTACTGATGACGAATCAAATGGTCAAATCCAATTCTGTCCGTGGGGCTGTCCCTAAACACGATAACTCTCGAAAGGATTGTTCTAGGGTTTAGAAAATTTCAGGATAGGTTCGGTTCCTAAATGCCTCGATTGAGTTTCTTAACCAGCAAAATCGTACAGGTGTTCCATAGATAATGCCATTCAAAATTTTCGTTTTCGAATGTCTCAGAACCGACCGAAATGCAATTTTGCGGCCAAATGCAAAATTCTCATAAGAAGCCTGATACGAAATTTTCTGGCCATAAGGTCAACAGAACATAAAAAATTCATTTGGAATAAAAAAAAAAGGAAGAATCCTTATAATTCCACAATAAATTATCCGATTCGAGTGAATTTTTTTTTGGACTTGAAACGAGTTTTAAACATATTATTCATGCAGAATTTCAAGAGGATCACACATAATCAGAACCATAGAATTTAATTTTTACCAACTTTTTTATTCGAATAATTTAGAATTTGTCAATTTTGAAATTTTTGCTGTAAAATGTTCAATACCAATTCATTTATTACAAGTATACAAAAGTATTTCGTAATATCCAAAAAAAATCTAATATTTCCATGAGAAAACTTCCGATTGAAATTAAATGTAAATTGGCGAAGTGAATGATTCTGCAAATCTTTAAGAGATTTGTGAGATCAGTACCATAAAATTTCGATATTTTCAATTATAGATTTTGTACATATTCGATTTTTTGAATAATTTCCACAATATAATTCCGATCGTGTTGGAATTTTGCATTTAAATATGTATTTACTATCAATCTCGGGTCCCATACAAAATTTGAGGTAATAGCCTCATGCCTCGATTACACTCAGCCCTCATACTGCCACTCGCGTTGTCGGCAATAATTCCCGAAATACTTCTACAGCAGTGTCGAAGGCAGTATGCATTTACACTCAGCCGCAGCATTGCTCTCGTGACCACGGTTCGGCAATGACGGACGAAGAAATTCCAGCCTCAGCGCTTTGTCTCGTTGATTTATATTTTATATAAATATGTGGATGTCTTGAAAACATGTCGAGAAAAAAAAGAAAGTTAGTCCCTCAGTATCAATTTGCCGTTTTTCTATCTATTCAAAGAAAAATAGTTCTGAATATTATTATATTATTCCAATTTGTGACTACAATCCACAATTATTCGATGTTTCGTATACAGGAATGGAATGGAAAGGAAAGTTTTTTTAATGAAATGACTTGTTAAGGATCTGGAGAATTCATCAAGTTTCGCAAAATGTCACCTGCAGATTTCGAATTTCTCTTGAACAAAATTTAACCGATGATAAAAAAATGAGATACGAGATTGAGAATTGCAATTCCCCCTAAATTTAGATTGGCGATAACTCTGCGATTCTTGGACACAAGGGATAAGTTTACACTATCTATTCAAATTCTAAATATTATTATATTATACCAATTTGTGACTACAATCTACAATTATTCGATGTTTCGTATACAGGAATGGAATGGAGAATTCATCAATTTTCAGAGAATGTCACCTGCAGATTTCGAATTTCTCTTGAACAAAATTTAACCGATGATAAAAAAATGAGATACGAGATTGAGAATTGCAATTCCCCCTAAATTTAGATTGGCGATAACTCTGCGATTCTTGGCCATAAGGGATAAGTTTACACTATCTATTCAAATTCTAAATATTATTATGTTAATCTAATTTGTGTGCAGAGCTATCAATATTGAATGAATTGTTTACAGGTATTTGGACTAGATTTTATTTTGATTTCTTAAATATGTGCCAACGTTTCGAATCTTTCGTGATTCTTCTTCAATGCTCGATATTCGTTTCAATCAAAATATCGTCATAATATTTATTTCGTTCGTTTCTCGTTGAAAGTCAATTCTGATGATGACTGTAAACAATTCATTCAATATTTATCATCATGGACGTTACTCTTCAACAAGCAATCAATATTGTTCTCAGTGATCTTATCAAGGTAACAAATACAGATAAACAAACGTAAATATAATTCACTCTCCAAAAATTGAAATTGAATAAAAAAACAGGAAAATGTATTTTCAAGAGCAATTCATAGTTTTTTTTTTCATAACTCCATTTCATCGTGGACTTTTTTCGATTATAATAAAAACAATATTTTCGTAAAAATTATCAAATTTCCTGAGAGTGCAGGGCGATCTTTTCTCAGCGCAGCAGCAGCAACCTAGCTGAATGTAATCACACACTGCACCCGTATTGCCAGTCCCTTTGACTTCCGTCCGAAAAACCGCCAATTCGGGGAGCATGAGGCAGCACGAGGATTCACGGCATGCGGCAGGGAAGTATAGTGATTACATTCAGCCCCTGCCCACTTCCCTGCTCACTTCCCTGCTTCATGCCGTGGAAGTGGGCTGAGTGTAATCGGGGTCTCACTGCTCCGCCAATGAACGAGCGCTCTAACGCACCTGCTCAGAGTTTTTCTTGACAATTTTTGGAAAACGCATCTCAAACATAAAGGTTCATGTCGAACAGAAGCAAAAAATGAAAATTATCGAAAAATAATTTATTTATTAATTTTGTAGACCCCTCATTTTCTTGTTCTCCCGCGAAACCAGTCTATTCCTCTATCTAGGAAGAATCAATGTCCTCAAACAGGTTGCAGCTGGTATCAAGTTATAACGGAATTATTCGGGAAATATTCAATTATGTCTGTCTTAATTTATGCTTTTTTCACCGTCATTATGCATTGAACGTCGCCGTAAACTTTCTTTCACGAAATCGGTGACATTAAAAACCCATCAAAGAACGTGTCGAGACATTTAACTTGACTCACCTGCTACGAATTTTCGAAGTTACTGATGAAGCACAATTAGCAGAAACGTTGGACGACTCTTACTTCTGGATCTGACGGCACCGAATGAAATTTATCATTGGCGAAAATCTAATAACGCGCAAATAGATTATGTTGAAGTTTAAACAACGTCTAATACTTTGAGAGATCGGTCAACAAAGAGAACTAACTATTTGCATGCTTGTTTAAGGAATTCTGTCTAGAGCGTGATTTAGATGTACAGGGTGATTCACTGATCTTGGTAACCTAATTTTTCTCGAAAAGGGATTAATGTTTTTTCATTCTGTTGGCGGTATTTGGTATAATATGTTCATGTTCCACAGACGAAACGTGAGACCACCGACGATCAAAATAGAGGACAAAACCCTGCGACACAACGAGACAATAAAATACTTAGGACTAACAATAGACAGAAAACTGACATATATACAACACCTGAAGGAAACAAGAACAAAAATAGGTAGGACAGCCACGAAATTACTAGGGACAATAAGCAGAACCTACGGACACGACAAGGACATAATCAAAGCTATAACAGAAAACGTACTGAAACCGGCTGCGCTGTATGCCTCTGAAATATGGGGCATACACGCAGAACGAACACTGAACAGAAGGCAAACGGACGCGACACAAAGGCCCTTGCTTCTACTCATCAATAGGACATATGCCACTGCGCCAACAGTCGCATTACAGGTGCTGGCCGGAGTACCACCTTGGTGGGTAGAAGCGAAACATAGACACATTGAATGGACAAAGAACCGAGACCAAATAAGGTCAACACGGATGGACAAAATAGACAAAAGACACCCATCCTTTAGACATATCAGTAGACAACACAAACAACATACACAAGACGAAAACTGGAAAAGAAAAATCAAAAGACAAAAACTATTGAAAGAATGGCAGGAGACATGGGAAAAGGGGGAACGAGGACGTGAACTTTACGGACACTGCAAACAGACAGGTACAGATCGACTAGGACTAACCTTCAAGGCCCAACAACTGACGACTGGACATGGAAACATGAACAAATACATACATAGATTTAACTTGAGAGACACAGACGGAAAATGCTCATGCAACGGAGAGGACGAAGACGCGGAACACATAAGACTACATTGTACATTGACTAATAGAAAAGACATACGGAAAAAGATACAAGAAAAATACGGAGACCTAACGCTGACACTAAGAAAGAACGGAAGAGCTAACGAGACAGACGTACAAAAGATTAACGAGTGGGCCGAAGAAGCCATCATGGACACATAAACAAACGGACAGACAATCAGGGTAATAGACAATACAGGACCAACTGACGAGGACAACACCCTACAGCAGAACATCAGCTGAAGGGAGGGACAGAAGGTTGATGCCGGCAGGCGGGAAACCAAAATGCTCAAAGGTATTTGGTATAAGTCAATGTTGAGCTGAGATGCGCATAAAAGTCGAAGAGAAGAATTAGGACGACAGGCGTCGCGGCTCCATCAACATTTTTTTCTCTAGGAATATACCTTTTTTATTGTGCCATTCGAAAGATAATTCAATTCTGAATGTTTCTTCTCAATACCTTTTTTTTCTATTTCTTACCATCAGCGACCTGCAGCGTGTTTTATGTTGATTCTATTCCATTTATTTTTCTCTGTATTGTGACAGTATGCCTTGATTTAGAGAGATAGATATGATTTATGTTCCTTAAAATCCAAAAGACTATGTATACAACTATCTCTGAATCATTATCTTCATCAAATATAATATTTCATAACAATAAACATTTTTTTAATAACAAACGAAACATATCAAATATTATGTTCTATATATCGGACATTATGATTCATACATAGATCATATCTTTTCCTTATTTTATTATACCTAAGTTACTTTGGCCAAAATAGCAGGGTTCAATCGAACAGAGTAACTTATTATATAATGAACTAAGGAACAGATATAATTTATGAATGGATCATAATGGCCGCTATATAGAACATATTATGATTTGACTTGTTGCATTTAATATTGAAGAAATGTTTATTGTTATAAAACATAATATTTGATAAATATGATGATTGAAAAATAGTTCACCACTAAGTCTCTTCGATTTCAAGAAACAAAATCATATCTATGTCTCTAAATCAAGGCTTACCGTCACAATACAGAAAAAATAAATGAAATAGAATAAAAATAAAAAACAATGCAAGTCGCTGACGGTAAGGAATAGCTTAGAATGGTATTAAGAAGAAACATTGAGAATTAAATTATCTTTCGAATGACACAATAAAAAGGTATGTTCCTGGAGAAAAAATTTCTGATAGCGTGACGACTTCTGACGTCTTAATTATTTTCTCCTACTTTTACTTTTTACTTTTACTTTTCTCCTCCTTTTGCGCACATCTCAAGTCGACATTGACTTTTACCAGATACCTTCAACAGAATAAAAAAATATTCATCCCTTTTCTAGAAAAATCAGGTTACCAAGATAAGTGAATCGCCCTGTACAAAGTGTTTCGAGTTCGAAAATTTTTTCGATGAAAGAGAAAAGATCAACACCTGAATCAAAAACATCAGCAGATTTTTTAATTATCCGCAGATTTTTGTATAACACAGCTATGGTTGTTCAGTTATCAGACTAAAAATGATCGCCGCAAATTAATTTTATACAGAGTCGAAGATTGCCAAAATTCCAGACATGCTAATGATTTTGAAAACTTGATTTTCAGTTGCGAGAAAAGTTCAGAATAATTAGATCATACAGGATTTCTTATTTGAAAGTGTCACGTAATCCCAGGAGCCAAGGGGTTATACAGCTTTAGCTCTTCAATCGTTCAATATACGTTCCTGGCAGTTCACCTGAAATCCTAGGCTAATGGAAAACATCTATCCACGTCTAGAATGCCCCTTCTGAAGATCACTCCTCTACGCTTCTCTCTCATCGAGTATGTAGAAAGAAAGTGTTCATTATCGACAACGAGATTTCAGAAAAAAAATCACGTAATGCGCGTCGAACGCCTCTCGGAGCACTCGGAGAAGATCTTCGAATGCCGCAAGAAGCGTTGAACTTGTTTCGTGCGCTTTTTTTCGCCTCGACGTACGCCGGAGTCAACGGACCCGCGGGTAAAATTTCGGGCGCGACCGCAGAATCGAGAAAAGTCGAAAAAAATTGTAATTGTATTATAACGGCGTTGGAAAAAACTGGTTATTAAGGAGGAGGATTCGATAGGTCGAAAATTATTGTTTTGATGGATTGGTCATGTTTGAGATTCAGTTCCGGTTTGTTCAAGGTGAGGCTTTGTTCTGCCCAAATTGGAGATGCTGGAAGTGATATTGAAAATTTTATGATGATTACAGGTTTTACATACGAGGTCTGTTCTAAAGAAGTTTTGAGCGCTCGTTCTACTTGAACGAGTGCTATATCGTTTTGCCCAAAAGTCAGTAATTTTCGAATTTTGAGCAGAAATAGTTCTCAAACGATAGGGTTAGACTCCCTCAATATCTCAGAAAATACGAAACCAAACGAAATGAAATGTTACAGCCGAATGCAAGATACTGATAACAAGCCTCATGCAGAATTTTGTGACCATAGTGTGAACAAAACGACAGAAAATTCAATTGGGATATTGAAAAATGGAACTTCATATTTCGATAAGAAGATATCACACTCGAGTGAACTTTTTTTATGAATGGAGATCGATATTCTGAATGTTCATCCGAAATTTCGTGGCCATTGTTTCAACAAAACCATAGAAACTTCAATTTGAATATTGAAAATCAAAATCTTTATATTTCCATAACAGGATATCCGAATCAAGTGAAATTTTTTCTGTGAATGAAGATTGATATACTGAATCTTCATGCAAAATTTTATGGCCATAGTGTTAATAGACCAATTAAAAAATTCAATTGAAATATACAAAGAAAAATCTTTATACTTCCATAACAGAATATTCGATTCGAGTTGAATTTATTTTGAGAATGAAAACTACTATACTGAATGTTCATGCAAAATTTCAAGAGGATCGCATCATCAAAACCATAGAATTTAATGTTTGTAATTATGTATTTATTTTTTATAAGTATATTTCATTTTTCGAATAATTTCAGAATATCATTCCGATTGTGCTGAGATTCTGCATTCATATACATATTTGGTATCAATTTTAAAGCTCATATAAAATTTTGAGGTAATAGTCTTATTGCTCCACCAAGGAACGAGCGCTCAAAAGCTCCTGCTCAGGGCTTTTCAAAATTTTTTTTGAGTATTCATTCATCAATATCCTTTTTGAGAGCTCGTTCTTCTTTAACGAGTGCTATATCGTTGTGCCCAAATATCTGTAATTTTCGAATTTTGAGCCGAAAATGTTTTCAAACGATAGAGTTCTACTCCCTCATGCCGTTAGAAGATAACTTTCAAAGGGATTGTCCTAGAGACTCGAGATGTTCCTCAATATCTCAGACAAAACGAAAGCAATCGAAATGAAATTTTGCGGCCTTGTGCAAAATGCTCATAATAAGCCTCATGCAAAATTTTAGGGCCATAGTATCAACAGAACCATAAAAAATTCAATTGTTAGATTGAAAAGAAGAATCCTTATATTTCCATAACAAGATATTAACAATTAATTTTGAATGAAGATTGATAAACTGATCGCTTGTGTAAGCTGGTGCATAATCGTAATTTTCGCTGCAACACCTTGTAGCACTTTATTCCATTTTCAAAGAAAAATATAATACAGTATCTTTGATGCATTCTTTTCAAAAGTCAAACATCGAAGCACATAAAGACGTTGTCAACAAGAAATTACTAAACCAAATTAGCTGACAATGTCAACCTATGATAATAAGGTTCGGATCCTTGATATCTCGTTTGAGGTAACTTATATGAAAAATCGATCGAGTTGTTCTTGGGTATGAAATGAAAGAACCAATGGAAGTTCACCTCAACTTTAATGGTACAGCGACGAGTTTCTCCACATGAAAAAATATTGCCTTTTAGTAGTCACAATTTCTAGTGTCAGATAGCATTACTGATGGTTCCAAAACATCTACAGGAGCTGGCGCTGTAGCAAGTGTGCACTGTCGCTAGGCTCCTGTATGAGCGTCTTTCAAGCGGAAATCTTAGATTTTGAAAGATGTCTAGATAAATCTAGAAAGAAACTATCAGAAGTGCAATACAGCCATACACTCAGATAGTCAAACTGCTATTAAAGCACTGAGCTCCTACGTCATCGATGATCTGGGAGTGCCGGAACAAACTCAAAAAATAAAGTCTTTTCAATCTGTGTTCCCGGTCATTCAAGAATCAAAGGAAACGAAGAGGCCAATACACTCGCCAAAGAGGGAGCACGAATGTCACTCATTGGCCCAGAACCCTTCTGTGGTATAGGTAAATGTACATATAAGAAGGAGGTTTTAGAGAAGGAGAAAGCCCAGAAAGAAAAACTCTGGCGTAATCTCCCAGGAATGGATCATTTTACTAAGTTTCTTGGGAACTTCGAAACAGTAAGATCCAAAATATATCTGGATCTTGTTAAGAAACAAAAACACCTCCTCTCTGGCTTTCTTACAGGACACTGTCGCCTCAACAGGCACCTGTTGAGGATGGAATTGTCGGACACTGATGATTGTAGGTTCTGTGGGGAGGAGGAAGAAACTCCCATTCACCTAGTCACGGAATGCTTAGGCATTGCGAGCCTAAGGAGAGAACGCCTTGGTCAAGAAACTTGTAAGAGTGAGGAACTAGCCTCGTTGAAGCCTTCACAGATATTGGATTTTATCAGATCTCTGGAATTGGAAGGCGAGCTGTGAGGGTATAGTCCGAACAGCTTTGCAAGGGGGCACAATAGACCTTAAGATCGCAATGAACTGTAACACCTTTTTAGACTAAACTAAACAAACTTAACTAGTTTCACTGATTATTGAAATTACGAAACTAACCTTTTGTTCAATCTTCACTATAAATAACGCAAATTCAATTTATCAAAACTTCATGATTTGTCAAATTTCCCTGCATTCTCGTTTTGGCACGAAATGTCGTGTAACAATGACGTTCCTTCACTATTATTCAACAACCACGTCCGGTTAAATTAACCTGGAGAGAAGGTGGCAAAAAGCCAAATAGTCGCCGTTCTTTGCCGGCTTAGAAAGTAATCCTGACATTTATTTATTTCATTTTATGTAATTGACAGACGATGCTTCCAAGAGATTGCGGTTCGGCATTATAATAAAGATCTCTATCTATCTTTCTCTTCCGTTTTCAGCCAGTGGCGGCTCGTCCAAGGGACCAACAATATCAAATAAAAATTATACATATAGTGGAACTTCCCTATAGCGAACGTATGTAAAACGAATTTCTCTGTATAACCCTTTCACTCCCAATTGTTTTTTGCGAGTATTCATGGTACTCAACAGTTTAATGAGCTATTTAACAATTGAATGATATAAAAACGTTGCCGATTTATTTTTAATTTTAGGGGTGTAGCTAGGGGGTAGTGGGACACTTATATCCCAGTGGAAATTTCGTACGGGACATATTTAAACCAATGGTACTCATTATAAATTTATTCAAAAAAAATTTTTATGTATGAAAACTAGAAAAACAATTTTGGCACAGAGGAACATTGCAAGCTGAGCAGAAGGTTGTTGTGCGTTTTTCTCTCTTATTTTTTGCACAACTGTGACATCGTCTACGAGTTGGTCCTTCATTCGGAAGATGATCCCCAACATTCAATAATCCAATGGACCTATATGTCCCACAACAAAATTATTACTTTCTTGTGACCAATGGAACGAAGTTTGAAGCTATCATGTAAAGAATTTATTTCTCCAATATGATATATTTCTTACCTGGACATAATATAACAACTACAGCACCAACTACTCGAAAAATAAAACGAATGTGATACTATTCGGGAACTTCGTCTGCTCTCGTGCACGCCCAAACTAACATTTAACATATGTTTATTCGTAGATATGGTTCTAAACTACCAGCGGGACATATTCGATTCGGTATAGCACATCTCAATTTCCCTGCAGTAATTTTTGAATATGTGGCGGGACGTATGTGACCCATTGGGAGTGAAAGGGATAATGAATTCAGTTCAAGACATTACACCTTGAATTCAAATTTCATGTTGAAAACACCCTCTAAAACGAAGTAAATTCTCTCTATAACGAAATATTCCAAGAACAAGAACATCACTCTTTGAATGGGTATTGGTGGAAAAGTATAAGGGTGAGGTTTTTCCATAATTATGCCGGAATATGTAATAAATCCCGACCATCAATTGTTTGTTGATTCACTGTTGTGATGGGTTTTATCTGTTTATGACTGTATTGTTTTTGACAATGTATTTTTGATGAACTTGTTGATGATTTGTTCTGAAGGTTAGTCCCATCACTATTGTTACCTTTTTGTTGTTCTTTGAATATCTTACATGTTTATGTGAATTCTGTTTTTGTAACATTACTTTGTTATTTATTATCCCGAACATTCTATATTTTAGGTTGATAAAAGCTACAAATTAGCCGAAACGTTGCTGATAGGACAATAAATTACACATATGACCGTCAATATCCGCCCTTGATGATATATTGGAACGAAATACTGATATTGGATATAATCATGAGTTTCAAATTTTGAAATAACTTATTATTTATTGCTCAAAATTTCTCTAGAATGAACAACTAAAAATTTACTCGAACCTGAAATGTCATCTTGGAAAATATACAATCTACATACATGCAGCTGAAAATATTAACCATCTAGGGATACTTGTTATGTATTTTACCATTCTTTTGATTTCATATCATTCGTTAAGTAATAAGTAAGTAAAGGTAATATTTATGAATACTTATAACCACCTAACTTATAGAGGATTCCAATAAGAGGTGTTATTTTGAATAGCCCGCTATTTCGGTACATATATGTCACGTTTGAAGCTGTTATTTTTTGACATTTGACAAGTAAAAACTACGCCATCAATAAAAATAAAGCGATGCACGCTTCAAAAACGCATTGAAATTATAAAAATTCACTAGAAAAATGGTGAAAATTTGGAAGAGACGGTTCGTAAAACTCGAACATTTTTGGGTCGTCGTGAAGCACCTTGTCGGACCGAAATAAAGAAATTGGTAGAAAAAAATTCGATTTTTGGGACACTTAGTCATGTGAAGAATAAAACCCGTGCACGTCGCTCAAGAACAGCCGAGAATATAGCTGCTGTAGCCGAAAGTGTTGAAGAAAACCCAGGTTTGTCCATTCCTCGTCGTTCTTTGGAATTAGGCATTCCACAAACGTCATTACACCGTATTTTGCATGAAGATTTGGTCCTTAGGCTTATGAAGTTCAGTTAACACAAGAAATCAAGCCGGTCGATCATCAACAACGTGTCATTGCTGATTGGGTCGTTGAAATGCATGAAAATGATCCGGAATTCCATCGAAAAATCATATGTGTGATTCAAGACCTCAAAGGTGGAATTCGTGAGGCTATCGAGGACATCAGGCAGCCACTTTGCGATGTGGTCATGGAAAATTTCATTAAAGGGATATGTTCCTGTAAGCATGGTCGTGATGGTCATTTGCCTGATGTTATTTTCCACTATTAACGGCATAGCTTCTTCATAATGAAATGAACATCCGATCATTTATATTGAAAAATGGCATTTTTCTTTGAATATCAAAATAACACCTCTTATTGGAAAACCCTTACTGATTATTGAAGTTACTGATTACTTTTTTTCTGATAGAACAGATGATCCATTGTTAGTAGGAAGCAAATCTCTAACTCCTCATTTTCCTGATAAAAATTAAAATTATTTGACGTGTCTTGAAATAAGATAGGATAGTGTTAACAACCACAAAACAAAAAATAGTTATGAAAGCAATGCTGTAACGAGTTCATTATAGCACTGTTTTTGGAACTGTTATGAACTCATTACGATACTGAAATAGAGAAATTAATTTAATCGATATTTGCATAATTTCTTTTTCAATTTAATATCTTACTCAGTTTCTCTGAATCGCCCTGTAGAATGAACACTGCTCAACTCAAACGTCAATTTTCGGCAGCGATCTTATCGATATAATCACTCTGAAAATTTTATCAACATGTTCCATCATAATGAATTCATGCAGCCAATTATGCTGTCGAGCTAAAAGCACATACAATTCACTAATTAGTGCAGGCGAAATGATGAAAATTACTGAATTCTAACAAGAACTCATGGTATTTTCATGGTGGTATACCGATTGTGTAACCAATCATAATTTAGGTGATAGACGTATATTCGAAAGTTATTTCAAACCGCAGATGTTAATGAGATCGATCTGTTTTTATGCATAGATTTACATAAAATCATGAATTAATCAAGGTGACGATTGGAATCAACTATCAATAAAGGAAATATGCCCAGAAAGAGCGAAGTCAAAGAATTGTTATTTTGCCGATGATGTCGAAAAGTCACTTTCCAGAAATAACAATGTCTTGTAAGAAGTTTCCTCAATATCGATGCCGAAAAAGATCAATGAGAAAGGTTATTGTTGCGATAAACTCTTTAAGTGGAGAGAATTTAGTGGACTGTATTGATCAAAAATCATAGGTGTTGTGAAAATAAAGTGGAAGGAATATAGTAAAATCCACCAGACTCACCAAACAGTATTCTTCGACCAATCTTCTGGACGTGGGTCTGTGATCTTCAATTCTTCAATAATAGTGTCTTTTTTACAAAATAATAGCGTAGTTCAGTTAAAAAAGCGGAACACAAGATTCTATCTCAAAATAAGGGAAAATATGTAATAGCGGAAAATACAATATAAAAAATTAGCGGTAGCGATAAGAAGTCGGAGGTTCTTCTTAGACTATTACATATTGTTCAAATTTGTTGAATTGCGCAGGCACAGAAGATATCAATTCCAGGTAACTGAGAATATACAGGCTGTCAAGTGCATATACTGTTGGAATGAATTTAAATTGAAAACTATTTTATTAATAAGAAAAAAATAGATATTACTACAACAGTTACGAATAGCTGAAAAGTGGTTTTTATAAGTATTATTTCGGAAAGGTGTTTCAAAAAGCGCGTTTAAATAAAACAAATAGATAAAAGCGACATTGATTGATACCTTAAGTGCATTGATACTTTCAGTAGGCGTGTTCGGTTCCTAGTTTTACTGTTACAGCATAGTTATTATTACCGAAATATAGTTGAATGTTGTTATTTTGGTATTACCTTTAAACTTTCAATAAAGGAGACACCAATTTCGTCGAAAATTGGAGAAGACCCTGACTTGAAGTTCAATTTTCCAAAATGAATAATCTTGTTCAAGCTTTTTACTTGTATGAGTTTGACCAGAGAAATTTATCTGGATTTTAGAAATCTTTAACGCTTTAGAACCCTCTTATAGAGAGTTACACGTGTTCAGATAAAAGCCTAGAATTCTATAAACAGGCCAAACTCAATAAAGTTTGATGCTCACTTGGCCAAAGAGGTGCGAAGCTAGGCGAAGCGTTGTTTTCCACCGGAGAGGTTTGCACTGAATACAACTTTTGGAAGGCGATGACGAGTTGACATTTTTTAATTTTTTTGCGGCTTCTTAAATACACACATAAAACTATATATATTATGATTTATAGTGTAGATTTTACTCAGACAATATTTTTTATCCCATAACTTAATTATTAGAGTTTGATATTAACAACCCCCTATGATTTTCGTTTAAAAATTGTTTTCGTGGGATAGATTTTCGAAAAATAAAATTATCTTATGGTTTCCCGTTCATTCCATTTCATCGTATGATCCATAGAATGAATATTCTAAGATATTGTTTATGCTCAAAATTGGTTTTGACAGGAGAAAAAAAATTTTATATGATTTTTTCTCTTCTCCTTCCCCTAGACAGCATCGACTTGGCATGGAGCACGTTTATCAGCACTATCGATCGGATTGTCATTAGCAACACCCAAGTGAAAATCATCAAACAAAATCCACTTAAACCTTGGATAAACGAACACTGCCTTCGCATCATAAGGCGAAAAAAATCATTGTGGCAAAGATACCTCAGAACAAGATCTAATGCTGATTACTACTCACACCGAAATTTCTCCAACCATGTTTCATCCTCACTTCATAAATCCAAAACTGCGTTCGAGAATAGTTTGGCGTCCTCTAGGAACAAGAAAAAACTGTTCAAATACATAAGATCTTTCTCAAATACCAAGGTGAGTGTTCCACTCGTCCCCTTCTGGTGAGGTGAGTGCTGACATGAAAGAGTCAGCTGATATTCTTGCTGAGGTTTTTTCTCAAGCATTTTCGCCCGGGCCACCTGGTGCCAGACCATTGCCAACAACTCCTCGCTGTGTCTCTGATATATCTAGCATTGAAGTTACGGAGGAAATCGTGAAAAAACACCTTGTTAACCTGAAAACATCATCAGCCCCAGGTAATGACGGAATATCTCCATATCTCCTCAATCGTTGTGCCAATGCTTTTGTCGCTCCTCTTACTCTCATATTCCGCAAGTCGCTTTCCTCCTCCTCTCTTCCCTCCGATTGGTTATTCGCCAGTGTAACACCGATTTTCAAGAAAGGAGACAAGCTTTGCCCTCACAACTACCGCCCCATATGTCTCTTATCTACTGCTTCTAAAGTGTTGGAGAGAATAATCTGTGAACAGCTTCTCGACTTTACCCTCTCCAACAAACTTATACCTGAGGAGCAGCACGGATTTGTTCCAGGGCGATCAACTGCCACCAACCTTCTTTCCTGTCTTTCCGACTGGACTAGAGCTTGGGACCACGGTCAACCTACGGATGTGATTTATCTGGACTTCTCCAAAGCGTTTGACAGGGTCCCTCTTGGCCGTCTGTTAATTAAGCTCGAACACCTGGGCATCCGAGGGAATTTGCTGCAGTGGATCAGAGCCTTTCTATCTGGCCGCTCGTATCGGGTGAGGGTTGGTTGTGAGTTTTCTTCTTCGTCTTGGCCCGTACTCTCTGGTGTACCGCAGGGATCAGTCTTGGGTCCTCTTTTATTTCTTCTGTACACATCCGATTTACCGTCCATGTTCAGATCTTCTGTTTCCCTTTTCGCCGACGACGTTAAGTTTTACAACTGCCCCTCAACACATTATTCCACGCTTCAGGACGATCTGGACAGACTGAGTGGCTGGTGCGACGATTGGTTACTTCCTCTAAATATAGAGAAGTGCTCGGTTCTCCACATAGGAAGAAACAACCCTCGTAAACAGTACAGCATCGGTGGTCGCCGTCTGTCTCCTGTTTCCCGGCAATGCGACCTTGGAATAACTGTCTCTGAAGATCTCAGCTGGCGAAGCCACATCGACCACATTTCATCCAAAGCCAAACAGCTGACTTATACATTTTACAGAGCGTTCAAGAGAGGAGAGGAGAGTGTGCTCGAGAAGACTCAGCGGTGGGCTACTAGGATTGGTTGTGGACCTGTTAGGCCCTCATATGAGCAGCGGCTTGCATCCATGGGGCTCACCACCTTCGGGGACAGGCGTGTTCGTGGGGACCTGATTTTCTCGTTCCGAGCAATGCATGGTTTGCTGGGGGACAGATTCCGCGACATGTTTACCCTCAATGACAACAATCTCCGAGGGCACAGATTTAAGTTGAGACGAGAGAATTTTAAAACTAACCAGCGTCAAAATTTCCTTCCCAACAGAATCTTCAACATATGGAACTCTCTTCCCGACTCCGTTGTCCGGTCCCGGTCTGTCGGTGCGTTCAAGAGGGGTTTCGACAGATGGAAATCTGAGCAGCAGCCATCACTTCTTTATTGAGATAGTTTCCGTTTTGTTTTGTTTTTACAAACTTCATGAACTAAATTTCAATTGGGTTTTTCTTGTCATGTATATGCTTTTTTTTATTGTACTATTGAGTTTATAGGTTTCCTCAACCTCAACTCTTGTTTGTTTAATAATAATAATAATAATAATTTTCAGACACCAGCAACAATTTTCTCTTAATGTATGGTTAGGGGTGCTGGAAACGTTTTCTTGAAGACGAGAGACCAATTCTTCTAGAAGATGTTCCATTGAATAAATATTCTAAGATATTGTTTATGCTCAAAATTGGTTTTGTCAATTATGCCTATTAATCCAAAGAATGTTCTATTTGTGAAATTAAAATATTACGGACATAATTATCTTCCGGAAATTAGTAATTAAACCTTCAGGAAAATTTATAGAACATCTTTATCTCCTGTCATAGACAAACAATATCTTAAAATATTCATTTCATGGAATATTTATACGATGAAATGGAATGAACAGTGATCATAACTTCTTGTAAGTTTTTATTTTTTCCGAGAAAAGTATCGAAATTTCGCAAGAGCCTTTTTTCCCGCGAATTGAATGGGAAACCATAAGAGAATTAAGTATATTTTTCGAAAATCTATCCCACGAAAACAATTTTTGAACGAAAATCATCGGGTGTTGTTATTTCCATCCCCTTGTAATAAAGTTATCAGATCTAAAAAATTGTGTGAGTAACATCTATCTAGTGCTTCATATTATGTATAGTTTTAATCAGTGTTTTTTAAGAAGCCGTAAAAAGAATAAAAACTGTCAACTCGTCATCGCCTTCCAAAGGCTGTATATTGGAAAAGGAGACGATTTCGAAAAAAATGTATATGAACTACCCCTGCTTATTTTCATCGAGGAATCATCTCCCAAAGTCCCTCGAATTTTTATATCAAGAATTATATCAGTATAATACAGTTGCTCTCATTGACCTAATATATCGTTCCAAATAAAAAAACAGACCAAAACAAGCGAGCAAAAATTGATTTGAATTCAAAACTTCGCCCAAGAAGTCCTTTAAAAGAATTCTTCAACATTTTGGAGCAGGCAAAAAATAGAACATGGCTACCGTTTCGCCATCAGACACGTTGGTAGCATTTAAATGGCGACCTTTACCTTCCCATATACGTGTTTTACTCTAATCGAACCACCACGCAACTTAGATAAGATGGGCCCGTATATTTTTTTAAGTACGATGAAGGTTTATTAGCTATATCTGCATGTTTTAATGGATTTACGAGGACGGCATGCAAACTCGAGGAGTTTCCAGAACGTGTTATTCGTTTGTTGTTCTTAGATATGGGTTTGAAGAGCCCACATTGTGTGATGAAAATATTTGACAGTTCTTTTGGGTATGTTATTACGAAACTACATGGTACATACAGGGTGTTTCATCATAAACTGGACAAACATATATTTTCGTGTAGAGGATATCGGGAGAATCGGGAGAATTCTTATGAGTGTGGTCAGTTATGTATAACACCTAAAGTAACGGTTTTTGGTCAAATCTCAGTATTTTTGGGTCCTCTATTCAGAAAAGTTGACGAACCCCGAAAAATAATTTACAAAATGGCGGAAGACCTGCAATGTTCCAAATTTTTTTTAGCGGTTGTCAAATTGACTTTTATTTTCTGAATGAACACAATTTTCTGAGAATTTCTGTGAAAAAAAATTTTCAAAAATCGAACACAAATTTTTTTTACATGTCTACTGCGATGAAAAAATTTCACTCGAAATGGATGAAATTTTGTACAATTGTACTTCTTGAATTATCAATCACGAATATGAAAACAGAATTGTAAAATATCTAACGGTTTCGTTACTGTTACTACTACTACTACTGTCATTCAAATGTTTCGTTCAGACCTCTGAAATAATGAAAAAAAAATGTTTCGAGTTCAAGAGTCAAAATAATTAAATTATTGACATGTCCAAACATTCTAAACGAATGTATACAAAAAAAATCAGTGAAACTTAGTTGGGACTCGAACCGACGTAGGTATTAAATAGGGAAATGGCACTGTTCTGAGGATAATAATATTCGTTGCCAGGAAACGATAGTTCGTAGTTCATAGAGTTGGATATTTATTTGAATTTCAGTGAATATAATTTAGCCAGTAGTCAAACTCTATGAACTACGAACTATCGTTTTCTGGCAACGAATATTATTATCCTTAGAACAGTGCCATTTCCCTATTTAATACCTACGTCGGTTCGAGTCCCAACTAAGTTTCACTGATTTTTTTTCTATACATTCGTATAGAATGTTTGGACATAATAATAATTTAATTATTTTGACTCTAGAACTCAATACAAATTTTTTTTCATTATTTCAGAGATCTGAACGAAACATTTGAATGACTGTAGTAACGAAACCGTTCAATATTTTACAATTCTGTTTTCATATTCGTGATTCATAAGTCAAGAAGTACAATTGTACAAAATTTCATCCATTTCGAGGGAATTTTTTTCATCGCTGTAGACATGTAAAAAAAATTTGTGTTCGATTTTTGAAAAAAATTTTTCACAGAAATTCTTAGAGAATTGTGTTCATTCAGAAAATAAAAGTCAATTTGACAACCGCTGAAAAAAATTGGGACCATTGCAGGTCTTCCGCCATTTTGTGAAAAATTTTTCGGAGTTCGTCAACTTTTCTGAATAGAGGACCCAAAAATACTGAGATTTGACCAAAAACCGTTACTTTAAGTGTTATACATAACTGAATACACTCATAAGAATCTGGCTCAAAAATGACGTTTGACACCCTGTATCTCGCTTATGCTTCGAAAACGGGATATATTGTATAAGGCAAAAATGATTCTCCCGATGTCTTCTACACGAAAATATATGTTTGTCCAGTTTATGATGAAACACCCTGTATACTTGATACCATCTTTGAAAATGAATAATGAAAATTAGACATTTTTTCAGGCTATATTATTTTTCCAGTTTTACTTCTTTTTTAGAGGATAAAAATTGCAATATGTAGATCATCGAGATATAATAGAGAAGAGACGCTACGACATACAATTGAGTAAGGAAAAATAGTACCACTGGGCGGGGCTAAGTCGGGGACCAATATGGCGGAAATTTCAGGGTTGAATTAAGTTGTCAGTTTTTTCTGTTTACAAACATCCCCCAAAAAATACGACATGTTGAGTCTTTAGGAATCCTGTTCAAATAAGGTCAATTGAATATCAAATAAACAGTTTTTCTTCAGGCGATAGTATACACATATAAACAGATATCAGATTATCAAGCAAGACTAGCAAAAATTTCGAATGCGGATCTGTTCAGTAGTCATCCCTACCTGTGATATGTTTTTCCTCTGATTTTCTTCTTAACTGTCTCTTCTCTGCTTGAAGAAAGCCTTACAGTGCACGATACCATTTTATTGTATATTATTAAGCATAAAAAATCACAATTTAGCTGGAAACAGGCGCAAGAATGGCAATTCCGCCAGAAAATTCAACGATTGTCAAATTTGACCTTAGGTGGTAGTAATATGGCGTATCTGATACCACGTTTATTTCAATAATGGCAACTCTATACTATCCTATCTCTATAATTTAAAATGTAGATATTCCAAATAATTATTTTCTCTATTTCAGTAGGTATAGTAATGTTCATAAGTTCATTAGAGTTCTGAAAACAGTGCTGTAATGAACTCGTTACAGCATTCCTTTCAGTTATATTTTTTGTTTTGTGGATTTCCGATCCTAACAAATTTCAACACACGTCAAATGATTTTTGAAATTTTCATCAAGAAAACAAGTTATCAGAAATTTCTTAATGCTTATTATGAATTTACTTAAATATTTGATAGTTTTTTCGGATAAGTTATAACGAAACTACATGGTACTTTCACTTGATACCAACCTTGAAAATGAATAATGAAAAGAAGAAATATTTTCAGGCTATATTAATTCTCCAGTTTTACTTATTTTTTCAGTGGATAAAAATTGAAATATATAGATAGTTCAAATAATTATTTTCTCTATTGCAGTATCGTAATGTTCATTAGTTCATGAGTTCTGAAGACAGTGCTGTAATGAAATCGTTAAGCATTCCTTTCAGTTATATTTTTTTGTTTTGTGGTTGTCATCACTGACTTCTGATCCTAACAGATTTCAACAAACGTAAAATAATGGTGAAATTTCCATAAAAAAACTAAAGTATTAGAGATTTGCTTGCTGCTTATTGTGAATTAACTGCTCTTTTAGAAAACTGTTTCAGATTTGATCTAGCAGTTAAGTGGTTATATTTATCAATACACATTTTTTAGGACTGAAGGGAATTTTCCTAATTTGATCATGGACATACATTACACAAATGTATCTTCAGGAAAGCTATTGAGCAGCAATTCAAATCCTGAATCGTGTTTTATTGGTGCTACAAGAAAATTATAATAACCTATGTGTATAATTTAGGTACCATTTTCCGATTAAAGCCTTTATTACTCAATGAGTGATGCAAAATCGAAAGAACTCAATTACATGGTATCCCTAGATGGTTAATATTTTCAGCTGCATGTATGTAGGTTGTACATTTTCTGAGATGGCATTGCAGTTTCAAGTTAATTCGTAATTCAGTATTCCAAAGAAATTTCGAACAAAATTCGAAACATATGATTTAAATTCGAAATTCGTAATCTGTCAATTGTTGTAACAGTCACACCAACTGCCAAAATTAAATACGAATTCGAAAAATGCTGGAGCAAGACCGGTAGAACCGGTGTGAAGTTAGCAGCCACTTTCTTCGGATTGAGCGGCCGTTTCACCAGTGGCGTCGGGTGAAATTTAATGTATCATAACTTTTGACTGGAATGAAGTAGCGATCTGAAATTTCTAGAATATTTTTCTGAAATGATTTCCAATATTATACTATGAAATCAGATTTTTCACCCACCCGGAACTGTGAAAAAAAGCCCTGGAAAAAAAGGAAAATTATGATCAATCAAAAATAACCGAAAAAAATGGCCTCTACCGATGAAACTCACAGTATACGTTTATTATGACCTAAGGAACAAGTGTTATCAATCTCATCTCCTTCGGAAGGGGCCGAGGCGTGAAAATCGACGCCGCCGCCTCCATATCACACACTTATAGAAAAACACCGAAGAAAATGGCCTCTACCGATGAAACTCACAGGATACGTTTATTATGACCTAAGGAACAAGTGTTATCAATTTCATCTTCTTCGGATGGGGCCGAGGGGTGGAAATCGACTCCGCCGCCTCCATATCTCACACTTATAGAAAAACACCGAAGAAAATGGCCTCTACCGATGAAACTCACAGAATACGTTTATTATGACCTAAGGAACAAGTGTTATCCATTTCATTTTCTTCGGATGGGGCCGAGAGGTGGAAATCGACTCCGCCGCCTCCATATCTCACACTTATAGGAAAACACCGAAGAAAATGGCCTCTACCGATGAAATCGCAGGATACGTTTATTATGACCTAAGGAACAAGTGTTATCAATTTCATCTTCTTCGGATGGGGCCGAGGGGTGGAAATCGACTCCGCCGCCTCCATATCTCACACTTATATAAAAACACCGAAGAAAATGGCCTCTACCGATGAAACTCACAGAATACGTTTATTATGACCTAAGGAACAAGTGTTATCAATTTCATCTTCTTCGGATGGGGCCGAGGGGTGGAAATCGACTCCGCCGCCTCCATATCTCACACTTATAGAAAAACACCGAAGAAAATGGCCTCTACCGATGAAACTCACAGAATACGTTTATTATGACCTAAGGAACAAGTGTTATCCATTTCATTTTCTTCGGATGGGCCGAGAGGTGGAAATCGACTCCGCCGCCTTCATATCTCACACTTATAGGAAAACACCGAAGAAAATGGCCTCTACCGATGAAACTCGCAGGATACGTTTATTATGACCTAAGGAACAAGTGTTATCCATTTCATTTTCTTCGGATGGGGCCGAGAGGTGGAAATCGACTCCGCCGCCTCCATATCTCACACTTATAGGAAAACACCGAAGAAAATGGCCTCTACCGATGAAAATCGCAGGATACGTTTATTATGACCTAAGGAACAAGTGTTATCAATTTCATCTTCTTCGGATGGGGCCGAGGGGTGGAAATCGACTCCGCCGCCTCCATATCTCACACTTATAGAAAAACACCGAAGAAAATGGCCTCTACCGATGAAACTCACAGAATACGTTTATTATGACCTAAGGAACAAGTGTTATCAATTTCATCTTCTTCGGATGGGGCCGAGAGGTGGAAATCGACTCCGCCGCCTTCATATCTCACACTTATAGGAAAACACCGAAGAAAATGGCCTCTACCGATGAAACTCGCAGGATACGTTTATTATGACCTAAGGAACAAGTGTTATCAATTTCATCTTCTTCGGATGGGGCCGAGGGGTGGAAATCGACTCCGCCGCCTCCATATCTCACACTTATAGAAAAACACCGAAGAAAATGGCCTCTACCGATGAAACTCACAGAATACGTTTATTATGACCTAAGGAACAAGTGTTATCTAACTAACATTTCATTTTTCGGTTGAAATTCTCTGAGAAGTATGTTTGAATTATCTGCAAATATTCATAGAAATCACCACAAAATTGGAGAGAAACGTTTTTCATGAAAAAACCTCAACACGCTATTCTTTAAATTATGTATTGAAAGAACTTACTTTTTCGAATCTTGATTTCATGAATTTACGATAAAGATTACCTTCTTTTTGTATTTGTATTGTATTATTATTTCATGTAACTCAACAAATAACTATTGCTTTGGTATCATTGTACGCACGTAATATATCATACATGATTGGAATTTTTTTGTTTTTTTAAACCCGTACATAACCATCCTTAGATCACACAAAACGAATTCCTATGGGATTCATTTGTAAAGGCCGTTTTTTTCGACTTTTTTCTGAAATAAATGGGAGACATGAAGGCGGCGTCGATTTTCACCCCTCGGCCCCTTCCGAAGGAGATGAGATTGATAACACTTGTTCCTTAGGTCATAATAAACGTATCCTGTGAGTTTCATCAGTAGGGGCCATTTTCTTCGGTGTTTTTCTATAAGTATGAGATGTGGAGGCGGCGGAGTCGATTTCCACCCCTCGGCCCCATCCGAAGAAGATGAAATTTATAACACTTGTTCCTTAGGTCATAATGAACGTATCCTGTGAGTTTCATCGGTAGAGGCCATTTTCTTCGGTGTTTTCCTATAAGTGTGAGATATGGAGGCGGCGGAGTCGATTTCCACCCGTCGGCCCCATCCGAAGAAGATGAAATTGATAACACTTGTTCCTTAGGTCATAATAAACGTATACTGTGAGTTTCATCGGTAGAGGCCATTTTCTTCGGTGTTTTTCTATAAGTGTGTGATATGGAGGCGGCGGAGTCGATTTCCACCCCTCGGCCCCATCCAAAGAGGATGAAATTGATAACACTTGTTCCTTAGGTCATAATAAACGTATCCTGTGAGTTTCATCGGTAGAGGCCATTCTCTTCGGTGTTTTTCTATGATAAGTGCGAGACATGGAGGCGGCGGCGTCGATTACCACCCCTCGGCCCCATCCGAAGAAGATAAAATTGATAGCACGTGTTTATTAGATCATTGAGAACGTATCCTGTGAGTTTCATCGGTAGAGGCCATTTTCTTCGGTGTTTTTCTATAAGTGTGAGATATGGAGGCGGCGTAGTCGATTTCCACCCCTCGGCCCCATCCGAAGAGGATGAAATTTATAACACTTGTTCCTTAAATGACAAAGAACGTATCCTGTGATTTTCATCGGTAGAGGCCATTTTCTTCGGTGTTTTTCTATAAATGTGAGATATGGAGGCGGCGGAGTCGATTTCCACCCCTCGGCCCCATCCGAAGAAGATGAAATTGATAACACTTGTTCCTTAGGTCATAATAAACGTATCCTGTGAGTTTCATCGGTAGAGGCCATTTTCTTCGGTGTTTTTCTATAAGTGTGTGATATGGAGGCGGCGGCGTCGATTTTCACGCCTCGGCCCCTTCCGAAGGAGATGAGATTGATAACACTTGTTCCTTAGGTCATAATTAACGTATCCTGTGAGTTTCATCGGTAGAGGCCATTTTCTTCGGTGTTTTTCTATAATGAGTGTGAGATATGGAGGCGGCGGAGTCGATTTGCACCCCTCGGCCCCATCCGAAGAAGATGTAATTGATAACACTTGTTCCTTAGGTCATAATAAACGTATCCTGTGAGTTTCATCGGTAGAGGCCATTTTCTTCGGTGTTTTTCTATAAGTGTGAGATATGGAGGCGGCGGAGTCGATTTCCACCCCTCGGCCCCATCCGAAGAAGATGAAATTTATAACACTTGTTCCTTAGGTCATAATAAACGTATCCTGTGAGTTTCATCGGTAGAGGCCATTTTCTTCGGTGTTTTTCTATTATAAGTGCGAGACATGGAGGCGGCGGAGTCGATTACCACCCCTTGGCCCCATCCGAAGGAGATGAAATTGATAGCACGTGTTTATTAGATCATTAAGAACGTATCCTGTGAGTTTCATCGGTAGAGTCCATTTTCTTCGGTGTTTTTCTATAAGTGTGGATATGGAGGCGGCGGAGTCGATTTCCACCCCTCGGCCCCATCCGAAGAGGATGAAATTTATAACACTTGTTCCTTAAATGACAAAGAACGTATCCTGTGATTTTCATCGGTAGAGGCCATTTTCTTCGGTGTTTTTCTATAAGTGTGTGATATGGAGGCGGCGGAGTCGATTTCCACCCCTCGGCCCCATCCAAAGAGGATGAAATTGATAACACTTGTTCCTTAGGTCATAATAAACGTATCCTGTGAGTTTCATCGGTAGAGGCCATTCTCTTCGGTGTTTTTCTATGATAAGTGCGAGACATGGAGGCGGCGGCGTCGATTACCACCCCTCGGCCCCATCCGAAGAAGATAAAATTGATAGCACGTGTTTATTAGATCATTGAGAACGTATCCTGTGAGTTTCATCGGTAGAGGCCATTTTCTTCGGTGTTTTTCTATAAGTGTGAGATATGGAGGCGGCGGAGTCGATTTCCACCCCTCGGCCCCATCCGAAGAAGATGAAATTGATAACACTTGTTCCTTAGGTCATAATAAACGTATCCTGTGAGTTTCATCGGTAGAGGCCATTTTCTTCGGTGTTTTTCTATAAGTGTGAGATATGGAGGCGGCGGAGTCGATTTCCACCCCTCGGCCCCATCCGAAGAAGATGAAATTGATAACACTTGTTCCTTAGGTCATAATAAACGTATCCTGTGAGTTTCATCGGTAGAGGCCATTTTCTTCGGTGTTTTTCTATAAGTGTGTGATATGGAGGCGGCGGCGTCGATTTTCACGCCTCGGCCCCTTCCGAAGGAGATGAGATTGATAACACTTGTTCCTTAGGTCATAATTAACGTATCCTGTGAGTTTCATCGGTAGAGGCCATTTTCTTCGGTGTTTTTCTATAATCAGTGTGAGATATGGAGGCGGCGGAGTCGATTTGCACCCCTCGGCCCCATCCGAAGAAGATGTAATTGATAACACTTGTTCCTTAGGTCATAATAAACGTATCCTGTGAGTTTCATCGGTAGAGGCCATTTTCTTCGGTGTTTTTCTATAAGTGTGAGATATGGAGGCGGCGGAGTCGATTTCCACCCCTCGGCCCCATCCGAAGAAGATGAAATTTATAACACTTGTTCCTTAGGTCATAATAAACGTATCCTGTGAGTTTCATCGGTAGAGGCCATTTTCTTCGGTGTTTTTCTATTATAAGTGCGAGACATGGAGGCGGCGGAGTCGATTACCACCCCTTGGCCCCATCCGAAGGAGATGAAATTGATAGCACGTGTTTATTAGATCATTAAGAACGTATCCTGTGAGTTTCATCGGTAGAGTCCATTTTCTTCGGTGTTTTTCTATAAGTGTGAGATATGGAGGCGGCGGAGTCGATTTCCACCCCTCGGCCCCATCCGAAGAGGATGAAATTTATAACACTTGTTACTTAAATGACAAAGAACGTATCCTGTGAGTTTCATTGGTAGAGGTCATTTTCTTCGATGTGTTCAGAATAATAATAGGTTCTATGGAGGCGGCGTCGATTTTCACCCCTCGGCCCCTTCTGAAGGAGATGAGGTTGATAACACTTGTTCCTTAGGTCATAATAAACGTATACTGTGAGTTTCATCGGTAGAGGCCATTTTCTTCGGTTATTTTTGATTGATCATAATTTTCCTTTTTTTTCCAGGCCTTTTTTTACAGTTCCGGGTGGGTGAAAAATCTGATTTTATAGTATAATATTGGAAATCATTTCAGAAAGATATTCTAGAAATTTCATATCGCTACTTCATTCCAGTCAAAAGTTATGATACATTATATTTCACCCGACGCCACTGGTGAAACGGCCGCTCAATCCGAAGAAAGTGGCTGCTAACTTCACACCGGTAGACAAATTTATGATTTACAATATTTTCGCTTTGCTCCAAATTTATACTTTCCAACATCATGATGCAGACCACATACATAGGCTAACGTCATATATTTTAAATAGCAAAGAATGACATCAGACAACGATAAAACTCTGGAACAATTGGTTCATTGGCGCCGTAATGGATTTCCTTGAGCGTAACAAATGATCGTAAATATTAGAGTACGGGATTATTTCTTGGCAATTTAAAATATATAATATTTATTTGACAACAATAATTAGCAATGGTTAATGATGAATCATAAATATTTCTTTTTGAGGCTGCATCACTTTCGAACTGATGCAAAATCAGTTGATGCGCGTTTCATTTGACACTGTTGTGATTTTGAATTGATGCGCCAACTGATGCTATTCTTGACAAAATCAGTTTGATTTCCACAATCACTTCTTTTCATCATAACAATAACATGACCTAGCATTTCGGTAAAAGTTCACAATTTACTTTTAATATACAGTAGAACCCCGATTATCCGTGCCAGTTGGGACCAAGCCTCCGCCGGATAATCGAAAACACGGAAAATCCAAAGACCTTGTTTTATTTTTCAACCATTTATTTAGACAGAGCTATGTGTCAAACAAACAAAAAAACGTAATACTAGATACATGCAACAAGAAATAACAGTTTTAATATTTGAACATAATGTCTTAACGTACATTGAACAGTGTCTATATGTCACATTGAAAAATCGCTTGAAAAAATCACCGATTTTTGTTAGTTTTTGGGCTTCGTAAATTCTACACTTTATAATCTCCCTCATTTTTCTAAGCTTCTAAGCTTGTCAGAATACCGCACGGAGAATCCGCCGCCCGGATAAAGCGCGCACGGATAATCGAGGTTTTACTGTATGTATAACAGAAAGTGAATTGTTATCCTCGGTGTTCATTGCTAGTTTTGAATAATTTGTATTACTTCAGAATTTCCTTCGGAACTATCGTCGATATTTTAATTTGGTACTCTGATTTCAAACCTTATCGTTTCGTTGATTGTCATCCGAAAAAGTCGTGTTCTATAAGTCAAAATCACTTCACATCACACTGAAATGATTTCGAAAATTATTCATGGAAATAGGCAGCTACATATACAGAAAGAAAAGAAGAAAGCTCTGATGTGAAGTCGTAAGCTTTCCAGATGAAATTTTATAGATAGGTTGAATGAGAAACTTCGCGAATTTTTACATGAAATTATTTCAACTCGAAAAGTAATAATAATAATAATATTATTATTAGTATTCTACCATTCGGCTCATTTTACGAACCTATAGGTATTTCGATTTCTGACCTTCCACCCTCTCGGACAATTTCAAGTCTCTAGCTCATTACATACGATAATTAGAGAGTTAACAGACGAGCGGCGTGACGAATTACTTTTGACCTCTTATTCTTCATCAGTGGATCAAACAGAATCGTAATTGTAATTTTAAATGAAAAGAGAAACCCTTACTTGTAGTATTATTGAAGTAATATTTGCTCTTCAAAAACTAAAATCACGAATCATTGTAAGATCTTAAATATCCTAGCTTTCTATTCGCCTTAATAATTTCCGAAATCACTTCAGTTGGAAGTGAGTGAATTTGACAAATGGATTATGATTTTTCGGATGAACTTCCACAAAATGTGGAAGTTTGAAAACAGGGTAGCAAATCGAAATATCCAACAGTTTCAAATATGATTCAACAAATTATATAAATTATTCATTACCACTAATTTTAACCGGAAAGAATTGTTTTGATGAACTGTGATTACGGAAATTAAAGTGATTTTGTCTGAAAGCAACATCAGTGAGGAGCATCAGTTCAAATTCGCAACACTGTCAAATAGAATGATTTTGCTTCATTTTGGAAGTGATAGAGCGTCAAATAGAAAGGTCCTTATATATACAGGGTATTTCATCATAAACTGGACAAACAGATATATTCGTGTAACGTACACCAGGAGAATAATTTTGCCTTATACAAATTATCCCGTCGTCGAAGCATAAGCGAGATACAGGGTGTTAAACGTCATTTTTGAGCAAGATTCTTATGAGTGTGGTCAGATTTCAGTATTTTTGTATCCTCTATTCAGAAAAGTTGACGAACTCCGAAAAAAATTACAAAATGACAGAAAACCGGCAATGCTCCTAATTTTTTTTTGGTTGTCAAATTAAATTTTATTTTCTGAACAAAATTTTCTGAGAGTTTCTGTGAAAACATTTTTTCAAAAATCGAACACAAAATTTTTTTTACATGTCTACAGCAATAAAAAAATTTCACCCGAAATGGATGAAAATTTGTACGATTGCACTTCTATAATTATCAATCAGAAAACAGAATTGTAAAATATCGAACAATTTCGTTACTACAGTCAATTCAATTTGACAACCGAAAAAAAAATAGGAACATTGCAGGTTTCGTAAATTTTTTTTCGGAGTTCGGTAACTTTTCTGAATAGAGGACCCAAAAATACTGAGATTTGACCAAAAACCGTTACTTTAAGTGTTCTACCTGACTGACCACACTCAAAGAATCTTGCTCAAAAATGACCCTGTATCTCGCTTATGCTTCGAAAACGGGATATATTATATTGTATAAGGCAAAAATGATTCTCTCGATGTCCTCTACACCAATATATATGTTTGTCCAGTTTATGATGAAACACCCTGTATATTATGTGTGCAAGAATAGATATCGTGATTAATTCAGACTTTTAAAGGAACAAGTCTATTGTGACCAGACTAACCAACCTTACCTTGTTCACTAATCGACAATTCAGATGTTGTTGAATAATTTATTCAATTATGAATCAGTAAACCCTTGAGGCACCTTGTACTATTTGCATAGGTTCGATCTAGTGTGCATGAAAAATGCAATATATGTTTTTTGCGCGCTTGGTCCTAGGTGAACAGCGTGCTATCATTCTGTCCAAATGTCTGTATTTTTCTAAATTTGAGCCAGGAGTGATCTCTAACTACTCGGTTGGCCTCACTGATGAACAATCTGGGGTCAATGAAAATTCAGTCCTGCCGGTCCTGAACACGATAACTCTCGAACGGATCGAGTAAGGGTTTCCCTGTAGATCTTCTATCGAAATTGCCATGTCACGTGGTGAGAACTCTCAAATGTAATATCTATGCCAAATTTCAGTTGAATATCTTGTGAAGTGTAGATACTATGAGAAAAAAACTTGAAAAAAATTCAAACTTCAACACTTTGTATCTCGAGAACGAAACGTTTGCGACCCCATGTTTATGGGACTTTTTTTTCTTAAACTCACTTAAGGAATCTCCCCTTTTCGTATGTACGTTCGATTTAGGAACACCCTGTATAGAAAAAAAGTATTATCATTCCAGGTTGTTATGACTTCGAGCACTCTAAGGATGCATATTTTTTAAAATATTATACCATAAAAGTATGTCGACCTCTGTGAAAAATTTCACTAGTGTATAAAGAATTAAAAGAAAGGTCACAGAGTAGTCTACAAAATTTAAAAATTCAAATAACTGACAGTAATCTCAACTACAGATAAGCTTTAAAGAAAAATTGTATGAAATCCGAATTTAAACCTGAATAATTTTGCAACTGTTCTTCGTACACTAATGAAACTTCATACAGAAGTGGACATACATCATGGTAATATATTTTGAAAAACTCAGGGTGGTCCCAAAGTCACTAACAAAGTTACATTCCGTTACTTATACATCTTCATGAAACAGCCTGTATAACGAAACTTAACGTGTTGGGTGGTGTTTGAATATCTGTGATATCTTGTTATTCAGAACCTAAAGCATCATGATGAAATTCTGAAAATTAGAAGAATTATCATCAAAATTTAAAGATTCATTTTTCCGTAGCTGCAATTTTGGAACGCATTATAGAACAAACCGGATGTAAGACCTTCGTGAAAATCTGATATATTGTTTTCAAGGTCCATATAAATAAAATATGTAAAAATGAGGAAAATTCACTGGACCCGCTTTTCCTAAGTAAGTGTGCGGGGTCCTTTCCTGGGTAGTTTTTCGAATCGAATATGCCAATCATTCCATCATCCTAAACTGTACAAATTCATAGTTATTGTGAAATTCATATTATAGTGTTTCAGTATACGATTATAAAAGTTGAATAACTTTAGTATAGCTCCTCTCTTATGCGCCTTATGCTAACACACATCCATATTTCATTTCATAATGAATCTCTTCTGCAAATAATTTCATTCAATGTGTTAGCACAATATGCAATAAAAAACAAATATTTCCTCAAATAATGCTCAAGTATTGTGTCAACGCAGATCTATTATATGTGTTGACATTAAACATTCCTTCAACGATGAACTTTTTAAATTCATGCCTACGCTTGCGCCCACTATAGAGACGCATTTCAGTCTTCGTGAGACCAGACAGAATAATTGAGTTATTTAAATTCTCGGAGCACCAAAAGGAGACCGCCTTCTTTTTTTACTTAAGAAAAATTAGCATAAGAAGATGGGAATAATAACAGCGAATTATTCGATTTAAAGTGATCGTTTCTAAAAAAAAATCACCATAACTTTTCCCAAATGTTTTCAATTTTTGAATTTCAAGTCGTACATATAAGTGAACAATTTTGAGAGATTTTCTGGAAACTGCAGCAATATTTTACATATCCGATGTATATTTTGGACAAATAATTCGATGGTTGATCATGTGATCGTCCAAAAAGTCCGGGGTCATTCATTTGAAATTTAAGTTTTCCAGATGAACAAATACAGAAAGCATGGAAATTTTGAAAAAGCCCTAAGTACGTGTTTTTAAGCTCTCGTTCAATGGTCGAGCAATAAGGCTATTGGATATCTCAAAATTTAATAATTGTATAGGACTTGAGATAGGTACTGAACATATGAATGAAAAATCTCAGGACGATCGAAATCATATTATGGAACCTATTCAAACAATGAAAAATGTTTTCAATTCTATAATTTTAATTTACATCCACAAACTCGGTGTCACTTCAATCGCAAGTTTTTCATAGGAATATTAGAATTTTTTGTATACTACGATAGACTTCTTTCGGTTATATTTACACAATTTCCACAATTTTTTGCCTACTGCTTTGATTGGAATTGAACATTTCACTGCAAAATTTCAGCCCGTCCGGATTGAAAAATTCTGAATCATTCGGAAAAAAGGATAATTTATAAAAAAATTAATTCTATGGTTCTGATTATGCGATCCTCTTGAAAATTTTCTCGTGAACATTCAGTATAAAAATTACCTACTCTTATAATGAATTTCACTCGAATATTTTGTTGTAGAAATGTAAGGATTTTTTTCACGATTGAATTTTCTATGGTTCTGTCAAATAGCGGTTTTGTTCTGTCTGAGAAATTTTGACTGATCTTATTTCATGGAACATTCCTTACGATTCTGCTGGTTAACGAACTTAAGAGAAAAAGTCCCTAGGACAATCCTTCCTAGTGATTATTGAAGATGTTAATTTTGAAAGCCAGAAACCTGAAATTTCTGCAGTGTCGAAGGACCCACCAGAGTAACCTATCTTTCAGGAGGATATCGATATGTTGATTGTATGATTTTTCTTTCTCAAATGTAATCACCAAATCCAGAATATCAATTGTTAAAGAAAAACAGAAAACATCATTCTTTTTACACTAAATTAATAGTCTATCAATGTCTTGCTCAAAGTATTGCTTATTTTTTTTTAAAAATTATGATTTTATAAAAAACATCATAGACGACACGAAGGCTTTTTTACAGTGAAAAAATGATAATTAAGGATTGAATATCCTGAAAAATTTTGATCTCATTTCGGTTATTCATGAATAATTCATGAAATCGCAGATTTTTATTGAAGAAGTCAAATTTCGAAGTCTCTCATTTCGAAAGTTATTGTGTCGAAAGGAACAACTTCAAAACTCGACATTTTCAATGTGGGTTAAAAATGATTGTTTTCCTAATATGAGCCAGTTCCTCTAGGAACAGGCGCGTAAAATATGTGGTTTTGTGGATATTTTAGTATGATTTTATGTGATTTGGGGTTTATTTTATTGAAAGAAATATTTCACGTTATGTCAACTTTTTAGTATATTTTGTTATTTTTATTCAGCCTACTTATAAGGAATTATTAAAATATTACATAGATATCAACATAGAAGAAATATTGAGTTTTATAGATAGGCAAATGGCCTACATTCAACAAAATAGCTGTTAATTGACGAAAAATTTTAGGCGAGTACCTATTATTAAGGTCTGTAATTATTTGAAATTGGTATCTATTCCTTTCAGAATTATTATCACCGAAAAAATGTTTTAAATAGGTAATTGAGGTGATAGCAACTGATCAAGAACTATAAGAGCTTATTTCTCTTCGAAGTAATCATCAGTAGACTGTTTGCTACCTTTGTCAACACAATGAAACTATTCTCAGTTTGTGCTTTTGTAGCTGCCATGGTTATGCTTCTGGCAAGTCCAATGTAAGAAACATTCATTTAAATATTTAATATTTAAGTATTTCAGCGAGTTATATACAAACAATAATTATTATTATGCAAAGTTCATATTACGAGTATGTTTGAAAAGGATAATTTCCTACGGTTTTATATTTTTCTCTTGACCATGTTATGCCAACGAGAAATAAGAATTTCAGTTTGTGGTGAATTCGAATTAGAAATAATCATTGAGAAAAATGTTTTGCTATGAAATGATTACTGACATATTCAGTACGAAAAGCATTTCCAGTACTTAAGCTCCCATTGTTTTCATTTGAATTTTCATTAATTTTTCATTTGAATTCTTGTATAGTTTTTTTTATCAGTTACACCATTGTGTTTACTTTTGGTTCCTTTTTAGTATTGCCATTCAAAAAATAGATAGTTTCTACGATATAACATTGGAAGTATCTGAATCGAGGATTGTTTCAATGTTTCTTGAAAACACTTGTTAATAATCTTCAAAAGGCTATACCATGTGGATCATGGTACTTTAAAGATCTATTTATGTATAATCGAAATAATTCATATTTGTAGAATCAAAAGCCATTTATGAATATGCAATTTAAAACTTTGATATTGATAAGATAAAGTTTATAATGACACATGATCAACCAGATATAACAATTAGAGTAGGTTGCATTATATAAAATGAAAATATTTCTGATTGAATAGGCTTCTTTATATTGAGAAACGATATGGAATGTCCTGAAAACTATTGTTTCCAATTATCAGTAATGAAGCTACGGTGAAAATTGTAACTTTTGAAATTTTGGAATTTATAGGTACTTTATGTACCTATATTTACATTACCTACTAAGTGATATATGTTATATGTCCAACAGTTTTTGAAGCATCGATATTTAGAAATTATTTCTCAATTTCTTTTCGCGGGATCTTTACAAAGTTTTACGGAGATTGTCATTTAGCACCTGAATATAAAATTTTGACCTGATCAGATATTCAGGTTTGAAATATACGAAGTATGAAATTTCAATACTCGATAACCCTATTCGATTGAATTGGCTAATTGACGAACTTAGTGGAAACAATTCGACCATACATTGACACTGAACCAGTTAGGTATGTTCATTTTTTCATTGCAATCGGGTTAGTATCTTCATTAAACGACCAAATACAAAATTTTAACTCGATCAGATTTCTAGTTTTAAATATAATAGAAAAATAAAATTACCAATCATCAAAACACGATGAATTTCTAATCGATTCGACCCAACCGGGATATTCCTTCTCCTCACCCACCTTGAAAATTTTAAGCCTTTATCTGGTTGAGAGAGTAGCACGAGTCGTTGGAAGACACCTATTGCGAAAAAATTTGGAACTTGCAGACATTTGGACATATCTATGTCACGAATTATTTTATTCCACCCAACATGCAGTTGAATACGAAAACACGAACGTTCTAGGGAATATCCAGGTTCGATCGAATAAGTTGAATTCGGTATTAATTTGCGAATTAGAGTTCAAGGATTATATGCGGGATCTTTCCATGAAAATGTAAGAAAAGCCCTGAGCAGGTGCTTGTGTGCGCCCGTTCATTGGTGGAGCAATAATACTATTAGCTCGAAATTTTGTATAGGACTTGAGATTTGTGGTTGGTATATGAATGCAAAATCCCAACACGATCGGAATTATATTCTGGAAATTATTCAAAAATTCGATAATTAAAAAAATTAATTCTATGAAGTATGATTCCGATGATGCGATCTTCTTCTGCATGAACATTCAGTATATCAGTCTTAAGATAATTTTTCTGAAAATTATTTTCATTTACTTATCCGAAGTGTTTTTTCAGGGTTGTTACTGCTAAGCCAGATCCAAAACACATCCTCCACCCAAGAACTTGATCACCAGAAAACACATCATATCTATATGAGTGGAAAAATAAACAACTCTAAATAAAATTTTAACCTCAATTAAAATTCTTTCATTTCTGATGGAATTCCTGCATTTCTACCATATTTCCCAAACTTGACAAAAAATGAAGAATTAATTGATCGATTGAATTTATTTTCCGGCATCATTGACAGCACAAGAAGGACGGCCCCCACGGACAGGATTTATTTGACCACTCATCATCACTCATCAGAGAACCTCATCGTTTGAACCCATTTTAGGCTCAGAATTCGAAAATTACAGACATTTGGGCCAAACGATTGAGCACTCGTAGAAGTAGAACGAAAGCTCAAAAATGAAGACTGAAGCAGAATTCATTGAGCGTAACACCGTTAGGAGATACACAGCTGAAAATATAACCATCACGAATATTTTGTTTTCGAAAAATATTCTGAAATTTTGTTCTGCCTTCTTTAATCACAGCATTTAAAATATTTTTGGTATATATTTCAGACTTTTCCAAAAGTTCCAGGCTTACTAATTACAAATTTCATTCAACCCTCGCTACACACCCTGGGGTCTATTAGACCCAAGCCAAATTAGAAAGGCATACTGATCTTCTCATATTTCTGACACGAGCAGGAAACCTCGTGTAAATTAGGCATACATCTTTCACTATCGTATCATTATATTGCAAAGTGGTTGTTAGTTCAAGTATTTCGGTGGCGATCGGTCAAAGAGGTTCCGGGGTTTTCTAGACCCTAGTGTATGTTTTTCGTTAGGTGTTTTTACCGTTTTTTTGTTTCTTGGTTTTTGTGATATTCAGGTAAGTTCAAATTAGTGTGTTTTGTGTGATATTGCGGAGAAAATCGTTTGTTACAAATTAGCGAGAAAAATGTCTGATAAGAAAAGGTATCAGACGTTGACAAATGATGAACTTGTATCAGAAATGAGAAATGAAGTGTTTGATGTTCGAGATGGAAGATGATAAGCAACCATCTGTTTTTGATGAGCCAGAGTCAAACGATGATGAAGAATTCGTCGAAGAAGAAGAACATTCCTACACAGAGCTGAACAACGAATCAGAAAATGAAGAAACAGGTCCATCTAATGCAAAAAGAGTGAACACTGAAATAACAAAAGGAGAGAACGGTTGTACCTATATGGACTACCGAAATTCCAGAAAAACGGGGAAGACACCGAAGAAAAAATCTAGTCAGTCACTTACCTGGTCCAGAAGGAGCTGCAAGAACCCTTAAAAAGTCCGCTTGAGGCATGTCCCCTTTTATTTTCCGACGATGTTATAAATATAAACTGTTATTTGATCTAATATATTATTATATTTTTGAAAATATATGTTATGTTACCGGTGTGAAGTTAGCAGCCACTTTCTTCGGAGAGAGCGGCCGTTTTACCAGTGGCGTCGGGTGAAATATAATGTATCATAGCTTTTGACTGGAATGAAGTAGCGATCTGAAATTTCTACAATATCTTTCTGAGATGATTTCCAAAATTATACTAGAAAATCAGATTTTTCTCCCACCCGGAACTGTGAAAAAAAGCCCTGGAAAAAAAAAGAAAATTATGATCAATCAAAAATAACCGAAGAAAATGGCCTCTACCGATGAAACTCACAGGATACGTTTATTATGACCTAAGGAACAAGTGATATCAACCTCATCTCCTTCGGAAGGGGCTGAGGGGTGAAAATCGACGCCGCCTCCATAGAACCTATTATTATTCTGAACACATCGAAGAAAATGACCTCTACCAATGAAACTCACAGGATACGTTCTTTGTCATTTAAGGAACAAGTGTTATAAATTTCATCCCCTTCGGATGGGGCCGAGGGGTGGAAATCGACTCCGCCGCCTCCATATCTCACACTAATAGAAAAACACCGAAGAAAATGGCCTCTACCGATGAAACTCACAGGATACGTTAATTATGACCTAAGGAACAAGTGTTATCAATTTCATCTTCTTCGGATGGGGCCGAGGGGTGGAAATCGACTCCGCCGCCTCCATGTCTCACAATTATTATAGAAAAACACCGAAGAAAATGGCCTCTACCGATGAAACTCACAGGATACGTTTATTATGACCTAAGGAACAAGTGTTATCAATTTCATCTTCTTCGGATGGGGCCGAGGGGTGGAAATCGACTCCGCCGCCTCCATATCTCACACTTATAGAAAAACACCGAAGAAAATGGCCTCTACCGATGAAAATCACAGGATACGTTCTTTGTCATTTAAGGAACAAGTGTTATAAATTTCATCCTCTTCGGATGGGGCCGAGGGGTGGAAATCGACTCCGCCGCCTCCATATCTCACACTTATAGAAAAACACCGAAGAAAATGGACTCTACCGATGAAACTCACAGGATACGTTCTTAATGATCTAATAAACACGTGCTATCAATTTCATCTCCTTCGGATGGGGCCAAGGGGTGGTAATCGACTCCGCCGCCTCCATGTCTCGCACTTATAATAGAAAAACACCGAAGAAAATGGCCTCTACCGATGAAACTCACAGGATACGTTTATTATGACCTAAGGAACAAGTGTTATAAATTTCATCTTCTTCGGATGGGGCCGAGGGGTGGAAATCGACTCCGCCGCCTCCATATCTCACACTTATAGAAAAACACCGAAGAAAATGGCCTCTACCGATGAAACTCACAGGATACGTTTATTATGACCTAAGGAACAAGTGTTATCAATTACATCTTCTTCGGATGGGGCCGAGGGGTGCAAATCGACTCCGCCGCCTCCATATCTCACACTCATTATAGAAAAACACCGAAGAAAATGGCCTCTACCGATGAAACTCACAGGATACGTTAATTATGACCTAAGGAACAAGTGTTATCAATCTCATCTCCTTCGGAAGGGGCCGAGGCGTGAAAATCGACGCCGCCGCCTCCATATCACACACTTATAGAAAAACACCGAAGAAAATGGCCTCTACCGATGAAACTCACAGGATACGTTTATTATGACCTAAGGAACAAGTGTTATCAATTTCATCTTCTTCGGATGGGGCCGAGGGGTGGAAATCGACTCCGCCGCCTCCATATCTCACACTTATAGAAAAACACCGAAGAAAATGGCCTCTACCGATGAAAATCACAGGATACGTTCTTTGTCATTTAAGGAACAAGTGTTATAAATTTCATCCTCTTCGGATGGGGCCGAGGGGTGGAAATCGACTCCGCCGCCTCCATATCTCACACTTATAGAAAAACACCGAAGAAAATGGCCTCTACCGATGAAACTCACAGGATACGTTCTCAATGATCTAATAAACACGTGCTATCAATTTTATCTTCTTCGGATGGGGCCGAGGGGTGGTAATCGACGCCGCCGCCTCCATGTCTCGCACTTATCATAGAAAAACACCGAAGAGAATGGCCTCTACCGATGAAACTCACAGGATACGTTTATTATGACCTAAGGAACAAGTGTTATCAATTTCATCCTCTTTGGATGGGGCCGAGGGGTGGAAATCGACTCCGCCGCCTCCATATCACACACTTATAGAAAAACACCGAAGAAAATGGCCTCTACCGATGAAACTCACAGTATACGTTTATTATGACCTAAGGAACAAGTGTTATAAATTTCATCTTCTTCGGATGGGGCCGAGGGGTGGAAATCGACTCCGCCGCCTCCACATCTCATACTTATAGAAAAACACCGAAGAAAATGGCCTCTACTGATGAAACTCACAGGATACGTTTATTATGACCTAAGGAACAAGTGTTATCAATCTCATCTCCTTCGGAAGGGGCCGAGGGGTGAAAATCGACGCCGCCTTCATGTCTCCCATTTATTTCAGAAAAAGTCGAAAAAAACGGCCTTTACAAATGAATCCCATAGGAATTCGTTTTGTGTGATCTAAGGATGGTTATGTACGGGTTTAAAAAAACAAAAAAATTCCAATCATGTATGATATATTACGTGCGTACAATGATACTAAAGCAATAGTTATTTGTTGAGTTACATGAAATAATAATACAATACAAAATACAAAAAGAAGGTAATCTTTATCGTAAATTCATGAAATCAAGATTCGAAAAAGTAAGTTCTTTCAATACATAATTTAAAGAATAGCGTGTTGAGGTTTTTTCATGAAAAACGTTTCTCTCCAATTTTGTGGTGATTTCTATGAATATTTGCAGATAATTCAAACATACTTCTCAGAGAATTTCAACCGAAAAATGAAATGTTAGTTAGATAACACTTGTTCCTTAGGTCATAATAAACGTATTCTGTGAGTTTCATCGGTAGAGGCCATTTTCTTCGGTGTTTTTCTATAAGTGTGAGATATGGAGGCGGCGGAGTCGATTTCCACCCCTCGGCCCCATCCGAAGAAGATGAAATTGATAACACTTGTTCCTTAGGTCATAATAAACGTATTCTGTGAGTTTCATCGGTAGAGGCCATTTTCTTCGGTGTTTTTCTATAAGTGTGAGATATGGAGGCGGCGGAGTCGATTTCCACCCCTCGGCCCCATCCGAAGAAGATGAAATTGATAACACTTGTTCCTTAGGTCATAATAAACGTATCCTGCGATTTTCATCGGTAGAGGCCATTTTCTTCGGTGTTTTCCTATAAGTGTGAGATATGGAGGCGGCGGAGTCGATTTCCACCTCTCGGCCCCATCCGAAGAAAATGAAATGGATAACACTTGTTCCTTAGGTCATAATAAACGTATTCTGTGAGTTTCATCGGTAGAGGCCATTTTCTTCGGTGTTTTTCTATAAGTGTGAGATATGGAGGCGGCGGAGTCGATTTCCACCCCTCGGCCCCATCCGAAGAGGATGAAATTTATAACACTTGTTCCTTAAATGACAAAGAACGTATCCTGTGAGTTTCATTGGTAGAGGCCATTTTCTTCGGTGTTTTTCTATGATAAGTGCGAGACATGGAGGCGGCGGAGTCGATTACCACCCCTCGGCCCCATCCGAAGGAGATGAAATTGATAGCACGTGTTTATTAGATCATTAAGAACGTATCCTGTGAGTTTCATCGGTAGAGGCCATTTTCTTCGGTGTTTTTCTATAAGTGTGAGATATGGAGGCGGCGGAGTCGATTTCCACCCCTCGGCCCCATCCGAAGAAGATGAAATTGATAACACTTGTTCCTTAGGTCATAATAAACGTATCCTGTGAGTTTCATCGGTAGAGGCCATTTTCTTCGGTGTTTTTCTATGATAAGTGCGAGACATGGAGGCGGCGGAGTCGATTACCACTCCTCGGCCCCATCCGAAGGAGATGAAATTGATAGCACGTGTTTATTAGATCATTAAGAACGTATCCTGTGAGTTTCATCGGTAGAGGCCATTTTCTTCGGTGTTTTTCTATAAGTGTGAGATATGGGGGCGGCGGAGTCGATTTCCACCCCTCGACCCCATCCGAAGAGGATGAAATTTATAACACTTGTTCCTTAAATGACAGAGAACGTATCCTGTGAGTTTCATTGGTAGAGGTCATTTTCTTCGATGTGTTCAGGATAATAATAGGTTTTATGGAGGCGGCGTCGATTTTCACCCCTCGACCCCTTCCGAAGGAGATGAGGTTGATAACACTTGTTCCTTAGGTCATAATAAACGTATACTGTGAGTTTCATCGGTAGAGGCCATTTTTTTCGGTTATTTTTGATTGATCATAATTTTCCTTTTTTTTCCAGGGCTTTTTTTCACAGTTCCGGGTGGGTGAAAAATCTGATTTCATAGTATAATATTGGAAATCATTTCAGAAAAATATTCTAGAAATTTCAGATCGCTACTTCATTCCAGTCAAAAGTTATGATACATTAAATTTCACCCGACGCCACTGGTGAAACGGCCGCTCAATCCGAAGAAAGTGGCTGCTAACTTCACACCGGTTTTTCCATCTGTTCAAATGTTCATAACTCAAAAACAATTAATTTCCGTAAAAAACTTTTAGCATATTCCGAATCTACTTCCCCGAATTAACGAATAAGCCAATTTTGGTAAAACCGGAGTAAATATTTTTCTTCGAAATTTCAGAAAATAACCAAAATTTGCTCATTTGTTGATTCGAGGAACTTTTAACCTATTTCCCCGAAAAATAATAGTTATTTAATCAACTAAGTAGGATATTAAAGACAGCGACCAATGGTCAAGATATTTTGATAGTTCGAGACCAGTCGCTGGATTAATAACCGAGTTGATTACAAGATTTTTCCGACGATCTCAATATGAATTGTGTATGAATGCTTGATTGAAATACACTCTCATTTTGCACAAGACGTACATTTGACATAATAAAATTTCTATGTATCTAAATTCCAGTAGACTTTTGACATTTCTCGTAGTGCTTCTGTATATGTACTTAGTGAACGGTTGCAATGAGGATTGCACATTAAAATAGAATAAATATAAAAATGGTCATTAATGGTCAATTTCGTACATATTAAAATCACCTTCTATTTTGAAATCGACGAAAGATATTTTTTAATAGTACTAATATTTCAAAGATGAGAAAAAAGGTCATCCTAAAATAACTTACAGAATTTCCAAATTATGCCTTATGTCCAATTAAAATAGATTTTAATCTGAGTCTTGAAGTGCTAAAGCAGTTGAATGATACCTACAACAACTATAACGACTGTCTAAAACAAGGGTCTCCAAACTGCGGGCCAAATCTGGCCCGCAATATCAAGAATTCCAAAGGCATATTGGAGAGAGTTATCGGTTGGACTAAACAAAGAAGAAAATCCTTCAATAATCGAATAGTTTTTAAGTGTTATTTTCGTTGGAACGGCGAGACAGGGTTTTTTTACTGAGGTTTTTTCGATGAGCTCTGGTATCATACGAAAAAATAATATGGTACCCCGTTTTGCACTGACCTCAGTTAGGGATTTGTATTTTTGTTTTATGTATTGTACTGTTGTATCAACCCTTGAGCGATTCCAAAGCTACTGAATCAAACGGTTAATTATTTTGGCCCCTGCATTTGCTGGAGTAAATATTGTGGCCCTTAGACTGAAAAGTTTGGAGACCCCTGATCAACAGAACAGCTGTGTCATCATAAGCTTTCTTTCCACATCAAGTTAGAGATAATCTCATAGGGGTAAATAATTACAGAAAAATCCAGCTCGTTTGTGTGGTTTAAAATGGATGACCGACTACACAATTGAACTAATAACTTCAATTTCAGTCTGAAAATAAAGTCAATTTTGTGGTTTTAATGATAAAGAGAACTATACGGACTTTTTCTTAATCATACAGGTTATTTCAAATTGCACGTCTTTTAACAAAAAATAAAATATAACGCACTGAATTCGTCTGGCTATTTTGACCTTCAAGAAGTGATGTATGCTATTAGAAATAAAAAAAATTAAGAAAAGCCCTGAGCAGAATCTTTTGAGCGCTCGTTCTCCGGTGGAGCAATAAGAGTATTATTTCAGAATTTAATATGTGATTTCATATTGATACCAAATATGTAAATGTGGAATATCAGCACAATCGGAATTATATTCTGGAAATTATTCAAAAAATGAAATATATAAAAAATAAATAAATACAAAAATTAATTTCTATGGTTTTGATGATGCGATCCTCTTGAAATTCTGCATAAACATTCAGTAAGTATTCACGAAATAAATCCAGGTTTCGAAGATTTGTCCCTTATAGAGAGTTTTATTAATGGGAAGGCAGAAGTTTAACCTGAAACTATAAGGGAGAACATAGCACCAAGGTTCAAATCCTCCCCATTGACGTCCATAGATGTGGAGCGAACCTTTTCTACGAACAAAAATATTCAAAATTTAACAATTGAACTTTCGGAACAATATTTAATTGTGAATTGTTTAAAAACCATTATATTAATTTTAATTCCATATGAGGTATTAAGTGTTATTGACATGTTGCTTTAGAATTGAAAATGACTTTTCTTTTTTTATGAGTTCCCAAAAGTCATTATTCAATAGTGCATATTCTGCAAATTTTCGTGCATATTTCAAGCATTTTGCATGCATATAACAACATTTTTATGTTGCATATAATCCGGTCTCTAGTCATTACTAATACTTGAATTACCGAAGAAAAGTTTTTGAAAATAAAAATAAATCATGTTTTATTTATTCTTGAAAAAACACCCTTTACTATTTTCTATGTGCCGCCACTGAAAGCCAGACCAGATTCGCATTTGGCTCAACGGAGTCCTGCCTTTGTTGCGAAAAATCGCCCTGAACATTATCATTATCGATTATTGATTGCTTCTACGACTATCCGTGATCAATAGATCGATTGCCGTTATTGATTATTTATTTATAACTGGAGCGACTCGAAATTGTGCATTGTCGTCGTTACTTTCCACTCTCAAAGCGACCCTGAATCTAAAAATAATGGTCGTTGATTGCAAATTTTACTTTTCTTCGCACGTAATATTCTCGATGGTATAACGGAGTATAACGCTATCAGTTATGATTTGTATTGATTAGATTGAATTATGTGAGAATTTCACAAGAAGAGCTACCGTAATTTTAGTTTCGAAATATTTCATTGGGTGTCATTTATAGTTTCTCTCGAGAAAGTTTTTTATTTCGCTTTTACAATGGGCATAAATTTCATTTCATCTTCAGAAACTTTTTATTGGTAATTGAAACATCAGTTATGACATTTTTTCACGAAAAATAATATCCAAAATAATAATCTGTGTCTAGACGATTTTGGAAATAATAAAAGAGTTTCATAATTCTCTTAGATAAAACAGCATTTTATTTTTATCTCGGAGTAGAATTCGTCTCAGGTGAAAATATTTTCAACAATACAAATTTTGAGCGCTCGTTCTATAAACGAGTGCTATATACACTGCGCAAAAAAATCAACGCACATTCTGAAAATCTCAATTTCAATGAAAGTTAACTCTACATTGACTTTATAACTTATTTTTTATGTTCTCTCGGAAAGGTTTCAAACGAAACAAGACACATTAAATGGAAGAAAAATTCAGGATTTCACCGAATCTTATGTGAAAGAAGAGAAATGAACAATTTTCAAAATACTGGAATGCTGATAAGTGATTTAATACTTGGTATTTCCACACCTTGCGTTAATTACAGCTCGGAAACGACGGTTCATACTCAAAATGTTCTGATCTAATCCTTCCCAGATTTCTCTGAGTTGGATTCTTAAGTCATTAAGAGTAGCTGGATGATTTTCTGAACTTCTCAGCCTTCTATTGGGTTTGTCCCAAACCTGCTTAATCGGATTGAGATCTGGACTTCTTGCTGGCCATTCCATTCGAGAGACTTCAACCTCTTCAAAGTACTTCTGAACGATGCGCGCACGATGGGGTCTAGCATTATCGTCGATAAAAATGAAATTTTCACCAATGTATGGGGCGAATGGCACTACATGCTCTTCAAGAATGTTCCTTATATACCTATCAGCATTCATAGCTCCATTATCAATGACCACTAGGTATGTGCGAGCAGTCAAAGATATTCCACCCCATACCATAATCGATCCTCCCATGAAATCAGTAGTATTCAGGAAATTGCACTGAGCATATCTTTCATGTGGACGTCTGTATACAATGGAAAGTCGATCACAATGGTAGAGGCAGAATCTAGACTCATCTGGTGAAGAGAACTCTTTCCCAATCAGCCTCTGGATATGCTCTCTCGCAAAATATAATCGCGCCCTTCGATGGGCTAGGGTAAGAGCTGGGCCTCTTGCCGCGACACGAGGCCTTAAATCATATTCCTTGAGGCGATATCTTATTGTCTGAAAACTAATTTGCACCCCATGAGTTTGGTCAAGCTGATTTTGAAGGAGGCGAGCGGTTGCAAACCGTTGTCTCCAATTCTTGTGTATGTCCACCCTTCTCGCAAAACTACCGCTTGGGCACATTCCTCTTGGGTCCAATTGCGTGTTTTGCGTTGCATAGCGATCGAGTGTAGAAAATCAAACGAAAGAAAAACTATTGACCACTAGAATTGATCGAGAACAACTGATTTCAGAATGGAGCCAATACTTTCAAAATCTGATAATCTCATCTCAAGTCTCATATAAAAATTTGAGGTAACAGTCTTATTACCCCAGGGTCAGGGCTTTTCTTAAATTTTTTTTATTAAATTTCATCAAAAACTCTCAGCATCTCAAAAACATCTGAGGATTAAAATCCCGAATTTATGCTATTTCATTCTGAAACACCTTGTATACTGCAGTTTAATGATAGGAAAAGAATATTCACATACGATAGATATTTTAAAGACATTATCGACCTAAGCACTGTCCATTAAACCCATATCGGACGTTGGCAATCTCTTCCAAGCGCAACTTCTCGGTTTTGCGGTCTTCGCTATGGGGGAATACCCATCCGTTTACGGGACGGTCACCTCGATTATCCTACGATTCCTTATCGCGTCTAGTCATCGAGGGAGTAACGTATTTTGGCGCGATATGTCTTCCTGCATCGCGACTAATGACTTCATTACGAGCGATGCGGCAGGTGTCGGCCATCTCGTTATCCCGATTTGTATCGGTTGTATCGAGGAGATTCCGATCTGATCGAGGTGAATGCGACGATTACTAATCTCGTTTGACGGTGTTTTTAGCGTTAATCTGATTGATAATGAAGTAATTAATCATTAAGGTTGCATTGGTTTTCAATATTGTGTTAGTTTTGAACGATTCGTTGTACTCAAGAATGTGAAAGGTCGTACATCAATTAGAAACTATTCTGTAAATTAATCGAAATAAATTACAGTGGGACTTCCCTATAACGAACGTCTGTATAACGAATTTCGTACAAGACATTGCAGCTTGAATCCAAATTCCATTTGGAAAACACCCTCTGAAAAAAGCAAATTCTCTCTATAACGAAAGATTCAAAGAATATCACTCTTTCAATGGGCATTGGTAAGAAGGTATAAGGGTGGGTTTTTTCCGAAATTTTTGAACGTACGTAATGAATCCAGACCTTAAACTAAATCATTACAGCGGGCAGAGAGATTCTTCTGAAATCGTTTTAAATACACCCCTGGCTGTTTGGTTTTAATCTAACCATTACGGTAGTGTGAAAAGTTGTGCGAAAATGTCTGAAAGGAACAGCTTAAGTTTGAATGATAAACTTAAATTTATCAGTGAAGTCGACCGTGACATTGCCTACTATAGAAACAAATTTTCTGTATAACGAAAATTTTTTGTAACGATTTTTTTTGCGGATTTAGCGCTTTCGTTATACACTGTACTTGGATTCTGCATCACTCAAAACCCCCGCATATCATTGTTCAATTCTTACCTCTTTGTCCAAAGATATTGAAAAAACAAATACAAAAATAAACTTTAACACCCTGTATTTCTCAAAGGAAGCAGTTTCGGACATTTATTCATTTGACTTTTTTCATATTTCATGGCCCTCTATCGCATAATATTTTTTCCTTGACACCCTGTATATTCATTTGATTTTATATTTTCATTTTAACGAGTGCTGAAATTTTTTTTCTGGAAGAAAATTCATGATAGATTAGTGATGTTTTCGTTGTTTAATCTACTTTGAATGGAATATTTTTCAAATAAAAATTTAAGAAAAGCCCAGACCAGGAGCATTGTGCTCTCGTTCTTTAGTGGAGCAATAAGACTATTACCTCGAAATTTTATATGGGATTTGAGATTGATACCAAATATATGAATGCAGAATCTCAGCGCAATAGGAATTATATTCTGAAAATTATTCAAAAAATGAAATATGTTAAAAATAAATAATTACAAAAATTAAATTCTATAGTTGTGATGGTGCGATCCCTTTAAAATTTTGCATGAAAATTCTGTATAGTAATTTTCATTTTCAAAATAAATTTCACTCTAATCGGATATTCTGTTATGGAAATATAAGGATTTTTCTTTTCAATATTCCAATTGAATTTTCTACAGTTCTGTTAAAACTATGGCCACGAAATTTTGGATGAACATTCCATTTTCCATATACCATATGAAAAATAGATTGCATATCCGGATATATGTATGTAGTAGTCGCAAGTATTATATGATACCTACTACTTGTGAGTCTTGTGACTGACCTCTTAGCCAAACTTGGAATTTTTTGGAATTCTGGGAATTATTCAGAAATTTTCAAAATATCTGTAATGATTCAGAATTATTGGAATTCTTCGGGATTATTTGGAATTATTCGTAATTTTTAAAATCATTCGGAATTTTTGAAATTATTCGGAATTTTTGAAATCTTTAAGAATCTTTTGGAATTATTCAAAATTTAACGTTTTAATTCCGAATAATTCCAAATAATTCCGAATAAATCCAAAAAATTCCGGAGAATTCCAATAATTCTGAATAATGCCAAGAATTGCAAATAATTACAAGCTTTGTACAGGGTGCGCAAAATTGGTGCTACATGAACTAAAACTTCTTAACCCGAGTAGATAGAGAAAAATGAATGGCACCTCATAGTCCTTTTTTTTCGAAAACCTGATAATGCCATCAAGTGCATTTTTCTATCTTCTTTCATTTCCGAGTTATGGGCCAAAATTGAAATATTGGCGATTTCAACTTTGGTCATTATCTCCGTTTCTGTTTATGCTAGGATGTTGAAATAAAAACATTATACAGGTATTTTCTGATAGCAATCCGGTGGCGTTCTCTGATTTCTTCTTTGAGGTTTATTTTTTTAATAAATGTTTTAATAATGTTTTTATTTCAAAATCCTAGCATAAACAGAAACGGAGATAATGACCAAATCGCCCAAATTGCAATTTTGGCCTATAACTCGGAAACGAAAGAAGATAGAGGAATACAGTTGATGGCATTATCAGGTTCTCCAAATGAGAGGACTAATAAGGAGAGCGTCCACCTATCGGCAGCGAACGAAGCAGACGAAGCGTATTTTAGAATTCTTTGTATAGAATCCGATTCGTTCGGCGCGGGTAGGTGGACGCGCTTCCATTAGTTTCTATACAAAGGATTCTAAAATCCGCTTCGTCCGCTCCGTCCGCTTCGTTCGCTGCCGATAGGTGGACGCTTACCTTAAGGAGTCATTCATTTTTCTCTATCTTCTCTGGTTAAAAAGTTTTGGTTCATGTAGCACCAATTTTGCCCACCCTGTACACTGAAATTCCAAGGTGAAATACCTCCCGGGTTAATATCAACAACAGGACGCGACTTCGTTGCGAAACGCCTTCACTTTCGTACCTAAGCAATTAGCCTGCCAGGAATTGCGATATTTTCGACAAGGATCAGCTGACTCCCAATTTGCCTTTCGACGGGGCAACGAGATGTGACGAAGCGAGCGACAAAAGACGGGAAAGAAGAATCTGGCGTAAATTGCCCGGTTACGGAATCTAGAAATCTTATTTAACCTAATGCGAGAACTGTGAAATGCGAAATGCCGTTGATAATTATTGTCGGGTCGTTTGCCAACTTCTAGATAGTTTCTTGATGGAGATGATAGGAGTCTGGCTTCCTGGATTTTTAAGTGTTTTACGCAACGATTTAACGTTTCGACGCCTGCTGGCATCCCTCGTCAAGGTGCCGCAGGAAATATGGATTTGACTGTGTCTTCCGTAACTTGTGTTTTTAGGCTGGTTCTAGATGTTATTTCTACGACGGCGTATTAGTGCCACTGCGATTAAATAAACTTTTGAGCGCTAGTTCTTTGGTGGACTGTTACCTCAGAGTTTTATATGGGATTTGAGATTGATACCAAATACAGGGTGACCAGGGAAGAATGCGACAAAAGGATACCATAAATCAAATACATCAGGGGGGGCTCTCATCAAGAGGTTTTAATCGTTTGAGGGCCTTCGTTTGGAATATACAGGGTGATATTCATTTGATGGCTGAAATTTCAAAGTTGAATAACTTTTGAACTATAGGACCGAATTATTTCAAGGTTGCAAGTTTTGTCACCCTTTACAATTGTCATCTTTCAATATTTCAGAAATTGAAGAAATCAGATCCGGACTAGCAAAATTTTGGACTTTTTCAATTTTCATGAATATTGGAAAACCCTGTACGTGAACATTATGTTCTTATTACATTTTCGTAACCACAAAGAATCAATTATTGATAAAAATTCAAAATCTCTGCTTGGCACGGTCATACAGGGTGATCAAAAAGTGAGCAAAAAACATTACCTCATGAGTGAAATTTCAAAATTGAATAACTCTTGAATTATTGGACCGAATTATTACAAATTTGGTAGTTTTTTCACCCTTTATGATTGCCATTTTTCAATATTTTAGAAATGGAATAAATCAGATCCGGACTAGCAAAATTTTAGACCTTTTCTATTTTCATGAATATTGGAACACCCTGTAGGTGAAGACTATCTTTTTATTGCATTTTACTAACCGCAAAAAACCAATTGATGAGAAAATGCAAAATTTCTGCTTGGTACGGTCATACAGAGTGATCAATAAGTGAGCAATAAACATTACCTCATGAGTGAAATTTCAAACTTCATCAACTCTTAAACTATTCGACCGAATGATTTCAAATTTGACTTTTTTCTCACCCTTTACGATTACCATCTGTCAATATTTCTGAATTTGAATAAATCAGATCCGGACTAAAAAATTTCCGACATTTTCAATTTTTGTTGATAGTGTATCACACTATACGTGAACATTTTGTTTTTTTCATTTCAGTAACCATAAAGCATCATTTAATGATAAGAATTTAAAATCTCTGCTTGACACTGTCATACAGAGTGATCTAGGAACATGAACTTATGAGTTAAATTTCATAGTTCAAAAAATCTTTTTGCTCACTTCTTGATCACCCTGTATCACCGTGCCAAGCAGAGATTTTGAATTTTTTTCATTGATTGATTCTCTGTGGTTACGAAAATAAAATAAAAACATAGTGCTCACCTACAGGGTGTTTCAATATTCATGAAAATAGAAAAAAATCCAAAATTTTTCAAGTCCGGATCTGATTTCTTCAATTTCTGAAATAGTGAGAAATGGCAATCGTAAAGGGTGACAAAACTCCCAAATTTAAAATAATTCGGTCTAATAATTCAAAAATTATTGAACTTTGAAATTTCTCACATAAGGTAATGTTTTTTGTTCACTTCTTGATCACCCTGTATGACCGTGCTAAGCAGATATTTTGAATTTATCTTATTGATTGATTCTTTGTGGTTTCGAAAATAAAATAAAAACATAGTGTTCACCTACAGGATGTTTCAATATTCATGAAAATAAAAAAATCCGAAATTTTTCGAGTCCGGATCTGATTTCTTCAATTTCTGTAATATTGAAAGATGACAATCTTAAAGGGTGGCAAAACTTCTGAACTTGAAATAATTCGGTGGAATAGTTTGAGAGTTATTGAACTTTGAAATTTCAGCCATAAGATGAATATCACCCAGTATATCCCAAACGAAGGCCCCCAAACGATTAAAACCTCTTGTTGCGAGTCCTCCTTGATTTCCTTGATGTATGGTTTCCGTTTGTCGCATTCTTCCCGGGACATCCTGTATAAATGCACAATCTCAGCACATTCGGGATTATATTCTGAAATTTATTCAAAAATGAAATATATAAAAATTAAATAATTAGAATAATTAATTTCTATGGTTCTGATGATGCGATCTTTTTGAAATTTTGCATGAACATTCAGTACGTATATCAGTTTTGATATAAAAAATGAATTCCACTTGAATCGGTTATCCTTATATAGGGATTCTTCATTTCAATATTCCAATTGAATTTTCTATGGTTCTGTTTACACCATGGCCACAAAATTTTGCATGAAGCTTATTATGACTATCTCGCATATGGCCACTACATTTCATTCAGATTGGTTTCGTTTTGTCTGAGATATTAAGAAAAAAATTTTGAATGACCATATTTTATGGAACAGCCTGTACGATTTGGCTGGTTAACGAACTCAACCGAGCCATTTGGGACCCGAACTCAACCTGAAAATTTCAAGTCTCTAGGACAATCCCTAGTAGTAGGTGTGCTAACGGCCGGATGACCCCAAGGACAGTATAACCCTATCGTTTGAGAACATTTTCGGCTCAACATTAGAAAATTATAGACATTTGGGCAAAACGATAGAGCACTTGTTTAAGGACAACGAGCGCTCAATAACTGAAAGATGGCGAAAATAATGCACTCTACAAATTTCTCGAACATGTGATGTTAAGAAATAAGCCCACAAATATACATGTTTTTTTAGATTGCATATTATGTATTTAAGCTTACAACATTTTTGGAAAACTTTTCAGAAATTTGCTCTAATATCGAATAATTTATCAAAAATTGGGAGTAGAAATAATTGAAACCAATGAAAAATTACGAAAGTCCTTGGACAACAAACTGCAGCAAAATTTCGACAACCGAGTTGTTCTGCCGGTGAGTGTATAATTCTCCAGCAACAAGAATACACAGTGTTGAAAATATCTGGTTTAATCTCACGTATTGCTAAAACAACAGCAGAAACTGAAAACATTTTCCGTAGACAAAACAACATAAAATTCGTAGAAAACAGAACTATAAGAAACGGTATGAAAACAAATAACTACCAATCCAATAAAAATAGTTCCTCGTTACCCAATTCCAATTGTTTACCATCTAAAAATCAAATGAACTAACACTTATTAATCTTATAGCTTTTTCCATTGGGAGAACTGGTACGCACCAGAATTGCACCAGTGCGACATAAGTGCAATTTTTTCTGAGCATTTCATTGTCCTTTGTACTAATGGCACACAAAAAATTAAACTCAGGTCGCATTGGTGCGCACCAATTCTGCCAATGGAAAATGATATTAGATTAAAAAAAATAAACTATTAATGGAACTGTGATATCTCAAATATCTTTGATATTTTACGACACTATCTTAGTAACCGCAACAGGAAGTACAGCATTAAAAAATATTTAAGAAAAGCCCAGAGCAGGAGCTTTTGAGCTCACGTTCTTTTGTGGAGCAATAAGACTATTACATCAAATTTTATATGGAATTTGAGATTGATACCAAATATATGAATGCAGAGTCTCAGCACAATCGGAATTATATTCTGAAAATTATTCAAAAAATGAAATATGTAGAAAATAAACAATTACAAAAATTTAATTCTATGATTCTGATGATGCGATCTCCTTAAAATTTTGCATGAACATTCAGTAGGTATAGTAGTTTTCATTCTCAAAATAAATTTCACTCGAATCGGATATTCTTATATAGAAATACATATAAAGATTCTTCTTTCAATATTTCAATTGAATTTTCTATTGTTCTGTTAACACTATGTCCACGAAATTTTGCTTGAAGATTCAGTGTATCATTCATTATTCACAGAGAAAATTTCACTCGAATCGGATATCCTGTTATGGAAATATCAAGATTTTTTTTTCCAATATTCAATTGAATTTTCTATGGTTTTATTGAAACTATGGCCACGAAATTTTGGATGAACATTCGGAATATCGATCTCCTCTCACAAGAAAAAATTCACTCGAATCGGATATCTTTTATGTAAATATGAAGTTTTTTTTTCAATATTCCAATTGAATTTTCTAAGGTTCTGTTCACACTATGGTCACAAAATGTTACATGATGCTTGTTATCAATATCTTTCCGTAACATTTCATTCCGATTGGTTTCTTTTTTTCTGAGATATTAAAGAACCAAAATTTTTAAAGGTCATATTTTATGGAACACCCTGTACGATTTGGCTGGTTAACGAACTTAACGGAGGCATTTCGGACTCGAACTCATCCTGAAAATTTCAAGTCTCTAGGACAATCCCTTCGAAAGTTATTGTGTTAAGGGCTAAACGGACCGGACGGCCGCACGGACAGAATTGGATTATTTGACCACGAATTCGTCATCAAGTAGTCGAACCCTATCGTTTGAGTCCATTTTAGGCCCAAAAATCGTAAATTGCAGACATTTGGGCAAAACGAGCTAGCACTCGTTCAAATAGAACGAGCGCACAAAAATAATTACCAAACTAATAAAATAGTTCCTCGTTACCCAATTCCTATTGTAAACCATCTAAAAATGAAATGAACCAATACTTTATCTTCGATTCAAAAAGAAACCTTTTAATGGAACTGCGATATCTAACAAATCTACGATTTCTTCAATAATTTTCGACACTGTCTTTATAAACACACCAGGAAGTACAGCAATAAAAAAAACGACGTAAGATGATGATCATCATTAGGTTTTCTCTTCAGGAAAGGTCGAATAACAATAAGTTTACGTATATACGCTAAAATAACAAATGATTAATCGATGAACAAATTAAAATTGTTGGTGTGCGAAGTTAAAAGATGAACGGCAATGATTTCGGCCATCGATTGGGAGACCTTGACCCGGAATTAGGTACCATCTCGGGTACCATTAATGATATTCGGAAATCTTAAACTTGTTAAATAATTACTTTCAGTTGCCTCCGTTCAGTTCGGAAAGTTGTTAATTTAAGAAAATAATTATTATTATTTGGTTTTTCGCTTAGATGAACCAGAAACCTTGATTTTCACGTTGTGTATATGAGAATTTCTATCTCTCATTCCATTTCAGCTAAATTTCGACAATCAATCAAAGTTTCTTCTAGAAATTAATTCCTAAAATTTTGCTGAAGTCTGTTGATCAACTACCGTAATTTTTCACAGATATCGATTGTTTTCACGCCAAATTTCAGATAAATTGATTAATTCTAAATGTTGATAGCATATTCATACAAAATGAGAAAACCATGTATCTTTGTTTAAATTTCTGAACACCCTGGTGGAACAGTTTAGGAAAGTAGACTTTAGGCTCACTTCATTACAAAGACCATTTTTATCATCTTTCCGTTTTTATTTCACCTTGATATCTTGATTTCTATTGATGAAACACGTATTCAAATTAAAGCCTGAAATTTTATAAACACGCCAAGCTCTATGAGGGGAAATATCAGATGTTTCGACTCCTAGAGAATTTCACTTTTCAATTCATAATTTGCTGTTCTAATTTTTCAAGTAAAGAATTGATTTTTGTTTTAAAATAATCCTGAGAACTTCTTGATGTGCCCATACTTTTCGGCAAAAACTTTAAATTTCTTCTAATGAGCTCGGCGTGTTCATAAAATACAAGGTGTATCTTCAAAAGAAATCAAGATACATATAAAGGTGGAATAAAACCTGAAAGATAGCAAGAAATATTCTTTTCAATTACCTGAGCGTAAACTCTACAAATTTACCGATATGTTCCACAGGGTGTTAAGAAATTAGGCCACAAATACAGTGGAACCGTGACTCGAGAGTGGGACTTCCTTATAACGAACGTCTGTATAACGAATTTCGTACAAGACATTGCACCTCGAATCAAATTCCATGTTGAAAACACCCTTTAAAACGAAGTAAATTCTCCCTTTAACGAAATATTCAAAGAACATCGCTCTTTGAATTGGTATTGGTAAGAAGGTATAAGGGTGGGTTTTTCCCGAAATTTTCCCTGACGTACGTAATAAATCCCGACCTTAAACTAAATCATTACGGTGGGCAGAGGGATCCTTCTGAAACAGTTTTAAATACACCCCTGGCTGTGTGGTTTCAAACTAACCATTACGATAGTGTGAAAAGATGTGCGAAAATGTCTAAAAGCAAGTGCTTAAGTTGACTGATGAACTTAAATTTATCAGTGAAGTCTACCGCGACATTGGGGACTATAGAAACAAATTTTCTGTATAACGAAATTTCTTTATAACGATTTTTTTGTGAATTTAGCGCTTTCGCTAAAGGGAAGTTCCACCCTGTATGAATATGCTATCAACATTTTTGGAAAACATGTTCTGATACCAAAAGAATTATCTACAATTTAGCGTAGAAATAATAATTGCAATCGATGAAAATTACGAGAGTTCTTGGACAAGCAAAATTTCAAGTGGCCGAGTTTTTTTGACGGTGACTGTATTTTAAGACATACAGAAAACATAGTAACGTAGAATTTTGAGAACTAATTGATAGTAATGAACAAAGGATAGGTCTTGGGACAGGTATTATCAAAATTTCTTCAGTTTCTGAAATTTGATGCCATACAGGATGTATATTACGCGATGGGGTCACACTAGAGATCATTTGAAGCAATCTAAGACCAGTTATCTAAAAGTCGAAATACATAGATGGTAACTAAATTATTAACTATCCATATTGAAACTACTCTTCTTCTCGCTATTCTTTGCATATATGTAGATACTCGTTTGTTTCATTTTCAGTGGAAGCGAAATAACGAGTTATTGATCATGAAAAAGGAATGTTTTTGTTCGAAACTTATTAATTTTTCCAAAATTTCATTGTATTGATTGAATATTGCTAAAAATGATTCAAGTGAATTTGGTGAGATTAGCAGTATTGTATGTATAATCTTTCATGGCAGTTTTGAGGACGAAATATTTATGAATTCAACTCACGTGTGTCAGTTTATAACATGAGAGGATATCATCAAATCCCAAAATTCAATGACTATTTTGAAAGAGATCATAAAAAGAGCTTTATATATATTTCCAGGTTTATTTCAATAACTTCCCATAAAATGAAATAACAAGATTATTTTTAATACGAACAGAATCATTACAATAATATAACTAAATGATACGAATGTGCAATTAATATGAAAATAATATAAATTTTTAAAGCTGTATAAAAATAATTCTTATGGATCAAGATATTAAAATATTGCAGAATGTATTTAATTCCATTCATTGATTAATTTGATTGGATTCAGTACAGAGAAGTACTATAACAAATAGCCAAACAATAGAAAATTCCCATGAATATCTGAAGGAAGAAAATTTTGAACAAATTCCATTTTTCATGATTTTATTAAACTTTTAATGAAACATTTGATCATCAATCTTTTTCGGATGAATAATCTACATTTAAAATTATTCTGAAGTCGTTTTCAGAGATCTTCATTTTCAGAAAAAGCCATGTTCATTTCTAATACGAAGGACTTCGAAAATGTGAGATAACATGTATCTTTCAGTTGGATGAGGACTTTAGGTCAGCCCGAGGGTCAGCCTGTATAGGTACCTTGTGTTTATGCAGTTTTTTACAATGCTCTAGTTTGAGACCACCTATGAGTATGCCACCAGTTCAATTTCAGTATAATTTATTTCAATTTTCGACAGGAAATGATGCAGGATAATGCCGTGGATTTAATTCGCCTACTGCAGTGAGGCAGTAGGTTTTTGGCAAACCATCACTGCAGATGGCATTGTTGGGTCGATTCAATTAAAGCTTGGCAATCATTCCACCCCTTACCTGCCAGAATATTGTTTTGATATTTACATTGGCAACAATTTCCATAACAACCCCCTATATAATTTTGAACAATTGACAGGACCAAGGTGTGTAAACATGATCAAACTCTCTTAAAATTTAATCAAAGCAACTTACCATACTCACATCAGAGAAAGGTCGGCGAATTTGAGATGAACCAACGTTTCCACAACAATTTCCAATCAACCAACTATCCTAAATTAGGATTAAACTTATTTCCTTCCTTATATTTCAAAACAGGACTCGTTTATGGCCAATTTCACCATCCTGGAGGCTACAATAACGTCTAAACGCACCCCACACTATCCCTGTACATTTGCATCAACAATTTAACCGAGATCCTCTCGGGACAATTCAAATTTCGATCAATTTTCCGCGAACAGGTATCGAGCTAAACAAACGTCACAGAAATGCAAATAGACTGACAGCCCGACGTTCGACTACCGCAAACGAAAAACCAGAGATATTTCAACTTGGGTCCCGCATCTAGACAGCCGAAATGTCACGGTGCGCTCATGCGCACAGATCTACTTCTTGAAGCCAAAGAAGAACCGATGTTGAGACAGGCGTGCAAACGACCTTGGGTAGATTTTATACAGAGTGAAGCCGAAAAGAATTCTTCTGATTTTGAGTAAATGAAGTTTTTACTTTTTTTAACATCGGAGGTATCGCCCTGTATAAGATTTTCATGGGGAGAAAGATTTAATTTGGGTGTCATTTAACTCGAATAATGCGATGTTATAAATTCTTCGTCTTATATCAGTTTGTTTCAACGTAAACTATCATCTAAAACTGACTGTTGAAATTTACAGAAAAAAAGTAAGGAAAATCATAAGATTGGTTGGCTAGATTGAAATTAAAAGCATAGTTTTTCATAACACAAGTTCGGAAAGCAAGCAATTTTTGAACGAACAAGTTCTGAACGAGTATGACACTTTATTTTTCTTTTCCGTAGATCTCAAAATAAAATATGGGTTTATGTATACTTAATTAAACATTAATGACCCATTTTAATGTTCAATTTATGCTATTTCAATGTGCAATTGTCCTAGGCAAAGTATTCAGAAGCAGTGGCGCAGCCAGGATTTTATTTTGGGGGGGGGCTGAACTGAAAAATTTTTGATGATACAGTGAATAACGAAAGTTGCAAAAAATAAAGAAGAAAGAAAAAACGAAGAAATTAATCTTTGGGGGGGGCTGCAGCCCCAAAGCCCCTCCCCTGGCTGCGCCAGTGTTCAGAAGCAATAGGAGCATATACTTTTATAGGTATAGTCCGTTCGAGAGTTTGGGCGCATAGTGGGCGTTTGTTTTTTATCTAAAGTTGGCAGTATTTACTGTCATAACATAAAATAAAGTCAACGTTGCCGGATGTACCCGGCCTCGTCCGACGAGCTTGCGAGTTATCAGAGAACTCTATGCAATATTGACAACATTAAGTATCAATCTGACAAGAAAATAAACAACATAACCTAAAATTTCAATATACACAGTGAAATATGCCAAATTATCATGGCCAACCGACGGTTCAAACTTTCATGAACGGGCTATACCGATTTGGAAATTCACATCGAACACATACGATATACAATGCATCAGACAGAGAATTCTTCCCTCCAGTTGCACAGATGAATAGGCGAGATAATCAAGTGCGATAACTGAATGAATGCAACTGTCTTACTGCAAAAATCAAGTCTTGTCTCTCTCTTATCGCAGTATGGTAGGGAACCCGCACTGCACGTATAGAATTTTTAATTTGTCAGGCTGCCCGTAATACTCGATTCAGTATTTACTGTTGCCTACCATACTAAAGAATTACGCTCCTCTAAACGATAAGAGAGAGACAAGACTAGAATAATGAAGCAAGACAACTGAATTCAGTGTGTTACAGCAAGTGATTGTATAGACTATTCATCTGTGCAACTGGAGGGAAAAATTCTCTGTCTGATGCATTGTATATCGTATATTTCAGATGTGAATTTCCAAACCTGTATATGAATACGAGTATGAGTAATGCATAGAAATATACTATAACTATAGAATATTTCTATGGTAATGTTACAATTCTACTATAACGTAGAAACATAGTAATTTGTATTATTTCAAAAGTATGCCTTCAAGAAACCCCGTCTTGTGCAAAATAAAAATGTATTTCAAATCAATAACTAATTCTCAATTCATAAAGAGGTCGACCGAAAAATGTTGTGATCAACTCGTTTATCGATCTAGCAGTTAATCTTCTTCCAATTCAAACGTGCTCGCTCCGCTCACGCGTTAAAATTCCTTGGCCATTAATCACTGTCATAAATAAACTTGTTAATTAAATAACTATTATTTCATTGAATTTTTATTGAAATATGCGTGATAAATCTTCGACAGGAGAATTAGAAGTACCAACATTTAAAAATGATTTATAAACATGAAAACTGTGCAAATATGAAATATTAATGCACTGTTTTTTCCTTCAAGGTATAAAATATGTACAGAACAGCATTATTAAGGTTTTGGATTTATAATTATTAGTCCCCCACTAAAATTCAATTCCGGTTCTTAAAAAAATTTTAATGAGCGTTTCATTCAGCTCGATTGCATTAGCTGCTTCGGAAATATTTATTATTTCTTGATTATCGATTTACACAGTAGAAATATATAAAAATCAAATTATACCTTCATTCTATAAAGGATTTGTTAACTTTATTTCGGAAATTCTTCGTATGAAATTTTCTCAAATTGAATGTCCCTCAAAAGAAAAACAAGAGTAATGTCATTTTTGAATATTCTATGATTATCACCATGAGCATTAGGGATGGGAAATACTTGTTCTTTCCGATACTAGGTATGACAAGTATGAGTATCGACAAATACCAGGGACGGATACCAGGTATTGAAATACTTGCAAGTATTGGGTGTGGTCTAAAAACGGATTGGTTTGGTACGAAGTACCGTACGTATGTCCGTAGTCGTAATAATACTATTGTTTTTGTTGATGGAAGTGAATGAATATTTTCGACAGTTTTAATACTTACTGATAATCTCTTTGTGTAATGAATAATATATGAATATTTCAACATTTATTTCAGATTAACAATTGTTATATGGATGAAAATACCTCATCGGATTCTATATTAATAATTTGGTTGAAATCAGGGCAAAAAAGAGCAAGCCAAATTAAAAAAAGGTGTCATCAATATATTGGCCACCCTGTATATGTTTCAGTTTGTGAAGTCATATTGAAAATCTCAGTTGATTTTGTGAAAATTAGTATGGAAATTTTTTTTATCTCTTTTAGTAACAAAGTTAAAGGGGGGGAGGGCAAATTTTAGTGAAAAACCCTGTACCTGAATTTAATTCAAAAACATTCTTTAAAATTTTATTGACATAATCATAAAATCGCTAACCATCTATCTAAAAATTCCGCAATTCTCACTATTCCTAGAATTCAAGTTATTTTGTTTACAGCTCATTCTCCCTTCGAAGAGTGCGGTGTCAAATCAGGTAGAATTATAAGAACGCCCGCGGTAGTTTCGTTCGATTGAAAAAAACCAACTGAAACACGTAGGAAACAAGTATCCCTGTACTTGTACTGCTCCAAAAAGTACCAAAATACTTGTCCAAATACTCGTAACGAAATACTACCTGCGTCCCAGTCCGTCCCTTATCGGTACGTACGTACTATTACAAGTATTACATAGAAAGAAAGGATCCGAGTTCGAGAAGCGCCGACTGCCAGCACGTCTTCTGCGTTGCAAGTATTTCAATACTTGTTTTGCAAGTATTAGCCAATACCAGGTATACGTACTTGTATGCTGATACGTAGTATCGATACCTGGTATTCCTAATACTTCCCATCCCTAATGAGCATAGAAAATAATGAACTCAAATTCAAAAGATAGGTTAGGAAAACTGTCAATACATAAAAAATTATCGGAAAAACCATAATAAATTGTATTAAATTATGTCTGGAACGAGTAGTGAGGACGAAATGGTCGAGGGCCACGTCTTCTACCGCGACAGACCCGATTGGAAAGATATTCAGCCAATACCTCAAGATGAAGACGATCCTGTTGTAGCAATCGATTATTCTCCTCAATTTACCGATGTTTTCGACTACTTTAGAGCTGTAGTAAACAAGGGAGAAAAATCCAAACGAGCTCTCAAACTCACACAAGATGCCGTCAAACTTAATCCAGCCAACTATACTGTCTGGCAATACCGTAGAGAAATTCTGAGAGAGCTAGACGAAGATTTAAATGTAGAACTCAACTTCGTAAAGGATGTCATACTTAAGCAACCTAAGAATTATCAGGTATGGCAACACAGGAGAATCCTGGTGGAATGGTTGAACGATCCGAGCCAAGAGAAAGATATAACAGATAGTGCCATCAAAAAAGACGCTAAAAATTACCATGCTTGGCAACATCGACAGTGGGTAGTAAAGAGGTTTTCCCTGTATGAAAATGAATTAGAATTCACAGAAGCTCTCATTGAAACTGATGTTAGGAACAATTCCGCTTGGAATCACAGATATTTCACCGTTAATAACTCTACCGGGTTTACAGACGATGTTATCAACAAAGAAATTGATTTCACTTTGAACAACGTTAAGAAAGCAAAGGAAAATGAGAGTTCCTGGAATTATTTAAGGGGTTTAATGCTTCACAGTAATGAAGGTTTGAGTGGGAGCAAAAAAATAACAGAATTTTGTGAGGATCTATATCAATCTGGAAATCGTTCTCCTTTCTTAGTTTCAATTATTATCGATATGTGTAAGGAACAAGCTAGTAAAGATAATAAGGATCCAAAGTATGAATTAAGTAGAGGTATATCGTTGTGCGAAGACCTTGCTTTAAAACTTGATCGTACCAGAGCAAATTACTGGAATTACATTGGTGAAAACTTGAAGAGGTTGTCAGAGAGTGGAGATGCTAAGGATTTGTGATTTTATTTGTTGAATTTGTATTTTACAGTACCATGAAATTTATACCAAGTATTTAAATGAATTTGAATATTTAAATAGATTATGAGGGTTGATTCCAAAAACTTAATACGTCCTCAAATGCTTTCTATGTTTTGATATATAAAAGTATGAATCATTATTAAAAGTCTTGAGATTTCTGTGTAGTTTTCATATACTTATTTAAAATTTATTTCTCTTAAATATTCCTTAATAATAAATCGGTAAGTTATAGCTCATTCACACAGATTATAAAGATCTATTTTCCAAACCACCTCTGCAATTAGGACTTGGTTCGATATTTTTATCACTGACATCCCACTCATCAGGGCTTTTAGCTACTATTGATAGTGCATGCACTCCATTCTTCATTTCTTCAGATAATAGCTTGTAAATTATCTGATGTCTCTGCAAGCATATTCATAATAGAAACAAATCAGTTTGCTCAAAATAGAATTAACCTTTATGTTAGGTACTTGGCAGAAGTGATCAGATATAACAACCAATTTGAAATGTGTCTCACTTCCAGGCTTCACATTGTGCATATAGGATTCATTCATAATTTCCAAGTGGGTCGGTTTCAAATTTTCAGTAATCTTTTCTTTAATCGCATTCTCTACGGGTTTTTCTACAGACATGTTCCTCAGGAATATCTTCAACGGACTACCTATAAATACTTATATAATTCACTCGATATTCTTTGTGTAATTTACAGACGTTGAAAAATATTTCTCGTAAACATTCCTTCCTTTAACAAATATTCAAACATATAATAATAGATAAAAAAAAAACTTCACAACTATTCTATACATATAACCACAGAAAAGAATAAAATAAATCACAGAATATTCCGTAGATTCAAAACCACAGATATTCTTCTTTCAGAGAATGACGTTGATATTTCCTCTGCGCTCCTAATATTTCATATGAATCGACAATAACTACTCATGGGTCACTATTATCGGCTGCATCACCCTCTACAACAGGTTCTTCTGGAATCGTAGAAATAACTGATAGATCAGACGCTATTAGAGGTATTTTTCCTAAGGTTCTCGTATTCTTATAAGTGGAGTACCTTAGGTGGTGAGTAGCTTTAGAAAAAGTGTTATCCAAATATTTCCTTCGCTCTCTTCCTTCTTTGAGAACAGACTTCCAGTCGAAATCAAGCTCAAGTTTGGTGTTTTTCATGTACCTCATAGCCAAGTCTGTTATTTCTGCAAAACTTGAATAGCATTTTCGTTTTTCTTCTATGGGATCCCCACCAGCGTATGGATCAGGTGGTGGTGGTGGTTTTTCTTTTACTATAGCTGGAAAGAGCATTGCTACAGTGTCTTTGAATATTTGCTCGGAGCCTTTAATTCTTGCCTTCTGTTTTTTACGTCTCATCTCATTTTCTTGCTCAAGTTTTAGTAGTGGTTTCCGCTGTTTTTCTAAAGCCTCTGTGTCTAAACTTTTCTTCTTCAGTATCATCTTCTTTATTCTATCTTGTTCTTTTGCTAACTCTTTTTCTCTGATCCATTCCAGGTATCTTCCAGGCGCAGGTCTGTCAGCTTTTTTCTCGTCAACGGAAAACCTGGCTCTATCCTTTTTTTCCTCCTTTTTAGTCTCACCTTCAGTTTCAGCCTGTTCCAATGCTTCCCTTAATCGCTCTTCTGATGTTTTAGCTTTCAAAGTGGTTCCTGCTTCTTCTTTTTTGGCATATCTTTCACACCAATCCTTCTGCCATTGTAAGAACTTTTTTTTACGTTTCACTTCTCGATCTATGAAATCTATTATGCTTTCCTCTTGGATAGCATTCTTCACCTTGTTTGGGTCTTCTTGGATCAAATAGAAGATTCTGAAATTGCCAAGAGCATCACTTATACCGAGACAGCTATGTTTGAGGGTTCTAGGATGAACATTTGCAGAAATCAGTTCACCACTTGAGACTGGTTCAGAATGACTTGGCTTTTTGCTTGCAGTTGATATACACCAAATCTCAAAGATGCCATCTGAACGTAAAAGGCGAAATCTGTTTTTGAAGTACCTATACCAAGACGCGTGAGTGTAATACACTTTTGAACGTCTCCAAAATATCGGATGTTCTCTAAAATCATCTGACCAAATGGCGAAAACTTTTCCTCCAGCCGTTAACTTCAATCTTTCAGAAGCGTGCTGAGCTATGGTGAAGACCGGTCCATCGTGGAATTTGTTGAACTGGAGATACATGGCGTTTTCGGAATTAACTATGGCACCCAGATCGAAATCTCTGCCTTCCCATTGGGCTTCAGCGAAATCTCCTTCCATGGTTCCAACTAGAAATTTGGAAATAAAGGGTCTTTTAGGAAATACTGGATGGGCTTGGTAACTTTGTCTGACTGAAATGCTTTGCCTGCTATCGCTAGACAAAGGATCTGTCCTCTCGTACTCTATCTCTGCAGTTTTATAACTCAACATGGAAATGGATAGAAGACGAGACTCTTCAGGGTGTACCAAGTTAATCTTATAAATCGGTTTCAGATTGAGATGCAAGACTCTAAACGGTGAAACTTCGCTACTCAACCCTGCAGGTCTCTGCTTCAATCTCTTCAGTCTTCTTTCTCTGTATCCACCAGTTGTTATTGTAGGTTTCTTCAGCAAATCCCAAATCATTACAACTCCATCTTCCCCAGCAGTCATGAACTGTAAAGATCTTTCCTCAGAATCTTCAAAGTATTGGTGAGCCTTCCCCATTCTTCCAACTTCTTCAAATGGCGATATCCACTGGATTCGTACGATAGCACCAGAATGAGAATGTCTCAGATCTGAAACTGCTGTAGCTCTTACCACTTTATCATCATGGATGTCCTTCATCCAACTCATGAGGGATCTCATGTAACTTCTGTACTTGGTTTGAGCGTTAGTCAGTATCTCTTGCTCTTCAACTTTCTGGACACGATTTTTGATATCCCACAAAACTATTTGCCCATTCACCGCTCCACCAATGATTAAATTCTCGTTAAAAAGACAGATAGATATGGAGGTGATTTCTCTATGTGTCTCAAGGATCAATCTAGGATTCAAGGGATCAATAAAGCTCCATAGGAGCACTGGGTTTGTACCATGAACTGCCTGGGTTACCTCGTCTGTTGTAATTGGTTTCTTCAGAAATATATTCAAGGATAGATCGGCATAAGATATGGCTACCATGCCAGTAATCATCCTATGCCAGTGGGCGCAAGATATCATTTTACCCTTGCATATTTGCACATCATTGAAGGACATGTACTCGATGAAATGCAGGTACAGTAACGACCTCTGGGCGATTGTATTTGTCGCCAAAATTTGGTAATCGTCGACGTATAAGTTTATGTTCCTGTTTACGTAAAGGATGTTCATGAGATCGTTCACGTTTTTATCTAGGTATTTCAGAATAGATCCTCCATAACTTCTCCAAACGTTTTCGTCAATGTCTATGTTGTACTCGTATTGGGTAGAAGCATTTGCAGGGTAGGTACATATGGTTTGAGCTTCGTTGTCTCGAAATACTGGCGTAACTTGGGTATCATTGTCAATTTTTTTACGAAAAACATGGGTGAGAGTATCGTCTTTCGTTGTGAGTTCCATGTAACCATCTCTAGCTTTATCAACAGTTCGTAAACGGAACTGTATTTTGAAGGGTAGTATCGGGTATTTGCTTTCTATTTCAACCTCCAATAAGGCCCTGTTCTTCCTAGGTATAGCTTCGTCTATTTCTGCTTCTGAACCCAAACTGAACCATTTCTTGATGACCTTGTTGATAGAGTTTTCCAGCCTGGCCTCTTGTTTTGCTTGTTGTTCAGATATGAGGGTTTGAACAGCATCTGCTGCAGCTTCTGTGACACAAATGTAGAACTCATCTTTTTCCCCAGCCTCTTCAGTGATGAAACCAACCAGTATTTCGTTACGTGGATAAGCTGATATTTCAGCTTTTATAGGAAGAAACTCAGAGCTCTCCTCGTGGAGTTCTAAGTTGTCCTCAATCAGTTCTTTTTTAACGTATATCCAAGGTTTTTCTGAAGTTATATTCTCGCCTACTAAGCAGTTGATTATTTTTTGGCTCAGTTCTGACAAGGTGATACGTCGAACACCTGGAATTCGCCATATTTCAACTTGTTTTCTCCTTCTTCTTGTTCGCTCCTTGGATTTGCTCTTTCTTTCTCTGGTTCCTTTCGAAGTGCTAGACGCTGAGGTAACCTTTGGAGTGTCTGTACTAGATCCAGCTGTAATATTTGATCTTGATTTTCTTCCTTCTGACATTCTATCTTTTCAAAAATGGTGACTGTAAAGAAATTGGGGTGTTATTTTTCAGTTCAATTGGTGTTGAATCTTAATAAGGTACTTCCAGCATTTTCCATGTTATCATGCCATAATAAAGATAGGAGCAACTGCAGTTTATATGCTGAATAACAAAAATTTTGGAGTGCTCAGTTTTACCTCTGATTTCAACTCTGGAAACTCAATTCTCATGATGAATGAAAAGCCTATTCAATACGAATTTACGCAAACACAAGTATATTCAAACGCAATATGCAGAGTTTCAGAAGTAAGCAGAGTACATTTAGCTTTGATACACTGCTATCAGTAATTACCACAGTTTATGTAGAGTTTTACTGATTAAATTGAATATTACCTGAACTGAAAGCTGCCAACTGACTAATCATAGATTTATTGACAAAACATGACGTAGTTACGTCCAATGGGAATTAATTTGGATACGAGGGCTGTTGGAGAAGATTGTAAACGAACTTCTTGACCCTTGTATTTTCTTTTGAAATATTAGTATCATTTATTATAATGATTTTTTTCTTATGATAGATTTATTTCTGTCCTGATGATGTGGTTGAGTAAGAATAGCTATGCTAAACTCCGCCACAGAAGGCAGCTTATATGTAATTTTTTCCTTTGTACTTTGATATTATCAATAAAGGTCTTATTATTATTATTATCGACTTGAGCCCATTAGCGTAAAAACGAGTGTGATTTCTCACATCCCATAGCGATCAGCTATCACACTCCCTACTAAGGGGAACATTCACTCATCCCGGAGAGCAAATATCAGGGGGATTGAGCTCAGAGGTGTTCGGTGTTCTTCTCCTCCAGGGTCCTGGGTTGTTCGTCCTTCGTTGCTTGGTCCTGGATTTCTCGGTTGATGTCCTGGAAGTCGGTCTTCCAATATATCCCTTCATGGTTGCTCCTGGTGTCCATCGTGACCTTCAAACTTCCTTTCCGTTCTAGCATCACCGAGAAGTACTGCTTTTTGCATTATTTTGTAAAGGTTTTCATCTCAGAGTAAGAAATAAACATTTTTGATTTATCATAATATGGATTTTGCGTCCCTAGATTACAAACTCTAATAGATTTAGTGGGCTGTGGAGACAGTAGGTTATTGAAACACTATTATTTTATTGCCAACGTTTCGAAATTCATTTATTTCTTTCTCAAGGCTGAAATAAAGTACAATATGTTATAGGCTAGGTGGATTTTTGATTTATTTCTTACTCTGAGGTTTTCATCCAAATCTAGCTCATTCATTCTCAGGGATTAATTCCTGTGGTAGATATGAGAATGGGAATGGTTCTGGTACTAGACATTCCCACTGTCTTTGATCTGAAGTTCTAGCTCTCGATATTTCGATATTTTTTCAGCATATTTTTGACGTAGATTGTTGTTGTTCGGGATGGCTACGTCTATAAGTATTGCTCTCTTCTCCCTTTTCTTCACTAGGATTATGTCTGGCCTGTTATTAGCAACTGTTAAATTTGTAAGTACTGTGCGGTCCCAGTATAACATGTAAAGGTTGTTCTCCAGTATTACTTCAGGCTGATACTTATAATATGGAATTGTTTCGGACTGCAGAATTATTCAGTTGGATGGCGAGTTCCTGATGAATTATTTTACAAACTGCATCATGTCGAGTCTTATATTCATTTCCAGCAAACATTTGGCAGCCTCCTGTAATATGTTGGATTGTTTCTGATGTTTGGCATCCGTAGTGGCATCTATCGTCGGTGAGGCTCCTATCCTTCATGATATACAGGGTCTTTATAAATGATTGTGATAGCGCAGTTGGCTTTGGATTATTTTCATTTTGCTACCTCCTATGTAAACTCAATACATTTATCAAACCTCTCTCTATATTTATCTCATTCCATCTTTGACATTGATAATTCCAGCCACATAATTTGACCGCCTAACTTGTATAACAGTGTAGAATGAATAATGAAATCAGCCAAAGCCAACTGCGCTGTTACAATCATTTATAAAGACCATGTATTTCTGATAGTTTTTGGTTTGCACTACTTGGTCTTGAATGGCAAGGAGGAAACCTTCTGTTTCAGGAAACAATCTTCCAGAAGTCAGCCAGTAATTCGACGAAGGAATGTCGACATGTTCCTGGGTGACCTCGTTCAGGTGTCTTCCATGTAGGGGCTTTTCTCTCCATCTTTGAATTTTATCACTATCCGTCTGTGTGGTGTTTTCATGAGGGTGCTCGCTTAGTAGTAGAGGTGTTGAACCATCTGCTTCGATCAGTATCTTATGTAAGTTTGATGTGTTTGACTTGTCTACAAAGTAATTTCTTAAGTTGCTTATCTGTTCAGCCGCCATTTTCTTTGTGTCCACGAAGCCTTGGAATCGTTGTTCTTTCAACAAAGCATTTAGGATGATGTTTGTTGGCCTTCGTACACAGTGTTCTCGTTTTCCGTTGGAGATGATCGAGATCTGTATTACTCCACTTTACGATTCCGAGAGTAGGTGAGAACTGAGCAAGCGTAGGTGTTAACAGCATTTGTTAGATTTCTGCTGTTCAGTTTCGTTTTCAGAACGCACCCCATTCTTCTGGTAAACTCTGCTGTTAGTTCGTCCTTCATCACTTGTTGATCTATCCTTTGACATTGTTTCATATCTAGGTATTTGTATAGATCACCTGCCAGCATTGCTTTAATTTCTTCTCTAGAATTATGTCTGGCCTGTTATTATTATTATTAATTGAATTAGGGTAGTTATGGCTAGGTTAGCCTTCCGGGAACTGTGACCATGTAGGTCTTTTGTTCTACACCATAGGTATAACTCATTCATGGAAACCCAGGAAGGTCGTCAATAAAACCGACAACATCTCTAGGAACCTTGGCTATTATCTCTTGGGTGTCCAGGACTGGTTTTTCCATATGAATCATTCTTGGGCCAGTCAGCTGTGGACTCTTCCATGCCACGTGTTTAGCTGTTTTTGTTTCTGATCCACAAAGCCTGCATCTGTTGACTTTACTTACATACGGTTGACGTTCTAGTAGTCGGTCTTGCAATATATCCCTCCATGGTTCTTCCTGGTGTCCATCGTGGCCTCCAAACTTCCTTACCGTTCCAGCAGTACCGAGAAGTATTGCTTTTTGCATTACTTTGTAATGGTTTTCATCCAAATCTAGCACCTTGAGGTTGGACTTGAGGCTTTTAGGAATAATTCCTGTGGTTGATATGAGAATGGTTCTGGTACTATAGACATTACCCACTGCCTTTTGGTCTGAAGTTCAAGCTCTCGATATTTCGATATTTTTTCAGCGTCTATAAGTATTGCTCTCTCCTCTTTTTTCTTCTCTAGAATTATGTTTGGCCTGTTATTATTATTCGACTTTCCATAAGGTGTTTGTATCGACAGTTCACCAGCAGCAGTACCACAATCAATATCAGGGTAAGCCTTGAAGCCTTGATGCACTTATTGCAACTTCATCGGCTTTCTCATTGCCTTCAACAGCACAGTGCCCTAGCACCCATAGTAGAGGGTGCCTCTTTTGAAATAATAGCAATAAAATGTAGGTACACTGGAGAAATTTTTCTTTGAATGAAGTTAATAAACTTTAGGTTTCATTTTTGCGCTCTCTTTCTATTTAACGAGTGCTATATCCTTTTACCCAAATGTCTGTTATTTTCGAATTTTTTAGCCGAAAATGGTCTCCAACGATAGGTTTAGACTCCGTGGGGCCGTCTGGCCGTCCGTTAGCACAATAACTTTCGAAGGAGTGGTCCTAGAGACTTGAAAATTTCAGGATGACTTCGGCTCCCAAATGGCTCGTTAAGTACGTTAACAAGCCAAATCGTACAGGGTGTTCCATGAAATATGGCCATTCAAAATTTTTGTTCCTCAATATCTCAGAAAAAAGGAAACCAACCGAAATGAAATGTTGCGGCCGAATGCAAGATGCTCATAACAAGCCTGAAGCAAAATTTTGAGATCATAGTGTGAACAGAATGATATAAAATTCGATTGGAATATTGAAAAAAGAAACTTCTTATTTCCATAAAAATATATCCGATTCGAGTGAATTTTTTTTGTGAATGGAGATCGATACATTACACATTTGGACGTCGTGGCGAGCAGTTGTCGGTTTCATACTCGAAATCTGTATCAGATATTTATCTAGTTCTCGTGTCTCTTATCTAAAGGTATCCATACACTGAAATGCTTGCATCTGAGGTTGATAAACTATATGATGTTATTCGTCAAACTAAGGAAGAATTGAAGCAGCATTTTGACTCTGTTTTTGATAAGCTCAGCCAAAAAATTTTCGAATCGAAGGATAAAATTTTGATATTGGAAAATGAAGTTAGCAAGCTCCGTGCGACTGTAAAGGTTTTGCAGAAGAGGGAACGAAGGAATAACATAATTGTTTCGGGCTTGAATCTTCCGGAGGAGACTTCTGAGGATCGTTCCTTGCTGTTGTTGAAGGTTTCTGACGCGATGAAGAGTCACCTTGGTGTCAGTATAGCAGCAGATGATATTAATGACATTTGTGTTTTGGGTCAGGGTGCGCGCAGGATCGTCAAGATTGAGTTTGTGTCCTTTTGGAAGAAAAATGAATTGATCTCTTTGAGAAGCAGATTGAAGAATACCAAAATCTTTCTCAATCAGGATCTCACTGTGGAGGAGCGACAAGATCGTCGTTTATTACTTGAGCATTGTAAAAATGCGAGATCTAAGGGATTCAATGCTAATATAAAATTTATTAAACTGATTATCGGCAATGATTCCTATACTGTGGAAGATCTGAGGAACAGTGATTGTGAGCCATATCTACCTCCAGCCCGAGAATCTAATAGCGCAGGGAATCTGCATCGGTTAGCTCTGATTTGTACCCTAGTCCACCTGCGCACCCTGTTTCAACCGCTGATAACACTGCAGAATATCCTGGGGTGGACACTAGAAATACTGTCGTGGCGCCCATGCAGTATAGGAGAGCTGGTCTAAGGAGAGCGAAAAACACAACACCACTTGCGCGAGAAATTAACAAAGCCGGTAAGCCTCGCGGTGGATGATTCCCTTAGCAGGTGTCATAGTTTGTTTATATTCTGTTTCTTTCTTTCTGATTTTATTTCGTTATCTGTCTCCTCATTTTGAATTGTAGATTTTAGCTGTTAATTTTTTTGTTTCAAATCTTTCTCATTCAATTAATTGTTCTTTTTGTTTTGGTTTATTTTCACCTCTGTAATGTTTTCTTGTGCGCACATAAACGTCAGATCACTTATAAATAGTATTTCTATGTTTCGGGAGCACATCTTGGAATTTGAATATGATGTTGTGGGTGTCTCTGAGACATGGTTAAACCCTACTATTGGGGATGAAATCGTGCACGTAGATGATTATTCTCTTTGTAAGGCTAGACAGGGGAACAAGGGCGGGCGGCGTTGGTATTTATGTGAAGGATTGTTTTTCTCACAAGTTAATATTGAGGAAAGTACGGACTTCATAGAGCATATTTGGCTTGAGGTTATCATAAGGGGACGTTCTCTTGTTGTGGGGTGCGTTTATCGCCCCCCTAATGCTAACGAGGAAAATTTTTTTAAATCTTTAGAAGAGACTGTAACCGAGATATATGCCTCTTTTGATAGTATTATATGCTTTTGTGACTTCAATATGAATATGTATAATTCAACTAGTTCGAGGAATAAGAAATTAATAGATATAATGACAACTTTTGATTTCAATCAATTGATAGATGAGCCTACGCGTATTACCGCCTGTTCTGAGACCCTCATCGATCTATTGTTCTACAATAAAGATAACTTAATCGAGTGTGGAACTAGGGAGTTTAGTGCGTCTGACCACCAACTAATTTATTGTCATTTAGATATCCAAAAAAAAGTTTCCCCTCTACGTGAGTTTTCTTATAGACCGCTAAAAGATATTGATATCGATGCTTTTCACGCCGACCTGAATAGGGTTCCCTGGCAGAAGATTTTTTATTTCAATGATATTGATAGGAAGGTTGAATTTTTAACATCGCATATTGTGGAATTACTTAATTTGCATGCGCCTGTTAGACATGTCAAAACTAGGCGTACAAACTATACACCATGGATAACGGATGGTTTGAGACATTTGATGAGGCAGCGCAATCGTGCATTAGAAAAGTATAAGAGGACTCTTGATCCACAGCATAGGTTGAATTATAAGCGGTTGCGTAATTTGACCACATCATCTATCAGATCGGAAAAAAAAGGCCTACCTCAACCGGAAATTCCAAACTGCTACGCAGAGGGAGAAATGGAATGAATTGAAGAAGTTGAATATTGTCAAAAATGAGACTAGTCATATTCCAGATCACTTGCGAGACGTTGATAATCTTAACAATTATTATGCGAATAAAACCTCCAATAGCGCTCCCACTTATTCTAGTCTAAAGAATTCTTATCGGTCTAGCAGGCTGAGTGAGGCAACTTTCAAATTCGATTACGTTTCGCAGGATGAAATAAGCTCTATTTCGAACAACTTAAAGTCTAATGCGGTGGGTATGGATGGACTAAATGTCTCCTCTATAAATTTATGCTGTCCTGTAATTATTCCCTACATAACGCACATAATAAATTCTTGTATAGAAAAATCATTTTTCCCCTCTAATTGGAAGCGTGCAAATGTAATTCCATTGCCTAAAATTCGCAATCCGTCTCAGTTTTCTCATTTTCGTTCTATATCTATTCTGCCCACATTATCCAAGATACTTGAGAAGATCATGGTGAAACAGATGGTATCTTATATGCAGCAGAACGGTATTATACCTCAAAAACAATCAGGTTTCAGGGCGGGCTTTAGCTGTGACACAGCACTGTGTGAGATCTTGGACAGTGTTTATAGGAGTCTGGATGATGGCGAGGCATCCATTTTGGTCTTGTTAGACTGTACCAGAGCATTCGATTCCTTGGATCATGACACTTTGGGCTGTATTATGGAGTACGTGGGACTTGATGATTGTGCCTGTGGTCTTATAAGGTCTTTCCTTGCGGATCGGACTCAGTGCGTGGTTTTGGATGGGGTGGTGTCGGGAGATCTGGCTATGGAGCGCGGAGTACCGCAGGGAAGCATTCTGGGTCCTCTGCTTTACATTCTATACACTATGAATTTTCACAAATGTTTGAAATACAAAATTCGGTTGTCTTTCAGACCTGCTGATGTAGACTTGGCCAATAGCAGATTGAATTGTGACCTGCAAGGTATATTATCCGAGTTGGAAAGACATTGTTTAATTATCAATCCTGAAAAAACCGTGAGTTTGCTGTTTTGTGCCGATCATGTGAGGCAAACACTTATTCATAAGTTGGATCTGAGGGTGGGTGGGGATAAGATTGAAGTGAAGGAGTCTACGAAAAACTTGGGCTTAATTGTTGATAGTAAACTTCGGTTTACTCAACACATCAATATGAAACTTCGGTTAACCTATTCAACCTTAAGACTTATTTACTCGCAAAGACATTACCTGAGCCGCAGCACTAGAATAATGCTGTGTGAGTCACGCTGTTTGTCTCATTTCAATTTTTGCGATACCGTGTATGGCCCAGCCCTGGACTCATATGATACTGGGAGAATTCAGAGATTCCAGAACTCGTGTCTGAGATTCATCTATGCCATCCCACGAAGACAGAGAGTTTCCCACCTACTGAAAGAGACTAGATGGCTCAATATGCACGATCGGCGGTTGCTACATGAGGCGTGTTTTTTTTATAAAATTTTGAAGACTAGGGTTCCAAGCTACTTGATACAAAAGATCTGTTTCAGGGAAAATGTCCGGAGTAGAACACTACGCTTGCAAAATTTACTGACAATTCCTAAACATACTAGAGAGCTATTCAAAAGATCTTTTTCCTATAGAATTGCAAGTATTGTCAACAAGTTTAAAATTTTCGACTTTTCCAGCTCATATGTCACATTCAAGAGGCGTTTCAAGGACAGACTTATGTCCGCCTCATAATTCGCGTGTATGACTGTCTTGTTCGTTCCATGATGTCTCTCCCTTCGCTGTTGTCTTTTTGAATTAAAATATGTGTGCACAACTTGTATTGCTTCTATGTCCTTTGTTATTTATTGAAATTTTTTTTAAGTAGTATTAATCCTTTCTCTGTAGATTCGTTGATGATGTTAAAATGTGTATTTCTGGCCTAACAGCACTCAAGTTTACTTGGGAGGCTGAATCACATGGCCTTTTAATCCAGCTACTCAATTTGTTTATGTATATTGTTATCTTTATATTTTTGGATTAATAAACCTCATTATTATTATTATTATATTCTGAATGTTCATCCAAAATTTCGTGGCCATAGTATTAACAGAACCATATAAAATTCAATTGGAATATTGAAAAGAAGAATCTTTATATTTCCATTAAAAGATGTCCGATTTGATTAAAATTTATTTTGTGACTGAAGATTTATATACTGAATGTTCATACGAAATTTCAAAAGTAACGCAGTATCAGAAACTTTTGATTTTTTAAAATTTATATTTGTCACATATTTCATTTCCTGAATAATTTTCAGAATATAATTCCGAGATTCAGAAGTCTTGCAAGATAGAAGAGCTCAAAGAACAGGCGAATAAATCCAACAGGAAAATGCAGATGTCCGCGTTAATTAATATGGCGGAATTACGTTCAACACAATCGCAAGGGCAAGAAATGAAATGAATCAACGAAAAAAATTTGAACATGGAGAAGGGCTTAGATTCGTAGTCGACGTAGACGTAGATAATGACAAACCAACGTTAACCGGGCTAGTTAGTAAACAATAAAAATAATCAACAATTCAAATGGAATCTCGAATATTAATGCAATTTATGTCAGGGATTCCCCAATCAATGTTTATATTAGCGGATTAATTTGTTCGAATTTCAATCTTGTGGAAATAAAACTGGTTTGCTGTGTTTTCCGAGTAGACACAAAAAATTTTCTGCATATAAACAAATTGTGTATGTCAGATATATCCACTCTTATTCACCTGAAGAGAATTAAAAATGACCATGTTATGGACCAAACGTGTCTTCCACGTAAAAATATCACTACATAAACAAGATTGTAGGTATTATTTTCTCCCTCCTCTGTGATTCTTGTATTATTACCATATGGGCAAAATAACAAAGAAAATAAATTAAATCGAATGTGTGCATACAGATAAATTTCAGGGTTTGTTTGGTTTGGGAATTTGAAACCACAATAAAAATGAGTATGTTATCTATACAAGTGGAAGATACTATAGGTATTAAAGGTATCTCCGACATAATTTGAATACCATAATTTGCGGTTATCTGTTTTTTGAATAAATTACGCATGAAAAGGTATAAAAGCAGATTCGGAGGGTATGGCACTTAACAGTGTTGAATTTGTCCAAGGTAGGTGAATACCTGTTTTCCATTCGGTTTTATAATATAAAATTATACCTACGAAGGCTTTCGCACTCTCATCAGACACAAAATATAACGAAGTACATCTCTCACTCAGAATAGATACATTTTATGCATAGAATATCATTTGGTACATAGAATATTGTTTCATGCACAGAATATCATTCCTGTCATAGAATTTATTCATAGAAAATGCAATTGTACACAGAATATATCTTATGCATAGAATAACATTAAGTACATAGAATAAAATATAATTCAATTTTACGAGTATTTTTATTAATTGAAAACTTTTCACTAGCGCATGATAAAGATTTTCTGGCTATTCCCATTACCAATCCTAGATGATTGAGTTCATTTGGCAGAAATCAATCCTAAACCAGAATATTGATTGAATAACTTTAATTACGCAGATAGCATTTTTCTAAGATAAAGTTATAATTGATGGGAAAACCTAACATGATTCAATCTTCGATAATTCTCATATAAATACCCCTGCTTCATTCCTTCAATTTATTGTTATTTAATATTTCATTGTACTTTCAGTTGAATAAAGTAAGTAATATAAATTATTAGGTGCGTAGTTTTTAAATTAAATGACTATTTTTTCTCTTGCGACGTCTTCAGCTAGATACTTTTGAATATAATTCGATACTAGAGACTTTTCTGATTGAGTTCAATGGCGGAAAATTACAAAAAACAGTCGAATAGTTTTCGAGAAAACCGACAACGCTCATATCTATACATACAGGAACATAGACTCTTATGTTAACTGAACTTTATAAGCCTTAAGAGCCAAATCTTTAGGCAAAATGAGGTGTAATGACGTTTGTGGAATGCCTAATTCCAAAGAATGACTAGGAATGGACAAATCTGGGTTTTCTTCAACACTTTCTGCTACAGCAGCAATATTCTCGGCTGTTCTTGAGCGACGTGCACGGGTTTTATTCTTCACATCACTAACCGGTCCCAACAGCTCGAATTTTTCCACCAATTTCTTTATTGCGATCCGAAAAGGTGCTTCACGACGAACCAAAAATGTTCGAGTTTTACGAACCGTCTCTGCTAAATTTTCATCATTTTTATAATGAATTTTAATGATTTCAATCCGTTCTTGAAGCGTGTATCGTTCCATGTTTATTAATGGCGTAGTTTCTTCTTGTCAAATATCAAAAAATGACAGCTTTAAACGTGAAATTTACCGAAAAAGCGGGCTATTCAAAATAACACCTCTTATTGGAAAACCCTTTACAATTGTCGTGGATGAAATTAACTCTAATGAATATAGTCAGATTGAGCTGAAATAACCCATCAGTTTTGCAATGTACTTAGAGCAATATTCAGAAATAATTTCCGAATTCCTATTTCTTCCTGATACCTAGTTTCCATAAGAAGCCATACTGAGTGTTTCAATTAAAATAAGACTATGATTACCGGTATTCAATTTAAGTGCAAATTACCCATCTATTTTCCCAAATATAATTCTCGAGAAAATAGGATTATTTCAATACAAATTGAAATTTTAACGAGGTCTTCTCCTTTGACATTACATAATGAAACAAACATCTTATTCTTTTTTGAAGTACGTTCAAGAGAGCCTCCATCATTAAAAATACTTTGAATAAAAAATATATTAGGTGTACAAATAAGTTTCCGCGGTTGGTCAAAAGATGGCCCCACCAGAAGGTTATGGAGAAATTGTCAGATGTAAACATTGAACTCAATAAACACATGGAACGGCCTCGCGATCCGGATGAAGTGAGGCCGACTGAGATAGAATCTGATAGAATGTCAGAGTGAGATGATGATCCCACAATGGTGGGGGTCTCCGTCGTAATCTTGCGCGATTCATAAGCGGGAGTATCCTCCGATTTCAAATGGAGAGTTCTACAAGTAGTAGAAAGAGATAATGATACCTCAATTGCCCCATCTCTCTCCCACACTTTTGGACACACGTTTAGTCGATTCTGCTGCATCGCGAGGCCGTTCCATGTGTTTATTGAGTTCAATGGATGTAAAACGTAATATCCCAAGTTTAGTCATCTGGTAGCACCATAACCTTAAAGTACTAGTGATTCCGTATCAGCATCACGTAATTTTTTTCGTGCAAAAATGTCAAGTTTTATTCCGAATAAGCATCATTTGCGGGAACTTTTGATTTACTTCCTTAGTGCTGATTAACAATGGACGTAACCATAACGAACACGTAAACGTACTTTGTCCGTAAACGTAATGGTGTTCAGAATGGACTTTAGGCGGAGTAGCAAATTATAGACTAAAAAGATTTCATAGCTTAAACAAATTGTTACTTTGCGTTTCAAATTATACTCACCCAACTGAAATACAATATAAATGCCCAAACTTGTCGCTGGCCCCAAAATATTATTATTATTGTCTTGTCTTTTTACGTCATTTTGACGTATTGGGCTCACAACTCACAGAATGTGAACAAAGGACCCCGCACACTTACTTAGGAAAAGCGGGTCCAGTGAATTTTCCTGATTTTTACATATTACATTTATACCAACCTTAAGAACAATATATCAGATTTTCACGAAGGTCTTACATCTGTTTGTTCTATAGGGCGTTCCAAAATTGCATCTACGGAAAATGAATCTTTAAATTTTGATGATAACTCTTCTAATTTTCAAAATTTTATCATGATGCTTCGGGTTTTGAATAACAAGATGTGACAGATATCCAAAACACCGCCCACCACGTTAAGGTTCGTTATACAGGCTGTTCCATGAAGCTGTAAAAGTAACTGAATGTAACTTTGTTAGTGACTTTGGGACCACCCTGAGTTTTTCAAAATATGATACCATGATCTATTTCCACTTCTGTAGAAAGTTTCATTAATGTACAAAGAACAGTTGCAAAATTATTCAGGTTTAAACTCGGATTTCATACAATTTTTCTTTAAAACTTATCTGTAGTTGAGATTGCTGTCAAGGAATATACGTTTTCATTAGTATAATTATTATGATAGGTCAGTCCAAAGGTGTTTTTCAGGAATGCACAGGATGGACATAATGTGGTGTCACTAATCCCCTCATATACAGGGTGTTTCATCATAAACTGGACAAACATATATTTTCGTGTAGAGTAGAGGACATCGGGAGAATAATTTTTTCCTTATACAATATATCCCGTTTTCGAAGCATAAGCGAGATACAGGGTGTCAAACGTCATTTTTGAGCAAGATAATTATGAGTGTGGTCAGTTATGTATAACACTTAAAGTGACGGTTTTTGGTCAAATCTCAGTATTTTTGGGTCCTCTATTCAGAAGACCTGCAATGTTCCAATTTTTTTTGCGGTTGTCAAATTGACTTTTGTTTTCTGAATGAACACAATTTTCTAAGAATTTCTGTGAAAAAAATCTTTGAAAAATCGAACACAAAATTTTTTTTACATGTCTAATTGTCTACAGCGATGAAAAAATTTCACTCAAAATGGATAAAATTTTGTACAACTGTACTTCTTGAATTATCAATCACGAATATGAAAACATAATTGTAAAATATCGAACGGTTTCGTTACTACAGGAATTCAAATATTTCGTTCAGACCTCTGAAATAATGAAAGAAAATTTTTTTTGAGTTCTAGAGTCAAAATAATTCAATTATTGGCAACGAATTATCCTTAGAACAGTGTCATTTTCCTATTTAATACCTACATCGGTTCGAGTCCCAACTAAGTTTCACTGATTTTTTTGTATTTTATTTGTATTGTATTCATCTAGAATATTCGTCAACTTTTCTGAATAGAGGACCCAAACATACTGAGATTTTACCAAAAACCGTTACTTTAAGTGTTATACATAACTGACCACACTCATAGTAATCTTGCTCAAAAATGACGTTTGACACCCTGTATCTCGCTTATGCTTCGAAAACGGGATATATTGTATAAGGCAAAAATTATTCTCCCGATGTCCTCTACTCTACACGAAAATATATGTTTGTCCAGTTTATGATGAAACACCCTGTATACGAGGAGATCAGTGACACCACATTATGTCCATCCTGTACATTCCTGAAAAAACACCTTTGGACCGACCTATCATAATAATTATACTAATGAAAACCTATATTCCTTGACAGCAATCTCAACTACAGATAAGTTTTAAAGAAAAATTGTATGAAATCCGAATTTAAACCTGAATAATTTTGCAACTGTTCTTTGTACATTAATGAAACTTCCTACAAAAGTGGAAATACATCATGGTATCATATTTTGAAAAACTCAGGGTGGTCCCAAAGTCACTAACAAAGTTACATTCAGTTACTTATACAGCTTCATGGAGCAGCCTGTATAACGAACCTTAACGTGGTGGGCGGTGTTTGGATATCTGTCACATCTTGTTATTCAGAACCCAAAGCATCCTGATAAAATTTTGAAAATTAGAAGAGTTATCATCAAAATTTAAAGATTCATCTTTCCGTAGCTGCAATTTTGGAACGCCCTATAGAACACACCAGATGTAAGACCTTCGTGAAAATCTGATATATTGTTCTTGAGGTTGGTATAAATATAATATGTAGAAATGGGGAAAATTCACTGGACCCGCTTTTCCTAAGTAAGTGTGCGGGTTCCTTTCTATAATTAACGTTAGAATTACGGACTACCATAAGCTGAACGTAAACGTAAGAATTACAGAGCCTATTGTGAACAGTTCCATATGATTTGCATTGGTTCAACTTTGCGTTTTTCGTTTACGTTGCGGGAGTTTTATGGTTACGTCCATTGTGAATCCAGCATTAATGTGAAAAAATCTGCAGCTGAGGCGCATCGATTGCTTCCAGAAGCATATGGTGAAGCTGCTTTAAGTGAGAGAAGTTGTCAGGAATGGTTTCAAAAGTTTAAGAACGGTGAGTTTGACGCAGTGGAAGGCCGAAAGTGTACGAAGACATGGAATTAGAAGCACTATTGGAGGAAGATTCGTCCCAAACGCAAAAAGAACTTGCACTTACTCTACAAGTGACTCAACAAGCAATTTCACATCGTTTAAAATCGTTAGGAATGAGTCAAAAACAAGGAAATTGGGTTCCATATGAACTAAAGCCGAGAGACGTAGAACGCCGATTATGCATGAGTGAAATGCTGCTTGCCAGGAATAAAAAAAGAGTTTTTTGCATCGTATAGTCACTGGTGACGAAAAATGGATTCACTACGATAATCCAAAGAAGAGAAAGTCATGGGTTAAGCCCGGCGAACCATCAACATCGACAGTTAAGCCGAATATTCATGGAAAAAAACTCATGCTGTGTATTTGGTTGGATCAGCTTGGTGTCGTGTATTATGAATTGCTGAAACCAAGCGAAACCATTACTGGAGCTCTCTACCGAACACAATTGATGAGATTGAGTGGGGCACTTAAGGAAAAACGCGCCCATTACTACTCCAGACACGACAAAATTATTCTTTTACACGATAATGCTCGTCCACATGTTGCGGCGCCGGTAAAAACATACTTGGAAACACTCAACTGGGAAGTTTTACCCCACCCGCCGTATTCACCAGACTTAGCCCCTCCTGATTATCACCTGTTCCGGTTGATGGCACATGGCCTGTCTGAGCAGCGCTTCACATCATATGAAGACACCAAAATTTGGGTAGATTTGTGGATAACGTCAAAAGATGAAGAGTTTTTTCGACGGGGTATCCGAATGTTGCCAGAAAGATGGGGAAAAGTAGTGGCAAATGATGGAAAATACTTTGAATAAAACGTAATGTACTTTTCCTTTACAATAAATTCCTAATTTTTTATAAAAAACCGCGGAAACTTATTTGTACACCTAATAAAATATAAATTTTTTTTTAATTAAATAATTTAAATTCATATTTATATTTTACAGAATGCATAAACTTTCCTTTTTCACCATTCTGCTCAGTGCAGCATTATGTGCTTGGGCCTATCCAACCGGGGCCCCACTTAGTGCCTGCGAAAGCATGATACCTGGTCATGGGCCCAATAAACCTCAAGAGACCAAGTTCCCGTACACAGTCGAGATTGCAAAAAAGAACTTATCACCTGGAGAAGAAACTGACATCACCATTTCTGGCAGCGATTTCAAAGGGTTCTTCGTTCAAGTGAGGAAAGGAGACGAAGCTGTTGGTAGTTTTGTGATTGACCCAGAAGATAAAGAATACAGTGCTATACCATGCAACAATAATCCAAATGTGAGTAGACAAAAACCAAATCAAAAACACCGTGAACTGCAATAGTAGGTAGTAGGTACACCACTGGAAAAAATTAAAGGATCAAAAAAAATTCTTAATTTTTCGGCAATTTTCAACATGCCGTAACTTTGAGAGGAATGGTCTTACACGGAATTTAATAAAAGGAAATTGTAGCTCCAAGTGTCTAGTTTTTGGATTAGAACTTCAAAAATTTTAAGTTTCAGTGGTTTCCGAGTAATGATAGAAAAATCAGCAACAAAAAATCCTCAAAATTTTACCACTTTTTTTTCTTGTCTACGAGCGTGGAAATTTTATTTTTGCATAATCGTTATAATGATGGGAATGTTAATTCAGCTTTAATTTATTTTTTTATTGACCTCAATACGTCCACTTCTCGCCGAGATATCGGTCTTCAAATGGAAAAGGATCCATTTGTCTTTGATTATCGATTTCTCAGCAACCAATGATCGCACAGAAAATTGAAGGAGGGTTTCAAAACCTTAAATGAACTCCCATTAATGAATAACCATTGCTTATTCATAGAAATTTGTTTTTCCTCATGTCGCATCAATACAAAAATTTAACAAAAAAAGGGCCTTGGTGGTTTCTTGGAAAATCTACCGCTGGATCGAAAATGTTGAGGAAACCAATAATGTTAAGTTCATCTTACACAGTTCAATGTTGATAGAAACCTTACGAAGGGCCAACTCAATCCAGCGAGCCGTTTTTTTGTTTGACTCGATTGAATTTTTAAAAAAAAAATAAGGATCACGTTTTTTGCTCTAAGAAGCTCGCATAATCTTCAAAAAAGGCAAAAAAGAATTTTCCGGAGCTTTTTCCACATTAATCACAAGTGAATAATGAGTTATTATTCACTTCATAGATTTAGCTTTGAATATTAAAAATATTATATTCTTGAAATTGATATTTCTTCAGTATTCTAAAGTACTCCAGGGGCCTATTACAACAAAATACTTTGCAACTTTTCAAAACGCACTTTGCATTCTGACGAATTTCAAAAGTGAAAATTAGTTATATTGCTCAACATTTCTCCCAACATTTAATTTCGGCGGAGTACTTTTCACTATGCACTGGACTTTTCACATTATATTTTTCAATTTTGAATGTGTTTGGAGCAACTTGATTCATTTGAAAATTGAAAAGTGCAAAGTAAAGAGTTACAAAGTATTTGGTGCAATAGGCCCCTCCCCTGATAACAAATATGGTTATACCTTTGTCAATCGAGGGCCAAATCTTCTTTTATTACATCAATTAAAGCAATTTTTATCACAAAATATACAATGACAAACATTTCTCATGTGTCAACTTGACTTTTTCCATACTCGTAATAGAAGGGTCTTGTCGCGGTCGCAAAATGTTAAAATCTTCAAGAAATATATTCAGTAGTCGTGAATAAAGTATAGTTTTGCTACTCGCGTATAATGGCTGTTATTCACTCGGTGATTTGGGCCACTCGCCTACGGCTTGTAGCCTAAACTTCACCCCATGAAAAATAGCTATCATTATACGCTCGTTGCATAATATACTATTATCCACAACTAACGAATATTTTTCCTGAAATTTTTAACATTTGGCTGCGGTAATATGTTCGTTTCATTACTAGTGTGGAAAAACTCAAGTTGACATATGAATGTAATTTTTTTATGAACTTTAGTTAGGGAGCTTTCGAACTCTGTAGAAATATCAGTTTAAACATTATAATATTATATAGCCATGAAGCATCTGGAAGCAGTGGATAATGACTAATTATTCACCAGAGATCAATGGGTATTATTATAACCTTAGACTAAAGAAAGTTAGTCTAAGACTATAGCCGAGCAAACAGATGTATAATGTAGTCGTTGATAAAATTCCCGAGGAAGCCTTCCGGCTGGTCATAAACACGTTAACTCCTGGAAAGAAATCAGCAAACTTTAAATCAAAATTTTCCTTTTTGGTTTCCTCAGTATTATGAACTCTTTCAATTCAATATCTAGTCTGAAAGAAAATCATATCAAATTGACACAACATTTGATTTTTTAGAGTGCAGCTATACAAACCAGTGCTTCAGTTAAGAAAGAGGCAATATTGAAATATAAGGCACCACAGGAGAAAGGAGAACTACATGTATTGTAAGTAAAATAGTTTTTGTTTTTTTATGGACTGAATATATGTTTTGGTGAAGAGATTCAAATCAAAATATATCACAAAAATTCCATGTATTGTCCGTTCACGAAAGTTTGAGCACATAGTAGCCATTCGTTTATTTATCTGAAGTTGGCTGTACTTGGCTGTCATAACGTAAAATGAAGTCAACGTTGCCGAATGTACCCGGCCTCGTTCGACGAGCTTGCGAGTTATCAAAGAACTCAATGCAATATTGACAACATTGCGTATCAATCTGACAAGAAAATAAACAACATAACCTAAAATTTCAATATACACAGTGGAATATGCCAAATCGTCATGGCCAACCGACGGCTCAAATTTCCGTAAACGGACTATACCTATTTTCAATCTCCATAATGCCTTATCAATAAGATGTCATATGTATCTCTTTGAATTTGCTACTCATTCTGATCAGACAATATTTTGAGTAATCATAATGGTATCGATGAAAAACACAATATACAGGGTGTTTCAAAACAAGTCCGAAAAATTTGAGGGAGTGATTCCCCAAAAGATTTTATGAAAAAGTTCCCCTAAATGTAGTTTCGGAAATGCATTGTTTATAAGATACAGGGTGTTGAAGTTTTATTTAAAAACTGACTGAAAAAAGTGGTACGCCACTGAGATTTTCTGAGCTTAACAATTGTCAATAATTTTCGAATTCTTCCTTCAATTTGAACAAAAAATCTCTTCTGTCTTTTTTTCACGTGAAGCGTTGTTTTATGTGCGAAAATAAATGACTAAACGCCTATTTTTCTTCACTTTAACATATTAATATGTAGCAGGGATGTTACGTTAAGATGTTTTATTTTCTCACATAAAAACTGCGCCCACACAAAAAAAGGCTGAAGTGATTTTTTGTCACATATTGAAGAAATAATTTTGAAATAATTGTTAGTTAAAAAAAATCTCAGTGGCACTTCTTTCAGTCAGTTTTTAAATAGAACTACAACACCCTGTATCTTGGAAACAATGCATTTCCGGACCTTAATTTATGGAAACCTTTTTTTCGAAAAATGATCTGAGGAATCACCTCCTTAGATTTTTAGGACCTATTTTGAAACACGCTGTATATCTTATATGAACATATGATGCAAACGATCTAATTTTTATTTAAATCATTTAATTTTCAGAGTCACCATGGTTGCTGATTTCTCTACATTCTGGGCCAAAATAGATGTTGGAACAATCACCGTTAGTTAAAAAAATATTTTAAGAAAATGTATTCTTCTTTGTGATAATGGTAAATAAAGATATTGAAACGGCCTATTTTGTTCTCAATAGCCAAAATCATGCATGTTTGGTAAAGGACCTTAAATTATAGCACTGTTCAAACAATTATTATAGCATTGTTTAAGTTAAACAATGATTATAGTATTTGCGAAAAAATAAAAGCCCAAAAACACATCAGCGAAATCAATTTTACATTTTGGAGAGGCAACTGATCATACACACCTGCTGTATTGGGTGTTGCTTGCGTATTTAGGAGCTTTTTAACAGTGCCATCTATTGTAAATTTCGCACAGCTCTAAGTTGAGTTTTCTCATCACAGATGTCGCTAACTGAAATTGTTTTATAGGCAATTAATGATACAGTGATAAGTATTACTTGTTGTCTGCTATATCAGAGCGGTACTGTACAAGCAACCAGAGCTGATTTCGAAACATTTTTTTGCAATTGAAAAATTGCAGATTATTTTCATCTCGTGAAGAGGCAGATCTCTTGTTTGATTAAATAAAAATTAAAATGAAGGAGGACTTTATTGAGCACAAAAAGACAACACGAAAATTAATGATAAAAAAATTTCGATGACAATACAAATGGAAACATGAAAATACAGGATAGAAACTGTAGTATAAATTCAAACACTGACATGAAAAAACCCAGATAATTCAGCGAAGTCTAATTTTCAAAAATTCATAAATAATTGAGATTAAAACTCAGGATGGACTTGTAATACTTCAAAAAAAAATCAATTTCCTTACTCATCAAAGTAATACACAGAACAAACATTACAAATGGCATCTGGCTCTTTGGAGAATGAGTAAGACGAAAACTGACTTAACCCTAAGGGGTGGAAGGATCTTAAACCTACTTAAAAATTATTTTTGATTATAATAAATATTTGAAATCAGGTATCTAAATCTGAATTATCACACGTTACCTAAAAAGAACGAAAAAAACTTTAAGAAGCGGCAGCGATTTTGCTGCAAACTTCGTTTGTGAATTCCGAACATTTCGCTTTACCCCCAAGATCTGCTGTTAGGTATTTGCTGTCTTTGATGGTGTCCAAACAGGCCCTCTCGATCAAATCGGCATGCATGTTGAGCTTCATGTGTCTCAACATCATCACAGCGGACAAGAGAAGTGCTGTTGGATTGGCCTTATCTTGTCCAGCTATATCGGGGGCAGTACCGTGAACAGATTCGAATAAGGCACCGTTCAATCCAATATTTCCTGATGGTGTAAGACCTAATCCACCGACTAAACCTGCGCACATGTCTGACATTATGTCTCCGTATAAGTTAGGCATGACGAGTACGTCGTATTGTGTGGGATCTTGCACCATGTTAAGGCAAACGGTATCGAGGTACCTTTCTTCGAATTTCACTTCCTTGTACTTTTGGGCCATCTCACGGCAACACCTCAAGAAAAGACCGTCAGACATCCTCATAATGTTTGCCTTGTGTACTGCCGTCAGCTTCCTTCTGTGGTTTTCGAGGGTGTATTGGAAAGCGAATTCTGCGACTCGCATGGAAGCTTCTTCTGTGATCAATTTGATACTTTGTACTACGCCATCTACGATCTCGTGCTCAATACCGGAGTATTCTCCCTCTGTGTTCTCTCTAATGGTAACTACATCCACATCATCGTAGGCGGTTTTGTATCTGAAATTACGTTGTCCTTGAATAATGTGTTTGTTTTTTCTATAAACCTTAATCTATTGTTCAAATCAATTTGCTATCTTTCTTATCTATTACAAAAAAGCTACGACTGATTCCATTCCGAGTATCACAGCAATGTTGATTGCGAATTTTGACAAGAATCAAAGTTTCTGAAAGCTGGCAACACTGTATTTAATGCTTTTTCTCCTTTGATGCTGTCACAATAGGGGCGTTCGGAATCGATATCGGACTGGTCGGATCGATCTGAACTGTTCGTTTATTACATCCGGATTGAGGGGAGTACACATCTGGACCGTTCGGCATAAAAATCTGAGCAATCGGGTGTCGATCTTTTCGCTCGGTCTATTTCGACGGATCAAAGCGATTTTATCATTTTTATCCATAGAGTTTCATGTTTTTTATATATTTTTTTGTTTATGTTGAGTTTCCTGATCCGACAACCGATAGATTGAAAAATTCTAATACTTATCAATACTTTTATTCTTCTGTTTTAATTTATTCATTAAAAACCCAATTAATTCATAAAAACTTTACGATATAGCTATCCTAGTTATGAATGGGCTGAAGGAGATGTTGCTTTCTCGTTTCTTTTTCTTGGAATTAATTAATTAGGATCTTTCGGTACAACTATCGCCGTATTGAACGACCAGTAGGGCATATTGCATTCCTCGTTTCCTCTGCATTCAGTGCCTTTGCACCTATTATTTAATTGAGATTTTACTGAAGAGCTACGAAAAGGGTGAAGATATCGTTGAAAGATGAGCATATTTCCCAAAATAGTGATCTTTGAGATCTCATAGGGGTCGTTTATACTGGCCCGTAACTTATGCCCTTAACTTATGCCCTTAAATTATGAATGAAAAACTTCTATTTAAGGGAATAAGTTAAAGTTCGAGTATAAACCATAGCACGAAATTTCTATGTTTCAACTCTTAGGGTAAGGGAAAAGTTAAAGTTATGGGCCAGTATAAACGACCCCATAATCCATTAAAGTAGAACAGAGCAGTATGTTCTGTGGCAGATGCTCTGTATCGTTGTTTATTCGCAGATATTACAGATGAATCTGTACGATCTGTGGTCACGTGACTAAAAAATCCGCTCGCGGAGGTCAATGCCGAGCGGGCTCAGTAAGGGTTTGCCCTGGACGTATACCAGATTTAATTTTTTTATCATTGAGAGATTACCATAGAATAATATTCTACTCTGACAGGGAAGAAGAAATCATTAAAGTTCTATGGAAATAACCTCACTTTTTGAGATTTTCGCCCGGTCTTTTCGGCTTTTTCGCTCCAATCCAGAGTCATTCACTTTATTGAATATTTATATAAATTTTCTATTGAATTCTAAGAAATTGTCCGAAAATTTAAATGAATTTTTTGCTTGTTCCCCATTTGTGAAAAAATTCAAGAAAATGAACTAACCCACAATGAATTAGCAGACATACGAGACCAGAACTTAACTTTTTTCTTACTCTTAAAATTTATCCAATTTTATCAAGACCATCTGTCCTTAAGGCCACATATGTTTGTGGTCACCAATTAAAAGAAACATTCAAAGACTAAACTGAATAATTATTTTTCAGCTTTTTCAAAGATTAACCTGATATTTTGAATGAATACAATACATACCCTTCTAAGCTCCTGCAAGGACGGACATTGGCATATAAATTCAATTCCTTCCTCAAAGCCAAATTCAAAGATCTATGTCCTTTTCCAACAGGTGTCATCAGAGGACCCTTCAATCCAATTTTATTCTTATTCATGGAATCGAGGGCAGCTTGAGGTATTCCAAATTTTCCATCAGGGCCCTTAAAACCAACATTTCATGAATGAAACGAGACAATTTATTATTGAGAATTGTTATTGAATCGAATGTCTCACCTTCACTGGGGTTACATCAACAGATTCCCATTCTATGGGTACTTTGGCAGCAGCAAAGATTTTTTGTACAGCCGCTGAAATTTCTGGACCAATACCATCTCCGGGGATTAGGGTGCATTTTTGGACTTCGCTGCTGAACAAACGGGTGTTAGCAACCCTACTGATATTCTGAAATGAAATGTAGTTAATAATAATTCAGAAAATTCGCATTATTAGTACAAATGGTAATGATTATTGAATATAAATAATTGATCGTTCTGAAACATAATATTCTATACACCCTGAACATAATTTTCTCATTTCTATGATCTATAAGTCAATGAATGTTATAAAATGAAAATGAACAGGTGGAAATACCCATTTAAAAATAATAAATTCAATACAAATTGATGAATTTCAATATGATAACATCAAATTAAAAGATGAACTTAAAAATTTTTAGACAAATATGTAAAAAATGAATCAGGCTAATGAATTCTTCAGATGCAATTCAGTAAACTAAACATCACTTTTTTTATTTGTGAAAGCACATGTTTAAATGAAACAAAGCAAGCAGGTGATAGCAGAGACAACTAATCACACTTTCTTATGATTTTTTATTTTCATGACAAAATAAATAAACGAAATAATACAATTTTATTTTGTTTGTTTGACTAACAAGCACTTAAGACAGATAATTGAGGATGGAATATTTCAGTTAATTGGATCAAATTCAAATCTAATAAGAAACAGCGAGTAGTTATGTAATATGTACAATAACATATTCACTTACTTCTTTATCGTTATGGGTTAGTGTTTCGATAGACTGTTTGAATTTGTTAATTTTGTCTATCTGGAAAAAAATTCCTCTTTTCATACAATATAATTATTTCAGTTCTTTGAATTCCGTGTATACTAAAAAGACATTCTTTAAAACGCAAGCAAAAACTGTCGACAAGAGTATTACCATATCATGCTTCAATGGTATTATTAAAAATTAACTTACAAATTTTTTAAGGAGCCTGGCGGTCATGATGAATCTAATACGAAGAAGGAATTTCTTAGAAAGAAATTGAAGATGTGACTTAATAACCTAAAATTAGCCAACTTCAAATTCAATTTGACAGAAAAACGTTATCTTTTCTTCTTTTTGCTTCGTTTTTTCATTGATGATCATGAAATTTGACCTTCATAACCAGAAATTGATTGTTCTCAATTTTTTTATTGGCCATAGAATAGTAATTTTGATATCAAAAGATTTCAACCGAAGACGCGCAAATAGAAATAGAAATTATACGAATAATTAAATTGAGCTGAGCAAGTCAAGTCTCGGAACTGCGGACTACCTAGACAAGCTAAACTATTTAATTGTTCGGATCAGTAAAAAATAGATCAGTTGTTCTGCAACTGTTATGGTCGCTCAGGCACAGCACTGGATCATTTTCACTTATTCAGGATCGTTTAAATTGGTCATTACGTAACATACCAGGTAAATTGTTGTCCAGCCATTAGAGGTCACAGAGAATTCCTATACATTGAACTTGTCATTTGTGATTTCTTTGTCAGATGTAAACAAACATTTTATTAGAACAATGGCGATGCTTCAGTAACCTTGCAATATCATTGTATCAAAATTTTAGTGAATTGAACTATTTAATTAATAAAAAACAAATTGAAGTGAGGAGTTTGTTCAATTTGAGACAAAAATACAACCCCACTTGTGTTTAGTGTTTTGATCAACTACGTCATGTTTATCAGACCTTGACATCTCGTCAGAATTGCAGTATCAAACGTCGCGTAGCTGGTGCTTCAAATATTCAACAACTGCATGGCAAATAATCGAAGCAGACAATAGCTACATATTCATCCTTCCATTCCCCCAACTTATGGCAATTGGTTGTTTTTGAAAATTCAAAATGACTGGTATACCCTCTCGGTTAGCTTCTGCTGGAAAACTTGCGCTTTATGCCTACCCAGGTAAGCAAAAATATAGTTTTAAAGCGTTTTATTTTTGTTATGATTACTATCAATTGAATTTTAAACGAAATTTGAATCCCTCATCAGATTTTGTTGTTTTATGCGCCCCTCAAAGACATCAAGTTAAATATCTCTGGAAGCTTTTGAAAAATACTTTTTGTTATTGTGTTGAATTATATCACTTTAGTTATTGTTAGTCTGGAAGAGCTAGTGTTTTTATATTTTCTCTTGAAATTAGTTCTATATCTCTTCCTTTTAAACATTTGTCAGCTAGATATTTTAAAAGATATTTGTAACAGAAAACAATTCTTTCAATTTTGGAATTCAATCCATCGAGTCTCAATTTCCTTAAGAAAATTTTTTAAATTATTTTCTCCAGAAAAATAAAATAATTCTTCAGTAATTTTGCATTGTATATTCGACCTTAAATTGAATTGTATGTTGAAATTTTTGGGTCATTGTCATCCACTTGAACTTACCTTGAAACTCTTAAATTTGCAACATTATCTTATTCAAATTATATTATTTCATCTTTTCATCAACACACAGGTTAGTTCTATTCTAAAGTGATTGGAAAATGAAGATTAACAGATATTTTCTGATCATAATTTATTCTAGAATTTGACGTTTTTTGATTTTGATGATTATTTTCGGAATTTGTATAAGAAAAAATGTTTAGGAATGTTTTTTCAAAGAAGATAAATTTCAGGTTGGTTATCTGCAATCGGCAAAACCCAAAACATCATAGCACTTTCAAGATGCGTGAGTACAGGTAGAATATATTTGAAATCTTTTGGAGCTGGAGAACCTCCTAAAGACACCGATAACACCAACTTACCACCAAAAGGAACTTCAGGTAGTGGCGGTGGTGGCAAAAATAAAAACACCCTAAACTGCCCAAAATGTGGGGATCCGTGTACTCACGTAGAAACGTTTGTAAGTTCAACGAGATTCGTGAAGTGCGAGAAATGCCACCATTTCTTCGTTGTCCTCAGCGAGGTGGACAGTATGAAAAAAGAGAGCCAACCTTTGAATAACAATGGATTCTTTAGACAGCCACCACCGCCACCGAAGAAAATTTATAGCTACCTGAATAAACATGTAGTTGGTCAGGAACATGCGAAAAAGGTGAGCAATTAAATAATAATATCGGCTTCAAATTACAGGGTGGTCCAGATCGTAACCAAGAAATTCCAACCACGTATTCTACATCAAAAATTAGCCCTAGTTTGTCATATGAACATATGTCGAGAAATGTTTCCTCTCCGAGATACGGGGTGTTGAAATTATAGAAAAATATATGTTTTTTATTAATAACTTACACATTGCTTGAATAATTTTTATTAAATTTGAGACATAGGTTTTGAGCGTCAAGGAGCACTTTTTGCATAATATCATTTCTTTTTAATTTTCCAGTGGCGTCCGTACTGCAGCGAGACTGAATATTTTCAGATAAAAAAATGATACGCCACTGGTTTTTCAGACAATAAAGTTACTATGTGAATTTTTATTCAATTTAGAGCAAATTCGGTCTCCTGATTTTTTGCTGTACGAGGCACCATTTTCGGTTACAAAAATGAAACGCATTCTCATGCATAAAAAATTGACAAAATTTGATAAGGTAGGTACATAATAATACTAAGACTATTTTTGTGAACGAAACGTGTAACTAATTTTGGTGATTTCTACATGCATGAGAATGTGTTTTATTTTTTTGACTGGAAACGGTGTCTTGTACAGCAAAAATTCAAGAGACCGAATTTGCTCCAAATTAAATAAAAATTTGAATAGTAATTTTTATTGTCGGAAAAACCAGTGGCGTATCATTTCTTTACCTGAAAATATTCAGTCTCGCTGCAGTACGGACGCCACTGGTAGAATAGAAAAGAAATGCTCATTGACGCTCAAAACCTATGTCTCAAATTTAATAAAAATATTTCAAGCAGTGTGAAAGTTATCAATAAAAAACATTTTTTTCCTATAATTTAGTACCCCGTATCTTGAAGAGGAAACATTTCTCGACATATGTTCGTATGACAAACTAGTGGCGTTTTTGGAAACTTACTCGATCACGAACCCGGATTACAAATTGACAGCAATTGAACTGTTTATCCGTCAATATGTAACCCGAGTTAGTGATCGAGTAAGTTTCCGAAAACGCCATAGGGCTTATTTTTGATGCAGAGCAGAATACGTGGTTGAAATTTCTTGGTTACGATCTGGACCACCCTGTATAGCAGATCGTTTTCAAATTTTCTGGTCTGATTTTTCTCGAGATCTAAAATTTTTTTGTACTATCTCTTGGAGAATTCCTTAAGTTTCATTAAGTTCATTTTAAGAATATTTCTTTCAGGTATTATCAGTAGCTGTTTACAATCATTATAAGAGAATTTATAATAACCATCCTGCTGGTATTGCACCCCGTCCAGATATGACAGTTACAGAAAAGGAACCATCGTCATCTAGTAAAAGTGAGTTTTTACACTACATGTATACTCCTTTCAATATTTTTGAGCGCAAAGTAGGCGTTTGTTTACTTATCTGAGATTGGCAGTATTTGCTGTCAAACAATGAACGAAGTCAACGTTGCCAAATTTACCCGGCCTCGTCTGACGAGCTTCCCAGTTATCAGAGAACTCTATGCACTAAAGACAACATTGCGTATCAATCTGACAAAAAGTAAACAACATAATCTAAAATTATGATGTACACAGTGGAATATGCCAAACTGCCAACTGACAGCTCAGAGTTTTGTGAACGTACTATATTATATTCCGTACGGATATTATTGAGCCTAAAGTAGTCCATGGAAATTTGGCATATTCCACTGTGTATATTGAAATTTTAGGTTATGTTGTTTGTTTTCTTATCAGATTGATACGCAACGTTGTCAATATCACCAAAAAGTTGGATTAATCGTGGATTTCTCATAATGTCAATAAACATCTAAAAATTGACAATTTGAGAACACAATTCTGACAGTTCTAGATACTTAACGACAGAAGATTGAAATTTCTCTGATCCAAACGCGAATGCTCGTCGGATAATGTTGTGTACATTCGGCAAACGTTGACTTTATTTTATGTGCTGACAGTAAATACTGCCAACCTCAAATTTAAAATGAATTTCAAATTCATAATACATATTCCTTTTTTGCTTGAAATATCAACAACATTGTTGATACTCTTCACGTCTACATTGTTTATATTCGTTGAAAAATAGACACCTCCCAAATCCAACCTAAACTGCAAATGGTCGCCGTTTGCCTAAAAATTTTTGACAGGTTCGCCATCTATAGTCCGTTCACGAAAGTTTGAGCTGTCGGCTGGCCATAAAAATTTGGCATATTCCACTGTGTATATTAAAATTTCAGGTTATGTTGTTTATTTTTTTGTCAGATTGACACGCAATGTTGGCAATATTGCATAGAGTTCTCTGATAACTCGGCAACGTTGACTTTATTTTACGTTATGACAGTAAATACTTCCAACTTCAGATAAATAAACAAACGTATACTATGCGTTCAAACTTTCGTGAACGGACTATAGTTAGTATTATAAATCTGTGGTTCAGTGGACTAATGTCATAGAAATTAATAAACCGAATTTTCCCTGCTTAATCACAGATTTATTCCACAGATATCATGTTTGCTGCATTTAATAACCATAGAGCAGCGTTGAGGGAAGCCATGAAGGAGGCCAACAAACCTGAGCCGAGAAACAGTGGTTCTGACGTTCTCAACAAGAACGAACATGAACTTAAGCTGGAAAAAAGCAACATTTTACTGCTGGGCCCCACAGGTTCGGGAAAGACCCTATTAGCTCAAACTATCGCTCAATGTCTGGACGTTCCATTTGCAATATGCGATTGTACAACTCTCACGCAAGCTGGGTATGTTGGAGAAGATATTGAGAGCGTTATAGGAAAATTACTTCAAGAAGCCCAGTACGTTGTGGACAGAGCGCAGGTGGGAATAGTGTTTTTGGACGAGGTCGACAAGATCGGAGCTGTTCCTGGTGTTCAGCATTTGAGAGACGTTGGAGGTACGATGATTATTTTTAAGAATGTTGAACCATTTCCAGGTATTCCTGTTGAATCAACAAATGACCTTGAGATCTCAGCGATAGTTATGTCAACTGAACAGCTACGTTGCCAGATCGGATAATACATCAGATATTTGAAGAATTTCTTAAAAATAATTGCATTTGTCAATGTTTGATACTTTCTGCCCGTTTCTGTCTAATAGACAGATATATTATATTTCTCCAGAACGAAAATATAAGAATGTATATTTTCGTGTACCATAAGGCTCTTGAGTGAAGTTTTTCTTTGCTTAGTTCTTTCCTTCAAGAGCTTTTCGAACTGAGCAATTATAAAATTGCAATAAAATCATTTTATACCAGAATTTCAATTCATTAAGTTTTTTCTATTCAATTTATTTATTAATTTTTTTTTTATTAAAGATTTATTTCTGACCCTTAAACTCGGATTGTCATAGCTTAGCCTTGCATGGCAGTACTCAATAACGAAATCTCATCTTTTTAATCTATAAAAAAATATGTCGTTGTTGTTTCAGATCTCGATTGAAAAAAGTTATGAAACTAAAATCTAATAGTTCTGCCCACCTACTTATGATTTCAGTTTTCAATTCCGATAAATAAAAAAATTACAACGAATTTCAAAAATTAATTTTCAATTGGCGATTGATTACAATAAATTCCAGGTCTGAGCACAATCTGGCAACATTAACTCACAAATGACGCTGTTTACACATGCGCAATACACCGTTTAAATTCTACTTAAGGTCATATGTTGATTGGACAAGATTACTCATTTCCAAACCTAGCCCTAACCATTTTTCAGTCCAATTTTACGTAATTCTTTTGATATTGAATATTCAAACTTTGCGCCAAAATGACGTCATGGTAATCAGTGATGACGTAAATTTATTAGAAGCGTTGTTGCAATGTTTAGTGTTGGGTCATCTTTAGATATTTCGCCATAAAATTCAAATTTGAATTGGGAACAAAAATGAAACCTTATTATAACTTATGTCAGACATTAAATGAAACCATAGAATTTCTGCCTATACCACTTTGGGTGACGAGAAGTGGGTAATATAAAGAAGGCAGGGCCCTCTGTGAAGAGCCCAAGTTACTCATCTGTTGAAACTGTTAATATATCAAATAATTCATGAATCAATAGCTCATACAGTTTTGGAAATTCACATCGAAAGCATAGGAAATTCAATGCATCACAGAGAGAATTTTGCCGTGCAGTTGACCAGCGCTATAATGGAAAGATTCACATGATTCGTAACTCTCTAAATGAACGAGCGCCTGGAATATTGTAGTTTGGTCTCTCTCTCTCTCTCTGCCTCTCTCTTATCGCTGGTAGTTGCTTAATCGAGGAGTGTGGCTGTGGCAGGGAACCTGCAGAACTCGCATCGAGTATTACGCGCAGCCTGACGCATTTACTGAATGCGTCGGACTGCCTGTGTTAGTCGATTTGAGAGAGACAACCATAATATTTGTTCATTGGACCATTAATCGCGTCAAACGAAAGCGAAACATAGCGTGTAAATATGTCCAGTATAGCACCGTCAAACTGCACAGCAAAATACTCTCTCAAACGCATTGAATATCGTATGTTTCCAATGTCAATTTCCGAACCTGTATTTATACAGTAGTGCAAATCTGGTATTTCGAAATTAATTTCATCTTCATCAAAATTTGTTTTGTCATATTCTAGCATAGGATTTGTTCTTGATTATTTAAGTTTCTTAAAATTACACGCGGTTGTATCTGAAATCGCTATTGCATATTTCAGGTGAAGGAGTTCAACAAGGCATGTTAAAAATGTTGGAAGGAACCATAGTTAACGTACCTGAAAAAAACTCACCGAGAAAGTTACGCGGAGAGACAGTCCAAGTTGATACAACTAATATTTTGTTTGTTGCCAGCGGAGCGTACAATGGTCTTGAAAATTTGATTACTAAAAGAAGGAACGAGAACGTGAGTAACTGTTATTTTCTATCAAGATTGTATCTAAGTTACATGTGATATCAGTATTTAGGATTTGGAGCACCAGTTTCCGAAGTTCAAGGAAAAAGGGCAGAATCGCATAAGGGATCACTTCAACAAGCTATAAAGAGTGCGGAAGAGGAGAACATGGACAAAGATGCTGCGTTGATGCAAGTGCAAGCAAGAGATCTGATTGAATTTGGAATGATTCCGGTGAGTAAACAATAGTATATTCTGAAACAAGTTGCAGAATTGTATCCTATTACATCACAAATGCGGAATTCGAAAACGAGCAAAGTTTCAAAGGTACGAGTGTTGGAATGGTCTTTTCCAATGAGTATTAGACGATGTTTTCTCTATTTCAGTCAAGTTTTTTCGAAATATTGTCGAAATTCGATGAATAATTCAGATTATTCATCCTAGTGACTAGTGACTTTTGTATTGTATCTTGGCAGTTGGTGTGTTTGTTACAAAAATTGACAAATCACTGATTTTGAATTTAAATCATAAGTTTCGAATTTTGAAATAATTTGTTATCAAAGGTCAGAATTTCTTTGGAATGCAAAATTAAGAATTAACTTGAACCTGAAGTGTCATCTTGGAGAATATACAACCTATAGTCCGTTCACGAAAGTTTGAGCGCATAGTAGGCGTTTGTTTATTTATCTTAAGTTGGCAGTATTTGCTGTAATAACGTAAAATAAAGTCAACGTTGCCGAATGTACCCGGCCTCGTCCGACGAGCTTGCGAGTTATCAGAGAACTTTATGCAATATTGATAACACTGCGTATCAATCTGACAAGAAAATAAACCACATAACCTAAAATTTTAATATACACAGTGGAATATGCCAAATTTCCATGGCCAACCGACGGCTCAACCTTTCGTGAACGGACTATACATTTAGTCCGTTCACGAAAGTTTGAGCGCATAGTAGGCGTTTGTTTATTTATCTGAAGTTGGCAGTTTTGCTGTCATAATGTAAAATAAAGTCAACGTTGCCAAATGTACCCGGCCTCGTCCGACGAGCTCGCGAGTTATCTATGCAATATTGACAACATTGCGTATCAATCTGACAAGAAAATAAACAACATAACCTAAAATTTTAATATACACAGTGGAATATGCTAAATTGTCATGGCCAACCGACGGCTCAAACTTTCGTGAATGGATTATACATGCAGCCGAAAATATTAACCATCAGAGATACTTGACAGTTCTTTTGATTTTGCATCTTTCATTGAGTAATAAAGGCAGCATTTCCTCGTATAATCAAGTGCTGATACATTTACTAATATAAGTGCTACCTCAATAAATAAAATGTGCCATAATCATTAAAATGTACTATTAGATCTATAGATTGAAAAAATCGCTTTCATTTTCAGGAATTTGTGGGTAGATTCCCAGTGCTAGTGCCTTTCCATAGTTTGGACATGAATATGCTTGTTAGGATCTTAACCGAACCTAATAACGCTCTTGTACCTCAGTTTCAACGTCTTCTAGGAATGGACCAATGTGAACTGTCATTTAGTCCCGAAGCTTTGACAGCTATTGCAAATCTTGCCATGGAACGTAAAACTGGTGCAAGAGGTCTCCGCGCCATATTGGTAAGTATATATTCTTTTGAATTAAGAGCTAACAAAATACAATACATGAAACAAAAAAGTCCCTAGCTAAGATTGGTGCAAAACGGGGTACCATACTTATTCTGGCATATGATACCAGAGCACAGGGAAAAACCTCAGTGGAAAAAACCCTGTCTCACCGTTTTAACAGAATTGAAACTTGAAACTATTCGAATAAATACCTTCAATATTTAGATACAAAATACTTAGTTCATGCTCTTGGGCCAGGAGGGTGTTTTAAACCAGGTCTGGCATTCCAAGTGATGATTTTTCGAATCTCCTGTTCTTCTAAGACCGCTACAGGACCTTATTGAAGGATAATCATCTCCCATAGATTTAAATAGTGGTATTTCATCCTAAATATCGAATTCAATTTCGGAATAATGATAAAAAACGTGGTAAGTAATCTAGTGTAAATATCATAAGGAAAGAAGTGAACGGCTTTATCCTGAAAGTAAAGATACTGTCGTAGATTTGGCAACATCTAAGTTGTCAGAATCGATAGTTAATGGCGTCCTACTATGTTAAGGAACAGAGTTATATTAGGTACTGAGGATAACAACTGTAAGGTTGTCTGTTATTGCTGGAACACCCCCGCCTCCACCGCCCTTCTGACGACCGCATATTTGAAACCGAGTATTAAATTATCGTTCTACTTGTAAGTATACAATTCTCAAAATTTCAAGGTGGCAGGATTCCTAGTAAAAATATTGCTGGGACGCCCCCGCCTCCACCGCCTCTCTGACGGCGGCTATTTGAATCCGAGTATAACATAATCGTTCTCTACCTGTAAGTAACCAATTCTGAAAATTTCAAGGTGGCAGGATTCCTAGCAAAATTATTGCTGGAACACCCCCGCCTCCACCGCCCTCTGACGACCGCATATTTGAAACCGAGTATAACATAATCGTTCTCTACCTGTAAGTAACCAATTCTGAAAATTTCAAGGTGGCAGGATTCCTAGTAAAATTATTGCTGGGAACGCCCCCGCCTCCACCGCCTCTCTGACGGCCGGCTATTTGAATCCGAGTATAAATAATCGTTCTCTACCTGTAAGTAACCAATTCTGAAAATTTCAAGGTGGCAGGATTCCTAGCAAAATTATTGCTGGAACACCCCCGCCTCCACCGCCCTTCTGACGACCGCATATTTGAAACCGAGTATTAAATTATCGTTCTCTACTTGTAAGTATACAATTCTCAAAATTTCAAGGTGGCAGGATTCCTAGTAAAAATATTGCTGGGACGCCCCCGCCTCCACCGCCTCTCTGACGGCCGGCTATTTGAATCCGAGTATAACATAATCGTTCTCTACCTGTAAGTAACCAATTCTGAAAATTTCAAGGTGGCAGGATTCCTAGCAAAATATTGCTGGGAAGCCCCAGCCTCCACCGCCTCTCTGACGACCGCATATTTGAAACCGAGTATAAATTATCGTTCTCTACTTGTAAGTATACAATTCTCAAAATTTCAAGGTGGCAGGATTCCTAGTAAAAATTGCTGGGACGCCCCCGCCTCCACCGCCTCTCTGACGGCCGGCTATTTGAATCCGAGTATAACATAATCGTTCTCTACCTGTAAGTAACCAATTCTGAAAATTTCAAGGTGGCAGGATTCCTAGCAAAATTATTGCTGGAACACCCCCGCCTCCACCGCCCTTCTGACGACCGCATATTTGAAACCGAGTATTAAATTATCGTTCTCTACTTGTAAGTATACAATTCTCAAAATTTCAAGGTGGCAGGATTCCTAGTAAAAATATTGCTGGGACGCCCCCGCCTCCACCGCCTCTCTGACGGCCGGCTATTTGAATCCGAGTATACATAATCGTTCTCTACCTGTAAGTAACCAATTCTGAAAATTTCAAGGTGGCAGGATTCCTAGCAAAATTATTGCTGGAACACCCCCGCCTCCACCGCCCTTCTGACGACCGCATATTTGAAACCGAGTATTAAATTATCGTTCTCTACTTGTAAGTATACAATTCTCAAAATTTCAAGGTGGCAGGATTCCTAGTAAAAATATTGCTGGGACGCCCCCGCCTCCACCGCCTCTCTGACGGCCGGCATTTGAATCCGAGTATTAACATAATCGTTCTCTACTGTAAGTAACCAATTCTGAAAATTTTAAGGTGGCAGGATTCCTAGCAAAATATTGCTGGAACCCCCGCCTCCACCGCCCTTCTGACGACCGCATATTTGAAACCGAGTATTAAATTATCGTTCTCTACTTGTAAGTATACAATTCTCAAAATTTCAAGGTGGCAGGATTCCTAGCAAAATATTGCTGGAACCCCCGCCTCCACCGCCTCTCTGACGACCGCATATTTGAAACCGAGTATTAAATTATCGTTCTCTACTTGTAAGTAACAATTCTCAAAATTTCAAGGTGGCAGGATTCCTAGCAAAATTATTGCTGGACACCCCCGCCTCCACCGCCCTCTGACGGCCGCATATTTGAAACCGAGTATAAATTATCGTTCTCTACTTGTAAGTAACCAATTCTCAAAATTTCAAGGTGGCAGGATTCCTAGCAAAATTATTGCTGGAACACCCCCGCCTCCACCGCCCTTCTGACGACCGCATATTTGAAACCGAGTATTAAATTATCGTTCTCTACTTGTAAGTATACAATTCTCAAAATTTCAAGGTGGCAGGATTCCTAGTAAAAATATTGCTGGGACCCCCGCCTCCACCGCCTCTCTGACGGCCGGCTATTTGAATCCGAGTATAACATAATCGTTCTCTACCTGTAAGTAACCAATTCTGAAAATTTCAAGGTGGCAGGATTCCTAGCAAAATTATTGCTGGAACACCCCCGCCTCCACCGCCCTTCTGACGACCGCATATTTGAAACCGAGTATTAAATTATCGTTCTCTACTTGTAAGTAACAATTCTCAAAATTTCAAGGTGGCAGGATTCCTAGCAAAATTATTGCTGGAACACCCCCGCCTCCACCGCCTCTGACGGCCGCATATTTGAAACCGAGTATAAATTATCGTTCTCTACCTGTAAGTACCAATTCTCAAAATTTCAAGGTGGCAGGATTCCTAGCAAAATTATTGCTGGAACACCCCCGCCTCCACCGCCCTTCTGACGACCGCATATTTGAAACCGAGTATTAAATTATCGTTCTCTACTTGTAAGTATACAATTCTCAAAATTTCAAGGTGGCAGGATTCCTAGTAAAAATATTGCTGGGACGCCCCCGCCTCCACCGCCTCTCTGACGGCCGGCTATTTGAATCCGAGTATAACATAATCGTTTCTACCTGTAAGTAACAATTCTGAAAATTTCAAGGTGGCAGGATTCCTAGCAAAATTATTGCTGGAACACCCCCGCCTCCACCGCCCTTCTGACGACCGCATATTTGAAACCGAGTATTAAATTATCGTTCTCTACTTGTAAGTATACAATTCTCAAAATTTCAAGGTGGCAGGATTCCTAGTAAAATATTGCTGGAAGCCCCGCCTCCACCGCCTCTCTGACGGCCGGCTATTTGAATCCGAGTATAACATAATCGTTCTCTACCTGTAAGTAACCAATTCTGAAAATTTCAAGGTGGCAGGATTCCTAGCAAAATTATTGCTGGAACCCCCCGCCTCCACCGCCCTTCTGACGACCGCATATTTGAAACCGAGTAAAATTATCGTTCTCTACTTGTAAGTATACAATTCTCAAAATTTCAAGGTGGCAGGATTCCTAGCAAAATTATTGCTGGAACACCCCCGCCTCCACCGCCCTTCTGACGACCGCATATTTGAAACCGAGTATTAAATTATCGTTCTCTACTTGTAAGTATACAATTCTCAAAATTTCAAGGTGGCAGGATTCCTAGCAAAATTATTGCTGGAACACCCCGCCTCCACCGCCCTTCTGACGACCGCATATTTGAAACCGAGTATTAAATTATCGTTCTCTACTTGTAAGTATACAATTCTCAAAATTTCAGAGGTGGCAGGATTCCTAGCAAAATTGCTGGAACACCCCCGCCTCCACCGCCTTCTGACGACCGCATATTTGAAACCGAGTATTAAATTATCGTTCTCTACTTGTAAGTATACAATTCTCAAAATTTCAAGGTGGCAGGATTCCTAGTAAAATATATTGCTGGGAAGCCCCAGCCTCCACCGCCTCTCTGACGGCCGGCTATTTGAATCCGAGTATAACATAATCGTTCTCTACCTGTAAGTAACCAATTCTGAAAATTTTAAGGTGGCAGGATTCCTAGCAAAATTATTGCTGGAACACCCCCGCCTCCACCGCCCTTCTGACGACCGCATATTTGAAACCGAGTATTAAATTATCGTTCTCTACTTGTAAGTATACAATTCTCAAAATTTCAAGGTGGCAGGATTCCTAGCAAAATTATTGCTGGAACACCCCCCTCTCCACGCCCTTCTGACGACCGCATATTGAAAACCGAGTATTAAATTATCGTTCTCTACTTGTAAGTATACAATTCTCAAAATTTCAAGGTGGCAGGATTCCTAGTAAAAATATTGCTGGGAAGCCCCAGCCTCCACCGCCTCTCTGACGGCCGGCTATTTGAATCCGAGTATAACATAATCGTTCTCTACCTGTAAGTAACCAATTCTGAAAATTTCAAGGTGGCAGGATTCCTAGCAAAATATTGCTGGAACACCCCCGCCTCCACCGCCCTTCTGACGACCGCATATTTGAAACCGAGTATTAAATTATCGTTCTCTACTTGTAAGTATACAATTCTCAAAATTTCAAGGTGGCAGGATTCCTAGCAAAATTATTGCTGGAACACCCCCGCCTCCACCGCCCTTCTGACGACCGCATATTTGAAACCGAGTATTAAATTATCGTTCTCTACTTGTAAGTATACAATTCTCAAAATTTCAAGGTGGCAGGATTCCTAGCAAAATTATTGCTGGAACACCCCCGCCTCCACCGCCCTTCTGACGACCGCATATTTGAAACCGAGTATTAAATTATCGTTCTCTACTTGTAAGTATACAATTCTCAAATTTCAAGGTGGCAGGATTCCTAGTAAAATATTGCTGGGAAGCCCCAGCCTCCACCGCCTCTCTGACGGCCGGCTATTTGAATCCGAGTATAACATAATCGTTCTCTACCTGTAAGTAACCAATTCTGAAAATTTTAAGGTGGCAGGATTCCTAGCAAAATTATTGCTGGAACACCCCCGCCTCCACCGCCCTTCTGACGACCGCATATTTGAAACCGAGTATTAAATTATCGTTCTCTACTTGTAAGTATACAATTCTCAAAATTTCAAGGTGGCAGGATTCCTAGCAAAATTATTGCTGGAACACCCCCGCCTCCACCGCCCTTCTGACGACCGCATATTGAAACCGAGTATTAAATTATCGTTCTCTACTTGTAAGTATACAATTCTCAAAATTTCAAAGGTGGCAGGATTCCTAGCAAAATTATTGCTGGAACACCCCCGCCTCCACCGCCCTTCTGACGACCGCATATTTGAAACCGAGTATTAAATTATCGTTCTCTACTTGTAAGTATACAATTCTCAAATTTCAAGGTGGCAGGATTCCTAGTAAAAATATTGCTGGGAAGCCCCAGCCTCCACCGCCTCTCTGACGGCCGGCTATTTGAATCCGAGTATAACATAATCGTTCTCTACCTGTAAGTAACCAATTCTGAAATTTTAAGGTGGCAGGATTCCTAGCAAAATTATTGCTGGAACACCCCCGCCTCCACCGCCCTTCTGACGACCGCATATTTGAAACCGAGTATTAAATTATCGTTCTCTACTTGTAAGTATACAATTCTCAAAATTTCAAGGTGGCAGGATTCCTAGCAAAATTATTGCTGGAACACCCCCGCCTCCACCGCCCTTCTGACGACCGCATATTTGAAACCGAGTATTAAATTATCGTTCTCTACTTGTAAGTATACAATTCTCAAAATTTCAAGGTGGCAGGATTCCTAGTAAAAATATTGCTGGGAAGCCCCAGCCTCCACCGCCTCTCTGACGGCCGGCTATTTGAATCCGAGTATAACATAATCGTTCTCTACTGTAAGTAACCAATTCTGAAAATTTCAAGGTGGCAGGATTCCTAGCAAAATTATTGCTGGAACACCCCCGCCTCCACCGCCCTTCTGACGACCGCATATTTGAAACCGAGTATTAAATTATCGTTCTCTACTTGTAAGTATACAATTCTCAAAATTTCAAGGTGGCAGGATTCCTAGCAAAATTATTGCTGGAACACCCCCGCCTCCACCGCCCTTCTGACGACCGCATATTTGAAACCGAGTATTAAATTATCGTTCTCTACTTGTAAGTATACAATTCTCAAAATTTCAAGGTGGCAGGATTCCTAGCAAAATTATTGCTGGAACACCCCCGCCTCCACCGCCCTTCTGACGACCGCATATTTGAAACCGAGTATTAAATTATCGTTCTCTACTTGTAAGTATACAATTCTCAAAATTTCAAGGTGGCAGGATTCCTAGTAAAAATATTGCTGGGACGCCCCGCCTCCACCGCCTCTCTGACGGCCGGCTATTTGAATCCGAGTATAACATAATCGTTCTCTACCTGTAAGTAACCAATTCTGAAAATTTTAAGGTGGCAGGATTCCTAGCAAAATTATTGCTGGAACACCCCCGCCTCCACCGCCCTTCTGACGACCGCATATTTGAAACCGAGTATTAAATTATCGTTCTCTACTTGTAAGTATACAATTCTCAAAATTTCAAGGTGGCAGGATTCCTAGTAAAAATATTGCTGGGACGCCCCCGCCTCCACCGCCTCTCTGACGGCCGGCTATTTGAATCCGAGTATAACATAATCGTTCTCTACCTGTAAGTAACCAATTCTGAAAATTTTAAGGTGGCAGGATTCCTAGCAAAATTATTGCTGGAACACCCCCGCCTCCACCGCCCTTCTGACGACCGCATATTTGAAACCGAGTATTAATTATCGTTCTCTACTTGTAAGTATACAATTCTCAAAATTTCAAGGTGGCAGGATTCGTAGTAAAAATTTTGCTGGGACGCCCCCGCCTCCACCGCCTCTCTGACGGCCGGCTATTTGAATCCGAGTATAACATAATCGTTCTCTACCTGTAAGTAACCAATTCTGAAAATTTTAAGGTGGCAGGATTCCTAGCAAAATTATTGCTGGAACACCCCCGCCTCCACCGCCCTTCTGACGACCGCATATTTGAAACCGAGTATTAAATTATCGTTCTCTACTTGTAAGTAACCAATTCTCAAAATTTCAAGGTGGCAGGATTCCTAGTAAAATATTGCTGGGACGCCCCCGCCTCCACCGCCTCTCTGACGGCCGGCTATTTGAATCCGAGTATAACATAATCGTTCTCTACCTGTAAGTAACCAATTCTGAAAATTTCAAGGTGGCAGGATTCCTAGCAAAATTATTGCTGGAACACCCCCGCCTCCACCGCCCTTCTGACGGCCGCATATTTGAAACCGAGTATTAAATTATCGTTCTCTACTTGTAAGTAACCAATTCTCAAAATTTCAAGGTGGCAGGATTCCTAGTAAAATATTGCTGGGACGCCCCCGCCTCCACCGCCTCTCTGACTGCCGGATATTTGAAACCGAGTTTAACATTATCGTTCTCATCCCATAAGTGACCAATTCCCAAAATTTCAAGGTGGCAGGATTCTAGCAAAATTATTGCTGGAACACCCCCGCCTCACCGCCCTTCTGACGGCCGCATATTTGAAACCGAGTATTAAATTATCGTTCTCTACTTGTAAGTAACCAATTCTCAAAATTTCAAGGTGGCAGGATTCCTAGTAAAATATTGCTGGGACGCCCCCGCCTCCACCGCCTCTCTGACGGCCGGATATTTGAATCCGAGTATACATAATCGTTCTCTACCTGTAAGTAACCAATTCTGAAAATTTCAAGGTGGCAGGATTCCTAGCAAAATTATTGCTGGAACACCCCCGCCTCCACCGTCCTTCTGACGGCCGCATATTTGAAACCGAGTATTAAATTATCGTTCTCTACTCGTAAGTATACAATTCTCAAAATTTCAAGGTGGCAGGATTCCTAGTAAAAATTTTTCTGGAACACCCCCGCCTCCACCATTCCCTCTGACGGCTGGATTTTTGAAACCGAGTATTACATCATCATTCTCCACCCATAAGTAACGAATTCCCCAAATTTCAAGGTGGCAAGATTTCTAGTAAAAATATTCCTGGAAAACCCCTGCCTCCACCGCCCCTCTGACGGCCGGATATTTGAAACCAAGTATCACATTATCGTTCTCTACTTGTAAGTAACCAATTCTCAAAATGTCAAGGTGGCAGGATTCCTAGTAAAAATATTGCTGGGACGCCCCCGCCTCCACCAAATGTTTTGGCAAATTCGGAAATGATTTTTGTTGAATATTCGAGGTCATTAATGATTACCATGAGATATTTTACTTTTTGAGAAAGGAAGAAAGATTCCTTTGCAACTGAATTATCATGAAATCGTCGCAGCACCCTGAATTCTATAACCTTATAATAAACCAGCGTAAAAATGATTTCATTCCCTTGTTCACCAAATGTATTGTTTTTTTCTCAATAAAATCGATGAAAGCCCTAACGTTAGTTAGAATTACACTACTAACCTAACCTAACGTTATTTAGAATTACATATTATCATATTCAATCGTGAAATCAAATTTTCTATTCAAATCTTGAACCGACCCTGAACAAGTCTTTTCTTCTGGAAGTAATCTTGCTCACGCTCGGACGCGTTTACTGGAATGACAAGCGACAAGACTCGATATCTTCGAGGCAAGTTTAAGATTCCACATAATTCCTGACAATGTGTCTGTTGAATGCTCTGGCATATTGCGAAATGATTTACTTTCTAATATTCGAAGTCATTATTGATTACCATGAAGATATTTCATTTTTTAAAAATGGAAGAAGGATTCCTCTACAACTGAAGAATTCTATCACCCTAAGATGAACCAGAATGAAATTGAATTCATCCTTTTTTTAACCGAATGTATTGGTTTCTTTCCAGTAAAATGGACGAAAGCCCTAACGTTAGTTAGAATAACCTTATCCTATTCAATCCTGAATTTACTTTTTCTACTCAAATCTTGAACCGACCCTGAACAAGTCTTTTCTTGTGAAAGAGATTCGATATTTTCGAGGCACATAATCCCTTACAATGTGTTTCTTTAATGCTTTGGCATATTGTAAAATGATTCTTTTGAATATTCGAAGTCATTATTGTTCACCATAAAGATATTTTACATTTTAAAAAGTAAAGATTATTCTGCAACTCTGCAACTGAATCATCATGAAACCGTCGCAGCACCCAGAATTCAATTACCATAAGGTGAATCAGAATGAAATTAATTTCATTCCTTATTTCACCAAATGTGTTGTTTTTTTTCAATAAAATCGTCGAAAGCTCTAACGTTAGATAGAATAACATATCTTCTTCTATTCAATCATGAATTCTGTTCAAATCTTGGACCGACCCTGAAGAAGTCTTTTCTTCTGGAAGTAATCTTGCTCACGCTCGGACGCGTCCACTGAAACGACAAGGGTCGATATTTTCGAGGCAGGTTTAAGATTCCACATTCTCACTGACAATGTGTCTCTTGAACGCTCTGGCATATTGGAAAATGATTTTTGTTGAATATTCGAAGTCATTATAGATTACCATAAAGATATTTTACTTTTTAAGAACGATGAAACGATTCTTCAGCAACTGAATTCTCATGAAATCGTCGCAATCCCCAGAATTCTATTACCATAGGATAAACATTAATAAGACTAAAATTAAATTCATTCCTATTTTCACCAAATGTATTGGTTTTCTTCCAATTAAATCGACGAAAGCGCTAAAGTTAGTTAAACAAACATATTTCAACCTATTCAGTCGTGAATTAAATTTTTCTATTAATATCTTGAACCGACCCTGAACAAGTCTTTTCTTCTGGAAGTAATCTTGCTCACGTCTGGACGCGTTAACTGGAACGACAAAACTCGATATTTTTGAAGTAAGTTTAAGATTTCACATAATAACTGACAATGTGTCTCTTGACTGCTTAGGCATATTGGGAAATGTTTTTTTTCGAATATTTGAAGTCACTATTGATTACCATGAAGATATTTTACTTTTTAAGAATGCAAGAAAGATTCCATTACATTTGAATTATCATGAAATCGTCACAGCACCCAGATTTCTATTACCATAAGATGTACCAGAATGAAATTAAATTCATTTTTTTTCACCGAATGTATTGGTTTTTTTCTATAAACTTGAAGAAAGCCCTTACGTTAGTTAGAATTACACTACTTACCTAGCCTAACCTAATGTTAGTTAGAATTACATATATGATTGAAAGTGACAAAAAAAAACAATGAATACTGTGAAAATGAAATTCTATAAAAAAACACATAGAGAGGCAATAAACTTAATTTAAAGGAAAACTATTCGCCTGTTAACGGTATAAGACAGTTAACAGGACGACAAATGCTGGAAGTTGCAGTTTTGACCACAGCTACCCTGGGAATACCATCTGGGGAGTTATTTAACCCTGAAATACGTCCCATTGGCCAACTTAAGGGGTGGGTATGGACATCCCGGATGTAAACTACATCACCTATTTTAGGAAGTGTGGAACTGGTCCACTTGTGTCTCTGTATTAAAGTGTTCAGAAACTGCTTTGACCAACCGGTCCAAAAGGCTATCACGGACCGTCATTCTTTTTGGCAAGGGAGATTCAAGAGCAGCCAAAAGTTGCGTACCAACCAGAAAATTTCCCGGAGACAGGTCATCTGACAAAGGACACAATGAACGGCTATTTAACACCGCCTCGATTTGGCAGAATATGGTACTATATTCTTCGAACGTGTAAAGCTCCTTACCTGTCATGCGTAAGAGAAGGGATTTGGTGGATTTCACCCTAGCTTTCCAAAGCCCGCCGAAGTTTTGGGCGTAAGGGGGATTGAAACGCCATCTAACCTCTCGTGTAGTAAGAAAGTCCGCAGTTTCACTTCCGTGCTGCAGTAAAAAGCTATATGCTTCTTTCAGTTGCTTGGCAGCGGCGATAAAGTTGCGAACCTGGTCTGAAAGAATTTCAGATGGTAACCCTCGTCTAGTAATGAAACGTGACAGGCAAGCCAGAAGGGCGGAAGCAGTGAGCTCGGAAACAAATTCCAAATGAATTACTTTGGTTGATGCGCATACAGATAAGGCGAGATATCCTTTAGTGGTTCCAAACCTTCTAAGCATAGTGTCGCGAACCATGAAGCGACCGGCAAAGTCAACACCGGTAGTGTTGAACGGACGGGAGATGTTGACTCGGAAGGTTGGAAGATCTGCCATAGTTGGCTGGAAAGAGGACCTGAAACAGGTTTTACATTGTCGAATACACTTACGATTTAGGGAGCGAGATGAAAGAATCCAAAATGTTCTCCTTAACAGAGCCTGAACATTGTTGAGTCCAGAATGGAAGGAGGCCAAGTGAAAATGTTTACACAGAAGTGAAGACAGAAAACATGATTTAGGAAGCAAAAGTGGATGCCTTCAATCAAAATCCAAGTTAGAAAATTTCAATCTACCGCCCACCCTGAGAAGATCGCGTGAGTCTAAAAAGGGAGCGAGAGATTGTAGTTGTTTGGAAGGAGGCTGGTTTACACAAAGGTCCGCAGAAAAATGAACATGTTGAACAATACGAACCAGTGACACTGTGGCATCATTCAACTCATCCACAGTCAGACTTTCTTTCCTCAGTACAGAGGAAGTTTTTCTACAGCGACAATTATGGATGAATCGATTTATCCATCCCATGACTCTACGAAGTCGAAGATAATTAGAAAATTTGGACTCAAACATCATACAAATTTCAGTGGGCTCTATTTTGTGAGTCACCAGAGACAATGAAATATTTTTCGTTTCAGGTAAAGTCTCTGAAACTTAAGAAACACGGAAGGATCCAGGTCAGTCCATATTGGAATCCACCGTCATTGAGAAACCGTTCAACCAATTTTTCAGATTTTCTTCATTCAAAAAATAATCAGGTTAGCAACCCCGGGAAGCGTGTTTCCTTTCCCGTGTACAGTAGAGGACAGTTCCGTGCCGAAATGCACACGGTTTTGTATAACTCTAAATGCCTGCAAAACCGTGTGCATTTGAACTCCAGTAAAACACGGTTTCGGAATGATATTATATTCATATTGTGTTTCCTTTCCCGTGTACAGTAGAGGAAAGTTCCGTGCCGAAATGCACACGGTTTTGTAGAGAGAAAATGCGTTATAGGTCATTACAAAACAGTGTCGAATTGAAACCTACAGTTTTGTTCAGCTGTTGAACATCCCTTTCTACATGGGTGTGGCCTACTTCCTACATAGACGCAAATTTCAGTTCACTCTGTTTCATGAATCACGCGTGTGGATGTTTTGAGTTTGTATCGAAATTTTGTAGTGATGGAAGAATTCAAGTCAATTTTTAATGACATTACCAACGAATTCATGATATTAAACTTTGAGGGACTATCATGTGATAATTTCAGATGTAAAATTCAGTGTATGTTACCCTATGATGGTGACTATGACAGTAAATGTGCAAAATTTGTGGAGACATTCTCGAAGAGTACCAATAGTAATTGGATTATGGAGAGACGATTCCCTAACGCGACACGTTATGCCTTCCGAAAAATATTCGTATGCCTGCTTTCAGAGCGCAATAAAAAAATAAATAAACAGAAAGGCCCAAAAAGAAATTATGCATGTAAGTCTAAAATTAATATAAAGTTCCTGAAGACTACTGAAAATACCCTTCGTAAATCCGAAATATTAAGAAAAGGTTACAATACCGTAATTGAAATTGATTATGAGCACAATCACCGAGTGAATGTCGCTCAATCCTTATCTCTTTTACGCTGTTCCCAAGAAACTAAGGAATCATTCGTGTCCTATTTTGAAAATGGTATGACTGCGGCACCAGCAAAAATGTTCCATGAAATGAACATATTGAGTCAGTTCGAAAAAGATGCGTATAAAATATTGGCCAATGCCCAACAAAATCCATCCGAACGTCAAGTTACATATCTTTATGAGCAATGGCGCAAAAAAGCATATGGATCTAGGCATGAGCAAGATGTGATAGAAATTATCCGAAATAAGCAGAAAGAACTCTCCTTACTGGACATCGATTTAGATCAGCGAGAAAATCCCACCATCTGTATAATCGTAACACCGATAATGAGGAGAGCATTTATGGCACAATTAGCTGATGAAATGGTTTTCATCGACACAAGTGGATCTTGTGACCAAACCAATACCTGCGTGACATTTATGTTTGCTGCCACAAAAATTGGGGCATTGCCTCTTTCCATAATTCTCCACACGAGTCAAACAGAGAACCAATACTTTCAATGCTTCACAGCTGTCAAAGAATTCTTCCAGAGAAAATGTAATAAGTTGTTTCACCCATCAGTAATTATGACCGATGACAGTGCAGCTGAGAGAAACGCATTAAAATCTGTATTTCCTAATAGTCGTTTGTTACTGTGCATTTTTCACGTAAATCAAGCATTATGGCGTTGGCTATGGCAAAATGAAAATAATGTCGAAAAAACGGAACGAAAAGACATAATGAAAATGTTTCGTGATGTGATGTATGCAAATAAAGTTAGAGAGGCGGAAGCAAATATGTCAAATTTGCTTAAAGATGACAGGGTTGTACAAAATGATAAATTGATGAAATATTTGAGTAATATTTGGAAACGACGTGAAGAGTGGTGTCTGCCTTACCGCTTCGACGTTTTGACTAGAGGCAATAATACTAACAATTATTGATTATTGCGAAGCTTCGATAAGAATATTCAAGGATGTGGTTTTACAACGATGCAAGGTATTCAACATGTGTGCCTTGATAGACTTCATCGCCAAACCATTCGAATTATATCACAAAAAAGGCTGCTTGAATATGCTAATGGCCGAATGCGAAAAATAACTTTAACATACCAAAAATTTTGCCAAAAAAGCATGTCGACGAGGGATATAACACCTTTAGATGGAAAATCATACTCAGTCAGAGATAAATGGAGATTATACGTCGTAGACACCGAACTAGGTAGGTATCAGTAGACTATTGATAAATGATAGATAAACATCTTAATCCGCGTCATGATGTAGGTATATTACCGCCAATGTGTATGATTCAGGCATTCCATACAATGCATAGGCAATGTAAGTTTGGGAGAGATTAGAAAATTTAATCTGTAAAAAGCCGGTGAAAAGTATATTATTCCTACTTCTTGATTTATATGTATGTGTGAGTGCGGAGTGCGTTCACGTTTCAGGTGTTCTATACATTGCCAAAGTATTTGATTGAATGCCAGATTGTATACATTGCTCTTAACCGAGACACTAATGGCGAAAATAAAAAAAGCCAAAAATTCCGACATCTTAGTTGGATGATAACACATTTCAATTTATATTTCATAACATCTCTGTAATTCATAATGTCTTAAAATTCTCTTCAGGTGTCTGTGACTGTCCCTACGGAGCAGGAGGTCGCTTCTGTCAACATATGTGCGCAGTCGAACGAACATATGGAGAGGAAGTGAAGAGTTCGATGAATTTAAAAGTGGAGGATCGACAGTTCCTAGCACGATTGGCTCTGGGTGATGAGTTCACTCCAACTTTTTTTGATGATATTAATAAACCGGGTGAGGTCGAATCCATGGAAGTGTTTGATCAACCGAGTTTATTAGATGAACAACTTGACAGCTCAATTCCAAAATCATTCGCCTTGCCACTCGATAAAAGTCCAACATCTCTATTAGCAGAATCGAGTATTGAAGAGAATTTCAACGATGTGATAAAGAAAATGGAAGTAGAGTTTTCTAGAATAACTGATGTACTCCGCAAAGATAAAATAAAACCACATGCAAGCGTGATAAAAAAATTTACTGCAGAATTATCGAAATTGAATTCATCTTCGGGAATTATATCATTCATGAATGATAAAAAAATAAGGAGAACCCGAAAAATTAAGGTTCAGCCAACATCAATTTCAAGACGTCAACAGAAAGGTTTACCTACTGGTGGTAGGATACAGTCTGGACGACCTGCTAGAACAAAGAGAAGTCACAGTATTGCTGCGGTTATAGAAAAAAACGTCCCTTCTGCAAAGAAACATTAATTTTTTCTCTTCAAGTATATTTAAGTTCTACTAGATTATAATACCCTACTCTATGAATAATTAAATAGTAAAGCTATAATATTACATGTCTTATTTTTTTAGCTGTATATATATATTTATATAAACAGAGGTTTAACGCGTACATCGCCATGAATATTGAAAAACAATAAAGTGAAAGCAGAGAATAATATTAATCGATATTATGTAGTATGAGTTTAATATTGGTTGATTTATATCGATTAATATTATTCTCTGCTTTCACTTTATATATTTATATATACATATATTTCCTATTTTCCTGCGGTATGGGATGAAGTCTCTCAGTTACACTAGAATTTGTATAATCAAGACATGACAAAAATAAAATATCACTCTTCTTCATCAAATTTCTTGGTACATTTTCATTTTGTGTGATAGACTTACTCATATTCCAAGTAGCATTCACAATCCTAATAATTAAAAGTAACATTTTCGAAGAATTCTAATTTCCAATAACAATAGCAATTGTGTAAGGATGTCACTGGACTTCTAGGTACGTACTAGATTTAACACTCATTACCCATAGAAAAAAGCGAATATATTTCAACCTGTTCAAGGACGGATTTACGGGTGGAGGTAAGGTGTTATTACCTTCTCATGCCTACCTGAAAAAATAATAATGCACCCCCCCCCCTGCAGCTTCTACCTTCAGTTATCTAATCCGTCAATACCGCTTGCACCTTAATCACAGTTGGATGATTAATTGGTTCTCAATAAATATTACCCCTCCCACGAAAAAAAGCTATAACCGCCCTATAACCTGTTTCGACATTCACACGAATTAGAATAAAACATTTGAACACTACTTTTGCTGCCTTATCGATCTATAAAACTAACCCAATTTCAGAACAGAACATTCTCCAACCACACGTTAGTTGATATGATGAGCCGTGCTTCACTGGCTTTTAAATAAACTCTGCTTTTATACAATTTCAAGTTCTACATAGGTAACCGTGAGTATTTCGGCACGGAACTGTCCTCTACTGTACACGGGAAAGGAAACACAATATGAATATAAAGCCGGTCCCAGACAATGCGTGCATTCGACGAATATTCGGCATTGGCGGTGCTTCGCGTAGTGTGTGGGAGCTCAACTTCGTGTATCATTCGGCATTGGCCTTCTATCCGAAGCCTTGTCGGTACGGGCTGCACGAACCAAAGGAAGACGAAGTACATTCGCGCACATTCGTGTTAGCTCCCAGACAATGTGTTTATCTACGCGTACTATACGGCCTATTCTGTCTTCAGTCAGAGTCGTGCGACGTGATTACACGGTGTTTTTAGGTATTATTCGTTTAGCCTCTCCGCTCTCCGCTACTGTTCTATACTGAGGCCGTTTGGCGAACGTTTGTCAACAGAATGTCGAATGTCGAACATTTCGCGATTGGCGCAGTGTCTGGGAGGGTACCCGAAGGCGAACTACGAAGGCACATTGGCCGAATGCACGCATTGTCTGGGACCGGCTTTATATCATTCCGAAACCGTGTTTTACTGGAGTTCAAATGCACACGGTTTTGCTGGCGTTTAGAGTTCTACAAAACCGTGTGCATTTCGGCACAGAACTGTCCTCTACTGTACACGGGAAAGGAAACACGCCCCCGGGAAGCTAAGTCAACAGGATTTTCCAGACCGGAAACATGAGACCAAAGAGCGTTCTTTGTGTCTTCTACAACAAATAGACCACTGCTCCGTAGCCACTTTCGGAGGCATCACAAAATCCGACAATTGAAAATGAATCATAAGCTGAGATGGTGACAAAACGAGGAACTTTGAATTGATTTAAATAAGGTATTGAAGATACATACTAATTTCAACCAAGTCGTTTCTAAAAGGAGAGGAACAGGAAAACCCCAATCTAATTTAAGCAACCACAACTTTTGAAGTACAGATTTCATAAAGAACGTTATAGGAGACAATAGTAACCTAAGGGATCAAAAGATAAGATACGCATAGTACATGGGGAATTGAAAGGTAGGACATGAAAAGTGAATGCATCTAAAGAAGGTTTCCAAGATAATCCTAAGATTTTAAGGTATTCGCAGCTATCTGAGAACCGTATAGTACTTTCTCTGTGATCCTCTGGTAGACTAGAAAGTAATTGGGGGTGGTTCGTTGACCATTTTCTAAGTTCGTAACCTGCTCTTCTCCGCAATTCACGTAAATAATTCCTTAACAAATCGGCAGTCTCGACATCTTTGGCGCCGCTTATCACGTCGTCAATATATATTTGGTTCGTTATAGCATATGAGGCCAGAGGAAATCATTCACCTTCATCTTTCACCAACTGTTTCAGCACTCGTTGTGCCAAATACGCTAAAGGAGTCAATCCGTAGGTAACGGTGTTCAGTTCAAACTCTGCGATTGTATCTGAACCAGGAGGACGCCAATAAATATGTTGGAATCGTCTATGTTCAGGAACAATAAGGGTCTGACGATGCATTTTTTGTATGTAGGCACATAAAGCAATTGCCTGTAAGCGAAATTCAGAAATGATGTCTTGTATGTCAGATTGCAATTTTGGACCCTTTAGAAGACGCTCATTCAAAGAAATGCCTGTCGAGTCTGGATCTGAAGCATTGAATACCACCCTCAATTTTGTTGTGGAACTTGTCTCATTCATGACAGCGTGATGAGGAATTATGTATGAGGATGGTATAAACATGTGGCCAAGATTACGATATTCTGTCATGAAATTCTGATACATATTGAAGTTTTCTGGTTGCTTTAAGAGTCTCTGTTCAAGACCTTTGAATGAAGCGTGTGATCTAGAGCAATTTGATCCGAGGGGAGTTGCATTTGGTTTGAAAGGAAGTGCTACGATGTAACGCCCATCTTTGTTCCGAGAATGGGTACTAAGAAAATGCTCTTCTACCAACACATCCTGTGGATCGAGCGGGGAACTAGGTGAAACTTCCTCTGTTTCCCAAAACTTTTGGAGGACTGAACTGATGTCACATGTACATGGAGAGAGGTGGCAATAGATTCTGAAGTTTGAAAAGACGTGGGACCAACCAGAACCCATCCAAAGATAGTATTGACCGCAGTTAGGTTACCAGGAATAGACTGAATACCATCATCAAAAGTTGAGGGAGCAAATAAATATGGAGGATATCTTACACACAGAAATATGCGGTGTTGCCATATTTCGATGTAGTGCAGTAAAATTAAAAAACCCATTTACAGCATTTTTGCGCACAGGCTATATATATATATTATTTATTATTTTATATATTATTATTTCTACTTCGTTCGTAAACTTAATTATGATCATTTTAAAGTATTGAATATATGAATTCAATTTAAAGTTGAAATAACGTGCACTGTGCTCATGACTAGATCTTGAAATTGAACTCATATATTCAATACTTCAAAATTATAATAGTTATTTATGTAATAATGATGATCTTTATGATCCTGATTTGTTTGATGGCCCCTTATTTTTTTGGGATTTTTATCAATATATTCACCTAAAACTTGCCTTGCCAAATACTTCTGGCAATATCTTGCACATACATCATGCATACATTTACTTCTACATTATTGTTTATGCCAGATTTTGTAATGTCAAGTTGACTTGTCAGTCCCTCTGTCTTTATTGTTTTTCTATGGATTGACAGACAGACGGAAACGGAACTTACGGGAAAAATTTGAGGTCAGGAAATCGAGACTGATCTAAAAGCCAAAATAAAGCCAAAGCGATATGGCCACCAAATCGAATCACAGGCCAAAAGTTGGAATTGCAATCTAAAGAGCCTTAGCATTTTTTTAGATTTTGCAGCTAAAAGTTGACCACTAAATCTAAATACATGCTAGAATATGTGCTCCTTTTTGGCATGGAAAACGTCCCCACAACGTTATTATGTCATTAGTGCTAACATTGAATGCCAAATCGCATTATAGATAGCATAGAAATCGGTTTCAGTGCTAATTTGAAGCTTATCGTGTTACTTGGGAATCATGTAAACTTAATAGAGAAAGTTCACAATTAAGAAAAAGGATTTTGTATAATTATTATTATGTAATGTTGGTTGCATTCATGTAAAAGAAATATGCCCAATATATTAATAAATGTATCCATAGTTAACACCACATGTAGACGGTCAAGATAACAATACCATATCAAAGTCAGTCGAATAAAGAAGTCCACACGAGCTGTTGTTCTTATTCCAAATTAATATAAAAGTCGAATAGTAATAAAACCTAAATACAAATATATAAATCAACAATATATATTTTTAACAACTTACAGCTGTCCACGCTGCTGTTCCTTTGACTTCTTCCGTACCACCCCGATTACACTCAGCTCACTTCCACGGCATGGAGCAATGTGTGTGAAGTTGGCCCAGCACTTTTTGATTTTCGAAAAAAAATTGTTGTGCTGAATTGTGCTAGGTTTGTGCTGCTTTGTGCAGGTAATATTTTTTCTTAATTCCAAGTGGTTTTCGAGATATTTCCGAAACCGAAAAAATGAGCCAGTCCAGCACTTTTCGAAAAATGGGATTTAAATGATTGATAAAAATTGTGCTACACATGTACTGAGTTGTGCCGTTCGAATTTTCTCGAAAGTCCCTTTCATTTCCTGAAAAATCGAAATTTAAGAGAAAATATAGCCCAGCACTCTCGTTTTTTTTCTTACAAACGAATAAAAAAATTTGTGCTGCATTTGTACTGCTCTGTGCCGTGAATATTTTCACGAAAATCATTCGCCTTTTCCTGCAAACTACCAAAATGAAAAAAAGTCATTCCAGCACTTTTGTTTTTTTTTCAAAGGAACATGCTCAAAGCATTGTGATACTCTTAGGCAAAGTTTTGCCGTAGTTATTCTCACAAATATCACGCTAATTCACCCAAAAAATAAAGAAATAAAAAAAGTTAGCCAAGCACTTTCATTTTTTTTTGACGAAAATTTTTTTGTATTATTGTACTCTATTTGTGCCAACTTGTGCTGGTAGAATTTTCAGAAAAATCATCCGTTTCCTTCTTATATGGGGGAAAATAAGAAAAATCATTAGGGTGGAGGAAGAACCAGAATACCTGGCAACAGTGTGTGTGAAGTTAGCCCAGCACTTTTTGATTTTCGAAATAATGTTTGTTGTGCTGAATTCTGCTAGGTTTGTGCTGCTTTGTGCCGCCTAAATTTTCTCTTATTTTAATCGGTTTTCGAGATATTCAACGAAATATTTTGTACGAACCTACCGAGCATTATCGGTTTATCGTTCCTTATTATTTAGGGAATAATTTAATATTTCGAAGTTTTTCAAGGAAATTATTGAGTTTTTTATTATTTCATGGAATAAAAATAATACTCTTATGTGAAAATTGAACTATATACAGGGTGATCTGATTTGTTTCCGACAAACTGAAAAGGGTGATAGATCACATCATTTTGAGCAAAAAAGGTTCAATGAATATGGGTCCGGAAATGCTTCGTTTCCAAGATACAGGGTGTTAAATTTGAAAAAATAATTCGCGTTTCTTTTAATATGTTTTGACTGCTTCGAAATCCTTTCATGAAATTTCGTATACAGGGGTTTTTTGGGACGATAAATTCAAATTTGTGGTCGATTCAGTTATATTTTCTAGAGGGCGCCACCGGCAACCAATACAACCCATGTAAACCGTTGCAACTTCTTTGTGCTACCCTGTACACCGTTTTGGACTTAAAAAATCGATTCTCTCATCCTTTTTACTTAAAAAGGGTATACCTCATCGAAGTCGCTAGGAGCAATCGTTTCAGAGAAAAATGCATTTAAAGCCAAAGGGTCCCAAAACTTCTCCGAAAATTATTCCCATTCTGAATATTATGTTTCCTGAAATATTGAGTTGTTGGGATGCTTCACGAATACTGAGTTTTCTATTTTCTTCGAAGGTCTGTAAAATCGTATTTCTCTGTAGATGATTTTTTCTTTGTATGCTCCATCCGGGCCTTTGGTAACCAATAGCATTTTCCTGTATTTGTTGATAAGCTATTAACTTAGTTAACTATAATCATTTTTTCAACTTCAACACCCTGTATCTCGGAAACGAAGCATTACCGGACCCATTTTCATAGAAACTTTTTTGCTTGAAATGTGATCTATCGCCCTCTTCAGTTTGTCGGAAACAAATCAGAACATCCTGTATGTATACTTATGTAAACTTCGTGAAATAATTGGGGATATCAGAGTAATGTCCAAGTCTGGTGTACTATTTATTGATTATATTTAGCTTTGGTAGCTATTTGGCTAATTCATCAAATATCTACAAGCAAAGAAAATTCAATAAATAATAAATAAATAAGTAGCCAAACAGCTACGAAAGCTAAATATAATTAATAAATAGTACACCAGACTTGGAAAATACTCTGATATCCCCAATTATTTCACGAAGTTTATATTTGACCTTACCAGAGATGAACTCAACTGCTATGAATGTATACTTATGTATACTAATACAAGTGCGGTAACAATGTTTCATTTTCCTTCAGGAAATTTCATTTAAGAGGCGCGAATAAATTCAACTATATCTCGTCGACTTTGCTGTCAATAGTCAATTAAATTTTCACGAGAAAACATCGTCTAATCATTCAAATCTTCTGAACTTATTTTTATCGACAATATCGTCATGAGTTTAACCCCTTTCGAATAATCAAGGGAACAGAGATAGTTCAGACGTCGTGCAAAGTCGTCAATGTTATGTTACCATGTGTACCGATTTTCCTACAGTTAGATTGATTTATTCAATTTCCAACACTCGACGGAAAAATTCGAAGTGTTTTCTGAATATTGAATATTGACACGAGTCACGACTTATACACCACATTTTTTCACATTTTCCAGAGACAAAAAAAATAATTACTGAAATATTTTTTTTGTTAACTTGAATATTTTCACAACACAGAAGAATTTTCGAGAAAATTTGAAAGCCCCAACTCAGTACCAACTAAATACATTTATACCATAATCCATTTCCGTTGAAAACCAATTTCTCGCAAAATGCTTATTCGTACTTAACAGTTTGTTGAATATCCCAAAACCTGAATGAAATAAAAGGAAAATTTCAGCAGCACAAACCTAGCACAATTCAGAACAACAAACATTTTTTCGAAAGTCAAAAAGTGCTAGGCCAACTTCACACACTCTGTTGCCAGGTATAGGTAGGTACTGGTTTTTCCTCCACCCTAATGATTTTTCTTTTTTTCCCCCATATAAGAAGAACTGATGATTTTTTTGAAACTTCGACCAGCACAAGTTGGCACAAATAGAGTACAATGATATAAAACAATTTTCGTCGAAAAAAAATGATAGTGCTGGGCTAACTTTTTTCTAATTTCTTTATTTTTTGGGTGAATTAGCGGAATATTCGTGAAAATAACTACGGCACAATTTTGCTTGACAGTAGCACAATGTTTTGAGCATGATTCCTTCCAACAAAAACAAAACTGCTGGGATGACTTTTTTTTATTTTCGTAGTTTGCAGGACAACACGAATGATTTTCGTGAAAATATTTACGGCACAAAGCAGCACAAATGTAGCACAAATTTTTTCATTCGTTTGTGAGAAAAAATAACGAAGTCGTGGGCCATCTTTTTTCTTAAATATCGATTTTTCAGGAAATTAGAGGGACTTTCGGGAAAATTCGAACGGCACAACTCAGTACATGTGTAGCACAATTTTCATCAATCGTTTAAATCCCATTTTTCGAAAAGTGCTGAGCTGGCTCATTTTTTCGGTTTTGGAAATATCTCGAAAACCACTTGGAATTAAGAAAAAAAATTATTGGCACAAACCAGCACAAACCTAGCACAATTCAGCAGAACATAAATTTTTTCGAAAATCAAAAAGTGCTGGGCCAACTTCACACACATCATGGAGCAGGGAAGTGGGCAGCGGCTGAACGTAATCACTACACTTCCCTGCTGCCTCACATTGCCACTCGTGTTGCTCTACGCTCTCTGAATTGGCGGTCTTTCATACGGAAGTCAAAGGATCAGCCGCGTGGACAGCTGTAAGTGATTAAATTTAACTAGGTGCCGTGGAATTTCCTTGTCCGTCGTTGCCGACACTTGGTCGCGAGGGAAATGTTGCGGCAGAGTGTAAATGCTCACTGCTTTAGATATTGCTGCAGAAGTATTTCGAGAATTATTGCCGATAACGCGAGTGGCAGTGAGGAGGCCTGAGTGTAATTGAGGTTTACGAAAGACCGTCAATTCGGGGAGCGTAGAGCAACAGGAGTAGCGATGTGAGGCAGCAGGAAATTGTAGTGATAACATTCAGCAGCTGCCCACTTTCCTGCTCAATTCCCTGCTCCATTCCGTGAAAGTGAGCTGAGTGTAACCGGGGTGTTACACTACTAACCTAACCTAACGTAAGTTAGAATAACATGTATTATCATATTCAATCGTGAATTCAATTTTTTTATTCGGACGTGACGTGTCTCTTGAATGCTCTGGCATATTGGGAAATTATTTTTTTACATATTCGAAGTTATTATTGATCACCATGAAGATATTTCACTTTTTAAGAATGGAAGAAAGATTCCTCTGCAACTGAATTATCATGAAATCGTCGCAGCACCCAGAATTCTCCCACCCTCTAATGAACCAAAATTAAATTAAATTAATCCTTTTTTAAACCAAATGTATTGGTTTCTTTCCAGTAAAATGGACGAAAGCCTTAACGTAAGTTAGAATAAAATTGTCCTATTCAATGGTGAATTCACTTTTTATATTCAAATCCTGACCCGATACTAAACAAGTCTTTTCTTCTGAAAGTAATCTTGCTCACGCTGGGACGCGTTAACTGGAACGACAAGTCTCGATATTTTCGAGGCAAGTTTAAGATTCCACATAATCCCCAACAATGTGTTTCTTAAATGCTTCGGCATATTGGAAAATGATTTTTGTTCAATACTCGTCAATATTGATCACCATGAAGACATTTTCTTTTTAAGAACGAAAGAAAGATTCCTCTGCAACTTAATTATTATGAAATCGTCGCAGCACCCAGAATTCTACTAAGTATCATAAGATGAACCAGAATGAAATTATATTCATCCTTTTTTCACCAAATGTAATGGTTTTTCCAATAAATTCGACGAAAGCTCAAACGTTAGTTAGAATTACATATCTTATTCTATTCAATCGTGAATTCAATTTTTCTCTTCAAATTTTGAACCGACTCTGAACAATTCTTGCTCACGCTCGGACTCGTTAACTGGAACGACAATATTCGATATTTTCGAGGCTAGTCTAAAGCCGGCCATAGACATCGTTATTTTTCATCCGTTTTCGTTGCCGCGTTTTGCCCACACACTTCGGTAAATTCTACTAGTTCTTTTGCTGTCGTTCGTGAATTAGCACCTCATGAGGATGAAACATCTCTTAGCAGTGGCGGCCGCAGTTTCGGTTCTGAGTAAAAAAGAAAAAAGAAACGAGACTTATACTACGCTGATGGCAAATAACCTCCGATTCTCGACGAAATCCCCACACACAGTCGGTATGGACGACAACCGATGGACCGTCGTTTCAGAAATCAAGCATCGGCAGATATTTGTGCCGACGATACGTACCGATGGTTTTTCGCCACACACATCGGTTTCGGCGCTTTTGTTGGGACGGTTCTTATCGCCGCGATACGAACGGATGAAGAATAACGATGTCTATGGCCGGCTTAAGATTTGAACAGTACAGTTAAATTCATGAATGAACGGAATGTATCTAATAGCTGCCGTTATCGTTTTTTCAATACGAATACTGCACGGCAATTACATCGGACTTGTCGGATTGCTCGGAATCGTTCGATAATTGCGTCTGCTGGATGTAGGGGAGGTAAAGGTGTTTCCTTCGGCAATAGACATCTTGAGTGTCCGGGTGAAATCTTTTTGCTTGAACGGAGGAGAAAGATTAAGGAGAGGTTAGGTGTTACTTGTGTTATAAACAGCTTCAACAAGATAATCTACCTATTAGTACCTAAGTTTGATTTGTTGGCTGAGGATTCTAACTATTGGATTGCTGTATATTTGTATTTATTTCTGTCCGGTTTCAAAAAGTCTCTTGAAATTGATTTGCAGGATGAAAAGCAGAAAAAATATACAAACTCTACGTGAGGGTGGATTTACTCGAATAGTCGATTAAGGAAGTAAGTGTATAGAAAATAGATAATCTTGAAAAAATGATGTTACTTTCATATTGTTTTGAAATATGTATTAAGAAGCTGCAATAAAAATAACTCATTTTGCTAAAATTATGTTTTATTATGTTCTATTATTCATGCTATCCCTGGATCATCTCAAAATCCTGACATTTCTATTAAATTCAATTTACAACCTGTGAATTTCTCTCTTTCGAAATAATTTGTTATTCTATCACAACAGATCTGGAATTAAAATATGCGCACAATAATTAACGAGTGTGAAACTAGCAACGGTTCCTGCCAGCAACGGTTTTTAGAGGGTGCTATGTAACTTATGATCCCAAAGTGTGGAAATATTCCATTTCATTATCAGATTTAGTGATTTTACTGACTGTGATATAAAAAATCGATAATTATATCTGAAAATTTACTTTCAGGCCATAGAAACGACATATGTGAGAATAGTGATTTTCCAAAGTTGAATTCGCGGTAACTAAATATTTTCAAAACAGACCTTGTAACATAACTTGAATGAATTTCTGCTTTATTTATGATATGAACAATAGGAAGTAATCGATGAGGGGTACGAAGGGAGCCAGGTGAAATGAAGGTACCTGAATAAAATGCAAAAAAGGCTTTGTCACATGATGAGACTAGTTCGCAGATGTTGATTGTGATATAGATAATTGATAAATGTGAACGGAATGGATTGTCGGGTCGTAGGAACTCGAGAAATGAACTTTGAAATTTTCACCAGGTGATATTGAGTTACATCGATAAAACGCAAACAGACCTTTGTCACATAATGAGACCAACTCCTGATTGTTGATAATGATTCAAACAATCAAAAAAATTTAATATGAGCGGAATTTATTGTCGGGCCGTAGGAACGCGGGAAATGAAATTTGAAAATTTTACCAGGTGAGATTGAGTTACTTCGATAAAACGCAAACAGAGCTTTGTCACATGATGAGACCACCTCCTGATTGTTGAATATGATTCAAACAATCAAAAAAATTTAATATGAACGGAATTTATTGTCGGGCCGTAGGAACGCGGGAAATAAACTTTGAAATTTTCACCAGGTGAGATTGAGTTACCTCGATAAAACGCAAACAGACCTTTGTCACATAATGAGACCAACTCCTGATTGTTGATAATGATTCAAACAATCAATAATTATGAACAGAATTGATTGTCGGGCCGTAGGAAGGCGGGAAATGAAATTTGAAATTTTCACCAGGTGAGATTGAGTTACCTCGATAAAACGCAAACAGACCTTTGTCACATAATGAGACCAACTCCTGATTGTTGATAAGATTGTTGATAATGATTCAAACAATCAATAAATATGAACAGAATTGATTGTCGGGCCGTAGGAAGGCGGGAAATGAAATTTGAAAATTTTACCAGGTGAGATTGAGTTACTTCGATAAAACGCAAACAGAGCTTTGTCACATGATGAGACCACCTCCTGATTGTTGAATATGATTCAAACAATCAAAAAAATTTAATATGAACGGAATTTATTGTCGGGCCGTAGGAACGCGGGAAATGAACTTTGAAATTTTCACCAGGTGAGATTGAGTTACCTCGATAAAACGCAAACAGACCTTTGTCACATAATGAGACCAACGCCTGATTGTTGATAATGATTCAAACAATCAATAAATATGAACAGAATTGATTGGCATGCCGTAGGAACGCGGGAATTGAACTTTGAAATTTTCACCAGGTGAGATTGAGTTACCTCGATAAAACGCAAACAGACCTTTGTCACATAATGAGACCAACTCCTGATTGTTGATAATGATTCAAACAATCAATAATATGAACAGAATTGATTGGCATGCCGTAGGAACGCGGGAATTGAACTTTGAAATTTTCACCAGGTGAGATTGAGTTACCTCGATAAAACGCAAACAGACCTTTGTCACATAATGAGACCAACTTCTGATTGTTGATAATGATTCAAACAATCAATAAATATGAACAGAATTGATTGTCGGGCCGTAGGAAGGCGGGAAATGAAATTTGAAAATTTTACCAGGTGAGATTGAGTTACCTCGATAAAACGCAAACAGACCTTTGTCACATAATGAGACCAACTTCTGATTGTTGATAATGATTCAAACAATCAATAAATATGAACAGAATTGATTGGCATGCCGTAGGAACGCGGAATTGAACTTTGAAATTTTCACCAGGTGAGATTGAGTTACTTCGATAAAACGCAAACAGACCTTTGTCACATAATGAGACCAACTCCTGATTGTTGATAATGATTCAAACAATCAATAAATATGAACAGAATTGATTGGCATGCCGTAGGAACGCGGGAATTGAACTTTGAAATTTTCACCAGGTGAGATTGAGTTACCTCGATAAAACGCAAACAGACCTTTGTCACATAATGAGACCAACTTCTGATTGTTGATAATGATTCAAACAATCAATAAATATGAACAGAATTGATTGTCGGGCCGTAGGAAGGCGGGAAATGAAATTTGAAAATTTTACCAGGTGAGATTGAGTTACCTCGATAAAACGCAAACAGACCTTTGTCACATAATGAGACCAACTTCTGATTGTTGATAATGATTCAAACAATCAATAAATATGAACAGAATTGATTGGCATGCCGTAGGAACGCGGAAATTGAACTTTGAAATTTTCACCAGGTGAGATTGAGTTACCTCGATAAAACGCAAACAGACCTTTGTCACATAATGAGACCAACTCCTGATTGTTGATAATGATTCAAACAATCAATAAATATGAACAGAATTGATTGGCATGCCGTAGGAACGCGGGAATTGAACTTTGAAATTTTCACCAGGTGAGATTGAGTTACCTCGATAAAACGCAAACAGACTTTGTCACATAATGAGACCAACTTCTGATTGTTGATAATGATTCAAACAATCAATAAATATGAACAGAATTGATTGTCGGGCCGTAGGAAGGCGGGAAATGAAATTTGAAAATTTTACCAGGTGAGATTGAGTTACTTCGATAAAACGCAAACAAAGATTTGTCACATGATGAGACTAGCTCCTAATTGTTGATAATGATTCAAACAATCAATAAATATGAACAGAATTGATTGGCATGCCGTAGGAACGCGGGAATTGAACTTTGAAATTTTCACCAGGTGAGATTGAGTTACCTCGATAAAACGCAAACAGACCTTTGTCACATAATGAGACCAACTTCTGATTGTTGATAATGATTCAAACAATCAATAAATATGAACAGAATTGATTGTCGGGCCGTAGGAAGGCGGGAAATGAAATTTGAAAATTTTACCAGGTGAGATTGAGTTACCTCGATAAAACGCAACAGACCTTTGTCACATAATGAGACCAACTCCTGATTGTTGATAATGATTCAAACAATCAATAAATATGAACAGAATTGATTGGCATGCCGTAGGAACGCGGGAATTGAACTTTGAAATTTTCACCAGGTGAGATTGAGTTACCTCGATAAAACGCAAACAGACCTTTGTCACATAATGAGACCAACTCCTGATTGTTGATAATGATTCAAACAATCAATAAATATGAACAGAATTGATTGGCATGCCGTAGGAACGCGGGAATTGAACTTTGAAATTTTCACCAGGTGAGATTGAGTTACCTCGATAAAACGCAAACAGACCTTTGTCACATAATGAGACCAACTTCTGATTGTTGATAATGATTCAAACAATCAATAAATATGAACAGAATTGATTGTCGGGCCGTAGGAAGGCGGGAAATGAAATTTGAAAATTTTACCAGGTGAGATTGAGTTACTTCGATAAAACGCAAACAAAGATTTGTCACATGATGAGACTAGCTCCTAATTGTTGAATATGATTCGAACAATCAATAAATATGAACGCAATTGATTGTCGGGCCGTAGGAATGCGAGAAAAAAACTTTGAAAATTTATTCAGAGGAGATTAAGCTGCCTCGATAAAATACAAACAAAGCTCTGAGACATGATGAGATCAGTTCACGGAGGTTGATTATGATACAGACAATTGATGAATATGAATGAATGAGTTGACATAATATTGTAATACATTATCCAGCTCTGAAATCGAAGATTCATTATAAATTTTTTGCGAAATAATAAATGGAATCAACTGAATAAAAATTCAACTTCTCTTCTAGATTTGTCCAATTCTTTGAAATTGACTGGCTAAATTTTCAAAGTTCGTATATCGAGTTTCTACGGTCCGACAATCAATTCCGTTCATATTTATTAATTGTTCGAAACATATTCAACAATCAGGAGCAGGTCTCATTATGTGATACTTGCAAGCACTTGCTGCATCCAATCTCTTATTCCTAATAACTTCCCATTTAATGTTTTATTTTTCATAGATCAAAACTTTTAAAACAAGCAGATGATTTTTTTTCAGTTTAACATTTTCTCACTTCCAACATGAATAAATCAAGTTCATCTAAACAATTACAGTATTTAAATGAAAATATACCAAAACTGATTAAAGTAGTATCATTGATATTCTTCATTGTTGTAATTTAAACTCCATATTTTAATTCACCTGAAAAAAAAATTTGTAGAATTTTTAGTTCCTCCTTGCTGTCACAGCCCACTACAATACAAAAGGATGACATAATTAACTGATACTTGGAATATTTGATATGGTTTTGAAGAGAATTAAGATGAAATTATATTAATTAGTCTGATTTAACAAGAATAAAAGTTCAAAGTATCGAAAAACCACAAAATTTCTCAATAAATCGCACTCAGATTGCAATAATCAGTTCATTCTAGGTTATGTTGGTCCCCAATCTTGTCCGGCTGTCCGAACTGCTCGTAACCTATTCGAATATTAGAATGGTTATACTTTTATTACACCATGCCTTTATTCATGTTTATATTCGAGCCTTTTTTCAGGGCTATTTGTTGGGTAAATTTCCCCCAAATGACTCCCACTATTACACCATGCCTTTTCAAGTTTGTCAGGTAGTAATTCCAAAATTGCGAACATTGAAGAAATTGATATTTCACCTCAACCTAGTGTTTTGTTGGAATATTTTAGGAAGGATACCTTGCTATCTATATTGATATGAAAATTAATGATCCAAACAATAGAAGATGAAATTGAATTTGAAAAAATTACTTTTAAATATTATTGCAACTGTAACTGTTATTCTGAAAAATAACGAAACAAGGGTTTTACAGGTGATCGGAGGTGAAGCCTTGGATGAACTAAAAATCAGGCAATAAAAGCCATGAGTCTAAATTATTCATATATAGGTAAAAAAGGTATGTCGCTTCATTTATTTGTTTATTACCTAATCAACACAAGGACGTCGCATGGATATCCCAGCGATATCTTTTCGGGAGATTGAGAATATTTTTGTGATGTCCCTGCGAGGTTGCTGGGAGCTCTGTATCTCCTCCAAATTACTGCCTCAGGGATATTCCCAGAGAGTTCTCAAAGATATCCCTTGTGAAAATTCTCAAACTTCTCACATTGTGGAGGTCAACGGGATATTCGCATAAACCTTCCATTGTGACAAGTACACAGCTGACTAAAATTTACGAAAGAACGAATTTCACCGAACACGCCACTTGAACTTCACCTTACGGATTTGATTCCAGTTGAATAACTATTTCATATATGAACGAAGCCTGTATGTTTGAAAGGCTTCGTAAAAATTTATTGTCAAAATATGGAACTTATACCCAGCATTTTTGCACTGAAAAGAACGTTTATCACCACACCTGATTTGTTGGTATAAAACTCTTGCACTATTTTTTTTTCGAGTTCAATGCCTTTAAAGCGTTCTTACGAGCTCTAAACACCACATAAACTAACAGCCGGGCGTATCTCACTGAACTGAATCCTGAATCTACACCCTATATACACCGACCACTGGCAACTGCAACTGAAGCAGGAGGACGACGAAGACGATCAATGCCTACAATACAGCGCTCAGTGTTGCCAGATCAATCGAAGAGTTCTCCTTAAACAATGTTTGTAGTTTAGCTTTTAACTTGTAGAAATCTGTGTGCAAAAAAAAAGACATTTTGTGACTAATTTTCTGGTATGAATTTGGAAGTACTCGTTGAAGAAAGATGAAATATTATCACTTCTTCATTAATTCTCAAGTTTTACTATCATTCATCGAACTGTCGATAACTTTTATACAACTATCCAATAGTTTTGCACAAATTCTTAGGCTCATGATATATCAAACAGCTGTGGTGAATGACCATGTTTCCCATGTTTTTACCATTGATAATTTCGGGACAATTCTTTCGCAAAAATGTTCTGCTTTGATAATGAATGTTAACCATAGAAAACTTCGCCTGTACCTTCTTCAAAGCTGTCAAACTTGACAGTTCTGGAAAAAAGTCTCAAAACATACTGAGAATTAAGAAAAATTTCGAAAATTCTAGAGAAAAGTTTGTTCAGAATCATATTTTCAGTCGATATGTAAAATTTCAGATCCACATTGGGTTACCTAAAAATTAACCTTTTTTCGAAATACATATTTGAGTACTTCGTGATATTGGCACTTTCAAACTTCTCTAAAATAATTCTAATCATATGTGTCGTAAAGTCAGTTCATTCTTGTTAGATTATATAATTTTTCTATGGGCTCTAGGTAATAATTTTTTTTTCAATTTCAAAATGCAGTCTTTATGAGATGAGTTCAGAGCAAACTTGTTATTCTGAAGCAATCATGGGTACCTGACGTATTCTTTCTGAGATACAGGGTGTTGAAGTTTAGGGAAAAATCGGTTTTTTGGAAATATTTTCGAAACCTTACAAGATTTTTGTTTACTTTTCAATGGGTTGCGATGATACGCCAAGGCTTTTTTTCAAATTTAAAATTATTTTCGTAATCACCACATAATTCAAAGTTAGAATGGCGCTTCAGTTTTTCACATGAGACGAATACTTTCTAAGATAAAAAATAAAATATAATCTGAACATTCATTGAATCTTTGGATGAAGAAAAAAGGTAATAAACATATTTATTATTTAGCAATTCAAAAGAAAAAATATATAAGGTTACGCCAAGATATCAAAGAGGACAGAAAAACGACTTCTTCTGTGTGAATATCCGATTATTTTCTGTCAGATTTACAGTGTATAGATTGGCCTGTCCAAGGTGAATTCATAGCACTTTTTCCCGATAAAACTCTCTTGTTTCGGTGTTTTCCTTATTGTTTTTTTCTGCGATTCTTGCTTTGTTTACGTTGGTGCGCGCTGCTATTGCGTCGAGTACCCCACCTTTACCTCTTGTTCGCTGGTTCTTCCACCGTTTTCGAGTTGCAGTTGCCACCGCTCTTGGCGTTTTCACTTCTCAGTACATGTAATAACTTGGAGGTTGGTCTATGAAACGTGTTGCAATCTTTTCCGCATTGCTACGTGATTTTACAGGAGATCAGATATTTAATTAATTATTTCAATCCATGAAACTACCTAATCCAACAACATTTTGTTTACCTTCCCCTTTCTGTGGCCCTCCTAATCCTAATTCATTCTGAGGACAGAAAAAATTTCTTCAAATACGTTCGATCCACTATTCTAAAGTTGACAACCCACTGGTTACAAACCCCAACAGTCAACCGTTCTCCGGCCCCGAAGAATCTGCTAATGTATTGGGGGATTGTTTTGTCACCTCCTTCACCAGGGAATTTACCAGTCTACCCAAACCCATTGGTCCATACAATTCTTCGGAGATCACAGAAATAAGTTTTATTCCTTCTGCCGTTGAAGCACACCTCTCTGCCCTAGATGTCAACTCTTTGCCGGGTCCTGATTTGAAAGAATGTGCCAAAATCCTTTCATACCCTCTCTCCCTATTGTTCACACGATCGTTTGAGACTTCTAGCTTGCCTTCAACTTAGCGAAGTGCACTGCTGACGCCTATATTAAAAAAAGGAGACAAAAGTAATGCTGCCAACTATCGCCCCATTAGTTTGGTTCCGATCATAGCCAAGGTGTGCGAGAAGATCATTCATGAGAGAGTTCTCCCTCCAATTCGCTGTTGAAAACCGCCCTTTACCGGACATTCAACACGGTTTCGTTCAGTCACTCAAAACCTTCTCGACTGTATAAATTCCTGGTCTAGTCCCTAGATAAGTCCCATCCAGTTGACATTATCTATCCAGATTTCTCACGAGCATTTGACCGTGTACCTCATAAGCTCCTCCATCATAAGGTGAAGCATTTGGGAATTCGTGTCCGTCTACTTCGTCGTCATCTCACTGACAGGGTTTTCCAAGTTCGGGTTGGCAAATCTTTGTCTTCGCCGAGGCAAGTTTTAAGCGAAGTTCCGCAAGGATCTATATTAGGACCACTTCTTTTTCTCCTTTTTATATCTGATTTGCCTAAGATCCTCAAATCAAAGTGCTCCCAATTTGCCGATGACACGAAATTGTTCAGAAACCCTGTTAGAGCCGCTGTAAAACTTCAGGAGGACCTGAAGGGTCTGACTCATTGGTGCCGAGAGTGGCAACTGCCCCTCAACCAGGAGAAATGTGCTGTCTTACACCTAGGTTCCCTCAATCCCCGTCATCAGTACTATCTGAACGATGTCCCCATCAACACCTGTAGCAGACATTCTGATCTCGGTGTGATTATTAACGAGAGAGTCAGTACCAGGACCGAAAATAAAACTCGTAAAAATTATTCGCAATAATAAAACAACGGACACATAAAATACTCGAAATCAGAAATGTTCCCAATCGAAAAGTACTAACAGTAACACCTATCTAGATTTGTGGTTGTTCTGTATATTGTTTCAGTTTCGTTTATCTCGGTTCGAACGGAATCGGGGATATTCGGTCAAAGTTTATGGCGAGAAAATTAAATCGTCAGCCGCAAGAGTTTGCACGCCTGTCCGGCAGACGATTCGACGAGAAATCCAGTCACCTACCCAAGGGTTCGCACGCCATGAATGATAAGTCACTGGACTCCTCGAATTCTCTGTACAAGGGGGGTTTACACGTACGGATGTGATACGAAAAATAACTGACAGTATACGACCACTGAACTATAGAGAGTGTTTAAATCGCCAGCCGCTAGAGCTTGCACGCCTGTCCGGCAGACGATTCAACGAAACCTCCAGTCCCCTACCCAAGGGTTTGCACGCCGTGAATGATAGGGTACTGGACTTTCCGAACTCTCTGTACCAGGGTGTATATGAACCGAAACAGGACAGATAATAAACGGGATATCGAATTGACCACCTCTCACGATGGACAATTCGAAATCAGAACTCGCGAAAACTTATGCCCGATATAAAAAAAACCGATTCATGCGGTTCGCATGCAACCATAAATCAGACAAAATAATGGTGTTCGTATTATACCTGGAACCTGATTCCTTTCACTCACTGATTCTAAAAACGAAATAGACCAATGTAAGAAAATAACTGAAAATAACACGGACTGACCAGTAATAAAAGAAAAGAAATCAGAATTTAAATTCGCAGTAACTAAACTCAAAGGAAACTCAAATGAAAATCAGAAATAGTCGAAATATCCGGAGACGTATTGAAAATTCTGAGAACTGTTCAATTCAACAACCGAAAACCAGAACACTAATAATTTACGATCGGAAAACCAGAGCACTAATGAATGATGACCGGGGGTACTCTCTTACTTATAACATCACGGGGGGGAACGGAAAAGGAAAATTTTCTGCGCCGATCCGAACCCCAAAATTCGCGTTGCTGGCGGAGGAATGGGACAAAAACATGTCCCTATCTGACCTGCATATGGTTTTTATGCCGGTTGCAGCGATGAAAAACGCGATTAAATCTCAGCCTCAGGGGCTGTTCACCGTTTGGTGTGCAGTACGGGGATCGCCAAACCCGAGGTACCCAAGGACCTGGTGATTCGCCGCCTTGTATACAGGGTGTCCGGGGAATAACTGTACATACTCTTACCAGAGATAGAGTTGCACTAGCTGACTACTGATTGACTATAAAAAATTAATTTCTGGGTTTCCCTAGAAAACTACAGGGTGTTTTTCCAACTTAATGGAAATACTTAGACCATCATAAAATCCAAACTTTTTGACGGATATTATTGAAACTTGGGGGGTTATTGGCACATGCTAAGGTCGAATCAGAAATGCATCAATTATTTCATTATTCCAGGGCCGGACTCATTAATCTCCATTTAAAGTGTTCAGAGTAAAAAAAACACTTTGTATTTCGAATTACGAATAATTGATTCACTTTTTTGAAAGAAGCTAAATTATGCATTAATTTGTGGTATCGCTTAAAGTTGTCACATCAACAATTATTTTTTTATGAATTTTTGAATTTGGAAAAATTTCGAAAAATTGAATTTATTTACCTGAACAGGACTTAGACACCTCGTGGAGGTCGAAAATAAATGTGAAATTTTCTTTAAAAAGTCACTGCAAGTGAGAAAGACTATAATAATTTGTTCATATACTGGGTGGCCACCCTGGACGCGGATCTCATTGCGATGAAGTGAATAAAGGTATATTGCGAAAAAAAAATTATTGGAGACATGTATAGGGTATACATAAGCATATTTCAAAATTATTCGTATGTATACCGGGTGTTCATTGGATGAAGTGTCACTTTGATCTATATCTTTGTTGTGGAACACCCGGTATACATACAAATAATTCTGAAATATGCTTAGGTATACCCTATACATGTCGCCAATAATTTTTTTTTCGCAATATACCGTTATTCATTTCATCGCAATGAGATCCGCGTCTAGGGTGGCCACCCAGTATATCAACAATTATTATAGTCTTTCTCACTTGTAGTGACTTTTTAAAGAAAATTCATTATTTATTTTCGACCTCCACGAGGTGACTTAGTCCTGTTCAGGTAAATAAATTCAATTTTTCGAACTTTTTCCAAATTCAAAAATTCATAAAAAAATAATTGTTGATGTGACAACTTTAAGCGATACCACAAATTAATGCATAATTTAGCTTCTTTCTAAAGAGTGAATCAATTATTCGTAATTCGAAATACAAAGTGTTTTTTTTACCCTGAATACTTTAAATGGAGATTAATGAGTCCGGCCCTGGAATAATGAAATAATTGATGTATTGCTGATTCGACCTCAGCATGTGCCAATAACCACTCAAGTTTCAATAATATCCGTCAATAAGTTTGGATTTTATAATGGTCTAAGTATTTCCATGAAGTTGGAAAAACACCCTGTAGTTTTCTAGGGAAACCCAGAAATTAATTTTTCATAGTCAATCAGTAGTCAGCTAGTGCAACTCTATCTCTGGTAAGAGTATGTACAGTTATTCCCCGGACACCCTGTATACCGTCCTGACCTAGTCATGTCTTAGGGTGGACGGGGAGTTTGGCTTAACCTCCTGACTCACAGAGGAGCCAACCTCTATAAAAACCTCTAATCCCAAGGTGTAGATAAGTGCTGAGGGGATGCATAGCCGGAGAGCAGACCGGTTCCGAACCTTCTCACCACTGGGCACCAGGTGCACCCAGTGGGACATGAAACCTTCCTCCCAGTACGGGCGCACTGCTGGGAGGCGACATTTACTTCGACCCTACTCGTGGGACACACAATGAAAACAAATAATACAAAAACAACAAACAAACAGGACAACTCGATGACAGAAAAGCGAACTGATCAGGACACGGAACTGGAAAAACGATGGAAACAAATTGAATTGGAAGTCAAGAGAACCGGGGCAATACCAAGAAGCCAATCGCTATCAAGGTCTCCAGAAAATAGGAAACGAAAAAACCACAAAACGGACGACGACCTGGAACAGGCAATTGAACGCTCATTGACGGACATTGAAACAGATGAACAAAACCTCATACAAGAAAACAAAAAACTTAAAGAAATCGTACAAATATACGAAGACAAAAATCGAAATCCGGACAATATCAAAGGACTCACAATAGATAGTGACAGCCTAAACGATACGGACACAGCAACAGTTAACAAAATAAGGACGCCAAACAAAAAACACTACAAAACGTCAAACTGGATAGACGAAATATTAGAGGCCAAAGAAGCCATCATAAGAGCAACCACAAGACACTCAGGCGGAAAAATACAATTCAACAAAGAAGAACAGACGACCGTGAGGACTCAACTCGACCTTCTGAGTGGCATCATGATAAGACAGGCATACGAGACTGGAAAAAACAACGGAATGGAAGAAACGCTGCACAGACAAATGCAACAAATAGACGAACAGAACGAACTAATCAAAGCAATGAACACAAAAATAACAGACATACAAAAATAAACAAAATGAGTGTCACAAAACCAGAGACGAAGACAGACGAAACGGAAAGAAACTACAAAAAGGCAGCGATTGATGTGCGAACAACTAAACGAAAAAACACAGAAAGGAACACGCCAAGCACTTCAAAAACAACTAAACAAGATGAAACAACTGACACAGAATACGACAGCGACAGTGACTGGCAAATACAAGGGCGAAAACGTAAAACGAGAACATACGCACAAATGACAGCACATGAAAACACAGAGAAAATCGAAAAAACGGATGGAAAACACCAGAACAACAGAGGACCCATAAGATGATTGTTGGCATAAACAACATAAAAGACCACAAAGAAGTAATAAAAATTCTTAAGGAAACGACGAAAGACTGCCTTCAAAAGGACAAGGTTAGGAATATAATACCAATAAAAGATGGAAAAATTATTCTTCACTGTACAGACAAGTCACAATAAACCAGGCATTAAGAACTCATAAAGACATATCAATAAAAATGGACCAACAAAGGAAACCAACAATTACACTGACAGGAATCACGAAGGGATACACGGACGAGGAACTCATAGGACAAATACCTTACGAAAACAAGGACATAGACGGAGACATATTTAGGAAAACAACTAAAATACTGACACGTAGGACATGCAGAAACAAATATAAGGAGAATATTACAATACAGACAGACACACAAATTGCAAAACAACTTCTTAGAAAAGGGACGATGTACATAGACCTGCAGCAAGTTAGGGTAGAGGAAGAGGTAAGTGTGACCCTGTGCTGCAATTGCCACAAGTATGGACACGTGGCGAAATACTGCGATGCAAAGAGTATCTGCCACAAATGAGGAGGGCCACATGAAGGTAAAACGTGCCCGGACACACTCTTGGACTGCCCTAACTGCAACGGAACGAAACGTGAATACAGACAACACACAGCAAGAAACAAAAAATGTCCAGTTTACCAAAGAAAGGAAAGACAAGCCAGACAAAGGATCGACTATTCAACTTAAAAATAATACAGATAAATCTAGACAGAGGACGAGAAGCCACAACACTTCTATACAAGAAACTGAAAGACAACGACATAGACATAGCAATTATACAAGAACCATACGTGAAACACCATACTAAAGAATTACGCTCCTCTAAACGATAAGAGAGAGACAAGACTAGAATATTGAAGTAAGGCAACTGAATTCAGTGTGTTACAGCACGTGATTGTCGCGACTATTCATCTGTGCAACTGGAGGGAAGAATTCTCTGTCTGATGCATTGTATATCGTATATTTCAGATGTGAATTTCCAAACCTGTATATCAAAGGAAATGGAAATAGCCGAGGTGCCGAAAGCACTCTGCAGGTTATGTGAAGACTTCCTGACGGACAGAACGATGACAAGCGGTGACGTGACACGTAGGACAACAAGGGGATGCCCACAGGGATCTTGCCTTGGACCGACCCTATGGCTACTCGTCATGCAGGGTTGGTTCAGAAGGATGGACTGAGCAGACGAAGAATGGAGAACGGACGAAACTAAAAGACGAGACATTGACATAGAGTACACGGACCCACTAGCGACGTTCCTAGCGTTTGCAGACGATGAATGCATATTGATAAAAGGAAACTCTGCAAAAGAACTCGAGAGAAAATGGACATACATATGGCAAGGCTGCAAGCGCTGGGAAAAAGAAAGCGGAAACGAATACAACGAGGACAAGACAGAGATGATGTTTTTATACGGCCGAAAAATTGTGACACCCCCGACAATTAAAATAGACGAGAAACCAGTAGAACACAGCGAGACAATAAAATACCTTGGACTGATCATCGACAGACAAATGACTTACGTACAACATTTAAAAGACACCAGACAAAAAATAAACAAAATATCGATGATACTGCTTATGACAATAAGAAGAAAATACGGACACAACAAAGACATAAACCAATCTAAAAATTACCAATTCCAATAATTCCGAATTATTAACTGAACGGAATATAGAAAAATATCCAAAATGGAGTAGGTACGATTATTGTTCCGAAAAATCGAACTTCATTACAATTCTGGAAATCATTCAAAAACTGAAATATGTAAAAACTTGACAATTGATAGTTCTTTAATCGACTAGGTTATTAAAGATAACGACTAATGGTCAAGATATTTTAACGCGTGAGCGGATCGAACGCGTTAATAGTTCGAGACCATTAGTCGCCCGATTATTTACCGAGTTGATTAGAAGATTTTTCCGAAGATCTCAATATGAATTGTATATGAATTCTTGATTGAAATACATTCTCATTTTTCACAAGACTTACATTTGACATAATAAAATTTGTATGTATTTATGTTCCAGTAGAGTTTTGCCATTTATCGTAGTGCTTCTGAATACTTTGTGAACGGTTGCCATGAGGATTGCACATTAAAATAGAAGCAATTAAGCATTGAAATGGGTCATTAATGATCAATTTCGTACATATTAAAATCACCTTTTATTTTGAGATCGACGGAAAAAATATTAAATTCTATGGTTCTGATCAAGCGATCCAGATAATGCGATCTTCTTGAAATTTTGCAGGAACGTTCAGTATATCAATCTTCGTCAACAAAATAAATTTCACTTGAATCAAATATCATCTCTTTTCAATATTCCAATTGAATTTTCTATTGTTCTGTTCACACTATGGCCACAACATTTTGCATCAGACTTTTAATTATTATGATCATCTTGCGTTTTGCCGCAAAATTTTATTTCGATTGGTTTTGTTTTGTCTGTATCCTTCAAAATTTTGGACTGGAATACTGGGGAATTACATCATTGAAACATTTTTCATCGACGGCAACCTAAACGCTGCAAAATATTTGAAGCTTTCAGAGAATAGAACTATTCCGATATTTCAACAGCTACCACTTGATTTCGATCATGACTGGTTCCAACAAGATGGCTCTTCAAATAACATCGCACGAGTAGTCTCACAATATCTGAGGACGACTTTTCATTTCTACAAATGGCATGATCAAACGGCTCCCCAGGTCACCAGATTTATCTCCTAATGGTGTTTTCTTTGGGGTTATCTGAAAAATTTGGTTTATCTACGACTTCTGTATAAATTACCCATTATACGTTTGTATGACAATTTAGGAGTTTACCATTCGAGTTAGGCCAACAATAGACAACCAACTTCACCTTATACACCGGGGACGGCGAAAAAAAGAAAGGCAAAGAAATAACAAATCAATTATAGAAATGAAAAACCTCCAATAAATATTGGTCAATATTGATACACTGAGTACGGCGGAAAATTAAATAAAACATGATATTAATTTACTTCCGTGAAAGAAATATCAGTCAAACCCACGTAACAGTTTAGGAGGTTACCATTCGAGCTAGGCCAACAATAGGTAACCAACCTCACCTGATACACTGGGGACGACGAAAAAAAAATTAATGAAAATAAGATATCGAATTCTTTCGTAATTGAAATATCTGTCAAACCCACGTAACAATTTAGTACAAGTTTATATACAAGTCGACCTATGTACTTTTATTAATCGAAATAATTATCTCTTCTACCCTAAGGCCAGAAATAAAACGTTGATCCGTGCTCCCTGCACGAAGAGGGAGTCTAACTGTTAACTTTTTCTGAGGAGTTTGGAAAAATAAAAAAAACACCCATATAAATATATACAACTAATCTATTGACAAAAACTCTATTCTGAACAATCACCAAAAGAAGATACATTTATCAGTTATGAATCTTGGAAAAGAACTAACGCTAACTAATGGGAGACTCTCCGTTCTACCTGGTAATACACCTAGTGTTCAATATGGAACAGTCGTACCTTTTCCCGTCCTTTTTATTATTGACCTGGGAACAAACAAACGTATGCTCTGCTTTTACACTCCCGAACACCTCAATTCGCGAATTTAACTAAGCCTCCGCTCGACGTTTTCCTCGAACGCCCAAGTACCACCGATTTTCCCGACGTGACTCTAAACCCCAAACTCTGACCACAACTCCCTGAGACTCTTCCAATGATCCTCCTAACCGTTACTGACTGACCGAAAACTGACTCTTCCAACGAGCCCCCTAACCGTTACTCTTGACCGAAGACTTCCACCCTGAGGAACCTTAACCGAGTACCGCTAAACAATAACTGACTGCCAAATCCTTTTTCAAAAACCTCCTAAGCTCTGTAGCGTCTCCCTACTTCGAAAATTTACCCTTTCTTGACATTTTGGACTTTGACCTACCCAATAAAAAAACGCCACATCAACTATTTTCTTCCCTTGGAAACCAAGCGTTCCCATGGCCACTTAAAACGAAAAAACTCCAAATTAACACCCTATTAATTATCGGTCCTTCAAAATATGCTTAAACGAAAGTATCGACCCCAGAACATAAAATATATCGACTAAGTGGCCGTACTGTAAACAGTTCGACGGGTCGCACGATAACGAACCCATTTGTTTACCCCAGGATCAAGTTACACGAAATAGGTACTATCTATCTATGGGGCCATCTGGCTTCTCAACTTAAATGTTTCGAAATTCTATTTTCTTAATACTGCGGATAATATTTATATTTCCAGGTATTACATCACGCTCCACAATGAAAAAGTTTTGGCATTACAGAGCCAATACTTTTCCCATCAACACACATATAAACAAAAATCAAAATGCTAAAATAACAATTAAAAACACATGACTATACATTACCATTTGTGCAAACTACAGTGGTATGTTCCTTCAGCTCCAAACTCAAAAACAAAATCATGCAATTCAAACTATGAACAGATTATCATAACCCATAATATAAATATACTAATACAATATTCTACAAAACCCAATCCAGAAACCACAGAGGTGTTCATCTTACACCGACACTTTTTCGCAATTGACTTCCACAAAAAACTTTCAAGCACTTCCTTGATAGTGTCTCGTTCCTAACAACCTTTCACCGTGGACACTGCTTCCTCCTATGTGAAACCAAAATATAGAAATAACCTTTAGTAAACCACTTTCTAATAGAAAACCAATAATTCGAAAAAAAACCAATGGTTTTTCGTCAGGGTGGATTTTCGAACATTTATCGTCCATTATTATCGATCAGTTCGAAGGATATATGCACGGCACTGCTGAGTCGATGTCCATTCGAGGTGTTGTCTATCACAAATGGAAATTTGATACACTCATATCGCACTTTATCGAACTAATAATTGTCTTTACACGAACGTCTTCTCGGACCAGTGGCGTAACCTAACTGAGATTGACGGAAATAATTTCCCAATGGCACCTTAGTCACTCTTTATTTCCTAACAAAAAGTCCTCTTTTTCTTCCTTCTGAGGTTTCTTCTTCTGGTTCCTATATTCTCAACTCCTCGCAAATTCTCCTCCACTGATTGGTCATCCTTCATAGACTGCTACTACTATAAACAAAAACCTTTTCCGTTTCGATCCTTTTTATTCTTTCTATTCATCTCCATGAAACTTTGATTTTCATGGAATTCATTTGACTCTAAAAATCTTCTGAATTTCAGTACTTCAATCAATTTAAAAACTGAGAAAAAAATCAAGAGAAAAAGGGATGTAGTAATGATAAAAAAGGGTGGTGGGGGGGGGGTGTTTAGGTAACGGTTCACCGGGTGTGATGAACCCCTAGAATCTACATTGGACAGGAAGCGATTCAAATTTCCTGAGGACTGAAGAGGCGATGTCCCATGCTACCCTTAGATTAAGGGACTCAGTCACTCAGTAATATTCCCAACTCCCTAATCTGTCGGTTGATCTCCTTACTCTACAAAATCTCCTCAGGTGTAACTGTTCAGTTCTGTAGTCATCATCTGAACTCTCAACAATTTCATCTTCCTCTTCGCTTCCTTCACTAGAAAATGCTTCTTGATCCCGTTCAGAAACCCTGTTCCATTGGGGTATCATCATTGAGTGAAATCTACCCATTTGATCTTGTTGATCTTCAGATTCCTGTTGCTCTAATACCTCATATTCCCTATTTGGCGAGCTTCTACCCATTTTTCTAGTGATGAAGCGTTTCAACCTGTTAACATGAACAGTCTGTTCATCTCGTCCTCCGCATTGTCTAATTCTGCACGTTACCGGACCAACCATTTCAATAATTCGAGAAGGCCCATCCCAACTTTTCATAAGTTTTTCCGATAAACCCCTTTTCAAATTCATCATTTTCAGATATACCAAATCGCCTAACTCAAATTGATGCTCAGCAGTTTTCTTGTTGTACCTTTTGATTCTCGCAGACTTAGCCTCCTCCGTATTTTGGTACACGTCTCTATATACCACTCTTTACCTCTCCAAAAATTCTGCCGCGTAATCATACCGAAGTCTTCCAGACTCCAAAAAGCTGTCTATAGAAAGAACTTGGTCCCTTCCATGTAAAAGAAAATATGGACTGTACCCTGTCGTGTTGTGGATGCTTCCACGATATACCATTAAAACAAAGGGTATCCAGATATCCCAGTCTCGTTGATTCCCACTAATGTATTGGGCCAACATATCCTTCAGGTTTGGATCTTTTCGATCCCCAAAATTTTACACACCTCCTTGAATAGTGCTGACGTAAAATTCGCTCCTCTGTCAGTCAATAATTTCCTCAAGGATCCATGTCTAATAATAACATGAAACATGCTCAACGAAAGCTCGAACAATGGTCTCCGCCTTTTGGTCTGGTAAGGGGATCGCCTTAACATACTTAGTAAAGTAGTCCTGGAAAGTGAGTAAGTATCGATTTTCGTTCAAAGAGCTAACAAGATGTCCTACAATATCCATTGACGTTAAATCCCACGGTTCAGAAGTAGCTGTAAAATGTTGTAAAGGATCTTTCTCCTGATGAGGTGAAGTTTTTCTTCGATTACAAGCATCACAACTTGCACAATAATCGATGACATCCGTACGCATATTCGGCCAGAAAAACCTCCGATTTAGACTACCTAAAGTCTTTTGTTGTCCCTGATGTCCTGCCAGACTGCCAGAGGAGAATCGTGAAAATCTCCCATTATTTTCATTACCTATGACGTCGCCACAATCAATTTATGTTGTTCTCCCGCTTTAATAGTCAAATCTTATCTAATTCCCTGACAGTAAACGTCGTTCTCCTGTGCCCTTTTCAACTTCTCGCAACCCCACTCAGGTTCGATAAATTCCGAATTCTGTACTGTAATAGCTGCAATGACTTCCGCACCGGTGTAAACGTCGATTTCCATGTTCGAATTGAAATGAAAAATGAATTTAATCATTTCCGATACTTTTTGCCGATCAAGTTTATCCAATCCACATCCCATCCTAGGTATTGCTAAATAGCGATCCCTATTTTTCTCAAACCATCTTCTTAAATCACGAAGAGCGTTCCACATGCCCCGATATGAAGGTTCATCGAAATAATTCGGTTTGGTCACTAAATAATACACATACCTTTCCGGTAAATTTAATTCAGCCGTTTCCCTGACGTTTTTGTCTTGTTGACGTAATTTTTCTACTGAGCCAAAAATTTTCTTGAATTCCAATGCTATTCCCGTTTCCATTGCAAGGTCCTTCGTTACGCAGTGAGCCAAGGCCCAGCGTTCTGGAGCCGAAAAAATATTTCCCTGTTTTTCCGTCAAATTTTCCATATCCGGCACTCGGTGACCTGTCCGGTATTCCTCGAATTCCTCGTACTCCATGTCAATAAAGTGCTCATCCTTGTTAAACATCCGACTCAGAGCGTCAGCATTTCCATGGAGTCGACCTATCCTGTGAATGATTGTAAAGTCTTAATCAGCCAAGGTCATTGCCAACCTGGCCCATCTAGAATCCGGGTCCTTGATTGTAAGTAACCACTTCAGTGGTCGATGGTCGGTGATAACCGTAAATTTTTTTCCATAGAGGTAACATCTGAGAGTCTGAGAGCCAAAAATAACCCCCAGAAGTTCTTTTTCCATCAGGTATAAATTTCCTTCACCAATTAACTAAACCTAGGAATGATTTCACTCCCTTGATGTTTTTGGGAATGGGGAAATTGTGAATAGATTCAATTTTTTCTGGATCTGGAAATACTCCTTGTTGAATAATCATGTGGCCTAAATATTTCACTTCTTTCAGTAAAAGTTTACATTTTGTCGGTTTCAATTTGATATTCGCTTCCCGGAGTCGTTCAAAAACGTTTCTCAATTTTAATATATGGTCTTCTTTTCCGGTTGAATTGAATATGATGATATCATCTAGGTATACCATCCATAGATCTCCCAGTCCCGCTAAGGTAATATTCATAAATCGTTGAAACGTGGACGGAGTATTTTTCAACCCAAATGGCATTTTCACGTACTCGTAATGTCCCTGAAATGTACTGAAACCAGTCGAGGGAATATCCTTTTCCTCCATGTCGATCTGATGATATGCCTCTGCTACATCAATAACAGAAAACAATGCCTCATTTCCGGTCTTGTATCCCTGAATTAAGTGTGAAATATTTGGAAGTGGATAATATTCAGTTTTTGTGACTCCATGTAAACCTCTGTAATCGATGCACATCCTTATTTTTTCTTCTCCAGTTGGTGATTTTTTCGTAACTAAAACTACAGGGGCGGACCACGGACTAAACGAAGGTCGTATGACTCCTGCTTCTAACAACCTGACGATTTCTTTTTGCAATACTTCGCGTTGATGATATGCAATCCTATAAGGTGCTTCACAAATGGGTTGAGATCCGGGCTCCAACGTTATGCTATGTTTTACCTTGGTAGTGCTGGTCAACCTATCATTTTCGTCCAAGAACAAATCTCGATATTCCTGTATCAATTGTTCTAATTTCGCTTGCATATTCTCATCCAAATGTCCAAAATCGAATCCACTATGAATCCAATTATGTTTTCCAGATTAATTCCCCCAATTAAATTTTCCGATCCTTGTTCAGTTTTTCCCATAACATTACATGACACTGCCTTAGCCAGGGGTTTTCGTTTAATGAGTCTGACCTCGTTGGAAGATGTGTTTACCACCCTAATCCAAACCCTTTCTAAATTTTTCAATAGACAATTTGCAACATGATCTTTCCGTTCCCTAATGTTTTCGTTTCACAAACCATGAAATTTCCCTGAATGTTTTCTTTCAACTTTCCTCGAATCAAAGCCTCTTCCAAAATAATGTCAGTTTCCCATTTCAATTCATTTTCCTGATCAATTTCCCCAATTTCTAATTTCTGTTCTATTCTAGTTCCTCAACTTTTTGTATATTATACCCTAAATTCCCATTTTCCCCGATCTTTTCTGTGGTTTAGTCTTCATCATACGAGTTTCCGTTGGTATTTCGCCAGAAATAATATTCCTTATGTTATTCCCTATATTCACTGGTATTTCCTCCGTTTGAGTACAAGTATCCACCGAAGTGACCATTGATTGTGATTGTGGGTTTTTCCAAGAATTTTCCGTTGAATGGTGGCTATCCGATGCCATAATATTTTTCTCCTCATGATGATAATTTTCGCCTTTACATAAAAGTTCGAACGTTCTACCCCACATTGAGATGGACAGTTGTTCCCTGTAATTTATTGTTGCTTGATTTGCTTGAAGAAAATCCCTACCCAAAATCATTTCAAAATCTCCTAAGGCATTATTGTCGCAAACGACAGCAGTCCAAGTCGTACTCAAGTTATCCCCTTCCAGTCCTACGTAAATATTCGCAGTGTCCCACGTTCGTAGACTGTGACCCGTTACACTAGTTAACCGATACCTGTCTATTCCATCCTGCCTAATCTGATTTTTTGAAACCAGCCATTTCTTCACAAGAGTGACTGCTGCTCCGGTATCCACCAAACAAAGTATTGAATTTCCATTCACATTTAATTTAATTAGGTGAGGTACATCCATTGTTTTAACCAAATTTATTTCGGGAATAACCATAATTTGTTTTTTTCTTTTTCCCCCATTTACATGTTCCCTTGACATCACCCATTCATTATTCCGCCTTACATATCTCAGGCTTCTGTCCTGGCGGTGGGACTTTGGCCGTTCCCGTTTAAATTCTGCCTTTCTTCTCCCCTAAATTCTCGAGAGTTTCGTTGTTCTCTTCCTTCTCTTGCTTCTGTCCTCCAATTCCTGTAACCCGAGTTCTCTGGTCTCTCACCTCCTCTACCAGTCCTCCTGGACATTCTCTAAGAAAATGCCTTATTTCGCGACAGAAAAAACATTCGCCTTGCCCTCCTCTTCTAGGCTTTCCTCGACATTCCCTCGCGAAATGTCCTGGTTTGCCGCAAGAGTAACATCCATTTCCCCTGTTATTGCTTGGTCTCTTCCAGCTAACCCTTTTTGGTTAAATTCCCTGCAATCCTCCTCCTCGTTCTCAACCGACGATATTCTAATATTTGTATTTGAAAAAATAAAATCATGATTCCCGGTCGAGTCCTACTACGTACTTTCCTGACTAGACCAGGAAATGCAAATTTCTCTAAGAAAAGGGGCGACAGTCGAAAAATAATTTTTTATTGAAGAAATTGTCCATTTATCACTTCTGTCCATTTTTCACTTCTATCCATATTTCAGCATTCACGAAGGAATTCTTCGTCAACACTTCCCCTAATAATATCACTACGCCCTCATAAGTGAATTTGAAACATTTATTTTCAATCTCCCATAATTTTTTTTTATTTTCACAATATACGATATCGAATGCTCTACTGACTCTCCACTACTAAAGAATTTTAAATGGATCAGAGCACAAAAAAAAAGTTATAGTATTCAAAAATTGTGTTCTTTATGAGATACCCTCAATAATTATTCTTTATAAACAATCTGTTTATTTTTGTCATTATCATTTTGATTGCACTAAGAAGGTATTGAAATATCTTAGTGTTCAAAGAGTTTTGTCTTGTTTTCAAAAAATCACGTAAGTAAATTTAAAAAGAAAAACAGTATGGTAAAAATCCGTCCGTGACCATCTGTCACGATTTTTTCAACGAGCCTACACATAACATAATGTTTGTATTTGAAAAAAAGTAGGATGATGGGTTAAAATAGATTTTTTATTTTATTACCATAAATGAGTTTATTTCCATATCAATACACGAAACGTTGTCCAACCCTGCACAGTGTATCGGTAGAGCAAGAACATTTCACTGATAATTACAGTTTTTACCAAAGGGTTGAAAATGTCATGACCCGGCCAGGCACAAATAGACCATTGTCTTGACTTTGGGTATGGACGCCTATCTTTGTATTTGTTTATATTATACCATCATATTATAGTGAAAGGCGAATAATTAATTGTAAGTTTATGTCTTAGCATTCATTATGAATAACCAATTCCAAGTATGAACTTCTTCAAATTCAATGTTTGATTTCAAATGAAGAAAGGATAAGGAAATATAAATGAATTATTAATGATGACCTAATGAGGTTGATTATACAAACAAATTGTTTTCACTTAAATAATTGGAATTCAACAATATGAAGCCAGTATCACGAACTGCTTTGAACTATTTTGACTTATATTCTGAGAATAAAATCGTTGTAACTTTTAACCATTATGTATAAACAATGTATAGAATGTTTGAGCATTCATGTTGTGACTCCAAGCTGATAAATGAACTCAGATGTTGGAGGATTCCAGTATCTGCACTCCGTTCAAATTTGAGGCGTAGTAATGTGAAAAGAGTAGATTGCATAGTTTGCGCATATGGCTTATAGCTCTGATTTGTCGCTTGTATATGACAGAATCGTAGCGGCAACGAATTGTAGATTTCTAGATGAAGTACAAACTGGAATATTCAATGAATTATCCCTAGTTCGCCTCTGAACGAACCGGGCTCGTTTTCTTTCCAAGTATAATTTGGCACGTGGTTTCAGAATTAGTACTTTCTTTTTAGAAGTGTTACCGTATTTTTGAAACGTATTCAATATAATATTTCGAATGACAATATAGATCAACGGTGATTGGTTAATAGAGTGATGTCTTGTTCATTTGAATTTTAACTAGCAATCGATATTCGTATTCTTGTAAGCATATTATCATAGATTACGAAGAGGCTCTGCCGTAACCTCTGCATGAAGCATATACGTACCGGGTTTTTCACTATAATTTGACCTCCCTTTAACTTTGTTACTGAGGGAGATACAAAAAAATGTTTCGTATAAAAGTTTCACGAAATCAACTGAGGTTTTTTGATATGAGTCCAGAAACTGAAATATATACAGAGTGACCAATATATTGATGGCAACTTCATTTTTTCAAATGGAACACCCTGTATATTTTTCCATATTTAGTTAGCTCCTTTTCCCCTGATTTTGAATATGTAACATATGTTGGTATATCTTTCTTATTTTGAGCACCACAGAGTTTCGAATTTCAATAACCATCTGGCATAGCGTTTTTGAAGTTCGTGAATAATGGCCATTTTGATCTTTGGTTTGGTAATTGCGCACCCATTTTATGGCCACCAAATAGTTCCGATTTAACACCGTTGGACACGTTTTTATAGCCGTTCCTGAAGGAAAAAATTTACTTCAGCAATATTGACAATCAATGAAAGCGGAGAATAATATTAATGATATAAAATCAACCAATATTGAACCCATAATTCGGAACTAATCCCGCCAATGCACAAAGAATAATGATAATATTGTAATGATTAGAAACGAATTTTGAAGCTTTAATTTCTGACTTGAATCAGAGCCATAATAATGCTATCAAATATAGTGTAAACAACTTGAGACAACTTATGAACTATAGTCTGTTCACGAAAGGTTGAGCGCATAGTAGGCGTTTCTTTATTTATCTGAAGTTGGCAGTATTTGCTGTCATAACGTAAAATAAAGTCAACGTTGCCGAATGTACCCGGCCTCGTCCGACGAGCTTGCGAGTTGTCAGACAACTCTATGCAATATTGACAACATTGCGTATCAATCTGACAAGAAAATAAAGAACATAACCTAAAATTTTAATATACACAGTGGAATATGCCAAATTTCCATGGCCAACCGACGGCTCAACCTTTCGTGAATGGACTATATGTGTATTGAATGAAGGTGGTCATTTTGATCAATTTCTTTAGTTGATGTTATTCTTACCATACTACCATAGTTTATCATTTTTCGTTCGTTAAGTAATTGTTAAGTATTTATTCTAAAATAATACTTTTAAGTAGATTGTTTGGATATAAATAATTTCATAGGTATTTCACATATTTTTTTATTCGGTGTCATCATTTCAAAACTTTTAAACTCTGAAAATTGAAGAGCTACATCCACATACGCATTTATATTCGAGATCAGGAGGAAATAGCCTATCAAAAAAATGAGCATTTTCAGTAAACGCGCTCTGCCACTTGTAAAATGATTACAGATCTTGGCAGGTGGATCCTAAATTTGAAACTCTGTGGTTCTCAGAATTTTATATACAAGTCGACCTATGTACTTTTATTAATCGAAATAATTATCTCTTCTACCCTAAGGCCAGAAATAAAACGTTGATCCGTGCTCCCTGCACGAAGAGGGAGTCTAACTGTTAACTTTTTCTGAGGAGTTTGGAAAAAATAAAAAAACACCCATATAAATATATACAACTAATCTATTGACAAAAACTCTATTCTGAACAATCACCAAAAGAAGATACATTTATCAGTTATGAATCTTGGAAAAGAACTAACGCTAACTAATGGGAGACTCTCCGTTCTACCTGGTAATACACCTAGTGTTCAATATGGAACAGTCGTACCTTTTCCCGTCCTTTTTATTATTGACCTGGGAACAAACAAACGTATGCTCTGCTTTTACACTCCCGAACACCTCAATTCGCGAATTTAACTAAGCCTCCGCTCGACGTTTTCCTCGAACGCCCAAGTACCACCGATTTTCCCGACGTGACTCTAAACCCCAAACTCTGACCACAACTCCCTGAGACTCTTCCAATGATCCTCCTAACCGTTACTGACTGACCGAAAACTGACTCTTCCAACGAGCCCCCTAACCGTTACTCTTGACCGAAGACTTCCACCCTGAGGAACCTTAACCGAGTACCGCTAAACAATAACTGACTGCCAAATCCTTTTTCAAAAACCTCCTAAGCTCTGTAGCGTCTCCCTACTTCGAAAATTTACCCTTTCTTGACATTTGGACTTTGACCTACCCAATAAAAAAACGCCACATCAACTATTTCTTCCCTTGGAAACCAAGCGTTCCCATGGCCACTTAAAACGAAAAAACTCCAAATTAACACCCTATTAATTATCGGTCCTTCAAAATATGCTTAAACGAAAGTATCGACCCCAGAACATAAAATATATCGACTAAGTGGCCGTACTGTAAACAGTTCGACGGTCGCACGATAACGAACCCATTTGTTTACCCCAGGATCAAGTTACACGAAATAGGTACTATCTATCTATGGGGCCATCTGGCTCTCAACTTAAATGTTTCGAAATTCTATTTTCTTAATACTGCGGATAATATTTATATTTCCAGGTATTACATCACGCTCCACAATGAAAAAGTTTTGGCATTACAGAGCCAATACTTTCCCATCAACACACAATTAAACAAAAATCAAAATGCTAAAATAACAATTAAAAACACATGACTATACATTACCATTTGTGCAAACTACAGTGGTATGTTCCTTCAGCTCAAACTCAAAAAACAAAATCATGCAATTCAAACTATGAACAGATTATCATAACCCATAATATACATATACTATACAATATTCTACAAAACCCAATCCAGAAACCACAGAGGTGTTCATCTTACACCGACACTTTTTCGCAATTGACTTCCACAAAAAACTTTCAAGCACTTCCTTGATAGTGTCTCGTTCCTAACAACCTTTCACCGTGGACACTGCTTCCTCCTATGTGAAACCAAAATATAGAAATAACCTTTAGTAAAACCACTTTCTAATAGAAAACCAATAATTCGAAAAAAAAACAATGGTTTTTCGTCAGGGTGGATTTTCGAACATTTATCGTCCATTATTATCGATCAGTTCGAAGGATATAGCACGGCACTGCTGAGTCGATGTCCATTCGAGGTGTTGTCTATCACAAATGGAAATTTGATACACTCATATCGCCACTTTATCGAACTAATAATTGTCTTTACACGAACGTCTTCTCGGACCAGTGGCGTAAACCTAACTGAGATTGACGGAAATAATTTCCCAATGGCACCTTAGTCACTCTTTATTTCCTAAAAAAAGTCCTCTTTTTCTTCTTCTGAGGTTTCTTCTTCTGGTTCCTATATTCTCAACTCCTCGCAAATTCTCCTCCACTGATTTGGTCATCCATTCATAGACTGCTACTACTATAAACAAAAAATACAGAATGGAAAGAATCGTTTCGATTTTGTATCCTCAAGGATATTGTATATATAAGAGACACCCTATATTTTCAAAATCTGATATATTCAATTCATTAATTTCAGGAGTCTCTTCTCCTTGAACCAATGTTTGAAGTGCCAGGGTCACAAATAACAGGAGTTAGGATAAATGAAGATTACGTACTAGGTAAAGGAGCACCTATCTACGTGACAGAAACCCCCACACCAGTCTCGGAAGTGTCTGACGAAGAGGACCTAACAACTTCAATGAGACTTGATAAGATAAGACAGTGATGTTCCGAACAAATAGTCACGAATGACACATGAAGTGATGAATATACTTTTATATTAGATCCTGAAGTATGAAAAAAGGTTTTTTTTCTCATATATGTGGTATAATTTTATTGATTTGAATTGTGTGTAAATAAAGATTTTATTCCATAGGCGAAACCTATTTAGTGTAAATAAATCGATTGGACATAAAGCAGTTGAGAAGGTATTCGATTGTATCTTTTTGTTTTGAATAATAAAACTAATTTAACTTATTTGAGCTTTCTTTGATTCAGTTAAATATACGTGCAATTCATAATACACTACATATGGTGACATACACATGATGAATTTCGATAAAATTTCAAAAATTGCTTCATTTGTCAAAATTTTGAAAAATTGATTTATACTCTTTAGGTAGGAGATTTAGGTTAGGTTGGAATCCTTGAAATGTAAACTATGATACAAAACAAATTTTGAAGCATCAATTGGATGAAACCTTTCACTACAATGAATAATAAATGAGCAGTAAAATTACTATGTCACTAATCCGTAGGTACATGATAGTTTATCTGTCATTCGTACTGTCAAAATTTTATTTGACAGTTCGTATGACAGATAAAGCGTTGAATGACTGTCATTTATATTTTTAGCTGGTGACTGTATATTTCCGAAAGATTTTCTTGAGTTGAGTGAAATAAAGAGTAAAATATTTCAATTATTGCTTGAACTATGTTTTCCTCTTAATGTTCCTATTTTATGTTTAACTTTCAGACAGAAACAGCTGTAAGTTTAACATGATAAGTTGCGTATCATTTTTTTTATTTTGTTTTGTCGATGTTTTTGAAAAAAAAATTTTTTTTCGTACAGAGTTAAGCTATGCTAATTATCATTGATGTGTATGCATCCAAGGACTGAAATTCTGGGTATGAAAAATAAATTGATTTATTCCACAGGTTGACTATTTAGTGAATTAATAATTGTTTTGTATAGGTGAATCAATTTATTTTTCTCTTACGAAATACATGTAGACATATTGTGACCAAATAGTGGATGTTACATGAAATCAATGTGCAATTTTAATGATTTGATTTTTTTGAATTGTTTACTACTAAATTCATGAGAAAACTTCGATTTATCCTTTTCAAGATAAGATTTAGGTTAAGTGCAAAAATGTAACTGTAACTTTTTGAGAATTAATAAAGTGAGTTAAGACTGATAGATGATAGAAATTTAATTTACTTCTTCCCAATCATTCAATCTTGCATCTTCTAATTTCAATTAATTCATGAGCATCAAGACGCAACACGGCTTTTTACGGTATTTAACCTTGAACTGGTCAGTTACATTTGAGATTTGAATGCAGAACCGGTAAGCGAGGGGCAAATTATAGCTATAAAGTCGCTGAAAACAAATCCCTATTATGCAAAATTCAAGAAGGTATTAAGTTTTGCAGTTCATTTGAGCCCCAACTTCAGGCCAGAGGAAATGGAAAATTAGAGAATTCTCAAGGTCTAATTAATTATATAACCGAGATAGAACGATCTCTGAAAAAATAGCGATACAACATTATGTGTTCACTTATTTATTGTCGATTTGAGTGCACTACCTCTTTCACATTTTAAAAAACCATTTAAATACCAAGAATTGATGAACTTTATAAATTATAATATTCAATATTTACTCTTTCACTCTAAACATTTCAAGTCCTTTATGATCCTTCATTTCGAAGTGAGTAGAAAAGACAATTGTTTGTGACCTCGGATAATACTTCATTGAGTATCAAATGCGAGGGATCTAGGGGGATGATTCCTCGATGAAAATAAGAAGGGGTAGTTCATATACATTTTTTTCAAAATCGACCTCCCTTCCCAAGATACAGTCTTTGGAAGGCGATGACGAGTTGGCAGATTTTAATTTTTTTTAAGAGTCCTAAAAAACACCGAGTCGTAAAGCTATACATAATATGACTCATTAAGTAGATGCTACTCACACAATTTTTTTTTATCCTATAACTTTATTATTAGAGGTTGAAAATAACAACCCCTTATGATTTTCCTTCAGAAATTGTTTTCGGAAAAAATAAAAACTTACAAACAGTTATGATCACTGTTCATTTCATTTCATCGTATGTTCCATAGAATGAATATTCTAAGATATTGTTTATGCTCAAAATTTGTTTTGTCAATTATGCTTATTAATCGAAAGAAAGTTCTATTTGTGAAATTATTATTAATATTACGGATATAATTTTCTTCCGGAAATTAGAAATTAAAGCTTCAGAAAGATTTATAAGATTTTATTTTTCGAAAATCTATCCCACGAAAACAGTTTTTGAACGATAACATAAGGGGTTGTTATTTTCAACCCCTAATAATAAAGTTATGAGAATTAAAGAATTTGTGTGAGTAACGTCTACTCAGTGCTTCATATGATGACTTTTCAAGAAGCCGTAAAAAAAATTAAAAACTGTCAACTCGTCATCGCCTTCCAAAGGCTGTATTTTGGAAGGGAGGTCGATTTCGAAAAAAAATTAGGGGAAGTGTGCCCATGTTGGCACCCTTAACGAATTATTTACATATTTCATTGAAGGAATATTTTTCTATGTCATCGAATGTACAGATTTACTGCTACTCGTAAGTAGTATGCATTCTTATATATAGTTTCAATATAAATTTTAAAAAAATTGGCGACGGGTGCCATCATATGATCACGTATGTCCTTTGATGGCATATAACTTAAAATAAAATGATATTATTTATTTATTATTAAAGAAAATAGCAGTCCTTTTTCATGAAAATGAAAATATAAGTGTAGGTATATAGAAACTAAATTTACATTCTGTGGCATCGTCAAAATATAACAATATAATTTTTATACGCAAAATTCATATACGAATATGATTTGCACTAGCACACTCGGCATGGCACCAGCTGGAGCATTTCTGGCAACACAACCAATTCTTACTTGGTCGAGACATGAACATCAGCTTATAACAATAAAGACGAGCGGCATCTGAATCATCGTCATAATGTCTTTCTTCATTTTCCTCATTTTCTTCTACGAACTTAATCTGTCTTTTGACCTTTCTAGCTAGCTTCTCTCTCTCTTTCTTTGTCTTCTCTTCTTCTTCCAACTTCTTTTCTTTTATGTCAGGGGTTGTATTGAGGATTCCAACTTTTCCTCGTTGTCTTCCTCTGTACTCTATTGATTCCGCAACGGCAGTTGGCAGTGGTGAGAGTTCTTGAATGAATTTCAATGATCTCGATACTTCACTTGAAACCATTTTCATTATTTTCGGATACCTCTAATATTTCTTGCGAAGTACCAGGCTTTGGGGGAATCGTCTCTTGATCTTGATGGCACCCTATGCTATCATAGGAACACTCTGGGTAAGCCATCATAAGCATAAGTAACATATATTTTTCAACAAAGCGAAAAAAGTACTAAAAAGACGAAAAAACCTAAAACTTTCACACTTAAAGCATTGTTATAGAGTGATTAAAGGAAAGTATAATAATTTTTTACACAGATTTTTTGAATACCTATCCAAATAAAACGAAAAAGAATGAAATAACTATCATCATACATCAACACTTACTGAAATGATTGAACTTTTATAACAGTCACAAATTGCCACGTATTCAAGGTGTAACTACGTATATCAAGCGTAAATGCCATTTGGCGTACAAACTCAGTATATTATATAAGTTTGTTCAGTTGATGTTAACAGACTTCTTTGAAGTGTGCCATCATAAGCAGGATGCCATCATAGGCATACTTCCCCTATATGAACCACCCCTGCTTATTTTCATCGAGGAATCATCTCCCAAAGTCTCTCGCATTTGTTTACAGACACCCTATATGATTATCCCAATTCCAAAAATATCAAGATGAAACGAATTTCAGCAATAATTTTCTTCTCCTCCAATCTTCAAAGAAGCAAAGCAAGAAAAGAAACACAGTCATTATATGAAATATTTATGATATTCACAGCACGTTTCTCATGTTACCGGTATGGTCAATTCCTTTATGAATAAAACGTGATTAGGATATGGAAATGCTGAAAATTTATTCAATAAAGTCGTATTTCAACATATGTTCTAAAAGTTATTCTAGAGGAAAATGTCAACGAATTCAGCAGCACGCGGATCTTATGGACCCAAAGATTTGATATGAGTAGGTGTAAATTGTATTATTTAATAGTGTTTAGTTCATTTCCGTTTTTCTGGAGACTATATGTGTGAACTTGAAGTGAAACAGTCAATTATACATTGCGAATAGTGGAAATAGTGAAAGTGGAAACATTTTCAGGAGGAAAAACTCGCCAAGTAAGCTATTTTTGTATCTTCCTGCATTCATGTAATTTCGATTGATTTAATAATTTTCCATATTGAAAGATTCAAATGATATATTAACAAAAGTGGCACCTACAGTAAGTTATAAAATGGTTTTTCTTTTGAACCTTCTGAAGAATTAATCTGACAATAATTAAATAATGAATTTAATCTTGAAAGAAAGAGTTTAACATTCTTTGACAGGAAATATTTCGATACCTATGTTCACTGTTTGCTGTTTTCTGAAACTACTAATTTATTTCGCGAAACAATGATGGAAAATAAGATATTCTGGTTGAAAGTGGTACAATACAAGTAAGCTATTTTTGTATCTTGTTGCATTCATGTAATTTCGATTGATTTTATAATTTTTCATATTGAAAGATTCAAATGATTTATTAACAAAAGTGTCACATATAGTAAGTTATTAAATGGATATAAAATTGCTTTTCTTTTGAACCTTCTGAAGAATTAATCTGACAATGATTAAATAAAGAATTGAATCTTGAAAGAAAGAGTTTAACATTCTTTAAGAGGAAATATTTCGATACTTATGTTCGCTGTTCCGTGTTTTCTGAAACTACTAATTCATTTTTAAAAACAATGATGGAAAATACGATATTCTGGTTGAAAGTTGTACAATACTCAGTCTTGTTAATTTGATACCAACTCATTATGTAATTCCTTCACAGTTAGCCGGGTAATTTAAATGATTTGCGATATTTGTTTTGCTACTTAGAATCTCTGTACGACACAGTCTGTTATTACAACAAAATTATCAATTTCTCGTGACCTTAGAGGAAATTGTTATGTTAAAGATGATACGTTTGCATTTTTAAAATGATTTTCTTGTGAATAATATGAATCAGAAGTTTAGATCAGTGTCTTTATAATGCCTAATTATCATGATTAGGAAAATAAATAAAAATTTGAAGAGATTTTCATGTGTTATGCATAAAATGCATAATAAGTTGGTAAGTTAAGTGATACATTTTTCAAACTAAAAATATATTTATCGAATCAAAAAGAATATGCAAAAATTATTTCGGATTTCGTTCTCGAGAAAATAAAGGTAGGATTTATACAGGGTGAGTCGGGAGGAACAGGCCAAACTCCAGGAGCGTTAGTACACGTAAAAATAATTTAAAAAAACTCGTATACATATCATGTTCTTATACGATTCTCATTTATTATCAAGATACAGGGTGTTGAATTTCGTGTAGGTACATTATTTTATCGAATCTTTATGAGTTCATTCACCACATCTTACTAACTGAAAATTTTTCTCTAAATTGGTAGTAGATACGACGAAACTACAAGAGACCAAAAGTTTCGTATATCAATTCAATCAGAATTTTTTTGCATTTTTTCAAATTAACAGTTGCTCACCAAAAAAAAGTTTGAAGTTTGGGAGGAAAACAAGGGATAGTGTTCCAGAAAAAATATCACCCTGTGGATTTGCTATCGAAATTGACATGTCAGTGGAACCTACTGTATGTAATGTGAACTATCAATGATAATATTTATGCCGAATTTCAGTTGAATATATAGGGAAGTGTGGATACTATGAGAGAACAATTTGAAAAAAAATTTAAGTTCAACACACTGTAACTCGAAAACAAATGAGAATCGTATAAGTGTATATGAGTTTTTTTTAAATTATTTTCACTTGTACAATACGTTCCTGGAGTTTGGCTCGTTCCCCCTGACTCACTCTGTATAATAATTTCATACAGCAGATGAAATTTGAATAACACAGAATGCTCGATTTATTTTTTAATTATAAATTTGGGAATGTGTACAGGGTGATTCACTTATCTTGGTAACCTAATTTTTCTCGAAGTGGGATGAATATTTTTTTAATTCAGTTGACGGTATTTGGTACAAGTCAAGATGTGCGTAAAAGTCGGAGAAAAGAATTAAGACGCCAGGCGTTTTATTTGTGTTTGATTGTGTTCATGGTGTTATTCGAAAGATTATTTAATTCTGAATGTTTCTTCTAAATACCATTTTTTCTATTTCTGCTACCTGCAGAGTTTTTTATGTTAATTCTATTCCATTTATTTTTTCTGTATTGTGACAGTATGCTTTGATTTAGAGACATAGATATGATTGTGTTTCTTAAAATCAAAGAGACTTCGTAGCAAACCATTTCTCAATCATTGTATTCATCAAATATTATATATTTTAACAATAAACATTTTTTCAATAATAAATGTCAAACTATATGTTCTATATAGCGGCCATTATGATCCATACAATCCATACTAATATTATAAATGCGAAAGTAACTCTGTCTGTCTGTCTGTCTGTCTGTCTGTCTGTTACTCTTTCACGCCTAAACGGCTGAACGGATTCTGATGAAATTTGGTATGATGATAGATGATAACCTAGAAATGGTCATAGGCTATAAATAATCACGCCATCGTTCTTAGGGGAGATAACTAAATTGAGTTTGTGATTTTTAGTCGTTTTTGTTGGGACTTTTGCTCTTTCACGTCTAAACGGCTGAACAGATTTTGATGAAATTTAGTAAGGTAATAGATGGTTACTTAAAAACAGATATAAGATCAAAATGATCACGTCATCGTACTTATGGCGTAGAAAGTAGGCAGAAAGAATTGAGTTAGTGATTTTTTTATGGTTTTTCCTGGGAGTTTTGCTCTATCATGCCTAAACGGCTGAACGGATTTTGATGAAATCTGGTATGGTGATAGATGATAACCAAGAAATGGTCATAGGCTATAAATTATCACGCCATCGTTCTTAGAGGGTAGGCAGTAGGCGGATAACTAAATTGAGTTAGTGATTTTTAGTCGTTTTTGTTGGGACTTTTGCTCTTTCACCACGTCTAAACGGCTGAACGATTTTGATGAAATTTAGTAAGGTAATAGATGGTTACCTAAAAACGGATATAAGATCAAAATGATCACGTCGTCGTACTTAGGGGGTAGGAAGTAGGCAGAAAACTTGAATTGAGTTAGTGATTTTTTTATGGTTTTTGCTGGGAGTTTTGCTCTATCATGCCTAAACGGCTGAACGGATTTTGATGAAATTTGGTATGGTGATAGATGATAACCAAGAAATGGTCATAGGCTATAAATTATCACGCCATCGTTCTTAGAGGGTAGGCAGTAGGCGGATAACTAAATTGAGTTAGTGATTTTTAGTCGTTTTTGTTGGGACTTCTGCTCTTTCACGTCTAAACGGCTGAAAAAATTTTGATGAAATTCAGTAAGGTAATAGATGGTTACCTAAAAACGGATATAAGATCAAAATGATCACGTCGTCGTACTTAGGGGGTAGGAAGTAGGCAGAAAACTGAATTGAGTTAGTGATTTTTTTTATGGTTTTTGCTGGGAGTATTGCTCTATCATGCCTAAACGGCTGAACGGATTTTGATAAAATTGGTATGGTGATAGATGATAACCTAGAAATGGTCATCCATACATATTATAAATGCGAAAGTAACTCTGTCTGTCTGTCTGTCTGTCTGTTACTCTTTCACGCCTAAACGGCTGAACGGATTCTGATGAAATTGGTATGGTGATAGATGATAACCTAGAAATGGTCATAGGCTATAAATAATCACGCCATCGTTCTTAGGGGATAGGTAGTAGGCAGATAACTAAATTGAGTTAGTGTGATTTTCAGTCGTTTTTGTTGGGACTTTTGCTCTTTCACGTCTAAACGGCTGAACAGATTTTGATGAAATTTAGTAAGGTAGATGGTTACCTAAAAACAGATATAAGATCAAAATGATCACGTCATCGTACTTAGGGCGTAGGAAGTAGGCAGAAAACTGAATTGAGTTAGTGATTTTTTTATTGTTTTTGCTGGAAGTTTTGCTCTATCATGCCTAAACGGCTGAACGGATTTTGATGAAATTTGGTATGGTGATAGATGATAACCAAGAAATGGTCATAGGCTATAAATTATCACGCCATCGTTCTTAGAGGGTAGGCAGTAGGCGGATAACTAAATTGAGTAGTGATTTTTAGTCGTTTTTGTTGGGACTTTTGCTCTTTCACGTCTAAACGGCTGAACAGATTTTGATGAAATTTAGTAAGGTAATAGATGGTTACCTAAAAACGGATATAAGATCAAAATGATCACGTCGTCGTACTTAGGGGGTAGGAAGTAGGCAGAAAACTGAATTGAGTTAGTGATTTTTTATGGTTTTTGCTGGGAGTATTGCTCTATCATGCCTAAACGGCTGAACGGATTTTGATAAAATTTGGTATGGTGATAGATGATAACCTAGAAATGGTCATAGGCTATAAATAATCACGCCATCGTTCTTAGGGGGTAGGCAGTAGGCAGATAACTAAATGGAGTTAGTGATTTTAAGTCGTTTTTGTTGGGACCTTTGCTTTTTCACGTCTAAACGGCTGAACAGATTTTGATGAAATTTAGTAATGTAATAGATGGTTACCTAACAACGGATATAAGATCAAAATGATCACGTCATGGTACTTAGGGGGTAGGAAGTAGGCAGAAAACTGAATTGAGTTAGTGATTTTTTTTATGGTTTTTGCTGGGAGTTTTGCTCTATCATGCCTAAACAACTGAACGGATATTGATGAAATTTTGTATGGTGATAGATAGTAACCTAGAAAAGGATATGGGTTATTAATATTCATGCTATCGTACTTAAGGCGTAGGCAGTAGGCAGAAACTAATTAAGTTAGTGATGTTTAATCGTTGGTTTTGGAAGTTTACCTCATTCACGCCTTAACGTCTGAACGGATAAGACTTGGTTAATATAAAGATAGGATCCTAGGCACGGACACAGGCTACTTTTTACGGCGGGAAAATACCTCATTCCAACGTAAATCTAGCGTGATCGTGTCAAGAAGCGCATGACGCCATAGCTACTGAAATGATTTTGATGTTTTTTTTTAACTGAGTGTTACTAAGACTTCAATTTAGTATTTGATCACTTTTCTAACTTAGAGGGTCGGTAGGCGGACGAAGTCGCGGGTAAAAGCTAGTATGAATGATATATTTTCCTTAGTTCATTATAAGTTACTTTGCCCGAGTGAACTCTAATATTTTGGCCAAAGTAACTTAGGTATAATGAAATAAAGAAATGAAATGATATAATCTAGGTATGGATCATAATGGCCGATATACAGAACATATTATCTTTGACATGTTTCGTTTGTTTAAAAAAAATTTCATTGCTATGAAATATAATATTTCATGAATATAATGATTGAGAAGTAGTTTGCTACAAAGTCTTTTTGATTTTAAAAACACAATCCATACTAATATTATAAATGCGAAAGTAACTCTGTCTGTCTGTTACTCTTTCACGCCTAAACGGCTGAACGGATTTTGATGATTTTGGTATGGTGATAGATGATAACCTAGAAATGGTCATAGGCTATAAATAATCACGGCATCGTTCTTAGGGGGTAGGCAGTAGGCAGATAACTAAATTGAGTTAGTGATTTTTAGTCGATTCTGTTGGAACTTTTGCTCTTTCACGTCTAAACGGCTGAACAGATTTTGATGAAATTTAGTAAGGTGATAGATGGTTACCTTAAAACGGATATAAGATCAAAATGATCACGTCATCGTACTTTGGGGGTAGGAAGTAGGCAGAAAACTGAATTGAGTTTGATGAAATTTAGTTAGGTGATATATAGTAACCTAGAAAAGGATATGGGCTATTAATATTCATGCTATCGTACTTAAGGCGTAGGCAGTAGACAGAAAACTAATTGAGTAAGTGATTTTCAATCGTTTGTTTTGAAAGTTTACCTCATTCACGCTTTAACGTCTGAACGGATTTTTATAAGACTTGGTTAATATAAAGATAGGATCCTGGGCACGGATTCAGGCTACTTTTTACGGCGGGAAAATACCTCATTCCCGCGGAAATCTAGCGTGATCGTGTCAAGAAGCGCATGACGCCATAGCTACTGGAATGATTTCGATGTTTTTTTTAACTGAGTGTTACTAAGACTTCAAGTTAGTATTTGATCATTTTTCTAACTTAGAGGGTCGGTAGGCGCCATAATTTAGGAAATTTATGATATTATTTTGATGTGAAGTTGAGGACTGAAACACGATAGTGGGACATTGTTGCAGGGGGACTTACAGCCGGGAGAAAACAAAAAAACTTATGCAGACGAAGTCGCGGGTAAAAGCTAGTCATTTATATGTCTCTAAATCAAGGCATACTGTCACAATACAAAAAAATAATGAAATAGAATTAACATAAAACACGCTGCAGGTAAGGAATAGAAAAAAATTCAGAATTAAATTATTTTTCGAATGACCCAATGAAAAGGGTATGTTCCTGGAGAAAACATTTTTTTAGGCGCCGCAACGCCAGGCTTCTTAATTCTTTTCTTCGACTGTTATGCACATCTCAAGTCAACATTGACTTGTACCAATTACCGTCAACAGAATAAAAAAGATTCGTACCCTTTCGAGAAAAATTAGGTTACCAAGATAAGTGAATCCTGTACATGAACAAAAACTTCGCCGTATTAAATTGAAATAATAATTAAAACACACTTATTGAATATTTCTTGAGAATTCGGAATTCGGCTTTTTCGATTAGAAAAACTGTAGAATGAACATCATCAGTTATTCAGAAGATTACAGCGTAATTATATCAAAAAATATGCCCAATGAATTTATGCTTACATAAAAAATTATCTTATCTTTTGCAATATATTTACATGTGTTAATTTATTTTTCACAGGAGTCCAAAATCGTGAAAGTTCACCTACAAAAAAGTCACCTGCTTATGTCGATAACAAAATGTGTTAATTGAAGTTATGCTAATTTTATTTAATCAACCAATTATACAAATTGGAAGCTTTGTCATTCCCACATTTCTGAAACAATGAACAAATGTTGCCAGCTTCATGAAAATTCCGGGAAAATAACGAAATTTTGAGATATGATATTCGTGTTTTCGTCAATTTTTTCAACGACAATCAAGACAAGAGAAAACACAGTCGAATAAAAATGTTTCGGAACAAGAAAAATACATTCACTTTGGAACAAATACCAACGATTATAATCAACACACCTTCCGATGAAATTAAAATTAGCGAAACATCTTTGAACGAGAAAAATGAGGAAGAAGAGGGAGAAAATGAAGAGACCAAAAGGCTTTTGACCCTTAATAGGAGGAACAGCATATCGTTACCTAACTTGGATGATATGCAAATCATAAAGGATCAAGTTGATGTGAGTTAATTTGTAAATATAATTTTATTTTTATGTATAAATGCAATTAATTGAAAAATATATTTTTTGGTGAATTCTATTAATAGATAAAGTACAAATAAAGTGGTATATTATCACATTATATTGACAAAGTGGTTTTGTTCAATTTCAGAGGGTTGATCAAGAAAAATTAGAGGATATACCAGAATCAAATGGTGACCTTGTGAACCCAGATGCTATAGGATTTAGGTGAGTACATTTTGATCGCATGCGTGGTATTGTTTAGACCTTAGACAAAAGAAGTCTAAGGTTTCGACAAATATCTGTAATTTTCGAATTTTGAGCTGAGAGTAGTAGTCTCCAAAAACACGAACTATTTTACGATTGGCTGAATATTTGGGAAACCACATATTTAATCAATGGTCATTCCCAGTATGTTGAAGTATAGAACAAATGTCTGTAATTTTCGAATTTTGAGCCGAAAATGATCTCAAACGATAGAGTTAGACTCCCAGATGACGAATTCGTGGTCAAATTCAATTCTGTCCGTGGGACCGTCCGTTAGCACAATAACTTTCGAAAGGATTGTCCTAAGGACTTGAAATTTTAAGGATGATTTCGGTTCCCAAGTGCCTTGGTTAAGTTCGTTAACCAGCCAAATCGAACAGGGTGTTCCATAAAATATGGCCATTCAAAATTTTTGTTCCTCAATATCTCAGACAAAACGAAACCCATCGAAATGAAATGTTGCGGCCATATGCAAGATGGTCATAATAAGCTTCATGCAAAATTTTGTGGCCATAGTGTGAACAGAACCAAAGAAAATTCAATTAGAATATTGAAAAGAAGAAACTCCAAACTTCATATTTCCTTTAAAAAATATCCGATTCGGATTAAATTTATTTTATAAATGAAGATTGATACACTGAATGTTCATGCAGAATTTTGTGGCCATAGTGTTAACAGAACCATAGAAAATTTAATTGGAATATTGAAAAGAAGAATCTTTATCTTTCCATAACAGGACATCCGATTCGAGTGATTTTTTTTGTGAATAAAGACTGTTGTACTAAATCTTCATGCAAAATTTTGTGGCCATAGTGTCAACAGAACCACAGAAAATTCAATTGGAATATTTCCATTAAAGGATAACCGATTCAAGTGAAATTTATTTTGTGAATCAAAACTAATATACTGAATGTTCATGCAAAATTTCAAGAAGATCGCATCATCAGAACCGTAGAAATTAATTTTTGTAATTATATATTTCTTATATAGGTACATATTTCATATTTTGAATCATTTCCAGAATATAATTCCGATTCTGCATTTATATATTTGGTACCTATCATTCTCAAATCACATATAAAATTTCGAGGTGATAGTCTTATTGCTCCACCAAAGAACGAGCGCTCAAAAGCTCTTGCTCAGGGCTTTTCATAATTTTTTTTTCTAAAATTCTAATGAAGCTAGAAACTTGAAATTGAAATTAGTACCGCGGGTATTTTTTCAATATTCTTGTTACATTATACAGGGATGAAATTAACAACTTCTTCTCGAAAAAAAGTGATGATGTTAAGTGAGGGTTCTTTATTTCACCCCCGTATTGTAACAGGAATATTGAAAAAATATCCGTGGTTAGTCCTCGAGTTTCTAGCTTTACTAGAATTTTCGAAAAAAAAAATAAAAATTTAATTTTAGTCACCACCTCTTAGTGGTGGTATCTCGGTAAGAAGTGGGCTGAGGAAATTTTGGTATAGGAAAAACCAAACTTAATTTCATACGAGCTAATCACCTTCTACAGTTTGCCACATAAATTTAGGAACATCATGGATGAAGAAAAATTTACAAAAATTCTGTTATTTTACGATTTTTTTCACAAATTCAGCAGAAAATAAATTCTAAAGGTCATAAAGGGTTTTCCAATAAGAGGTGTTATTTTGAATAGCCCGCTATTTCGGTAGATGTCACGTTTGAAGCTGTCATTTTTTGACATTTGACAAGTGGAAACTACGCCATTAATACAAATGGATCGATGCACGCTTCAAGAACGCATTGAATTCATTAAAATTCACTATAAAAATGGTGAAAATTTGGCAGAGACGGTTCGTAAAACTCGAACATTTTTGGGTCGTCGTGAAGCACCTTGTCGGACCGTTAGTGATGTGAAGACTAAAACCCGTGCACGTCGCTCAAGAACAGCCGAGAATATTGCTGCGGTAGCCGAAAATGTTGAAGAAAACCCAGGTTTGTCTATTCTTCGCTATCGAGAGATGATTAATGATTTTTATGGCCGAAATTGTATAGTATTGACCTGGACAACGTTTACTTTCAACAAGACGGCTCTACGTGCCACACAAGCAACAAAACCATTGATCTTTTGCGGGAAAAGTTTCCGGACCGTGTTATCTCTCGAAGAGGTGATCACAATTGGCCACCGAGATCTTGTGATTTAACACCTTACGACTTCTTCCTTTGGGGCCACGTGAAAGGGAAGGTCTACGCCAATTGCCCAGCGTCGATTCAAGACCTCAAAGATGGAATTCGTGAGGCTATCGAGGACATAGGGCAGCCACTTTGAGGTTTGGTTATGGAAAATTTCATTAAAAGGATATGGTCCTGTAAGCGTGGTCGTGGTGATCATTTGCCTGATGTTATTTTCCATTATTAACGGCATAGATTCTTCTTTATAATGAAATAACCATCCGATCATTTAAATTGAAAAATGGAATTTTTCTTTGAATAGGTATCAAAATATCCAGTTCTTTAATAGTAGCAAACATAATTACTGTGAGAAACAAGTATATATATATATATATATTCTTTTGAAATCAAGAGCTAACATAATACAATACATAAAACACAAATAAAAAATCCCTAACAAGTAAAACTAACTAATGATCTATTTCAGTAATCACTTATGACATTATCTATAATTTCGAAACACGATGCAATTATCTTTTTTTCCTTATCTATGGAATCGTATCGAGATTCTATATAAGTGTATATATGTATATAAAAAAGTTGTAACGATGGAGAGAACAAAGGGCTTATTATTTTTGGAAGAGGAACTTGGTTTAACGAAAAAGTGAGTTATGGAATTCAAACTTAAAAGGTTTTCATCATAAAAACATGAACACAAATATTCAAATGAATATAAATATTGTAGAAACTCGTTGAAATCATCTCATGACCTAACAATAAAATATATCTCAAGTATCAATATACAGGCTGTTCGAATTTAGCGTTGAGATATTCCAGGAGATAACCTTGTAAGGAGAGGTGTAGAAAATAACATATCTATTCAAGTATTTTTAAAATGAGACAGTAATTAACTCAGTTCCACACAGATTGCATGGTTATATTTTAATGTTATATGTTGGTGTTAGGAAACTTTCTGTCACGATTTTCTAGAAAAAAAAAATTGAAATCCCCGAAATAAGCTGACGAATTCTGACTATCACAAAAATTGTATTCTATGGTTCTGATGATGTAATCCTCTTGAAATTTTGCATGAACATTCAGTATAGTAGTTTTCATTCTCGAAATAAATTTTACTCGAATAGGAAATATAAACAAAAAATTTTGCATGAGGCTTGTTATCAGCATCTAGCATTTGGCCGTAACATTTCATTCCGATTGGTTTCGTATTTTCTGAGATATTGTGGAACAAAAATTTTGATTGGCCATATTTTATGGAACACCCTGTACGATTTGGCTGGTTAACGAACTTAACCGAGCCATTTGGAACCCGAACTCATCCTGAATATTTCAAATCTTAAGGACAATCCCTTCGAAAGTTATTGTGCTAACGGACGGCCGGACAACCCCACGGACAGAATTGAATTTGACCACTAATTCGTCATCAGGGAGTCTAACCCTATCGTTTGAGACCATTTTCGACTCAAAATTCGAAAATTACAGACATTTGGGCAAAACGATACAGCACTCGTTTAAGTAGAACAAGCGCTCAAAAATAGATAGGTATACACACTACTATTAATTTCGTCACAATCAATTGATGGAGAAACATCTACAAAATCGGTAGAATGGTTTTCAGGCAGAGATACAAATAACCTACCCAAAAAACTCGTTTTTCATCAATTAGAAAAGAATGAAAAATTCCTAGTTCAAAAAGGATAAAACCTCTTCAGAAATTAAAGATTTTGGGGAGTATTTTCTATATTTATAAGAAAAATTTTACAAGATATCAATTGTTAGAAACCCTTCTTTTAGACTTCTACAACCCTGCATGGTCAACATTTCAATGTAAAAGTTTCAAGAATATGATTTCTCCGCCGTAAGCACTACAACCGAATAAACTGAAAATTTCAGGAAAGGTTTATTGCATGAATATCTCAGCTTAATGGATCAAATCGGTTAAATAGTTCCAGAGTTATGCCAATTTAAAATTTCTGAAAAAACCATCAGTCAGTGTCTAATAAAATTTGTATATTCGTAAACCCTGACCAAAATAAGGAAACTTGAATGTACTAATCCAGTCTAGACAAAATTTCTAGAAATTATTTGCATTCTTGAAACCAACAAGTGGACAATCACTTGGAAGCAATAAAAGTTCAAGTTGCAAAGTTGCACTCTGGTATGCTATACGAAAGAGCCTCAACCACCTACCTACTGTCGTGAGCAGAATGTTCATATCTTTAATTAAATAATGTCTTTCGTTTTATTGTCGGATATATCACTCTTTATGTGATATGATCTGCAATAGAGTACCTAATACTACAAATCTATAGCAGCTTTTCACTGGGCTGTTGAAAATATATTTTTTTAAAGATTATGAGGGAGAAATGAAATAATAAAATGAAAAAATTAATCAGAATTAGAAAAACAATAATCAAAATTTGAATATCCAGGTGATTATTGGTCTCATTATAGGTACTCATCAATTAATTCAACTCAAAATTTTCAGAGTAGGTTCAAAATTTGAATAGGAATAGGAGAAGGTCCCAGGATATTTAAATTAGAATTTTCGTTATCCCAAGAAGAACACAAAAGCTTTCGATTTTACGTCAAGGTTGTTCCTTTTAGACATTTTTGAGCGATTGTTCTCCTTAAACGAGTGCTATATCGTTTTGCCCAAATGTCTGTGATTATCGAATTTTGAGCTCTGATGACGAATTCGTGGTCAAATTCAATTCGGTCCGTAGGGCCATCCGTCCGGCCGTTAGCACAACTTCGAAGAGATTGTCCTAGAGACTTGAAATTTTCAGGGTGTGTTGGGTTCCTAAATGGCTCAGTTAAGTTCGTTAACCAGACATATCGTACAGGGTGTTCCATAAAATATGGCCATTCAGAATTTTTGTTCCTCAATATCTCAGACAAAACGAAACCCATCGGAATTAAATGTTGCGGCTATATGCAAGATGCTCATAATGAACTTCATGCGAAATTTCGAGGCCATAGTGTAAACAGAACCATAGAAAATTCAATTGGAATATTGAAAAGAAAAATCTTAATATTTTCATAACAGGATATCCGATTCGAGTGACATTTTTTCTGTGAATAAAGATTGATATAATGAATTTTCATGTAAAATTTTGTGGCCATAGTGTTAACAGAACCATAGAAAATTCATTTGGAATATTGAAAGAAGAATCTTTATATTTCCATAACAGAATATGTGAATAGAGTAAAATTTATTTTGAGAATGAAAACTACTATACTGAATGTTCATGCAAAATTTCAAGGGGATCGCATCATCAGAACCATAGAATTTAATTTTTGTAATTATTTATTTTTTACATTACATTTCATTTTTTGAATAACTTCCAGAATATAATTCCAATTGGGCTGAGATTCTGCATTTATATATTCGGTATCAATCCCAAATCCCATTTAAAATTTTGAGATCATAGTCTTATTGCTCCACCAAAGAACGAGCCATCAAAAGCTCCTGCTCAGGGCTTTTCTTACATTTTTATTACTACTTTAATCTACATATTCACCAAATATGCTTGTGGCCATTTTGAAGATAATGGACTTTCAGAAAATAATAGCGATTATCTATTTTTCGTTTCGTAGTCAGGTTTTCGAAAAATAAAATATTTAACTCAACGAAATAAGCTAACGAATTCAACGAGTTCAAGTTGAGTGTGACGTACGCGTTGGCTTTAAATTCATTGTTTGCATGTTAAATCACAGTTTACAACGATGCAAACTGGCCACTTTGTTGTGAATCGTTATCCCAACTAATTAAGCTTGCTCGTACGTCATCATGGCGCGACGTTTGAATTTACGAATAGTTAATTACCTACTCGAAAGTTATTGAGGTTAGAAACTTTTGAATGAGACACCCAGTACATATACGTCGAAATGTTCTATTTCGATAAAAAAGCTCCACTTTAAAAACCCTCCTTTATCTTTATATGAATATTTCATCTACTCTGGATTATAATATAGGTGGACACAAAAATGTTTACACACTATACGTCTCTTTATTGTCTCCAGGAAAAAATATATCCGGTATATTAGGTATGCTGTCATTCAATAATATTAATGCCAATTGAAGATATCCCTCCTCTTAGTCATGTAGGGTCAACAAGCCACTCAAAATGACTTAATATAGTCGTAAGAACTCTCTCTGTTTGTCTCGAGAAGTTCTTCTTAAGGTGGTGAACGATTTCCGAGAAAGATAAGGCAGTCGAATCTTCCATGGTATGTTTATTCACTTTCTTTTATTTCGATATTATAATTGAATAAACCGGCAAAAAACTCGGTCACCTGAAATTTTGCTTTGTTGTCCAAGAACTTTCGTGATTTTTCAACGATTTCAATTGTTCCTACGTCAAATTGTAGATAAAAATTCTTTGGTATCAGAACAAACTCCAGCAAAGTTTTCCAAAAATTTTAATAGCATATTTAAACAGCCTTTGGAAGACGAATACGAGTTGACAGTTTTTAATTTATTTTAGGAGCCCTATAAAACACGAGTCATAAAACTATACATAATATAATTCATTAAGTAGATGTAACTCATACAATTTTTTTTGATCCCACAACTTTATTCTTAGGGGTTGAAAATAACAACCCCCCAAGGTTTTCCTTCAAAAATTGTTTTCGTGGGATATATTTTCGAAAAATAAAATTCTCTTATGGTTTCCCATTCAATTCTGGAGAAGAAAAGTCTCTTGCAAAATTTCGATACAGTCGATACTTTTCTCGGAAAAAATAAAACTTACAAGCAGTTATGATCACTGTTCATTCCAGTTCATCGTATGTTTAATAGAATGAATATTCTAAGATAATGTTCATGCTCAAAATTTGTTTTTTCAATTATGCTTATCAATTGAAAGAAAGTTCTATTTGTGGTATTAAAATATTACGGGTATAATTTTCTTCCGGAAATTAGTAATTAAATCTTCAGAAAGATTTTTAGAACATCCTTATCTCCTGTCATAGACATACAATATTTTAAGAATATTCATTCTATGGAACACTTATACAATGAAATGGAATGAACAGTGATCATAACTGCTAGTAAGTTTTTATTTTTTCTGATAAAAGTATCGACTGTATCGAAATTTTGCAAAATACTTTTTTCTCCGGAATTTAATGGGAAACCATAAGAGAATTTTATTTTTCGAAAATCTATCCCACGAAAACAATTTTCGAAGGAAAATCATAAGGAATGGTTATTTTCAACCCCTAATAATAAAGTTATGGGACCAAAAAAAATTGAGTGAGTAACATCTACTTAATGAATCATATTATGTAAAGTTTTATGACTCAGCGTTTTTAAGAAGCCGTAAAAAATTAAAAACTATCAACTCGTCATCGCCTTCCACACTTCGAATAGAAAAAGAGTTAGAGAAATGGCATCTAGCAGGCTTACTTGAGAGATAGATGTTTAATTATTATTGATTCATCTACAATTTGTATTAATCCCTTTTTGTTGGGAGATTAAATTAAAATAACTTGAATGAGAATTTATAGTTATTCCCAAAAAAAAAATCATTCCAGAAATAATGGACCCTCAGAAAATAATACCGATTTTCCATTTTTCGTTTCGGTTCAGGTTTTCGAAAAAAATTTTTGAAATCACCAAAATAAGCTAGCAAATTCAAACGATCAGAATTGGTGGTTGAGTGTGACGTACGCGTTAGCATTCATTTCACTGTTTGACTGTTGAATCACAGTTTACGATGCCCAGTGGCCACTCTGTTGTGAATCGTCATCCGCACTAATTAGGCTTGCTCGTACGTCATCAGGTCACGACGTTTGAAATTACGAGAAAAGAAGTGGTATTTTCAAATTTAAAATGAAAAATTAATTACTGAAAATTTTAAGCGAATCATTGGATATATTTAGATTTATCACTACTCTTAATGCTGTAATATGAAAAAATAATATTTTAACATACTGGAAATGTCCATTGTGAAAGAAAAGCAATACCAGAATAGAAATAGAATATTATGTTGTAACGTGGTTTTCTCGGCGAAACTTACCTCGAGCGCCAGCTATTCTTTTTTCTAATAAGGGAGAATAGCAAACCTACCAGGGCAGCTGCTAGTCAGAGACAGAGTTCGTCGTTATCTAAGATATTAGCGATAACAGAGAAAATCAGAAATAGAGCAAATTTACACACAGTTTATTCAAATAGCGAAAATAGTTGTACAACAATACAGTGAAATAAGACGCTATATGAAATCATACAAAATATAAGCTTGGTCAGTTTTGTCTGACTGCGAGCACTTTCATAAGAAACAAATATTTTCCCGGTACGAGTCAGTCAGAATAGAAAGTAAGTTAATTTAAACGGTGAATTCAATATATGATAAAATAAGGAAACAGGAATAAAAGGGGTCAGTATAAGAGTGCACAACGGTTATACTTGTCCGATATTCTTTCAGTCCCTAGAATTCACCACGTACCACTACTTATCATCAGATATTCTAGGTTTCCAAGAGGAAATTAAGTTGTTGCCATGTCTCTTTTTCATAGATACTTCGCAATAAATCCTTTGATACTCGTAGGACAACATCTACATCTTTTAAAAACAAGTTCATCCAAGTTGCGTGGCATATATTTCAATATCTTGTATACCAAGTGACGCTTTCATGTTATGAATATCAAGAAACGTTGTTTCGAATGAAAGAGTTCAAATAAGAGGATTTAAGAAATAAATATTGTCTTAGTGATAATGAACTGAAAATAAATCAGTTCAAGAAGGTACAAGGAAAAATGAGTTTCTATTGAAGTTATTCCTTGTTCGTCTATTTTGAACGTGAGGTTCGATCAGTACAGTTTTAAATGGTAAAAAGTTGTTATAGAATGAAACCAAATTTTTTCGAATGACTCAAACGAATATTTCAATTTAACGGTGAGTTAATGAACGATTAATTGAATGAACTAATAATTTATCAGGTATTTCATGAGGAAACTTTATATCGGAGTGTTATCTATTGCATTTTCTTCTCCCCCTTTCAATTTGGTTTGTCATCAAAATCTCTGATCTTTTTTCGTGAATTATTTAATTGTTTTAATTCAGTTTATCTTTCTCAAACTGGATTTATTCTTGATGCCCAGATGTTTTTGAGATGTCTACATAGTCATCAATCTGAAGATTCCAACTCCTATAATAGGATCAAGTTTTAAAAAGATCAAACAAATTTTGGCGATAAAAAACAAGAACATATCAGTCATTGATGATTGATTTTCAAAAACAATCCACCGAGACAAATACATATAACCAAAAGTAATGAATTATAGTAAAGAAAAAAAATGTAGAATTAGCCCGAATATTAGTTCAGTAAGTTCTCCTAAAAACTTTTTCATCCGTTTAAAATCACCGGCAAAAAAATCGATCCACTCAAAAAATAAAAGTTTGTTAATTCAGAAATATGTTATTTCAAGTCCGATTTGATTAAATTTTAATTCAATTGTAAGTATGCTTATCTTTAATCGATCAACAGTTTTGAATTTCAAGAAAACTCGGCGTACGTCATTTAATACAGGGTGAAACAAAATATGCTTTTTACCCTAAATTTAGAACCACCCCTGGTGTGTTCCAGTTTTTCCACCGTGTGATTTCTTATTTCATCGTCAAGACACATCTTCTCTTGACCATTCAATTCTTTATTTATAACAATAACTCAATTTTTGTTAAAGCTACAGGGTTTTCAGAGCAACATTAAACTCCACAATTTCGCTAATGCTATGAAAGTACCTTCATATATTTAACCTTAAATCGGAACCGTATGAAAATAAACTGGAAACTGAGTGAAAACAAAAAACAAGAGAAGGTTGATATCCAAGAATTCAATTGGCCTGCTCTAAGCCCAGATTTGAACCCAATTGGGCATGTTTGGATGCCCTAGGGAGGAAAATTCGATCTCGCGTACCAACTCCTGAAAATTTGCAGCAGCTCAGTGATGCTCTAATAATCTAATTGATTCAAAACCTCGTTGAGGACATGCCAAGATGATTTGAACCTGTTATTCGCGCCTGGGCGGCAAACACGTAATGTTTTTCACTTAGTTTTCAATTAATTTTCATCAGGACAGAATTTAAGATAAAAATTTTTTATATACTTTTAAACCCTTAGCAAGGACATGTCGAGACGAATTGAACCTGTTATCCGCGTCTGGGCGAAAAACACATTATGTTTTTGACTTAGTTTTCAGTTTATTTTCATTAGTTCAGAATTTCCGGTTGAATTGGATGAAGTACTGTTGTAGCTTTAGCGAAATTCACTGTTTCACAAAAATTGAGCTATTGTTATAAATGAAGAATTAAATTGTCAAGAGAACATGTATCTTGATGATGAAATAAGAAATCACACCATGGAACAACTGGAACACACCAGGGGTGGTTCTAAAGTTCAAATTCAATTGAATCGGACTAATAACATATTTTATGAATTAACAAACTTCATCGATTTTTTGAGTGGATCGATTATTTTGCCGGTCAGTTTCGTTAAAACGAAAAAATGTTTATCGAATAAGTCGACTCGTTTTGTTCTCGTTTAGAAATGTTATTGTCGCTTCGTTATCATACAGGATTCGTATATTTCATATTATTTATTATTTCATCATACTTTATATTATTTATTATTTTGAGATTGTTGAAGAGTAACGTCCATGATTATAAATATTGAATGAATCGTTTACAGGAATTTGGACCAGATTTTATTTTGATTTCTTAAATACTGCCAACGTTTCGAATCTTTTGTGATTCTTCCTCATGGCTCGATATTCATTTCAATCAAATATCGAGCCTTGAGGAAGAATCACAAAAGATTCGAAACGTTGGCAAGTATTTAAGAAATCAAAATAAAATCTGGTCCAAATTCTTGTAAACGATTCATTCAATATTATTTATTAGGTATGTTATCGACCTGAAACTTTCTAGATAATAGTTTCATTGAATACTGCATTTAATTTTTATCTGCTGAAGCAAATTATAATATGAGAGTTATTATACAGGGTGTTCGTATAAAAAGGTTAGTTCGTTAAGTGATTTTATGGAAATGTAGTTTTGTTCTGTATTTATAACCAAAAGGAATTTTGACGTGATAAATGGACATGCACTAGTATATTATCCAACGAGAACAAAAGAAACTTACCTATTTTGATGTTTTTTCTCTTCTTTTCTTACAGAATTCCTCTGCGTAATGCTAGAAGAAAATCTGTTACTGTCCCAAGGATGCTCAGACAGACAGGAGATGAAGAATCTTCACCAGCAAACTCAATCACATCAAACAACTCTCTTGCGAGCCTGCTTAGGGAAAAAATGCAGGTAAGAAACAAATCTCTCAATCTATATTTCAAAAGAAACCGATTTTTTCAACAATACCTTTATAACAATGCCCAAATATCCTTCAGTTATCGAATTCTGATCAGAAAATAGTACTAAAAGGATTTATTCAGTCAAGTACAGTGGAACTTCCCTATACGAAAGTATGGACAGTGCAACCTTAATATAACGAACCTCAATATAACGACTTCCTCCTCATGATTTAACGAATTTTTCATAATCCCCTTGAATCGTCCATAAGAGTCAATGTAAAACATACCTCTACATTACGAAATTTTTTAACCAACAACCTCTTTATAACAATTTTCAACTACCCAAAAGAGTGTGAATACCTCTACTTAACGAATTTCCGTCAACTCAAAACCTCTATATAACGTTTTCACCAATAACCAGGTATGTAGGTATGTGATTCAGCCGCGACAAAGTTTCGACGCGTTTTACGTAAAATACGAAGTTAGTTGATGGAAAGTAATCAGTGTTGCTCCTCACTTTTTTGCAATGGCTCAGAAACGTAAAAGGCGTTCCTTATCTGTCGCAGAAAAGCGAAGCATCATTAATTAAATGTTGACAAAAATCCTTCTACAAAAAAATTAGACATAGCTAATAAGTTCGGGATTCCCGCAAGTTCATTGGCTACAATTTCAAATCTAAAGATAAGTTTTTCCGACAAAATTGGTTTGCCTTCAAACATCAGAAGATTGAAGCCGTGGAAAACAAACTACAATTTATTACTTTTTTCACGTCAAGATGAATAAAATTAGATTTAGGCTTTTATACCAATTGGTTGATTTTTCACCCTCTTTTTATTAAGTTCTGCTGCGAATTTTTGAAAAGAAAAAAACCTACCTACTCACTTTATTGTTTTGAAAAAGAAAATATAAAATAAATGAGTAATTTGATAAAAATGAGTTGTTTCATTTATATGAGCAAAATTAGTTCGCAATAACAAGATGAGTACGTAATGTCGAGGTGAATAAAACCTCGGTATAACAAATTTTGGACCAACCTCACCTCAATATAACAAACCTCAGTTTTACAACTACTTTGATATAACGAATATTTACTGGTTCCCTTCCGATTTGTTATATCGAGTTTCCACTGTATTACGAATTTCGTACAAGACATTGCACCTTGAATCCAAATTCCATGTTAAAAACACCCCTCTAAAACGAAGTAAGTTCTCTCTATAACGAAATATTAAAAAAAACATCACTCTTTGAATGGGTATTGGTAAGAAGGTATAAGGGTGGGTTTTTTTCAGATAATTTTCCGGACGTACGTAATAAATCCCGACCTTAACTAAATCATTACGTTAGGCAGAGAAATCCTTCTCAAACAGTTTAAAATACACTGTTTGGTCTCAACCATTACGCTAGTATGAAAGTTGTGCGAAAATGTCTAAAAGGAAGTGCTTAAGTTAGAATAATAAACTTAAATTTATCAGTGAAGTCGACCGCGACATTGCCGACTATAGAAACAAATTTTCTATATAACAAAATTTCTTTACAACGAATTTTTTTGCGGATTTAGCGCTTCCGTAATTGGAAAGTTTCACTGTATTTGGGATCTTGGTCGTAACTGCATGAAACCAAATTTTTGAATTTTGCTCAAAAATTCGTGAATTTTCGATACGATCTGATTGAAATTGAGTAATCAGATTTAAAATTAATATAAGGATGCTCAAGCAAAAATGTATGACAATCTTATTCCTTGAAGATTCAAAACAACATAGCATTTAGGGGCATTGGGCAATTTGCACATAAGTAGTAGCATTGTTTAAGAAGAATCTTCTCCTTAAACAATAGTAGTAGGTACTTGTTACAACGGAGCAAATAAATAAGAAGAAATAAGGAAAAGATACAATTTATGTATGGATCACATTTGCCGGTATATAGAATCATTGTATAAGGTATCCTTATACAATGATAGAATATATGATTTGGCATGTTTCGTTTGTTATCAAGAAAATGTTTCTTGTTATAAAATATAATATTTGATGAATAATATGATTGAGAAACAGTTTGCTGCAATGTCTCTTTAATTTCAAGAAACACAATCATATATACAGTAGGTTGCCAAATTATTAGGGACACTACTAGTTTTCTGTAATTTTCAAGTTTATATTAATTTTATGAGCAAATAATTGATGTTAGGTATTGTAACTTTTTCTTTATTTATTGGAGGTTTTTACTAGGACAGAAAAACACATATTCCATAGTCACACGTAATTATTTTTTCCATATACCTATATATTGTTTTGAAATCAAGAGCTAACATAATACAATACATAAAACAAAAATAAACCCTAACTGAGGTTGGTGCAAAACGGGGAACCATACTATTTTTCGTATGATACCATAAAATATGATGACGAAAAATAAAAATCCCTAACTGAGGTTGGTGCAAAACGGGGAACCATACTATTTTTCGTATGATACCATAAAATATGATGACGAATGGTTAACAAAAAAAATCTAATATTTGGTAATGCCGCCTTTGTCTGCAATTAAGGCTTTCAGACGTCGGGGCATGCTTTCAATGCAAATTTTGCATTGTGCTGTATATTGGGGCTGTGATGCCACAACCTAATAAGTGTTTCAATTAGTTTCCGTTTGGTGGTGATAACTTCTTTGGCAACCTTACTCGTGAGTTCACAAAGGTTTTCAATGGGGTTCATATCTGGTTAATTCCCCAGCCAGGGCAAAACCTTCACGTTCTTGGCGGCCAGAAATGCAGTAACACTCCTGGCTTTATGGCACGGTGCCGAGTCATGCATAAACACGTATCCTCATCATCAGGAAACCATTCTTCAACCTGTGGTTGTATGTCCCTAAATCAAGGCATACTGTCACAATACAGAAACAAATAAATGGAATAGAATTAACATAAAACACGCTGCAGGTCGCTGACGGTAAGTATCAGAAAAAATGGTATTCAGAAGAAACCTTCAGAATTAAATTATCTTTCGAATAACTCAATAAAAAATGTATGACTTTTACGCACATCTCAAGTCAGCATTGATTTGTACCAAATACCGTCAACAGAATAAAAAAATTTTCATCCCTTTTCGAGAAAATTTAGGTAACCAAGATAAGTGAATCACCCTGTACTCACATATCAAATCAAATATAGCTTCAATACGTTTTTATTATCTCAAAGTGACGATTATTATCAACGTATCTGTGTCATTAATATCTTATTAAATACGGTGACCCATAGATTAACTTTTATTTTTACCCAAACACCCAATTGCTCAACATTATCTCATACAAACACGAAGCTAATAGAAACATCGTAGAAAACGCTATAAAGTCCATACTTAAAGGTGTACACTTTCGATTTTAATACGAGTTATTTATTTTCAAAACATAAATAGAATGGTAGCACGAGAATATAATTTCTACTGTGCTATTTCATTGTTTTAGTTAATCGGTCCTGTGCGTTATGTGACAGATGAATGATTTGGCAAAATGTGTGATTTTGAGTTATTGAAAACATGTGTAATTTCTATTGTAAAATGAAGAAATGGAGTGAAAACGATCATAAATCGTGTGGGAAGTTTATTAGGACACCATGTAGTGATGGAAAATCATATGAATGAATATTTCCTTGGTGGAAATATTAAAAATAAACAAATTATGGACGGCAGGAATCATATATATCATGGACCTTTTGAGGGTCAGAAAAAAACAGGTTTTTGGAGGGTACGTATTTTTCCAGGATTACAAGAAGGGTGGACGAAATAGTTACAACCAAAAATTGATATTATCTGTCTCATTTCACGGTGAAACTAAAAAACACCAATGTTGAAAGATTTCGCGTTTATACAGGATGAGTCGGTAGGAACGAGCCAAACTCCAGGAGCGTATTGTACACTTGAGAATAATTCAAAAAACGTATGTTCTTATACGATTCTCATTTGTTTTCGAGGTACCTACAGTGTGTTGAAGTAAGAAATTTTTTCAAATTTTTCTCTTTTAGTATCTACACAACTGAAATTTGGCAAGAATATTATAATTGGAAATTCACACCATATGACATGCCAATTTCAATAGCTAATCCACAGGGTGATATTTTTTTTCTGGAACACCACCCCTTGTTTTCCTCCAGAATTTTTTTTTGGTGAGCCATTGTTAATTTGATAAAATGTAAAAAGAATCTTTGGTGATATTCTAAACTTTATGGTCTCTTGTAGTTTTGTCGTATCTGCTACCGATTACGTAAAAAAAATTTGAACGATTCTCTCGTAAACCTTAGAAAAATTGAAATTGTCAAGAAAAATCCAGTTAGTAAGCTGTGGTGAATAAATTCCTTATTCGTTTTTGAAGGTAGTTGCCCGATCTGTAGCAATGATTCATATTATGAGTTTTTTTGAATCATTTTCACGTGTACGATACGCTACTGGGTTTCGGCTAGTTCCTCCCTACTAACCCTGTATTGCTAACTGTTGAAAAATCGTCAATTTCCATCGGTTTGTAATAATATTTCTGGTGAAATTCGAAACACTACGCAAATAATGAGTATGTTTTTGATATTATTCATCATTTTTTCCATAGGTATCTACATTACGAATTATATAGATATAGATCATTAACCATTGGAAAAATTACGAATGAATGTATATCTATACAGGGTGACCCATGGTCGTTTGTACCCTAGACGTTTACGAGGAACGGGAAGTATCAAAAGTATTGAAATTTAATATGAGACTCCCTGTATAAAATACCACTCTTAAATTACTCGTACTGAAGGTTTTTTGATATAATTTCAATACCTTTCTCTGTTTTTTCAGTCTTTCCTTTTTTTCGAACAATATTCCTCAAAAACTGAAATTTTAGGAATAAATTACCAATATCTTGTGAATCATTCGAGTAGGTACAATAAAATGTGTGTCCAATCATACAGAATCCGAGACATAAAAAAATGCGTTCTATCAATTAGAATGTCCAGTATATCATAAGATATACTGAAGAGAATTAAATTTCTTTCAAATGATATATACCATGTTACTACCTATTGTATACAGGGTGTATCAGAATAACACCGAAAACATGAAAGGGGTGATTCCTCAGATCATTCAGATGAAAAAAGTTTCCCATAAATGTAGGTCCGGAAATGCATTGTTTTCAAGATACAGGGTGTTGAAGTTTTACTTGAAAACTTATTACATATGGTACAGTACTGAGATATTTTAAAACTAACAATTATTTTTAAATTCTTCCTTCAAATTGTGATAAAAAATCTCTTCTGCATTTTTTCGTTTGGGTCGCCGTTTTTGAGTAAGTTTCCCATTTCATTTTTTACTGTATATGTAGGTATTATATTATATTGTATATCCAAAGTGTCAGGTTTTCGAAATAAAAGCAAGGTTTCATACCAACGGGTATTTTAAAGTTGATTTTTATCAGATATCTATAGACATGCTTTTATAAGGGATCTTGGAGTAAACTAAAAATGATACACAATATACAGGGTATCTCATATTGAATTTCTCAGTTGTTAGTACTATTTGGGATAACCGGCAACACCGCTGCTCTGAAAACATATTAGATCGAGCAGTGTTACTTGGTCATGATATCAAATTTTCAACAACTTCGCACTTCCCGCAAACATAGTTGATAGTTTAAAGAGGGGTTACAGTTCACTGCGACCTTAAGGTCTATTGTGCCCCCTTACAGAGCTGTTCTGGCCAAAAGCCTTCACAGCTCGCCTTCCAGTTCCAGAGATCTAATGAAATCTAATAACTGTGAAGGCTTCAACGAGGCTAGTTCCTCACTCTTACAAGTTTCTCGTCCAAGGCATTCCTTCCTCAGGCTCGCAATGCCAAGGCATTCCGTGACTAGGTGAATGGGGGTTTCTTCCTCCTCCCCACAGAACCTACACTCGTCAGTGTCCGACAATCCCATCCTCAACAGTGCTTCCTGAGGCGACAATGTCCTGTAAGAAAGCCAGTGAGGAGGTGTAATTGCTTCTTACCAAGATCCAGATATCTTTTGGATCCCGCTGTCTCGAAGTTCCGAAGGAACTCAGTGGAATGATCCATCCCTGGGAGATTCCGCCAGAGTTTTTCCCTCTCGGCTTTCTCCTTCTCCAGAAACTCCTTCTTATAGGTACATTTATACCACAGAAGGGTTCTGGGCCAATGAATGACATTTGTGCGCCCTCTTTGGCAAGTGTATTGGCCTCTTCGTTTCCTTTGATTCCCGAGTGTCCGGGAACCCAGATTAAAAAGACCTTATTTATCTTGCCTACCTCGTTGAGTTTGTTCCGGCACTCCCAGATCATTTTAGAGTCGATGACGTAGGAGCTCAGTGCTTTAATAGCAGCTTGACTATCTGAGTGTATGGCTATATCACACTTCTTTCTAGTTTCTTTCTAGATTTATAGTTTCTTTCTAGATTTATATCTAGACATCTTTCAATAGCTAAGATTTTCGCTTGAAAGACGCTCATATAGGAGCCTAGCGACAGTGCACACTTGGTGCTTGGCCCGTATATCCCGGCGCCTGCTCCTGTAGAGGTTTTGGAACCATCTGTATACCATTTTACGGTATTTTCTTTGAGATTATAGTCGGTGTATTCCCGTTTCCAATCATCTCTTTTACTTGGCAATGTCATGAAGTTTTTCTCAGTGATTACTTTCTTGATCATTGCATCACTAGGGAGATTCGCAGATGAGATGTAGTTATTCAGAGAGGACCAGACTCTTTGATTCTTTATTCTCTCATTACCTGCACCTTCCTTAGATATTCTGAGAATAGCCTCATGGGCTACCCTATCAACCACTAGATGTAGAGGTGTGAGGTCCGTAATGACCTCAAGTGCACGTTCTCATAGCTCCAGTGATGCACACACAGGCAAGCCTCTGTACTTTATCGAGCCTTTTCCTCGTACTCACCTGACTTGCCTTGGCAAACCAGGCTACTGCCCCATATGTGATTATAGGTCTCACAAGCATGACGTACATCCATCGCAGTATTTTTGGGTTACAACCCCAATTTTTGCCGCATAGACGTCTGCACGCCATTAGAGCCCTTTTAGCTCTGACAGTAGCAGTATCAACATGCTTATTCCACAGAAGTTTACTATCCAGTGTTATTCCTAGGTATTTAACTTCTGACTTCCACTCCAAGATATTTCCGTTTAATATAACGTTTTCATGTCGGAAGTTTTCTTTTCCGAGTGAACGGAATTACTAGTCTTGTTTGGGTTGATGTTCAGCCCCACAGACAAGCACCACTGCTCAATAATTCTAAGCCCTTTCTGCAGTAAGTCGCAAAGAGTGCCTCGAATTTGCCTCTAATTATTAGGACTATGTCATCAGCATAGCCTACACATTCGAAGCCAAGCTCCGTTAGCCTATGTAGTAGTTCGTCCACTACTAGGCTCCATAGAAGGGGAGATAATACTCCACCCTGAGGTGTCCCACGAGTAGCCTTGACAGAGACAGATTTACCCCCCATCGATGTTCCAGCTATTCTCGTCGATAACACCTCATACATCCATTTGATAATGGTTTTGTTCACTCCTCGCCTTTCAAGTGCATCTTTGACAGACACGTGCGTTGTGTTGTCAAAAGCCCCAGATATATCCAGGAAAGCAAACATATACATACATTTTTTTGTATGTTTTTTACCTATGTTTTTATTTTTTGTTGCAGATGTTCCCATCAACTCTCAAAAAGAAGAAAAGCCCAGATTACAAAATAAGGATATTCGTAGGATTTCTACTTTTAACAATAGTATTTTTAGTTAGTTTCGCCTACGTCCTCTACCATCAAAAAGTTCTACAAAGAGCATATTTCGATAGGATCAAATTCAACCATGTCAAAAGGATAATGAAAATCTTCAACGATGAAGGTCAAGAAATAATCAACGCCAAACTTGGCACGACTCTAAATTTCGAAGCCGTTCATCCGTGTCTACCGAAGGATCAAATCAAAAACAGCATTTGTTTAGAGTGGATGCAGTTAGCCAGGCTGTATTTGAATTCTTATGACCTTAACTCGGATGTCAAATGTTACAATCTTAGATGGATTTCTTTAGGGGACAATGGTGATTTGACAGACTGTTTCGAGTTTTCCCCCAGTGAACATTGGTATGGTGGAGGACAGAATGCTGAGTCTGCTTGGCAGTTAGAAAAAGGAAATCACGACTTTTCGCCATTCATCACAGGTAAGGGGTGTTTCAAATTGCGCGTTTTTTTAGAAAAAATAAAACACATATGCATACATTTTTGAAAACTTTTCATTGGTAATTGAAGTATCAATTATGAAATGTATAATGTACCGGGTTTTTCACTATAATTTGACCCCCCCTGTAACTTTGTTACTAAAGAGATACAAAAAAAGTTTCGTATAAAAGTTTCACGGAATCAACTGAGGTTTTTTCATATGAGTCCAGAAACTGAAATATATACAGGGTGGCCAACATATTGATGGCACCTCCATTTTTTCAAATGGAACACCCTGTATATTTTTCCATGTTTGGCTAGCTCTTTTTCCCCTGATTTCGAATATGTAACAAATATTGGCCTATCTCTTTTATTCTGAGAACCACAGAGTTTAAAATTTTAAGAACCACCTGCCAAGATCTGTAATCATTTTACAAGTGGCAGAGTGCGTTTACTGAAAATGCTCATTTTTGGAGTTATAATAACATCAATGGGAAAATATACAGGGTGAACAACATTGAATGCAGCTATATTTTTCCAAATGGGACACCCTGTCCTGTATATTCATCCTTTTTTTGATAGGCTATTTCCTCCTGATCTCGAATATAAATGAGCCTGTGGATGTCTCTTCAATTTTCAGAGTTTCAAAGTTTTGAAATGATGACACCGAATGAAAAAATATGTGAAATACCTACGAAATTCTTTATATACAAACAATCTTCTTAAAAGTATTATTTTAGAATGAATACTTAACAATTACTCAACCACTGAAAAATGATAAACTATGTTAGTATGGTAAGAATAACATTAACTAAAGAAATTGCTCAAAATGACCACCTTCATTCAATACACATGGTTCATATAGTTGTCCCAAGTTGTTTTATTATCATTATTCTTTGTGCGTTGACGGGATTAGTTCCGAATTATGTGTTTAATATTGGTTGATTTTATATCATTAATATTATTCTCCGCTTTCATTGTCATTATTGCTGAAGTAAATTTTTTCTTTCGGGAACGGCTATAAAAACGTGTCCAACGGTGTTAAATCGGGACTATTTGGTGGCCATAAAATGCCACTTAAATATTCACGAACTTCCAAAACGCTATGCCAGATGGTTATTGAAATTTGAAACTCTGTGGTGCTCAGAATAAGAAAGATAGACCAACATATGTTACATATTCGTAACCAGGGGAAAAAGAGCTAACCAAATATGGAAAAATATACAGGGTGTTCCATTCGAAAAAATGAAGTTGCCATCAATATGTTGGTCACCCTGTAGTTTCTGGACTCATATCAAAAAATCTCAGTTGATTTCGTGAAACTTTTATACGAAATATTTTTTTGTATCTCCTTCAGTAACAAAGTTAAAGGGGGGGTCAAATTATAGTGAAAAATCTCGTACGATAAATATTATCTGCCAAATGGCCTCCTCTTGATAGAAACTGACTCGCGCAACTGCTTCGCGAGGCTGATTCGCGAGTCGCTGTTTCGGCCTGACAGGTTATGCTTATCTCTTTTCATGTAACCTCCCCTGTTGTTATGAAACGCTTTACCTATGGCATCACACAAGACTGTTTTAGACGAATTCACTCGTCTTGATTCATTTTAACGACGCGAAATAATACCGCGAGTCTCTTTGACTCGTTGTCAAAAACTGACAGGCATCGGCTCGTTGCGTAACTGCCTCGCGCAACAAAATTTCTGGAGCGAAAGCGGTATCCACTACGCGCATTTTGTTTCGCGAGTCAATTTCTCGCAATGGAATAGCAACTTGATATGCTTTCATGGCTAATCCTTGTATAAATACGCCATGTTGTGGACCCAATAAGTCCAACTTGTTGTGAAAGTCGTTAAATGAACATTTCAGTCCCTTCACCACCTTTGTCAAGAACCAAATCAATATTTCCCTGTGAACAAGATCGTCACTGTAATTCAGTAATCGCGATTTCATCATCATCGACTAGAGCCTATTAGCGTAAAAAAGGTGTGAATTCTCACACCCTCCAGCGATGCTATCACACTTCCTACTAAGGGGAACATTCACTCATCCAGGATAGCAAGTATCAGGGGATTGAGCTCTGAGGTGTTTGGTGTTCTTCTCCTGGGTCCTGGGTTGTTCGTCCTTCGTTGCTTGGTCCTGGATTTCTCGGTTGATGTCCTGGTAGTCGGTCTTGCAATATATCCCTCCATGGTTGTTCCTGGTGTCCATTGTGACCAACAAACTTCCTTACCGTTCTAGCAGTACCGAGAAGTATAGTCCATTCACGAAAGGTTGAGCCGTCGGTTGGCATGGAAATTTGGCATATTCCACTGTGTATATTAAAATTTTAGGTTATGTTCTTTATTTTCCTGTCAGATTGATACGCAATGTTGTCAATATTGCATAGAGTTGTCTGACAACTCGTAAGCTTGTCGGACGAGGCCGGTTACATTCGGCAACATCGACTTTATTTTACTCTATGACAGCAAATACTGCCAACTTCGGATAAATAAAGAAACGCCTACTATGTGCTCACCTTTCGTGAACGGACTATACTGCTTTTTGCATTACTTTGTAAAGGTTTTCATCCAAATCTAGCTCCTTGAGGTTGGACTTGAGGCTCTTAGGAATAATTCCTGTGGTTGATATGAGAATGGTTCTGGTATAAGACATTCCCCGCTGCCTTTTGATCTGAAGTTCAAGCTCCCGATATTTCGATATTTTTTCAGCGTATTTTTGACGTAGATTGCTGTTGTTCGGGATGGCTACGTATATAAGTACTGCTCTCTTCTCTATTTTCTTCACTAGAATTATGTCTGGCCTGTTATTAGCAACTGTTAAATTAGTAAGTACTGTGCGGTCTCAGTATAACCTGTAATGGTGGTTCTTCAGTATTACTTCAGGCTGATACTTATAATATGGAATTGTTTCGGATTGCAACATCTTCAGTTGGATGGCGAGTTCCTGATGAAGTATTTTACAAACTGCATCATGTCGACTCTTAATATTCATTTCCAGCAAACATTTGGCAGCCTTCTGTAATATGTTGGATTTTTTCTGATGTTTGGAATCATCATTATTAATATTTGAACTGGGGTCTTTATGGCTAGGTTAGCTTTCCGGGAAGTGCGACCATGTAGGTCTTTTGTTTTATACCCCACTAATTCATGGGAACCGAAGGAGGTCGTGAATGGCGTTGATAAAACTGATCACCTCTTTCTTTGGGAGCCTAGGCCGTTACCTCTTGGGTGTCCAGGACCGTTGTCTCTATACAGGGTGTCCCAAAACTCGACGTCAACCCGGAACCGGGTGAAAGGGCAAGTAATGCTGGTTGTCAGAAAGATATAAAACAAAATCTAAGTTGCATGATTTCAAAATAATGGGCATTTAAAAAAACACAGAAAATTCCACACCTTGTGACAGTCTTTTCACTCCTGTTGCCACAAATATAAACTTTTTCCAACTTTTTTTTTTGCTGTGTAACCCTGAATAATGCATGTCTAAACTGTAATCAAAATTTTGATACCAGCTGCTCTAGCTTTCATAAAAATAGGGCTAACTTCTCAGAAAAAATATTCAAAATAAACAATTGCCTATGTTCAACTGACTGTCTTGAAAAAAAAAATGTACTACGCAAGTTTGGCATGTTTCATGTCCGGTGAACAAGCCGGATCCGAGATTGGACCAAAACGTCCGATCTATCTTCCGGGAAAAAATGTTTCCAGAAAATAAAATTTCCAGAGAAATTTCGCCGGAACAATTTTTTTGGAAAAATTATTTTCTCTGGAAAATTTTTTTTCTGGAAACATTTTTTCCCGGAAGATAGATCCGACGTTCTGGTCCAATCTCGGGGCCGGCCCGTTCACCGGATCTATTGGACTTTTTTTACTAGGAAGCAGTTAAAGAAAAAGTGTATTCAAAGGCAATCGAAAGCGAATTTGAACTACGGTAGCTACAATTTACCAAGAATTATACCATTTTGGAATCCTTACTAAATGCGCCAACTTTTGACAAAACATGCCAAACTTGCGTAGTACATTTTTTTTTCAATACAGTCAGTTGAAACTAGGCAATTATTTATTTTGAATTTTTTTTCTGAGAAGTTAGCCCTATTTTTATGAAAGCTAGAGCAGCTAGTATCAAAATTTTGATTACAGTTTAGACAAGCATTATTCAGGGTTACACAGCAAAAAAAAAGTTGGAAAAATTTGATATTTTTGGCAACAGGAGTGAAAAGATTGTCACAAGGTGTGGTATTTTCTGTGTTTTTTTAAATGCCCATTATTTTGAAATCATGCAACTTAGATTTTTTTTATATCTTTCTGACAACCAGCATTACTTGCCCTTTCACCCGGTTCCGGGTTGACGTCGAGTTTTGGGACACCCTGTATAAATTGTTCTTAGGCCAGCCTGCTCTGGATACTTGCATAAAATACAGGGTGGCTGGTGACGTAAGGGACAACGGCTAACTGGAGATAGAGGACCTCAAACTGAATGAGGATTGGGGGTTTAAATGTCCCATAAGGCTATTAGTTTCAGAGATACAGGGTGTTTTTTACAAAAGTGCTGAAACTATAAACTCCCATATCTTCGTTAATATGGCAAATTTTTCGCTGATATTTGGCAAGCTTGTTACTATAAATATTCTCCATCAGATCGAGAAGAAAAAATTCTCGAAAATTGCAGGTCCGTATTCAAAAATTTCAATTTCCGTGTCAGGTGAGAAATGTCACTCGGTATATGAGATAAAAAAAATTGAAATGGAAAATTAAAATCTGCAAAAAACACTGAGTAAAAATCTGTTTTTAGTTTGATTGGCACAAATTTTTTATAGTTTTTATGATATGTTGAAAGTCGAATATTACAATTTTTCATATTGAATTCAAGAAACATACTATTCCTGATAGAAAAAAACACTGAATTTGAGATGCTTAAATAATCCTGACGCATTTCGAATATTCCTTCACATCTTGAAATACTTTTTTATTAATTTTTCTATCAATATTATGAGAAAATTTTAAAAAACAATACAAATACAAAAAGAGGAACAGTATCCCATATGATTCATAAAAAAATCAAATAAACAAATGCTCGATATGCGAGAGCCATTCCTCTCACACACTTATTGGCTCTTTTGAACAATTGAAGTACTTTTCATATCCACATGATGAAAAATTATACTCTTGATAGAACAGAAACACTGGAATTCAACTCGAGACAAGATTGACTTTCTTCTCAGAACCCCTGAACAATAATCCATCTGGTACTTATGTTTTCAACAAAATTTATTCTTCAATGGAATAATGTATAAATTTTGAGAACTTATTTTCCTCTCATATGTACTTAGGTGTAGCAACTTCACCTACTTTTGAGAAGCATATGAATTTCTTTAATACAAACAGAATGTTAGGGAAACAAGTGATTTTTCAGAATAAGGGGTTTATTATTCATTATAAATAAAATACATCCTACTACACAGAGTAGGCATATTTCAAAAAATGACTTTTATATTCATACATTCATTGGTCGTGAATTATTGGGAATTGTGTCGTTTGTTTACCTACTGAAAAATGCCTTCCAGTATTCACGAATGAAGAAAATGTAGATGATACTTGTTTTTGGATTCCGCAAAATGAACGGATATAATATTTGGTCTCAGAATAATCCTCATCTCAAAAGAGTAAGAAATCATTAGAGTTCAAGAGAGGGAATAAATGCGTTGAAGCAAATTGCTCTTATTTCTAGCATTTGCATAGTTGTTTTTTTTTAAGAATTATTGCATTATTTAATTGAAGAATAAATTTTGTTGAAAACATAAGTACCAGAACTACCAGATGGATCATTGTTCAGGGGTTCTGAGAAGAAAGTCAAAGTTTTCTCGAGCTGAAATCTAGTGCTTCTGTTCTATCAAAAGTATAATTTTTCATCTTGTGGATATGAAAAGTACTTCAATTGTTCAAAAGAGCCAAAAAGTGTGTGAAGGGAATGGCTCTCGCATATCGAGCATTTGTTTATTTGATTTTTTTTATGAAACATATGTGCTACTGTTCCTCTTTTTGTATTTGTATTGTTTTTTGAATTTTTCTCATAATATTGATAGAAAAATTAATAAAAAAAGTATTTCAAGATGTGAAGGAATATTCAAAATGCGTTAGGATTATTTAAGCATCTCAAATTCAGTGTTTTTTCTATCAGGAATAGTATGTTTCTTGAATTCAATATGAAAAAAATGTAATATTCGACTTTCAACATATCATAAAAACTATAAAAAATTTGTGCCATTCAAACTGAAAACAGATTTTTACTCAGTGTTTTTTGCAGATTTTAATTTTCCATTTCAATTTATTTTATCTCGTATACCGAGTGATATTTCTCACCTGACACGGAAATTGAAATTTTTGAATACGGACCTGCAATTTTTGAGAATTTTTTCTTCTCGATCTGATGGAGAATATTTATAGTAACAAGCTTGCCAAATATCAGCGAAAAATTTGCCATATTAACGAAGATATGGGAGTTTATAGTTTCAGCACTTTTGTAAAAAACACCCTGTATCTCTGAAACTAATAGCCTTATGGGACATTTAAACCCCCAATCCTCATTCAGGTTGAGGTCCTCTATCTCCAGTTAGCCGTTGTCCCTTACGTCACCAGTCACCCTGTATGTTCAGCTGTTTCTGATTCTGATCTGCAAATTTCACTGCTGACTTTCCCATAAGGTACAAATAATGAATGTACCGATACTGTCCCGTCAGCAGTCCTACCACCACGCAAAGCTCAGCTCGTGAGAGCTTCATCAGCTTTCTGTTATAGGTGGGAGAAATCATCACGAATTTTTTAAACTGAGTAACTCCAAGGCTGTTTCTCCAGAGGGTTATTCTATTATTCAACTCCCATTGCTGGTCCAGCAACCTTGATACACTTTTCGCAAATTCATCGACGATTTCATTGAGTTAACACCTCTGATATCGAAGTATCCACAATCCAAACAAATATGAACATGACAGCAAAGATGTAACTAAAAAACATATGGTAATTGAGTGACTCAAGAGCTTCCTGCACCAGTGTTGCCCCAGAAAAACTCACCAATCAAAACGAATAGCCCAAGTTGGTACTTTCTAAGAGCTTGAAAACTACTACTCGTATCACAAAACTCTCGAAACATCAATCTTTGATCTTCTTCTTTCTCTCTTATTAAGGTCGTAACCTGTTTTTCTTCACGGTGTCTCTTCCGAAGTGGATACCCAGCTCTCCAACCATCTTTTTCTCGGTCTTCCTATGCCTCTCTTTCCAGCGGATTTTCGATCTCGTGCTATCTTTATGAGTCTTTCATCGCCCGCTCTACCGACATGATCATTCCATTCTCTGCGTCTCTTTCTGACGAATTTCCCGATGTCCACCACTCCGCATTCCTCCCTTATCACCGAGTTCCTTATGCGATCTCTTCTGGTTTTTCCAACTATATTCCTCAGTGTACCCATTTCAGCCGTACGAAATAGTTGTTTCGTCCTACTCTTGTCAGCTCGTGTCTCCGCTAAGTCAGCACGTGCCTTACCATCGTTTTGCTCTCTGTCCTGAGGTATTTATTTTTCCATGTTACGTCTCTCAGATATCTAGATATGCCCTCCCCTCATAACCTGTTGCCTGACTTCTTTATAGTTATTTCCATCGTCCACCACCAACTTACACCTAATGGAATTTTTCGATATCACCAAAGATTTTGTTTTTTCCGTTGATATTAACATATTCAAGGTGTTCGCCGCTTTCAAAAACGCAAAACATCAACTTAACTATTTCTTTCACAGGTAGAGTAGATAAACACGAATGGGGAAACGTTCTCAAAAGGTTCTTCATCAGCTCTAAAGGTGTTGCTATCCTAATAGACAACATAACACCTCTCCACACGACCATCAGAGGAACTACCACCAAGCAATTGTGCCTCAAGGCTCAGTACGATCAATTTGCCTTCGTAAATCACGTGACTTATACACCTCAATTGAACTACAGCATATGCGTATCAACGAACACGCTCACCTTACATTCTAACCTCGTCGAGAACACCCTTTGGGATGGTTTGAAGCAAGAAGATCTCAATGTCATCAATTCTTTACTGACAGAGCCCCTTTGGGAGATTACTGGGCCTGGGCTGCTTACTGAAGGTAAGTTAAGGTCTCCTAATCAAAGATTAAGGTAATCCCTAATCTTTGCTCCTAATGAGAGGTTGAATAATGCTACAACCAAAAATTGAAAATATCTAAACTCGTGCGGATATTATCTGAGAGACATCGCACACAGTGCCCATAAAAATTCTATGAAATCAGGGCCCGTGTGCTGAACAAGTGATCATTCGATGCGAATACGAACTTCGTTGAGCGGTGTGCATGTTAGCAGGTAAAAGAGGGACAGCGCAATGAAGTTCATATTCGCATCGAAAGATTACTTGTCCAGAATACCAGGCCAGATTATATTTAAGTCTTTTTAAGCGCTACTAGAACGAGTGCTATATCCTTTTGCCCAAATGTCTGTGATTTTCTAATTTTGAGCCGAAAATGGTCGATAGGGTTCTACTCACTGATGACGAATTCGTGGTCAAATTCTGTCCCTGTAAGCACATAACTTTCGAAGGGATTGCCCAAGAGACTTGAAATTTTCAGGGTAGGTTCGGTTCCCAGATGGCTCGGTAAAGTTCGTTAACCAGTCAAATCGTACAGGGTGTTCCATAAAATATGACCTTTAAATTATTTTCTTCAATACCTCAGACAAAACGAAACCTTCGGAATGAAATATTGCGACCATATGCAAGATGTCCATAATAAGCTTCATGCAAAATTTGGTGCCCATGGTGTGAACAGAACCATGGAAAGTTGAATTAGAATATTGAAAAAAAGAAACTTCATATTCCCATAAAAAATATCCGATTCGAAAGAAATTTATTTTATAAATAAAGATTGATACATTGAATGTTCATACAGTATATTGTAGCCATAGTGGTAACAGAACCATAGAAATTTGAATTGGAATATTGAAAAGTAGAATCTTTATATTTCCATAACAGGATATCCGATTCAAGTGAAATTTTCCTGTGACTGAAGACTCTTATACTGAATTTTCATGCAAAATATTGTGGCTATAGTGTCAACAGAACAATAGAAAATTAAATTGGAATATAAAAGAAGAAACTCTATATTTTCATAACAAAATAACCGATTCAAGTGAAATTTATTTAGTGGATCAATACTGATATACTGAATGTTCATGCAATTCTGAGAGGATCGCATCATCAGAAACCATGGAGCTGAACATTTGCAAAGCTATGGCTGGGTTAGCCTTCCTATAGAACTTTTGTTCTTTACCTAACTCGTTTATGAAAACCCAAGGAAGTCGTCAATGGTGTTGACAAAACCGACAACTTTCTTAGGAGCCTTGTCCGGTTATACTTTTTTCTCTTGTTTGTTGGTCTGCCATTTCGTTGCCTTGCATTCCAGTATGACTATGTAACTACCAATTATTATTGAAGTGGGGTCGGTATGGCCTAGTTAGCCTTCCGCCATCAATGTTGTTCTCACCTAGTACCCACACAAGGTTAACCTAGTTGATTCGTCGTATTAGGTGGTCGAGAGCAATGGTTATGCACAAAGAAGATGCATGACGGGTCCTAAACGAACTATTACAGATAACTTCTTGTAGATGACAATGTTCCACTCATGGTCGCCAGAAGCAATATAGTATTATGTGCGGTATCTCTCGTTGAATCACGTTCTTTCAACAACAGCCTACCTGTTTAGTTATACCTCTCTTTTTCCAGAAACTATAATGAACTACACGGAAGAAGTAATCCTCTTGGGTTTCCTCAAGCAAGGCCACGTCCTCATAAACGAATTCTGGCAAAAACAAGTCGGGGACTTCACAGTAGACGCAGAAAGATTCCCCAAGCTCGATGACGTAATCAACGTGATGCACAGGCGTGGTTTCAGGATAGTTTTCACGATACAACCTTATATATCGACAGAAAGTTCCAATTTCGCAGAGGCTGTGAGAAAAAGGCTTCTCGTTTCAGAGAGGTTTAGCGATAGAAGAATCCCAGCTTTGACAAGATACAAATCGTTGCAAAGTGCAGGAGTTTTAGACCCTACAAACAACAGAACAATGCCTTGGTTGTTGGAGAAGCTGAAGAATGTGACTGGAAAGTATAAGTTCGATGCGTTCTTTTTAGATGTCGGAGTAGCATACGACATACCTCACTATTACCAATGTGATAAACCTCTGATGAACCCAGATCATTACAAAACTTTGCTCACAGACAGCCTACAACATAGCATAAACCTTTTTGGAGTTAACAGCGCAGTCGTTCGTCCTAAAGCTCCGATATTTGTCTCCTTACCCCAGTTCGAATCATCATGGGATGGCTTGAGAAGGGTTATACCTACGATATTGACATATGGACTACTTGGTTATCCGTTCTTGATTCCTGGTGCAGTTGGTGGTGATTTTGAAATCAACATAGATGCTAATGCAACAACGGATCTACTGCCAGATAAAGAATTGTACATGAGGTGGCTTCAGCTGGCTACATTTTTGCCTGTTATTAGGTTCACAAGACTGCCAAGCACTTATAAGGATAATCAAGTTTTAGAAATGGCCAAGGTGTCAACCAGTTTGAGGCAAATGAAGGTAAGGTTTGAAAGTTTTATTTAGTTTTTCATGGTTTCAAGGCTGCAATATCTTCACTATACTAGCTTTATGACCCAAATACTCTTTTTGTAAGTAACTGAAGGCTTTAAATTATGTTACTTGGATGATATTGCTTTCTGGTACCTTTTTTTCCTTCTCATTCCTTCTTTAAGTATTTTTTCTATGCCTATGAGGCTTCAGGCGTATAAGAGAAAATGGAAACCCATTTTCCATTCCAAAATTTTCGGAAATTCATACCATAGTTTAGTTTAAAGAGGGGTTACAGTTCACTGCGACCTTAAGGTCTATTGTGCCCCCTCACAGAGCTGTTCTGGCCAAACCCTTCACAGCTCGCCTTCCAGTTCCAGAGATCTAATGAAATCTAATAACTGTGGAGGCTTCAACGAGGCTAGTTCCTCACTCTTGCAAGTTTCTCGTCCAAGGCATTCTTTCCTCAGGCTCGCAATGCCAAGGCATTCCGTGACTGGGTGAATGGGGGTTTCTTCCTCCTCCCCACAAAACCTACACTCGTCAGTGTCCGATAATCCCATCCTCAACAGGTGCTTCCTGAGGCGACAATGTCCTGTAAGAAAGCCAGTGAGAAGGTCCAATTGCTCCTCACCAAGATCCAGATATCTTTTGGATCCCGCTGTCTCGAAGTTCCGAAGGAACTCAGTGGAATGATCCATCCGTGGGAGATTCCGCCAGAGTTTTTCCCTCTGTGCTTTCTCCTTCTCCAGAAACTCCTTCTTATAGGTACATTTACATATACCAAATACCACAGAAGGGTTCTGGGCCAATGAGTGACATTTGTGCGCCCTCTTTGGCAAGTGTATTGGCCTCTTCGTTTCCTTTGATTCCCGAGTGGCCGGAACCCAGATTAAAAAGACCTTATTTTTCTTGCCTACCTCGTTGAGTTTGTTCCGGCACTCCCAGATCATTTTAGAGTCGATGACGTAGGAGCTCAATGCTTTAATAGCAGCTTGACTATCTGAGTGTATGGCAATATCACACTTCTGATAGTTTCTTTCTAGATTTATATCTAGACATCTTTCAATAGCTAAGATTTCCGCTTGAAAGACGCTCATACAGGAGCCTAGCGACAGTGAACACTTGGTGCTTGGCCCGTATATCCTAGCGCCTGCTCCTGTAGAGGTTTTGGAACCATATGTATACCATTTTACGGTATTTTCTTTGAGATTATAGTCGGTGTATTCCCGTTTCCAATCATCTCTTCTACCTAGCAATGTCATAAAGTTTTCCTCAGTGATTACTTTCTTGATCATTACATCACTAGGGAGGTTCGCAGATGAGATGTAGTTATTCAGAGAGGACCAGACTCTCTAATTCTTTATTTTCTCATTACCTGTACCTTCCTTAGATATTCTGAGAATAGCCTCATGGGCTACCCTATCAACCACTAGATGTAGAGGTGTGAGATTCGTAATGACCACAAGTGCCCTAGTTGGGCACGTTCTCATAGCTCCAGTGATGTACACACAGGCAAGCCTCTGTACTTTATCGAGCCTTTTCCTCGTACTCACCTGACTTGCCTTGGCAAACCAGGCTACTGCCCCATATGTGATTATAGGTCTCACAATCATGACGTACATCCATCGCAGTATTCTTGGGTTACAACCCCAATTTTTGCCACGCCATTAGAGCCCTTTTAGCTCTGACAGTAGCAGTATCAACATGCTTATTCCACAGAAGTTTACTATCCAGTGTTATTCCTAGGTATTTAACTTCTAACTTCCACTCCAAGATATTTCCGTTTAAATATAACGTTTTCATGTCGGGAACGTTTCTTTTCCGAGTGAACGGAATTACTACAGTCTTGTTTGGGTTGATGTTCAGCACCACAGACAAGCATCACTGCTCAATAATTCTAAGGCCTTTCTGCAGTAAGTCGCAAAGAGTGCTTTCGAATTTGCCTCTAATTATTCATTATAGATACTTTATTATTCTTGCGTAGTGAACTTACATAGTGTCCCTGGCTTTTCCACTCTATCTTTGATGGACCACAACTTAGAGTTAGCCATTTCTCTGTGAACTTCAATGGTTTGTTTGCCAAAGCACCACATGGGCTACATAAAAATGCCACAGCTGAACTAGAGGTTTTAAAAATTTTTTAGTTGGAATGCAAAAGATTACTATTGTAGATTGTTAAGGAGGTTACATTACACTGCAATCTTAAGATCTATTGTGCCCTCCATCAGAGCTGTTTTTCGCAACTGCTAGTCTACAGCTTGCCATCCAGTTCCAGAGCTGAACTCTAGTGTCTGAGAGGGCTTTAAGGAGGTTGTCCAAGATATTTTTGCGGGTTCGCAATGGCGAGGCATTCTGTAACTAAGTGAACAGGAGTTTCCTCTTCGTCAACACAGAATCGACACTCGCCAGTTTCTGTTAGGCCAATTCTCATGATATACTTCCCAAGGCGACAATGTCAAAGAAGACAGCCAGTGAGGAGGCGTTAATTATTCTTACTGAGACCCAAGTACTTTTTGGGCCTCGCAGTTTTGAAGTTCCGAAGAAATTTCAGGAATGATGCATTCCCGGAAGATTCTTTCAGAGGGCTTCTTCATGGGTTTCTTCCTTCTCCAGAAACTTTTTCATTTGCATTTGCCTTTACCACAGAAATGTTCTGGGCCAGTAAGAGGCGTTTGTGCTCTCTTTCTGGCTAGTGTATTAGCTGCCAAGCACTCTTCATTTCCTCTGATTCCCGAATTAGCGGGAATCCAGGCCTTATTGTTCTTGCCTACTTCATTGAGTTTTCTTCGACACTCCCATACAAGCTTTGAGTCGATGACATAGGAATTCAGTGCTTTAATAGCAGCTTGATTATTATCAAAATGGATGACTATGTCACACTTGATAGTTTCTTTCCAGATTTCTGTCTATCCATTTTTCGATTGAAAGTATTTCTGCCTAAAAAACAATCGCATAGGAGCCTAGCGATAGTGTACACTTGGTTCTTGGGCCGTATACTCCAGCGCCAGCACCTCTCGTGGCTTTAGAACCATCTATATACCATTTGAGGGTATTCACTTTGAAGTTTTGAGCAGTGTATTCATTTTTCCATTCTTCCTTATCTCATAACATCGAATTGAAGTTCTTTTCGATGCTCACTTTTTTGATCGAAGATGGGTCCGCTGATGAGATGTGCTTAGTCAGAGAAGACCACGCTCCTCGACTTTTGATTCTCTCATTTCCTGAACCTTTTCTAGAAATTCTAAAGTTACCGTGCCAACCAGTCTGATCTAAAAGTATCATTGAACTGAAGTCACTAGAATGCAGAGCTTTTGCAGCCTCTTGTTTAGATGTCAAATTTCTGTGGAAGCCATTTTACAAATTAATACTACCCCACTTGCCGTACTATGTTGCCAAGTCGTTGTTGGTAGCGTCATCGTGTGGAACCTTATTTTTTACAGAATTCTTCTTTTTGCAGGTATCGCCACTGCTGAAGAAATATGCAAGAATCTCATTGGACACTGGCCTTCCTATGGTAAGGCCCTTGTGGATGATGGATTCAAATGACACTTCCTGTCATTCAGTAGAAGACGAATTTTCTATAGGCGATGAATTGATAGTCGCTCCAGTTTTGCACTCTGGTGCCAGACGAAGAGAAGTTTATCTACCGGCTGGTGTGTGGAAAGACGGTATAGATGGGAGTTTTCGAAAAGGTAGCCGGTGGATCCACAATTACAAAGTTGAGGAAGATGAAGTTGCTTACTTTGAGAAGATGCCGGATAACACAAGGCTTTAAATGATATTCCTTTGATTTTATATATATAAATTGAATATTAAGACTATGTGATTGAACCTATTTTTAATAATTTTTCATTTGTGATCAATATATTGATAAGAAAATTGATATTTTTAATTAATTATTCGAAATTGAGAAAAAATCACAGCTAATAATATTCAACCACAATTTAAATCACCAATTATTTCGAACAACTACATAACAGTGGAACCAGCAACATCAATAAAATACCAGGGAATCTGAATTGACAACAAAGCCAGTCTGAAACTTCATGCAAACAATATAAAAAAATGATAGCTAGAGCTAAACACTTCAGATGCTCAACGTACAACAATCAAAGAATTGACATGAAGACAGCAATGGTCTTATGCAAATCTATATGTCGGCGAATTGTAGGGAATCAGTGATCAGAATTATTGAGGTTGGGAAACAACATCCCTTAAGTCGGCCATAGAAATCGTTATTTTTCATCCGTTCGTATTCCTGCGATAAAAACCGTCCCGGCAAAACCGCCAAAAACCGATGTGTGTGGCGAAAAACCGTCGGTACGCCTCGTCGGTAAAAATAACTGCCCATGCTTGATTTTTATCACAACGGTCCATCGGTTGTCGTGCCATACCGACTGTATGTGGGGATTTTGCCGAGAATCCATACTTTCCATTAGCGTAGTATAAAGCCTGGTTATCAGAGCTTTCTGGTGTAGTCAGCGACAATCCCCACTACTCCTCATCATGAAACGAAACTATAATTTCTCTCTCGCTATCGCGGAAATACAAGTGTAGTTGGTTTATTTCAACTACAGAAGAGGCGTGTCGCGACAGATTTTGACAACCAGAAGCCAAAAGGAGGGGGTCAGGGAAAGTTTTGTTGATATCCTCTTATTGGTAAGTCTCGTTTATTTTTCTCTTTTTTATTCAGCACTGAAACCGCGGCCGCCTCTGCTAAGAGATGTTTCCTCTTCATGACGTGCTTACTCGCGAACGACAGCAAAATAACTGGTAGAATTTACCGAAGTGAGTGGACAAAACATTTCCGCGATATGTTTCGGCGGATCGAACCGCGGCGAGGAAAAAGGATGAAACATAACGATGTCTATGGCCGGCTTTAAAGCAATAACCAAAATGAGGCACCCCAACAACCAACTGCACAATTCCTCAAATCATTTATTATATCAGAGAACCAAGATAGAATCCATTAGAGAGTGGATAAAGAAACTGAACACCAAATTTATACAGAGACTAAGAGAATTGGATGACAGGAGATCCCATGCACGATCAACCAGTAGAAATCTCACTCAGAACAAACTTGCACCTTACTTCAGAAACTAAGGATTTTTTTGTTATTATAAAGGGCATTTTTTAAGAGGTATAAAACTTTAAATTACGATAAAACAACGATGGATTAATCGATTGACATGAATTTTATTTATCCAAAAGATAATCTTGTGGCATTACATTTTAGATATGATTTCTGGCATATGACCGCCACAGCTGGCTCGCATGTAGTCCAATCTAGACGTCCAATTTTCGATTACATTTTCCAACATTTGTGTCCGTATATCGGCAATAATTCACAGGCCCAAAACGTGAAATTAGGAGGTCACCAAACGTGTCTTTCAATAAATCGATTGTGGCAAGAGCTATGTGACATGTTGGGCCGTCTTGTTGGAACCACAGCTCCTGGACATCATGATTGTTCAATTCAATACTGAAAATATTTTTTTCTGGATGTAACGGTGTTTCGACATACACTTGAGGATTAGCTTCACTCTAAATACGGCAGTTTTGTTTGTTAACCAGAAGTGCGCTTCATCGCTAAACAAAATTCGCTCACGAACATCGGGAACAACGGCAATCTCGTTTTGGGCCCATTCGACGAATCAGCACATTGCTTGATGATCGTTTGGCTTCAATTCTTGCAAGATTTGGATTTTATAAGCACGCAAACCAAGATCCTTCCGGAAAATCTTCCATAAAATGGATGGACACAGATCCAATTCCTGTGCTCGATGACGGATGGACTTATTCGGGTCTTCCTCAATGCTACGCTCTACAGTGGCAATAGCTTCTTCTGTACGTACCGTACGGCGTCTCTGGGGATGCGAGTTATGAATAAAAATGAACGTGGAGCGATAACGTTCCATGGTTAATCGAATTTACTGCTCTGATGGACGATTTTGTGGACGATAAAATGGAAGCAGTGCGCGATACGTATTCCGCACAGAACCATTATTTTCGAACTTAAATTGCACTCTTTGCAAGCGTTATTCAGGCGTGAGTCTATTCATGATGAATTGCCAGACCAAACTGAGAATAAATCACTTGACAGTTGTTAACATAGAATTCGAGAATCACGAAGAAATTTCACAAAATCCCAAAATAAACTGAATAGATGTATAGGTTGAGCCGTCGGTTGGCCATGGAAATTTGGCATATTCCACTGTGTATATTAAAATTTTAGGTTATGTTCTTTATTTTCTTGTCAGATTGATACGCAATGTTGTCAATATTGCATAGAGTTGTCTGATAACTCTCAAGCTCGTCGGACGAGGCCGGGTCCATTCGGCAACGTTGACTTTATTTTACGTTATGTCAGATAAATAAAAAAACGCCTACTATGTGCTCAACCTTTCGTGAACGGACTATAGGTGTAAACGACTTATGACGTATGCACGATAGCATATTCCATAAAACATAAGACTTTTAATTCATAATGATTTTTTAATAGACTTAAAACATAAACAGTAACAGAACAATTGGTAAAAAATGTTTTTCTCGATTTTTGATGAAAGTGAAATCTATCTCATTTATTGTGTCGAAAAATCAATATGCTCAACAAACCTTGAGAAGTTTCAGATCAATTTAAAATTTATAACACAATCTAGCAACCACCTGCAAGGCTTATGTTGAAGTTCCCTGATTTTATACTGCAGTTTAGGTGGATGATTATCGTTGAAGATTATGATATTATTGCAGCCGAAAACTGTACTTTCCTTTTTAGCGTGATAAGGAAAACATTTCATTTCCCCAATAGTTCTAGGTGCTGGAGGCCTTTTCAAATTCACTCCTCCACCGACAGAGATTAACAGCCTCAAAAAAACCTTTGTTATTGGTAAATTATAGATTTCAACCTCTACATCAGGACCCTCGAGATAAAAATTTACACCATCGAAAAGTTTTGGTTTGTTCAATAAGTGATTTATAATTCCTCTTTTGATTCCATCACTTAAATCTGGCCAGTTTTCTAAAACTGGACTTGAGAGAAATTTCAAACTTCCGTTCAATAAACTCTCCATCCATTCTTGTCGGACAATAATTAAACCACTCACAATAGCTAAAAGAATTTTGAGAGATACCTTATGTGTCTTTTTTACGATTAAATGAGTAACTACTGACTTTTTCACGTCAAATTCAGAACTTATTTTCAAATTTTTCAATGAGGAAAATTTGTTTACATACTCTTCATCTATAGTATGACAATATGCAACTATTTTATTTGTTATGAATACTTGTGGCTTCTGTTCTTGTATCTTGGTATCAGTTTTGAGAATAATACTCAATAAATCCTCTCTTTTGGTACAATCCTCAGGTTTTCTACCATAAAAATCAATAGCCTCTTTGTCTGCACCCCTTTCAATAAGTAACTTGATTATATCCTCATTTTCCATAATTACAGCTTTATGCAAAGGTGTAACATAAAATTCACCAGGGGAATTTATTAGAGCTCCATTAATCAATAATTCATTAACAATATCAACTGATCCTACCTGGATTGCTTCATGCAAAGGAGTCCAACATGCGTAGTCTTTAGAATTGATGTCTAATCTTTCTTCAATCAGTTTCTTTACTTCTCCTAAGTTTTTGCGTTTACATGCAAGATGTAATTTACTCTCGCCTTTGGCATTCTTCTTGAACGATTTTGGATCTGCAAAGCTCACTTGAAATGGTAGTTCTGTAAGTTGTTCACCATTTTCTGATACACTGTCGTTTTTCAAACTTACGGTGTTTAAGTGCTTATAAATTGTTTCTAATGAACTCTTAAAGAACTGGACATCTTCACGTACTTTCTCATACCAGTGAACATCTGAAACATCTTCTTGGAAAAATACTTCTTGGCATTTTGGGCAACATTTCTCTTGTTTTGGAACACATTCTGTGCAAAAATAGTGTCCACACTTGTTTATTCTTACCGGAAATTTGCACCATTCTTCACAAACAAAGCAGATAAGTTCGTCTTCACATTTAGACAATAATCTGAACTTTTCCTCCAAGTCCATGATCACATTCGTAATATAAATATTAAACTAATTAATCCTTCGTCGTTGATGAATTGAAAATAAATCAAACTCACAGAACATAAAATATAAGAAGTGCTATCTGCCTACTAAACCCCTACAACACGCGTGACATTTGAAACGTCAAAAATAAATGGGGCGATTGGATTCTGAGGGGTGGTCGCTTTTTGTAAGAGAGAGGTTCTATGGTTTCGTCCCGAATTTTGACAATGCTCTGTGTTCCAGAAAGAGAGAGAAAGAAGATAATATATATTTTTTATTTATTTTACTTGCTTTTCCTATTGTTTCGGAATTAAAAGGCAGATTTGAAAGAAAATATACATTATAAAAATAATTATTTATTAGGCTCAATTGTACAATACATAACTATTGAATGTTTTGAACTAACAAACATTCATGATCAACCACAGGTCTTACAATTTGAGTACAGTTAAAAAACTTCCGAGCAATCGTTGACAAATTTTGAAGCATTTGTTCATATAATACGTATAGAACATCAACACTTGTATTAAAAAAGTCATGTAAAGTCACTATAGGTAGTCACTACACAGTACACTGATTCATTCGGAAGGCAAAGATACATCCAAAAAGAGAATGATTACTAAAACCTTATTGGTTATCAAAGAAACACAAAATATAACTTCAATGTCCTCACAATACTTTCATATTGGCTATATTTAAACAATTATTACAACTTTTTCACTTCCTTCTTCGACTCAAACAAAACAACACACAAACAATAAAAATGGCAGCATTGACCAGTAGTATATTTTATCTATGGCATTGACATCCCATCCCAAGATCCCATTAAATTTGACAAACTTGGATTTAGCTCAGACATACGTCACTGCTTGGCTCAGTTGGCTCCGCCCCCAAAATAAATGGGGAGACGTATGTCCGTGTTGTAGATTTTACTTCTAGCGTTTCACCCCCCTGATCAAACTCACCCTGATTTTAGCGGGCTTTTTCGATCATGAATTGTCACATTAGAACTACCTCTTTTTTCATCTACTGTTTATTCATGGATCATTGAACTACCATTACATTCTATGACTCTTTGACCTGGACAATATTATTCTGTGATTATCACGAAGAAACTGTCAGATTTCCCCCGCCAATTTTAAATATTATTTGATTTTTACTAACCTCAGATCTTACAACGCAATATCAACATTATCGTTGTGATTTAACTTTTAAAACTCAACATTCGGAGAACGACGAGTTCTTATGATGACTACTTAAGTGTAGTCATGTGTTGTTTCAGTGTTGGGATTAACTTACCAAATTATCCACTAAACACTGCAGAATGTCCTCTGTTATGCACCAAATCAGAACACTGTGTGGGGAGTTGACTTCAAATAAAATTACTGAACGTAGGAAGGCTTCTTCCAATTTTTTACAAATTATTCGTACTGAAGAGGCACTCAGAAACATCAATCACAATGGGGAAGAAAATTGGAGACTCTTGGTTGATTCTGTACATAGATATTTGCTCAAGGTGTGTATATATACAGGAGAGTGAAACAACTATTATTAAACTTGTTTCAACTTCTCACAGGAATCAGAAAAGGCATATGAGGATAACAAGAAGAAGGGCACATCTACTCAGTTAAATGGAGTTTTAATTAGTGAAGTAGTCAAGCTAACTGTTTCAGAAGGAAAGTATTTATTGCTTATTGCTGATATCTGAAACCATAGCATATTATGTTCATCTTTGATTTGAATATTATGAATTTAAATGAAATTCTATGTTTATTACTAAAATCAAGTTTTCTTTAAAATATTTAGGACGAAACTACCAAGTAGACACTATCATCAAATGCATAAAAGAAGCTCTGGAGAATGATATTCTGAGTCAGTTTTGCCTCCCACATTACTTGAAAGTTTTACGAAGCACAATGTTACCTAATGAATATATTCGATCTCACATAGAAATTTCTGATTGGGATGGTAATCTAGCTTTACCTATTTTCAAAACACACATTAAAGTTTTTCAAATTTTAGTCATGTACAAAAGACTCAGAAACAGATTCAAGAATGATATGGGATATGACATAAATATTTCGAAGGATATATTAAGTTTACTTTCGCAGTACATTGAATATGGTCCATTACATGGCTTTTCTATAGGACTTTTAAGAGAGCAATTCAGTTTCATTCAACAAGTTTGTGAAAGTGTGAATATGAATTCCACTAGACCAGTCCAAATAGCTGTTGTGGATATAGTTTATAATTTTTGTGTACATGTAAGTTGAGCAGAATTAAGATATACATATATTTTATTGCATTCAATTTTTAGACAGCTAAGGATAGCCGATCATCCTGCTGTAAACTTGGGGAGGACACATTTCATGCTTTAATTGGTTTATATGAGATTCAAAATCCGAGAAATGATGGAATGAAGGTATATCCTATCCCCTAAAAAAATGAAATTGAAAGGGGTTTCCAAATTTTTGAATTTGACTTCACTCATATTTTGCAGGAAATGTTGATTGAATATCTTTTACTGCAAATAGTACTACACCATCCTATGAGTGCACCTCAAGGTCATCCATCTGCATACGCATATTCGTGGGAAAAATGGAATCAATGCGTTAAATCGATTTATAGGAAATGCAAAGAAGATATTTATCATTGCAGCAAATTTTTTTCACATTGTGGAAATACAGTGCCTATCTGCATTGAAAAGGATATCAAGTTTTTACATAAAGAATTTGCTAGACTTTTTGCAGAATCAATAAAGCATGTAAGTATTTATAATTACGTAACATTTCAGATTATGAATAAAAGTTATAGCTATATATTTAAAAAATGCAGTATTTTGAATATATAGTCCGTTCACGAAAGGTTGAGCACATAGTAGGCGTTTCTTTATTTATCTGAAGTTGGCAGTATTTGCTGTCATAACGTAAAATAAAGTCAACGTTGCCGAATGCACCCGGCCGCGTCCGACGAGCTTGCGAGTTATCAGACAACTCTATGCAATATTGACAACATTGCGTATAAATCTGACAAGAAAATAAAGTACATAACCTAAAATATCAATATACACAGTGGAATATGCCAAATTTCCATGGCCAACCGACGGCTCAACCTTTCGTGAATGGATTATATGTAATCTAATCATACTGATATGATATCGGGTCTATACTATAATTTACTTGTCACTTGTCAGGTCTGACATTTGAGTCAGTATTACCAAACTACAAATTTCCTGGCTTATACAGGGTGTTTCAGAATAAGGTGCTGTAAATTAAGGATCTTCATCCGTAGATGATTTCATGACATAAAGTTTCTTTGAACTATGGGTATCTGACATATTGTTGAAATTTGAAAAAAAAATTAGACGGCACTGGTGAAAATTATAAAAAAAAATTTACACTATACACATTTGTTTATAAATAAAAGAGTTTATATAGAAGGTGTTATTCTAAAGATAAAAGGTATTCGTATATTGGCAATGCCGGTAATTTAGCCCTTGTTGCATCCTGTGAATTGTAATGATGAATCAATGGTTCCAGTATATCCTTGTTTATTTGATTCCTAATAAATTTCTGTCCCAGCCTCTTAAGTCTCCCCAGCATCGGCTCAAGCTCAACTCCAGTTGTCTCATAGAGCAGTTGGTTAGGAGGGTTGTGCATGGGATTGTTAGGGTGTCTCATTTTTGTAACCTTCCTCAAGCATGTTCTCTCTGCTACTTCCAGATTCTTTAAGGTCGTTTTTGTTGTGTTGAGGAAAATTGCATGACCATACTCTAGCATAGGTCTGCATATCATTTTGTATATCTGAGTTGCAGTCTTCGTATTTATGCCCATCGTCTTATATGTTAGTGATCTAAAATGTCCAGCTCGATCAATTGCTGCTTTTTTCTGCTTTCTTATGTGTGACTTGAAGCTCGACTTATTGTCAACAACTATACCCAAATATTTGCACATGTTCGTGGGTCCAATGGTGTATTTCCCAATTTTGATATTTGGAGAGGTGTTCTTGATTTTGTGATTGAATATAATTAGTTGTGTCTTATTCGGGTTGGGCTGTAGTCTCCATCTTCTCATCCATGCTACCGTGACGTCAGTTAATTTTTGTAACTGCAGAATACATTTACCCAAAGATGTATCGTGGGTGACGAGTGTTGTGTCATCTGCAAACTGAAGTGTTTAGGCATTTTTGTCTACTTCCTGTGTGATGTGGTTATACAGGTTTGGAAATTCACATTGAAAACATACGATATACAATGCATCAGGCAGAGAATTCTTCCCTCCAGTTGCACAGATGAATAGGCGAGATAATCAAGTGCGATAACTGAATGAATTCAACTGTCTTATTGCAATAATCTAGTCTTGTCTCTCTCTTATCGCAGTATGGTAGGGAACCCGCACTACATGTAGAATTTATTTGTCAGGTTGCCTGTAATACTCGATTCAAGTATTTACTGTTGCCTACCATACTAAAGAATTACGCTCCTCTAAACGATAAGAGAGAGACAAGACTAGAATATTGAAGTAAGACAACGGAATTCAGTGTGTTACAGCACGTGATTGTCGCGACTATCCATCTGTGCAACTGGAGGGAAGAATTCTCTGTCTGATGCATTGTATATCGTATATTTCAGATGTGAATTTCCAAACCTGTATATGTCGTGGCAGTACAGGTTAAAAAGGGCTGGAGAGAGGGGAGACCCCTGAGGAAGGCCTTGATGGAGTGTGAAGGGATCTGAGACCTCATTTTGCACTCTGCACATTCAATCGATTTCTCAAAAAGTGTTCCTTGCTGGTAAAAAACTCAAGTGTGGGGATTACGAAAACAATTTTAAATTTGATAAAAAGCATTGGCGTACCGTTTTTTTCAGTCTGCAGTTTGCAAGGACGTCACTGGTGCAAATTGAGAATAACAAACAGAAATCTTGTGGGGTGTGGAAAATATTAATTTCGAAAAACCAACTTTTTTTTTTTAATTTCAACACCCTGTATCTCAGAAACAATGCTTCAGAGACCCATAGTTCATAAGAACTTTATGTCATGAAATCCTAAGGAGGAAGATCCCGAATTTACGGCACTTTACTCTGAAACACCCTGTATAATCGAATTGAAACTCTATTTTACTAATATTTCAATACTGCTAGAAACTTTGCGACGATTATTTTTGCGATTAACCCCTTTTTATTGTACTTTTTTCATTTCAGATGGAATTCAATTTGAGAGCTTCTGAAAGAGATTCATTTCAAGAAAGTTGTAAACGTATCAAAATAGAATCACCCGTAACGGACCTCATAAATTCAATAGAAAAGAGTCAGCAATGGCCATGGTGAGTCTTGAAATTTTTCTTTATCTCCCTGTCCCTGTCTACTTATTCATTTTTTTAGGATAAATGTTATGTGCACACTACTCAAAGCACATCCTGATATACTTAACGAATCACAATTCACATCACTTTTACAAATCTTAACGAAATTACAAGTCGAATGTAAAGATAATACATTAGCACATCACATAAATTGTTGTTTAACCTTACTTGAAAATGTTCAACGATCACTTCAATTGTGCGATAATCCTGAGATTCAAAATACATGGGCAATTATTCGAGACACAACACTAAGGTAGGAATTGTTTTAAATCCAATTGTCCAAAATTCAAATTTGAAAAGTTTTTAAGCAAAGAATGTAAACATAGAAGTTTGATAAGGAGAATAAAACATTTTTGGGCAATATTATTAAAATCTGTAAGTAAAATTGTTTGTGTTAATAACTTTGTTGAAAATTTTTTCAGTTTAAGCTATGTCTATTATTATTAACATATTTTTTTTTGTCTTTTTGTGTATGTGTTCTTTGCTTTTGGGGATGAAAGTGATCTAAGTAGAAAAATCTCACCTGAAATCTTTACTTGTCATATACTGAGTGTTTTTGTAGTAATTTTTCTCTTTAAGTAAACAAAAATGAAAACTTCAACACTTTCTTTACTTAGATCACTATTTTCAAACCATTCCGTAGTTGTTTCTTCATATAAAATCGTCTTTTCAGGACGTTTGGATTGAATCAAAATAACAAGGAACTGCATAATCTGCTTCAGAAGCTTCTTATAGGACCATATAACATCACATCGGAAAATATCCTACAAACATATGTCTCGGAAGTATTAGACGTTACGGAATGCAACTTGAAAACATTAGCTACTGTTTTTGATCGGTTGAGTGTTCCACAAAATAGGATACAAAATGAACTACTCATTAAATGGATTCTGAGCAAGAATAACCTCGAAGATTATGGTTATCTATCGAAAAATATCACAGCAAGAATTTTAGTGGGACTGGTGGTGAACAAATGGCCTACTGCTGGTTTTAAAGCAGATTTCACTGAAACAGAAGTAGAAGTAGAATCTTATATTGGAATTGCAGATATTTACATGAAGCTTGGATATGAAAAATCACTTACTTATCCTGAAAACAATAAAAAGCTCGAGATAGACGAGTTTAAACGAAGAAAAGTTGTCTTGCAAGAGGATTCATGTATTTACTTGCAAAATCAGTTGAAAGCGCTTGTTCAATCAATCGAAAAATCCAGCGGAAACTTGAAAAAAGTGATACATTTTTTGAATATTATTACACTCGTTAAAAATATCCTCAGTTTTTTGATTGAGTTCGAATTACTTGAGGCAGATGCTATCGATCAAAATATTCTTCTGGATATTATTAAACCTTTATTAGATAGAATCAAAATTATATTAGATAAATGTTTCAACGACAAAGATTTTGATGAGGCAGTAATATCTGCTTTAAACGATGCTACAGTTCATTTCGGTCAATTCCTGAATAATTCTTCGTTTCCATTGCTTGATGAAAAAATTAGAGACATTATTAAAACAGATTTACTGGCAACATTCTTCGGCTTTCTCGTAAAACAAGGAAGAGGTAAATATTGTTTCTGAAATTTTTTTATAACAGAACTAACGATTTTGTTATAGAAGACAAACTGGATTTCAAAGAACTAAGAACTCCATTGTTGAATTTGAGGAAGAATGTGATCAAAACTTTGGTTTCCTTTTCTTGCGGACTTCACACTCTTTTAACTGAAAATCAAAATTATATGTTCGATGCTTTAGTAGGTTTTAAGTACTGCATTGATGAGTATTCCAACTGTGATATGGTAAGTAAAACGTTAATTCTTACTTATTCAGGAGATAATCAAATGGTTTATTCACGACTATTCTATAATCTACCCATTATATGTCTTGCTCAGCCATAACAATGCCCATTAAGCACTAGTGAATAATGAGTCAATATTCACTGCTGTCAGATGCTTCATGGATTTAGCTATAATACACTGCGCAAAAAAATTAACGCACATTTTGAAAATCTCATTTTTAATGAGAGCTAACTCAACATGGACTTTATAACTTATTTTTTATGTTCTCTCGGGAAGGTTTTGAACGAAACAAGACACATTAAATGGAAAAAAAAATCAGGATTTCACCGATTCTTATGTGAAAGAAGAGAAATAAACATTTTTCGAAATACTGGAATGCTGATAAGTGATTTAATACTTGGTATTTCCACCACTTGCGTTAATTACAACTCGGCAACGACGACGGTTCATACTCAAAATGAGTGATCTTAAAATGTTCTGATCTTATCCTTCCCAGATTTCTCTGAGTTGGATTCCTAAGTCATTCAGAGTAGCTGGATGATTTTCTGAACTTCTGAGCCTTCTATTGAGGTTGTCCCAAACCTGCTCAATCAGATTGAGATCTGGACTTCTTGCTGGCCATTCCATTCGAGAGACTTCAACCTTTTCAAAGTACTCCTGAATGATGCGCGCACGATGGGGTCTGGCATTATCGTCCATAAAAATGAAATTTTCACCAATGTATGGTATCAGCATTCATAGCTCCATTATCAACGACCACTAGGTCTGTGCGAGCAGTCAAAGATATTCCACCCCATACCATAATCGATCCTCCCCTGAAACCAGTAGTATTCAGGAAATTGCACTGAGCATATCTTTCATGTGGACGTCTACAGATGTGGAAGAACCGGATGGAAACACTGGAACTCCTGTGTTAAATTCAAGCAGGCTCGGAGTCCAGTGGAACAGTGGAAGAATCGAAACCTCAGAGCGATGCGATATTGAATAAGCGGCTGGTCTGTTGGAATGGCATTCCGAAAGCTCTGATAAGGGTAATATCGGAAGATTGGTTACAGCAAACGCTGGTATTTCGGTGGTAGTCGCAAGACGCGACGTTGCCCGTGTCGTTGCCGACCGTAGCGTTTGCTGTAACCAATGCTCCGATCTTACCCTTATCAGAGTTTTCAGAATGCCATTCCAACAGACCAGCCGATTATTCAATATCGCATCGCTCTGAGGTTTCGATTCTTCCACTGTTCCACTGGACTCCGAGCCTGCTTGAATTTAACACAGGAGTTCCAGTGTTTCCATCCGTTTCTTCCACATCTGTATATACAAGGGAACGTCGATCACAATGGCGGAGGCAGAATCTAGACTCAGCTGTGAAGAGAACTCTTTCCCAATCAGCCTCTTCCCAACGGATATGCTCTCTCGCAAAATCCAAACGCGCCCTTCGATGGGTTCAGGTAAGAGCTGGGCCTCTTGCCGCGACACAAGGCCTTGAATCATATATTCTCTGAGGCGATTTCTTATTGTCTGAGTGCTAATTTGCACCCCATGAGTTTGCTCAAGCTGATTTTGAAGGAGAAACCGTTGTCTCAACGAAGAAACCCTCAAGTAACGTTCTTGAATGGCAGTTGTTACCCGTAGTCTACCCTGTCTTGGTCTTCGGACATTCATACCTGTCTCCCTGAATCGTTGCAACATTCTAGACAGAGTTGTATGGGAAACGTTTTCCGATCAGCGTGCATCTCGTTCAGAAGAATATAGTATTCGTTTTGGAGAGTTTCGTGCTCCTGAGCTGTTCCAGTGCTTGTGCACAACCAATGGCAACCCGTATTTCGAGCAACTCACCGACCAAAACGAATAGGCTAAAGGTTGGCGCTCACTTGGACAAGACGAGACGAAACGTAAGTGGGCTGAGGACCGCGCACTTGGACGAAGCGATGCGTCGAGCAGGTATTGGAAGAAATTCCCCCCATCTCTAGGCCACAATAAATTTTTATTACCCTTATTGTATGCCGCCCACCCGCATGAACAAGGGTAGATTATCCACGCGTTGAATGACACCGCTCTTCGCTTCGCGCCTCCTAGGTGAGCGTCTACCCATTTGTTTCAATGCATAACACTCCAACGGAAAACAACGCGTTCCTTCCGAGCGCTTCGCTTCGTCTAATATGCCTCGCATCTAAAGGGGCCCACTCACTAGGAAGGAAGAATGTGCAGTTAAGTATCTGCACGTTTGCTGTAAAGTAAACTTGTACATTCATATTTCCCACACACATACACTTTTGCTTGTTGAGTGAGGATGTGCGACAAGCGTGAGATGACGTCGAAAAAAGATCTGATGTTAATGGCAGTGGCGTGTGTTGTTATTTAGGAAAAAATGTACAATGTATAAATAGCGAACCCGACACTGTATTGCTAAAAATATGAAACGTGCACAGACATGTTGCCCATACACGGTCGTTCTCGGTCATTCTTCCACGTACGGTGAACAATGCACACGCTAAAAATCAAAACTATCTTGATTCCGACGAAGATAATTGCGCATTCCAAATTTCGAACTGCGGAACGCCATACACACACTATTTTCACTGTACCCCATACCACGCGCATTCAAGTCTTCGCGCTTCCTTCTTAGTGAGTGGGCCCTTTAACAATTCTGCTCTTCGCTTCGCGCCTCCTAAGTGAGCGTCTATCCATTTGATTAAGTGAAAACCGTTCCGGCGGAAAACAACTCCTCGTCTCGTCTCGTCCAAGTGAGCGTCAACCTTAAAGATTCAAGCTCGTTGTGAAGTTAAAAGGCTGTCATATTCCTTCGGAATAACATATAAAAAGCTTTGAACTTTCTGCCTTCATATGAAAAAGAGCGAATGAATAAATGTTGAAAATGAACAGAGAATTTGGATTTTCAATGACGGACAGTTCAATTTCCGACATTACGGCCGCTAAATTTTAAAAACTTCAAGAAAAATATTCAGTAGTCGTGGATAATGTACAGTTTTCTACAGTTGCATAATATACTATTTTTTAGCCATTCACGTTTTTGGAGAGTATCACAAAGAGTAAATTGACTAAATTGGATCCACAGAGAATAGCAGCAGTGTTGTCATTATTATATAATTTGTGCACAACTCGATATCGATATTATTCTTGTGCTAAAAATATATTGGAATTTATTTATGGTAAGTTATAAAACTTTTCAATTTTTATCCTTACTGGTTTTAAATTTTAGCGTTTTCTACGAATGTTGCGAATGATGGGTCCAAAAAATCCAAAGATGCCATAATGGATATGCTTTTTCCATTTTATATGGAACGTAAAAATTATGGTCCTGAATACAGTGTTTCTCTGGTGAATTGTATAGGGAAATTATATGAAGTAATTATCACTTTAATTTCAGTTTTAGCTATTCACTTTCATAAAATCACTCAGTTGACTTTGACATATCAATATCGCCAACCCTCTCTTAACTATAGTTATACTACGTTTGGATATTATTGAGCACAAAGTAGGCCTTTGTTTATTTATCTGAGGTTGGCAGTTTTTACAGTCATAACGCAAAATAAAGTCAACTGCTCCGATTGTACCCGGCCTCATCCGACGAGATTTCGAGTTTAGATCAGAGAACTCTGGTTTGCAGAAAAATAACGCATTCGTTCGTCACATGATGTTTGCTTCGGAACTTTTTCTTGATTCGACTCGATTTTGTTCATTCCCACTTCTATTGACTAATTAATACATTCACAATACCATTAGTTTCCATTCTTCAAACAATGACATTTTTAATAAATGAAACTTCGTGCGTTTATATAAACAATGGAAGCGGAGAATAATATTAATTGATTTAAAATCAACCAATATTAAACCCACACTTCGGAACTAATCCCGTCAACGCACAAAGAACATGCATAGTGGTAATTTCAAACAGAGCATCCATAGATAGCTATTTCGCCCTATTTGGGGCTCTTCAGTATGGAGGAGCTCCGTCTGAAAGGCATTCTAGGTTTCCTTATTTGAAAAAATGTCGCCTAGCTCTGAGAATAACAGAACCAAAACGCCATCTCTTGGAATCCTTACGAACACCTACCTCCGATGCATGAACTCTGAACGAAGTGCGAGCTGTTTATCCGTTTTTCATACAAACTGGTGGTTGTCCAACTATGTGGACTTAACCTTCAGTCGATGAAGTGGAAACGCTCTTTTCTTCGTCGTAAACCAGACGTGGTGATAATAGTAATAAATGAAAATTCGTGTGTTTAAGAGCTAGGCGACATTTCTTCAAATACGAGAACCTAGAATGCCTTTCAGACGGAGCTCCTCCATACTGAAGAGCCCCAAATAGGGCGAAATAGTTATCTAGGGATGCTCTGTTTGAAATTACCACTATGCATGTTCTTTGTGCGTTGACGGGATTAGTTCCGAAGTGTGGGTTTAATATTGATTGATTTTAAATCAATTAATATTATTCTCCGCTTTCATTGTTTAAATGATATTTTTATTAAATTCAAGGAGTAAATCTGTAATGTGAAATTTAAAGTTTCTGTCGTTTAGAACTGCCTGAATTGCATTATCAATTTGTCAATTTTCAGAATGATGTAAGTTGACATCATGAGATCTCCGCGATTTACGCAACTTTTTCGTGATATTGACAACATTGCGCATAAATCTGACGAGCAAATAAACAACATAACCTGAAATTTCAATATACACAGTGGAATATGCCAAATTTCCATAGCTTGCTTAGTGCTCAATGATATCCGAACAGAGTATATATCACAAAATTATTCCAAAGCCTATTGACTGGTTTTATGAAAATAATATAATTACTATAGTTTATGCCATTTTAGCTTGATGTTAATCATGAATTCGCAAAATGGAACGGCCATGATATAATATTAAAACTACCCGAGTTTCTATTAAGTGAATATACAGAAGTGAGATTCGGTGCTATTCAAAATATCATCAAATTTTTTGAAACGTCGTCCAGTAGAAAGAAGATACAGGACTTTCATTTGCAGGAAATAATATTCCAAAATATTTGTGACAAGGTAAATGAAAATATAAATTGTCGATAATTAATATTAAACGAAGTTTTTTTCCAGTGTGATAAAATATTCGAAGTAGAAGGAAACATAACTGAAGAAAGACAAATCGATGAAATAGTATCTAGATCTGCTAGTGCCTTACATGCGCTGGGTTCGGTTCTCATCACGAGTCATCAGTGGAGAGAAAATGCTCTATTTGCACTCTTCAAAATAATTCATAAACGTCGCTTAGGTAAGAATGAGCAAATTTATAAACTGCTAGCAGACCCAACAGACGTTGTTCTGTATACACAAAAATCCATTCAATTCGATCCAGCTGATTAGTTGCTCAGTAGATGAATAACCTTAATAATGACTACAGCGCTATCTGTTGATCTGATTTGTGATCATAAACATACGGGCATCAGGCAATCCAAAATACATTCATACATCCCTCACACTTCGGTACCTTCTCCTACCCGCCTAGTGCCTACCTCGGAGACGCATTTTGGTGCGATTTCATCTTCAACCTGCCATATCTTTTGATGTATTCATCATAATTGAATGATGTAGAAGGCAATTTTGTTCTAAATTAAATACTGGGTATGAACGACGTATTTAATTGCATAAGGATCAATAGCGTATTCATAAAAAAATACTCCCAAATAATGAATCATTTTGAGAAACATTCGGATACCTTTAAAAGGTGATACCGAGTAAAACTTGAAAGATAGATATATGCTATGGCGGACTTTTTTGAAGAACTATTGAATAGGTACATTTCCGTAATACATTGTTTCCATGTACGTCTTACGGTTTTTGCAGCTCAACTGAAAATAGATGATCATGGCTGATTTTGGTACTCATATTTATTATCATTGAAGTTATAGTAGGTTTCCTTAATTTTCTCGGGTGAAAAGTATAGCCTATGTTACTCAGGGATATTGTAGCTTTCTAAGGGTGAAAGAATTATTGAAATTGGTCTAGTAGCTTATGAGTTAACTCGTATCAATGCCACAAACATACAAATCTTTCCTCTTTATAATATTAGTATAGATTCCCTTGTCCAAGCAAACAATAGTTTCTTAAAATCATGTAATTATATGAATTTTGGGACAAAAATATTCTCATTCTATTTTTATTTATTATATCCTTATTTCCATTCTTCTACACTGTTTACATTTTTCCATTCTTCTTTCTGCATTGTTTACTTTTTTCCAGACTCTTTTCCAAAAGTATTGAAAATGATTTCTCAAAATTTGAACTTGGGAGATGAATCCATATTTTTGGAGAAATATTCAAGTGCCATTCTAAGCCGATGGATGAAAGAAGAACTGGGTTTTGACGAGTTTCTTTTTTCTTTATTTGGTTGTAACGATATACGTAACTTTTACGAGAAGTACCTGAAGGAAATAGTGCCATTATTGATTGAAAACAAAAAGAATTTAGATGTTTTAAGCTCTGCTGGTAAACCAGTAACATCTATTCTGGAAGTAAATAGTTTTTAATCCAACTTTAATTTCATCTAATTCTTATGTTTTCAGGAATGTTTTTCTACACTCTGCGTTCATAGCATAGTTTCAGATATTGGTAAACGGACTGAATTTGAGTTAGAACAGACTAACCTGGTTAAATTTCTTGTTCAACACTTAGGAGCTGATCAGTTCAGGGCATATTTTATTGAGAAAATCGATGAAATATTACTCAATTTGATATCAGTCATAAGAGACGAGAGAGAGTTTTGTGAACAATTTGATTTGTCTTTGATTCTTCCAAAATCATCAATAGATAATATTTCTGTGGCAGAATTTCACAAAGCTATTGATGTCATCAAGGTAAAGTATAATTCAAAATTAATTTCACAAATGATTTAAGATCTTTTTGATTCTCCAGTTTTGAATCATTTAATATGTCCATAAATTTATGTGGGCAGAATTTTGTTCATCAATTAGCTCAAAAAAAGGGCACAAATCGTTGGCTACCATGGCCAAATTGCACAAAATGCTTTCGTATCCACTCCATTTTCCAGATTTAAACCTTAAAGACTACAATTTGTGATTAATATTGAAATTTTATTCCTTTTACAGGTTACAGTGTGTCCAAGACAACCTCTAGTGCTTTATTTACTACTCGAGAATGTAAACAAACTTTTGAAAATGATGATGAAATTGAATGTGAAAATTCATGATTCCATAGCTGTCGAAGATAAACTGCTATCTTTTCACCATTACACGATAATGAACGATTTAATAATTGAACATTTTCATTTAACTGTCGCAAGAGAATACTTCATAAAAGACATATGTTATGCCCTCATCAGGATAATCAAGAATACTTCAGAATACTTGGAACTCAGAAGAACATCCACATTATATTTCAAGAAATGTTTACCTCACTTAATCCACTTTCCGGAAATCATCAAAAAACATTTCATGCCAATAGTTTCAACTTTTGTTAACATAATCTTACAAGAAAAAGATGAATCATTGATATCTTTATCATCGTATATTGTCAAATACCTTATAAAAGATCATAAAGAAACCTTCAGAGATATCATCGGATCTATGGATAATTTACCTGAACATCACTTATTAGTAGAATTATCAGAAGTTCAGTCTGAAACAAGAACGACGATAGATGGAGAAATGTCACTCAGTAAAGAAATACAGATTTTTGTCAACAACGGCTCAACTAACAAAGACTGTTCATCCAAAATCGACACATTGAAGAATCTCAAAATATATTTGTTCACGAAAAAAAAACAACTAAAGAACCTGTATAATAATCTCAACAAACTGAATGGTTTTTCGGAAGATTGTGAAAATAGTTTGTTACATCAATTGGTCAGTCTTTTAGTAGACTTGTGCCTTTCAAAAGAAAAAAATGTGAGTATGGTGCACATAAGTAACTAATTATTACAATTGTTATTTTGTTAAACTCTAATGATTTCTTCAAGGTGAGTATGGAAGCTCTGAAGTGTTTGGGGGAATTAGGACCTTCAGATCTGACGACTTTAATCGTAAAACCAGAAAAACATCTATCGTTCGAAAATTCTACACCGCAAGAATTCTTTACAGGACAAGTTATATCTTCATTGTACCTGTATCTTACCGATGATAATATCCAACTTATCAGTCCATCAGTTGATCTTTTATTCAACGCTCTCAACACCTCAGAAGGCAGAAAAGCGTTAGGTAAGTTTACGTTAAAAAAATAAGAAATGAAAATTCATGCGGTTAAGAGTGACGCGGGCATAATATAAACAATGAAAGCGGAGAATAATATTAATTGATTTAAAATAAACCAATATCAAACCCATACTTCGGAACTAATCCCGTCAACGCACAAAGAACATGCATGGTGGTAGTATCAAACAGAGCATCCATCCTATCCTATCCTATTTGGGGCTCTTCAGTATGGAGGAGCTCCGTCTGAGAGGCATTCTAGGTTCCCTTATTTGAAGAAATGTTGCCTTGTTCTGAGAATAACAGAACTAAAACGCCATCTTTTGGGATCCTTACGAACACCTACCTCCGATGCATGAACCCTGAACGAAGTGCGAGATGTTTATCTGTTATTCATACAAACTGGTGGCAGTCCAACTACCAGATAAACACCTCGTACTTCGGTCAGGGTTCATGCATCGGAAATAGGTCTTTGTAAGGAACCCAAGAGATGGCGTTTTGGTTATGTTATTCTCAGAGCTAGGCGACATTTCTTCTAATGAGGGAACCTAGAATGCCTTTCAGACAGAGCTCCTCCATACTGAAGAGCCCCATATAGGGCGAAATAGCTATCCATGGACTCTCTGTTCGATATTACCACCATGCATGTTCTTTTCAGCGTTGAAGGGATTAGTTCCGAAGTATGGGTTGGTTGATTGTAATTCAAATAATATTATTATCCGCTTTCATTGTTTAAAAAAATAACTTCGATGAAATAATTTTTTTCTAATTAGAATTACAGAATGATTATGGTTATGGAGTCATACCCAGTGACTATTTCATTCCATTCTTCGTTGAAAAAAGACCAAAATCCTTCAGTTTAAGTTTGAAGAAAAGTATGGAACAATTGATGTGTAAAATTGATTCAGATCAATTATGGTGTCCTGGAGAATCGATTGAATATGAGGATTGGATTAAAAATTTATTGTGTAGCATACTGAAAACTATATCAGATTGTTACATACCTCTTTTGATACCAATTTGCAAAATAAAGGTAAAAGCAGTTTTTGTTACTTCTATAATATTAAGTTTTTGATACTTTTTTATTATTCTTTTGATATACACTACCCGGCAAAAACATCGGCCTCCTAAAATTGAAGTTCCTGGTTCAAGATATTTCGTAATTGAAAATATTATTCTTAGTTATTAGACTAAACATGAGAAAAGTTTCCCGAAAATGTTGATGTTGATAGCTCAGAGTAAAAAGTAAACCTAGAGGTGCCTTCGCGCATTTGTTATGCAGCCAAGTAGAATCTGTTTATGCACGCAAACAAGAAACCGGCGTTGCGAACTCGTGCCGTATGTTTATTTCGTATTGGTATAATTGATCTACCGCTCCCCTACTCTGATACTCACCCCTTGCTTCTGTTACAGAAAATTCTGTCAGTTTGGCAACCTCGTATGTTAGGGTTTAGTTTCTGAATGCGACTTGTTTTCATTTCGAATTGACGTTCATAAACTGAATTAATTTACTGATTTAGTGGCAATTTATTGTTGCTCAAGGCTATTCCGGTAATTATAGCTAAGTCAAAATTACGAAAATGTTATATTATATTCAGGAATTGTAGAAATGAAAATATCACCTATTGTTTACTTCACCCCAGTGCAACAGTGAAATGCTTTTCATCTCACTCTAATGCTTGGTTGATTACAATGCATTACTATTCACGCGTAGAGGCATCTCTATGTTTATTTCCTAATCTGAGGTTGATAGCATATTTATACAAGGTGAAAAGAACCCATGAATTTGTGGCCTAATCTCTTAACACCCTGTGGAACAGTTCGAAAAAGTTGTAGAGTTTATGCTCAGTTTATTAAAAAGACCATGCTTTTTGCCAACTGTTTTTATTTCACCCTGATATCTTGATGTTTTTGAAGATAAAGGTATTCAAAAAAACCTGGGGTTTTATAAACATGCAAAGTTCACTAGACGAAATTGGAAGTTTTTGCGGAAAATTTATTATGGGCACATCAAAATGTCTTTAGCTTCATTTCAAAACTAAAATATCTTCACGTGAAAATTTCAGACTTTTATTTAATACGTATATCTTCAACAGAAATCAAGATATCAAGGTGAAATAAAACTGTTCCACAGGGTGTTGAGGAACTGGGCCACAATTACATGTTTTTTCTACCCTATATAAATATGCTATGAACATTTTTGGGAATCTTTTCTGTAGTTTTTTTTAATACCAATCAAATTATCTAAATTTTGGCGTAGAAACAAACTTCAGCAAAATTTTGAGTGGTCGGATTTTTTTTGTGGGTAATTTTTGTTTGATTTTTAAAATTAATTTTATTTTCAGGTCGAGATTTGTGAGGTTCTATTGCCCTCTTTAATTTATCTTTTAGTCAGTTTGAATGACAACATAACAAGCATTATAACTGAAAAAATAAACAAGTTTTTCGAAGAACACTGGTCTGCAATAAAAACATGTAGCAAATCAAACATTATAGTGCTCAATAAAAAAGCTGTAAAAGTAATGTTGAGTGTAGTTCACTTCGTAAGAGTGAATAAAAACAATATAAAAGTAAAAAAGTAAGTAGAAAAAACAAATTTTGTATGTATATCGAAATTAACTTCTTTGTTGATGAATTTTGTAGAAGAATTGAAGATCTGGATTTAGATTATTTGAAAATAGCTAAAGCAGCTCAATACTGTAGTGCTTATTTCACGTCTTTATTATATACGGAGATTTGGTGTCAGTCTAAAGTTGAAACAGCAGGAAACATTTCATTCAAAAGTTCTATTTTGGATTTTATTCATCAGACTGAGGAGGAAGAAATATCATTGGCTGTGCTTGGTATATTAAGATCGGTAAGTAGATGATATATTTTGGTTTTGCTAAGATACAATAAGTTCTTATGTTTTTTCTGATATATACAATTTTTTTAAATTCTTTGGCAAATCCTTTAGTTGGATATATTTCGTTATTGTATTAGGTGCTCAACTGAGTTTCCGCTGTTTTTCAATAAATGGCTCCAGCAGTAAGTGCTGGTCGGTTTTGACATATCTAAAACGTCATGAGCCGAGCTAACACCCCGATTTCGCTCAGCACGAAAATGTAATCACTATAGTCCGTTCACGAAAGGTTGAGCCGTCGGTTGGCCATGATAATTTGACATATTCCACTGTGTATATTAAAATTTTAGGTTATGATGTTTATTTTCTTGTCAGATTGATACGCAATGTTGTCAATATTGCATAGAGTTGTCTGATAACTAGCAAGCTCGTCGGACAAGGCCGGGTACATTCGGCAACATTAGGGGCGTTCGGCATTGACCTCCGCGAGCGGACGGATTTTTTTGTCACGTGACCACAGATCGTACAGATAAATCTGAAATATCTGGAAATAAACGAACGGTACAGAGCATCTGCCACAGAACATACTGCTCTGTTCTACTTTTATAGATTATGAGATTTCAAAGATCACTATTTTGGGAAATATGCTCATCTTTTAACGATACTTTCACCCTTTTAGTAGCTCTTCCATAAAATCTCAATTAAATAATTAAGTACAAAGGCACTGAATGCAAAAGAAACGAGTAATGCAATATCCCCTTCTGGTCGTTCAATACGGCGATAGTTGTACCGAAAGATCCTGATCAATTAATTGATTAATTACACGAAAAAGAAACGGGAAAGCAATATCTCCTCCTGCTCATTTATAACTACGATAACTATATTGAAAAATTTAAATGAATTAATTGAGTTTTTAATGAATAAATGAAAACAGAAGAATAAAATTGTTAGAATTTTTCAATCTATAGGTTGTCGGATCAGGAAACTCAACATAAAACAAAAAAAATATAAAAAACATAAAACTCTATGGATAAAATCGCTTTGCTCCGTCGAAATAAACCGAGCGAAAAGATCGACGTCCGATTGCTCAGATTTTTATGACGAACGGTGCAGATTTGTATTCCCCTCAATCCGGATGTAATAAACGAACGGTTTAGATCGATCCGACACGTCCGATGTCGATGCCGAACGCCCCTATTGAATTTATTTTACGTTATGACAGCAAATACTGCCAACTTCAGATAAATAAAGAAACGCCTTATCCTGCTCCTGTCGCTGCCTTCCGCTCCCTAAATTGGCGGTTTTTCGTACGGAAGTCAAAGGATCGACAGCGCGAGCAGCGGTAAGTGATTGCATTCAACTAGATTGCTGAGGAATTTCTTCGTCCGTCATTGCCGCTACTTGGTCGTGAGAGAAATGATGCAGCAGACTCTCCTTGATACTGCCGCAGAAGTATTTCGGGAATTATTTCAAGCAATGCGTTATTGAGACTTAAGAGCTCTGGTGAACAGACTGATTACATTTTTATACAAATGTTGTATATTGTATTCGGTTATCTCGGAATTGCTGCTGAATGCAGTGAAACAAATAAATAAACTTAGTTATCGAACTAATAGTTTTATCTAGTATAAGTTACTAACTTAGTTATATCATGTTGATGATGTTAACACCATCTATTCGAATGTAATAAGAACCTAATTATTGTATGTTTTTTCCCTATACAGGTTCGGAAATTCACATCAGAAATATACGATATTCAATGCATTAAAGAGAGTATTTTACCGTTCAGTTGAACAGTGGTAATTCGACAGATTTACGTGCTATGTTTCGATTTCGTTTGACGCCATGGATGGTCCAATGAACAAATAATATGGTTGTGTCTCTCAAGTTGAGTTACATGCGTGGTCCGCTGCATTGAGTCAATGAGTCAGGCTGTGCGTAATACTCGATACGAGTACTTTAAGTTGCTTATCACACTGGTTCATTTAGGCACGGCCTTCTAAACCCCCAACAGTGTAAAGAGTTATAGCCTCCCGACACATTATACAAGCCCCAAGCACAGCCTTCTAAAGTAGTCTCTATGGACAGCTGTGTTCAGGCGCAAGCGTGAGCGCTAGTAAACATCTAGTGGTTAATAATTATAAAGGTTTTAGTGTTGGTTGTAGTGTTAAATGTAAAAAATAAGTGAGATTATAGTCACCTGCTGTGATTGTTCAAGTACTGTAAACAGTGAAAGTGTTTGTGATATTGGTGTTAGTGAATTTTCCTTGGGATAACTGCTTTCGTCTTTTTGTAAGTGTCTCTAACCTATAAATTGAACTCATCTGCTTCGAAAAATGGTAAAAACTTTTTGTATTTCATCGTCTAGAAGTAATTATCTCTCTGAAAAATTGAAGGATATTTCAAATGTTTCAGTTTTCTGAAATATGAAGAGCTAAAGCTTTTATAAATGAAGTACATAGCGCGAAATTTCTCTCCAAAAAAAGTTTTCTTTCGATTGCAACGATATAATTAAGTTCGATAAACATTCACAAGCAGATAGAACAATTTACTTACCTTGAGATACCCATAATTGAAAGAAGTGACCCATTAGATTTTATTATTGTTCATAGTGCTAAATTCAAAATACATTTTGAACGACAACGAAACTTTTTTTTTGAAGAGTTCCGAACAAAAATCAATTTTATGTGAACTGAATATTCAAAGCATTGGATTGGACTTTCATTACCTATTCAAAATTCACTGAAAATTGTACTTGTGGTTTGAATTCGAAGTTTATTCTAAATTCGCTTTTTGTTCCATTTTTCCAAACATTTCTCAATAAATACGTAAAGAATACGAAGAATGATAATCACATAGAAGTAGGGAATAATCTGGGGGAATTTTATTTGAGTTAACTTTATTTCGAGAGTTATAGTTCAGTTCAATTTTTTTTGGCGAGAGACATCTCCCCGTGGTTTTTGCTGGACCATAAATTGATTAAACCATCAACCAATTCGCTTTAGTTTCAATTTTTTTCATTTATATTCAATTTATTGATTGAGTAGGGCATACTTCCAACCTTTTTTCAGATATTCATCGGAAAACACATTGAATAACACCAGGGGCCTATTGACCCAGTACTTTGCAACTTTCCACTTTGCACTTTTCACTTTTCAAATGAATTACGTTGCACGAAACGCATTCATAAATGAAAAGTGCAATGCGAAAAGTCAAGTGAAAAGGCCTTCGCAGTAATGAAATGTTGGGAGGAATGTTGTGCAACATAATTTATTTTCACTTTTGAAATTGGTCACAATGCAAAGTGAAAATTTGCAAAGTATTTTGGTGCAATAGGCCCCTGGAAATGAAATTATACGTTCCAAATATCGTGTAAAGTCCTTTCACGAAAGTTTCAGTGCATAGTAGGTGTTTGTCCATTTATCTGAAGTTGGCAGTATTTGCCGAATATACCCGGCCTCGTCCGACGAGCTTTCGAGTTATCAGAGAACTCTATGTTATATTGACAACATTGCGTATCAATCTGACAAGAAAATTAACAACATAACCTAAAATTTTAATATACACAGTGGAATATGCCAATTGTCATGACCAACCGACGCCTCAAACTTTCGTGAACGGACTATATCTCGACTTTTGCGGCGTTGCCGTTCCAGGCGCCCGGCCATGTCTTTAGAAGGCCGTGATTTAGGCAACTCCTAACGATAAGACAACTGCATAATCCGCATTTCATTCCAGCCCGTAACGTAGCTTGTTAATCTTTCGAATATACCACTATTCAAATGTACGCCGTACGGCAAAATTCTCTCTCTGATGCATTGAATTTCCTATGTTTCCGATGAAAATTTCCAAACCAGTATATCATCAATGATAAAATTATAATCATCCAATTTTGTGTTTATTGTACAGTCTTTCAAAGCAATCGGAGACGAGGATTCACTTCAGGGATGCGGAGCATCTTTATTATTAAATCCACATCTTCGAATAGAGCATTTCAAAGATTCTGGACTATGGGATCAAGCAATGTTATACCAGAGCATGCAAATATCCCAGGGTATCCAGAACTCTAAAGAGATGTTACTTGATAGCGTGAAACACTGTGGATTGTTTGAAACGGCATTGATGTGCACAGATCCACAAATCGCAGCAGACTACGAGTGTATGTGGAGGTTAAGCGATTGGTCTCTACCAGACTTAAAAAAGGAAATTAAAGATAAACAGATATCGTTCAAAGATCAGATGGAAAAGTATAAATACCTCGTACTCAAAGGTGTGCATGAAAGAGACGTTTTTAGTGTTATGGAAAATATTGAAGAAGCTCGATGCCTGGTTGTTGAAAAATTGAAACATACAAGCTTGGAAAGCAGCAGGAATCTATACGATATTCTTGTTTACCTTCAAAGTTTCAACGAAATCGAGGAATTTCTAAATGCTAGTTTGAACACTGATGATTTGAATCTCATTATGAAAAAATGGAACCATCAAGATGAAATTGAGAAAAAATTTATGTATATTGAGCCTATAATGACACAAAGAATGGTTATCCTGAACGATTTCATGAGAGGAACTGAAGATGTAACATTTTTCAAAGACCATTTGATCAATTTTGCATTGAAATTGTCAGGTAAGCTATTTTTCATCTCACTCCAGTGAAACAATATTCTGATTGAATCTTGAGATATATACCTCATTATAACGACTTCAACGTAGATTGGGCAACGTTGCATATTTATCTGACAGGAAAATTACTCTCTAAAGTCTTGTTCGCAGTACGCTAGTAGTTTATATAGTTTTTAGTTAAAAAAGGGGTTACAGTTCACTGCGACCTCAAGGTCAATTGTGCCCCCTTACAAAGCTGTTCTGACCACATCGCCTTCCAGTTCCAGAGATCTGATGAAATCCAGTATCTGTGAAGGCTTCAACGAGGCTAGTTCCTCACTCTTACAAGTTTCTCGCTCAAGGCATTCTCTCCTTAGGCTCGCAATGCCAAAGCATTCCGTGACTAGGTAAATGGGGGTTTCTTCCTCCTCCCCACAGAACCTACACTCGTCAGTGTCCGACAATCCCATCCTCAATAGGTGCTTCCTAAGGCGACAGTGTCCTGTAAGAAAGCCAGTGAGGAGGTGTAATTGTTTCTTACCAAGATCCAAATATCGTTTGGATCTTGCTGTTTCAAAGTTCCGAAGGAACTTAGTGGATGATCCATTCCTGGGAGATTCCGCCAGAGTTTTTCCCTTGCGACTTTCTCTTTCTCCAGAAACTCCTTATAGGTACATTTACCTATCCCACAGAAGGGTTCTGGGCCAATGAGTGACATTCGTGCGCCCTCTTTGGCAAGTGTATTGGTCTCATCGTTTCCTTTGATTCCCGAATGGCCGGGAACCCAGGCTTATTTTTTGCCTACCTCATTGAGTTTGTTCCGGCCCTCCCAGATCATCTTTGAGTCGATGAGGTAGGAGCTCAGTGCTTTAATAGCAGCTTGACTATCTGAGTGTATGGCTATATCGCACTTCTGCTAGTTTCTTTCTAGATTTATATCTAGACATCTTCCAATAGCTAAGATTTCCGCTTGAAAGACGCTCATACAGGAGCCTAGCGACAGTGCTCACTTGGTACTTGGCCTGTATATCCCAGCACCAGCTCCACAAAATCTTCATCATCGGTCAATTCCGCCAGATTATGGCCTACTTAAAAATCCATGTCTATCAATTTGATGTACAAAAATCTGTTTTCTTGAATTAAGCAAAATTTTAATACATGAAAAAAATAAATACTAGCAAGTGAAAGCGGAGAGTTTGAACTTTCAAAAATTTGACATATAACCTATAAATTGATCATTTGAAGTGACATTTCAGCTGAACCAGGCTTGAGCGCCCGATTTCCGTACCTTAATTTGAGGGTCGGTTTGAGCGAAGCTCAGGCTTGATTTCTGTACAACAGATATTTCTGGTTTGAGTAGGGCTCAGTCTTGAACTCGGCTTAAACTCGGACTGTACAACCGGGCCCTAGTGACTGAAATACTGGTTAATCGACTAAACCACTAGCGTAGTGCGAACAAGATTTAACCACATTTAGTAATCCTGATCTTTTTTTAGAGAAATCGAGATTGGAGAACATAAATCATTTCGGAATACGCGCATTGAATTTCATAAGAAATCTCCCTGGTTTGACAGAAAACGAAAAAAATAGAATTCTTTTAGAGGATGCTCAGTTATGTTGGAAAAGTAACAACAAGCAGATCGGACGGAGAATTCTCAATAAAATATCTGAAAACAAGGATATTGATGTGAAGTAAGGATGTTGAAATGAATGAAAGAATTGAACTAATAATTTTTCTTCCGCAGACTTAGATTTGAAGCTTTAAAATTAACTGGAAAATGGAGTTCTGAATCATATTCCGAGCATGCAAAGGCTATAATAGAGGATTATCTAGAAGGATCATTACGCTTAATCAAAGATACTGAAAAAACAAGAGAAGATTATAAATCCATTTATGACACTTTTGATACTCTTGGCAGGTTTGCAGACAGGGAATATCAACAGGTATTTATTTATCTATTGAAATACAACTAATATTCAACAGTAATGTTGTCACTTTAGTTGATTTTCGATAAAAAATTTTATTTTACAATTTAAAGATTTTTTAATTTGGCCGGGCATGCTGTTAAAAGTTGTCAAACTGGCGTATATTGGGCTCTACTTTCGACTGTCTGTTTTTACACTGAATAGGTAGTATTAATTTTTTTGTCTTGTTTCTGGGTTCGTTATATTTTGGACTCTATTCAACAGATTTTGACTCTTTAGGCCCTTTCTATTTGAAGCCGCATCACTTCCAAACTGATATAAAATCAGTTGATGCGCGTTCTATTTGACAATGTTGTGATTTTGAACTGATGCGCATCATTTCCAACTGATGTTGCTTTCTGACAAAATCAGTATAATTTCCACAATCACTTCAGTTCATCATAACAATAACATAACCTAACATTTTGGTGAAAGTTTACAATTTACTTCTAATCATAACAGAAAGTGAATTATTATCCTCAGTTTTCATTCCTAGTAATGAATAATTCATATTACTTTTAGAATTTCCTTCCGAACTATCGTCGATGGTACTCTGATTTCAAACCTTATCGTTTTGTTGATTGTCATCCGAAAAAGGCATGTTCTATTTGTCAAAATCACTTCACTTCCAAAACTGAAGTGATTTCGGAAATTATTCAGGCTAGGTTTATATGTTTGTTCTCTAGCTTGTATACAAGTTTACAAATTTGCAGCTTAATTGGTTCAACTTCAAGTATTGGTAATTCTTTTATAATTATTTGGTTGAATATTCATAGGGAAGGTGGTGAAGTCTTTTTATCACTTTATTTTGTAATCTTTCAGTCTTTTCAGATTGAATCTTGTTGTGTTTGACCATATAACCAATAAATGGTATTGAGTACTGATCGAAAATAGGCATAATAAATGCTTTTACTTGTCCCGTCATCAAGGAAAGGCTCAAGATGACGAAGCTTCGATACACTAGCAAAAATTTGTCTATGATCATGTCCACATGTGCTTTCCATTTCAATGACTCTTCTATGATCAATCCCAAGTATCTTGTTTTTTTTCACTTGTGTAAGTTTTCTATTATGTTATTATAAACAAGTTTGGATGGATGTTAGTGTTCGTTGTTCTATTTTTAAAAAGGATGTACACTGTTTTTTCTTCATTTATCACAAGTTTGTGCGAGCTCAACCATTCGCTATATTTCTGCATATCCCATTTCCTCCAGAGATCTTATATTGTCTGCACTATATTCACAATCACAGTATCATCCGCAAACATGAAGAATTCCTCCAGTAATCCGGGCATTTTCAACATATAGGAGGAAAAGAAGTGGTCCAAGCACTGTGCCCTGTGGAACACCAGTTATGATTTTCTTACAGTTACACTTTTTACCTTAAATAACCACATATTGTCTTCTATCGGTGGGGAATAACAGTTTTAAATCGTTTTCTTGTATCCCTATTTTCTTATTTTTTTTCAATAGTATAGATATATTGATTGTGTCAAATGCTTTATGAAGATCCAAAAAAAAACACCTATGTTGCACGCGACAACGGAGGCCGTCTCCTGGCTCGAACAGTTACGTCTGGAGCTGTGATAGTGAAGGCAATAATTGTGATTATGTTTGTGATATATGTGTTGGCTTTAATGTTATTTATGCCCGTATATATGTTTATATTTCCTATGTATGTTTAAATAGGCCATAGTTGCAGTGGCGGCTTCTCTTATGAGGCAGGTGAGGCAGTGCCTCACCAAATAAATTACGGAAATCACAAATATCAAGCGAATTAATCAAAATTTTATTAATCAATTTCATCATCCCATTATGGTCTTCAGTCTCAATTTTTTATACGATACTGCAATAGCGAAATTTCACTCTGGTTTTGGTTTATTGGGTTTGTGCCGATCGTGGTACCACGTTTGCTGGTAGGTTTGTTTCCTTAGTAGTGTTGTGTGTGTGTGTTGTGTTGTGTGTGGTTTTTCCACAAGAAATTTCATTTTGTTCATTGACTTCGGTTATGGCTACCAGAAGGCGAAATACATTTAGCAGAAAAAGTGAGTCGTCTCAAATTCCCAAAATAGATGCAGTACTAGTGATATTGCAGATTTTTCAATAAAACAGAAATAGTTTTTGAGTCATTCCTATGAGTATAAGTTATGTACAATTCAAGAAGTTATACGACCTATTCCAAATTTTGTGACTATCGGTGTGGTAGGAAAATCGAATCGGAGGTTTCAAAATGAGAGTACTACTGGCCTACTGGTAGTGTAACTCTAATCAAATTCTTTTTTGGTAGTCTTAATAATACATATTCCGATAGGGTTTAGTGAAAAACTGGTCGAAGCGACTTGAAAAACTTATCTCAGTGCAATTACCACACAATGAAACGCTAGAATCATTGAAGCATTAATACCGAAGGATTTTTTAAGTGAAGATAAAATTAAAATTGTCAGTATAATAGCCATAATAAGATGAAGATTTGTATTGGATTCTAAAATCCAAATTATCAATGATGATTTTTTCATAATGATAAGTATGCAGCTGACAAAAAAGAGTTTATAAGATTAATATTTTTTTTTTGATGTGCCTCATCACTTTATTCTGTCACAAGCCGCCACTGCATAGTTGAATATTTTCAAAGGGGCTCAAAGCCTAGGAGTATAATCATAATTTATAGTTTATTTCTTCGTACCATACCTTTGAATTCTTTTTGCAGGTGACAGCGCACATTGCTTCAGATGTTTTCCAGAAAAAAGTGGAAAATTTACAGAAGTCTATGGAAGCTGCAGAGAATTTGAAGAAGGCGACCACATATGAAGAAAAATGCGCAAAATCATTTCACTCGAGGCAAAGCGATATTGATCGTAAAGAAATTGAAAATACCAAGAAGGAGAAAGACTACTTTTTGAAAACTGCTCTCAAGTATGTAACTTATATGAGTAATTTATTATAAAAATGCAGGCGGCGTTGATATTCTTCCAGAAGTTCAAAATGAATGAAAAAATTTTGGAATTATCCTTTTCGCTCAAGTATTGTATATACAGGGTGTTTCAGAATAAAGTTTATTAAATTCGCGATCTTAATCCTCAGATGATTTTATGATATAAAGGTCATATCGACTATGGGTCTCTGACGCATTGTTTCTGAGATTCGAAGTGTTGAAATTTAAAGAAAAAATTGGTTTTTCAAAAATATATAATAATGAGTATATAATTATGAGTCTACGGACTCGTCGGCCAGTATTTCGTATCGCAGTACAAAAGTTTCGTTTGAGTTCTTTTCTAGTTAATTTCAATGAGTTAAACCTAACAATTATCTTGGATTATCTTCTGCCCAAAATAATGACATTGAAGGGACGAAGTTGCCTTTATCTTGGTCTAGAAGATTCTGGAAGTGAACAAAGAATTTCGTAACTCTCAAAGAGATAATTTGTGATTGCTCTTAGATGAAATAGCATTCTATTTTTTATATAAGAAAATATTGGTCGAAGATACCATTTTACGGTCAATTATGTGGTTATTACGAAAATAATTTTAAATTTGAAAAAAAGTATTGGCGTACCTACTATTTTTTTCCTAAAATTCATCTGGACAGAAGTTTGTACGGACGTCACTGGTAAAAATTAAAAATAAATTTGAATTACAAAAAGTGCGTACTCTTAACCTACCAATACTCAAACAAAAATCGTGAAGAGCGTCAAAAATATTTTCGAAGAAAAAACATATTTTTTTCAACGCCTTATCATCTGTGGATAAAGATCCCGAATTTACAGAACCTTATTCTGAAACGCCCTGTGTATTGTATTATTTTCTTTAATTCACTGAATTTTTATTGAAATAATGTTGGCAAAATAGATTTCTGTATCAATGAATTGACAGATAAATCAATAGGGGCGTTCGGCATCGACATCGGACGTGTCGGATCGATCTGAACCGTTCGTTTATTACATCCGGATTGAGGGGAGTACACATCTGGACCGTTCGGCATAAAAATCTGAGTAATCGGATGTCGATCTTTTCGCTCGGTCTATTTCGACGGATCAAAGCGATTTTATCCAATTTTTCGATATAGCTATCGTAGTTTTGAATGGACAGGAGGAGATATTGCTTTCTCATTTCTTTTTTGTGTAATTTATTATTTTATAAGGATCTTTCGGTACAACTATCGCCGTATTGAACGAAGGGGATATTGCATTCCTCGTTTCCTTTGCATTCAGTGCCTTTGCACCTAATTATTTAATGGAGATTTTACGGTAGAGCTACGAAAAGGTTGAAAGTATCGTTAAAAGATGAGCATATTTCCCAAAATAGTGATCTTTGAAATCTCATAATCTATGAAAGTAGAACAGAGCAGTATGTTCTGTGGCAGATGCTCTGTACCGTTCGTTTATTCCCAGATATTACAGATGAATCTGTACGATCTGTAGTCACGTGACTAAAAAATCCATCTGCTAGCGGAGGTCAATGCCGAACGGGCTTAATTACATGAGAGTTTCGAGTACCAACATAAAGAAAATAATATGAGCGTGAAATCAGTGTGAGCAGAAATATTTTCTGCACGATGAAAAAAGCTGCCTCAGAATTAGAGAAAATATTTTATTAGATCACGTTGTATTCTGCCCAATATTTCCATTAATAATTGATAAATTGCAGGTATTACATGGAAAATTTAATATACAGCGATGAAAACAACTTACAAATATTCAGGGTGGTAGCGTTATTCTTAGAGAATAGAACCTCTAGTTCCGTTAAAGAAATTGTCGAAAAATACATCGATAAGATCCCGACTTACAAATTTCTCACGATTTTACCACAGATTATACCGCATATTGCCAACAAAAATACCGAAGATTTCTTCAGCATTAAAGCCAATAAGATAATCGATAAATGTGCAAGAGATCATCCACATCATACATTACCAATAATTTTATCCTTGGCAAACTCACTCAAAGATGCCGAATATAGTAAAGTTAAAACTAAAATTATAATCAACGAAGAGAGAGTTTCGGAGGCTAAGAGAATAATTAAAGTGTTGAAAAATGATCCACTTCTGAAAGACATAATAAAAGAATTGGAAATTTTGTCTGATGCCTTAGTGGAGCTTGCATATCTAGAACCAAAGGAAAATAGGAAAAAGTTTGATATACCTAAAAGGAGCAAAATCGCCTATATGAAAAATTTGAACCACGTTCCCGTACTAACTAAAACTATACAAATCAATAAGAACGCAAAATACGATGATATAATCGGTAGGTAGAGATTTTTTATTAAAAAAACTGGTGTACCGAGTGTCCTAAATTCGTTGTCTAGTGAGGGTATCTCAGAAACCTGATGTGCTAGAACAAAATGAGCGGCACATTTTTGGGCTCAATTTTTTTGAGCTATTAGAGAAAATTGGAAAATGGCGTCAAACGAAAAGTTCTCATAACTTCATTATTACTGAGATTATAAACATGAAACTAAAACATCCAGGAACTTTTTTGAGCAGAATTCATTGAAGTAATCAATTTTTCTTCATTACATTTTATTCTAGCTCATCGGGTTTCTGAGATCCCCTCACTAGACAACGAATTTAGGACACCCAGTACATACTTACAAGCACTATAATGAACCGTCCACCTAAAATTTTGCTGGAGTTTGTTGTCCAAGAACTTTCTAAATTTTTTTCTGATTTCAATTGTTTCTACGCCGAATTGTATCGGGTGTCCCGAATTCGTTGTCTAGTGAGGGGATCTCAGAAACCCTTGGAGCTAGAAGGAAATGAATGGCACATTTTCGGGCTCGATTTTTGAGAGATTTAATTTGGTGAAAACCGTAACCTTGTAAGTTCAACCGTTTTCGAGATATTAGCGAAAATTGGAAAATGGCGTGAAATGAAAAGTTCTCATAACTTCTTCATTACTGGCGCTATGAACATGAAACGAAAACATTCTACAGGCACTTTTTTTCGTAGAATTCTTTGATGTTATCAAATTTTTTTTATTGCGTTTTTTTTCGAAGTTATAATACAAACTTATGTTTTTTTAAATGTGAACCATAAGCATTTGAATAACAGATGGAACCGTCTTTTTTTCCCTTTTCAAAAATATATAACTTAATATATAAATTTCTTATTAAACTGTAAAAAACATAAAATGTTTTATTTCACACGAAAAATCAAATGGTTGTCTAAATATGATAATCTGTGAACATCAAATGATTAATAGATAAGAACAGATAACAAATTTTTCATAAATATTGTGCGAAGTGAAGTACATTTTGGTCAATGCAAAACTCACAACTCACAATGTCAGAAGAAGGTGTGAGGTTTGCATTGACCAAAATGGACTTCGCTTCGCACAATATTTATGAAAAATTGGTTATCTGTTCTTATCTATTAATCATTTGATGTTCACAGATTATCATATTTAGACAACCATTTGATTTTTCGTGTGAAAATAAAACTTTTGATGTTTTTTACAGTTTAATAAGAAATTTATATATTAAGTTATATATTTTTGGAAAGGAAAAAAAAGACGGTTCCATCTGTTATTCAAATGCTTATGGTTCACATTTAAAAAAACATAAGTTTGTATTATAACTTCGAAAAAAAACGCAATAAAAAAAATTTGATTACATCAAAGAATTCTACGAAAAAAAGTGCCTGTATAATGTTTTCGTTTCATGTTCATAGCGCCAGTAATGAAGAAGTTATGAGAACTTTTCATTTCACGCCATTTTCCAATTTTCGCTTATATCTCGAAAACGGTTGAACTTACAAGGTTACGGTTTTCACCAAATTGAATCTCTCAAAAATCGAGCCCGAAAATGTGCCATTCATTTTCTTCTAGCTCCAAGGGTTTCTGAGATCCCCTCACTAGACAACGAATTCGGGACACCCGATACATACATTCTTTGGTATTAGGAGAAACTTCAGAAAATCTTTCCAAAAATTTTGATAGCATATTTATACAGGGTGAAAAAAAAAACATGTATTTGTGTATTAATTTCTTAACACCTTGTGGAACAGTTCTGGAAGTTTGTTGAGTTTACGCTCTTTCATGTTTCATATCTTTATTTCTTCTGAAGATACATGTATTCAAATAAAGGCCTGGAACTTTATAAACATGCCAAGCTCTATAAGGGAAGTATCACATGTTTCATCCCCTAGAGAATTGCACTTACTAATTCATTTTACTTTTCTAATTTTTCACGTAAAGACTTGGTTTTTTGTTTCAAAATGAAGCTATGAACATCTTGATATCTATACTCTGTTCACATATTATTGAGCACAAAGTAGGCCTTGGTTTCATTATCTTAGGTTGGTAGTGTAGGGAATAATTTGCCACTTTCAATGCCAGGCCTAACGTTAATGTAGCTCGTAGCCATCGTTAACTAACGTGTAGTTTACGATGGCTACGCGTAGCCTTGCCGTTCGACGCGTTTTCGATCATAACAATTCTCACCTATCGAGTATAACATGCATGTACCTGTAGGTAGAGGTGCTTCCTTAAGTTCAAATCAGGATAATTTGGAACCGACGAGTCATCAGGATTATCTTGTGAAGATAAAGGAAACTTTAAACTCTCTAGGTGAAATACGAAATGCTTGTGAGTAACGAGTATTTTTCTCAAATAAGTCCGAGTTATCTTCATTCATTACTCCAGTTATACAGGGTTTTCCTTTTAAGTTGGCCTATTAGACGTTTTAGGAGAACTAGTGAATATTTCGTTCTGAAATTTTAGGAGAAGCCTTGAGGGTCAAGGAACTCTTCGCCTAAAATATTTTCAAGTCGACAGTGTTGCCATCTCAAACGCATATCTACTTTCTTATTTCAAATGGAACTACAGTAGAACCTCGATTATCCGTGCGCGCTTTATCCGGGCGGCGGATTCTCCGTGCGGCATCTGATAAGCGCAACATTGTGCTTTAGCTTAGAAAAATGAAGGAGATTAAAAACTGTTGAATATACGAAGCCCAAAAACAAACAAAAATTACTGATTTTTTCAAGTGATTTTCCAATGTGACATAAAGCCATTGTTCAATGTACGTTTAGACATTATGATAAATATAAAAACTGTTATTTTCTGTTGTTACATGTATCTAGTATTACGTTTTTTTCTTTGTTTGACACAAGGCTTTTGTCTAAATTAATGATTAAAAAAGTAAAACAAAGTCTTTGGATTATCCGTGTTTTCGATTATCCGGCGAAGGCTCGGTCCCGACTGGCACGGATAATCGGGGTTCTACTGTACCTATATTTTCATTTATGTATCGATTCAATACCAAATTCGCAGTATAACCCACTAAAAAAAATTCTCTGCTATGCACTGTTGCCAAGTTATGCACAAATTCCTGTAACTTTTGGCATTTGCATTGCCAGTTGGGAAATGCAATATCTCGATTATTTTTTATGCGAACGGAACCAAACTCCGCAGTCCCATAGTTAAGACTCCATGCATTCATGTGGTATATTCAGTATTTTGATACATCGTAAGGTTTTTCGGAGATATTGTTCCGAAAATGTGAAACTCAAAATTGAAATAATTCGAGATTTTCAAATGGCAACCCCATATTTATTTTACAGCATTCGATTTGAAATAAAAAATGAATGGCAGTCTCCTCTTACCCTAACTATTTATTTTGGATAGTTTTCGAATGAGATGAAAAATACTGAAATTTTTCAGTATTTATAGTTCATGATCTATGGTTCTGTTTACGATGAAATGGTTCTATGATTATGGCGTGAATTCTTGAAGTAGATTCTATGGTTCGAATCATAAAAAGTATTTGATGATCATGGATGTCACAGAAAAAAGTTTACCACATTTAGCAAGAATGACTTGAAAGAAATTCCGAAAATTGTTTAGGCTTTCTGTAATCCTGGCCTTATGTTCACTAATTATTTATTGTTGACAGTTTTCAAATGAGATGAAAAATACTGAAATTTTTCAGTTTTTATAGTCATGTTCAATAGACATAATGCTGTGTGATTATAAAGTGAATTATCGGAATTAATCCTATTGTTGAGGTCATGAACATAGGGCCAGGATTACAGAAAGTCTAAACAATTTTTGGAATTTCTTTCCGATCATTCGTGCTAAATGTGAATAACGATTGTTAAAGATCCTACAGGTACTTTCAATAACTTTTTGGCATTCCCCGTGAATTGTGAAATAACCCGAATCGTGTTTGAATAATATGGGTAAACTTTTTTCTATGACATCCATGATCATCGATACTTTTTATGATTTCAACCATAGAATCTACTTCAACAATTCACGTCATAATCATAGAAACATTTCATCGTAAACAGAACCATAGATCATGAACTATAAATTCTACTGAAAATTTTCAGTATTTTTCATCTCATTCGAAAACTATCCAAAATAAATAGTTAGTGTGAAAAGAGACTGCCATTCATTTTTCATTTCAAATCGAATGCTTCAAAATAAATATGGGGTTGCGATTTGAAAATCTCGAAATATTTCAAATTTGAGTTTCACATTTTCGCAGCAATATCTTCGAAAAACCTTTCGATGTTACAAAATACTGAATATACCACATGAATGCATGGAGTCTTTACTAGGAGACTGCTGATTTTGGTTCCGTTTGCATAAAAAATAATCGAGATATTGCATTTCCCAACTGGCAATGCAAATGCCAAAAGTTACAGGAATTTGTGCATAACTTGGCAACAGTGCATAGCAGAGAAATTTTTTTAGTGGGTTATACTGCAAATTTGGTATTGAATCGATACATAAATGAAAATAAAGGTAGTTCCATTTGAAATAAGATAGTAGATATGCGTTTGAGATGGCAACACTGTCGACTTGAAAATATTTTAGGCGAAGAGTTCCTTCACCCTCAGGGCTGCACCAAAAATTTCAGAACGAAATATTCACTAGTTCTCCTAAAACGTCTAATAGGCCAACTTAAAAGGAAAACCCTGTATATTGATTCGTCTTGAGCATACAATGTTTATTTTCGTCACATAATGTTTGTTTCAGAACTTTTTCTTCATTTGACTTGATTTTGTTCATTCGCACTTCTATTGACTAATGAAACTGATAATTCTCGAATACATTTAAGATAGGTACCATTAGTTTCCACTGTTCAAACAATGATATTTTTATTCAATTCAATCATAGACTCATAAAATATGTCTATTAATTTAAGTAGTAAATCTGTAATGTAAAATTTCAATCTCTTGTCGTTAGGTATTTAGAAGTGTCTGAATTGCGTTATCAATTTGTCAATTTCCAGATGTAAATTGATATTGTAAGAAATCCGCGATTTATACATGTTTCTTGTAATGCTAACAACATTGAGTATCAATCTGACAAGAAAATAAACAACATAACCTAAAATTTTAATATACACAGTGGAATATGCCAAATTGTCATGGCCAGCCGACAACTTTCCGAACTTTCGTGAACGGACTATAATAAGTTGATTTAGCATGAAAAGGGGAGCGATTTTCGGTGTGAAACTGAAATATGGCGAAAAATGGTCTCTGTAATAAACTAAGCGTAAAATTTACACATTTCCAGAACTGTTCCACAGGGTGTTAAGAAATTAGGCGACAAATACATGGTATCTTTTCACCCTGTATAAATATGCTTTCAACATTTGTGGAAAACTTTTCTGGAGTTTGTTCTGATACCAATTTATCTACAGTTTGGCGTATAATCAATTGAAATCGATAAAAATTTCGAAGTTCTAGGACACCAACTTCATCAGAATTTTAGGTTGCCGAGTTTTTTTGACGGTAAATGTAATTATGAATTCAGTACCTAATATCTCTTTTTCAGGAATTCATTCATACAATTCACAATACACTCTAGTAGGAGGTAAAAACGTACCAAAAAAAATTACCTGTTTGGGCACGGACGGAAAACCCTACGAACAACTGGTTAAAGGGCAGGACGATCTAAGACAAGACGCTGTGATGCAACAGGTTTTCGTCATAATGAATAGTTTGCTTATGGCGAATAAACAATCCTACGGTTTAAAAATCCGAACGTACAAGGTAATTAAAGAAACGGTTTTAATTGCGGCGTTGCCTCGAACATTTCGCTCTACTGCAGCAATAAATTGTCTTCTGTAGGTACAGGGTTTTTCACTATAATTTGACCCCCCCATTACCTATGTTACTGAAAGAGATACAGAAAAATGTTTCATACAAAAGTTTCACGAAATCAACCTAGGTTTTTTAATATGACTTCACAAACTGAAATATATACAGGGTGGCCAACATATTGATGGCAACTTCATTTATTCAAATGAACACCCTGTATATTTATCCATGTTTGGCTAGGTCTTTTTCCCCTGATTTTGAATATGTAACATATGTTCGTCCGTCTCTCTTATTCTCAGCACCACAGAGTTTCAAATTTTAAGAACCATCTGGCAAGCTCAGCATAGACATTCTTGGGAAAACAAAAATAGAAAACAACGAAAAGTTATTGAAATCAGAAAATCCGGGAGAAAATCTGTATAATAATTTGGTAACAGTACGGAGCGCCCCCGCATAGCGTTTTGGAAGATCGTGAACATTTAAGTGGCCAATTTGATCTTTGGACTAGTAATGGCGCACCCATTTCAAGGCCACCAAATAGTCCCGATTAAACAGCGTTGGACACGTTTTTATGGCCGTTCCTGAAGGAGAAAATATACTTCAGCAATAATGATAATATTGTAATGATTAAAAACAAAAATGAAGCTTTAATTTCTGATTTGAATCAGAGCCATAATAATGCTATCAAAAATAGTCTAAACAACTTGAGACAACGATATGAACTATGTGTATTGAATGAAGGTGGTCATTTTGAGTAATTTCATTAGTTGATGTTATTCATACCATACTACCATAGTTTATTATTTTTCATTGGTTAATTTATTGTCAAGTAGTCATTTTAAAATAATCTCTTTTTGGATGTGAAAATCATCTGTGTGTATTCCATAGTAAATGAGTTAATAAATTAACGTAAAAAATAATACTTTTAAGTAAATAGTTTGAATATAAAGAATTTCGTAGGTATTTCACATATTTTTTTATTCGGTATCATCATTTCAAAACTTGGAAACTCTGAAAATTGAAGAGACACATCCACATACTCATATACAGGGTGTTCTGATTTGTTCCCGACAAACTAAAATGGGTGATAGATCACATCATTTTAAGCAAAAAAGTTCCAATGAACTTGGGTCCGGAAATGCTTTCTTTCCGAGATACAGGGTGTTAAAGTTGAAAAAATAATTCGCGTTTTCTTTAATATGTTTTGACTGCTTTGAAATCCTGTCATGAAATATCGTATATAGGGGTTTTTGGAACGATAAATTAAAATTTGTGGTCGATTTAGTCTTATTTTCTAGAGGGCGCCACCGGCACCATTTCTACCCATGTAAACCGTTGCAACTTCTTTGTGCTGTACACCGTTTGGGACTTAAAAAATCGATTCTATCATCCTTTTTACTCAAAAAAGGTATACCTCATTGAAGTCGCTAGGAGCAATCGTTTCAGAGAAAAATGCATTTAAATCCAAAGGGTCCCAAAACTTCCCCGAAAATTATTCCCATTCAAATATTTAATTTAAATTCATTTTGGAAATTTCTAAGGCCACACAAATTTGAATTTCTCACCTCAAAAAACCCTATTTACCAACTTTCATGCAATTATTTGGAATCAGTCCAAAGATATTGAAGAAAACGCGAATTATTTTTTCAACTTCAACTCCCTGTATCTTGGAAACGAAGCATTTCCAGACCCATGTTCATAGGAACTTTTTTGCTTAAAATGATGTGATCTATCACCCATTTCAGTTTGTCGGAAACAAATCAGAACACCCTGTATATTCGAGATCAGAAGGAAATAGCCTATCAAAAGATGAAAGAATATACTGGACAGGGTGTCCCATTTAAAAAATTTAGTTGCATTCAATATGTTGTTCACCCTGTATATATTCCAATTGACGTTATCATAACTCCAAAAATGGGCCTTTTCAGTAAAGCTTACCAAGTGGTTTTTAAAATTCAAAACTCTGTGGTACTCAGAATAAAAGAGATAGACCAACATATGTTCCATATTCGAAATGAGGGGAAAAAGAGCTAGCCAAATATGGAAAAATACATTGTGTTGCCATCAATATGTTGGCCACCCTGTATATATTCCATTATGTGAATTCATATTGTAAACCCTCAGTTGATTTCGTGAAATTTGTGTATGAAACATTTTTCTGAATCTCTTTTAGTAACAAAGTTAATGGGGAGGGGGTCAAATTATAGTGAGAAACCCTGTACATTTCTTCGTTCGTCCTGTTCATGGTTTCGATATTTTCAGATTGTACCATTGTCGATGCGAAGTGGAGTTCTAGAATGGGCTGTAAACACAATGCCAGTGGGTGCTTACCTCACAGGGGATGCAGAAACTGAAGGAGCACATCAAAGATACCGACCGCATGATAAAAAACCTAGTACTTGTAGAACTGAAATAATGGTAGGTTTTTATTTTCTAGTTGAAACAGGCTTTTGTAATAACAGTAGTCAGTGGTTGCTCACCCGATTTGAGAAAGACAACAAGATTATTCGCAGTTGATCATTTATTTCGTCATTAACTTACCACCTAAATCTCTCTATTCAATTTCACAGCTAAGTTCTCTCTCTGATGCATTGAATACCGAATTTTTCCGATGTGATTTAATACCCATTTAAATAATGAAATTATCACTTTAAGAAATCATATTTAGAGACATGCAAATCTTATAAATTTTTCAGGACGCCGCCAAGTATGGTGCAGATGTGAGATTAAAAGCATTCAATAAAATTTGTAGGGATTTCAAACCCGTTTTCCACAAGTTCTTCGAAGAAAATTTCTTACACCCCACAGTTTGGTACGAGAGAAGACTGGCATTTATACACAGTGCTGCCACCACAAGTATGGTCGGTTACATTCTGGGGATCGGAGATAGGCATGTTAGCAATATTTTGATAGATAAAACCACTGCCGAGTTGGTACATATCGATTTTGGTAAGTTAATTCAACATAATAAAATACTAACTGACAAAGAAACTGCCACACCCAGAAGGACCTGTTCAAATTTTAAATTTTTTTTGTGAAACATAGATAGTATAGCAAGGAGTAAATGATTGAAATATGAAATAAACAAGTTTTTAAATTTTTTCTCAACAAATTTGTTGATTATGTATTTGTCTACCGTGATTATCTTTACACGCCCCAACACGTCTTGGCATTGATGCAGTAAGATGGTCTATTTCTTCTCAAGAGATACTATACCAAGTCACCTGTAGTTCATGTCTCAGAGCCGCCAAAGTCCGTGGATTCTGGAGTATATTTCCAAGCCTTCTGCCTATGATATCCAAACATGCGCTATAGGCGAAAGATCGGGGGTTCTGGGTGGCCATGGCAAAAGATTCACATGGGTCGCTTCGAAAACTCGGGTAACATGAGGTAGAGCATTATCTTGCTGAAATATTGGATTCTCGAGCCGGTTAAGGTAAGGGAGAACATATGGCTCTCCTGTTTCTTGAAGGTAACGCAGCACTGACATGTTACCTCAAATAAAGACTAAAGGTGACCCTCAATATCATTCTGAGATTCTCGTCTTTCTCCGCAACGTCGTCTAACCCTTCTTCGGCCATCATTTGCACCCACGGAGAATCGAGATTCAGCAGAATAGACGACCTGATGCAATTCCACATTTTTTTTGTCGACGATCTCTGCACCACTCTAATCGTTGCCAGCGATGCTCAACCTTCAAAGGTAACACAAGATGGGGTCGGCAATGCTGCAGTCCAAAACACCTTATCCGGCGGTAAACCGTTTGGACAGTTACAGGATGGCAATGTTCTCCTAACCACTCATCAGCCAAAGATCGCAAATCGGTCTCTAGCCATAAGTTTTAGACGTTGTTCTTCATTTGTACTCTTTGACGTCCAGCGCCTACTCTTCTTCGATTTTGGGCATTATCAAACCACGCTTGACAATATCTCATGACAGTAGTTGGATTTCTGTTCGTAAGGTTAGTCATTTCCCGAAATGACAACCCCGCATCCCGTAGACCTCTCCCAAATTCACTTAGCTGGCGATAAATTCCGTGTACACGTGCCCTACTTCTCTACAGTCTATTTCAGGAGAGTATGGAGTGAAGGAACTTCTTAGTCGTTCCTTTCAGACAGTCTGGTCCTCTCTGAACAACTACATCTCATCTGCGAACTTCCCTAGTGATGTAATGCTGAAGATAGTAAGCACTAAGAAAAACTTCAGGACATTGCTAAGTAAAACAGAGGAATGTGAACGGGAATACACCGACTATAACCTCAAAGAAAATACCATAAAATGGTATACAGATGGTTCCAAAACCTCTACAGGAGCTGGCGCTGGGATATACCAAGTGTGAACTGACGCTAGGCTCCGGTATGAACGTCTTTCAAGCGGAAATATTAGCTATTGAAAGATGTCTATAGTCCATCCAAATCCGAGAGGCCAAGCGTAAACAAACTAGAAACGCGATTTGGTCGCTCTTATTGGTCGAAGCTTCAGGAACGCCACTTTCGACCAAATCGCGTTTCTAGTTTGTTTACGCTTGGCCTCTCGGATTTGGATAGACTATAGACATAAATCTAGAAAGAAATTATCAGAAGTGCGATATAGCCATACACTCAGATAGTCAAGCTGCTATTAAAGCACTGAGCTCCTACGTCACCGACTCAAAGATGATCTGGGAGTGCCGGAACAAAGTCAATGAGGTAGGCAAGAAAAATAAGGTCTTTTTAATCTGTGTTTTGCGGCCATTCGGGAATCAAAGAGGCCAATACACTTGCCCAAGAGGGCGCACGAATGTCACTCATTGGCCCAGAACCCTTCTGTGGTATAGGTATATGTACCTATAAGAAGAAGTTTCTGGAGAAGGAGAAAGCCGAGAGGGAAAAGCTCTGGCGGAATCTCCCAGGGATGGATCATTCCACTAAGTTCCTTCGAAACAGCATGATCGAAAAAATATCTGGATCTTCGTAAGAAACAATTACACCTCCTCACTGGCTTTCTTACAGGACACTGTCGCCTCAGGAAGCACCTGTTGAGGATGGGATTATAGGACACTGACAAGTGTAGGGTCTGTGGTGAGAGGAAGAAACATTCATCTAGTCACGGAATGCTTTGGAATTGCGAGCTAAGGAGAGAATGCCTTGGGCGAAAAACTTGTAAAGCTGGGTTTAGACATAGATCTATAATTACTATGGATGCAGAATCACGTGACCTAACAGAAAATCGACGACTTGGATACATAAGAGAGAGAAAGACATATGCGATCTTATCGAAAAGAAAAGAGATGAAGCAAGTTTGTGGGCAGCTTGTCAAAATCATATGGAAGATGTAAACAAATATTTATGTGACCACAGACATTACTGTGCACACAAGGAGTTGATGCGTTGAATGTAATTCAACTGACATTGCCCATAGAACAAGTATGACATTGCCCACAATAGCTCCATCACATTCAACCAAGTGACCTCTCTTTCTCATGCGGTGTCCATTCTTATTAGGTCTATGGGTTTAGACGAAGCGCACCTACTCGCGCACCAGCCTCGCTTCCGCTCCCTCGCATCGTGTAAACATGCTCCTCGCCGTGAGGCCCCTCGTCCTCGGGGCGAGCCGTCGCTGGTCGGTTTTCAGTCGCGCATCAAAGAAACCTCACTCTGTCGTTTGAACAAGAATTTGGAGCTAGTCGAGACTAGCGAGTGCGCCGGCTTTAGTATTAATTTACGCAGGGAAAATGGACCAAGCGAAGTGCCTGGAACTTATCGAACTATATAAATTGCGGGTGGTATTGTGGAATCCCAAAGAAAAAATGTACCACAACAAAAATAAAAGACAGGATGCATGGAATGAGATAAGTTCTGTTCTGTCAATTCCGATTCCTGCATTAAAGGCAAAGATGAAAGGGTTGATTGATTTGTGTCCATTTTTGCAATTTCCGGCGAAATAACAGCTAGCAGGTGTTTCAAATCTTCAAACGTCATGCGCAGGAAATTTTTTATGGTTTCTTCAGCAGGGTCTACCACCATATCGGCCATCAATCTGCAACCATACTGCAATCGCCGGCGAAATAATTCCTTAGCCTACCACCGACGCTCCTTCCTATTTTTTTTCAATCTCATTTTTTTAAGTGACACATTGCTAGGAAAGCAAACTACGCGGTAATTGAAGGTGTAGCCATGCTGAACTGTACGACTCTATACGAGGCTGATTACAACCACGCCTTCTCATCCTGGCTCGCCCTTCCAGGCGAATCCAGCGCGTCGTGTAAACACTAACGCGAGGATGAGTTTTGGTGCGCGAGTAGGTGGCGAGGTTTGACTCGCGAGTGGGTGCGCTTCGTCTAAACCCAGCTTAAGAGTGAGAAACTAGCCTCGTTGAAGCCTTCACAGATATTGGATTTTATCAGATCTCTGAAACTGGACACAATAGACCTTGAGGTCGCAGGGAACTGTACTTAATCCCTTCTTAAACTAAACTAACTAAAACTAGTCCCTCCTATCGCTACCACCTCTCTATCGTTAACGCGACAGAGGAGGCATCTATCTCGCTTTACTAGTTCGATTAAATGCCGACACTTTCTGGTCGCCTGTTAATATGAACGACAACTAACGAATGTTCTACGGAGAAGGAGGGGCTAAAGTATTACTCACTTCATACTTTGATGGAATAAAGTATAGGCATTTCAACAACAAGTAAACATCGACTTTAGATCTCCTCGAGCAGCTGGTTTGTTGTTAAATTTAAAAAAATTGCAAATAACAACGACAATAAATAAGTAACAAAAAATTTTTACATGAGAAAACATTTACGATTTTTTTCTCCAAATGTTAATCATTTACTCCTTGCTATACCATCTGTTTCATCAAAAAAAATTTAAAAAGCTCCTTTTGAGTGTTGCAGTTTTTTGTCAGTTAGTATACATTACGACGACGACGAATGAGGCGAATATATTCAAATTTTTATTATTTTTCACGATAGGAATTGCTTTTGAGCAAGGCAGAACCCTGCCAACCCCTGAAACTGTGCCTTTTAGACTCACGAGAGACTTTGTCGATGGTATGGGTGTATCTGGTGTAGAAGGTGCCTTCAAAAAGTGAGTACAACATTTTTGTAATATTATAATATATAGTTGATATATTTCATATAAAGAATGAATAAAGAGTTATGTATATCTTATAGATCCTGTGAAAAGACAATGACTGTGATGAAAGACAATTACCAAACCATAATGGCCATATTAGAAGTATTATTATACGATCCCTTGTATAGTTGGACTGTCAGTATTGCAGAAGCTAGCAAGCGACAAAGAGGATCTCTAGATGAATCAACTTATAGACCATCCCCTCAATGCTGTGAAGGAGGTAGAGACAATTTAGAAATACCCATGAATATTTTAATTTTTGTTCTATTCCACGTATTCAATTCGAAAACAAAAGTCTCGTCTAAAAAGTAAATGTTTCATTTAACGAGACCATACACTGCAGTTTCGATGTCCTACATCTCTCATTGCAATGTAGCAGTTAGCTTGAAGTAACAACATCTGCTGGCGCCATCTTGAAGGATCTCAGAGTAAGAAATAAACATAGAGATGTCCCTATGCGTGAATAGTACTGCATTGTAATAAACCAAGCATTAGAGTGAGATAGAAAGCATTTCACTCTCGCACTGGGGTGAAGTAAACAATCGGTTAGATTTGAATTTCTTTAATTTCTGAATATAATACAACATTTTCGTAATTTTTCTATAATTAACAGAATAGCCTTAAGCAACAATAAACTGCCACCAAATCATTGAAATAATTCAGTTTATGAACGTCAAATCGAAATGAAAATGTAAACACATCGCATCAAGAAACTAAACACTAATAGCGTTTTCCATTGGGAGAACCACCAGCATAGCCCAAGTGCAATATTTTGTATTCCATTGGTACAGAGAACAATGAAATGCCTATAAATGATTGCACTCAGGTCGCACTGGGGCAATTCTGGTGCGCACCAGTTCTCCCAATGGAAAACGCTATAACAGACGATGTTGCCAAACTGACGGAATTGTCTGTAACAGACGAAAGCCGTTAGTATCAGAGTAGGGGAGCGGTAAAACAATTATTCCAATACAGAATGAACATACGGTACGAGTTCGCAACGCCGGAATAAGAGGAGAATTTTGGCGAGGTGTGGTTACAGCTTACCATAGTTACGCGAGGTGACAAAACATATTCATCATCATTCATTCATCTCTTTATTGTGGTCGGCTCTAAGCCATGTATACAGATCTGGGTTCTACCCTTTTTCATCTCACTTTTCCATCATACTACATTCATATTTAGGACCATTTTCATTTATGGACAAACTTGGGACATACACAAACATCCATACCCGCACCGGGAATCGAACCCAGACCTACAGCTTCGTAAGTACTTGTAGGCGCACGCCTTAGCCCTTAAAGCCACCGTGGCGGTTGACAGACAATATGTGTATTAACTGTCAACTATTACAGTATTCGTTTTGAGGAGTTTCGTGCTCTTGAGCTGTTCCAGTACTTGTGGGCAGCCAATAGCAAGCCGTATTTCGAGCTTTTGAGTTACTCAGGAGCACGAAATATCTCAAAACGAATAGGCTATATACGTAACTATGGTAAGCTGTGGTTACATCACCAAAATTCGCCTTATTACAGTATTCGTTTTGAGGAGTTTCGTGCTCCTGAGCTGTTCCAGTGTTTGTGCGCAGCCAATGGCAAGCCGTATTTCGAGCTTTTGAGTTACTCAGGAGCACGAAATACTTCAAAACGAATAGGCTAATTGTTTGCGCGTATAAACAGATTCTACTTGGCTGCATAACAAATGTGTGAAGACAACTCTAGGTTTACTTTTTACTTCCTACCAACTAGAATCTTAGGTGTTGTTCATAGCGTCCATCTAAATGTTTTACGCAGAGAAAACCGAAAAAATAATGGAAAATGCAAGATAAGAAATTGTTGATTGTAACTAGGTTGAATATGCCAAGAAATAATGCTCGTTTCTGCATTTTATTGGATAAGTTCAAAAAATTCTCAGAGATGGCGCTAGCGTCTAATTTTACGTGATACTGGCTATTACATCGGAATAAAGCCTGGTTCTCAGAGCTTCGACGTGAAGCCAGCGAGCGACAAACCCCACTACTCCTATTTTCTCCCTCGCTGTCGCAGAAATACAAGTGAAGTTGGTTTATTTCAACTACAAAAGGGGCGTGTCGCTACAGATTTTGACAACCAGAAACCAAAAGGAGGGGGTCAGGGGAAGTTTTGTTGATATTCTCTGATTGGTGGAATAACTGTCACGAGCTTCACGTCGAAGCTCTGAGAACCAGGCTGAAGGGAGCCAAACAGATTGAATTCATCGTTGTTTTTCTGAAATTAATACCATCTTTTCTTCAGATGTTTCAGTGAACACTACAGCGCAGCGAGCTCTTATGAGATTAAAAGCAAAACTTCTTGGTACAGAACAAGGTACTCCGATGAGCGTGGAACATCAAGTGGCTGCCTTGATACACCAAGCTATGGACCCGGCGAATCTCTCAAAACTATATTGTGGTTGGCAAGCGTATTTGTGAAATAACAGAATACTCATTGTTGTTAAGTGAAAAAGATTTATATTTATTATGTTTGTACTCATTAATTATATGTTTGTTCTTGTATTTTTGTAAAATCCCATCACTTGTTCTATTTCAAATACATGTTTACATTTTCTACTTTTCATTTTTAGTTTGAGACTACCCTTTAATTGTTTCCTAAATGATTTCAAGCTCTGTGCTATACATAGTTGATCAAATAATATCTATTATATAATTTTGACCAAAAAAAACCAAAAGGTTGAACCTCGGAACAGTAGGAAAACATTTCGATGCAATATATATTTGACGTTAACAATTGCCTATACAGAATTCAACTATTAATATATTCATTGATGTATAATTAAGTATTTTCGTCCTTTTTACTAGCTTCAGAAGGTATTTGTTTCAGTGAGGGTCTAGATTTTACTTGAATTCTTTGAATCGTAGGACCAGCAAACTTCGCTTTGGACTTCTTATCCCCTGAGACATATATTTCGAAAGTTTTACAATATTTTAGAATGTTTCCTAAAATAATAAATGACGATAATTCCACCTCAAATATTATAAATGAGGGCTTTATATTTTCCTACTTACTAACAGTTTCTTCTGGCAATGAATATTCTTTAACTATATCGTCCACACTACATCTTTTTGCATCTGCATGATGATCAGTTATAAATCTCAGAGCATCTACTAAAGACACTTTTCCTTTAGGAATATGCAAAGGTTCAACGATACCTAATGTAGGATCCACATACGAATTACGATTCGATGGTAGAGGTCTTTTAGATTTGCTTTCAATTTCCTAAAAATTTGATACGTTAAATCTTCCAATGCAAACATTTTTCTAGCATTCGTTACCATCTTTGACTTTGAAGTTACAAAAACTTTTTTCAGGTTTCTGTCTAGCTCTTCATGTTTTTTCAGCGATTCTTGAAATTGAGTAGGATTTTCTACAAAATGGTATTGGAAGTTTGTAGTGAAACCAGGTCTTACACTCGAAATACTGATTATTACTAAGTGATTTGCTTACATAATAAACAAAAAATGATTTCTGGTGTTCCATCCAAAATGGTAATACATGCTTTGATCTACTCACATCTCACCTTTCAATATTTGTTCAATTTCCGTTTGTTCCACTTTATGATGAGGTGCAGGAGATGGTTTATTTTGTGAAATAATTTTATGTGCTCTGCTTTCAACATTATAATTTATGAAAGGACGTTTCATATGCGATAAAACTTTCCCCATTATTCAAGTGATAAATAAAACTGATATTTAAAAAGAATAATTTTTCAGTAAAAACGCAAGAAAATTATTGCTATAATTTTTTATCTGAAAATAAACACCAATTTCAGTATCAAATTCATAATCGGAAATTTATTTTCCTGCAATCTTTTAGGTTATTTCATGTGACAGATTTTATTTCTGTGGAAATATATTTCTCCCAATCTATGTTCTAATTTTTTATAACCCTTTTTATTTTAATATTCTACTTGAAATTCTTTAAATCATTGGTGTAGATTGATGCAGCTCTACTTGGAAATATTTGAAAGCATGCTCGTTTTTTATGACTTTATAAGTCGCACGGGATATTCTATTGATTTGAATTTAATGAATGGTTCAAATTGTAGAGTATATTTCTACCTTTTATAGGTAATAAGTCCAAAATAAGTTTGCAGTTCATGATGGGATTCGACGAGACGCCTATGAATTTCCTTGCATTGCATTAAATCTTGATGCCAATGTCACAGAATGAAAATATTAAATAATTAAACTTTCTATACTACTAGAAATCATTTTTATTGAAGTTAGATATGCAAATATCATAATGGAAACAAATTTTCTGCAAATTGAGAAGTGAAAGAAAGGAATTTATGCGAAATAATTATTTTGCAATTTTTGTAAGGTTGGCAGATTAAGGTATTTGACACTATGTAATATGGCTGACAACTGAACCTATGAGAATTTTCTTTGTTTTCTTTAATATTTTTGGATAAGAATATTTCATGTTGAGTGCCTTTTTTCACATTTACATCGATATTAATTAAGTACTCAAGTTCACAACTTTGCTAGGATCTAACAGTGATGCATGAAACAGAAGTGGTAAAAGTGTTGTTGGATACCCACATAAAATGAGATGGATCTACATTTACATATTATCTGTCAGATTTGTAGCAGATTCTCATTTATATTTACCAATTAAAAAGGTATTTATTGAATTCTGTTAGCTCAGATACGCTTATTTCAGAGATGGAATGGAACCCTAAGTGGGATTTTGTATATAGTGGCCAAGAATGCATGTATGGAATGCATCAACCTCACATGAATGAGACATTTTATAGTAATTTGGCACATAGTTCTATTAGATGTTCAAGCATCACAAGCTAACGATCAAATTATTCAGGAAATTTATTGATTATAATTCAGGAATAATAATCATTCAGTTGAAATATAATTGTACAAATGTACCAAACTTGAATACCGAAATTTTATTCATAGATCTTTCAGTATAAACCATTCACCGATCGAGAAATTATTGAATATTCAACTCATCATAAGCAACTAGTTCAAATGTAAATTCTTCTTCTTTCATTTGGAAGTTTTTTGGTGTTTTTCCATATTTCTGTCAATGGAGTTCGAGTCAAAGTGAATTTACATTGTTATTTTTTCGTTTACCTGTTTTGATAGGGCATTGAGTGTGGAGATAATTTGATGTATGCATAATACAATAATATAATGGTTCTTATCAGTGCAAAAGAATTGTATTTTGCATGTAATGACATTTAGTGAGTATATCCGATGAGGAAATTCATTATCTCTTTTATTTTCAGATAACATAATACTACAAATAGGCTGTTGAACATTATCGCAATTTAAAGAATATAATTCAGTGAACTTTTATCTGTTTTTCTACTTCATCAACCAAGATGTGGATGAAAATCTTGAAGTGAGTCCCCATGTCTCTCTTGTTATGTGAGTTATCAAAAGGAATCGGGACCCAGTATGGGTCAGCAGCCTCGGCCCACCATCAGCATGAACTCCAGCACTTCAGCCCGTTCTTCGGGCTACCATCAAAAGGCCATGGAAGAGATACAAAATTCTCTTCGGCCATACGCAAAAAGCGGTAGTGAAGCTATCGAATCTAGTGCGGCAAGCACAATATCCAACTTTTCTGCTACCAGCGGGGTGAGCTCTTTCAGCTCTGCTTCGGGTGGGACTAGTTCGGATAATGACGTTATTCATATGCTCTCTCAGCTTCTCAGTATGGGATATTCTGAGGTAAGTTGTTCTATTCAATCTATATTTTTTTTAACACAATACCAAATAGTATAATATGTAACAAGCGTGTAATGATTGTTATATGAATATAGGGATTGGCGTTCAGAATAAAACAACTGTCTTCTTTAATCGTCCAATGTCGACTAACTTTTTATTCAGAAAACTGTGAAATATGGCAGCCACAATTTATCCCGAGAGCCACCTACCGGCAACAATCAGAAACCATAATTACAGAGCTAACAATAGATGGGGTTAATCTGACTTTTGACATCAATTTCTAACAATGATTGCAATTATTCACTAAGCGGATACGAGCCGCAGGCCAGTGGCCATAATCACGGGTGAATAATAGACATTATATACAAGTAGAATACTATACTTTATCCACAGCTACTGAATATTTTTCTTGAAGTTTTTAACATTTAGCGGTCATAATATGTCCCTTCCATTACTAGTGTGGAAATGGTCAAGTTGGCATATGAATAATTTTTTGATGAACTTCTCATTGCATAGATTGTAATAAAAGTTGGTTATATTTCAAGTACATTTGGCCCTCTATGGAAAAGTTATTTCCACCCATATTTATTAGTAAGGAAACTCCAAAACACTGAAGAAATATCAGTTTCAAAAATATAATATTATAGCTAAATTTATGAAGCATCTGACAGCAGTGAATAATGACTCATTATTCACTTGTGATTAATGGGTATTATTATGGCCATGCAAATAGAAATATAATGGGTAGATAATAAAATAGTCGTGGATAAAGTGTTTTATGGCATTCAGGTTGAAGATTTATGTTTAATATCCTTCAAGAAAGAGATGAGTCTTCAAATTGTGATTTATAGTAACTATGGCTTCCTTTCATCAAATCAAACTATTTTTGACTGAACCTCAACAATATTCTTCAATTATTATTTTTTTTCTTATCGACCTATAAAAAACCTTATGAAATCAGTATTCCAAATGATAATTGACGCGTTCTCAATAACGCAAGTTAATCTAAAGCAATGGAAGTATAGAATAATATTTATTGTTCAAAATAAACAAATATTATTCATTGTTTAAATCAGTATTATCAAAATGGTTCCTTTGGTTTTATTAGAATTTCCACTTTTTTCATTTGTTCATTAATATTCGTAACATTTCATACCCAATATACACCATGAGAAAGTAATGAGTATACAATCCAAAGTAAATTTTCTACAATAATCACTCTTGTGATTAACCTAACCTAACTTTTGCCGACCCCGGTGGCTAGAAGATAAGAGTTCTAGCCTGTGGTGCGGTGGTTCTGGGTTCGAATCCCGGTGAGGGCATGGATGGTTGTGATGTTCTGTTCTTTAAGAATAAAAAGTTTTATGTACTTTGTAGTATGAATGCACTATATGTTAACAAATATTTAAATTGAGATTGGGTACATAGCCTTGTATGAGCTGAGCCCATTGAAAGAGAATTGATTGAGAGTGATTGAGTGCTAACCAAAAGGAAGTAATGAGTATAAAAACTATGCACCAACATCTGAAGCAAAATTTTCAAGAATTTCACTCTTGTGCTTAAAAATTCTAGTATGAACATACTCTCTGACTCAAAGATTCATTGAATCAGTTTCAATATACCAAGAGATGATGTTTTAAAAGTTGAGATATTCAAGAACTGTTACTGGACCATGATATAGAGGAATCATCTCTAATTTAGTAGCTGATATGTAAATTCGCTCAGTATACTCGTGTTCACAAGCCAACAATCTGATTGTAAAAAAGCTGCGACTAAAGTTGAAAGCTGGGCTACTTTACACGCTAAATCGCTGGCGTTTTGGCTTGTTGGCATGTAAACAAGCTGTGTGTAATCACAGTTGCTACTAAACAATCTGTGAGTTCTCATCTACTCAGTGGTTCCTGGTTCTTGAATTTGAAAACGTATTCGACATTTATCTTAGATCCTTGACAACGATCCAATCATAAACCTCATGTAGATCGCTAGATTGTTGGCTACTCATCGAGTAGACAATTTTGTGTGTGATCTCACAAGCTAATTCACTCGCTTCTGAATTTGCTGAGTAACAGCTTGTAAAGTATCTCAATGTAATCGACCCATTACCAATTTAAATTGTAATACAACTATCAAAATTAATCTTGTAATATAAATAAAAAGCTTGTGACAATTGATGTCATTTGTCATATTTATCCAGGATGCCGCCATGAGAGCGTTACAATTCTCCAATGGTAGAATGGAGGCGGCAATGGATTACTTGATGAACAAGCAAATGGACCTCAACTCCAAGAGCGGCTACACCAAGCTGATCCGAAAACCTAGTCTAGAAAGAGAGCTGGTCCTGCCCCGTGGAAGTCCTGCCTTGGACAGTGGGGCGGGCAGTTCTCGATCGGACAGTCCACGCCTCACGGACATCCAATCCACGGTCAGCAGATACTCGCCAAGTTTCAACGAACCGCCCCCACCGCCTCCTCCTAGGAATACGCCCCCTCCACCCCCACCACCTCACGTGCCAGCTTATCAGCCCGTACCCAGTAACGTGCATCAACTGTTCAAACGTATGTCGCCAGCCCCTGTTGTTCCTTCTAGACCTCCCCCTGCGGTTTCTTCGTATACCACGCCCTCGTTGCAGCAAAGAGGCACAAGGTAAGAATTAGAATGAAAGTGAAGGGTTTTCCAATAAGAGGTGTTATTTCGATATTCAAAGGAAAATGCCATTTTTTAATATAAATGATCGGATGTTTATTTCATTATAAAGAAGAAGCTATGCCGTTAATAGTGGAAAATAACATCAGGAAAATGACCACCACGACCACGCTTACAGGACCATATCCTTTTAATGAAAATTTCCATAACCAAATCGCAAAGTGGCTACCCTATGTCCTCGATAGCCTCACGAATTCTATCTTTGAGGTCTTGAATCGACGCTGGGCTATTGGGGTAGACCTTCTCTTTCACGTGGCCCCAAAGGAAGAAGTCGCAAGGTGTTAAATCACAAGATCTCGGTGACCAATTGTGATCACCTCAGAGATAACAAGGTCCAGAAACTATTCCCGCAAAAGATCGATGGTTTCGTTGTTTATGATCGGCCGGCTTAAGTTATTATTATTATTATTACACAACAATTAGAGCTGAGGTAATAACCTGGAACAGCTCAGGAAATAAACAAGTAAAAAAAACCAATCGCATAACACTTAACAATTCCAAAAATCACACCTCAGCCAAGCACAGAGATTGCAAGAAACTGAAAAATAAACTCATAAGGATACATAAGCACTGCAAGGTCACACGCTGTTCACACCAGAGTCATATCTTCATTTAAAGGCGTACACTGATGCGGCTTCAACAACACCTGCCGGAAGACCATTCCAAACATCAAACACACGATTGGGCAAAAAATGCTGTCTTGCTGTAGTTTTGCAGAATTGCTTTCGCAGTTTGTATGGGTGTCCTCGCAAGTGGTTTAGGTTCAGCAGGAATGTGTTGAAGATATCCAAACCATAGAGCAACCATAGTTCTTGTATTAACTGAACTTTATAAGTCTTGAGACCCAAGTCTTTATGCAAAATACGGTGTAATGACATTTGTGGAATGCCTTATTCCAAAGAACAACGAGGAATGGACAAACCTGGGTTTTCTTCAACACTAGGCTACAGCAACAATATTCTCGACCGTTCTTGAGCGACGTGCACGGGTTTTATTCTTCAAATCACTAAGTTGTCCCAACAGCTCGAATTTTTCCACCAACTCCTTTATTGCGGTCCGACAAGGTGCTTCTCGACGACCCGAAAATGTTCGAGTTTTACGAACCGTCTCTGCCAAATTTTCACCATGTTTATAGTGAATTTTATTAATTTCAATGCGTTCTTGAAGCGTGTATCGTTCCATATTTATTAATGGCTTAGTTTTTACTTGTCAAATGTCAAAAAACGACAGCTTCAAACGTGACATCTATCAAAATAGCAGGCTATTCAAAATAACATCTTCTATTGGAAAACCCCTTACGATGATACGTTTTGTGAGTCATTTTTCAAATGCATCAACGCATTCATATTGTTGTTATAAACATACAAATAAACAAAATCAACCAAAAATATTATAGTTCGAACTTAAGGTTTTTACATTAAATGTAAATTTTACAGTCCGGTTAGTAGCGTTTCATCATCTGGTCGTCAACCGATGATTGTCCAGAACGGTCCTCAAGTGCAGCAGCAGTTGTCTCAGCAGATGCAAGCGCTCAGTTTGTATCAAAGCAGTGCAGCTTCATCGAATGCTGAGCCTCCTCCACCATATCCATTAATATCGTCTAGCCCTTCAAGTAATCCACCACCACCTTCTTATTCGGTTTCCATACAGAACAGGCAGAGTCCTACTCAAGACTTTAGGAAGAGCCCTTCGTCTGGGATTTATTCTGGATCCACATCAGCCGGTAAATAAATATACTTTTTCTATTTTTATCTTTCAACAAGACGAATAACTCCTAAATGTCCTCATTACATTCTTCATGACCATTTCTTGATGATTCTAAGTGTTTGAATTTATTTTTCAGTTGGATCTTCAATCATTTCAGGATCCCCTAGTCCAAGTCCCGTATCAACATCATCATCGATAGCCAGGCCGGCTCCAATACAAGCGTGGCCCTCGAGGCAAACAAAAACGCAACCGCCCATAATAATGCAATCCGTCAAAAGTACCCAAGTGCAAAAACCCATCCTGCAGACCGCGATTGCTCCGACGGTTCCGCAAATCCCTCCTTCGCCGAACAGCACGACCCCGCCCACAACAGCGGTCCCGCCTCCTTCCTACAACATATCCATTCAACAGAAAGCTTACACGAACGGCATGAAGGCGAACGCCCTTCCTCCTTCCTGTCCCACCACAGCACCGACGATCATTTCTGTGCCCACAACCGAACCTCCGAGCTACGCGAGTACGATGCAGGCTAAAGTGAAGGCGCAAAGGGGCGGTAACCATCCTCAGCTGCCCCCGCCCCCTTATACGGACGAAAACCACGCCCTCGTATCGACTGTCGAATGCGCGAAATCGCCGAGGACGTCGCCTCACGTTCATCCGCCGTTGAAGAGGAAATATCACCTGCTTTGCCGCAGGATTGCGTAAGATCTGACAGTCCGCAGTCTACTGGTTCTGGAGAGAACAGGTCTTATCCAGATAACGCACCACCACTGCCACCTACAGGTAATTTAATAATTTTTTTAGTAGTTTTATACCGGGTCCGGCAATTGAACTGTCTCTGAAAATCCAAAACCTCTGTTAATTTTCAATATTTATTTATTGGCTTTTTTTTTCATATGGAAGATCTTGAGTCTTTTTCTGAACGAGGCGCACGCTACTCGAATGACGTCCTCACTAAAGCCTCCATACTCGCGTCAGGGACGTTTGATCTCAACAATTTTGCGTTCCATTGCTTCATGCGTGGGAGCCGAGTCTTGTTGGAAAGTCCAACGCTCCTAACCGAATGTTTTGCATGATATTAATTCAGATCTCAATATCTGTTCTTGGTAGATTTGTTCGTTATGTTGACTTCGTTGCTACTCATTGGCTTAGTAGGCGTTGTTTATTTATCTGAAGTTGGCAGTATTTGCTGTCATAACGTAAGATGAAGTCAACGTTGCCGAATGTACCAGGTCGTAAGACGAGCTGTTGAGTTATCAGAGACTCTATGTAATATTGACAACATTAGTATCAATCTAACAAGAAAATAAACAACATAACCTAAAATTTTAATAGACACTGTGGAATATGCCAAATGTCATGGCCAACAACGCTCAAACTTTCGTGATTGGACTATTTATTAAAATTTTAGGTTATGTTGTTTATTTTCTTGTCAGATTGATACGCGATATTGTCAATATAACATAGAGTTCTCTGATAACTTGGAAGATCGTCGGTTGAGGCCGGGTACATTCGGCAACGTTGACTTTGTTTATCGTTATGACAGCAAATACTGCCAACTTCAGATAAATAAACAAACGCCTACTTTGCGCTCAATGATATGTGAACGAAGTATATGTTCTACCAAAAAAAAATTAAAATTATACAACTCCTTCTGGGTGTTGCAGTTTCTTTGTCAGTTGGTATATTATTAATTATTTGTGTAAATTGTTGCAAGTGATTTAAAAACAAACAAAATTTTCAGCTTCATCTTCAGTCAAAAACAACAACATGGTGAACGGTAATAACGACAACAAAAGTGATACACCCCCCCAGTTGCCCCCTTACACAAAAATAAAACATCAGTCCCCAATTCCGGAAAGAAAAAAGATCAGCAAGGAAAAAGAAGAGGAAAGAAGGGACGGTAAGGTTAAAAACTACTCACCGCAAGCGTTCAAGTTCTTCATGGAGCAACATATCGAGAACGTTATCAAGTCGTACAGACAAAGGTTGTTGCGAAGGATGCAACTGGAGAACGAGATGACCAAAATAGGACTGTGCCCCGAAGCACAACAACAGATGAGAAAGATGTTGTCTCAAAAAGAATCTAACTACATCAGACTCAAACGAGCGAAGATGGACAAAAGCATGTTTGTAAAAATCAAACCTATCGGTGTTGGTGCTTTCGGAGAAGTCACCCTGGTGAGAAAGATCGACACCAATCATCTGTACGCAATGAAGACCTTGAGGAAAGCAGACGTGCTGAAGAGGAATCAGGTGGCTCATGTGAAGGCGGAGAGGGACATCTTGGCTGAAGCTGATAACGAATGGGTGGTTAAACTATATTATTCTTTTCAAGACAGCGATATTTTATATTTCATCATGGATTACGTGCCTGGTGGTGATCTGATGTCTTTGTTGATCAAATTGGGTATTTTCGAGGAGAAATTGGCCAAGTAAGTGTAATGAGATGCTGAAAATTTTTCGTATAGAATTTCATATAACTTTTGTCAGATTTATCAGCTTAGTTAGTTTAGTTTAGTTTAAAAAGGGGTTACAGTTCACTGCGACCTCAAGGTCCATTGTGCCCCCTCTCAGAGCCTTACACCCTCATAGCTCACCTTCCAGTTCCAGAGATTTGATAAAATCCAATATGTGTAAGGCTTCAACGAGGCTAGTTCCTCACTCTTACAAGTTTCTCGTCGAAGGCATTCTCTCCTTAGGCTCGCAATGCCAAAGCATTCTGTGACTAGGTGAATGGGGGTCTCTTCCTCATCCCCCCACAGAATCTACACTCGTCAGTGTCCGATAATCCCATTCTCAACAGATGCTTCCTGAGGCGACAGTGTCCTGTAAGAAAGCCAGTGAGGAGGTGTAATTGCTTCTTACCAGGATCCAGATATCTTTTGGATGTTGCTTTTTCAAAGTCCCGAAGGAACTTAGTGGAATGATCCATCTCTGGGAGATTCCGCCAGAGTTTTTCCTTCTCGGTTTTCTCTTTATCCAGAAACTCCTTCTTATAGGTACATTTACCCATACCAAAGATGGGTTCTGGGCCAATGAGTGACATTCGTGTGCCCTCTATGGAAAGTGTATTGGCCTCTTCGTTTCCTTTGATTCCCAAATGGCTGGGAACCCAAATTGAAAAGACCTTATTTTTCTTGCCTACCTCATTGAGTTTATTCCGGCACTCCCATATCACCTTGAAGTCGATGACGTAGAAGCTCAGTGCTTTAATAGCAGCTTATTTATCATCTCGTATGCCAACAATTTTGAAATATGCATTCACCAGCAAAATAACTCTGCCACCTAAATTTTGCTGAAGTTTGTTGTTCAAGCAGTTTCTTTATTTTTCATAGATTTCAATTGTTTCTACGTCAAATTGTAAATGAATTCTTTGGCATTAAAACAAACTTCAGAAAATTTTTCCAATAATGTTGATAACATATTTATACAGAGTAAAAAGAAACCATGTATTTGTGTCCTAATTTCTTAAAACCCTGTGGAGCAGTTCTGGAAATTTGTATAGTTATTTCTCAATTTATTACAAAGACCATTCCTTTCGCCATCTTTCAGTTTTTATTTCACTAGATATCTTTTGAAGATACACATATCGAAAAAAACTGGGATTTTATAAACACCCCAAGCTCACTAGACGAAATTGAAAGTTTTTGCCCAAAATTCATTATGGGTACATGGAGATGTTCTTAAGCTTCATTTTAAAACCATAGACTTAAAAAATACTTTTATATGTCTATGTTAAAAACAAAAATCAAGTCTTTACCGGAAAAATTAGAAAAGTAAATGATGAATTAGTAAGTGCAATTCTCTAGGAGTCAAAACATGTGATACTTCCCTTTATAGAACTTGGCATGTTTTTAAAACTCCAATCTTTTATTTGAATACGTGTATTTTCAAAAGAAATCAAGATATCAAGGTGAAATAAAAACTGAAAGATGGTGAAAAAAATGGTCTTTGTAATGAATCGAGCGTAAACTCTTCAAATTTATCTAATTGTTCTACAGGGTTGAGAAATTAGTACACAAATACAATTTTTTTTTAAATATGTAATAGAATTTTTTGGAAAAATTTCATGAAGTTTGTTCTAATACCAAAGAAGTCATCTACAAATTTGGCGAAGAAACAATTGAAATTGAAAAATTACGAAAGTTCAATTTTAGGTGGACGAGTTTTCTTGCCGCTTAGTTTAGTTTTTCTTATTTACTATCTTTTATGTCAAAAAAAGTCTATTTTGTAATGTTTTGAAATGGTTTAATACACTGTTGTATACCGTACCAATGATGAGCGTTGATTAATACCATTTTTTAAGGTTTTATATCGCCGAACTGACCTGCGCCGTGGAGAGTGTTCACAAGATGGGTTTCATCCACCGGGATATCAAGCCAGACAACATATTGATCGACCGAAGTGGACATATCAAACTCACCGATTTTGGTTTATGTACAGGATTCAGATGGACGCACAATTCGAAGTACTACCAGCCCAATGGTACGTAATGCATATTCTCTATTAACTTCTATAAAATCATTCAGGACACCTAGAACTGAGTGAGTGGGTATCAATGAATTATCAAGTTTTACACTTCATTTAGAACTTGTTTTATTGTTATAGTAATGTTATTAAATACACTATGCAAAAAAATCAACGCACATTCTGAAAATCTCAATTTTGATGAAAGTTAACCCTACATTGACTTTATAACTTATTTTTTATGTTCTCTCGGGAAGGTTTTGAACGAAACAGGACACATTAAATGGAAGAAAAATTTCACGATTTCACCGAATCTTATAAGAAAAAAGAGAAATAAACAATTTTCAAAATACTGGAATACTGAAAAGTGATTTAATACTTGGTATTTCCACCCCTTGCGTCAATTACAGCTCGACAACGACGTTTCATACTCAAAATGAGTGATATTAAAATGTTCTGATCTAAGCCTTCCCAGATTTCGCTGAGTTGGATTCCTAAGTCATTAAGAGTAGCTGGATGATTTTCTGAACTTCTCAGTCTTCTATTGAGGTTGTCCCAAACCTGCTCAATCGGATTGAGATCTGGAATTCTTGCTGGCCATTCCATTCGAGAGGCTTCAACCTCTTCAAGGTACTCCTGAACGATGCGCGCAAGATGGGGTCTGGCATTATCGTCCATAAAAATGAAATTTTCACCAATGTATGGGGCACATGGCACTACATGCTCCTCAAGAATGTTCCTTATATACCTTTCAGCATTCATAGCTCCATTATCAACGACCACTAGGTCTGTGCGAGCAGTCAAAGATGCATAGCGATCGAGTGTAGAAAATCAAACGATAGGAAAACTTTTGATCACTAGAATTGATCGAGAACAACTGATTTCAGAATGGAGCCAATACATTCAAAATCTGATAATATCATCTTTTTTTATTTCTGCTGGGAAAAAAATATCTGTATTGAATAAAAACGTTGAATGTGGATAACATATGCATGCATAATTCTGATAAAAATAATTATCATTGAGAACACCTTCAGTTGTAGAAAAAATTTGAGATTTCCATAATATACGTTAATTTTTTTGCGCAGTTTATTTTAAATCTTCGAGGTCGAATTTAGTTTCTAGGACTTTCAGGCAATATTTCAAATAATTAACTATTTCACTCGCGTAATAAGGGAAAAAAGTAACCAACCGCATTGGTTCCTTGTTGTCAATGGGGGAGTACCGAAAGAGTGGCCAACTGCTTAAAAAACACCGATTATCGCTTCCCTTTTTCATGCTATAAACCAACTTTTAGTCCGTTAACGAAAGTTTGAGTTGTCGGTTGGCTATGACAATTTGGCATATTCCACTGTGTATATTTAAATTTTAGGTTATGTTGTTTTTTTCTTGTCAGATTGATACGCAATGTTGTCAAACACAAGAAAGATGTATATATCACGGATTTATTACAATGTCAATTTACATCTGAAAATTGACAAAATTGATAACGCAGTTCAGACAGTTCTAAATACCTAACGACAAAAGATTGAAATTTCATATTACAGATTCACTACTTGAATTGAATAAAAATTACATTGTTCGAACAGTGGAAACAAATGGTACCCATCTATTATGTAATAGATAACCTCTCTCTCGGACTGTCGACTCGAAAACGCGTCGAACGGCAAGGCTACGCGTAGCCATCGTAAACTAAACGTTATTGTTTACAAATAATGAAAGCGGAGAATAATATTAATCGATATAAAATCAACCAATATTAAACTCACACTTCGGAACTAATCCCGTCAACGAACAAAGAACATGCATAGTGGTAATATCAACAGAGCATCCATTTATTATGCCTGCGTTCTGTTAAACGCATGAATTTTCATTCATTGTTATTGTTTACGATGGTACGGCCTACATTAACGTTAGGTCGGGCAACGTTGCATTGAAGTGGCAAATTATTCCCAAAACTACCAACCTAAGATAATGAAACCAAGGCCTACTTCGTGCTCAATAATAGGTGAACGGAGTATATATTGTAACAGTTACATGTGCTTTCGTACCATAAAATCTGGCCTCACAACTTCAGGGTCGTTTTTCGGAAGGAGCTGATATTTTACATAAATGATTCTGTTATAATGGCTCATTTTGATGAGTTCTACCACTTGTCAGAAAGAATAGCCTCTATATTCCAATACGAACGCAGAGATTGACCGATATTGTTTTTCGAAGGTGATCACAGTAGGCAGGATTCTATGGATCCCATTGACGACTGGAACGAGGAGTGCAAGTGTAAGAGTTTGAAGCCTTTGGAAAGGCGACGACGGAGAGAGCACCGATGTTTGGCGCACTCTCTGGTCGGAACACCGAACTACATCGCCCCCGAAGTGTTGCAAAGGACGGGGTACACCCAGCTTTGTGATTGGTGGAGTGTCGGGGTGATATTGTACGAGATGGTGGTCGGTCAACCGCCTTTTCTAGCCAACACGCCAGCTGAAACGCAGTATAAGGTGAGTTTATTATTATTTTTGTTGTTAGTCGTCATTAGAAAGCTGCAGTCATGATGGGAGGAGTACCTCAGGGCAGTGTACTTGGTACGTTATTATCACATTTTGTGTGTGAATGATTGGGTGTTTTTAATACACTCACTTTCAAAAGTCCTGCATCCCCTATTATTGAGGTTATCTTAAACTTTGAAAAAAAAATGAAAGCCTTGGGTTCAATGGTAATGAAGGCTTATACAGTAATGAAAGAAAATTAATTTGATTTTATAGAATATGAAGTTGAACAACAAATACAAATAAGGAATCAGAAATTTCAAAAACAAAAATTAAATTTAAACGCAAAATTCAAACTAATTAATAAAAGTGCAAAATATATATACAGGGGGTCCCGAAAATAATGGATAAGCCTGCAACTATAGATAGACACTGTCGAGGTCTAACTTATTCCAATTTGACCTCAATGAAAATCCACGGTTCCGAGATATTCATGGTTTTCTTATTTTTAGAAAATTTCCAAGTGCGATTAGTTTTTCTAGTGCCATTTCTACAAATGGAGAGGTATTTCGATATGGTTTTTTTATTTCACATGAGATAGTTCAGCTATCGGAAACAAAGACTTAAATTCATCAAACTAGTGTAAAAAGTTAGAAACTCGTGAATTGCAAAGAAAAATTGAAAACTAAATGAAATTTCTTTCAAGTTTGATGAGCTACAGTGAAAAAATTGTAGGACGCCCCTGGTAGACATCATCTCAAAAACTTGCTCAGTTATTGCAGATTCCAAAAAGGTATCATAAGCCTAGCCATTCTGTAGTTTTTCATTCTCGTAACTACTTGATTACCAAATAGTCGAAAAATTTCGAAAAACTGTTTTTGTTGTTAATCGTTATTCTGAGCTCATGTGTTAAAGTCAGGAGACCATTTTTGTTGGAATCTAGTGGAAAATTACGAAAATTATTTTTATTTTGAAAAAGCAGTAGCGTATCGTCTCTGGTTAAATAGAAATATGGCATTATTTGCATTCAACACCCTTATCTCGAAAACCTTACCGGACCTAATTGTATTTGATAAATTTCTTATTTTCTTACATTCTATACAGTGTTAAAAGAAAAGTATCACTTAAAAATACCCTGTGTTGCTACAATAGAGGTATGTGGAATATTCATTACAAATAAAAAAACGAATTATTACCAAATTACTATGCGATGGAAAAAAATAAAACGAATTAGCACCAATTACTTATTCATTGAAAATGAATAAAGATTTCGAAATAAAAATTATTCCAGTCATTCATAGCTTAAATTATTCATAAAAAATGAAACTCTGCTTGTATAGAACAATAATAACACAGCTCCTTACGCAGTAAGAGTGAGAAATTACCTACAATGCAAAATACCCTCAAAGGTGGATAGGCCGGGTTGGCCCTATTTCGTGGACCCCGAGATCACCGACTAAACCCCCTGGATTTTTTTACTGGGGGTGCCTAAAAGATCTAGTCTACTCCAAGCCAATATCTTCGATTGTGGTGTTACGGGCTCGTATCCAAAATGCAGCGGCTCAAATTAATACGTCGCATTAAATGTACGTTCATTAAAAGATGTAGAGCGTGTATTAGGGCGCAAGGACGTCAATTTGAACATTATTATGAATAAATGTTCGATATGAATAACGAACTTATTGTTTCATTTTGAATTCTTCATCATTCATTTCCAATGAATAGTAATTTGGTAATAGTATTGAAGTTCTTTGAAAGATTCATACTTTTGCTGTTGAAAAATAACCATAAGGTTAAACCAAATCAGAATAGCTAGGTATAATCATACATTTACATTAACACATGAGCTCAGAATAACGATCACAACAAAAACAGTTTTTCGAAATTTTTCGACTATTTGGTAATCAAGTAGTTACGAGAATGAAAAACTACAGAATGACTAGGCTTATGATACCTTTTTGGAATCTACAATAACTGAGCCAGTTTTTAAGATGATGTCTACCAGGGGCGGTCCTACATTTTTTTACACTGTAGCTCGTCAAACTTGAAGGAAATCTTATTTAGTTTTCAATTTTTCTTTGTATTTCACGAGTTTCTAGTTTTTTACACTAGTTTGATGAATTTAAGTCTTTGTTTCCGATAGCTGAACTATCTCATGTGAAATAAAAAACCATATCGAAATACCTCTCCCTTTGTAGAAATGGCACTAGAAAAACTAATCGCACTTGAAAATTTTCTAAAAATACGAAAACCATGAATATCTCCGAAACCGTGGATTTTCATTAAGGTCAAAATTTGGAATAAGTTAGACCACGACAGTGTCTATCTATGTTGCAAGCTTATCCATTGTTTTCCGGGACACCCTGTATATATATTCTTTTGAAATCAAGAGCTAACATAATACAATACATAAAACAAAAATAAAAATCCCTAACTGCGTAGCAGTGCATTTACTCGTTTAGGTACTTCAATAATGAAATTATGATTATTTCCTGCGGAATATACATCCATTCCTCGGTAACAGTCACGATAAGTTCTTGTGAATTTCGTGGTGGATTATTTCGACAAAAAACTGCTCTGGAGACAATCCCATATATACTCTATGGATTTTTTTTTATATCTCAGGAGGACATACTACATATCTATTCTAGTAATGTTTTGGTTTTCCGGGCTTCTTGAACACCTCTAGTGTGATGTGACTTATCATTATCGTCCATAAAGATAAATTGACCCCCCAATTTATTACCCATGGGTATAATTACAGGATTTATTATATTTTAAGTATATCAACCATTCATCGTACCGGGTATGTGAATTAGTGGCATTCTTCTTCCAAACATTATGCCTCCCCAAACATTTCAGTGCCACTGCGAAAATGAGCAACTTGAATAGCACTCTCAGGTCAATTTCCACATCCTGGTTCACTCCAAACTTTTAAGCGGTAGTCATCACTCACTTACCCAAACCGTGATTCATCTGTGAATAGCACATCCCTCCATTCTTCTGAATTCGAGCGATTCGGTGACGAACAGTTAATACAGGAACTCAGCGGCCTTATGGACCGCAATCCTCATGCAAAAACTCTTCTATGAATTGTAGCACATGGTTGTGGGCTCTTTGGAATTCCGACCTGAGTGTTGAAACCGTTACTGATCTTTTTCTACGGGATGATTGAGCCATATACCGATCTTCTTGAATCGTGATAACACGAGGACGACCACTTTGAGGTCTACTTTGCACTCCACCAGTTTCCTCATAGCGCCTAATCGTTCTGCTAACTGTGCTTCGAATAATGGTCAGTCTATTGGCTATCTGATGTCGTGGGAGCCCTTCTTGCCAGAGAGCAATAATTCTAGTTCTATCAAACTCAGACAACTCGATTCTAGGTATTTTACACAGTTTTCGAACTAACTTGTGACTGAAAAACCTTCTTCTATATTATCGTTTTATTTGGTTGTTTGGTTATTTTGTTGTCAGAAACAATATTATGTTGCGAATCTTGATTATTTTATCTCTACTACAACTGGGTGGGGGGTGCAAAATTGAAAGTGAGTGTAAAATATCTTTTGATAGTTTGGGTTTGTTTTGTGAATGACACGAACATGGTATTAGACAGTCGGAATTCTTCCCATCTCTGTGAAAGTTCTTATCGAATTCATAATGCCATGAAAAAATTGCCTTCATTTCTTGATAAGGACAAAAATTACAGCTATAACAAAATTCTCTTTTTATTTGAAAGCCCAGTGTATGCAGTTTATGTATAGAATATAACTACCCACTGCATTTTCTGACAGTGGAATGCATCCTTTTGGTCCCATGACTTGAAATCTTGACAATTACAAACACTCATCATATAAACCTCAACTGCTGTCGCTACTCGCTTTGCATCTATCACCAAGTGATAGTTAGGTTATGCGGATGACGAATTGGCTACGTTGTAAATTCAAACCAATGGGTACGTTCAGAAGCACTCAACTGTTGGCAACAGTTGAGAAGTTGAGAAAGCGATAGCGTTCAGCAAAATCGCTGACAAATCGATGTTTCTCAGCAAATGTCGATTTCTGGCAGCGGTAAAACTTAGCGCTTTGTAACTCATCTGACCGCTGGGACATGCGCATATACCTATTTTGTGATTTGTTTATGTTTAGAGTTTTTAGTTGAAGTTTAGTATTGTTGTGTTCTATGAGTTGAAGTTTATTAAGGAGTATTTTGGTTATTCCAATACACTTCAATTTATAATCTGCAAGTACAATCACAAAAAGTTCCCCAACTGGGTATCAAAAAGTAAGGTTATATATCATGTTATGTCAGATTTGTAAATCACTCAGCGAAGCGTTCAGAAAATTTTCATCCGCTGAAACCCAACTCTACTCAACTGATTTTTGCTTTATGTCAACAGTTGAGTGCTTCTGAACGTACCCATTCAGAAGGCAACCCAAATAACAATATAGCAATAATGAGGCATTTTCTATTTGACGCTGCATCAATTCCAAACTGATGCAAAATCAGTTGATGCGTGTTCTATTTGACATTGTTGTGATTTTGAACGGATGAGCATCACTTCCAACTGATATTGCTTCTCGACAAAATCAGTTTAATTTCCGTAATCACTTCACTTCATATTAACTATTACATAACCTAACATTTGGTGAAAGTTTACAATTTACTTCTAAAATAATATAAAGTGAATTATTTTCCTCGGTTTTAATCATATACCTACAAACTCTATACTGCCAACGTGAATAAAAGTTGAAGCAATCTAGTTGCCATTTCCGATGCCCTTCAATCATCTGCGCATGTGCAAACTCGAAATTTGACAATATGTAAAAAATTGAGGTTATGTTTTGGCGCCCGCGCAGTGAATTAATAGGGCCATTGTACCACGTGATCGCTGCTTCAATTTGTAATAGAGGAGTGAATTCATCTTAGCGGTATAGAAGTTTATAAGTATAAAGATTTCATTGCTAGTAATCAATAATTCATATTACTTTCAGAATTCCTTCGGAATTATCGTCAATATTCTGATTTGGTACTTTGATTTCAAACCTTATCTTTTCGTTTGTCATCCGATAAAGTCATGATCTATTTGTCAAAATCACTTCACTTCCAACTGAAATGATTTCGGAAATTATTCAGGCAAATGGAAGGCTAGTAGAGTGTGCATTTACTTATTTTCTCGTGATGAAAAGATGGGTATTGTGATTGAAGACACTTGTACTATTATTTACAGGTCATCAATTGGGAAACCACACTTCAAATACCAAAGCAAAGCAAGCTTTCGAAGGAAAGCACAGACCTTATACTGAAACTGTGTACAAGTGCCGACAAACGTTTAGGTAAAAATGCGAGTGAAGTGAAAGCGCATCCCTATTTCAAAGACATCGATTTTGACAAGGGTCTACGTCAGCAGACTGCACCTTACGTACCACGTATAGACTATCCGACAGACACCTCTAACTTCGATCCGGTAGATCCAGACAGGTTGAGGAATTCTGCTTCAATAGATTCTACAGCGTCGGACGAACAGCTGGACGATTCTAACCTATTTCACGGTTTCTTCGAGTTTACGTTCAGGCGTTTTTTTGACGACGGTGGAGGTCCAGTCTTTAACAGGATCAATTTGGATGATAACGAGAATCAGGGACCAGTGTACGTTTGATAACGTTGAGGAATATCTTCTGTTCGTCTTGCCAAAAAGGGTCATGTTAAGTTCAGTCTTGTTATTGTGCTACTGGAGGAAATGTAGTATTTTCTCTGTGCAGGTTGATGGTGTTTTTTTATCTTTCTGATAAGGGTCATTGTTAGGAATATCGAAGAAATATTTAATATTTCATTTTCTCTGAAAATTCTTCAAGTGTTCTTAAAATATTCTATGCCTTACTTCTCTAAGTGTGCCTTCTTTCATTCAAAACTTATAGAAAATATAACGATATTTTCTTATCAAAATTTACACTTGGTTATTGTTACTGAAGGTATTTGGTTCTTAATTTGTGCCTTAAAATTACATAGCAGTTAAGAGAGTGGATAGTGTTCGATGTTCCATTAACAAAATTCTACATTGACGTTCTCGTGAACAATATACAGGGTGTTTCCAGCTGAGAAGGCTTTCTGCAATTGAGCACAACGTTAACATAAAAGTTTTCTTTGATATTTTTTTAGTGATGAATTGAAGAATTATTGTTTTAATGATCCAGTCAAGAAATATTGAATTGTTTTTTGGTTTAATGTAACAACACAGGGTATTCTATAGTCCGTTCAGGAAAGTTTGAGCCGTCGGTTGGCCATGGAAATTTGGCATATTCCACTGTGTATATTAAAATTTTAGGTTATATTGTTTATCAGATTGATACTCAATGTTGTCAATATTGCATAGAGTTCTCTGATAACTCGCAAGCTCGTCGGACGAGGCCGGATACATTTGGCAACGTTGACTTTATTTTACGTTGTGAGAGCAAATACTGCCAACTTTAGATAAATAAACAAACGCCTACTATGCGCTCAACCTTTCGTGAACGGACTATGTATGAAATATTGTGACAAAGTTATTATCCTAAAAATCGTTCTTGTCGAGAGATTATGTTGAAGAAGACTAGCACTGAAAACACCCTTCATTTGTTTTCGAGAACTATTTATTGGATCCTATGTGCTAGCCATTTACAAAGGGTATTATGTTTCATTCATGCTCAGATCTATTTTTGGTTTTAGTGTAGGAACTTATGTGAAAAAGAATTTAACTTGAAATAACGTTAATGATAATTCATATTTATTTGTTGCAAAGTATAAATTATCGAACCGATTTATGAGATTAATTGTTATGATTGAATATTTATCTGTCATGTTAATGTCAGATGGTTGTTATACGTACTATTCACATTTTTTTTATATATTTATATAACTTTTATTTTTATCGATTCAACCTCTTTGGGGTTGTGTGAACGTAAACCAAAGATTTGAAATTTCTGAAAATATATTTAATTTTTTGTATCAATTCTTTTATGACTCATTACAAATGAAAAAAATACTATTTCATTACCCTCTAAAATAAATTACATTATCTTCAAATGAAAAATCTTTAAGTCGGTTCGATATTTTCGTTTTATACAATTTAATCAATCTGAATAATATTATTCACCTTAGGATGAACTTGAGACTTGCTACCGATAAATTAGGTAAATATCGAATAAAATTATTATATATCTAAAGTTTTCGCATATGGTGCTAATGTTTTTTTTATGTAAAAATGTGATATATTACTAAGCAACCCATAAAAGATTGATGCGTTTAAGTGTATATGTCGCTAAGTTATCGAATTTACGAGTAATATTAATATTTAGTCAACCTCGAAATTAAAATACAAATGTATCAGTATTCCTCATTTACTTCATTTTGTTATTTTCAAGTTTTTGTATATCGAGCAGCATATTTTTCTTACCCAGATTCAGAAATTACTCGAAACATATTCTGAATTCTGTTTAATTAAAGTCAATTCATACAGCAAATAAAATCGAATAAAAAAATTGATATAAAACATTTCTATGGAAAATAAGGAGTGAAGATGTTTTGAGATGATCATTTTCCGGTTATTTAATTTTATTCTATATCTATAAACAAAACATATGTTCCTAGTGTTTTTTGAGATATGTATATGCGATTTGAAATCCATTTTATTTATGGTGGTCATCTCTCATTTTATTTTATTTGTTGTATCTACTTTGATCACAACTACTCATAGAGTGTGATTTAAAAACTAAACAAAAACCATTTTTTGTGAAGGTATGTCAAAATGCCAAATGTATTTTTAGTTAAGGCTTTTTTCATGTCTGGGTATGAACATTTTTTTTTGCATAATATTGCAAGGTTTAATCCGTTTTTAAATTAATTAATTCAATTTTCTTTGTTCAAATACTAAATCCTGGTTCACATGATATAGTTTTGACATTCTTGGAATTTTATTTAATGAATTACACAATACTTCGAAAATATTTGTTAATTTTGAATGCTGTTGCATAACACTACTCAAAGTTGTAGAAAAAGTTCATATTTTTATTGTAATGAAATATTTTTCGCAGCACATCAAGCTTGAAGTGATTCTATTATTATGCTCTAGATGTGATTGTCTTCTAACACAAAATAATTTTGAGTAGTGAAATGGCATAATGCTTAATTGCTGCATTTGGATATCTTTTATGATGGTTCTTGGGGTTTCAATTTATAAATTATAATATATACTATTTAATCCTGTATATTGTGTAAATTAACTAACATTGTGTAAATACCAATAAAAAATTGTAATTAAGTAATAAATGCGTAACTTGGTCTATGATAATAATGATCTATATCAGTGTGTGTTTGAAAAATCGAAATCTGGAGCACTGCCTTAAAAAATTATGATCAAATAATTCATAGTTTTATTTTAAATAAGAGTCAAGCTAGTATAATTCTCGATGCAGTCCTGTTCATAAGTTAATGCTAACATTTTTATTTATTACAAATCATTAATTAAGCTTTTATGTATCTTTACACCTAATTAGCGATTAATTTTTTTCTAGTCTTAATAGTTTGCATCAATTGAAGATTTCCCATTTTTTATGTTGTTTAAAAAATAACCGTGTTCCTTGAAGTGAAACTTGAAATACAATTGGGTAGTTGTTTAATGCCTGATTGCTTGCAAAATTGTAAATTTTGTGTATATAAATACATATTTTTGAAACATTTATCTTCGTTTCATATGAACCCTTGTCCTGTTTTGCTATTTTGCAAAAAAAAACTAATTTTCTTCTATTTTTTCAGTTACGAATAGAAGAAAACGTTTAAGTGGGGGATATAAATACGATAAAATTAGTCTTACTGCTGGAAAAAAACGTGCTAAGAAAACGTTCATTTTCAAATATGCGCTCCTTTCAGTTGATTAAGAATACAAAATATTTGATGTAGAAAATCTATTTTTTTTCATTAACACATTCGTTATATATTTTAATTAACATACATTAATTTCAAAACGCAAATAGTTATTCTTTGAGCGCTCGTTCTCCTTAAATGAGTGCTATATGGTTTTGCTCAAATGTCTGTTATTTTCGAATTTTGACCCGCAAATGGTCTCAAACGATAGGGTCCGAGAGGCCGTCCGTTAGCACGATAACTTTCGAAGTCAGTGTCCTAGAGACTTCAAATTTTCAGGGTTATTTCGGTTCTCAAATGGCTCGGCTAAGTTCGTTAACCAGCGCTAAATCGTACAGGTGTTCCATAAAATATGACCATTCAAAATTTTTGTTCCTCAATATCTCAGACAAAACGAAACTTATTGAAATGAAATGTTGCGACCATATGCAAGATGGTCATAATAAGCTTCATGCAATATTTTGTGGCCATAGTGTAAACAAAACCATAGAAAATTCAATTGGAATATTGAAGAGAAGAAAATTCATGTTTCCATAAAAAAATATCCGATTCGAATTTCAATTTTTTATGAATAGACATAGAGTAGGGCTCCAATTCCAGCAACACCTTGTAGATTCTTCGCTTGAACATCATTAATCATTAAAAAGTTTGAACATCGATATTCCAACTGTTTTTGAGAAATTGCAAGCTTACATCTAGGCAATATATAATAATCATTTCTTCTACTTCTACTTTATGGATTTTCACTATTTTTGAAATGTTCAAATAGATGTTCTTTTATGTAAAAAAAAGTAGACACTTTTGAATTTACAGACCATATAGAGTCAGGACACCAGTCTTCCTAAACCACCACCTACAGGACTGCCTAAAACTCAGAGTTCAGTATTCTAACTGTTTCCTTTTGAAGAACAAACAATGGATCCAAATTTCCAGCCCCATAAAATACCAGGCCAAAACCCAATCTGGATTCAATTGTTGCACGATGTACTGTCTTCAAGGTATCTTTACTTAAATATCTAGCCACCAATAAGTAGGGTATAATGAACAAAAGACCTATATGGTCGCAGTCCTGGGAAGGCTGATCTAGCCCTAACGACCCCAATTCAAATAATAATAATGTAACAATATAGCTGAACCCATGTAGCCGTAAATAAAAGGAGACAAAGGAAATACAACGGTAATTCTTGATGTGGGGACATATAATATAAGATTCGAGAAGTTCTAGAAGCAGGAAAATATACAAAACTAAAGAAATACCCCAATTCCTCGGTTTAAAACAAAATCTACAAAGTCCTGCATAAGTACAGAGATGATTCCACAGACAACCTTACAAGAACTAAACTAACACTTCACTACAGCAAACCTCCATATCTGTATGGTCTACCAAAGATACACAAGGATAATATTTCGTTGAGACCAATCGTGAGTTCCAGAAATTTCCCATGTAACGCCTCAGCTAAATTCCTGCTAAATATAGTTCCTCCACTCAGAGGTCATACCCTATCAATGGTCAAAAACACTGATCATTTCGTAGAAACCATACGCCAACAACAAATTTCTGGTCAAGATATCATGGTTAGTTTCGACATCAAGAGCCTTTTCACCGATGTCCCTAGTGACTAAGCCCTCATAACTACAAGGGATAAACTCGAGGAGGACACTACATTAACTGAAAGAATCACCTTGATTATAAATGCAATCATGGAGATGCTCAAAACGTGTATCAACACCATTAGTTCCAAATAGGTGGCAACTTCCACCAACACGAATTTGGGTTGGCGATTGGTTCCCCATTATCTCCACCTCTAGCTGATATACAGATGTGGAAGAAACGGATGGAAACACAGGAGTTTCAGTGTTAAATTCAAGCAGGCTCGGACTCCAGTGAAACAGTGGAAGAATCGAAACCTCAGAGCGATGCGATACTGAATAAGCGGCTGGTCTGTTGGAAAGGCATTCCGAAAGCGCTGATAAGGGTAAGATCGGAGCATTGGTTACAGCAAACGCTTCGGTCGGCAACGACACAGGCACGTCGCGTCTTGCGACTACCACCGAAATACCAGCGTTTGCTGTAACCAATGCTCCGATCTTACCCTTATCAGAGCTTTCGGAATGCCATTCCAACAGACCAGCCGCTTATGCAATATCGCATCGCTCTAAGGTTTCGATTCTTCCACTGTTCCACTGGAGTCCAAGCACTCCAAGCCTGCTTGAATTTAACATTGTTACTCCTGTGTTTCCATCCGTTTCTTCCACATCTGTATACATGGAAGATTTCGAAAAGAGAGCATTAGAACAATATGATTTCAAGCCAAAATTATGGCGAAGATATGTAGACGACACATTTGTGATATGGCAATATGGTAGAAAATACCTTTACATTTTCCCAGAATACTTCAATGGCATAGAAGAATATATCCAATTCACGATGGAAATCGAGGAAAATAACCAACTACATTTCCTTGATGTACTTGTTCATAAGCAAAATGGGACTCCAAAACCACAGTCTACAGAAAACCAACCAACACAGGCCCACATCTCCATTACGAATCCAAACATAATCTGAGCACCAAATTAGGAGTATCTAGATGCTTATACGATAGAGCAGCCAAGATATGCTCTAATCCAGAAGATCGTAATGAGGAATTCAACAATATCACAAAAACCCTCAAAAAAAATGGCTAGCCCTAGAAGATTCTCGATGTAGCCAGAGAACCCAGGGAAACAAGAACTGATGATCAAATTACCAAGGAATTACCAAGGAATGTATTTATGAAATACCCTGTGAATGCGACAGATCCTACAGTGAGGAAACTAAACGCCTCCTCAAGATCACAATCAAAGAACACCAGACTTGGAGAAACCGAAACATCCAAACTAGTCCAACATGCTATGAACGAAGACCACAATATCAGATGGAACGAGGCTTACATAATAACAAAGGAAGAAAGATGGAAAAGGAGGAAATTGAAGCCTTCATGACTATACCTAACTGCCAACCCAATCAATGCTCCCTCCATTGAAATAAAGGATGTTTGGAGACCAATAATACGTTCTGAATTCAGGAGGACGAACTCGAATCAGGGAAGTACCAACCGAATTTAACTACTACATATATCATCTTAGTTGAGAAATCATGTCTGTGACCTCTAAGGAAAGTACCTCTGAGGACCGCTGGCGAATGCTTACCGAAACGTTGGATATAACAATCCAAGATAATGGAAACAGCCCAAATAATTTTTCAACCTTGAATAAAGTATATTAATTTATTTGTTTGAAACAATAAATAGTGACATTAAATGCTAACACTTTATGGTGGTGTGCTTATGGCTTCTACAGCTTCATTACAAAGCGTCATGAGCTCCTTCCCTTTCTGTGAAAATGTTGGATCAAACAGTTTACCTTCAGGATTTATTTTAAATAGATACTCAGCAATAAAATCCACTGGATCATCTGGCTTCAGTTTAACAACTTCCATTAGCGCTTTCGTCAATGTGGGAAAAATAAATTCCATCAAATAATTTCTGAGAGGTTCGCTTTCAGCCACAATAACCTTTTCTTCTTCTTCCTTCAGTGCTTCTAGAGTTTCCGTCCATTTCGTCATTTTAAGTTTAAAATTATCCAGGGCTTCATCTTCGTCAGCTTTTTTCTGAGCTTCAATATCCTCGATATTCTTTTTGTATTGTCTTTCTTGTTCGTCGTGGATTTTCAGTTGCTCTTCGAGTGATAATCCGAAAGAAATGGTACTTCCCAGTTTTTCCTTGATAGCATCGAATATTAAGTTCATGTTTTCTGTGTCATCTTTCGTTGCGTCATATAAAACTGGATGTACTTCCATTTCATCGAAGAAGTTTAGCACAGTTTCATCCTCTGTATTCTGTTGCCTGAAAGTTTCCAGTCGTCTTTTCATGTGTTCTTCAGTGTAATGTGTACCTTCAATATCCTTCTCTTGTTGTCTTTTAATTCTACCACACAGGAATTCATCTGGAGCAACTAAACTGAACACGTGTTGAGGCATTATTTTATTATTTGTGATAGTTTCGTATTTATCTTCATAACCGTCGTCATCAGGAGTTTCTTCTTCAACATTTTCCTCCTCTTCATCATCCCCAATCGTACCAAAGAGTTCCTCTGCTTGTTTAATTGTCTTAGGATAGCCATCCAGTACAAAACCCTGGTTTTGACACAAATTGGATTTTAAGAAAGTCCTGAGCAACCTTATGACTTGTTCATCAGGGAGTTTGTTGTTTTCACTAAGGACTGTTTGTATGTCTCGAATTTGTTCTTCCCATTCTTCCATATTCATTGGTTCCTCTTCTTCTTCTGCCTCCTCTTCCTCTTCGCCATTTATTTCATCGTTTTCTTCAAGTGTCATCATTTTCTGAGCGTTTAATTCTTGTTTTAGTTTGAGACGTTGTTTTTCCTCTGTGATGTTGTCTCGCAAACTTTGTAATGTTTCGTCAATCATGGTTTTTATGGACACGTAATGGAGGCCATATTGTTCGCAGATTCTTCGAGCGAGTAAGGTTTTGCCAGCACCAGGTGGTCCGTGCATCATTATCTTGATTGGTGTTAGTTGTCTAGATTCTTTCAGTTCTTCTATTATTGATGTTATGTTACTTGCGAACCCTGTTCTGTATTGCCATTCCATCATGAAGTTTTCTTGGACCAGGGCTGGGTCCATTCTTAGATTCACTGTGAATTGGTCGTATGTCTTTTCTGTAACTCCGTTGAACTTGAGAGCATCTTCCAAATTCTCTACCTCCTTAACAAAACCCTTTCCCAGTTCTGTGCTTATTGCCTTGATCATATTACTTAGTTTTGTAGGTGTTGGTTCTACTGCTAATATGTAGCGTATTGGAATTTTTGGAGTTTTGATCAGATTTCCAATTACCCTTGCTAAATCTGATATGTGAATCAGAGGAACGAAGTTAGATCCATTCCCGAAGACTGGTAGGTGCTGAACATTGGACCAGGCAAGTTTGAAAAGAAAGTCTAAAGACTCTTCCTCGTAACCGTAGGTGAAACCTGCTGCTATTACATAGGTCTTGAGTTTTTTTCGGTGTTTTTTACCTAGTAACATAACTTCCCTTTCACACGCTAAATACTCTTTGAAATTGGGGTGTGGTTTTCTCCTCCTGTAATGGGAGTCAATGAAAGGTCCTGGTTCTTCCATAAAAGTTCTCTTGGTTTTCGCCCAAGTCATTATGGTGGAAATAAGGATAAAGGTTTGGTTCCTTGGGTCATTAGAATAAGTTTTAGGACCAACTGTTTTGAGCTCATCGAGACGTTGCACTAAATATTCGAGTGTTTGAATAGCTTTTGGTATTCTCGACGGGTTTCTTGTTATGTCGTATATAATGGTCCCACATTTATCCAGTTCTTCCTTGAAGTTTTCCGAATTTTCGTCTATAACGTAAAGAACATCCTCGGGTTTCGTCGAAATCAAGGAACTCAATGTACCTATAACTTCGTACTTCTTTCTGTCGTCTTCAATTTCAGTTTTAGATCCTTCATCGTCGTTTGATCCTTCGCCACCTATTGGGGTGTATGTTTCAATCTTTTTTTCGCCGTAATACTGATCGGTTAGGTAGGAAATGATGTATTTTGAGTTGAAAGTGTCGACATCGTTCACGAAGATGCGATGAGTTACAAAATCGTTCAATTCAGTCTCGTTTTCGTTTGTTACAACTGTGGGCTGGATTTTTTCCGATATATCTACGGTTCCATCGACAGACATTACGAGAGGAAATCGTTCAAACTGACAAAAGTGTCAAAAGATTGTTAGCTGAGATGTCTGGAAATGTCAAGTAACTCTTGTATTTACAGGGTGTTTGGAAATTCGACGTGATCCTTCAAAGGAGATATATTAGACGTTATTTGCAGCAAAATGCGTTTATTGAAGCATGGTCCGAAAATATATGGCGATTTTTAACTTTTTTGATAATTTCTGTTTCGTTATGAAAATAATTAATTTTGAGGACACTACTTGACCATATATATTCAATAAATATTATTTTTAAAGCTGAGGAGATGGTCCTCATTTCTTGCGATGAAGTATTCACAATAATTTCTGATAACCCGAGATTTAGAGGGTCATAAATAGCTACACCTGTTTTCCTCATGAAATATTGGTTAAAAAATTCAGAATTACTGGAAAAAATAGCCTATTCGTTTTGAAGTATTTCGTGCTCCTGAGTAACTCAAAAGCTCGAAATACGGCTTGCCATTGGCTGCGCACAAGCGCTGGAACAGCTCAGGAGCTCGAAACTCTTCAAAACGAATACCATATATGTAGGGAAAAGTCGGGGAATCCCGGCCAGCAGGGCAATACCGGCCAGGCGTTTTCTCGTGTTTTGGCAACCATAATGCGTATTAGAAGCCAATGAAAATATTTGAATATGTATGGAACATAAAATGTAGAGCTCTGTCATTTTGTGAGTGACAATAGTTTTCTGTGCTATTCATTATAGGGATTAGACATCTTTAAAGGTATGTAAATTAATGTTTTTATTCACTTAACTTTGAATTTTGAGCCTAGTTTATAATTTCTATATTTTTATTCGAATCGTCACTCCTGTTTTCCTTATAAGCCATACGGAAAAATTTCGACAAATGAAACAAAAATGGCTTACATATATGAGGTTATACCGGCCGGCCGGTATTACCCCATTTTCGGAAAATTCAAGGAAATGGAGAATTAATAGTTATTTAATCAACCAGGTTACAAAAGAGCGACTAATAGTCAATATATTTTAACTCGCTCCGCTCACGCGTTAATAGTTCGAGGCCGTTAGTCGCTCGATTAATAACCGAGTTGATTACAAGATTTTTCCGACGATGTCAATATAAATTGTGTATGAATTCTCGATTGAATTATATTCCCATTTTGCACAAGACTTACATTTGACATAATAAAATATCTATGTATCTATGTTCCAGTAGAGTTTCGACATTTCTCGTAGTGCTTCTGAATACTTTATGAACGGTTGCCTTGGGGATTGAACATTAAAATAGCCGAAATTGAGCATTAAAATGGGTCTTTAAGGATCAATTTCGTATACATTGAAATCGCCTTTTATTTCGAGGTCGGCGGAGAATAAAATAAATAGGGTTATATTATTTTTGACAGATATCACGCATTTGTGCAAACCAAACAACAAAAGCCTCTTGGACTAAACAACAGTCAGAAGCTACACTAAATGATAGTGCAAATGGGTAATCCAAGAGACAGGTGGCTACCTGGTTTTTTCACAGAAATAATCTCTGTTCTATCATATTCTAATAGTTATTCGGCCAAATCAAGAAGAAAGTATTCTAAATAACATTGTGTGAGTTTTACTTCCATACCTTCAAAAGAAGCGTTAGAATCACTAACTAAAACACTAAAAGAAATATTTTTGATGAAAACATTGCAATTGCCGAACCAAGAAAAAAAGACTAGCACTTGCGAGTAATCATGAAGAAGTAAGAGAAAATGAAGAAATAGAGGGGAATAACTATTGAAAAGAAAAAACTTCACATTTCCATAAAAAAATCTCCGATTTGAATAAAATTTATTCTATAAATAAAGATTGATACTCTAAGTTTTCATGCAAAATTTTGTGGTCATAGAAAATTAAATTGGAATATTGAAAAGAAGAATCTCCATTTCCATAACAGGATATCCGATTCGAGTCAATTTTTTCTGAGAATGGAGATTGATATACTGAATCTTCATACAAAATTTTGTGGCCATATTGTTAACAGAACCATAGAAAACTCAATAAAAATGGTGAAAAGAAGAATCTCTATATTTCCATAACAGGATATCCGATTTGGATAAATTTTTTTTTTGTGCATGAAGACCGATTCTAGTGAAATTTATTTTGTGAATCATGACTGATCTACTGGATGTTCATGCAAAATTTCAAGGTGATCGTATCATCAGAACCATAGAATTTAATTATTGTAATTATTTATTTTTTACATATTCCATTTTTTGAATAATTTCAAGAATATAATTCCGATTGCGCTGAGATTCTGCATTTATATATTTAGTATCAATCTTAAATTCCATATAAAATTTTAAGGTAATAGTCTTATTGCTTCACCAAAGAATGAGCGCTCAGAAGCGGCTGCTCAGGGTTTTTCTTTAATTTTTTCTTCAAATTTCAACACCCCGTATCTCAGAAACAGTGCGTCAGAGACCCATAGTCCATAGAATCTGAGGATTAAAATCCCCAATTTACAGAACCAAATTCTGAAGAACCCTATATCACTACATAGTATAAAACAAAGTCGCTTTCTCTGTCCCTATGTCCCTTTGTATGCTTAAATCTTTGAAACTACGCAACGGATTTTGATGCGTTTTTTTTCAATAGATAGAGTGATTCAAGAGGAAGGTTTATATGTATAATAACATCCATTAAATAGTGGAGAAGTACTGTTATTTTTGAGGTTTCTAATGTGATGTCGTAAATAATTTCATTTTTTCAGCTTACATTGCAAACGCAAGCTGAACCCTACGAGTTTTATAAAAATAATGTACTAAGTATTGTACACATTGAAAAGGTCTACAGAAAAGTCCGTGATGGTATATGTCTATCTCTTATGGATAACCCACAATAACTTTTTTTTGTCATTCACTTTTTACGACAAATAATGGCTAATTTTCGAAGCGATTTTAACCAATACAGCATTAATCCTTAACCAATTAAATACCTTGAATACATTGTTCATTTAATATAGATCTATATGGCCCTTTACACCGTATGATTTAAGTGAATATTTTCGAAGACATTACAGATTTAAAAATTGCGGGACGTAGGAATTGCGTGCGAAGCCGGGGCGGGTCGCTAGTTTCATAATAAAATTCGAGAATTATAGACATTAGAGCAACATCATACCACGTTTTTCGGTAAGAGAAAATCGCTCGAAAATTCTGCTCGACCGATCGATGTCATGATTACCAGATAATCAATTCAACAACACAACCGTACGTTCGATTTTTTTCAACGCGATCTCAATTCAATTACCCATCATTCAGCTTCGTTAGAGACCCATTACAACTTTTTCTCGGACGCATTGTAGTCGCCACAATTTTGTAGAATAATTGCAATTTCGCGGACAAGCGGCAAGTTTTTTTCAGCGCGATGTACATACTAACAAGAAAGGAGAAGATACGCGATCTGGTTTAAAAGTGCCATGTACAGGGTGACCAGAATTAGTGATCCCTGAACTACAACTTTTTAACCCTCTTAGATAGAAAAAAATCGAAGAAAAGCCCTGAGCAGGAGCTTTCAATCGCTCGTCGTTTGGTGGAGCAATTAATACCATTACCTCATATTTTATATGCGATTTCAGATTGATACCAAACCCTACTAATATTATAAATGTGAAAGTAACTCTGTCTGTCTGTTACTCTTCACGCCTAAACGGCTGAACGGATTTTGATGAAATTTGGTATGGTGATAGATGATAACCTAGAAATGGTCATAGGCTTAAATAGTCACCATCGTTCTTAGGGGGTAGGCAGTAGGCAGTAGGCAGATAACTAAATTGAGTTAGTGATTTTTAGTCCTTTTTGTTGGACTTTTGCTCTTTCACGTCTAAACGGCTGAACAGATTTTGATGAAATTTAGTAAGGTAAAAGATGGTTACCTTAAAACGGATATAAGATCAAAATGATCACGTCATCATACTTAGGAGGTAGGAAGTAGGCAGAAAACTGAATTGAGTTAGTGATTTTTTATGGTTTTTGCTGTGAGTTTTGCTCTATCATGCCTAAACGGCTGAACGTATTTTGATGAAATTTAGTTACGTGATAGATAGTAACCTAGAAAAGGATATGGGTCATTAATATCATGCTATCGTACTTAACGCCAGAACGGATTTTTTATAAGACTTGGTTAATATAAAGATATGATCCTAGCACGGACACAGGCTACTTTTTACGACGGGAAAATACCTAATTCCCGCGGAAATCTAGCGTGATCGTGCCAAGAAGCGCATGACGCCATAGCTACTGAAATGATTTTGATGTTTTTTTTGTAACTGAGTGTTACTAAGACAAGTTAGTATTTGATCACTTTTCTAATTTAGAGGGTCGGTAGGCGCCATAATTTAGGGAATTTATGATAAAATTTTGATGCAACTGTCTTTATTTAACAGTTTTAATTGGATCGAATTACCGTGCGAAGCCTGGGCGGGTCGCTAGTATATACCTAAATGCAGAATCTCAGCACTTGATTTATGTCCATATTTCATTGATTATGTTGATCTTAATTAAGCGTTTCTGAGAATTGATATATTGATGCCAATTATACCTGAAATTATTGAATAATACGATTTCCATAAGATTTACCGACTAAACTAACCGAAAATTAGGAGACCCCAACAGTGCGTTAAGCGAGAAACCTACTATTTAATTTGAATTCTCAGATTGAAGTGATACAAAAAAATTAAGAGAAGACCTGAGCAGGAGCTTTCGAGCTCTTGTTCTTTGGTGGAGTAGTAGACATTTACTTAAAATTTTATATAGGACTCGAGATTGATACCAAATATATCAATGCGGAATCTCAGCACTATCGGAATTATATTCTGAAAATTATTCAGAAAATGAAATATGTAAAAAATATATCTTAGATTTAATTCAATGGTTCTGATGATGCGATCCTCTTGAATTGCATGAACATTCAGTATAGTAGTTTTCATTCTCGAAATAAATTTCACTAGAATCGGATATTCTGTTTTGGAAATATAAAGATTCTTCTTTCAATATTCCAATTGAATTTTCTATGGTTTTCTTCACACTATGGCCACAAAATTTTGTATGAGGCTCTTTATCAGCATCTTCCATTAGGCCGTAACATTTCATTCCGATTGGTTTCGTATTTTCTGAGATTTTGGGAAACAAAAATTCTGAATGGCCATATTTTATGGAACACCCTGTACGATATGGCTGGTTAAGGAATTTAACCGAGGCATTTCGGAACTGAACTCATCCTGAAAATTTTAAGTCTCTAGGACAATTCCTTCGAAAGTTATCGTGCTAACGGCCGGCTTGACGGTTATAATTGAATTTGACCACGAATTCGTCACCGAACCCTATCGTTTGAGACCATTTTCGGCTAAAAATTAGAAAATTACAAGCATTGGGCAAAACTCGTTTTATTCAGGAGGTGAATAACAGCAATTATACGCGAGTAGCATACTATTCCCTATTCACGACTACTGAATATATTTCTTGAAGTTTTAAACTTTTTGCGACCGTGACAGAACCTCAGGACCCTTCTATTACAAGTATGGAAAAAGTTAAGTTGACATGAGAATTTTTTTGGGGAACTTGTCATTGTATATTTTTGAGCGCTCGCTCTACTTAAACGAGTGCTATATCGTTTTGCCCAAATGTCTGTAATTTTCGAATTTTGAGCCGAAAATGGTCTCAAACGATAGGGTTAGACTCCCTGATAAAGAATTTGTGGTCAAATTCAATTCTGTCCGCGAGGCCGTCCGTTAGCACAATAACTTTCGAAAGGATTGTCCTAGAGACTTGAACTTTTCAGGAAGAGTTCGGGTCCCAAATTGCTCGGTTAAGTTAGTTAACCAGCCAAATCGTACAGGATGTTCCATAAAATATGGCTATTCAAAGTTCTTGTTCCTCAATATCTCAAAGAAAACGAAACCCATCGAAATGAAATGTTGCGGCCATATGCAAGATGGTCATAATAAGCTTCATGTGGCCATAGTGTAAAGAGCACCATAGAAAATTCAATTGAAATATTGAAAAGAAGAATCTATATATTCCTATAAAAAGGTATCAATCTCAAATCCCATATAAAATTCTGAGGTATTAGTCTTGTTGCTCCACCAAAGAACGAGCACTCAAGGACTTTACTTAATTTTTTTTGAAAAAATGTTGATTTAATTGAAGTAATAAAAAGAGATTTGATTTTTGTTTGAAAACGTATACCCAAATTTATCTCAACTATGGTTATTATCTCAGTTTCTGATAGCAATCCAGTGGCGTACTTTGATTTTTTCTAAGTAGTAGTAGTAACTGTGTTTTATTGCAGCAATACAAATGGCTATCGACCAAGGGTCCTTCAGCCTTTTTTCTAAGAGGTTTTCTTTTTTAAATAAACCTCTCAGAACAATCAGATTTTTTCTAAGGGGTTTATTTTATTTTTATTTATAAGAAACCTCTTGGAAAAAATCAGAGTATGCCACTGGATTGCTATCAGAACCTAAGATAATGACCAAAGTTGAGATCGCCCAAATTTCAATTTTGCCTATAACTCGGAAACAAAAGAAGATAGAAGAATGCAGTTGATAGCATTATCAGTTTCTCGAAAAAAGAGGACTATAAGGGACCCCGCAGACTGCAGACTTTTAATCGGCCGATAGTTTAGTCAGGTTGGGCTGAAAATGCGCATACCGAGCCAACTTAACAAGTTTGCTCGGTGTGCGCACTTTCAGTCCAACCTAACTATACTATCGCCGATAAAAAGTCTGCAGTCTGCGGTGTCTCTAAGGCACCATTCATGTTTCTCAATCTCTTTGGGTTAAAAAGTTTTAGTTCAAGTAGCACCAATTTTGCCCACCCTGTACAGGGTGGCCAAAATTCATTGTTTATAGTGAGGGATAACGGAAGATACCTTATTTAGTTCTTCGGCCTAAATCATCTGTAAGGTACTGGATTTCTATCAGGAAAAGAACCTGTATAATGTTTTTATTTTAACATCCTAGCATAAACAGAAACGGAGATGATGACCAAAGTTGAAATCGCCAAATTTCAATTTTGGCCTAAAACTCGGAAACGAAAGAAGTTAGAGGATTATAGTTGGTATTATCAGTTTCTCGAAAAAAGAGGACGATAAGGCGCCATTCATTTTTCTCCATCTCCTCAGGTGAAAAAGGTTTAGTTCATGTAGCACTAATTTTGACCACCCTGTACATACAAACAAGAAAGGAGAAGAGACATGATCTGGTTTAAAAATGCGATGTACAAGAATCCAGCCGCATAGTTCAAGTGAAAATGTAGCATAGGTTTCGAGTCTCGACAAAAACTCGCTGCTTCGACTTTTGTCATATTATATGAATGTGACGGGAGATTGGACGGAGTCATAAGCTTGAATGTGGTCTATTTGACATGCATAAATGTCATGTCGTGACTTATTCATCATTGCTTATTGGAAATTCAGACAGTGTGGCAGTGATATACTCGTTTATTGTGCCATGAATTGTCAACACTTGTTTTTCGTTTTTATTTCGAGGTTCTACGGGATATTTTTGAAAGAATTGCCATAACTTTGATGTATGGGAGATGATTCCCCTATACAAGGGGCGTGTAGGGTTCCTCGTATATTTTAGTACGGTGTAATTAGACCTAAACCTCAACATCCAAAGTAAAAGTTTTCCTCCAACACCAAATTGCTCTACATAGTCTATGGTAAAAGGTTACACTATTTTGAGCGTCGGGTTTGGGGGTGAGAGGGGTTGGAATTTGAAAAATCACTAGTTTTTTTAGTTTTTCGTAAATATTTCAAAAACTAAGCAGTTTATCCTAAACATTGTTATATACAAAAATGTTCTACGTTAAATTTTAAATAAGAATGGTCTTTTTCTTAATCACTCTAAATTGTATGGTTCAAGAGTTACAGACGGTGTAAATGTTAACTTTTTCGTAATTTTGATAATTTTTAAAAAAAATAAGCTTCGTAAAAGAATGTTGCTATTTCAGTGACCAGTGGTATGTTTGTGATAAGCCCTTGAAGGAACGACAACCTCGCCACCTTATCAAGGGGCACTCTTTTTTAAGGGAAAAGAGGCTTCCACAGGCCTAGGCCATATAAGCCTGTGGTACGGAGAAACCCACCCTGAACTTTCTACGAACATTGAAACATAAATTCACTTCTTAAGCATAAATATCTTTCAAATTTGGAATGTTCAATGTCTTTATTAACTTCACTCATCCTCCAGCACATTATCCTCCTCCTCTAGCTCGTCATCTAAGATGTTATTATTGTCCATGTTATCACATGCTTGGCCTGAGCAATTGCTGCATATGCTAGTGCAGTTTAGACCACTCCTTCTGCATTCACAATTACGAACGCATTCATCTTTGCAAGTACACATTATAAGGGACAGTAATTCCTGGGAGGTTGCAGGAGGTGCTGTTGTAATTGGTGTCAGGTGTTCACCAATCTTCTTCCAACCCCACTCGAGTGGATCCTTATTTTCATTCAGCCACTGTTGTACCTGGTGGTAGGTCCTAAATGAATCCTGTCTGGACGCTCCTGAAGTGGAGCATCCAGTGCATCCAATGTCAGTAATGCATGTATAGGCTGCTTTGCAATCGTTTTCAAGTAGGACTGGTAGCGGAGACAATCTAGATCTTCAGTGTTCTTGGCTCCAAACATTGCAAGTAGGAAGTAATTTCCTGCATCAGCCACTGCTGTCTATAAGAAGGGAAAAATTGCACCTAATAGGAAAGTTCAAGCCAACACCGTTCTTCCTGAAAAACTTCTGGTCTTCAACAACCCCAAAGCCGACCCCAGTGCAGTGGCTGATGCAGGAAATTACTTCCTACTTGCAATGTTTGGAGTCAAGAACACTGAAGATCTAGATTGTCTCCGCTACCAGTCCTACTTGAAAACGATTGCAAAGCAGCCTATACATGCATTACTGAAGTTGGATGCACTACCCCCACTTCAGGAGCGTCCAGACAGGATTCATTTAGGACCTACCACCAGGTACAACAGTTGCTGAATGAAGATAAGTATCAATTCGAGTGGGGTTGGAAGAAGATTAGCGACCACCTGACACCAATTACACAGCACGTCCTGAAGCCCCCAGGAATACTGTCCCTATAATGTGTACTTGCAAAGATGAATGCGTTCGTAATTGTGAATGCAGAAGGAGTGGTCTAAACTGCACTAGCATATGCAGCAATTGCTCAGGCCAAGCATGTGATAACATGGACAATAATAACATCTTAGACGACGAGCTAGAGAGGAGGAGGATAATGTGCTGGAGGATGAGTGAAGTTAATAAAGACATTGAACATTCCAAATTTGAGAGTTATTTATGCTTAAGAAGTGAATTTATGTTGCAATGTTCGTAGAAAGTTCAGGGTGGGTTTCTCCGTACCACAGGTTTATATGGCCTAGGCCTGTGGAAGCCTCTTTTCCCTTAAAAAAAGAGTGCCCCTTGATAAGGTGGTGAGGTTGTCGTTCCTTCAAGGGCTTATCACTAACATACCACCGGTCACTGAAATAGCAACATTTTTTTACGAAGCTTATTTTTTTGAAAAATTATCAAAATTACGAAAAAGTTAACATTTACACCGTCTGTAACTCTTGAACCGTCCAATTTAGAGTGATTATGAAAAGGACCATTCTTAATTAAAATTTAACGTAGAACATTTTTGTATATAACAATGTTTAGGATAATCCGCTTAGTTTTTGAAATATTTACGAAAAACTAAAAAAACTAGTGATTTTCAATTTCTCCCTACCCTCACCCCCAAACCCGACGCTCAAAAATGGTTGTAAATTTTTACCAAACAATAAGAGGGTTATATAGAACAATTTGGAGTTGGAATAAAACTTTTACTTTGGATGTCAAGGTTAGGCTTTTTTTAAGGTTAATAACACCGTACTATTTGGGGTTCTATACAAAATCATCGCTTGGATGACCTGACCTGGTTTAATAGAGCCCCTCGGTCACAGTGAAAATTTATTCGAATATTGAAGGTATATCTTACATCCCGATTACACTCACTTCCACGGCAGGGAGCAGGGAAGTGGGTAGCGCGAGAATGTAATCACTACACTTTCCGAAAAACCGCCAATTCAGGGAGCGTAGAGCAGCACGAGTGGCAATGCTGCCTTCCATTGCCCCTTGAACTGAATTGGCGGTTTTTCGCATAGACGTATTTCTTACGGAAGTAAAAGGACCGGCAGCGTGAACAGCTGCAAGTGTTTAATTTAACTAGGTTGCTTTGGAATTTCTTTGTCCGTCGTTGCCGCAACTTGGTCGCGAGGGAAATGTTCAGCTGAGTGTGAATTGCTCACTGCCTTCGATACTGGCAGTAGAAAAAGCTTAGTGTAATTGAGGCTTTAGATCAGGGTGATCATTAGTCGAAGAAGTATCTATACTCTACACTGACTGGCTGAAAAACTAGCCCTCCTGAAATTTTGCTGAAGTTTAATGTCCAAGAACTTTCGTAATTTTTCATCGATTTCAATTGTTTCTACGCAAAATTGTAGATGAATTCTTTCTTTCCAACTTATTCCAAATTCTTTGGCATTAAAACAAACTTCAGAAAAGTTCTCCAAAAATGTTAATAGCATATTTATACAGGGTAAAAAAGACCATGTATATGAACCCAAATTTCTTAACACTCTGTGAAACAGTTCAGGAAATTTGTAGAGTTAACGTTCAGTTTATTACAAAGAAAATCTATTTTGTCATCCTTCAGCTTTTATTTAAGCTTTATACAGGTGTTACATGATTGTATGTCACAACTTGAGGGGGTGTATCTACATGTAATTTTAAGAAAAAAAGTTTATATAAACATGGGTCCGTAAAAGCTTCATGACGGAGCTACAGGTTGTTGAAATTTCCAAAAAAAATTGGTTTTTTCTTCAAAACTCCCTGCAGTTTTGGCGATATTCAATCCAAATTTGGAATGCGAGCTATTTTCAACAGTCTTCATCATTGCACGCCCTGAATCTTAACTAGAATCTACAGGGTGTTTTCTTTTCCGGAGCCATGTCTCCTTTTTTCCTCTGAAACTTTTTTCCGGTACTCCACTGATCAGCGTAAAATCAATTTTTGATATCTTCGTTCAATTTAAAAACTTATTTGACTCCTCTAATTTTTCGTATCTCTTACCGTTTTCGAGTAAAAAATTATTGAACGAGTGTATGTTATTCGCTAAATAAAAAAAAATAATAGAAATACTCGATAAGTATGCCCAAAATTTGCTTTTATTTTGAAACCTCGTCATCTGAGACTTAACTTAAGCTTATTCAATAATTTTTCACTCGAAAACGGTCAGAGATACGAAAAAATTACAAATGGATTTTACGCTTACCAGTGGCGTACAGCAAAAAAGTTTGAGAGGGAAAAAGGAGACATGGCTCCGGAAAGGAAAACACCCTGTAGATTCTAGTTAAGATTCGGGACGTGCAATGATGGAGACTGTTGAAAATTGCTCGGATTCCAAATTTGGACTGGATATCTTAAAAACTGCAGAAGTTATGAATAATATATACTATTTTTCTCCAACCAAGTCAAAATTACAATAAAATTGGTTTTAGTGAAAAATCGTTCATAATTTGGTTATGAATTTGAACACAGAATCATGACAGTGATTGTCAAGTAGACTTCAAATGCATTTACTTTTAATCCAAGGATTAAAAGTAGCGTTTTTAATCCTAGGATTAAAAGTGTTGCTAAGTAACGAGTGAATTTTTGTACGGTAAGGAAATTTATGACTTTTGCACCTGAAAATAGTACAGAAATGTCAAAATTTTTTGATGGTTGGAGAAAATAGTATATTATATTATAAGGATTAAAAGTGCATCTTTTTTTTACGAGCAATATTTGCAGTTGCGAGGCGTAGCCGAGCGAATGCAAAATTGCGAGTTAAAATAGGCACTTTTAATCCGAATAATATATACTATTTTTCTCCAACCAAATCAAAATTACAATAAAATTGGTTTTAGTGAAAAATCTTTCATAATTTGGTTATGAATTTGAACACAGAATCATGACAGTGATTGTCAAGTAGACTTCAAATGCATTTACTTTTAATCCAAGGATTAAAAGTAGCGTTTTTAATCTTAGGATTAAAAGTGTTGCTAAGCAACGAGCAAATTTTTGTACGGTAAGAGAATTTATGACTTTTGCACCTGAAAATAGTACAGAAAAGTCAACATTTTTTGATGGTTGGAGAAAAACATTTTTTTTTAGAAATTTCAACACCCTGTAGCTCCGTAACGAAGCTTTTACGGACCCATGTTTATATAAACTTTTTTTCTTGAAATTATACGTAGATTCGTCCCCTTCAGTTGTTACATACTATTATGTATTATAAATTTATTTTTTTAAATATACACGTTAGTATTCCAATTATATCCCGAAATTTTACAGCCACGCCAAGATCTATTGAGAGGAAATATCACATGTTTCTTCTCCTCGAGAACTGCACTCATCAATTCATCACAGGGATTAGAATTTTTCAGTGGGGCCATAATGAATGAATTTGTACAGTTTCGTTCAGCATAGGCCAGATTTCAGGGGGGACATCAAAAAGTTAGGGGGGGCCCGGGCCACCCCTTCCCCTAGCGTTATTTAACCGGCAACACCGCAGCTCCGAAAAATATCTTCGTACATCCCGTTTTCGTCAAACGTCTAGGCTACCATCGAAAGTCGACCATCCTGGATAATAATGAAATAAGCATTATACAGTGGAACCTCGATATAACAAATCGGAAGGGAACCAGTAAATATTCGTTATATCAAGTAATTCGTAAAACTGAGGTTTGTTATATTGAGGTGAGGTTGGTCCAAAATTTGTTATACCGAGGTTTTATTCACCTCGACATTACGTACTCATCTTGATACAGCGAACTAATTTTGCTCATATAAATGAAAACTCATTTTTATCAAATTACTCATTTATTTTATATCTTCTTTTTCAAAACAATAAATTGAGTAGGTAGGTTTTTTCTTTTCAAAAATTCGCAGAACAAAATAAAGAGAGGTGAAAAATCAACAAATTGGTATAAAAGCCTAAATCTAATTTTATTCATCTTGAATGGAAAAAAAAGTCATAAATTGTAGTTTGTTTCCCACGGTTTCAATCTTCTGATGTTAGAAGGCAAACCAATTTCGTCGAAAACTTATCTTTAGATTTCAAAATTGTAGCCAATGAACTTGCGGGAATCCCGAACTTATTAGCTATGTCTAATTTTTTTGTAGAAGGATTTTTGTCAACATAATTAATGATGCTTCGCTTTTCTGCGACAGATAAGGAACGCCTTTTACGTTCTTGAGCCATTGCAAAAAAGTGAGGAGCAACAATGATACTTTCCATCAACTAACTTCGTATTTTACGTAATACGTCGAAACTCTAAACCTGTCGCGGCTGAATCACATACCTGGTTATTGGTGAAAACGTTATATAGAGGTTTTGAATTGACGAAATTCGTTAAGTAGAGGTATTCACACTCTTTTGGGTAGTTGAAAATTCGTTATAAAGAGGTTGTTCGTAAAAAGGTTTCGTAATGTAGAGGTATGTTTTACATTGACTCTTATGGACGATTCAAGGGGATTATGAAAAATTCGTTAAATCGAGGAAGTCGTTATATTGAGGTTCGTTATATTAAGGTTGCACTGTATTTTTCTTCCTTCAACAACGTCTTCGACTGAATTGAGTCCTCAAAGTTCCAAGGTACACCCTGTACAGTCGAGCAAAATCAATCAACCTGTTTGCAGAAGTCATTTCACATCGACGTACGTCTCCATGTTGAGCTATCCATGCCCATCTTCCAACATCCAACAATTATATCTTCGCTGTTTTATTACCTTCTTCGACTTCTTTCTATGGTCTTATCGTCTCTACCGAGAAAACATGGCAGAACATCAAAACGGTAGTCGTTAACCATTAGATTCTTTTCTTTATTTTCTTCGAGGAACGGCGGGTTGACAGACCTATAACTATGGATGTCCAACTTTTTTTCCGCTGGTTCGAGTGAATTTGAAAAAATACGCGATTAAAGTAACCATTCTTTTTCCGATGGCAGTACGACCGTTAATGCTAGTTCTTAGCTCGCTAAAGACGTACCTTTGGTATCTGGATTATTCGATAATTATCTCGTATGGTTTGGCGAAAATTTTCTTTTTCTAGATTCAGAATCTAGATTCTTGTGTGCTACCGTAATTAAAAATGCAATCACCTCAATTGATATATTAATGGTGGATTTTATGGCACTTGAACGGCACATTTCAAGTTATGAACTAATGTAAAAGGAGACTGACATTCATTTTTTATTTAGAATCTAATGCTGTAAATTAAATATGGGGTTGCCATTTGAAAATCTCGAAATATTTCAATTTTAAGATCCACATTTTCGGATCGAAATTTTCGAAGAAACCTACGATGTATCAAAATATTGAATATACCACATGAATGCATGGATTCTCTATTATGAGACTGCTGAGTTTGGTTTCGTTCGCATAGAAAATAACCGGGATATTGCATTTCCAAACTTGCAATGCAGATGTCAAAAATTTCAAGAATGTGGGCATAACTTGACAACAGTGCAATGCAGATAAATTTTTTTATTAGGTTTACTGCGACTTTGGTATTAAGTTGATACATAAATAAAAATACAGGTAGTTCCATTTGAAATTAGAAAGTAGACATACCTTTGAGATAGACGTGGCAACCATGTTGACTTAAAAATATTCTAGGCATTAGATTCTTTTCTTTATTTTTTCGAAGAACAGCGGGTTGACAGATCTATAACTATGGATGTCCAACTTTTTTTCCGCTGGTTCGAGTGAATTTGAAAAAATACGCGATTAAGTAACCATTCTTTTTCCGATGGCAGTACGACCGTTAATGCAAGTTCTAAGCTCGCTAAACGTACTTTCGGTATCTGTTATTCGATAATTATCTCGTATTGTTTGGCGAAAAATTTCTTCTCCTAGATTCAGAATCTAGATTTTTGGTTGCTACCGTAATTAAAAATGTAATCACCTCAATTGATACATTAATGGTGGATTTTATGACACTTGAACGGCACATTTCAAGTTATGAACTAGTGTAAAAGGAGACTGACATTCATTTTTCATTTAGAATCTAATGCTGTAAATTAAATTTGAGATTGCCATTTGAAAATCTCGAAATATTTCAATTTTAAGATCCACATTTTCGGATCGAAATTTTCGAAGACCCCAAGATGTATCACAATATTGAATATACCACATAAATGCATGGATCCTCTATTATGAGACTGCTGAGTTTGGTTTCGTTCGCATAGAATATTACCGGGATATTGCATTTCCAAACTTGCAATGCAGATGTCAAAAATTTCAAGAATGTGGGCATAACTCGACAACAGTGCAAGGAAGAGAATTTTTTTTTAGTAGGTTATACTGTGATTTTGGTACTAAGTTGATACATAAATAAAAATACAGGTAGTTCCATTTGAAATAAGGAAGTAGATATACGTTTGAGATGACTTGAAAATATTTTAGGCATTAGATTCTTTTCTTTACGGCGGGTTGACAGACCCATAACTATGGATGTCCAACTTTTTTTCCGCTGGTTCGAGTAAATTTGAAAAAATACGCGATTAAAGTAACCATTCTTTTACCGATGGCAGTACGACCGTTAATGGCTAGTTCTTAGCTCGCTAAAGACGTACTTTCGGTATCTGGATTATTCAATAATTATCTCGTATTGTTTGGAGAAAAATTTCTTCTTCTCGATTCAGAATCTAGATTCTTGTGTGCTACCGTAATTAAAAATGCAATCACCTCAATTGATACATTAGGTAATGGTGGATTTCATGACACTTGAACGGCACATTTCAAAATATGAACTAGTGTAAAAGGAGACTGACATTCATTTTTTATTTAGAATCTAATGCTGTAAATTGAATATGGGGTTGCCATTTGAAAATCTCGAAATATTTAAGATCCACATTTTCGGATCGAAATTTTCGAAGAACCCTACGATGTATCAAAATATTGAATATACCACATAAATGCATGGATTCTCTCTTATGAGACTGCTGAGTTCGCATAAAAAATAACCGGGATATTGCATTTCCAAACTTGCAATGCAGATGTCAAAAATTTCAAGAATGTGGGCACAACTTGACAACAGTGCAAGGCAGTCAATTTTTTTTAGTAGGTTATACTGCGACTTTGGTATTAAGTTGATACATAAATAGAAATACACGTAGTTTCATTTGAAATAGAAAGGAGATATACGTTTGAGATAGACGTGGCAACCCTGTTGACTCAAAAATATTTTAGGCATTAGATTCTTTTCTCTATTTTTCGAAGAAAGCGGTTTGACAGACCTTTAACTATGGATGTCCAACTTTTTTTCGCTGGTTCGAGTGAATTTGAAAAAAACCGCGATTAAAGTAACCATTCTTTTACCGATGGCAGTACGACCGTTAATGGCTAATTCTTAGCTCGCTAAAGACGTACTTTCGGTATCTGGATTTTCGATAATTATCTCGTATTGTTTGTCGAAAAATTTCTTCTTCTAGATTCAGAATCTAGATTCTTGTGTGCTACCGTAATTAAAAATGCAATCACTCAATTGATACATAAATGGTGGATTTTAAGACAACTGAACGGCACATTTCAATTATGACTTGTGTAAAAGGAGACTGACATTCATTTTTTATTTAGAATCTAATGCTGTAAATTAATGTGGGATTCTCAAATGAAGGTTCCTTAAACGAATTGCGGAACATGAAATTTTCAAATTCGTATCTTTCAAATGGCTGAGATTAACTTTGGAACATACTTACTGAGACACTTGGTATATTTGGGCTATTTCCATCTATTGACTTCTTCTGTTGAAGGCTAGTCCAACATGCTTGAATAGAGGCCACAGGATTTCAATATCAAAAAAGAAAAACTGAAACGTAGAAAATTGAAGAGAGCAGCTTTCATGTCAATATCCGAAAACCCCATCAATCAACCGTCCTTTGATATAAAAAATTCAAGAAAAGTCTGAGCAGGAGCTTTTGTCGTTCTTTGTTGGAACAATAAGACTATTACCTCAAAATGTTATACGGGATTTGAGATTGATACCAAACATATAATGCAGAATCTCAGCACAATCAGAATTATATCCTGAAAAATATTCAAAAAATGAAATATGTAGAAAATAAATAATTAAAAAAAATTAAATTCTATGGTTTTGATGATCCTCTTGAAATTTCGCATGAACAGTCAGTATAGTAGTTTTCATTCTCAAAATAATCAAAATCGGATATTATGTTATGGACGGCCCCACGGACAGAATTGAATTTGACCACGAAGTTGTGATCAGGGAGTAAAAACCCATCGTTTGAGATCAATTTCGGCTGTGAAAATTCGAAAATTACAGACATTTGGGGAAGAAGGATATAGCGCTCGTTCAAGTAGAACGAGCGCTCAAAAACATATGGGCTCCAAAAATAAGACCAGCCAAAGAAAGATCGAATACATTTTTGACAACTGAACAAACGTGAAATCATCAATTGGTTTTCTCAGATTAACAGTCGAAAATGACAAACTTCAAAGAGTAACGTAGAGCGTAGATCATAGACAAACTAAAATAATAGATGAGCACTCGTATATTTCGCGCCATCTGTCGGAGGAGGATACTAATACACGAAAAATTATTTTCAATTTTACAGTTAGATGTCGTTGCATTCATGGAAATCCTATCGAGAAATAGTAAGTATGTAAAATCATTATTATCAAAAACCTTTGAATTGTCAACTGACACAAGAGTGGTTTGACACGTTTTTCTTTTTGAAAATATCAAATTTCCATATGCCTGCAAGAGTGAAGATTGTTGTGTTATTGGATGTGAAAATCGAGATGCAACAAGGTAATTTCAAAATATATTTATATATATTCTGTTACCTATAAGAATTAAGATAGTTTTCAAAAAGTTTTTCATGTATTGAATAAGTTAAGTAGGTAAATACTCATATTTTGTATTATTGAATTCATTATTGTTAGTTTTTGAGAATGTTTTCAATGCAACTATTAGTTTATTGATTAGATATTTATGAAATAAATCTGTATTTTCAATTGGTGATATCTATTTCAGTTAATAAATTTTTATTCTATCCAGAATTTGATTATTGATCCTCATTTCTCGATCCCAAAAAAATCAGAAATGAAAGTTCGTTGCAGGTGTTATTTTCATGAAAATAAATTCCTCACTCATCGATAACTTGCACGAATCCATTTCTGATTTCCTTTTGGAAATTGAATTTCAAAAAACTTTTTGCCTCTTGTATATGGGCGTACCTACCTATTCAAAAGATGCACTACAGAATTCTTTTTGAGGCAGTTTTACGATACAGATTCCTTTTTCAATGAGCTTTTTTCACGAATTAGTAATGTTGTACAAAAACAGATGTCGTTGAAGCTTGTTCTACTAGTGTCTCATCTATTCTCCGTTTAGTAGTCTATGGCGTAGATTTTTGGAATTTGTAATAATTATAGAGAATTGACGCCCCGAAGTGTTCTACAGGGCGTTAACAAATTAGGTCACATATACATGTGTTTATTCACCTCGTATGAACATGCTATCAACATCAACTGAAAAACTGTTATGAAGTTTTTTCTAATTTCTAATACCAATGAACTTATCTACAATTTCGAGTAGAAAAAATTTCAAATCGGTGAAAATCACGAAAATTTTTAGACCACCAACTTCAGCATATTTTTAAATGGCCGAGTTTTTCTGCCGGTGAGTGTATGATTGTTTGTGGGCCGTAGACGTCTCAAGCATGACGTATCGAATCTTAGGCCGTCCCTGCAGAGGTCTTGGACCGGTTTGCATGCTTTGTGAGACTGACCTCGACGTGGTGCCGATCATAGTTTATTGTAATTACTGTACCTAGCCCGTACATCCACCGCCATGCCATGCACTCTGTTTTATTGTCGGAAAAGGCTCAAGAGTACCAGCCGAAGCTCCATCGTCATCTGACTTAACCAAACAGAGAACAATGTGCCAAGAAATTGACCATCATTTTTTTTATAACCGCCACTTCAACCCATATAACTCCATTTCCAAGTGACGCGTGCATGTACAGGGTTTTTCACTATAATTTGACCCCCCCTTTAACTTTGTTACTGAAGAAGATACAAAAAATGTTTCGTATAAAAGTTTCACGAAATCAACTGAGGTTTTTTGATATGAGTCCAAAACTGAAATATATACAGGGTGACCAACATATTGATGGCAACTTCGTTTTTTCAAATGGAACGCCCTGTATTTTTCCATATTTGGTTAGGTCTTTTTCCCCTGATTTCGAATATGTAACATATGTTGGTCTATCTTTCTTATTCTGAGCACCACAGAGTTTCAAATTTCAATAACCATCTGGCATAGCGTTTTGGAAGTTCGTGAACATTTTAGTGGCCAATTTGATCTTTGGATTGGTAATGGCGCACCCATTTTATGGCCACCAAATAGTCCCGATTTAACACCGTTGGACACGTTTTTATAGCCGTTCCTGAAGGAAAAAATTTACTTCAGCAATAATGACAATCAATGAAAGCGGAGAATAATATTAATGACATAAAATCAACCAATATTAAACCCATAATTCGGAACTAATCCCGTCAATGCACAAAAAATAATGATAATATTTTAATGATTAGAAACAAATTTTTAAGCTTTAATTTCTGACTTGAATCAGAGCAATAATAATGCTATCAAAAATAGTCTAAACAACTTGAGACACAACTATATGAACTATGTGTATTGAATGAAGGTGGTCATTTCGAGCAATTTATTTAGTTGATGTTATTCTTACCATACTACCATAGTTTATCATTTTTCATTGGTTAAGTAATTGTTAAGTATTCATTCTAAAATAATACTTTTAAGTAGATTGTTTGGATATGAAGATTTCGTAGTATTTCACATATTTTTTATTCGGTATCATCATTTCAAAACTTCGAAACTCTGAATATTGAAGAGACACATCCACATACGCATTTATATTCGAGATCAGGAGGACATAGCCTATCAAAAAAAGGAAGAATATACAGGACAGGGTGTCCCATTTGAAAAAATATAGTTGCATCAATGTTGTTCACCCTGAATATCTTCCCATTGACGTTATTATAACTCCAAGAATGAGCATTTTCAGTAAACGTACTCTGCAACTTGTAAAATGATCACAGATCTTGGCAGGTGGTTCTTAAAATTTGAAACTCTGTGGTTCTCAGAATAAAAGAGATAGACCCAAATATGTTACATATTCGAAATCAGGGGAAAAGAGCTAGCCAAACATGGAAAAATATACAGGTGTCCATTTGAAAAAATGAAGTTGCCATCAATATGTTGGCCACCCTGTATATATTTCAGTTTCTGGACTCACATCAAAACTCAGTTGCTTCGTGAAACTTTTATGCGAACATTTTTTGTATCTCCTTTAGAACAAAGTTAAAGGGGGGGTCAAATTATAGTGAAAAACCCGGTACAAGGTGGCCAGAATTGGTAATCCTTGAACTTCTACTTTTTATCAATATGCATTAGAGGAAAATGAATGGCTCATTGGACCATTAAGGTCATATATTTTCGAGAAAATCATTTTGCTCTATCGTCTTTTGTTTTCGAGTTCAAGCCAAAATTGACATTGGGCTATTTCACCCATTTGTGCTATAAACTTGAAACAAACACTATACCTGTAGACACTTTTTGGATAGGAAACCAGTTGCTTAATCTTATTTTTGATGAATTTTTCCTTCCTGATTTAAAACATAAATTTTTGTTTTTTCATATGGAAACAAATTTTTTTCACGTTTTTTCTCGTTTCAAAAAATATGAGATGTCATACATAGCCTTTTTATCAGTAGCGACTCTAGAGGAGAAAAGGTTGTCAGATTTTTTAGTGGAGGTAGTATTGGCCATAAGAATTTAGAGGGACCCTGGGCCACTCTTGCCCTCCTCCTAGCGTCGCCACTGCTCTGAGGGCGATATATGACATGTTATATGTTTATGAAACAAAAAAACGGTGATTATTTTAAGAAAAATAAATCATTGTTGTTGCTTAACGGAGTTGATGAAAATATTTTATAGATATGAGATATATAGATTTTGCATTCATATATACGTAGCACGAATCACCAGTACTGTACAAATTTTTGAGGTGATAGCACTATTACTCCACCAATGAACGAGCGCTCAAAAGCACCTCCTCAGGCTTTTCTTTAACTTTTTCAATGATTGAATGTTGTGTTTCAATCAGTTTCATATCATACAAAATCGTCGAAATTTTCCGAGTCGTTTTAAACTTCAAAACTTCATAAAACTTTTTCAGGGTTTCACTCCCAGTCTCTGAAACAGAAACATAAAAATGTAATTAAGATGAAATGCTCCTGAGTAAAGCCTTGCACTAATTTGTCAGGAGCAAATCGGTTTTGAAGAAATTGTGCCTAAAAGTAAAACTAAAACAGGAATAAATGAAGGGATAACGTGAAGTTTCGGTGTCTATATCAGACTCCTTTTTCAGACAAACTTGGAAAATCTTCGAATTGTGTCTTTTTTGTAGACACCGAACGTCACGTTATCCTTACATTTATCTTTTTCAGTTTTACTGTTAGGCAACAATTTTTCCAAAACCAATTTGTTCCTGACAAATTAGCGTAAGGATTACACAGGAGCATTTCATCTTAATTAAAATTTTTTAATTGTTTCTGTTTCAGAGTCTGGGAGTCCTCCCAGATTATATTTCAATCGATATCTCATGAAACTTTGTTTCATTGTTGGCAGTGAATAAGCATTATTATGAATCATCTCTCAAGTAGCTTTTTTTATGAACGTAACTTTTTATTCATCTCATAGCATTGATTAATGAATCATGGTGTTCTTAGTTGAAATCCAACTGTTTCAAGGCTTGCTTGGCCATTTCCTGTCTATTCAGATCCCATCTCTATAGTGAAGATAATATATTGTATAATCATTCGTTACAAAGGACTGGTAGGTTAATTCTATTCACTTTCATGAAATCAATGAACTCTAAACAACTCTAAACTTTATGTTTCATTGTATAAAATTAGCCGACTTAATCTCACTCTGTATAACGAAAATTTGTGTTGTTAGGGTCACCTTCCTGTCAGTTGAGCCAGGCCGCACACCGGACATACAATTGCATCCAGGACACATTTGTTGCGCCAAAAATTGGTTGCTACATTTGCGTTTTGCGAAAATGTGGATTGCATATGCACACCAAAGATTCATTTGTTTTCTAGTTGAAGTGTAGTGAACAATTTCAGCCTCATCCTCAGATGATGATGATTTCCTACTGTGGCAATTAATGAGGAGGAGAAGACGTTAGTGTGTCCACCCGTATAATGAAAATTGGGCAACTTAAGGAAATTTCGAACTTTCTCAGGAACTGAAGAACGACAAGGAGAAATTTCAAATGTACTATCGAATGACGACAAATGCATACAGAATACAACCTCAGTTATTCTTTTAATACTTTAATTTTTCAGATTGTAGTCCGATTAAATCTCTCTCCACGCCACAGAAAAACGATTATGTTGAATCTTGCAAATATGAGTCTTGCTTGTTGCTTCGCCACAAATTTCGCTACGCTGCAACTGTATCTCTGGTGTGCGGGTACTCATAAGGATTAAAGGGAACGATATTCTAATGATCCACATTTCTGGCGACACAAATGTGGCGCCGCAAATGTATGTCCAGTGTGCGGCCTGCCTGAATAGGCAACGTTTCCATTTTAAGTCGTAGTAACCATCTTACATATTTGCTACAATCAACTTACTTCAGAAAATTGATGAATTTTTGAAAGCAAATTAGGAGTAGCCAGATGTTTATACGACAGAGCAGCCAAGATATGCTCTAATCCAGAAGATCGTAATGAGGAATTCAACATCATCACAAAAACCTTCAAGAAAAATGGCTACCTCAAGAAGATTCTCGATGTAGCCAGAGAACCGAGGAAAACAAGAACATCGCCCTAACGAATAGACAATGATCCTACAGAAACAATAACCTCTGTCATACCATATGTAAAGGGTATGTCTGAAAAGATTAAAAGGATTGGTAACAAATACAATTTGAGAACAGCATTCAAGACCAAAGACACAATCAGGGGAAAACTCACGAAAGTGAAACCTTTCAACAAGAATCAAATGACCAAGGAATGTATTTATGAAATACCCTGTGAATGCGGCAGATCCTACATTGGGGAAACTAAACGCCCCCTCAAGATTAGAATCAAAGAACACCAGAGATTGGCTCAACTTGGAGAAACCGAAAAATCCAAACTAGTCCAACATGCTATGAACGAAGACCACAATATCAGATGGAACGAGGCTTCCATAATATCGAAGGAAGAAAGATGGAAAAGGAGAAAATTGAAGGAAGCAGTGCGTCCTCCATTGAAATAAAGAATGTTTAGAGACCAATAATACGTTCTGAATTGAGGAGGACGAACTCGAATCAGGGAAGTACAAACCTTATCTAAATACTACATACATCATCTTAGTTGAGAAATCATGTCAGTGACCTCTAACATAGAATTTGTAAAAATTCAATTTTCTGACAGCTAATGTCAGAAGCTAGTCGCATTATTTTTGCTGAATTTTAAGTTTAATTTTGCGATTTCCCTGACGACGGCTGGCGAATGCTTGCCGAAACGTTGGATAGAACAATCCAAGATAATGGAAACAACCCAAATAATCTTTCAACCAACCTTGTGTGAGTTTAATAAATTAGAAAAGCTGGAGAAAATTGAGAACACTTGGATTGTTTCATCAATGAATATGTCCCTTCTATTACTAGAGTGGAAAAAGTCAAGTTGACATAGGAGTAATTTTTTTATGAACATGTCATTGTATATTTTGTAATAAAAGTTGATTGTATTTGAAGATTTGGCCCTCGATTGAAAAAGTATTCCCACCCAGATTTGTCTGTTAGGGATCTCTAAAACATTGTAGAAATATCAGTTTTAACAATATAATACTATAGCTAAATCTATGAAGCATCTGACAGCAATGAATAATGACTCCGATACTAGTGATTAGTGGGTATTATTATGGCCGAGAAAACAGACGTATAACAGGAAGAATATAAAATAGTCGTGAAAAAACTGATTTATATATGTTTCGCTTAATTTGACAGAATATCAGAGGAATGACAGCTAACAAGGAATGAAATGTTCCGAATTCTTGTGTTATTTTGTAATTTTCTTTGGTTTGTTATCTCTATCAGAAATTAAATAAATATTTTCAAGGATTATTTCGTAATTCCATTACTTTATCGTATCTATACCCTGTACGCAAGGGCAAAAAATTCGAAATGCTTCAAGAGTTTCTCGAATAGTAAAGAATAAAACCAGAAAAACCTCGTTAAACACCATAATTCATTATTATTTCTGAACTGGAATGTTATCTCATCACGACGTAAAATATAATTGCATCTAGTGGAAGCTGTGGACAAGATTTTATCTTGTGATGGATCTTTCACCTCAAGCGGCAATAATGAGGTGAATGTTTTAGCGGTTGAATAGTTAAGATTACAGAAATGTAGCAAATATCGATCCTATCGAGACAGATCTAAATTAATTATGACAGTAAAGATTGTAACTCGTTTTTTATTCTTCTTGCATTTTGTTGTGAGCGTCAGCAGTTTGCATCCATAGAACTTTCCGGCGAAATATCCGGTTATTAACCCTTTGACAGCTCGAATGACAGATAAAATAGTGGAATTCTTCGAATTATAATGAATTATTTCATCCGCGAATAGATAAAATAAAGGATTTTTTCGAATTATATAGAAATTCGATTTTTTCGAATCGGTATTTCTGAAATCACAGATCGAATCAATTCGCAATTTGGTAATCAGAAGAAAATTACTGGCGTACAATCTTTGCAACATTTCAGAATGATCACTAGAATGCAGCTTTTTCTAGGAGCTTTACTTACTATTTTTCCGCAAAATTTCAAAATTTGACAGATATTAGTTGATTTTGACAAAAATCGCGAATTATTTCATCCAGGAATAGATTAAATAGCGGAATTTTTCGATTTATATAGAAATTCGGTTTTTTCGAATCGGTATTTCTGAAACCACACATCGAATCAATTCGCAATTTGGTAAACAGAAAAAAAAATACTGGCGTACAAACTCTTGCAACATTTCAGAATGATCATAAGAATGCAGCTTTTTCTAGGAGGTTAACATACTATTTTTCCGCATAATTTTAAAATTCGACAGATATTGGTTGATTTTGAAAAAATCGCGATTTATTTCATCCACGAATAGATAAAATAGCGGAATTTTTCGAATCATATAGAAATTTGAATTTTTCGAATCGGTATTTCTGAAACCGCACATTGAATCAATTCGCAATTTGGTAATTAGAAAAATATTACTCGCGTACAATCTTTGCAATATTTCAGAATGATCATAAGAATGCAGCTTTTTCTAGGAGGTTAACATACTATTTTTCCGCATAATTTTAAAATTCGACAGATATTGGTTGATTTTGAAAAAATCGCGATTTATTTCATCCACGAATAGATAAAATAGCGGAATTTTTCGAGTCAGTATTTCTGAAACCGCACATCGAATCAATTCGCAATTTAGTTATCAGAAAAAAATTACTGGCGTACAATCTTTGCAATATTTCAGAATGATTATAAGAATGCAGCTTTTTCTACGAGGTTAACATACCATTTTTCCGCAAAATTTCAAAATTCGACAGATATTATTTGATTTTGAAAAAATCGCGAATTATCTTATCCACAGTTAGATAAAATAGCGGAATTTTGCGAATTATAAAGAAATTGGATTTTTTCGAATCGGTATTTCTAAAACACATCGAATCAATTCGCCATTTGGTAATCAGAAAAAAAATAGTGGCGTAAAAACTCTTGCAAAATTTCATAACGATCATAAGGATGCAGCTTTTTCTACGAGGTTAAAATACTATTTTTCCCCGAAATTTTAGATTTCGACAGATGTTACTTGATTTTGAAAAAATCGCGAATTATTTCATCCACGAATAACTGGTGATTCAAAATCCGCAATAAAATTACTTGTGTTACAATGGTAAGGTATTGAGGTAGAATTGTCAAACGCTTATTATAAATTCAATTGGCTAGTAATCTCGTAAACTACTGAGTTAAAAGACATGAAATGTTTTTAAACTCAGGAGTTCAGCCTTTATCGAAGAAAATGCGACTTTTACAGCTGAATGAATGAAACACTTAAAAAAATCACCCGGTATACAGGCTGTCTCATTTAAAAGTGTCCACCATCAATAACTCAACAACGAATATCACCCGGTATACTGCTTCATTTAAATTATTGCCAGAACGATTAAGAGAATTACTTGAAAATGAATATACAGTGTGTTTGGTCATGACTTAGCGATAATTTAAGGGCACCAAATATACCTAATTTTATCGACAAAAACACCCAAATTTGGAAGTTTACCCCCTTAGTTTTGGAGTAGCCCCCATTTTAAATTTACTTTTTTATTTCCGTTGACCCTTCCAAATAATATCGATTTCTTTGGACATAAAGGTAATACAGATGTGGAAAAAATATTTTTTGAAAGATGATACTACTACCTTGAAGTAACAATATAAAAACATTCAACTTGAAAACGCCATAAAAAATTCTTTAAAAAAGTTTTAGTAAAAATATGTACTGATTTTCTTAGTAAATCCGCAATAGTACAAGAACTAGCACATTGAAGTATAATTTTTTTTTCAATGATTCAACACGCAAGGATATTAGCTATAAAACAACACTTACATCATTTCTGTAAGTTACATAATTTGACAGTTATTGCTGTTCGAACATGATCACTACGCGAGGAAAAGACACAAGACAGGTCGTCATGATGGCCACTGCCTGTCTACAGAGCAGAGGCAGCCATTTTGAGCAATTTTTATGATTCATTTTTTTGTTTGGTCATTAAAAATTATCGAAAGTACAGTACCTACTGAGGTTTTTTTTATTTTATAAATTTTCATAAGGGTCATGTTCGAACAGCCATTACTTTCTAAATATGTAACTTACAGAAATTACGTTGGTATCGTTTTGTAGCTAGCTAATATCCTTGCGTGTATGCTCATTGAGAAAAAATTATACTTTAATGTGCTAGTTCTTGTACTGTTGCGAATTTACTAAGAAAATCAGTAAATTTTTTTAAAGAATTTTTTTATAACATTTTTAAGTTATATGTTTTCATAATGTATCACTTTAATAAAAGGCGGTAGTATCATCTTTCAAAAAACATTTTTTTCACATCTGTAGGACCTTTATGTCCAAAGAAATCGATATTATTTGGAAGGGTCAACGAAAATAAAAAAGTAAATTTAAAATGGGGGCTACTCCAAAACTAAGGGGGTGAACTTTCAAATTTGGGTGTTTTTGTCGATAAAATTAGGTATATTTGATGCCCTTAAATTATCGCTAAGTCATGACCAAACACACTGTATATATACATTGTATTCAAGGAGTCTTCATGAACAACATTAGTGAAACCAACAGGTGGCGGTCTGTCGCGGTTAGTTTAGAAAATATTGGATTCCAAAGTTCCAAAAATGTTCCATCTTCACGTCACTTTTTTCACTATAAGAACACAAATTCGCTGCTCCAATTTAGTCTATCACCTTCGAACTTTCAAATAACTATTCGATTAGTTTCATTTCAGGTATATTCAATAATTAATGCAGAAACATCGAAATTCTAGGGGCACCACATATCCACAAATTCTAATGAAAGCCCGCCGTTTTTAATGGTAGATTTGGCACTGCCGCAGATTCATTCGCGCGAATATAGTACATATTTGTCGGTGTGTGGTACCTCTAGAATTTCGGTGTTTCTGTATCAATTATTGAACATAGGTACCTGAAATGAAACTAATCGAATAGTTTTTCAATGTTCGAAGGTAATTTAGAGACTAAATTGGGGCAGAAAATCTGTATTTTTATAGTGAAAAAAGTGACAAGAAGACGGAATATTTTTGGAACTTTGGGGGGCCATATTTTCCAAACAAAGACAGACCAGGACCTGTTTGTTTCACTAATGTTGTCCAGGAAGACTCAATGAATACAGCGACACCAAAATATGGTCGATATCTGCTGGTCACCGAAATTCAGATATTTACCCGGTTTCGAATTGAAAAAAATCCAAAATGCTACCGTATTTTTAATAGTAGAAAAAACGAACACTTCCAATTGAATCATTAAAAGAGACACGAAGTACTGCCATTCGATGCACCTCAAGAATTGAAAAGTCCACTTAACTTACAATGTTGTTAATTTTATTAACCGTTATGAATACTTACGATGTGGTGAGGCACTACATAGTGAAGATAATTCTCAAGGTTGTATTATCCATTGGAAGGTTCACCTGCTTCGCTTTCGAGTCTGCATTTACTTAGAAAGGGACCTTAAAGGAAATGTATCATCAATCTCGTGTAACTTGACTAAGTACCTACTATTGCCTATAAGCTCCAATTTAACTTGAACTTTCACATGTATTTCTTAATAATTCATGCTATGAGAAGCATTTAAAAACTGGACATGAAAATTTTTTTTTCTGTGACATTTTATATCTCTTGACAGGTCACAATATATGACTTTTTCCGCAAATCGCCAGGAAATTTTGACATTCCTGTCAAAATTTCTTGAAGAAAAAGTCAGGACTTCCTTACTGTAAGGAAATGATATTTCCGTACAGTTGTTAGTGTTCTACATAAATGATAGAAAATAAAAGTAATCTGTTCTTCATGGTAATTTGAGAGTTTCTGGAACAAATATTTTTATCAATAAACGTAATAAAGGATATTCGTACCTTGTTTCATTCGAATCTGTTGGGTTTCCTTAATAAAATTGCAAATATCCTAGAGGTTTTTTGACCTGTAAACTCGCTTGACAAATGTCACTTACTCCGATCTTATTCCATTCATAATTTCAATTTAATCGTTTCTGGAACAAAAACCTTTAGTAATAAACGTTATAAAAGGATTAAAAAATGATATTCATACCTTGTTTCATTTGGATCTGCCCTATTTCGTTCACAATGAACCAAAATTCTCAGGCACTTCCCTCACGTAAACACATCTGACAGTTCTCATTAATTTTCCGATGAGAATGACATCGAAAAATGATGCAATTTAAGAAATGTCAAAAATTCGGGAATTTTTTTAAAAATGTTCAATATCTGTCGAATTTTAAACGATTTGCGGAAAAATAGTATGTTCACCTCGTAGGAAAAGCCACATTCCTGGACTCTGTGTTGTCTTCACAGTCGTCCAGGAATGTTAAGCTTTTCCTACCCGGTAAACAATGTACTATTTACGAAATAATTTTTTTCCCTGTCAAAAAAGTGAGTGTCTATTTGTCCGGGAAAAAAGTACTCACTTTTTTCCAGTGGGAAAAAAGTAATTTCGTGAAAAGTTATATTTCTTTCACTATTAAATGGTCGTTTTTCCTGTCACGGGAAAAATATTAGACTTTAGCTCTCGGTTTTTTGTCTCCCTCCGCTCCGCGTAGGAAGATAACATAACCTCGAGCTTAATTCTAATACTTTTTCCCCCGTATAATAAATAACTATTTTTTTCCACAGATCTATCTAAATTACTAGGATTTTTCAAATATGATTGGGACGGTTAATACAAATTTTATACAGGATATTTGGTAATTCTACTCGATACTTCGAAGGTGCATGGTCCGAAAATCTATGGTTACAAAGATATGGCGATTTTGCGACTTTTTCGAAATTTTCTGTTCCGTTATCGAAAATAATAATTAATTTTGTGAATACTACGTGACTCTAAAAATTCAATGAATATATTTTTCAAAGCTAGAGAGATGGTCCTCATTTCTTGCTCAACAGAATTCATTAAAATTTCTGATAACCCGAGATATACAGGGTCATAAAGAGCTGCACCTGTTTTCTCCATAAAATCTTGATTAAGGAATTCAGAATTACTCGAAAAAAGTATTATGAACTTATTGTACAAATATTAGCAAAAACTTCCCTGCCTCGTTAGCTTTTCAAAAAGGTAGGTACATACGTCAATAATTTCCTCATGCAATCAAAAACTACGTCCGGAAAACTGAAAGAGTAGAAGACTTTTTCGAGTCATTCAGATATTCTCTATTTCACTAGTGATTCGTAAGCGGGTCATGGTCAGAGTGAAATACCTGTTCGGTTTTCCGGCCATAGATTTTGATTGTATGAAGGAAATATTGACGTATTTACCTTTTTGGAAACACTAACGAAACAGGGAAGTTTTACTCACATTTGTACTGGGTGATTTACTTATCTTGGTAACCTAATTTTTCTCGAAAAGGGATAAATATTTTTTTATTCTGTTGACGGTATTTGGTGCAAGTCAATGTTGACTTGAGATGTGCGTAACAGTCGGAGAATTAAGACGCCAGGCGTCGCGGCGCTATCAAAATTTTTTTCTCGAGGAACATACCTTTTTTATTGTGTCATTTGAATGTTTCTTCTGAATACCATTATTTTATATTTCTTAGCGTCAGTGACCTGCAGCGTGTTTTATGTTGATTCTATTCCATTTATTTTTTTCTGTATTGTGACAGTATGCCATAATTTAGAGACACATATATGATTGTGTTTCTCAAAATCAAAGAGACTTTGTAGCAAACTATTTCTCAATCGTTATAGTCATCAAATATTATATTTTTTAACAATGATTATTTTTTTAATAATAAATGCAACATGTCAAAATATATGTTCTATTTACTGGCTATTATGATCCATACATAAATGATATCTTTTCCTTAGTTCATTATAAGTTACTTTGTCCAAGTGAACCCTAATATTTTGGCCAAAGTAAGGTATAATGAAATAAGGGAAATATATAATTTATGTATGGATCATAATGGACGGTATATGGAAGATATGATTATCTTTCAAATGACACAATAAAAAAGGTATGTTCCTGGAGAAAAAACTTTGATAGCACCGCGACGCCTGGCGACTTAATTTTTTTCTCCGACTTTTACGCATACCTATAGTTAACATTGACTTGTACCGAATACCGTCAACAGAATAAAAAAATATACATCCCTTTTCGACTAAAATAAGGTTACCAAGATAAGTGAATCACCCTATACAACAAGTTCATAATAGGTAGTTTTTTATACTATTTCTCAATTTTCTCATCAAGATTCTATGAGGAAAACAGGTGCAGCTATTTATGACCCTGTATATCTCGGGTAACAGAAATTTTAGTGAATACTATTTCGTAAGAAATAAGGAACATCTCGTTAGCTTTGAAACAAATATTCATTGAATATTCAGAGTTAAGTTATTTTCACGAAATTAATTATTTTCGATAACGAAGCCGAACATTTCAAAAAAGTTGACAAATCGCCATATTCCATAGATTTACGGACCATGCTTCACTAGACGTATTTTGTTGCAAAAAAAATCACGTCGAACTACCAAACAACCTGAATGTGCTATCGCTTTCCTGAAAAATCGGAACATTCAAGAACAGACTAAAAAAAAATAGAATTTTTTCGTAAGTAATATCATAAGGTCATCTAATTTTTCCGAAAAGAATCGAAAAAACACGTTGCTAAGTAATATTTTGACAAGAAGCATGAGTGCTGGTGGCAACAAAAAAGACGAGGATTTTTGTACCTGCACGAATGCTTTTTGCAAAATATTACTTTGCAATGTGTTTTTTCGATTTTTTTCACAGGAAAAATTAGATGCCCGAATGGTATTTGACAAGACTATTTCCTGAGTGACAACAACTGTCAAGTTTTGCCGCGGGTAAATGCGAATAAACTGCTGACAGGTCCTGCCAAACAGTTTTTCCACCTAGAAACCATTTGTAATTCAAAATTGCGCGTTTCTGATTGGTGCAAATTACGACGAGGGAAATAGTCTATCGAAATTACTCGGCTTCTTGAGGTTCGATTGATGCGATTAATACCGAGTTTTATTCAACTCAGATCAGCCTACAAAACTTTCCAGATAATATTTCCATACACGCTATCGTTTCTCCAAAAAATCTTAACATTAAAAAAACGATATAGCACTCGTTTAAATAGAACGAGCGCTCAAAAAGACATTCGAGTCGTTTGAAACCAAATATTCTAAAGATAGCGAGTCTACAATATAGCGTGGGATAGAAATAAATTCACCGACTATTTCGTTTCGGTGTTAAAATGATGAATGATTCGGCATTTTCAATAATATCGACTGGCTAGATTCTTACAAACTGTTCAGCTACCTGAATCATATTAAACATCATAAATTCAATTGGTGCAACATTACCATAATCTTTAGTTATCCATAATTCTAATCTTATATTCATATTTTCAACCTTGCACCTAAATATCGACCAGTATATAAAGTTTTCATCAGATTGATAGAATGTCTTTTATTTGAATGATGTTTTTTATTCTATTGATGTTATAACTTTGATTATCATATAATAATCGAATTTGCATTTTATTGGGGCGGTTATTTATGGCATCATTTGAAGAAAATAACTATTTTTTGTTGGCAGATTAAACCACATAACCACATATGTTTTTATAGAGTTCGTAATTGTAGATCGGCCAAACGTAGACTAAGGGTGGGCCATTTATTAGTTGAAATTTGATCCACGGGTTTTTTCGAATCTGATGACACTTATGTCATTTTATTTTCTTACAAAATTCAGTATTCTATCGCCGTTCAATGAAATGAATTGATTTATAGGCAAATCAACGTAAGCGAAAAGCCCTCTGAGTAACCTTTAATATTGACATGAATCTTACTTTTTTGTAGTGATTTATGTGAATATTTAACATTATTAATAATGTTTTTAAGTATAATTCATTCAAATCGCTATTGTTCACTTCCCCAGTATTCTTCCTGAGAAAAAAAAATTCCAAAATATACATTTCCATGCTTTTTCCTCAAACTAGGGATAAACTTCGTGTTTGTGTAGAAGGGAAATCTAGTAGTGAAGTGACAAAGTGTTGATGGGTCGACGAAAAGCCTGGCAACTGAAACTTAAAATCGGTAATCCATTACAGAAAATAAGAAAGTTTGTTCCTTGCATTTTGTAGATGACGATTATTTTTATCGAGGTAGGTACGGATCACACAAAACTTGTAGGTTAGATTCGAAAAAAAATTTTTGAAAATACGCTGTGCCTACCAGAAATCTTCCTGGATTTACCACCAGAAAGGAGGAACAACCGGAATGTTCTAGCTCTAGTAGTAGAACTGAAAGGTTGAGACAAGGAAGTCTAAACAAAGAAAAACCACTGAAGAATGTCTTGTGAAGTGAAAAAGTACTGTTTGGATATAATAAAATGAAGTTAATTCAAGTGTTCAACAAACAAAATTGTTTTACTCAGTTTCTTCAAAAGCCTTTTAATCTAACTCATCTTCCATTCCACTATGGCTGAAATAAATTGAAACAAATGATGACACCCACCGTCTTCACAAAAACAAAAATATAATATACACAGTAATACACTCGTTCACTATAGATTTATGAAATTTTGATATATTGATGGAAAATCCAAATTTTAATGAAACAGATATACGAGTACACATAAACAATACAACCATATCATCCATGTCAATAATAATAGTTCTACGAATGCCCGCTGTGTGCTGCTTTCTTATTTTCAGATGCCCATAATCAAGCAAAGTTGGAATTTATAGGAAATAAATTAAAAAAGACAATTGATCGAAAGTAGCACGAAAATGTCTCACAAAATTTGGTCACGTAAAAGGACTCAATTATCAATCGATCGCTCAAGAATGGCGTTTTTCCTCAACGCTGGAGGTTGTCAAAGATCATTCCAGTTAACAAGGAAGACCGAAAGGACTTTGTTCATAACTACATACCGATAGGTATTATTTCAACCATTCCCAAAATCTTCGAATTCTAAGTTTACAAATTCTTAGCTTATCATGTAAACAATTTAGTGATAGAAATACGAAATGATTTGGGATCCATTCTAACCAGAACGAAACCAATGAATGAGACACAAACACAACAATTGTGTCAACAATATTCCCTGTATATATGGAAAATCTTATACAGGAGAGACATCAAGACCTTTAGATATAAGAAAACGGGAACTTAACAACATCAAAAATAGAGACATTACAAAATCACAAATCGCTGATCATGTATGTTCAAATAGCGGATATCATATGATGAACTGGAACAACACAAAGATCCTAATGACGGAACCTGATAATTATAAAAGGAAAATTAAGGAATCCACAAGTATTTTGTTAGATGAAGTAGATAATTTGGCCAATTGTTCTGTAAGAATAGATCGTATTTTGATTGATTTATTGAAGAAAGAAATGAAATCAGGAAATTTCAAAATTTAATGAATCAACATCTCTATATATTGTCAATTTCCATGTCGATCAGATTGCAAATGAAAAAACACACAATTCTGAAGATTTCACAGTTTGTCTGAAGAAGGTGTCTGATATAGACACCGAAACGTTACATAACCTTTTTCATTTAATTCCTGTTTCAGTTTTATTGTTAGGCAACAATTTTTTCAAGACCAATTTGCTCCTGACAAATAAGTGCAAAGATTCTCGCAGGAGCACTTCACCTTAATCAAACATTTTTTAATTATTTATGTTTCAGAGACTGGGAGTGAAAACCTATAAAGTTTCTAAGAAATGCAGAATCCTCCCGCAGAATATTTTCAATCGATATAGAAAATCAGCACAGTTTCGTAAAGGGTCGAAGTCTAGAAACGAATTTAATTAGTTTAGTGGAATAAGTTTATGAAGGTTTTGAGTCACAAGATCAGACTGATGTTATCTATTCTGATCTCAAAAAGGCATTCGATAAAATCAATCATTCTATAATATTGCGTCGACTTGGAGTGGTTGGAGTCTGCGGTGATTTACTGAGATGGATAAAATTTTATTTTTCGAATAGATCAAAATTTTTAAATGTTAATGATCATAGCTCAAGTAAACTTACCAGTACTTCGGGAGTGCCACAGGGATCTCACCTCGGGCTCTTTTTGAGTGCTCGTTCTACTTAAACGAGTGCTATATCGGCCGTCCGTTAGCACAATAACTTTCGAAGGGATTGTCCTAGAGACTAGAAATTTTCAGGATGAGTTCGGGTCCCAAATGCCTCGGTTAAGTTCGTTAATCAGCCAAATCATACAGGGTGTTCCATGAAATATGGCCATTCAAAATGTTTCTTGAGAAAAAGAACGGTCGTCCTAATTGGTACGAACGAATGGGGTATTCAGACGCCAGTCGTAGCAGCTACAAAATGTTAATGCTTCCGGTTCGGCAGTATTTTTCCGTCAAAAACCAATGTTTTAAAACGCAATACCGAATTTTTATTCCCCATTCTTTTGAATATCTCAAAAGTAGCGTCACTCCAAGAGCTGTCACTCGTGAACAAATGATTGAGATGACATGAAATTTTGACAGGTTTCATTTTAAGCTCGGTACTTTCTAAAATTATAAGGATTTTTTATCTGTAGTGCCAGTGATAGGTCAGACCAGCAATTTATTAGCAAATGTGATAGAAGAAATACTTTTACGACTTTACTTGAATATACTTGTGAAGGTGTCATCTCTCGGCTATAATTTAAACAACCGGTTATTTCGAACCTGAAGTGTTTTCCAATAAGAGATGTTATTTTGAATAGCCCGCTGTTTCGGTAGATGTCATGTTCGAAGCTGTCATTTTTTGACATTTGACAAGTAGAAACTACGTCATTAATAGAATGGAACGATATACACGCTTCAAGAACGCATTGAAATTATTGAAATTCACTATAAAAATGGTGAAAATTTGGCAGAGACGGTTCGTAAACTCGAACATTTTTGGGTCGTCGTGAAGCACCTTGTCGGAACGCAATAAAAAAATTGGTGAAAAATTCGAGATGTTGGGACGAGTTAGTGATGTGAAGAATAAAATCCGTGCACGTCGTTCAAGAACAGCTGATGATATTGCTGCTGTAGCCGAAAGTGTTGAAGAAAACCCAGGTTTGGAATTAGGTATTCCACAAACGTCATTGCACCGTATTTCGTATAAAGAGTTGGGTCTTAAGGCTTATAAAGTTCAGTTAACACAAGAACTCAAGCCGGACGATCTCGAAGAGGTCACCGAGATCTTGTGATTTAACACCTTGCTACTTATTCTTTTGGGGCCACGTGAAAGAGAAGGTTCTGCCAATTGCCTAGCGTCGATTAAGACCTCAAAGATGGAATTCGTTAGGCTATCGAGGACATAGGGACGATTTGATTATGGAAAATTTCATTGAAAGGATATGGTCCTGTAATCGAGGTCTTGGTGGTCATTTGCCTGATGTTTTTTCCACTATAAACGACATAGCTTCTTCTTTATAATGAAATAACATCCGATCATTTATATTGAAAAATGGCATTTTTTCTTTGAATATCAAAATAACACCTCTTATTGGAAAAACCTTCATCAAAGTCATTTTATTCTGTCATAAAAATTCAGTATATTATAATATCTCAACTGGAATGCTTGTTATGAATTTCTATGATATCCTCTCAGGTGGCAGACGTGGACCTTAAGGTTCTCTAGCTACGGCCCTGATGACCAGGCTGACTTTTTACCACAAGCTTCTTTTATTTCATTCTTCTTGTAGTCCTGCATACTCCAGGCGGACAGACCGCCCCCCACCACCTGCCGCCAAGTCGCATACCTGTCCACTTGAACTTCGGTTTCAAAGCCAACGCGATGCACCTTGGCTAGTAGTCTTTTTACCGGTACAGCCTTCTTGACTGTTCTGTCTGTCTGTCTGTATGTCTCTTAGTCCGTTTCCGAGCCGGTGAAAGTGATCCTTAGTTTGGAAACTTCGGGGAAAACAGGTAAGAAATAGTTTTTTTTTCAAGAAATTTCTGACGGAGAAAATTTATTTTGACCATGCTTTTTGTTGTGTGTTTTTTGAGAAACGCTTGGGGTAAAGTGTTCGAGACAGACATTAGTGTTTTAACGTATTCTTCTACTGATATTAACACCTTTCTATGTTTTTTTTTCAATTTTTGCAGAGAAATGTTGTTTTCCTTTTATATTAGATTGACTTTTGTATTTTGAATGATAATTTTAACTCAGGTTACTCTCCTATTTTCTAATTACTTTTACCCTGATTCGATAGACGAAAGTTAAATAATAAACAATAATTTAAACAACGAAAACAAAACATATTCTCATACGAATAAGAAGTGTTAAACACGATCAAGCTTCGTTTTAGATGCATTTCCACAATTAAGGTATGTATTTCGATATTGAAAAAATTTCTATAATAAATTGATAACTCTTTAAAATTCATGTACTCAAAACTCTTCTATTGATTATCTACTAACTAACATCGGAAATCTGCTTGAATCCAATCATTTCTATGAATATTGAATAATATCACAGTTATTAAATCAGAAATTACTGTAAAAGAGTGTTTAAATCATCTTCAACTGATTTAAATTCAACGGTGAAGTTTCTTGTCTGAGATAAGGTGAAGAATTTCGGATAATTTTATATAGCTTTATTTAGTTTTTTTAGTTCTTTCGCTTATTTTGAAGTTTGGCTTTTTGTTTATATTTTCAGTAGATATACGATACACAAATAATGAAAGTTTTATAATACATTATTAATTTGAATTACGTTTTCCATTATTCCAATAAAAATTTGATAAAGAAGAAGCTTTATTCCATGAGATAACTTCAAATTGCAAAAAAAGTTAATACCTTCAAATGTTGACCATTGTGTATCGAACAAATAATATTCATTTATCGATTTGATATGCTTTCTGTATAAGCAGTCTACAAAATTCTGTTATACAGGTGGATATGAAGTTTGACGCGCTCTAAAGGGTACTAATTACTTGTCTACTGCTTCAAGCTTCCTGCGCATGCGCAACTGAAAAGTCGCGTCTAGTAGTCTGGTTTAAGTTTCTGTAGTGGTCAACTGATGGTTTATTGAACTAATGGTGAAGCCAAACGCACCTGTTAGAAGTCTTATATATCGAGACATTGTTGCTCATATTATTGACGAATCAGTGCGTGAGAAAATGATGAATATATTTTTCTGTTTCTGTGTTGAAAAAAATCATGTACAAATCTGCTATTATATTGGTTTTATTTTTGCTATTCAATCAGTTCAAATTGAAGAAATCCAAAACGAATTGAAATTTTTCAATATGAACAAGAGCTCAAAAGCTAACTCAAAGATTTTTGATACGGAAAATATCAAAAATTTTATCAACTCATCAACAATTACTCAAATTTCTTTGCAAAAGGAATTGTAAAAGTCAAAAGCATTCGTTTATTTGAGAAACGTTGAATTTTGAATTTTCTACTGAGTATTGTCTCACTCAGACAACAAACTGTATTTTCTCATGAGCCCAATCTGGAAAATATCGAATCGAAGATTATGTAAGGTACATTTAATGAGACAAATTTATGGTTGAATCTAACATGTACAGGGTTTTTCACTATAATTTGACCGCCCCTTCAACTTTGTTTCCAAAAGAAATACAGAAAAATGGTTCATACAAAAATTTCACGAAATTGACTGAGGTTTTACAATATGAATGCACCCTGTATATTTTTTCATATTTGACTAGATCTTTTTTCCCTGATTTCCAATATGTAACATATGTTGGTCAATCTCTTTTATTTTGAGTACCCAAGAGTTTAAAATTTTAAGAACCACCTGACAAGCTCTGTAATCATTTTTCAAGTGGCAGACTGCGTTTACTGAAAATGCCAATTTTTGGAGTTATGATAACGTCAATTGGAATATATACAGGGTGAACAAAATATTGAATGCAAATTATACTTTTCAAATGGGACACCCTGTCCAGTATATTCTTCCATCTTTTGATAGACTATTCCTTCCTGATCTCGAATATATATGCGTATGTGGATGTGTCTCTTCAATTTTTAGTTTTGAAATGATGATACTGAATACAAAAATATGTGAAATACCTACGAAATTTTTTATATTCAAACAATCTACTCAAAAGTAATTTTTAAAATGAATACTTAACAATTACTTAACCAATTAATAATATTAAACTATGGTAGTATAGTAAGAATAACATCAACTAAAGAAATTGTTCGAAATGACCGCCTTCACTCAATACACATACCTAGTTCATATCGTTGTCTCAAGTTGTTAAGACTATTTTTGATAGCATTATTATGGCTCTGATTCAATCAGAAATTAAAGCTTCAATTTCGTTTTTAATCATTACAATATTATCATTATTGCTGAAGTAAATTTTTTCCTTCGGGAACGGCCATAAAAACAAGTCCAACGGTGTTAAATCAGGACTAATTGGTGGCCATAAAATGGGTGCGCCATTACCAATCCAAAGATCAAATTGACCACTTAAATATTCACGAACTTCCAAAACACTACGCCAGATGGTTCTTAAAATTTTAAACTCTGTGGTGCTCAGAATAAGAAAGATAGACCCACATATGTTACATATTCGAAATCAGGGGAAATAGAGCTAGCCAAATAGGGAAAAATATACAGGGTGTTTCATTTGAAAAAATGAAGTTGCCATCAATATGTTTGCCACCCTGTATATATTCCATTATGTGAAATCATATTGGAAAACCTCAGTTGATTTCGTGAAACTTTTGTATGAAACATTTTTTTGTATCTCCTTTAGTAACAGAGTTAAAGGGGAGTCAAAAAACCCTGTATATGACTTCTTGTTTAGTAAATTTACTTCTTGATATGTCTATTCATTATGTAGTTTTTTCAGATCCTCAAATTGTAGTTGACATTTAAGCGTCTATATAAACGAAATGAAAAAACAAAATCTTTAAGGTCACATGACGTATTCATTGTATGGGCGTGTAAGAATCTATTTGTCTTTCCACTTGAGAACAGGTGGTTTAATTTTCGAAGTTTTTTGTACTCCGAATTGATTTATGTCCATATTTCAATTGATTATGTTAAAATGTAATTATGCGGTTCTGAGAATTTATATATTCATGCCAATTATCCCTGAAATTATTGAATAATACGATTTCCATAAAGATTTACCGCCTAAACTAACCTAAAATTAGGAGACCCCAACAGTGCGTTAAGCGAGAAACCTACTATTTAATTTGGATTCTCATATTGAGGTGATATAAAAAAAATAAGAGAAGCCCTGAGTAGGAGCTTTTGACCGCTCGTTCGTTGGTGGAGCAATAAGATTATTAACCTAAAATTTTATATGGGATTTGAGATTGATACCAAAGATATTAATGCAGAATTTCAGCACTATTGGAATTATATTCTGGAAATTATTCAAAAAATTAAATATGTAAAAAATAAATAATTACAAAAATCAAATTATATGGTTCTGATGATGCGATCCTCTCAAAATTTGGCATGAACATTGATATATCGGTTTTGATTCACTTGAATCGGTTATTCTGTTATGGAATTATAGAGATTCTTCTTTTTAGTATTCCATTTGAATTTTCTATGGTTCTGTTGACACTATGACCACAAAATGAAAACATGACATGAAAATTCAGTACAACAAGAAAAATTTCACTTGAATCGGATATCCTGTTATGGAAATATAAGGATTTTTAATTTTAATATTCCAGTTGACTTCTCTATAGCACTGTAACCACTATGACCACAAAATGAAAACATGACATGAAAATTCAGTACAACAAGAAAAATTTCACTTGAATCGGATATCCTGTTATGGAAATATAAGGATTCTTAATTTCAATATTCCAGTTGACTTCTTTATAGCACTGTAACCACTATGACCACAAAATTCTGTATGAAAAATCAGTGTATCAATCGTTATTAGTAGAAAAAAATTCATCCGAATCGGATACTTTCTCATAGAAATATGAAGTTTTTTCTTTCCAATATTCCAATTGAATTTTCTATGGTTCTGTTCACACTATGGGCACCAAATTTTGCATGAAGCTTATTATGACCTTCTTGCATATGGCCGCAACATTTCCATGGGTTTCGTTTTGTCTGAGAAATTGAGGAACAAAAATTTTGAATGGCCATATTTTATGGAACACCCTGTACAATTTGGCTGGTTAACGAACTTAACCGAACCATTTGGAAACCGAATTTACCCTGAAAATTTCAAGTCTCTAGGAAAATCCATTCGAAAGTTATTGTGCTAACGACTGAACTTACCTAGAATTATAGGAGACCCCAACCGTGCGTTAAGCGAGAAACCTACTATTCAATTTGAATTCTAATATTGAAGTTATACGAAAAAACAAATGAATGTGAAAGTGAAATTCTTGATGATGGAACATTTATTGAAACATTATTTGATCTCACCCTTTGGAAATTACTTTGAATTATTTTTGATCATATCAGTTATCAGGCATATCATTTGAATGGAATTATTGAATAATTCAATTTTCACAAAGTTTTAACGGCTGAATTAACCTAGAATTAGAACAGTACGTTAAGCGAAAAACCTACTTTTCAATTTGTAGTCTCATATTGAAGCAATAAAAAAAATAAATGTTCAAGTGAAATTCCTGATGATGGAACATTTATTGAAACATTTTATGATCTATTTCCATTATTTTTGCTCCTTTATTCAACGTTTCTGATCAAAATTTGTACCTGTAAAATCCGAACAGAAGAAATTATAAGTGCAAGAGTTTTTCATTCTTTACGAATTCACGTATGGTTTCACAAGGACTTCTCTCATGTCACATAGTACTCGAAGCATTTTTTCAAGCACTGAAATCATTACAAGTGTCATTATCAGAAACCAGACGATGTTCTCAAAAAAGTTACTCAATATTATACTTCTCTTTAGTCTTGTCGAACATTTACGGGAAATAGTCCTCAGATTTAGTGTGTTTTTGAGAGCATGTTCTACACAAACAAATTTTGAGCAGTAATTGGTCTCAAATGAAACCGTTGGCGGTACCGGGTTCGAATCCCGGGTAAGACATGGACGTTGTGCAAAGTCTAGGTGGTGGTGTGGCGTCGTCACATCGCAAAGAACTCAAATAAATACTACGGATACTGGGAACATAGCCATAGTTGCTGACCCCATTTGTGTGAGAAAAAAACGAAACCGTTCGACTCTCCGTCCAGCCGGCCATGAGCACGATAACTTTCGAAGGGGTTGTCCTGAAGACTTGAGATTTTCATGGTGAGTTTGGTTCCTAAATGCCGCGGTTGAGCCCGTTAAACAGCCAAAACGTACAAAAGGTATTCCATAAAATATGGCCATTCAAAATTTTCATTCCTCAGTATCTCTGACAAAACTGAACCAATCGAAATGAAATTCTACGGCCATATGCAAGATGCTCAATATAAACCTGTTGCAAAATTTTGTGGGAATAGTGTTAACAAAACCATATGAAAATTAAATTGGAGTATTGAAAGAAGAATCCTTCAAATTTAACAAGATATATTCGCTTCGAGTGAAATTCATTTTGTTAACGAAGATTGATATACTGAATGTTCATGCAAAATTTCAAGCGATCGCATCATTACTACTAAGTTGGTCGACATTTGTCGATTCGCGAACACGACATAATTCAAGAAACGACCCCCAGAATTGAATTTTTTCAATTGTGAAATTTTTTACATATTTTAGTGTTTGAATAATTTACAGAATATAATTCCGATCGTGCTAAGAATTTGCATTAATATATTTATTATCAATATCAAGTCTTATACAAAATTTTGAGGTTATAGCATTATTGCTTCACGAATGAACGAGTGTTCAAAAATACCTGTTCAGGGCTTTTCTTAAATTTAATTTTCAAACTAAAAACCAATCTCTCGAAAAACCACCCATCACGAAAGAAATATTTAAAATTCCGCACACCATTCTAGCTGCTCAGTCTTTCTAATTAAGCTTCATCTTTACTTCTTAAGATTCTCGTTAGCTTCTCCAAATGGGCATTTCATTACTTTATCTGTCGCCTGAAAAAAATCTGGGTTTGGGTAAAACCAAAACCAGTTTCATCTGAAGTAAATGAGCTTGATGATCGCATGTATTTTAATTATTGAGATAATTTGGCCTTTACTAATGACCTTAGGAAAGGTCTTCTGTGTTTTGGACCCGAAAAACTAAATTAATTCTAATGGGGATGAATTTGGTAGGAACGATATGTTATTTGTCGAAACCTCTCGAGAAAGAATTTACTCATTCCAATCAGAAGATAAAAGTATTCTCTCAATTCAATCGATATCCGGAGTAGAGTACATAAAAAGAAATATTCGCAGCTTATAGAATATTCACAATTTTTCTGTAAAATAAGAAGTATGCTTTCATTTTGTCTGTAATTTTCAGTTTTGAGAGAAATTGATCTCAATAGTAGATAGAAGTTATTGAGCTATTGATTGTCATGAAAAAAGATGATAATTAAACATCAGATTGATTACAAGCTGGCAGTAAGTTTACAACATTGCTGTCAAGGTTTGATTCTATATCTATATTCTTCAGACTACACCCGTTTTATCCTGCTGAATCTTCTCCAAAACATCAACTTCACCACTCCCTGCAAGAACCTTCCATTTTTTCCATCCTGTATAGCCTCCGTTAGCCAATCGAATCGATCATCAATTCGTCAAAATGGAAAGGAAAAAAATGGCCACGTCTTTTACGATTCCCTCAAGATGGGTACGAAGGAATACAATGTCGGTACCTCGAGTTATTCTGAGCGTGAACTTGATACCATTTATTCCTCGAAATGATTACCAGTTTCATAAACTAAAAATCATGTTGGTATCACTCTAAACTGCCCAACAAAGCTTGTTGCCATATGTATTGTAGCAGACAAAGAGTAAAAAGTTTGATGACCAAGTTATCAACAAATTTACAACCATAAAAATTGTTGTTAACACAATACCTAGATGAGAATATCATGGTTTCCAGAAAGCCACGAGAGCAATCGAATATTTCGAGCAAATTGGTATTTCCTCAATAGAAATCTACCGTTCAAATTAAAGATGTAAAAAAGGTTGAGGGTTCTATTGAATCTGGACAGCAAAGCATCGGTTAACTGTGATCATGACTGTGATGCATAAACAAACTACTAAAAAACTTCATCTGAAGTTGTTAACAGACTAACCAAAAGCATATTTGAGTCAACGTTGCTGTAAACTAGGATGGCAACAAGCAAAATAAAAAGGAAAGGTTTGCTACCAATTCGGCAACAAGATTAAATACTGTTGTCAACAAAACAGATTAACGATCAAGGTGATGAAATGTTGCTCGTCAAAAATGTAATACATACGCTAAAGATCTACACACTGTTAAAATTCGTTATTAATTGTGAAAAACCTTTATTTTTCCATGTTTTGATGGCCATTAAAAGCAGATGTTCTCCTACGAAGATCTCTAAACTGGCAGCAAGTCTACAACATTGTTGTCAAGATTTGATTCTTCAGAACTACAACACAATGACAGAAACCGTTTTATCCTGCTGAATCTTCTCCAATACATCAACTTCACCACTCCCTGCAAGAACCTTCCTTTTTTTCCATCCTGCACAGCCTCCATTAGCCAATCGAATCAATCATCAGAAAGCTACCAGAGCAATCGAACCTTTTGAGCAAATTAATATTTCCTCAATAGATATCTACCGATTCTAATGATAGGTGTAAAAAAGGTTAAGGGTTCTTTTGGTATCTAGACAACAAAGCCCCGAACTGTGATGCATAAACAAACGACTAAAAACCTTTATTTGAAGTTGTTAACAGACGAACCAACAGCATAGTTGAGTCAACTTTGCTGTAAACCAGGTTTGGCAACAAGCAGAATGGAAAAGGAAAGATTTGCTGCCATTTTGACAACAAATGTAAATATTGTTGTCAACAAAACAGATTAACAATCAAGGTGATGACATATTGCTCGTCAAAGATGTAATACATAACCTAAAGATCCACACATTGGTTAAATTCGTTATAAATTTTGAAAAACCTTTATTTTTCCATGTTTTGATAGTCATCAAAAGCAGAAGTTTTCCTGCGAAGATCTTCATGTTAGCAGTAGTTCTACAACATTGCTGTCAAGAACTGATTCCTTATATATTCTTCAGAACTACAACAAAATGACAGAAACCCGTTTTATCCTGCTGAATCTTCTCCAATACATCAACTTCACCACTCCCTGCAAGAACCTTCCATTTTTTCCATCCTGCACAGCCTCCATTAGCCAATCGAATCAATCATCATTCGTCATAATGGAAAGGAAAAAAATGGCCACGTCTTTTACGATTCCCTCAAGATGGGTACGAAGGAATACGATGTCGGTACCTCGAGTTATTCTGAGCGTAAGAACTCGATGCCATTTATTCCTCAAAATGAGTACCAGTTTCAAGTACTGAAAATCATGTTGGTAACTCTCTAAACTGTCCAACAAACCTTGTTGCCATATGTATTGGTAGCAAGCAGAATAAAGAAAGGTTGATGCCCAAGTTTTCAACCAATTTACAACCATAAAAATTGTTGTCAACACAATACCTGAATGAGAATATCGTGTTTCCCAGAAAGCTACGAGAGCAATCGAAGCTTTTGAGCAAATTGATATTTCCTCAATAGATATCTACCGAATCAAATGATAGGTGTAAAAAAGGTTAAGGGTTCTATTGGTATCTAGACAGCAAAGCTTCGGTGAACTGTGATGCATAAACAAACGACTAAAAAAAAATTCATCTGAAGTTGTAAACAGACGAACCAACAGCATAGTTGAGTCAACCTTGCTGTAAACCAGGTTGCAAACAAGCAGAATAGAAAAGGTTTGCTACCAATTTGACAACAGAGTAAATATTGTTGCAACAAAACAGATTAACAATCAAGGTGATGGCATGTTGCTCGTCAAAGATGTAATACATAAGCTAAAGTTTTACACAGTGGTTAAATTCGTTATAAATTGTGAAAATCCTTATTTCTCCATGTTTTGATTGTCATTAAAAGCAGATGTTCTCCTGTGAAGATCTTTGAACTGGCAGAGAGTCTACAACATTGCTGTCAAGATCTGATTCCTTATATATTCTTCAGAACTACAACAAAATACAGAAACCCGTTTTATCCTGCTGAATCTTCTCCAATACATCAACTTCACCACACCCTGCAAGAACCTTCCATTTTTTCCATCCTGCACAGCCTCCATTAGTCAATCGAATCAATCATCATTCGTCATAATGGAAAGGAAAAAATGGCCACGTCTTTTACGATGCTCTCAAGATGGGTACGAAGGAATACGTTGTCGGTACCTGGAGTTATTCTGTGCGCGAACTTGATGCCATTATTTATTCTTCAAAATGAGTATTAGTTTAATGTAGGTACTAAAAATAAAAATCATGTTGGTATCACACTAACCTTAACAACAAACCTTGTTGCCATATGTAGGGGTAGCAAGCAGAAAAGAGACAGGTTGATGATGAAGTTATCAACAAATTTACAACCATAAAAACTGTTGTCAACACAATACTTAGATGAGAATATCGTGTTCCAAGAAAGCAACGAGAGCAATCGAACATTTCGAGCAGATTGGTATTTCCTCAGTAGATATCTAACGATTCCAATGATAGGTGTAAAAAAGGTTAAGGGTTCTATTGGTATCTAGACAGCAAAGCTCCGGTGAACTGTGATGCATAAACAAACGACTAAAAAACTTCATCTGAAGTTGTTAACAGACGAACCAACAGCATAGATGAGTCAACCTTGCTGTAAACCAGGTTGGCAACAGGCAGAATAGATAACGAGAGGTTTGCCACCAAGTTGGTAACTAGTATACAATTGCTGTCAATAAAACAGATGAACAATCAAGGCGATTCCATGTTGCTCGTCCAAAACTTGATTACATGAGCTTAAGATCTACTTACTAGCTAAATTCGTTATAAATAGTGAGAAACCTTTATCTTTCCATGTTTCGATAGTCGTTAAAAACAGATGTTTTCCTACGAAGATCTTCAAGATAGCAGTAAGTCTACAACATTGCTGTCAAGATCTGATTCCTTATATATTCTTCAGAACTACAACAAAATGACAGAAACCCGTTTTATCCTGCTGAATCTTCTCCTATACATCAACTTCACCACTCCCTGCAAGAACCTTCCATTTTTTCCATCCTGCACAGCCTCCATTAGCCAATCGAATCAATCATCAATTCGTCATAATGGAAAGGAAAAAAATGGCCACGTCTTTTACGATTCCCTCAAGATGGGTACGAAGGAATACGATGTCGGTACCTCGAGTTATTCTGTGCGCGAACTTGATGCCATTATTTTATTCTTCAAAATGAGTATTAGTTTAATGTAGGTACTAAAAATAAAAATCATGTTGGTATCACACTAACCTTAACAACAAACCTTGTTGCCATATGAAGGGGTAGCAAGCAGAAAAGAGACAGGTTGATGATGAAGTTATCAACAAATTTACAACCATAAAAACTGTTGTCAACACAATACCTAGATGAGAATATCGTGTTTCCCAGAAAGCTACGAGAGCAATCGAACATTTCGAGCAAATTGGTATTTCCTCAGTAGATATCTAACGATTCCAATGATAGGTGTAAAAAAGGTTAAGGGTTCTATTGGTATCTAGACAGCAAAGCTCCGGTGAACTGTGATGCATAAACAAATGACTAAAAAACTTCATCTGAAGTTGTTAACAGACGAACCAACAGCATAGATGAGTCAACCTTGCTGTAAACCAGGTTGTCAACAGGCAGAATAGATAACGAGAGGTTTGCCACCAAGTGGTAACAAGTATACAATATTGCTGTCAACAAAACAGATTAACAATCAAGGTGTTGCTCGTCTAAACTGTATTACACGAGCATACTGGCTAAATTCGTTATAAATGGCGATAAACCTTTATTTTACCATGTTTTGATAATCAATAAAAGCATATGTTTTCCTACGAAAATCTTCAAGCTATCAGTAAGTCTACAACATTGCTGTCAAGATCTGAAACCCGTTTTATCCTGCTGAATCTTCTCCTATACATCAACTTCACCACTCCCTGCAAGAACCTTCCATTTTTTCCATCCTGCACAGCCTCCATTAGCCAATCGAATCAATCATCAATTCGTCATAATGGAAAGGAAAAAAATGGCCACGTCTTTTACGATTCCCTCAAGATGGGTACGAAGGAATACGATGTCGGTACCTCGAGTTATTCTGAGCGTGAACTTGATGCCATTTACCTCGGCCATGAAAAACGTTGGAGGCCGTTCCCTCTCCTTTCTAAACATGGTCGTTGTAGGCCAGACGGGTCCGTCTCTAGAGCTACGTAATGTTCATTAATATTTACTCAGTACTTCTTTGAATTAGTTACATTCCTCGATGTGGTCGCAGTAACGATCGTGTGCGTCTGTTTGACGATGGTAACCGGCGTGAAAGAACTGCGGGTGTTCCACGGTTAGACCCCTGAGTGATTCCTTGGTTCCAGTAGGTGGACGTCAGGGGAGCTCTTCGGGGTTACGGTTGGTACTAAGGAAATGTGAATGGATGATTTTGGTGCTGGTTTTGAGGAATATTTTATCCAGGTAATGTTTTTTTATTTTTTGAACAGTGTCGAACTATTTATTGCGAATATTTTGATAATTTCGATACTTCAAACGGATCTGTTTTGTGTACTTCGAAAATTTTTATTCGTTATTATCATTAATATCAAGTTTTTACTCTAACTTTGTAGTGAAACCGTGTGATCGATATATTTTTTTTATTTCGATTTATGTTGAATTGAATGTTGTAATTTTTTCTTTAATTCCACTACTGTCTTTTTTGCTCCACCAATTTCGAATGTTTTGATAATTTCTATACTTCGAACCGATCTGTTATTATATGTATTTGGAAATTTATTATTATTAGTATCATGTATTTTCTTTTATCTTCTAGTGAACCCGTTAGATCAATATTTGTTAAATTGGATGTTGTAATTTTTTTCTAATTCCACTAAGATTACGGTCTTTTCTTAATTTGAAGTTTTACGCAGCTCTGAGAAACGTTACAGAAAAAAATAATGAACAATGGATTTAACTTAATAGCGATGAATTCCACGTGAACAAGAAAGAAACTATAAAAATCTCTTGTTATCGCGTTCGAAAAACTCAATAGCGTATGAAACTAAATTTCAGCAAGTTATAAAATGCAATAGAACGAAGCTGACGGAAAAATGTGTTTTGCACAACTATATACTTATTTCGAATATTATGATCATTTCGATACTTCAAACGAATCTTTTTTATATATTCCCCAAAATTATCATTAGAAATCACATAATTTATCAATATCGAGTATTTTCTCTAATTCTATTGTAAATCAATTTTTAAATTGATTTCCGATTCGTGTTGAATTGTATGTTGTAGTTTTTTCTCTAATTCCGCTAGTGTCTTTTTTTTTATTTTGAGTTTAAGACAGATATGTGAAACATTAGTGGAATAAATTGTAAACAAAAAATTGAACTAAATAGCGATGAACTCCATGTGAACAAAAAAGAAAAGATAAAAATCTCTTGTTATCTTGTTCGAAAAATTTAATGGCGCATAAAACTCGATTTCAGCAAGTTATGAAATGCATATTTTCACGGTTGAAGAATATTTCCTTCGAAGTGATTATATGGAAGAAGATTTCAATTTCCTTACAAATCAGATTCAATTTTGTAGTTTAACTTCTTGGAGTTTCGACTCTAATAACTGTCTCTTGTTTTTTAGTTTTTCCTCGATCTAAGAAACGAAAGTGGAATAATAAACGGAAAATATATAAAGCTAAAACTTATATAAAATCTCTTGTTTGCATTTTCAAGAAATATTACCTACAGTTTATGAAACTCGGTTCTAGACACTTCTTAGATTTTTTTTTGCAATTGAAGTAGTTTTGTGTATTCAGAACATAGTTTCCTTTGTCATCAAGAAAGTAGTAGGTAATAATAAATGCATAGCTCTTCGAAAGTTATGAACTCGAAATTCCTCAGTTGATTATCTACTAAGGAACATCATAAATTTCCTTGAATTCAGGAATTTCAAGAATAATTGAATAATATCACCGTTATTTCATAATAGATGAATGTAAACGAGGCTTTAAATCATCTCTAGCTGATTTAAATTCAACGGTAAGATTTCTTATTTGAGATACGATGATTTTATAGCTTAACTGTAGATTTTTTAGATTCTTTCAAAATTTAATTTGTTCTTCACTTCATAACTCATCAGATGAAAATAATAATTAGGGTTTTTCTTGATTCCAAACAAACTATGAATCAGAAAAGTTACAAAGTTTACATTGTTTAATAATAATGTCTCGATATTTTGCTCATATTTTCTGTTTTGTGCTCTTCAAGTGATAATTTCATGATGAAGTTATGGTAGTTATTTTGTTGTCTGTTTGAATACACTTTAACTGCGGGACATACAATGTGTCAAAATTAATTTTTATCAAACATATGTTCGGGTTAGGTTGGATTTTGGTCGAAGAAACTTCCGAAAAGTCAGAAGCTTTTGCGCGATTGTTTATATGGAAAAAACGAAAAACTATCGATCTAATTCTTTACATTTATGAATTCAACTTTTTTCTCGAAATCTTTCAAATTTGAAATGGTTCTTTATGAAACTTAACTGTATTACGGTCAAGCATCTACGGTATGGAACCAAATCATTTTTAGCTAAACAGACCATTTCAAGAGATAATACTGAAACATGTCGGTGTTTTATTTTAATTTATCCTATTTTGAAGTGACAATCCAATATACAGGGTGAATTACTTTCGAGTAATGGCGTCACCGTCATTTTTCTAAATAGAAAACCCATATTTTGTCTCAATTTTCGGATTATTCCAGCTGAACTGATTACTAAAAAAGTAACGCGTATCATTCTTCATTAGTCAAATAACCAATATTATAAAAAATACTTATTATCTAACGGCAATTGGTTTAAATGTAACACCCTGGATTTTATTTTAAGAAATGAGCTGTTTTCAAACATGTTACTTTATGAGCACACACAAAACTATTGTATTTTTATCCACCCAGTACCAATTGAAATCAATATGTGATACATCTTTGGAATCAGCTCAGCAGAGTAATCCGAAAATTGAGATAAAATTGGGTTGTTTCATTCAAAAAAATTACGGTGACGTCATTACTCGAAAGTATTTCACCCTGTATATTAGATTAATATTTAAAGATACGGTAAATCAAATTAAGAAATCGTCGTGTTTCATGCTTATTTTTTAACATATGTTTTGTTTAGCTAAAAATGAATTTACTCCATACTTTACGGACACAGTGTGTAGTAAATTTCGATGATTAATAATATTTGTATTTTAGATAGATGCAAAGCATAAGTAAACATGTTTTCGTAGGTAATGATTACTGTGACTGGAAAAGTCCAATTTTCATCAAGAAAATAAAGAATTATACATTTTCTTTCTTCTAATTATGAATCATCTGTGCCATAAAGAAACTGTTTCGTAACTGATCAATAAGTAAGGTGGTTATATTCAAAAACATTTTTTTAATGAAGGGAAATTTCCTGTATGCGATGATGAATAACCATAACACAAATGTATTTACAGGAAAGCTATTGAGCAGTAATGTATATCCTGAATCAAGTATAATTGGTGCTACAAGAAAATCATGATTAGTGTGTAGTGTACTTTTTTCCGATTACAGCCTTTATTACTTAATGAATGATGCAAAATCAAAAAAACAAGTATCCTTAGATGGTTAATATCTTAGTCTAAGGTTAATATTTTCAGCTGCTGGTATGTAGAGTGTATAACATGACAATACAGGTTCAAGTTAATTCTTAATTCTGCATTCCGAAGAAATTTTGAGCTGAAACAATAAATTATTCCGAAATTCGAAACTTGAGATTTAAATTGAAATTTCGTGATCTGTCAATTTTCTTAACAGTCACAACAACTGACAATATATAACACAAAAGTCACTAGGATGTATATTCTTCATCGAATTTCGATAGTTTTTCAAAAAAACTTGGCTGAAAAAGAGAAAATATCTTCTAATACTCGTTGCAGAAGACCATTCCAATACTCATGCTTTTTTTCGAATTCTGCATTCGTGTTGTAAGAGGATTCTACTCTGCAACTTGTTTTGGAATACACTATTGTATTTTGATCGATAAAAATCATAAGTAAAAATTTAAGAAAAGCCCTGAACATGAGCTTTTGAGCACTCATTCTTTGGTGGAGCAATAAGACTATTACCTAAAAATTTTATATGGGTTTTGAGATTGATATCAAATACAGGGTGTTTCATCATAAACTGGACAAACATATATTTTCGTGTAGAGGACATCGGGAGAATCATTTTTGCCTTATACAGTATATCCCGTTTTCGAAGCATAAGCGAGATACAGGGTGTCAAACGTCATTTTTGAGCAAGATTCTTATGAGTGTGGTCAGTTATGTATAACACTTGGTGTAACGGTTTTTGGTCAAATGTTCCAAATGTTTTTTTGCGGTTGTCAAATTTACTTTTGTTTTCTGAATGAACACAATTTTCTAAGACTTTCTGTGAAAAATTTTTTTCAAAAATCGAACACAAATTTTTTTTTACATGTCTACAGCGATGAAAAAATTTCACTCGAAATGGATGAAATTTTGTACAATTGTACTTCTTGAATTATCAATCACGAATATGAAAACAGAATCGTAAAATATCAAACGGTTCCGTTACTACAGTCATTCAAATGTTTCGTTCGGACCTCTGAAATATTGAAAATAAAATTGTTCGGGGTCTAGAATCAAAATAATTAAATTATTGGCATGTCTAAACATTTTAGATGAATTGAAACGAAAAAAATCAGTGAAACTTAGTTGGGACTCGACACGACGTAGGTATTAAATAGGGAAATGGCACTGTTCTAAGGATATTAATATTCGTTGCAAGGCAACGGTATTTTGTAGTTCATAGAGTTTGACTACTGGCTAAATTATATTCACTGAAATTAAAATACCAGTCCAACTCTATGAACTACGAACTACTGTTGCCTGGCAACGAATATTAATATCCTTAGAACAGTGCCATTTCCCTATTTAATACTTACGTCGTTCGAGTCCCAACTAAGTTTCACTGATTTTTTTCGTTTAAATTCATCTAAAATGTTTAGACATGCCAATAATTTAATCATTTTGACTCTAGAACCCAAAACAATTTTATTTTCAATATTTCAGAGGTCCGAACGAAACATTTGAATGACTGTAGTAACGAAACCGTTCGATATTTTACGATTCTGTTTTCATATTCGTGATTGATAATTCAAGAAGTACAATTGTACTAAATTTCATCCATTTCGAGTGAAATTTTTTCATCGCTGTAGACATGTAAAAAAAAATTTGTGTTCGATTTTTGAAAAAAATTTTTCACAGAAAGTCTTAGAAAATTGTGTTCATTCAGAAAACAAAAGTCAATTTGACAACCGCAAAAAAACATTTGGAACATTGCAGGTTTTCCGCCATTTTGTAATTTTTTTCGGAGTTCGTCAACTTTTCTGGATAGAAGACCCAAAAATACTAAGATTTGACCAAAAACCGTTACACCAAGTGTTATACATAACTGACCACACTCATAAGAATCTTGCTCAAAAATGACGTTGACACCCTGTATCTCGCTTATGCTTCGAAAACGGGATATATTGTATAAGGCAAAAATGATTCTCCCGATGTCCTCTACACGAAAATATATGTTTGTAAAGTTTATGATGAAACACCCTGTATATAAATGCAGAATCCGACATAATCAGATTTATATTCTGGAGATTATTCAAAAAATGAAATATGTAAAAAATAAATAGTTACAAAAATTAGATTATATGGAATGATGCGATCTCCTTGAAATTTTGCATGAACATTCAGTAAGTAGTTTTCATTCTCAAAATGAAATTTCACTCGAATCGGATATTCTGTTATGGAAATATAATAATTATTCTTTCAAAATTCCAATGGATTTGCTATGGTTCTGTTATTACTATGGCCACAAAATTTCGCACGAACATTCAGTATATCAATCTTCATTCACAGAAAAAAATTCACTAGAATCGGATATCCTGTTATGGAAATACGGGGTCTTTATAAATGATTGTAACATCGTAGGTTGCTTTGAAAATATTATCTTATCTTTTCTTATGAATTCTCTACGAATTGATGATTTCATTCACATTATTCAATTTCTTTCGAAATTACCAGCCTAATCACAGTATCGTTTGTTTAAATTGTTTACATCAGGGTATAAATATTTATAATAGTCCAACGCCAACTGCACTGTTTAATCATTTATAGAGGCCCTGTATAAAGATTTTTCTTTTCAATATTCCAATTGAATTGTCTATGGTTCTGATCACACTATGGCCACAAAATTTTGCATGCGGCTTGTTATCAGAATATTTCATTTGGCCGTAACATTTCATTCTGGTTTCGTATTTTCTGAGATATTGAGAAACAAAAATTTTGAATGATCATATTTTATGGAACACCCTGTATGATTCGGCTATTTAAAGAACTTAACCGAGTCATTTGAGACCCGAACTCATCCTGAAAATCTGAAGCCTCTAAGACAATCCCTTCGAAAGTTATTGTGCTAACGGACGGCCAGACAGCCCCACGGACAGAATTGAATTTGACCACGAATTCGTCATCAGGGAGTCTAACCCGATCGTTTGAGACTATTTACGGCTCAAAATTCGAAAACTACAGACATTTGGGCAAAACGATATAGCGCTCCATTAGGAGATCCCAACAGTGCGTTAAGCGAGAAACCTACTATTTAATATGGATTCTCATATTGAACTATTGAAGATATACAAACAATACAAATGAATGTTGAAGTGAAATTCTTGATGATGAAACATTCATTGCGTCATTATCTGATCTATTTCCATTATTTTTGCTTCTTTCTTCAACGTTTCGGCAAGCATTCTCATCACTAAGGTTCTAAGCCGGACAATTCTATTCTGTCTTCTAAATTTGTCTCTTGATTCTCATCAGCAAACCTCAGACGTAACACAAAAGTTCATCGGGTGACTGTTCCTTGAGGACCTTCACCTCGAATATCGGAAATAACACCAACACATCATCTTAGGTGATTTCTATTGCACAAGCAATAATTAAAATTGGCACTTTGAATAACAATGTACTCTGTTGTATTACCTGATCCTTTTGTTAGACCAGAAAGAGAAGCTCATGTTTAACATCAAGGTTTTGCACATGGCAAAAAGAGGTGAGGTAAGGAAGTCGTTCGATAATTACTCATAAAATGAAACATTTGATGGATTGAATTTCTTTTGTGTCGTAAGATGGCTATGCAGAGCGTAGCTTCAGGTGTATAATCAATTTAACTTAAGAACCAATTGGGTTTGTTGTGATTTAATATAATAAATTATAATATTTATTTTGTTCAGTAACTGTTCTACTCGTTTCAAATTTGGTGATGAAATAAAAAAATAAATACAGGGTGTCTGTAAATAGATACGAGAGACTTTGGGAGATGATTCCTCGATGAAAATGAGCAGGGGTAGTTCATATAATGTTTTTCCGAAATCGACCCCCCTTCAAAATTACAGCCTTTGGAAATCGATGACGAGTTGACAGTTTTTCATTTTTCAAGGCTTCTTAAAAACATTGAGTCATAAAACTATACATAATACCTATGAAGCACTAAGTAGATGTTACTCACAAAAACTTTTTAGATCTCATAACTTTATTATTATTGGTTGAATTTAACACCTCCTTATGATTTGCGTTCAAAATTTGTTTTCGTGGGATAGATTTTCGAAAGGTAAAATTCTCTTTTGGTTTCACATTCAATTCTGGAGAATAGAATTCTTCTGTAAAATTTCGAGACAGTCGATACATTTCTCGGAAAAAATAAAAACTTACAAGCAGTATGATCACTGTTTATTCCATTCCTCTTAAGTGTTCCATTGAATGAATATTCTAAGATATTGTATGCCTATGACAGGAAATAAAGCTGTTCTCTAAATCTTTCTGAAGGTTTAATTACTAATTTCCGGAAGAAAATTATATCCCTAATATTTTAATTTCACAGATAAAACTTTCTTTCGAAACATTATTGACAAAACCAATTTTGAGCATAAATAATATCTTAGAATACTCATTTTATGAAACATACGATGAAATAGAATGAACAGTGATCATAACTGCCTGTAAGTTTTCATTTCCTCCGAGAAAAGTATCGGCTGTATCGAAATTTGCAAGAGACTTTTTTCTCCAGAATTGAATGGACAACCATTTCTTCATTTAATTTATCGAAAAGTTATCCCACGAAAACAATTTTCAACCCCTAATAATAAAGTTATGAGATACAAAAAAATTGTGTGAGTAAGATCTCCTCAATGAATCATATTATGTATAGTTTTATGAATCAGTGTTTTTTAGGACTCCTAAAAAAAATAAATTCGTGATTGCCTTTCAAAGGCTGTATCGCGGAGGTGGAGGTCGATTTCGAAAAAAAATTATATGATTTACCCTGCTTATTTTCATCGAGCAATCAAAAATCTTGTAATAAACTCGTTTATTAATCGCTGTCATTAATTAACTATTTGAATGAATAGCTAACTGTTCTGAAACTAAAACCAGAGTTGTAATCTACTCCGTTTTTATATGAAAATAATTATGAATTGATGTATTTTTTTCAGATGTGCATGGATCTTGGAACCTCAGAGTTTAATATGGATGATAGTATGTGGGAAATGGTAACTCCACCACCGTTGGCGTTTGTTTTCATCGCCTGCGGTTGAGGAGTTCCCTAATCTCGCTACTATATCGACAGTTTTTCCGTTGGAAATCTTCAGGATCAAGAGTAATCACTTGATTAGTGTGACAACAAATTGTTATGATGTCAAGAATAACCAGGAATGTATGTTTTTGTTCACAGACATTTTTGTTTTTGATAGCAGTATGAAAATTTGTATTTTGTTAGTGTTGTCTTCTTATTATCACTTCTTCTTCTTCTTCTTCTCTTCTAGTTGCCAATCACCGGCATACAAGCAGTCCCCTTGCACCAACCGGGGAATAGCTGGGCTCAGCAGTGATGCTATGTACCCAATATCAGTATAAAACACCAAACGGGAACGGAACAGCCTTATGCATCCAATGGGTTGATTCCTGGGACTGGGGAGTCTAGGATGAACCTATATCAACCCAAATAAACTAATAATTGATTATCTCAACTTGAAAAAAAAATCATTTTCAATGTAAAGCAGTGATAGGTGATGGGTTGCAAACAATTGGATTAACACAAAGGGACATCAAACATGCTGACAATATCTAAGCCTGAATACATCAATAAAAAAGTGTTACTCTCTCAATTTTTATCTGACTAGTGGACAGAAAAGTAAAAATTGCCTCATAGGCAGCCAAATTTTCCGAAAAACACACTTCGTATATATTAATGGAAACCTGAAGCTCATCTTGGAAAGTTTGTTGTACAATAATCTAGATTGGGAGGTAAAATTAGGGCAATCAAAAACATGTGGAGATAGCTTGAGGTCCCACCGCAGACGCACAAGGGAGAGTCAACAATCCTCAACCTAAACAAGTGCTCAGGAGAACAACAATGGCCAGAGCGAAGCCTGCAAATAGTGGAGATGAATTTTCTAGACTTATCCACTCTTCGGAACCATTGCCTACTGTATGGGGAGTAATCAATCATCTGGGCATATGTCCCACCCTTAACCTTATTATCACTTAATTTGGACATAGATTTCAGATTGCAAAGAGAATTACATTCCACAACAGCCTTATATGGTCTATTGTGGCCCTCATCAGTGCTGTTTGCACAACTGCACTACAGCTCGTCCTTTAGTCCAAAGGTCCGATGAACTTCAGTATCTGAGAGGGTTTTAAGGAGGCTGAATTCAGGTTTTCATAATCATTTTCAAACCACGGCATTCTTTACGCAAGTTCACAATGGCAAGGCATTCTGTAACATAGTGAACAGGACTTTCCTCTCCTCTTTTCTACAGAATCTACAGTAAGTTTCTGTTGAGTTAATTCTCTTGTTCTGTTAGCCAGTACATACAGTTGAATCCAGGACACATTTGTTGCGCTAAAAATTGGTTGCTGCATTTGCGTTTTTCGAAAATGTGGATTGCATATGCACACAAAGATTCATTTGTATTCTAGTTGAAGTGTAGTGAACAATGGCAGCATCATCCTCAGATGATGATGATTTTCCTAACGTGGCAATTAATGAGGAGGAGAAGACGTTAAAAGAAATTTCAAATGTACTATCGAATGACGATAAAAGCATACGAAATACAACCTCAGTTATTCTTTTATTACTATAATTTTTCAGATTGTTGTCATAACATTTCAGATTCCTCTCAATGTTGAAATCCGCACTGCCTTTCTTTTTTCCGATTAAGTCTCACACCACAAAAAACGATTGTGTTGGATCTTGCATCTTGCACTTGCGCTACGCCGATAATGTATCTCTGGTGTGCGGGTACTCATAAGGATTTACCTAAGGGAACGATATTCTAATGATCCACGTGTGGCGCCGCAAATGTACATATGTCCGGTGTACGGTCTGCCTTAGAAAGTCAGTGAGGAGGCATAACTTAATCTTGCTCAGTTCCAAAAACATTCCCGGAAAATTCTTCTTCTTCTTTTTCAGTTTCTTCCTTCTTCAAGAAATCTTTGTTACAGGAGCAATTGACTATACCGTCAATTATCTCAACATAATTTTGTCACAAGTTTTTTATCATTTTTCCGAGTCCTTGAGACTTGAAATTTTCAGAGTTAGTTCGGTTCCCAAATGGCTCAATTGAGTTCGTTTACCAGCTAAATCGTACAGGACGTTCCATGAAATATGGCTATTCAAAGTTTTTCTTTCTCAATATCTTAGACAAAACGTAACCCATCGAAATGAAATATTGCAGCCATACGCAAGACTCTCATAATAAGCTTCATGCTGAATTTTGTGGAAATAGTGGTAACAGAACCAAAGAAAATTCAATTGGAATATTGAAAAGGAGAATCTTTATATTTCCATAACAGGATATCCGATTCAAGTGAAATTTTCTTGCGATTGAAGACTGTTATACTGAATTTTCATGCAAAATTTTGTGGCCATGGTGTCAGCAGAACCATGGAAGATTCAATTGGAATATTGAAAAGAATAATCTCTATATTAAAAACCGATTCAAGTGAAATTTATTCTGTGAATAAAAACTGATATACTGAATGTTCATGCGAATGCATGCATGCATCATCAGAACCATAGAATTAAATTTTTGTATTTATTTATTTTTCACATATTTCATTTTTGAATAATTTTCTGAATATATGTAATTCCAATTGTGCTGAGATTCTGCATTGATATATTTGGTATCAATCTCGAGTCCCATATAAAATTTTAAGTTAATAGTCTTATTGCTCCACCAAAGAACGAGTGCTCAAAAGCTCTTGCTCAGGGCTTTTCTTGAATTTTTTTCAGATGCAAGTTCAAGATGACAATGCGAATGAAAGGGGAAAAAATTTGGTTCAAGGAAAAAAAGCTGCCAATATAAATATTTCAGCTCATTTTTCGAATAAATTTGATAAAACAAGCACTTCCATAATTATACAACGAGACAGAGGTTTTTATTAAAATATTTTTCTCTGCGCTCTTGTACCATACATAGAAATGTATGATGAAAGGATTGCCCTGTTTACATTTTTCTCTGCTTATATACAGGGAAATAAAGTGCGTTCGTGGTCAAGTAAGCTGTGGATTCTATTTTTCCCCTCATAGTCTTTAAGGAAAAATAGAATCCACATCTTACTTGACCACGCAATTTTTTTGAACGCACGTTAAATGCTTTTTTGATATGAGCCGCGAAAAAAGATATTTTCGCCTCAACATCACCTTTTGGTGCTTCCAGTTAACCAACCTTGTGAAAAAATTAAAATAAGACGAGCTCTCATACTAATCTGTTTCTTCAGTGATTACCTTCATACAGCCAATATTCTTCGCTCGATTACATACATAACTGTTGAGAAATTTATAAATCCGAGACTCAATAAATCAAAAATTAATTTCATACCCTGAAAGACGGAGTTAATTGAGTAATTTTGTAAGAACCATTAACTTCCCTCATGCACAATATACGAAGATGAAATAAAGAGTTATTGAACATGTTGATATCGAAGGTTGAATCCTTACATTTGAAATGTTCAAGTATGTGCGAGGAAAATTTTATGACGGTAAATGACTTTCATTCTGATTGACGAAGTCACCTATGAGTTCTTTTAGATTGTTGCGGATTCTTTTTATATAAGATTGAACAATCTCTTATGGGTAACAGAGGAGTTGATTCTGCAGAGAATCTTTCAAAATATATTTACGAACCATGTATTATCTGTGGGTCAATTTATTTATCCGTATGGTCAAAGCCAAAAGCAAAATTTAACTGCATATATAATTATTTTCTGAATCTCAAAACGATACCAACATAATTTCTGTTAAATTAAATAATTAGATAGCTGTTCGAACATGGCCCTTCAGAAATTGATAAAATAAATTGAAACTCAGTACTGTACTTTCGATAATTTTTAATGATCAAACAAATAAATTCACCATAAAAATTCCTCAAACTAACCGCCTCTACTTTTAAGACAGGCTGTGGCCCTCATGTCGACCTGTAGCTACAAAAAAAAAGTTTGGGGCGCTCGCGTAGTGTTCATGTTCGGACAAATTATGTAACCTACATAAATGATGTAGGTTTTTTTGTAGCTAATATCCTTGCGTGTTAAATCATTGAAAAAAATATAATACCATTTGCCAGTTCTTGTACTATTGCGGATTTACTAAGAAAATCAGTACATTTCTTTACTAAAATTTTTTTAAAGAATTTTTTACGGCATTTTCGAGTTGAATATTTTCATATTGTTCTACTTTAGTAAAAGATTGTATTAAAATCTTTCAAAAAACATTTTTTTGCAATCTGTAGGACCTTTGTGTTCAAAGAAATAGAAACGAAAATAAAAAAGTTAATTTGAAATGGAGGCTACTCCAAAACTAAGGGGGTAAACTTCCTAATGCGGGTGTTTTGTCGATAATATTAGGTATATTTGATGCCCTTAAATTATCGCTAAGTCATGACGAAACACACTGTATAGTTGTTAGTGAGTATATCACTTCATGAGGAATTCTGTGGTTTTAATTGGAAAAATAATTGAAATGAAAATATATTTTTATAATTTATGTATTTATTTATTACGTTTCATGTGCTGTACGTCTGGAGGATCTTGTGTGTCATGTTATTTTTTTTTAATATGTCTACAATAAGAATGTTTTCCATCATTTGTATATAAAAATCTCATCTTAATGCATTATCAACACGTGTGGGTGTTTTAGGTACCATGAATTCTGTACATTGTTTCTGAGATACGAGGTGTTGAAATCAAAAGAAAATTTGTTTTTTTTTTAAATAATTTTCGACATCATACACGGTTTATCTTTTCGTTTTGGTAGGTTATGCATCAAAGTACATTTTTTTTCAATTAAAAATGATTTTCAATTGTCAACAGTGGCATCCGTACATACTTCTGTCTGAAAGAATTTTGGTAGTACGTCAATGCTTCTTCATAAATTTTAAATTATTCTCGTAATCACCACAAAGTACACAGTGAGAATGGTATCTTGAGTTTTTTTACCTGCGAAAAATAGTTTCTAAGATAGAAAATAATCATCTAAGAGAGTTACGAAATTCCTTGATAACCAAAACGTCTAGACATAGATATAGGCAGTTTAGTTCCTCCGTTTTCATTTTTTTGAGTAGAATCATTGAGTTTAAACATATTAGATGTATTCTTAATGGTAGAATTCAATCTACACAAAAGGGATACTCATCACCAGGACCAATTTTCTATTAATGTATGAATTGTAATAATTGGTGACGATATGTCTTTCTTTCTACCCAGTAGATGGATAGTCATAGCGCTTCCGGGGTCAAAAATATTTTCGAAAAACCAATTTTCTCTATGAATTTTTTAGAAACAATGCTTCAATTTATGGTACTTTATTCTGAAATACCCTGTACATTTATTACATTAGATTTTCTGTGCTGTATGTCTTGATGATGTTATATTTCATATTACTATTTTTCGTTATGTCTATATTAAAAATTTTTCATTTTTTGTATATGAATATCTTATTTTATTGCATTATCCTTACCAAAACATTATCCTAGAATAAAATGTGTGTCTATATAATTAAATAATAATTCAATAAATCAAAATCCTTGAACTTCATAGATATTAATCAGTTGAAATTTTTTTTCTTTCAAGCAGTTGAGAAGCTTTTCGACATTCTTTTATATTCCATACAATAATTCACCAAATATAGAGAGAAAACCTCTGAACACTTTTAATTCGCTCACGAATTCAGCTTGTATGTTCAAGTCTCAAATGATATTCTTCCGGAGATAATGTAATTCAAAAAATTTCGAGTTTTATTAACAATTGTATTAGTTTTCAACGTCATTTGAGATCAATTATTCCCTTAAGAAAATTCAAGAGTATATCTCGGAGTCGAAAGAACACATATTAGACGCAAATTATAATTAAACAATGCTTTTGCAATTTTTTGTGAAAACTTTATCATTCTTCAAAGAAACATGTTATCTACATCCCAAATTTTAAGAGTATATTCTGAACAGTTTCTTTAATATATGTAGTAAAAAAGGGGGACAGAATTGATTTTCTGTCAGTTCGAAACCATTTACGTCAAAATATCGTAGGTTTCTAGCGAATAAACAGATGAATCTTTTATTGCTGTAAAGATTTCCAACTCTACAAGTATTGCAGTGGAAAGGTACATTCTTTATAGTAAATTATAGCAGCATTCATATGAATATATTCGGACCCACATATAAATGACAATATTATCATATAACTTGTTTTGAATCGGTGGCGTATTTTTTCATTATTTTTTCTGATCTTTCAAAACATCCTCCACAAATTGTGTTACTATATTATCAAAAGTGGTATTCACTACATAAAAAACTATTATCTGAATCTGAGGCTACAGAGAGAGAAACTCATGAGAAATATTTGCTTTTGAGAATGACCGTTAATGAGACAAACAATATATTTTTCTTTTCTCCTGAATAGGTGTTTCTAAATACACTGGACTTCCCTATAACGAAATAGCTGAATCCGCAAAAAAAATTCGTCATAAAGAAATTTCGTTATTCAGAAAATTGTTTCTATAGTCGGCAATGTCGCGGTCGACTTCAGTGATAAATTTAAGTTCATCATTCAAACTTAAGCACTTTCTTATAGACATTTTCGCACAACTTACACACTAGCGTAATGCTTATATTGAAACCAAACAGCCAGGGGTGTATTAAAACTATTTCAAAAGGATCTCTCGGCCCGCCGTAAAATATTTAGTTTAAGGTCGAGATTTATGAACGTCCGGAAAAATTTCGGGAAAAAAAGCCACTCTTATACCTTCTTACCAGTACCCATTCAAAGAGTGATGTTCTTTGAATATTTCGTCAAAGAGCGAATTTACTTCGTTTTAGAGGGTGTTTTCACACATTTAATTTGGATTCAAGGTGCAATGTCTTGTACGGAATTCGTTATATAGAAAAATTCGTTATAAAGACGTTCATTATAGGAAAGTTTCACTGTTTGTTGAGATATAGTGGTTTTTTCACATGACTGCATTGAGAGTGGTGTTAAACATATACCTATCCAAATATTCACTTAGAATATCACGTAATTATTTTTTAGTTGGATAAAGTTCAAACGTGACGTACGAGCAAGCATAATTAGTGGGGATATCGCCAACCAATGAAATGAATGCTAGCGCGTCAATTCTGATATATTTTGGATCCCGCTGTCTCAAAATTTCGAAGGAACTCAGTGGAATGATCCATCCCTGGGAGATTCCGCCAAAGTTTTTCCCTCTCGGCTTTCTCTTTCTCCAGAAACTCCTTCTTATAGGTACATTTACCTATACCACAAAAGGGTTCTGGGCCAATATGTGACATTCGTGCGCACTCTTTGGCAAGTGTATTGGCCTCTTCGTTTCCTTTGATTCCCGAAGGGCCTGGAACCCAGATTAAAAACACCTTATTTTTCTTTCCTACCTCATTGAGTTAGTTCCGGCACTCCCAGATCATCTTTGAGTCGATGACGTAGGAGATCAGTTCTTCAATAGCAGCTTGGCTATCTGAGTGTTCTAGATTTATATCTAGACATCTTTTGATAGCTAAGATTTCCGCTTGAAAGACGCTCATACAGGAGCCAAGCGACAGTGCACACTTGGTACTTGGCCCATATATCCCAGCGCCACCTCCTATAGAGGTTTTGAAACCATCTGTATACCATTTCACGATATTTTCTTTGAGGTTGTAGTCGGTGTTTTCCCGTTTCCATTCCTCTCTTTTACTTAGCAATGTCCTGAAGTTTTTCTCAGTGTTTACTATCATCAGAGTAACTCGTATGCAATAATGGACAACCGAGAAAATTAAATTTCAATTGACGTTTTTTCCATCGAATCAAAAGTGGAATACAAAGTCTTATACATCGTTGAAAAGGTAATTTTAGGTAGAAAATAAATTTTTTTTAAAATATACAAGGTGCTATATAAAAGGAAAAATTATTGAATGAAGTGACTTTCAATTTTAGTTTGTCTCAGATGAACATGAAATTTTCGAATTTGTGTCTTTCGAAATGGCTGAAATAATCCATTGAAACAGACTTATTGGTACACCCGGTATATAGAACATAGTTCAGCTCATCCAAATTAGAACGTCCGTTTTCCTATACAATCAAGCGCGCAAAAGCTTCCAACTTCACACCAGGGCTTCCAGATCCATTTTTACAGAGAATTCAGTGCTGACAACCGTTGATTAACGACGTTATAAATCATTTCAATTCGTTCTTTACCCCAGATTAACACTCTACAATGTAAGCGGAACGACGCAAAAAACCGAGGTGAAGAAAATATCGCAGAGGAATATTTCTATTTTTGCGGTATTTCAATCACATCCAACGAGTTCTGCAGCCTCTCAACGTCTATTTAATCTTCATCATCCTTTTCGTATCCAGAGGTTCCCAACCTATTCTTGTTCAAGGACCTTCTTAAATTATTCTTGTCAGTAGGGATCACTTTACAGGTTATGAGGGTTTTCCAATAAGAGGTGTTATTTTGAATAGCCCGCGATTTCGGTAGATGTCACGTTTGAAGCTGTCACTTTTTGACATTTGTCAAGTAGAAACTACGCCAATAATAAGAAATGGAATGATACACGCTTCAAGAATGCTTTGAAATTATTAAAATTCACTATAAGAATGGTGAAAATTTGGCAGAGACGGTTCGTAAAACTCGAACTTTTTTGGATCGTCGTGAAGCACCTTGTCGGACCGCAATAAAGAAATTGGTGGAAATATTCGAGCTGTTGGGACAAGTTAGTGATGTGAAGAATAAAACCCGTGCACGTCGCTTAAGAACAGCCGAGAATATTGCTGCTGTAGCAGAAATTTTTGAAGAAAACCCATGTTTGTCGATTCCTCGTCGTTCTTTGGAATTAGGCATTCCACAAACGTCATTACACCGTATTTTGCGTATAGATTTGGGTTTTAAGGCTTATAAAGTTCTGTTAACACAAGAACTCAAGCCGGCCGATCATCAACAACGTGGTGCCTTTGCTAATTGGGTCGTTGAGATGCATGAAAATGATCCGTATTCCATTGAAAAATTATCTTGAGTGATGAGACCTATTTCCACCTCGGTGGCTTCGTCAACAAGCAAAATTGTCGCATCTGGGGCTCGGATAACCCAAGAGTTATTGTTGAAAAGCCTCTCTTTCCTCAACGTGTGACTGTTCGGTGCGGTTTATGGACCTCACTTTTTCGAAAATGAGGCTGGAGCAACAGTTACGGTGAATTGATTGCGGTATCGAGAGATGATAGATCTCAAAATAAAAGGTGATTTTAATGTGTACGAAATTGATTATTAATGACCCATTTTAATTCTCAATTTCTGCCATTGAAAAAATACGAAACTTCTTGGACAACTTCGGAAAAATTTTAGGTAATTTTTGTTCAAAAATAGTTTTAGATATAATTTAGAGGTGAGTGATAGATGCTTTGTGAGATCCAGAGATCTTCATTATCCTGTCCACTATCTCAGTATGACAGAGAAACATCCACAATATATGTGTATAAAACTTTTCAATCATCTGTGTCAACAAATTAAGGTTTTTGGATCTTACAGAGTATATGTTCAAAGCATTGTTGCATTGTTCTTCTCCCCTTAAACAATGTCCAACGCATCAGAGCGTTTTTGTTGAGTTCAGAGCCATATTCATTGAACGAATATTTCAACAGATACAGTAATAGTATATTGTTCGATGAGCGGTAATGCAGGTCAAAACACACGCAGATGAGTTTTGCAACCACTCGCCTGACGGCTCGTGGTGTAATTCATCAAGTGTGTTTTTGAGCATTACCGCGAATTGAATACTATACTTTATCCACGACTTCTTCAGTAAAATTCGAATTAATCTGCATTCAAAAAATTTTGAACAGTTGTCAATAGCGTTGACAACATTTCGTCCAACCGACAACCTCTGTACTCTGTGGTCGGGAATCAAATCAGAGTGTCTAACTCATCAAATCAAGTATGTACCTTCGCAAATTCAAAAATTTACGTTTTCCAAAAATAAATCTGGAATAAATCGCACGAACGTTATCTTGATGGCTAAAATAGATTTCCGGATCGATCCTACTTTTTATTCATTTTTTTGTAAGCAATTTCATTCTTCCTAGGTATTTTTATTAGCGGTGTTATTATAACACTCGCTTTTCGGTTCATAGACATGTCTACGGTTGTGTTATGACTACTATTACACATAGAAATTAGTTTTAATGGAGTGGATACAATTGATTAATCCATGTTTGACGTCCCTCTCTTGCAGTTTATGTAAACTATGTAAAATGCAGAAATATAACTATTATTACAACTAGGGAAATATGAATAGTATATTTCCCGAGGTTGTCCTAGTTACATACTGTAAGGCTCTGCCCTCGGGATGTATAGGCAATCGTGGGAAATGTATTCATATTTCCCGTATTGTAATAAAAAAATTAATATTATATTGTAAATTTTTTATTTAATTGCATTTTTAACATTGCTATGTGCCGTGTTTGTGAGAATCATGGTTGACTGGTTTATTTTTGACGTCTTGTCAGAAATAAAATTATTGAAATAATGTCGAACTACGTCGAAACTCAAGCGGCGAAAGCCCGTGAATTTTTGATTCCCACCAAATCTAAAACTGCCTATAGTAAAGAGTATGAAGGCTTTTAGGTGTGAAAAAGAAAAAGTTTGGTGGACGGTGTCAGCGAAAATATTTTGCTAGCATATTTTGAAGATTTGCTATGTTGCTCTGATTCTTGTTCTTTTAAATGTATTCATTCGATCTCCAGTTGCAGGAATATTCACCAAACATGTTATGGCCAAAATTATCTATGTTAAGATCAATGTAAAATTTGGGGAAACAAAGAATGTCAAATTATTCGATGAAGTAGAAGTATTTGTTAAGAACAAAAATAAAGGATCCGTTCCCAAAGAATCAGCAGTGTTGTCCCGGGAGCAGATCAAGAAATTTTTGGAAATAGCTCCAATGACTTTTTTCTGATGTATAAGGTTGCATATTATCAGAGACAAGACTCTTCTCTGTATTATACTATTTCAGTAAATTGACTTGACGTTTCATATTTCCCTTGGGAAATATGAGTGTGTTATGACATAGTAACTAAGGCGATATGGCTCAATATTGATTCGATCTTGAATCATTTGCGCACCATATTCTTTCTTCTGCGGACCACAGGTTGGGAACCAATGAACTTACGTATACGAATGGCGCTAGGAGTATTAGCGGACGCCAATTTCGCACGGTAGATCTGACGAGCGTCGATAAATTCCTGTTGAGGATTTCTGTGTGAATGCCCCCTAAATGTCAAAGATCGTATCTTGTCTTAGTAGTCGTTAGTTGAAAAAAAAGATGTGGACTGCTTTCGGTTCTGGGACCCCTGGCGAGATGTTGCAAAATACGTGTGAAGAACCTCGGAAGCGGAGTTGCCATATCTTGCTGTCCAAGCCAAAAACTCCCCAAATGGAGGAGTACTATAAGAGTGACCAACAGCTTAAAATACGCAGAAAAACACTTTCTTTTTCCAGCGACTAGTTCGAGACCATAAGTAGCTATATTAATAACCGTGTTGATTACAAGATTTTTCCGACGATCTCAACATGAAGAGTGTATAAATTCTTGATTAAAATACATTCTCATTTTGCACAAGACATACATTTGTCATAATGAAATTTCTATGTTCCAGTAGAGTTTTGACATTTCCCGTAGTGCTTCTGAATACTTCGTGAACGGTTGCCATGAGGATTGCACATTAAAATAGCATGAATTGAGCATTAAAATGGGTCATTAATGATCAATTACATACACATTGAAATCACCTTTTATTTTGAGATCGAAGGAAAATTTCTTTATTTGACAACATTGCTGAAAACATAAGGAAAAACACACGCCTTCTTTTCATCAAGGTAATATTTTCAGAATATGCTTATGAATTATAAGCTTTCGAATGAAAGCTGATACACTACATACAAAATTTAGAAAAGCCCTTTCAGGTGCTTCTAAGCGCTTGTTCATTGGTGGAGCAATGAGGATATCACTTCAAAAATTCGTATAGGACTTGAGATTGGTACTAAATATTGAATTTTCTGTGGTTCAGATGATGCGATCTTCACGAATCAGCATGAATGTTCAGAATATCAAACTTCATTTATAAAATAAATTTCACTCGAATCAGATATCTTGTTATGGAAATATGAAGTTTCTTCTTTTCAATATTCCAATTGAATTTTCTATGGGTCTGTTTACACTATGTCCACAAAATTGTGCATGAGGCTTACTATTAGCATCTTGCATATGACCGCAAAATTTCATTTCGATTGGTTGCGTTTTTCTGAGATATTAGGGAACATATATTCTGAATGGCTATATTTTATGGAACACCCTGTATGATTTGGCTGGTTAACGAACTTAACCGAGGCATTTAGGAGCCTAACTCCCCCAGAAAATCTCAAGTCTCTAGGACACTCCCGTCGAAAGTTAATCGGGACAAATTAACTATAGATGATCCAAAATTATCATTTTTTACTTGGAAAAGTGTATTCTTGAATATTTAAGTTTTCAATTTACATTTCGAGATATTTTTTTCGATTTCGAATACAAAAATACAGGTTAACAATCCAAAACCGAATTCAATACGGGAATTTTCTCGAATTTTTAATCTTCATCATCTCAATCTCGAATGGAAAAGATATGACTAGACGAATCAAAACTGTATTTGATCTGTTGAAAGGTTCAAGTTTTTCAGTTTTTTTCAATATAGCCATTATTATCGAGTAGAATACTGGGTACCTATACTTTTCCTCGACTACTGTAAATTTTTCTTGAAGTTTTTAATATTCGGCATCCGTACTTTTTTAAGGAACTTGACATTGTATATTTTGTAATAAAAGTAGCGATTATATTTGAACTAGATTTGGCCCTCGATTGAGAAGATATTCCCACTCATATTTGTTAGTTAGAGAACTCTAAAACACTGAAGAAATATCAGTTTGCACAATATGATATTATATCTCAATCTATAAAGCATCTAACACCAGTGAATAATTATTCATTATTCACTAGTTACCAATGGGTATTATTATGGCCGAGTAGATTATGAAATAGTGGATAAAAAATTCGTCTAAGAAACGCGAAATTGAATTTTATGGATGTCATCAAAAGAAAAAATATGACTGTACAATTCAAAATTGAGTTTTATGTGAAAAAATAGAATTCCTTTTTCTCCCGATTTAAAATAGCAAAATTTTAATTAAGATGAAGTGCTCCTGCGTGAACTTCCGCACTTATTTATCAGAAGCAAATTGATCTTGAAGAAATTGTTGCCTACAGTAAAACTGAAAAATAATTAAATGAAAAAGAGAATGTAACGTTTCGGTGTCTATATCAGACACCTTCTTCAGACAAACTTGTAAAATCTTCAGAATTGTGTGTTTTTCATTTGCAATCTGATTGACATTGGATGTTGTCAATCAGATCAGAGATGTTGATTTATTTAATTTTGAAATTTCCTGAAGTCATTTCCTTCTTCAATAAATCAATCCAAATACGATCTATTCCAACAGAAAAATTGGCCAAATTAACTACTTCATCTAATAAAATACATGTGGTATCCTTAATTTTCCTTTTATAATTACCTATAAGGTTCCGTCTTTGGATCTTTATGTTGTTCCAGTTCATCATATGATCTCCGCTATTTATACATACATGATCAGCGATTTGTGATCTTGTATAATGTCTCTATCTTTTATGTTGTTCTTATGTTTTCTTATCTCTAATGGTCTTGATGTCTCTCCTGTATAAGATTTTCCACATATACAGGGAATATTGTAAACACAATTTTTTGATTTTTGTGTCTCATTTATTGGTTTCGTTCTGGTTAGAATGGATCTCAAATCATTTTGTGTTTTGAAAACAGTTCTTATGTTGAATTTGGAACCTATTCTTCTTATTTTCTCTGAAAGGCCAATAATATAAGGAATGACGTTCAACAAATTTGGTTGTTCTTGACGGTTTTCTGTTTGTACCTGATCATCAGAGACTGGGAGTGAAAACCTATAAAGTTTTTTAGAAATGAAGAATCCTCCCAGAATAAACAGTGTGTTTGGTCAAGACTTAGCGATAATTTAAGGGCATTAAATATATCGATTGAAATATATTCTGGGAGGATTCTGCATTTCTTAGAAACTTTATAGGTTTTCACTCCCAGTCTCTGAAACATAAATAATTAAAAAATGTTTGATTATGGTGAAGTGCTCCTGCGAAAATCTTTGCACTTATTTGTCAGGAGCAAATTGGTCTTGAAAAAAATTGTTGCCTAACAGTAAAACTGAAAAATGAAACAAATTAAAAGGATATTGTAACGTTAATCAAACATTTTTTAATTATTTATGTTTCAGAGACTGGGAGTGAAAACCTATTAAGCTTCTAAGAAAGGCATTAAATATACCTAATATTATCAACAAAAACACCCACATTGGAAAGTTTACCCTCTTAGTTTTGTAGTAGCCCCCATTTTAAATTTACTTCTTTATTTTCGTTGGCCCTTCCAAATAATATCGATTTCTTTGGTCATAAAGATCCTACAGATGTGAAAAAATGTTTTTTGAAAAATGATACTACAACCTTTCATAGAAGAAGAACAATATGTGAACATTTAACTCGAAAATGCCGAAAAAAAATTCTTCAAAAAAATTTTAGTAAAAAAATTTACTGATTTCCTTAGTAAATCCGCAATAGTACAATTACCAGCACATTGAAGTATAATTTTTTTTCAATGCTTTAACACGCAAGGATATCAGCTAAGTTACATAATTTGAGAGTTATTGCTGTTCGAACATGACCACTACGCCAGCGCCCAAACTTTTTGTTGTTGTTACAGGTCGTCATGAGGGCCACTGCCTGTCTCCAAAGCAGAGGCGGCTTTTTTGAGCAATTTTTATGATTAATTTGTTTGTTTGATCATTGAAAATTATCGAAAGTAAAGTACTGAGTTTTATTTTATTTTATCAATTTTCATAAGGTTCATGTTCGAACAGCAATTACTTTCTAATTATGTAACTTACAGAAATTATGTTGGTACCGTTTTGTAGCTAATATCCTTGCGTGTTAGCTCATTGAAAAAAAATGTTTCTTCAATGTGCTAGTTCTTGTACTATTGCGGATTTAATAAGAAACTCAGTAAATTTTTTCACTGAAATTTTTTCAAAGAATTTTTTTATGACATTTCTGAGTAAAATGTTTTCATATTGTTCCACTTTGATAAAAGGTGGTAGCATCCTCTTTCAAACATTATTTCTTTCACATCTGTGGGACCTTTATGTAAAAGGAAATCGATATTATTTGGAAGGGTCAACTAAAATAAAAACGGAAATTTAAAATAGGGGACACGACAAATCTGAGGGGGTTAAATCCCCAATGTGGGTGTTTTTGTCGATAAAATTAAGTATATTTGATGCCCTTAAATTATCGCTAAATCGTGACCAAACACACTGTATTTTAATTTTATCTGACTAAATAATGCTCTGAATCCATCAGTTCTTCAGGGTTACCAACACGTACAACAAAGTAGATGGCCACTCGACGAATCCAAGGATTACGCAGCATTCTTCGCGCTTCTTTCATTTTATATATTCGCGAATCATCATTGAAACCTTATAACTGGATGGAGGGAACAGAAAGACCTTGAAGAGTTCTTAACCGAGCCAGAAGTCAATAAACGAGAAATTATACTGAACCCAATTATCTTGCTTGAGTTGGTACCTATACATATTTATACACCTTCTTAAGACATAGTCTAGAGCTATTTTTAACTGTTCAAAACAACGAATAAGGCTACTAGCTGTTGACATTTCATAGTACAAATGTGATTAAATCCATCAAATTCAAAATTTTAACATTTAACTAGATGATAAGTTGAGACAGTGGCGGTTCGTTGATAAGATGTGGGTGATGAGAAAACCTGGAGCGGATGCTACAAGCTATCACTATAACTCCTATACAGGGTGTTTCATTCAAAAGTGTTCACCCTCAATAACTCAACAACGAATCAGAATTTGTGAAAACACTCAGACAAGTCGATTTTTGATGACAGGGGGACATGATCTGGACACAAAGCTTGTTTCTGCTAGCAACCCTCTGGAGAGAGTTGCAACCCTATTAGGAATAGGGAAAGTGGGTAGTTTTTTAGCACAAATGAGATGCATGGATTCAAAATTGTATGAACCTGCTGTTTGTGTTCTATAAAGTGAATGTTTCAATTAGTTTTAACGGTATCATAATTCCATAAAAAACACTATGTATCTTTGTGAATATTCACTTTGTAGAACACAAACTGCAGGTTATTAATTTGAAGCCATGCATACGTTTGTGCTACAAAACTACCAACTTTCCTTATTCGAATTCTTGATGAGGATGCAATCCTCTTCAGGGGATTGCTAGTAAAAATAAGCTCTGTATCCCAGATCATGTCCCTTTGTCGTAAAAAATGTCAAACCTGTCTGAGTGTTTTGTGAAATTCTTAAAGGAATGGAAACGGGAATACACCAACTATAACCTCAAAGAAAATACCGTAAAATGGTATACAGGAGCTGGCGCTGGGATATACGTGCCAAGTAGGTACCAAGTGTGCACTGTCGCTAGGCTTCTGTATGAGCGTCTTTCAAGCGGAAATCTCAGCTATTGAAAGATGTCTAGAAATCAATCTAGAAAGAAACTATCAGAAGTGCGATATAGCCATACACTCATGCTCAGTTGCAGGAACGTCCATTAAAATTTAAAGCTCCATTAAACCCTTAATCCTCCATTAGTTCCTTGTAATAATGGAGGATTAAGAGTTTAATGGAGCTTTAAATTTTAATGGACGTTCCTGCAACTGACACTCAGATAGTCAAGCTGCTATTAAAGCACTGAGCTCCTACGTCATCGACTCAAAGATGATCTGGGAGTGCCGGAACAAACTCAATGAGGTAGGCAAGAAAAATAAGGTCTTTTTAACGTGGGTTCACCTCCATTCGGGAATCAAAGGAAACGAAGAGACCAATATACTTGCCAAAGAGGGCGCACGAATGTCATTCATTGGCCCAGAACCCGTCAGTAGTACATATAGGTAAATGTACCTAAAAGAAGGAGTTTTGAAGAAGGAAAAAACAGAGAGGGAAAAACTCTGGCGGAATCTCCTAGGGATGGATCATTCCACTAAGTTCCTTAAGAACTTTGAAACACCAAGATCCAAAAGATATCTGGATCTTGGTAAGAAACAATTACACCTCCTGACTGGCTTTCTTACAGGACACTGTCGCCTCCGGAAGCACCTGTTGAGGATGGGATTATCGGACACTGACTAGTGTAGGTTCTGTGGGGAGGAGGAAGAAACCCTCATTCACCTAGTCACGGAATGCTTTGCCATTGCGAGCCTAAGGAGGGAATGCCTTGGGTGAGAAATTTTTAAGAGTGAGGAACTAGTCCGTTGAAGGCTTCACAAATATTGGATTTCATCAGATCTCTGGAACTGGAAGGCGAGCTGTGAAGGTGTGGTCAAAACAGCTCTGTAAAGGGGCACAAAGACCTTGAGGTCGCAGTGAATTGTAACCCCTTTTTCAACTATAACTAGAAGGAATGTCTTGGGCGGGAGAATTTTGGGCGAAGTGCAAATCTAGGCGCCTTGAACTCTGGTATTAGAGTTCGTCAAGGCTCTGAAACTGGAAGGCGAGCCGTAGAGTAACATATACAAAAAACAGCTCTGACGGAGGACACAATAGATCTTAAGGTCCCAGTGTAATGCAACCCCCTTAATAATCTACAATCTACCTACTTGACAGCTCGTGGGAACGAGTCGCCCCTGGTTAGGACCTGGAAAACAACTTCTTGTGCCTATGGCGACCAAGCCACTTGGTTAATTAAGAAGAAGGATCCGTTCCTTGATCGCTTGACTTTTCATTTCTACTACGGATTAATTCCCCTGTTGTAATGATTTTTCTCAAAGTATCACTTTAAGGCAAGATTCTAACTAGAAAAAACTTGTCAACGTTATTTATCTGTAATGAATGAGTGGGGTAGATCTTGATTTATAATTAACTCGACATATTTCAAACTCATCGTTTTGTAATGAGGAACGAACTGCTAATATCATATAAGTATACACTATACAGGATGTTTGGTCATCATTATTAACGAATATATTGAGGAGCTTTAGAATTATTTAATGTAGAACAATTATATCATAAGTATTTCCCTTTTTTTGTAGGCGGAACACCCATAGAAATATGCTATATAATTTTTATGTATGATAGAAGAGCACAGATGTACATAACTCGAAAGAGAACTCAGCAGAAAACTTATACAGGGTGTTTACTTTTAAAGTGGACAAACTTCAAAGTGATTTGCGATAAAAAAATGCCATATAACACATGTTCAAAATGTTGACGGTTATTCTTCAATTTAACATTTCTTGATTTCACGAAATATTTTGAGTTTTTTCTCTAAAATGATCATTATTCAGTTTTTCTTGTAGTCTCATCAAATTTGACCACATATTCGGAAAGAGCAATAAATTTGCTACAAGATGAGAGAGTCTATGTGCAGAAAACACTCTTATTGCAGGCGTGGTAAGGAGAAGAATATCACGATTCTGAAGTTAACAAAATCAGTCCTATTTTTCTAATGGTTTTTTCGATGAAATATTAATAATTATGCACACGTTTTCTTTTCAGTAAAAATACCTCATTTAGTGTACTTTCGAATGACATATCAACTTTTGTGCTAGCTGCAAATTCTGCGCCCTGATATGGCTAATCTGATAACAAAAAGAGAAAGTCTAAAAATTCCGAACTTAAATTTGCTCTATTTCGAAGCTCTTCGTGATCGAATTTTAATGTAGTTTTTTTAAATATTTTCAAGATACAGGGTGTTGAAGTTTTACTAAAAAAAGTGGTACGCCACTGAGATATTTTAAACTAACAATTATTTTTGAACTCTTCGTTCAATTTGTGATAAAAAAGTCTCTTCTGCTTTTTTCGTGTGGGGTGCCGTTTTTATTGAAGAAAATTAAACATCTCAACGCGTATTTGTCGTTACTTTAACTCAGAGGTTCCCATACTTTTTTTTCTCATAGACCACTTTAAACATTTTGCTGAATCTGGTGGACCCCCTGCAGCTATTACATTTACTAACTTACTTCCAAAACCCGAAAAAAGTATATGTCTATGTAAATCTGTGTTGTGGCTATTATTCAATCAACTATGAGTTAAAAGTTTTCGAAAAAAGGTGAGAATTTATATTGCTTTGATTAAGCTGTGAGTATTGTCATTTAAGCTATGTTTCAAGGCCAGTCTAAAAAGCGTCTTCATCCAACAGTACAAATGTACAAAACCATAGGATTCATGTAGAGGGTCAAGTGAGATAAATCACACCCCCTATGCTCTATTAAGAATTTAGGGGTGATAATCCCTACAGGGTTGAAAAGATCTCGGCTTACACTTCTGCTCAAAATATGTCTACTCCGAATAAACGTTGACCTGTTCCGGCATTTTCTCTGAAGCCATCCTCGTCGCGACATAATTGTTCTGGCAAGTTTTTAAATTGTCACCCTGTATCATAGAGATAGAGATTATATCTCGACGCCCTGTATGGCTCACGATACTACTAGAACGTATTGTTTCAATTCCTTGAACAATGAGTAGTAGGCTACAATGCACAAGTTCTTGTGTATTGCGGGTTGTCTATGGGGCCAATCTATCAAGAGCAGTTTTGCCTTCTACAGTAGTTCTACATAAAAATTACGAAATTTCAAATTTTACGTACTTATAATTTTAAAACCGTTTAGGGGATAAGAATATGATTCCTCTAATTCTATGCCAAATCCGATCATTTAGCAATACTTGTAGAGCGAAATTGTGCGAGGCGAGAATATATTATTTTCACACAAATTCTTCGGTTATATATTTAATTATCAGGAGAGCATACTTACATTACAACCCCTTTATATCCTTGAAGCACTTAAATACACTCACAACAATATCAAAATACTTGAAAAAAAACTATGATAGTAACGAATATAACACAACACCAAAACACACAAAATGGGAGATTTCCAAATCACAGATTAAAATGAACACAGAACAATTGGTATAGAATATAGCTTCTGAGGGGCATCAAGGAAACCTTGGAGTAATCAATATAATCATAAAGAATAACCATAATATTTAATCCAAAATTTATAAGAACCTTCCAGATTGCTATATAACATTGAGCAGCAAGATATTTGGGGCTGCAGTAAAGAATACGTTACTTGAAAAAGCAGCATACTCTGTTGAGTTCTTTTTATTATGTGATAGTGACACCTCATGTAAATTTTGATGAGTAAAATTTGTTTCCTGTGTCTTCAAGTACTTTTTCAGTAAATAAATTAACAGTTTTTTTATATTTTGATACTCCAAACTTTCCAGTTACAGATTTATATTGTACAGGCAGTCCCGAAATTGATTCAACAAAATTTAACCAGTGATTACAGAGACGAAATTAGCCATTTTTGTCCAGTGGCATGCATTTTCGGAATTATAGCGTCCGGAATTTCACCTGAAATGAAATTCTTTCTTCCATATCTCAGGCCTCAGCTGTGCGAACACCCTGTATAATCTGTCAATTCGGTGATACAGAAAACAGTTTCGCCAACCAACATTTTTCAATGCAAGTATCACTGAACGATATTATTTGTGGTTATTTTAATGTGTACGAAATTGAGCATTAATGACCCATTTTAATGCTCAATTTTTTTTAGCCATTTTAATGTGCAATCCTCATGGCAACCCTAGGTACACAAAGTATTCAGAAGCACTATAAGAAATGTCATAACTCTACTGGAACATAAAAACATAGAAATTCCATTATGTCAACTGCATGTCTTGTGCAGAATAAGAATGTTTTTTATCAAGAATTTATACACTATTCATGTTGGGATCGTCGGAAAATTCTTGTAATCAACACGGTTATTAATCTAGTGACTAATGGTCTCGAACTATTAACGCGTTCGCTCCGCTCACGCATTAAAATATCTTGACCATTAGTCGCTGTCTTTAATAACCTACTTGATTAAATAACTAATAATACTTATGAAAAAGCTCATTCTCACACTCCTTTCAAAATTCTCCACTTCTTGGTAGAGTCCGTTCACGAAAGTTTAAGCCGTCGGTTGGCCATGGAAATTTGGCATATTCCACTGTATATATTAAAATTTTCGGTTATGTTGTTTATTTTCTTGTCGGATTGATACGCAATGTTGTCAATATTACATATTGATATCTCGCAAATTCGTCGAACGAGGCCGGGTACATTCGGCAACGTTGACTTTATTTTACATTATGACAGCAAATACTGCCAACTTAAGATAAATAAACAAACGCCTACTATGCGCTCAAACTTTCGTGAACGGACTATATTTATGAATTTTGAACTTCGTGGACGAATATCAAGGCCTTCTACACTATTATAAATCCAAATCTGGATCAGAGTTATAGATTTGCACACTAATACATAAAAAATCAGAATAGAAGAGACAAGTATTTCAACAAAAGATATATTAACTAGAAATTTAGAACAATTATAATGAAGAATCATTTCTATAAGATCGATAGAGTATTGGAAAAAAAAGGTGTCATAAATTAACTTGTTCGGCAAGTTGGAACTTCGTGCATTCCTAATTGTCCTTGGTAAAATTGATTAGATAATCTATAACCCATACTCGCAAGCATGGTCTCAAAAGGATCTATCGACATTCTCTGTTGGTTGTCTTCTACTACTGTAGGAAGATTTTTAACCACTCTCGGGTTGATTTGGCCATCCTACGAATAAAAAACATCAAGATGAAACCTCGGAAATAACAAGAACAAAAATGATAATTTTTGAAGCAATGGGTCAAACTCGAAGAAGAAGAAATAAAATCCCGAAATTTTAATTGTAAGTCACTAGTTAAAGTTCACTGCGACCTCAAGGTCCATTGTCTGCGACCTCAAGGTCAATTGTGCCTAGTGATGTAACGAATGTCATATTTTATACATTCGCGAATGCGAATTCGAATGCAAATGTCTGCTACTGACATTCGCGAATGCAAATGCGAATGCGAATGTAGAAGTGTTCAATAAGATAAATAAGTGTTATTTTTCGAGGAAGAAGTATGTATTATGTTTGAGAGTTTTTACATTTCTTGTTCGTTTAGATTATATTTATAATTTGATGTAGAAGAATATAGTTTTCGATTATTTATCATATTTTTGAGTTTTATTCAAGATGATGATTATTTAAACATTCAAAAGTTATATAAAGAAAGACTGATAAAAGTTTCATAGATTCGTTTTTGTTGGTTTATATTGCACTCAATTTTGTGTTATAAGTTTTTTTCTGATATTCATATTCGTAAAACATTCGCAGAAATTTTGCGGATGCGAATGCATGCAAATACGAATATTCGAAAATATGCGAATGCGAACGCGAATGCGAATATTCGTTACAACTCTAATTGTGCCCCCTTACTGGCCACACCCTTTACAGATCGCCTTCCAGTGTCAGAGATCTGATGAAATCCAATATCTGTGAAGGCTTCAACGAAGCTAGTTCCTCACTCTTACAAGATTCTCGCACAAGGCATTCTCTCCTTAGGCTCGCAATACCAAAGCATTCCGTGACTAGGTGAATGAGCGTTTCTTCCTCCTCCCCACAGAACCTACACTCGTCAGTGTCCGACAATCCCATACTTTACAGGTGCTTCCTGAGGCGACAGTGTCCTGTAAGGAAGCCAATGAGGAGGTATAATTGTTTCTTACCAAGATCCAGATATCTTTTGGATCTTACTGTTTCAAAGTTAGTGGAATGATCCATATCCGGGAGAATCCGCCAGAGTTTTTCCCTCTCGGCTTTCTCCTTCTCCAGAAACTTCTTCTTATAGGTACATTTACCTTTACCACAGAAGGGTTCTGGGCCAATGAGTGACATTCGTGCGCCCTCTTTGGCAAGTGTATTGGCCTCTTCGTTTCCTTTGATTCCCGAATGGCCGGGAACCCAGATCAAAAAGGACTTCATTGTTCTTGCCTACCTCATTGAGTTTATTCCGGCACTCCCAGATGATCTTTGAGTCGATGATGTAGCAGCTTGACTATCTGAGTGTATGGCTAGATCGCACTTCTGATAGTTTCTTTTTAGATTTATATCTAGGCGTCTTCCGATAGCTAAGATTTCCGCTTGAAAGACGCTCATACAGGAGCCTAGCGACAGTGCACACTTGGTACCGGGCCCGTATATCCCAGCGCCAGCTCCTGTAGAGGTTTTGGAACCATCTGTATACCATTTTACGGTATTTTCTTTGAGGTTATAGTCGGTGTATTTCCGTTCCCATTCCCGATGCTGAATGTGTTTTATAATAACCATAATTCAAGAATAACAATAACGAATTATTAAAAAACTTCAAGAGACCGGTTCGGTGGAAGATCAAAAAAGTGAAAAATACTATGGTAGCGGTCATTCACGAGAAAATACTGATTTGGTTTGTGAAAGTGTTGCTGAAGACACTAAAATACCCATTAAACAACGTTCACAACAAGTTGCACTCAGTGGGTCCAACAACATTGCGTATTTTACACTAGGATTTAGCTCTGAAAGCATATAAGGTTCAAATAATACAGGAACTGAAGCCATTAGATCATTTAAAACGCCGTTCATTATCAATTTCATCAATGAACAACTAGCTGATTGTCAATTGGCCACCATGATCGTGTTATTTGACACTATTGGTCTATTTTCTTTGGGGTTATGTGGAATGCCAGGTATATAATAATATGTAATCTACAATCGATTCTTAAACTAAAGAATGCAATTATTAGAGACATTAGTGCGATAGACCCTGAATTATGTCAAAATGTCATTGAAAATTTTAACAAAAGAGTGGACGTCTGTAGACATTTGACAGATATTATTTTTCATAATAAAGTGTCATAACTGATACTTCAATTATTAATAAAAATTTTTCAAAATAAAGGTAAATTATGTGTTTCATTTATTCTTAAAAGAACCGCGCAATTCGAAAAGCCTTCATAAAAAGATGATGGTAAAATTGAAAATTACCTCGTTTTCAGGAGACCAAAGTTTAACAACAGGATCAATACCGCTGGAGGCAATAAAACAAGCTGTAGGATGGGGCTGTATGCAATTGACTATGGATACGTCCCCCCAGAGAGCGTTCACTATATCACCAGTATGTTTATCCCATATAAATATGACTCCTTCATCTGAACCAGCACAAAGGTAATTTCCTTCTTCCCCTGAAACAAAAATCAATTTATTTCCAATAATCGTCTTTGAAAATACAACAAGAATCAATTCAGTTCAAGGGTACGAATTTTGCAGAAGCTTTAGATATTTGCCAAAGTTGTTTCTCAGGTACTGTCTTGTTTTTGTTCAATAATATGATAGTTATTATTTGAACTTGTTTAGTTTTAATCAATTTATCCATTATTGCATAATGATAATAGTCTTCATTTCATATAATTAGTTTGATCTCTACAATTTCGCTTTAGCTGTTGGGAAAGCAGAATTCGATAGGTGGCGCTCTGAAATGTCAATGTCATCTTAGCAACGAGTAAAACAAATCAGATACCGTATAAGCCCTTCGATATTTAAGTGGTTTTATTTTGATGATTTAGTTATTTTCAGTGTGTGTTTTGTAAAACTTTTGCTTTTTCTTTGTTTGTGCTTTAGTACTTTGTGTTGTTAAACTAAATTTTGACTCCTAATATTTTTATATTTGGAGTAATAGGTATGGACTATGGTTGATGTTTGTGAAAAGTACAAAAAACGTTCAATGAACTGTTTAGTTTAAGGTCTAATTTCGTGTTTTTATTTCATTTTTGGTGTAGTGATATCTACAAAAGTTGCAGGGAAGGTACCTTTCTATTGAGTATTAATTTAAATTAATAATACCGACTTATTTTCTCTTTGTTTTAAGAACTATGGATTATACACTGAGTTACTGAGTATTCAAAGTTTATTTGAATTTGTAAATGCTGAACCTTCTTCTAGGTGCATAAATGAGGGACAGGCAGTTTTAAATGCTGGTCATATATTTTTGAATGGTATAGAGGAAAGAACTACTAGAATTCTCAGTCCTACTCTTTGGTTGTTTTCGTTATCTGGAACATACTTCGTGGCTTGAATGTGGTAGTTTTAAGGAAGGTACTGCACTTAAAAGAAGATACTTTTTCTTACTAGGACCTGAAGAATATGTTACTCATTTATTTCTCCCTAACTCCAAACGCATTTTCAATATTTACCATTCTTCCCATGGGAGGAAATTTATGGAAAGATAAATGATTTTTCCCTTTATGGCTAGTGCAACCAAATACAGAACAGTTTCGATTATCCGGCGACATAATTCACAGTATAGAACTTTGAAAAAGATACACGAAAAATCAAACTTGATCTGCAATGAAGACAGAAAATAGAATAAAAACAATGCAGAACGAATTGATTTACTCGTTGCTCCAATTACAATTTTTTCCGCCAGAGTACTTTCACAAATTTAACCCAAAGTCTAACCTTTTGAAAAAACTGATAACTAGGAGAAAAATATAAAACATAAAAGGAGTTTTAGCGCCACATGATGATTGTGGACATTTGACGAATATAGTCTGTTCACAAAAGTTTGAGCGCATAGTCGACGTTTGTTTATTCATCTGAAGTTGGCAGCATTTGCTGTCATAACGTAAAATAAAGTCAACGTTGCCGAATGTACCCGGCCTCGTCCGACGAGCTTGCGAGTTATCAGAGAACTCTATGTAATATTGGCAACATTGCGTATCAATCCGACAAGAAAATAAAAAACATAACCTAAAATTTCAATATACACAGTGGAATATGCCAAATTTCCATGGCCAACCGACGGATTAAACTTTCGTGAACGGACTATAAGTACTGTGACATTTCTAATAATGAATACAAGCTTCATCGAAGCATTGAATTTGAAATAATCAAAACTATTTAAAATAATATCAAAATGCAACATCTCTTCAGCACATCTCGTAGTGCTTGAATGAAACTTAAGTATCTTTACTTCACTATGCCGACGATTTTAAATACAGTTTAACTCACCCAAAAAATTAACCTCCTTTATATCAGTCGTAGTGTTACAATGTCCCACAAATCTGCTCCTATAATCGATTGAACTCTGTCTCAGGACCTTTTCTTGAGGATCGATTTTGTTCTGTCCATCTCCATTTTTATCTGCGGATAAAAATTTTATCGTTCCACATAAATCGATGTAATCTTGCAAAGTTCTCAGTTCAGGGAACTTAGAGACAGCGTATTTCGCCCAGTCACTGGCCTCTTTCGGCCATTTCAAAGTCACTAGACATTTAATGAGACCTAAATGTACTTTCAAGTCGTCGGGACAGTGCTGAATTAAGTATAGGTAGTCCCTAAGAGCAGCGTACGTATCACCCATCCTGGAAATAAGTTGAATGAGTAATCGGCCTTATTCTCTAGCTCTGATCAAAATGTAGCTATTTAGACCAAGCAATAGAGCTATCGAAAGGTGGATTTCGTGACAAAAATACTACCTGAAATCTGACTGTGCAGTCATGCAATAGGTAGTTTCTACATGTTTTTCATGATAAATTCCACTCCTGAATCGTCTTAGGTTTTTTTTGAGAAGCGAAAAATAGCCAAAAAAATCCAAAATTTTGCTTTTTCGCTTATAAAACGTGAAGTATTGATCTGATCGAAAAGCTGTTCAGGCACTTTTTGTAGAGAATTCAAAAACAAAAAAAATGAGGGGTGACACGTCTCAAGCGGATAATTAGTTTCCGAGAAAAGTCCAAAAAACTGGAAAAAAACATCAATTTTTCGAAAATTCATAACTTGGTCAATTTCTGAGATGAAGCGTAGTTGTTCTGAATTTAAGTAGTTATTAACATATACTTTATTGGTGCACAATTACAAAGCTGTCGGATGAATAGTTTTTGCACAATCGCAGTTTTCCGAATTCGACGTACTTTTTTCAAGAAGGTCGTGATACTCGGCTACTTGTCGGATTTGAATTTTACAAAAAGCATTTTAAAGAAGAAATAAAATTCTTCAAATCGTTTATTCTCTCGATACCGACCGATAATGTTTAGTGGGTGAAAAACGGCGTCAAACAGGAGCAAAAAGGCTCGAATGCATCAAACTAGTCGCGGAGTGGGAGTCGCCCGCTACGCGACGCGCGAAAGATACAAGTACTGCGTTCGGCAATTACATCGGACGTGTCGGATTGCTCGAAATCGTTCGGTAATTGCGTCTGGATGTAGGGGAGGTAAATCTGTTTCGTTCGGTAATTGACATCTGGACCGTCCGGATGAAATCTTTTTGCTCGGCCTCGAGAGACGGAGGAGAAGTTAATGTGAGGTTAGGTGTTACTTGTGTTATAAACAACAACAACAAGATAATCTACCTAGTTTTTATTTGTTCGCTACGGATTGCTGTATGTTCTGTATTTATTGCTGGCCGATTTTGAAATGGATTTGCGAGAAGAAGAGCAACAAAAATATACAAAATCTGCGTAAGTGAGGATGAATTTACTCGATTTATTAGACAAAGGAAATGAGTGTATAGAGAATAGATAATCTTGAAGAAGTGATGTAATTTTTATATTGATTTGAAATACATATGTATTAAGAAACTTGTAGTTCCTATCTAAGATTAGGACGAAATTTCAATAAAAATAACTTATTTAATTTAGCTAAAAGTATGTTTTATTATGTTCTGTTATTAATGCTATCCCTGGATCTTCTTGAAATCCTGACATTTCTATCAAATCCAATTCACAAACTGTGAATTTCTCTCTTTCGAAATACCTAATTTTATTTTCACAACAGATCTGGAATTCGAATTTGATAGCACAATAATTATAGATAAATATATTAAATATCAATAACTAACATCTGCAAAATGATTTTTTCATTTCAAACGGTCCAGGAAAAGCTTGGAAAATGTGGTTTATAGTTGTAAACAAATACCAAAACAATCCTAAGACGTCGATTTGTCAGTTGTCAATCTGTTAGCTCTAGATCGTTCGACAATTCCAGATTTGTCAGACATATCTGCAGTCACGTGACAAAAAATCTGTCCGATCTGGAATGTAATTGCCGAACGCGTCTAAAGGTATACAGTTTTCCCCTCGCGTAGCAGGCGACTCCCACTCCTCGACTAGTTTGATGCATCCGAGCCTTTTTGCTCCTGTTTGACGCCGTTTTTCACCCACTAAACATTATCGGTCGTTATCGAGAGAATAAACGATTTGAAGAATTTTATTTCTTCTTTAAAATGCTTTTTGTAAAATTCAAATCCGACAAGTAGCCGAGTATCACGACCTTCTTGAAAAAAGTACGCCGAATTCGGAAAACTGCGATTGTGCAAAAACTATTCATCCGACAGCTTTGTAATTGTGCACCAATAAAGTATATGTTAATAACTACTTAAATTCAGAACAACTACGCTTCATCTCAGAAATTGACCAAGTTATGAATTTTCGAAAAATTGATGTTTTTTTCCAGTTTTTTGGACTTTTCTCGGAAACCAATTATCCGCTTGAGACGTGTCACCTCTCATTTTTTTTGTTTTTGAATTCTCTACAAAAAGTGCCTGAACAGCTTTTCGACCAGATCAATACTTCACGTTTTATAAGCGAAAAAGCAAAATTTTGGATTTTTTTTGGCTATTTTTCGCTTCTCAAAAAAACCTAAGACGATTCAGGAGTGGAATTTATCATGAAAAACATGTAGAAACTACCCATTGCATGACTGCACAGTCAGATTTCAGGTAGTATTTTTGTCACGTAAAAAACCTCTATTGCTTGGCCTAATTGTATCATATTGCTGGCAATTATCAGTGTAAACCAACTGTTACTACCTTCACAATATAATCGTCCTAGCATCAACTCTGGTTGAATCTCATAAAGGATTTTCCAATAAGAGGTGATTTTGAATAGCCCGCTATTTCGGTAGATGTCACGTTTGAAGCTGTCATTTTTTGACATTTGACAAGTAGATACTACGCCATTAATAAAAATGGAACGATACACGCTTCAAGAACGCATTGATATAATTAAAATTCGCTATAAAAATGGAGACAATTTGGTAGAGACGGTTGGTAAAACTCGAACATTTTTGGGTCGTTGTGAAGCACCTTGTCGGACTGCAATAAAGAAATTAATGGAAAAATTCGAGCTGTTGGGGCAAGTTAGTGATGTGAAGAATAAAACCCGTGCACGTCGCTCAAGAACAGCCGAGAATATTGCTCCTGTAGCCGAAAGTGTTGGACAAAACCCAGGTTTGTTCATTCTTTGTCGTTCTTTGGAATAAGGCATTCCGCAAACGGCATTACACCGTATTCTGCATGAAGATTTGGTTCTCAAGGCTTATAAAGTTCGGTTAACACAAGAACTCAAGCCGGCCGATCATCAACAACGTCGTGTCTTTGCTGATTGGGTCGTTGAAATGCATGAAAATGATCCAGGATTCCATCGAAAAATCATCTTGAGTTATGAGGCCCATTTCCACCTCGGTGGCTTCGTCAACAAGCAAAATTGTCGCATCTGGGGCTCGGAAAACCCAAGAGTTATTGATGAAAAGCCTCTCTACCCTCAACGTGTGACTGTTTGGTGCGGTTCATGGTTGCGGCAGAGTCATTGGACGTAACTTTTTCGAAAATGAGGCTGGAGCAACAGTAACCGTGAATGGATTGCGCTACCGAGAAATGATTAATGATTTTATATGACCGAAATTGGATAGTAGTGTTATCTCTCGAAGAAGTGATCACAAATGGCCGCCAAGATCTTGTGATTTAACAGCTTGCGACTTCTTCCTCTGGGGCCAAGTGAAAGAAAAGGTCTACGCCAATAGATCAGCGTCGATTCAAGACCTCAAAGATGGAACTTGTGAGGCTATGGAGGACATAGGGCAGCCACTTTGCATTTTGGTTATGGAAAATTTCATTAATAGGATATGGTCCTGTAAGTGTGGTCGTGGTGGTCATTTGCCAGATGTTAATTTCCACCATTAACGGCATAGCTTCTTCTTTATAATGAATAAACATCCGATCATTTATCGATTGAAATATATTCTGGGAGGATTCTGCATTTCTTAAAAACTTTATATTGACAACTTTAAATGTCAATCAGATTGCAAATGAAAAAATACACAATTCTGAAGATTTTACGAGATTTTCTGAAGAAGGTGTCAGATATAGACACCGAGACGTTACATTATCCTTTTAATTTATATCATTTTTCAGTTTTTACTATTAGGCAACAATTTTTTCAAGACCAATTTGCTCCTGACAAATAAGTGCAAAGATTCTCGCAGGAGGACTTCATCTTAATTAGAAATTTTTTAATTATTTCTGTTTCAGAAACTGGGAGTGAAAACCTATAAAGTTGTTAGGAAATTCGATCATTTATATTGAAAAATGGCATTTTTCTTTGAATATCAAAATAACAACTCTTATTGGAAAACTCTTTAGTATATACTAAGAAGAATATTCCACATTTAACAAATACGTCCACTTTATTTCGAACAATTCGTGAAAAGTATAAAATTTATTATGACTAAATATCACTCACCAATTTCTTTGAAAAAGTTTCTCAGCTCTATTTAAATATTCACAAAGGCATGTTGGTGTACTCATCATTGTGCTATCATCACCCCTTGCAGAATTGTCCTGAAATACACAAATTATGTTGATATCATTAGAAACAGCATTGGGCCATCGTAGATCAGATGAATATGTATTTTGTTGTGTTTTTACTCAATTAACTTAATTGTTATTACTATATTTGTTCATAAAGATAAAGGAAATGATTCAAAATATTTATTTAATCAACTAGGTTATTAAAGGCAGCAACTAATGGTCAAGATATTTTAACGCGTGAGCAGAGCGAGTTTCTTATATTATACCGGTTTGGAAATTCACATCTGAAACATACGATATACAATGCATCAGACAGAGAATTCTTCCGTCCAGTTGCACAGATGAATAGTCCAGACAATCACGTGCTGTAACACACTGAATTCCGTTGTCTCATTTCAATATTCTAGTCCTGTCTCTCTCTTATCGTTGGGAGGAGCATAATTTATTAAGTATGGTAGGCAACAGTAAATACTTGAATCAAGTATTACAGGCAGCCTGACAAATTAAATAATTCTATACGTGTACTGCAGGTTCCCTACCATACTGCGATAAAAGAAAGACAAGACTTGGTTATTGCAATAAGTCAACGAATTCATTCAGTTACAGCACGTTATTATCTCGACTATTTATCTGTGCAACTAGACGGAAGAATTCTCTGTCTGATGCATGTATATCGTATGTTTCAGATGTAAATTTCCAAATCTGTATATGTATCTATTCGATACATACGTATCAAATAGGTTTTAATAACTTACCAAAGATTCACAGCAAGGTTGGTAGAGATTTGTTCTTCTCGAAGTGTACTCAACTGGGACAAGTATTTCATTAATGTGTTCCGAGCTATTTACATCGAAGAGGTAGATCTGTTCTCCTCCCATATTAACCAACATCTCCGTTCCAGCAGAGTTGAACGATATATATGTTGCAGCCAACTTAAAATTCATCAGGCTAAAATTTTCTTTTGCTAAGTGACCAGGTGAATAATACTGCACACAATTTGTATCGGTCAATATTGCTGATGATCTTTTGAGAGAATCTATGGAGCAACTCTTTTTCAGCTATAAATAATTCAAAATTAGAACTATCTTGAAATATTTTTGAGTATAACCTCAATTTATGAACTTACTTTCACAGAAGTCACTGCAACTTTCCTTCTATCATATAATCGTACAAAACAGTCATTTACCCCGACTGCTATGTGATTAGGATTTGTTGGATTCACCTGAATGCATTTCACTTCTGTTGCATAGCTCAAATCAACAAAAACCTTTGCTTGCTCTTTACAGTCATGAGGCTCTCTCATGTCGTACTGTCTAAAATCCATCAGAAAACATTTAAAAACAGATTGTGGGGGAAGAACTAATAGTCTAAGAGCCCGTGAACCCCAGACCTTCGTTATTTTATAAAAGCTGAAAACTTGTCTACGCATGCTCCCAACACAGGTAAGAACGATGGACCATTATAAAGTTTGGGTTACCCTGGCTTGGCAGGTAATTGGTATTAAAGGAGTGTAAAATACTGATCTAAATTCATCAAATAATAAAGTGTGAGTTTTTGGTATAACCTTCAGAATATCATTAAAAATCACGTCAATTATTGCCAGACACTTAATATCGTGGCAACCCCTTGCCAGACACCCTTAATGTTCATTAAATTATATGAAATTCTACTTACGTTACAGTATGAAAGCTGATTTTTATATATAATACTTGGGTAATAATTAGATAATGTTTCCTCATTAGCCAGACATTTTTTATAGTTCCAACCCTTTGCCAGACAAGCATATAGTTTAGCTGCAGGTGCGAGCGCGAGACAGTATATATGAGTGGGTGCAAATAAATTTTTTGGCACAGATTTATATAACTAATCATTCAAGTGAATCTCAAAAACATCTGAAGAAAAGACATTCGATGCTACAACTAAATTAAATGGTTAATAAAATAAATTAAAATTTTTAACAATTTTATTTAGTTGTAGCATCGAATGTCTTTTCTTCAGATCTTTTTGAGATTCTCTTAAATGATTAGTTATATAAATCTGTACCAAAAAATTTATTTGCACAAGTCATTATAATCATAATATATAATATACTCGCAACTGCAGCTAAACTACAAGCTTGTCTGTCAAAGGGTTGGCACTATAAAAAATGTCTGGCTAATGAGGAAACATTATCCAATTATTACCCAAGTATTATATATAAAAATCAGCTTTTATACTATAACGTAAGTAGAATTACATATAATTTAATGAACATTAAGGGAGTCTGGCAAGGGGTTGCCACTGTAGTAAGTGTCTGGCAATTAATGACGTGATTTTTAGTGATATTCTGAAGGTAATATCAAATAATCACACTTTATAATTTGACGAAATACCGTTTACCTGCCAAAGCCAGGGTAACCCAAATTTCATAATGGTCCATCGTTCTTACCTGTGTTGGGAGCATGCATAGACAAGTTTTCAGCTTTTATAAAATAACGAAGGTCTGGGGTTCACGGGCTCTTGCTCTATAATTACTTACAGTACCAATCCATCTTCACCAGCTGACCAAAACAACATCGGTTGGTCCGGACATGTAGCTAATCTTTTGACCCTTCCAATATGACATGAACACTGAAGAAGTGGGGTTTCTTTTGAAACAGCTTCATTCACATTTTGCACTATAACTCTACAATCACCAGCAGCTGTTGCTATGATAGAATCATTAGTGTCCAAAAACTAGAAATGTCACAAACATGATTTTGTTCTCACAGCAAGAAATCAACGTATTATGATAAAATGTCAAAAAATATATGGCATGAACTTACTTTGACAGAAAATATATTTCCAACGTGAGGAGTAGGTATTACTTCTAATTTCTTGTGATGAAATGGATCCCAATAAATAACATTTGTATCATCAGATCCTGAGGCTAAATGTTTTCCATCTGCTGACCACTGTAAGCAATTGACACATCCCTGATGTCCTTTCAGCTCATGTTCAAGTCCTAATCTTTTCAATAAATGTTCCGTGAAATGGCATTGTTTTTGAACGACACTGGCGTATTCAGGATACACTTCCCTGCGACTCAAAAGTCTTAAAACATCGTGATCTTTCTTCCATTTTTTCGCTTTCCTTTCCATCTGCGAATTGTTCGGAAAGATAAGGGAATAAATCAGACGATCTCACCTTTCAATCCACTCATTAAACTGGTTGAAATATAAATGTATATATTAAAACTGCCCTATTTTGAAAATAACGAAGCTATTTATTTTTGTTTTTGTTTGTAAAATGCTTAAATTGATATAAACGACCTTGAAAAGAGGATTTTCAAATGACACTGACAGCTGTTATCTATCATGACATCTCACGTCAGACGAGAAATCGTTTTTCTTCTTCCCTGAAGTCTAGAGTGGCCTCTAGGATATTATTTAAAGTTTAATCGGTAAAAATTACATATAAATATATTCTGTAGTTATTTTAAGTTAATTTAAGAATAAAATTTTTCAAATTTGTGTGAAATGTATCTCACTAATTCAATATTTCTTGAAATAACGTAGGGTGACGTCATACGTCATTATCAAAACCACAGATCATTACTTTAATTTTTAATTATTTTGTTCTTTGACTTTTTCAAAAACAGTTTTTTGGGGTGAAAATGTAAAGAAAATTTAGTTTTGTTTATTATCCTTTTGTGAAATGAAAATGTTGGTTTCAAATCATTGTGCTGAATAGAATAATAATGCATGAAAAATAATCAATTTAATGCGATAAATATACTATAATAATAGTGGGAAAATTTAATTGGAAAGCATAATCATATTATTAATAATCTGTGAACTAATGTAATCAATACTATCAGTTACTTTTTCCATGGCAATGTATGAATCAACGTTCTCATGTTTGTTTGCTATTAGAACTCCTTCAATCTGATCAATCCTTGCAACAATATATTCATCTGCAATAGAAGTAACCAGTAAATTTTCAGTCTCTTCATAACTAATTCCAAGGTCTTTAGCTATGCTAGTCAACTTCAAACGATGATATGGCTGGAAAAGTCTCAAGAGAACTTTCAATCTGACACTTTTGAGAAGTTCCGCTATATGTTCCATTATAAAATGATCCCCCATCAAAGATTCCTTGTTATCCTGATAGATACGTTCGAATTCTCTCATATCATGGTTCTGAAACGCAGAAATTAAATCCATCATTGGTTTCAGCTCTATTTCGTGCTTGTACGGTTTAGCTTCTTGAGAATCAAAGGGGTTGATATCTGACTTAAGAAGCATACTAGTTAAAATCAGGTATTTCAAGCATTGGATTCGTTTAGGTGAACCAGATTCATCATAATTTTTGAAGGCTTCAAAGAAATCAGTGTAAGCTTTTTCGTAGTCTCCTGATCTTAAATGCATCTTTCCTCCACATTCTCTTATGACACTCATTATAAGGGGATGAGGAATTGCTGATTTGATGTGTAAAGATTTCTCGTAGAGTTTCTTAAGTTGTTGATGATTCTTCAGTTCAGTGTACAATTGAATTTCCAAAGCGTATATGGATAAAACTTGGGCCCCTTTGTGGGAATCGACAAAGGAACAATCGGAGACATTAGGGGAATATTCACAAGCTTGTTTCAGTTGTTTTATGATGTTAGTTAGTCTGCCGAACTCGCCTCTCTCAAGATAGACCAAACCAAGTCTATAGTTGGTCTTGAACCACAACCTGTCGTTTTTCGCCAATTTCAAGGCTTCCAAGGTTGTCTCGTAAAACTCCTTCAACACATCGAAATTACGAGAATTAGATGTATAATCTAGGATTGAGTTGATAGATTTCTCCCCGTGGTTCTTTGTTACCGATTGGTTGATATATCTCAGGAGTTCTTTGTACCTCCTCATTGTTTCTTCGTAATTTTTCAGTCGGAAGTTGATTTTGACCATTTGTTTCAAGGCTTTGAAGCCCCAGATCGCCTTTTCTTCGCCTTGAAGGTCTAGAACCCGTTGGAATGCATCAAGAGCTTGCTTCGGGTCCTCTTCTTTGGTAGTTTTTGCTAAATAGTATTGGTTCTCAAGGTCGACATCAGGTTCTGAAGTGCTTTCTTCTGAATATTCAAGACCGTAGTCACAATCTTCATCGTAGCTTATGTCGTCCATATTTCGAGCTACTGTATTTTTCTTCCTAGGAACTTTGAAGTATTTGATGTTAGTCTGGATGCAATATTCGAATCGAATTAGTTCTGAAAAGAAAAACTAATTAACTTTGATAAGTCATTATATCGCTTATTCATGAATAATTTTATTTTTCGGTTTAAATTTTAAACCGCCCCTCAAACTTTCAAGGTTTAAGATTGTTACTTTCGGAAGTTATCGTGTTTACTCTTTTGAAATGTTGTACTTTTCAACTTTAACACAATCAAATTAATGTAAACCTGACAAATCGCACAATTCTTGACAATTAATGATGTGTATACTCCGTTCACGAAATGTTGAGCCGTCGGTTGGCCATGGAAATTTGGCATATTCCACTGTGTATATTAAAATATAAGGTTATGTTTTTCATTTTCTTGTCAGATTGATACGCAATGTTAATTGTCAATATTGCATAGAGTTCTCTGATAACTCGCAAGCTCGCCGGACGAGGCCGGGTACATTCGGCAACGTTGACTTTATTTAACGTTAAGACAGTAAATACTGCCCACTTCAGATAAATGAAAAAACGCCTACTATGCGCTCAACCTTTCGTGAACGGACTATAAGATTAAACAAACAATGTTATCGTCCGGAACCCAAAATGAAAAAAAAAGTGAAGCCCATGTTTTTTAGCTTACAGCTTGTGCGGAGCTTTTTGGGCAGAACCCTTGAATAAAGTGGTTCTTAATTCAAAGGGCAGGACAGGATTTCCTTATCACAGCGTAAAACTTATAGTCCGTTCACGAAAGTTTGAGCGCATAGTAGGCGTTTGTTTATTTATCTGAAGTTGGCAGTATTTGCAGTCCTAACGTAAAATAAAGTCAACGTTGCCGAATGTACCCGGCCTAGTCCGACGAGCTTGCTAGTTATCAGAGAACTCTATACATTTTTGACAACATTATGTATCAATCTAACAAGAAAATAAACAACATAACCTAAAACTTTAATATAGACAATGGAAAATGCCAAATTTCTATGGCCAATCGATGGCTCAACCTTTCGTGAACGAACTATAGTCTTTGGAATTCATTTTCTTCCCGAAATGCAAAAACTACAGACATTCTACTGAAACTATAGTAGCCAAGAGGCTGTTCAGTTTGTACCAGTTACTGAATTACTGTATTCGTTTTGCGGTATTTCGAGCTCCTGAGCTGTACCGTGCTTGTGCGCAGCCAATGGGAAGCCGTATCTCGAGCTTTTGAGTTACTCAGGAGCACGAAATATCTCAAAACGAATAGGCTAAATGTAATATGATCTGCGTAGGCCTTGTTACTGTGTCCTTAAGCAACTCCAGTTTTAGCACTGAAAAATTTCCTTTCTCGTCTGGGTTCGAACTCGAAAACCCTTCGATTACTAGTGCTATATAGCAGCAGAGCTAGCGAACTTATAATATTCGAGTTTTTGGCAGAAAATTCCATGAGAACATGTGAATTTCGAAAACGCGGAGTAGTTAAAAATTATCGATTATTTTTTAGATAATCCGCAACACCTCGGTTATAGAAAAAAACAGATAAAATCTACTCTGAATTTCAAATGAGGCATCATAAAGTTTGGGAATAAGAGATGTTTCGTAAAAATTTGATGATATTTTAACCGAAAGTGTTTCCTAAAATAAAAAAAGTAGACATGCATAACATTCAAGAACCCATTGAAAACATTTCTTCGTTATATTTCAATGTTGAGGTGGTTCACTTTCATCAGTCCAGTATTCTTCAAGCGTTACAACAAATATTTCGAAATGCCATTTAAAATGCTTCCTATATGAATTGAACTGAGGAAAGTGAGAATTTTTTCATTTTTGCTCACCAAAATGCTGCAATTCAGAAAGTATAATATTGACACTAAAAAAATGAAAGTTATCAAACTATTCTCTGTGTTTTGATGGAAATTTCAACAAACTAAAAATAGTTACATTTTTAAGGTTAGATGGAAAATGAAACATTCCAATCCAATGTGTGGGATATTTGTTTTCATTGTTTGTGCATAATATGACGTACACTTATACAGGGTACGTTTCATAATCATTGCGAACAAATTCAGGTATTCGATTAATTTTTGAGTTTTTTTCGTCGCAAAGATATCTTTCTCGAATGATCATTTCCATTATGTTCAAAATATTGGGTTTTTCATGTGACAGCATTAAGAAAATGCGATTTCTTTACTCGTAATTAAAATACTGTATGTATTTAAAATTTTTCGCGATTATCTCGTAAATGGTACAACAAATGTACAAAGTGATCTGAAGAAACTCATCATAATTTGAGCTTGCCTTTCCTCATAAACAGAGTGTCACATTTAAAAAAGTGTAACTTTGGTCTGTATCTTTTTATTGGAACACCCTGTATATATGGAAATAATTTTAAATTATGCGTTTGATCTATCGTAGTCACCGCATGCGTACTGCAGTTCAATTTTGTATTTGAAAGAGGCGGGAATAAGTCTTCTACTCTTTTCTTAGTAATTTCATATATCCTATTCCTAAAAATTATAGAAAGAGAAAAACATTGGCTCAGTGTGAAATGTGTGGTTCCATGAGCTGAGAAAATAATGTGAAACAACTTCTTCATAACTTTGTATGCAGATCTTTCTGCGTTAAAGCTAGAGCCTTCTTTACTTCTTTAACATAGGTATCAAAGATAACATTGAACATGCTAGCTAGGGCACACCAGAAATTATAAGAAAGATTTTACAGAAGCCAATGAATCCAAGCAAAGCTAGAGACAATCAGTAAATAAACTGGAACTAAAAAAATTAACTACTTCTTTAACATAGGTACATACTCAAAAATAACATTAAACATAGAATGGCACACCAGAAATTATAAGAAATATTTTTCAAAGTCCAATAAATGCAAGCAAAGCTAGAGACAATTCGAAAATAAACTGGGACTGAAAAAATAAATTCATAAAATATTCGGTTATGTTATTGATACGACTGTTACTTCAAATCCCTAACCTGACGTGTTCGTAAACTTAGAACCCGTGCCCGTGATCCGAGCAGATCCGTCACATGACCCAACAGATCGAGTTAGTGACCCTGAGCAAATTTCCGAAAACGCCTAATACAATCCGGACCTACATTTATTGGAACTTTTTTCCATGAAATGATCCGAGAAATCACCCTTTGTTTTTTTCTGTGTTATTCAGATACAACCTGTATACTGAAATCGACCGAAAGGTTCAAGGGAAAATGAAAAAGGTACAAACTTCGTTGAGATTTTGTCCCTAAATCTAACCGGTGTGTACCTCCACTTCTTCAACAATGAAGTTTTAATTCGAACTGAATTTTCTCGCCAGAAAAACCGACACGCAAATTATTTTCCTCAAAAAAAACCGCATGAATCAAAGGGTGCATCAAATTCCGTGAGAAGTTATTGAGTTTGAATCCACTGAGAAGTTTTTAACTAACATTTTTTAAATTATTCGTTCAATTTAGGACAAAAAATCTCTCCCGCCTTTTTTTGTGTGGGTATCGTTTAAATGTAAGAAAATAAAACATCTTCTTCACATTATGTAGTAGAGACGCTACATTAAGATGTTTTTCTTCTTACATAAAAATGGCGCCTCACACGAAAAAAAGACAGATTTTTTGTCCTGAATTGAACGAAGAATTGATAAAAGAGGGGGTTCATTAATAATAACATATCTCATCAGTGGCGTACCACTTTTCAATTGGTTTTTCAGTATTATTTTAACACCTTGTTTCTTGGAAACATTGCATATTCTAACTTACATTTATTTGAACTTTTTTTCATGAAATGATCTGAGAAATCACCCTTTCATTTTTTCGGTGTTATTCAGATACAACCTGTATACTGAAATCGACCGAAAGGTTCAAGGGAAAATGAAAAAGGTACAAACTTCGTTGAGATTTTGTCCCCTAATTTTACCGGTGTGTACCTCCACTTCTTCAACAATGAAGTTTTAATTCGAACTGAATTTTCTCGCCAGAAAAACCGACACGCAAATTATTTTCCTCAAAAAAAAACCGCATGAATCAAAGGGTGCATCAAATTCTGTGAAAAGTTATTAAGTTTGAATCCACTGAAATATTTTAAACTAACATTTTCAAATTATTGTTCGTTCAATTCAGGACGAAAAATCTCTCCTGCCTTTTTTCGTGTGGGCGTCGTTTTAATGTAAGAAAATGAAACATCTTCTACACACTCGTCTACACATTATGTAGTAGTAGAGACGCTACATTGAGATGTTTTACTTCTTACATAAAAATGACGCCTCGCACGAAAAAAAGAGAGATTTTTTGTCCTAAATTGAACGAAGAATTGATAAAAAAAGGGTTTGTAAATAATAACATATCTCATCAGTGACGTACCACTTTTTAGTCGGTTTTTGAGTAATATTTTAACACCTTGTTTCTTGGAAACAATGCATTTTCGAACCTACATTTATTGGAACTTTTTTTCATGAAATGATCTGAGAAATCACCTTTTCATTTTTTCGGTGTTATTCAGATACAACCTGTATACTGAAATCGACCGAAAGGTTCAAGGGAAAATGAAAAGGGTACAAACTTCGGTGAGATGTTGTCCCCTAATTTAACGGGTGTGTACCTCCACTATCTCAACAATGAAGTTTAAATTCGACCTGAATTTTCTCGCCAGAAAAACCGGCACGCAAATTATTTTCCTTCAAAAAAAACCGCATAAATCAAGGATGCATCAAATTCCGTGAGAAGTTATTAAGTTTGAATCCACTGAGATATTTTAAACTAACATTTTCAAATTATTCGTTCAATTTAGTACAAAAAATCTCTCCTGCCTTTTTTCGTGTTTGCGTCGTTTTAATGTAAGAAAATAAAACATCTTCTACACATTATGTAGTAGAGACGCTACATTAAGATGTTTTACTTCTTACATAAATGGCGCTTCACACGAAAAAAAGACAGATTTTTTGTCCTAAATTGAACGAAGAATTGATAAAAAAGGGGTTTGTTAATAATAACATATCTCATCAGTGACGTACCACTTTTTAGTCGGTTTTTGAGTAATATTTTAAAACCTTGTTTCTTGGAAATAATGCATTTCCGAACCTACATTTATTGGAACTTTTTTTCATGAAATGATCTGAGAAATCATCCCTTTCATTTTTTTGGTGTTATTCAGATACAACCTTTATACTGAAATCGACCGAAAGGTTCAAGGGAAAATGAAAAAGGTACAAACTTCGTTGAGATTTTGTCCCTTAGGCAAAGGAAAGAGGAGACGCGATATGCAATGATAAATACTGAAGCCAACATTCCTACCTTCAGAACTGAACTGGACGACTGTTTACTACGGATGGTAATTACGCCAAAATATGCAGAACGTTGGCAAGTTTCCGGAGATATCAGATTATTAACTTCAAATCGCTTAGAAATACTGAAATAGCAACTTGGAATACCTACAATTATCTAGATTACTGATATATGATATTGATTTTGTAATCGTACGAAACAAGTACTAATAGAATGAAATATTAAGAATTTCAATTAATGCTATAAACAACCACAAACTACATCCACATAATTGATGCTTTCGGTGGAATTTATACCCTCTTAAAACCTTCATCCACATAAAACTTGTCTGAGTTTTGTCCCCTAATTTAACCGGTGTGTACCTCCACTTCTTCAACAATGAAGTTTTAATTCGAACCGAATTTTCTCGCCAGAAAAACCGGCACGCAAATTATTTTCCTCCAAAAAAAACCGCATGAATCAAAGGGTGCATCAAATTCCGTGAGAAGTTATTAAGTTTGAATCGTCATAAATAATTTTCCAATGAGTGTTTCGTGTGCTGAGGCCATCAGGCTCGTAATTTAACGCCGCTATGTAATGTTTAAAGTTGGGTAAAATTGTATAAAGAAAGGAGCCATATTAGACCATTATCATTCGGGTGATATTACAGTCTTGCGCTAGGAATTGTGAGAAACAGCAGCTGGTAACAGGGGCCCCCTAGCTTTGTGCAAAAGCCGAGTTATGACTGAAACAGTCACCTTCATTAGTGCCAATGAGTTTTGACCGATGATCAGCCTTTTCGGTGTTATGTTAATACGATCATTACCTTGAATTTTATTCACTTTCCTTTATAAAATGCACGTATGTCTATGACGTATTCATTTTTGACATTGTACAGTCTGTAAGCAAATGCGAGGGCTTCCTCGATGAAAATAAGCAGGGGTAGTTCATAATTTTTTTTCGAAATCGACCCTCCTTTCAAGATACAACCTATGGAAAGCGATGACGAGTTAACAGTTTTTAATTTTTTTAGGAGTCCTAAAGAACACTGAGTCATAAAACTATACATAATATGATTCATTGAGTAGATGTTGCTCGCACATTTTTTTTCATCCGATAACTTTGTTATTAGGGGTTGAAAATAAAAACCCCTTATGATTTTCCCTCGCAAATTTTTTTCGTGGGATAGATTTTCGAAAAATAATTCTGTTATGGTTTCCCATTCAATTCTGGAGGAAAAAATTTCGATACAGTTGATACTTTTCACGGAAAAAATGAAAACTTACAAGCAGTTATGATCACTGTTCATTCCAATTCATTGTTTAAGTGTTCAATAGAACAACTACATCTAATCTGCGAACCTCCCTAGTGATGTAATGATCACGAAAGTAACCACTGAGAAAACTTCAGGACATTGCTAAGTCAAAGAGAGAAATGGGAACGGGAATACACCGACTATAACCTCAAAGAAAATACCTTAAAATGGTATACAGATGGTTCCAAAACCATGGAGGTGGCGCTGAGATATACGGGCCAATACAGTGACTATATTAGTCACTGTACGAGCCAAGTACTAAGTGTGCATTGTCGCTAGGCTCCTGTATGAGCGTCTTTCAAGCGGAAATCTTAGCTATTGAAAGATGTCTAGATATAAATCTAGAAAGAAAATATCAGAAGTGCGATATAGCCATACACTCAGATAGTCAAGCTGGTATTGAAGCACTGAGCTCCTACGTCATCGACTCAAAGATGATCTAGGAGTGCCGGAACAAACTCAATGAGGTAGGCAAGAAAAATGAGGTCTTTTTAACCTGGGTTCCCGGCCATTCGGGATTCAGCAAACGATGAGGCCAATACACTTGCCAAGGAGGACGCACGAATATCACTCATTGGCCCAGAACCCTTCTGTGGTAAAGGTAATTGTACCAATAAAAAGGAGTTTCTGGAGAAGGAGGAAGCCGAGAGGGAAAAACTCTGGCGGAATCTCCCAGGGATGGATCATTTCACTAAGTTTCTTCGGGACTTTGAAACATCACGATCCAAAAGATATCTGGATCTTGGTAACAAACAATTACACCTCCTCACTGGCTTTCTTACAAGACACTGTAGCCTCAGGAAGTACCTGTTGAGGATGAGATTATCGGACACTGACCAATGTAGGTTCTGTGGGGAGGAGGAAGAAACCCTCATTTCCCTAGTCACGGAATGCTTTGGAATTGCGAGCCTATGGAGAGAACGCCTTGGGCGAGAAACTTGTGAGAGTGAGGAACTAGCCTCGTTGAAGCCTTGACAGATATTGCATTTCATCAGATCTCTGGAACTGGAAGGCGAGCTGTGAAGGATGTGGTCAGAACAAGCCTGTAGGGGAGCACAATAGACCTTGAGGTCGCAGTGAACTGTAATCCATTTTGAACTGAAACTAAAAATCGTCAACAAAAACACGTTATATTCAAGTATCGAATGTTTTTGGCGTGCTTGTTCTTAGGGGAAACTTGCACTTACTGTTCATGAGAACATACAGACATGTAGTGTTCCAAAATCGGTGAAAATTTCGAGGCCACAACACGTTCCGTCCGCGAGTTATAGCGGTTTACCACGCACAAATAAAATATTTTATATATTTTTTCAATTTCTATTTGTGCGTGGTAAACCGATAAATTTCTGGTCGCTAGAACTCGCGAACGGAACGTGTTGTGGCCTCAAAATTTTCACCGATTTTGGGAAAACTACATGTCTGTATGTTCTCATGAACAGTAAAAATCGGTTGATTGGTTCTGGAGTTACTTCCACTTCAACTTTGTCCCATTGATCCGATCAATATCAAACTCAATATTAAGGACGGCACTGGTGAAACTGGAAAACAATTCTGAATTGAAAAAAAATGTGTTTAGATGCGCACTCATAACTTATCAAAACGCAAAGAAAAATCGTGTTTACCACCTCGAAAATATTTTTGAAAAACCTATTTTTTCTTACGAAAATAATTTCAAAATTGAATAAAAGCAGTGTCGTACCATTATTTTCACAGAGACCCATAGTCCATTATGTCATAAAATCATCTGGGGATTAAGATACCGAATTCATGGTACCTTATTCTGAAACAGCCTGTATATAAAATATGATATTGATATTATTATATTAATATGAAGGAAATGGAAGATTAAACCTTTATTAATATAATACATAATTGAAAAAAACCGTGACAATAATTCAAGGATTATCCTTGGTTTAAGGGAGTTGATAAGTGGTGAAAAGATATTATTCTACGTATAAAAATGGCGCGTAATAGAAGAAACCATTATCCGTAAAACCGAGATAATAGCGCAACATATTAAAAAAAATTCACCACTTGATCGACGACCGTCCTAAATGGAATGTTAATGTACATCTAATACAAGGAATAAAAATAATTTATTCATAACACATGCTGTATTCTTTCACTGAGGTATCGAACATTCAATTTCAGTATCGGTAAGGGAGCAACATAATTTATAATAGAGTAATGTTTGAATAAATAATTCTAATAAATGGTTTTATGTGCTTTTCGAACGGTGCAGAATAACAGTTATTCCATTGCAGTCAGTTATATTATTCTAGACCGCTTTGAATTTTTTATGAGACCGGGCAAGCAGTCAGTGGTCATTTAAACGGTTATTACTGTTTATCATTAAGGCTGAAATAATCATTAATTTGAAGGATTGGTGCTTTTCCCACGGTGCTTGACCAGCTTCGATCGCAGCATGTTTTTATTCGATATAATACCTATACTCGCTTCCATAAAATCAGTCGCCTGAACACAGAATAGTTTTTATCAATTCACTCTTTGTAATATTGATGTGTGAAGTTAGGGTAAAATTCCTTTACGTACATAAATTCTCGTCTACCACTCTGACCAGTTACGAGCCGTAGGCGAGTGGCCAAATCACCGAGTGAATAACAGCCATTATACGCGAGTAGCATAGGTATACTATGCTTCATCCACTAGTACTGAATATATTTCTTGAAAATTTTAGCATTGGGCGAACGCGACAAGACCCTTTTATTACAAGCGTGGAAAAAGTCAAGTTGAAAATGAGAAATTTTTGCAGAACTGGTCATTGTATATTTTGTAAAAAAAAATGCTTTAATTGCCTATACACTGCGCAAAGAAAATAAAGCACATTACGAAAATCTCAAATTTATTCTACAACTGAAAGTGTTCTCAATGATAATTATTTTTATCAGAATTATGCATGCATAATATGTTATCCACTTTCAACGTTTTTCTTCAATACAGATGTTTTTTCCCAGCAGGAATAAAAAAAATGAGATTATCAGATTTTGAATGTATTGGCTACGTTCTGAAATCAGTTGTTTTCGATCAATTCTAGTGATCAATAGTTTTTCTTTCCTTTGATTTTCTACACTCGATCGCTATGCAACGCGAAACACGCAATTTGACCCAAGGGGAATGTGTCCAAGCGGTAGTTTTGCGAGAAGAAGGGTGAACATACACAAGAATTGCAGAAAGGTTTGGAGTTTCCCATACAAGTGTGTCCAGAATGTTGCAGAGATTCAGGTATGAATGTCCGAACAGCAGGACAAGGTATAGACTACGGGTAACAACTGCCATTCAAGAACGTTGCTTGAGAATTTCTTTGTTGGGACAACGGTTTGCAACCGCTCGCCTCCTTCAAAATCAGCTTGAGCAAATTCATGGGGTGCAAATTAGCACTGAGACAATAAGAAATCGCCTCGGCATCAGAGAATATGATTTAAGGCCTCGTGTCGGAGGCAAGAGGCCCAGCTCTTACCCCAGTCCATCGAAGGGCGCGTTTGGATTTTGCAAGAGAGCATATCAATTGGCAAGAGGCTGATTGGGAAAGAGTTCTCTTCACAGATGAGTCTAGATTCTGCCTGTACCATTGTGATCGACGTTCCCTTGTATGCAGACGTCCACGTGAAAGATATGCTCAGGCAATTTCCTGGACTACTGGTTTCGGGGGAGGATCGACTATGGTATGGGGTGGAATATCTTTGACTGCTCGCACAGACCTAGTGGTGATAATGGAGCTATGAATGCTGAATATATAAGGAACATTCTTGAAGAACATGTAGTGCCATTTGCCCCATACATCGGTGATAATTCCATTTTTATGGACGATAATGGCAGGCCCCATCGTGCGCGCATCGTTCAGGAGTACCTTGAAGAGGTTGAAGTCTCTCGAATGGAATGGCCAGTGAGAAGTCCAGATCTCAATCCGATTGAGCAGGTTTGGGACAACTTAATAGAAGGCTGAGAAGTTCAGAAAATCATCCAGCTACTCTTAATGACTTAGAAATCAAATTCAGAGAAATCTGGGACGGATTAGATCAGAAAATTTTAAGATCACTCATTTTGAGTATGAACCGTCGTAGCCAAGCTGTAATTAACGGAAGGGGTGGAAATACCAAGTATCAAATCACTTATCGGCATTCCAGTATTTTGAAAATTGTTTGTTTCCCTTCTTCACATAAGATTCGGTGAAGTCCTGAATTTTTCTTCCATTTAATGTATCTTGTTTCGTTCAAAACTTCCCAAGAAAACATAAAAAATAAGTTATTAGGTAAATCAACTTTCATTAAAATTGAGATTTTCAGAATGTGCGTTGATTTTTTTGTGCAGTGTAATAAAAGTAGATTTGGTCCCCGATTGACAAGGTATAGGTACCCGTATTTGTTAGTTGGAGTACTTTAGAATACTGAAGAAATACCAAATTGAAGAATATTTTATCAAAGCTGAATCTATGAAGCATCTGAAAGCAGTGATTAATATCTCATTATTCCCTTGTAATTCAGGGTGTTATTATGGCCGAGCACAGAGACGTGCAATGGACGGATTTTACAATAGTCGCGAATAAAATATTTTTTCTACAAACGTCAAAAAATGACAAGGTTCGCGCATTGGCAAGAATATGCGAAGTGACCCTTTTTTTCATTTTCCTTTGTTACTATGACACCGTGCGCGAAGTAGTGTGCGAAATACTTACTTCGCACACTGCATGTAACTATATGGGATTTTTATATTTAACTTGGTGAATTTCTTGAAATCCACGTTTTCTTTAACATTGAGTGTTGCTTTCAACATAGAATATATTGCCCATAGTTATAATACCTAATTACTTGATTTGGAAAAACAATTCAAACCAGTTCAATATTTTTTTTCATATAAGCTAAGCGTTTGTAGAAAAATTTTGTTTGCATCTCATGCGCGAAATACTTTGATGATCTCGACTATTTTTTTTTAACTCGGCTGCGCCTCGTTAAAAAAATCAGTTCTCGATCACCAAAGTAGCATTTCGCGCACTAGATACAAAAATAACTATTATTTAGGCGAGACACCTCACATAATAAAAGATCATATTTTTCTTCCACTACGTTCAAATGTATTTCAGTATAAAGCTATTATACAAACTGTAGACATTATTTGCTCAGTAATCAAGTCCTGCGTTATTATGTCATTTATCTCCCTTTATATCTTCATTTATGTTGTGTCAACATCTAATTTATATGGACAAATATCATTATTCAATAATCTAACCGACCCCTCAAATAGTCATCAAAAATGGTTACATATACAGGGAATTAGGTATTCAATCGATGGATGTTCAATAAAATAAAACTGACAAAGAATTTAATTGATAAATGATAATATTATAGCTCGAAATTGAGTTTGCTGAAAAACATTGAATACAGATGTATTTTTTGCGCCGGGGCAGCCATATAAATGAAATAATATTCCATAGTTTTAACAGGAACGAATGTAAAGGGTCTTCCAATAAGAGGTGTTATTTTGAATAGCCCGCTATTTCGGTAGATGTCACGTTTGAAGCTGTCATTTTTTGACATTTGACAAGTAGAAACTACGCCATTAATAAAAATGGACGAGACACGCTTCAAGAACGCATCGAAATTATTAAAATTCACTATAAAAGTGGTGAAAACTTGGCAGAGACGGTTCATAAAACTCGAACATTTTTGGATCGTTGTGAAGCACCTTCTCTGACCGCATAAAAGAAATAGGTGGAAAAATTCGAGCTGTTGGGACAAGTTAGTGATGTGAAGAATAAAACCAGTGCACGTCGCTCAAGAACAGCCGAGAACATTGCTGCTGTAGCCGAAAGTTTTGAAGTAAACCCAGGTTTGTTCATTGCTCGTCGTTCTTTGGAATAAGGCATTTCACAAACGTCATTACACCGTATTTTGCATAAAGATTTGGGTCTTGAGGATTATAAAATTCAGTTAACACTAGAACTCAAACCGGACGATCATCAACAACGCCATGTCATAGCTAATGTTTTCGGAGCTTGTTATCTCTCGGTGAGGTAATCACAATTGGCCACCGAGATCTTGTGATTTAAGACCTTGCGACTTCTTCCTTTGGGGCCACGTGAAAGAGAAGGTCTACGCCACAATAGCCCAGCGTCGATTCAAGACCTCAACGATGGAATTCGTGAGGCTATCGAGGACATGGGGCAGCCACTTTGCGATTTGGTTATGGAAATTTCATTAAAAGGATATGGACCTGTAAGCGTGGTCATTTGTTATTTTCCACTATTAACGACATAGCTTCTTCTTTATAATGAAACTAGCGACCCGCCCCGGCTTCGCACGCTACTTCTCGCAATTTTTAAATCTGTAATACAGGGGTTTTCAATAAGAGCGGGTAGATTTTGAAACGAAATTAAACAAGCTACGTATGAGGTACCAACAATTTTTTTATTTATTTAAAAGGCCCATATATGCCATTAAGTATGGAAGATAACATCATTCAAATGCCCGCCATGGCTTCTCACAGTGGCACGGATCCAAGTGGTCCATTTTCAATGACTCTTCCGCATAGTCCGCCTGATGACGCCGCCGGCCCAAAATCCACACCAAACCGTGCCTTTTTGAGGATGCATTACCACCTGGTGAACCTTGTGTGGGTTTGTGTTTCCCAAATACGGCAATTTTGTTTGTTAACAAAGCCATTCATCCAAAAATGCGCCTCGTCGCTAAAGATGATTTTTTGCCCGAAATTGGGATCCTCTTCCAAACGATTCGATGCCCAGGCAGCGAACAAACGACGTTGTCTATGGTCATGAACTTTGATCCTCTGGGTCAGTTGAATCTTATACGGGTGTAACCCTGAGTCCCGTCGCAAAATTCGCCAAGTTGAAGTTTGCGAAAGGCCGAGTTCTTGTGCACGGCGAGGAATCGACTGCCTCGGGTTCTGCTGTACACTTTGACGGACCGCCGCGATGTTCTCGGCTGATCTTGCGTTTCTTGAACGTACAGGTGTGGGTTGATCGATTAACGAACCGGTTGTTTCAAATTTTGCCACCAAACGCTGAAGAGTCGACTATGAAGGGCCACCACGTCTACCGTGAAATGGACGCAATGCACGCAACGTTTGCACTAACGAACACTCATTTTGATAATAAAGTTTTATCATTTGTACGCGCTGTTCAATCGTGTTACTGCCATGGTGATTTGGCATAAGCAACTGAATAATAAGCAAAAGATTTGACAATTGTCAACAAAACAGAATGGCCGCCACGGGCCACCAACTCTACCCCCGCGCCAATTGAAAAACCCTTTATATTCGAAAATATTCACTTAAATCATACGGTGTAAAGGGCCATATAGATCTATATTAAATGAACAATGTATTCAAGGTATTTAATTGGTTAAGGATTGATGCTGTATTGGTTAAAATCGCTTCGAAAATTAGCCATTATTTGTCGTGAAAAGTAAATGACAAAAAAAGTTATTGTGGGTTATCCATAAGAAATAGACATATACCATCACGGACTTTTCTGTAGACCTTTCAATGTGTACAATACTTAGTACATTATTTTGATAAAACTCGTAGGGTTCAGCCTGCCTTTGCAATGTAAGCGGAAAAAAAGAAATTATTTACGACATCACATTAGAAACCTCAAAAATAACAGTACATACTTCTCCACTATTTAATGGATGTTATTATACATATAAACCTTCCTCTCGAATCACTCTATCTATTAAAAAAACGCATCAAAATCCGTTGCGTAGTTTCAAAGATTTAAGCATACAAAGGGACATAGGGACAGAGAAAGCGACTTTGTTTTATACTATGTAGTTATAAACATACGATGATTTAGGTATATTGAAAAACGGCATTTTTCTTTGTACATCAAAATAACATCTCTTATTTGAAAACTCTTTACTTCAAAAAAAAAAATTAATTTGGCAAAATTTCGAACAATTTTCGTTTTATTGCATTTTCGGACCTGAACTTTTAAATGGCACACCCAGTACATTCAACCCTTCTAACAAGTTGAAGGGAAGAAGAATACACACAAATTTCGAATGAGGACACCTCCTGGTTCCTAGGTTAGGGGTAGATAGAAGTGACTGATTTTATAATATAAGTGAGAACAACGAAACACATTACGTGTGTCATACAATCACCTGGTTTTGTTCGATAAAGTCCCACGCTTTATAACTCTTCACAGGCCATACTATCTTTCATCTTCACGTGTAACCTATAGGAATATTACTCTGCCAAATGAGGGCAAATATAACCTATTATAAACGTTGGAGATAAATATTTCATGAGCTTTGTATCGTGAACTTGCCGAACACGAAAAAGATGTTGTATGTCTGAAAGTTTTTTGGGATATTGTTTTTGCTATTTATTTCTTGTGTTCGTTGACATGGACATTTCTAGTTTATAGAAATGATGGGTTTTTTCCGTAGATCTCAAAATAAAAGGTGATTTTAATGTGTACGAAATTGACCATTAACGACCCATTTTAATGCTCAATTTATGCTATTTTAATGTGCAATCTTCATGGCAACTGTTCACAAAGTATTCAGAAGCACTACAAGATAAATGTCAAAACTCTACTGGAACATAAAGATACATAGAAATTTTATCATGTCAAATGTAAGTCTTGTGCAAAATGAAAATGTATTTCAATCAAGAATTCATACACAATTCATATTGAGATTTGTAATCTTGTCAACTCGGTCTCGAACTATTAAAATATGAAATATGAAAATATCTTAACCATTAGTCGCTGTCTGTAATAACCTAGTTGATTAAATAACTATTTTCATGTGACAGCAATCAGAAAAGTGTTAAATATCAGGCTATCTCATTAAATAATAATTCACCTCCAATGCTACTGAAAACCTTGTTTTTACTAGCGACCTAACATCAGGACTTTGAATAGGGAAAGTAGGTAGATATGTATAGCACAAAGAGATACATGGATTCAAATTTGTATGAACCTACAGTTTGTGTTCTATGAAGTGAATGTTTCATTTAGTTTAATTGGAGCCATATTTCCATAAAAAAAATTAGGAAAAGCCCTGAGCAGGAGCTTCTGAGCGCTCGTTCTTTGGTGGAGCAATAAGACTATTACCTCAAAATTTGAGGATTTGAGATTGATACCTAATATGTAAATGCATAATCCCAGCACAATCGAAATTATATTCTGGAAATTATTCAAAAAATGAAATGTGTAAAGAATTAATAATTACAAAAATTGAATTTCATGGTTCTGATGATGCAATCCTCTTGAAATTTCGGATGAAAATTCACTTGAATCGGATATCCTGTTAAGGAGATATAAAATTCTTCTTTTAAATATTCCAATTTTCTATGGTTCTGTTAAAACTATGGCCACGAAATTTTGGATGAACATTCAGAATATCGATCTTCAAATTTCACTCGAATCAGATATCTTTTTATGGAAATATGAAGTTTCTTTTTTTCAATATTCCAATTGAATTTTTTATGGTTAGGTTCACACTATGGCCACAAAATTTTGCAGGAGGCTTGTTATCAGCTACTGCATTTGGTCGTAAAATTCCATTCCGATTGGTTTCGTATTTTCTGAGATATTGATTTTTGAATGGCCATATTTTATGGAACACCCTGTACGATTTGACTGATTAACGAACTTTACCGAGGCATTTGGGACCCGAACTCATCCTGAAAATTTCTCTAGGACATTCCTTCGAAAGTTATTGTGCTAACGGAAGGCCGGACGAAACCACGGACAGAATTGAATTTGACCACGAATTCGTCATCAGGGATTCTTACCTTATCGTTTGAGACCATTTTCGGTTCAAAATTCGAAAATTACAGAAATTTGGGCAAAACGATATAGCACTCATTTAAGTAGAGCTTTAGAATACTTAAGTAATGTCAGTTTTAACAATATAATATTATAACTGAATCCACGAAGAAGCATCTGACAACAGTGAATAATCAGTCATTATTCATTATTGATTAATGGGTATATTATTATGGCAGAGAAAGCAGACCTAATGGGTAGGTTATAAAATAGTCGAGGATAAAACTTATTTTTGTCGAGCCTTTCTGAAGAATTAAGATAAGAAGGATTAAGGATAATCAGTTCTTCTCTGTTCAGCTATAACTGTGTCTTTAAGCCACCTCAGGCATAGAGCTGCTAATTGTTGATCCAGCCAGTACCTAAATACAGGGTATCTGTAAACAACTGCGAGGGAGATGATTCCTCGATGACAATAAGCAGGGGTAGATAAATTTTTTTTCGAAATCGACCCCTCTTCCAAGATACAGCATTTGGAAGGCGATGACGAGTTGACAGTTTTTAATTTTTTTACGGTTCCTCAGAAACACTGAGTCATAAAACTATACATAATATGATTCATTAAGGAGATGTTACTCACATATTTTTTTTGATCCCATAACAACCCCCTATGATTTTCGTTCAAAAATTGTTTTCGTGGGATAGATTTTCGAAAAATAAAATTCTCTTATGGTTTCCCATTCAATTCTGGAGAAAAAAAGTCTCCTGCAAAATTTCGATACTGTCGATACTTTTCTCGGAAAAAAAAAAAACTTACAAGCAGTTATGATCACTGTTCATTCTATTTCATCGTATAAGTAATCCATAGAATGAATATTCTAAGATATTGTATTACTTGTAAGTTTTTATTTTGTCGGAGAGAGTTTTTTTCTCCAGAATTGAATGGGAAACCATAAGAGAATTTTATTTTTCGAAAATCTATTCCACGAAAACAATTTTTGAAGGAAAATCATAAGGGGTTGTTATTTTCAACTCCTAATAATAAAGTTATGGGATCAAAAAAATTGTGTGAGTAACATTTACTTAATGAATCATATTATGTATAGTTTTATGACTCAGTGTTTTTAAGGACTCCTAAAAAAATTAAAAACTGTCAACTCGTCATCGCCTTCCAAAGGCTGTATCTTGGAAGGGGGGTCGATTTAAAAAAAAATTTATATGAACTACCCCTGCTTATTTTCATCGAGAAATCATCTCCCTAAGTCCCTCGCATTTGTTTACAGACACCATGTATTGTAAAGCTCTCACTTTGAAGAAAATATACGCTATGACAGTATAAAGACTCTCGTGTTCTTTCACGATTGTTCATTTAAATTTCATAATATTCAGTCAAGGTGATCATCGTATCACATATAATTCGACATTGGCGTGTGACCATCCTTTGCATTCAAGCATTACACCGATAATCTAGGGGTTGATCCCCAATTATAGGTCACCCTACCTACACTAAATCCTGTGACTTTGTGCACATGTTATGTATCCACAAACAACAATAATTGCAGTCATTATAGCGCTATATAACTGTTTGAACAGGAACGTCTCCGGTAAAATTTCTGATTTTATTCGATAATTATTTATATTGTAAATAAAGCAGATCAGGAATTATTGAACACCTAATTTTTGCATTCCTTGTTTTGTTCTTGATATTAAACGAAATAGTTATAGTTATATGTAGTTTAAAAAGCGGTTACAGTTCACTGCGACCTCAAGGTCTATTGTGACCCCTTACAGAGCTGTTCTGACCAAACCCTTTACAGCTCGGCTTCCAGTTCCAGAGATCTCATGTAATCCAATATCTGTGAAGGCTTCAACGAGGCTAGTTCCTCACTCTTACAAGTTTTTCGCCCAAGGCATTCTCTCCTTAGGCTCACAATGCCAAAGCATTCCGTGACTAGGTGAATCGGGGTTTCTTCCTCCTCTCCACAGAACCTACACTCGTCAGTGTCCGATAATCCCATCCTCAACAGGTGCTTCCTGAGGCGACAGTGTCCTGTAAGAAAGCCAGTGAGGAGGTGTAATTGTTTCTTACCAAGATCAAGATATCTTTTGGATCTTGCTGTTTCAAAGTTCCGAAGGAACTTAGTGGAATGATCCATCCCTGGGAGATTCCGCCAGAGTTTTTCCTTCTCGGATTCTCCTTCTCCAGAAACTCCTTCTTATAGGTACATTTACCTATACCACAGAAGGGTTCTGGGCCAATGAGTGACATTCGTGCGCCCTCTTTGGCAAGTGTATTGGCCTCTTCGTTTCCTTTGATTCTCGAGTGGTCGAGAACCCAGATTAAAAAGACCTTATTTTTCTTGCCTACCTCATTGAGTTTATTCCGACACTCCCAGATCATCGTCGATGAAGTAGGAGCAAAATTATTTATTGATATGTTTACACACATTTAACTCACTTCTAGAGGTCATGTTTACCAGATTTTAACCACGGATAATCAAACGAGTGTTCGAGTATCCGTGGATTTTAACCTAAATTTCTTTGTTTGACAACATTGGTGGATACATAAGAATAAAAAAAAAATTGTCACAGGCCTTTGTGACATTTAATATTTTCAGGGTATTCCCTAGTCTAAGGTCTAACCCCAATATCGTATGAGACCAATTTCTGCTCGGTATTTTTCAAGCTGTTAGCCACTCTTATACTTATGGTATTCATTGATTTTATAGGTAATAGGAAACCCGCGCATTCGCCATTTTGTTATAGTAGCATGCAAAGATTAAATAGCATGTTAGATTATCTGCTATCGAAAATTTCATATAATAATCTCGATGAAAGTTAGAACTTATTTCTGTTCAAACTACTTAAATTCAACGAACACCATTTTTTGTTAATTATAATAAATCTAAATAGGGATAAACGAAATTTTGTAAAACTTTCAAAAAAGTCTTTCACGGACAAAACTTTCTTGGCCTTGTGGAAACTCAAAAAAAGAACAGTTAGGTATTCCTGAAGGAGTTCGTTTGAGCCCCAATTAATAGTTCATGGTATTTTTTAAATATTGTAGGTACTCTAGCCTTCGGAAGTCGGAACAAAATTTTGCTCTATAAGAAAAAGTTAAATTTTCTAGTTTAATTTTTCCGATGGGGTCCAGACACCCCGAATTTTTCAAAAGTACAGGATTAGAACATTTTCCTCAAAAAATTCTCATTTTGCCATTCGGTGGATCCCAACCCCCGGAATTTTTTCGGGCTACGGACTTAACTTATATAACGATAAAACCTCTTATTTGGCAGTATTTCTCTGACAATTCTTGATCTGTAACGCTTTTCTATTTTCATTGCGACTAAAAAAGGCTCCATTCAGATAAAAATGAAAAAAAGATTCTTAGACACGAGAGAGAAAAAAATTGAAAATTTTCACTTCTATAAATTTGTCAGTTTCATCAAAATATCCTTTTGAATATAGAACAAACAACTTTCGTTGACGAAATTGAAACTGTTCAAATTCGATTTTGTCGTCTTTTAATATGATGCAGAAATTTCGAAGATTGTAGTGAGAAGCTTCTACTTTCTTTTGTATATGGAAAAAATGTTCATTCAAACTTCAACATTCATCGCACTTTTGGTGTCATTCTGATATATTTACTTATGTTACAGTCTTCCCCTTAAAAGCCATTTTTATGATTAAAATGAGGCCAATAGTTATCAGAAAACTCATGCTGAATCTTCACTTTTCGAATTTTTTCGCTTCATTATATTTCCAACCAAAAAACATATACAGTGGAACTTCCCTATAACGAACGTCTATATAACGAATTTCTCTGTATAACGAATTTTGTACAGGACATTGCACCTTGAATCCAATTTCCATATTAAAAACACCCTCTAAAACGAAGTAAATTCTCTCTATAATACGAAATATTCAAGAACATCATTCTTTGAATGGGTATTGGTAAGAAAGTATAAGGGTGGATTTCTTCCAAATTTTTCCGGGCGTACGTAATAAATCCCGACCATTACGGCGGGCAGAGAGATCCTTCTGAAACAGTTTTAAATATACCCCTGGCTGTTTGGTTTCAATCTAACCATTACGTTAGTGTGAAAGTTGTGCGAAAATGTCGAAAAAGAAGTGCTTAAGTTTGAAGGATAAACTCAAAATTATCAGTGAAGTCGACCGCGACATTGCCAACTATAGAAACAAATTTTCTGTATGACGAAAATTCTTTATAACGAATTTTTTTGCGGATTAAGCGCTTTCGTTATAGGAAAATTCCACTGTAATTCTAAACTTCTAAAGTAATTCAAAACGAAAAATAGAAAATTGAATATCGTCATTCCTCTCTATTGCACCCTTCAAAAAACACCAATTTCTCACCAACATAACAAGGTGGAGTTACATAAACAGATTACCTTCTTCGTAACAATAAACTCTACAATTTCAGGCACCTGCTGACCAATAGGGGTTGAAACAACCCCTGCGCAATGAACAAAAGCGGGTTGGCTATCCTCAGATCACGCCTACTCGTGATGTTCGAGGTGTTACAATAAATTGTAACATTTGTGTTACATTTCAGATCTGATGTTACGGTGATGCTTTCAATTCTAAAATTAGGAAATAGTTATTTTCCTAACAAATGCGGAAAGTGATATTTTCCTGCACGAAACTGCCGTTACCCAACGACGCGAAGCGGAGTTTGGGTAAGCAGTTGAGTGCGGGAAAAACACTTTCCGCACGAGTTAGGAACAATATTTAAGGCTATTCTGGTAATTAAAGCTATGGCAAAATTACGAAAATGTTGTATTTTATTCAGGAATTCAAGATATGAAAATCTAACCAATTGTTTACATCGCCTCAGTGCGGCAGTAAAATGCTTTCCATCTCACTCTAATGCTTGGTTGATTACAATGCAGTCTAAGGTTAAACCCTATCGTATGAGACCAATTTCTGCTCAAAACTAGAAAATTACAGACATTTGGGCAAAACTATAAGAAACACATCGTTAATGGAGAACGAGCGCTCAAAAAGTGAAGTGATTTTCGGTATTTTTCAAGCTGTTGTCCACTTTTATACTAATGGTATTCATTGATTTTATAGGTAACTAGCTTTTACCCGCGACTTCGTCCGCCTACCGACCCTCTAAGTTAGAAAAGTGATCAAATACTAACTTGAAGTCTTAGTAACACTCATTTAAAAAAAACATCAAAATCATTTCAGTAGCTATGGCGTCATGCGCTTCTCGACACGATCACGCTAGATTTCCGCGGGAATGAGGTATTTTCCCGCCGTCAAAAGTAGCCTGTGTCCGTGCCTAGGATCCTATCTTTATATTAACAAGTCTTATAAAAATCCGTTCAGACGTTAAGGCGTGAATGAGGTAAACTTTGAAAACAAACGATTAAAAATCACTAACTTAATTAGTTTCTGCCTACTGCCTAAGCCTTAAGTACGATAGCATGAATATTAATAGCCCATATCCTTTTCTAGGTTACTATCTATCACCTAACTAAATTTCATCAAAATCCGTTCAGCCGTTTAGGCATGGTAGAGCAAAACTCCAGCAAAAACCATAAAAAAATCACTAACTCAATTCAGTTTTCTGCCTACTTCCTACCCCCTAAGTACGATGACGTGATCATTTTGATCTTATATCGTTTTTAGGTAACCATCTATTACCTTACAAAATTTCATCAAAATCTGTTCAGCCGTTTAGAAGGTGAAAGAGCAAAAGTCCCAACAAAAACGACTAAAAATCACTAACTCAATTTAGTTATCTGCCTACTGCCTACCCCCTAAGAACGATGGCGTGATTATTTTAGCCTATAACCATTTCTAGGTTATCATCTATCACCATACCAAATTTTATCAAAATCCGTTCAGCCGTTTAGGCGTGAAAGAGTAACAGGCAGAGTTACTTTCGCATTTATAATATTAGTATGGATAGGAAACCAGCGCATTCGCCATTTTGTTACAATAGCATGCAAAGATTAAGTAGCGTGTTTATCACTCTTGGGTTCTCTGCTATCAAAAATTTCAAATAATAATCTCAATAAAAGTTCAAACTTATTTCTGTTTCAAACTGCTTGAACTCAATGCTTGGTTGATTACAATGCAGTACGCATAGGAGCATCTCTATATGTTTATTTCTTACTCTGGGTGTCGATTCTTGAATAATGTCGTGTTCGCGAATCGATAAATGTCGAACAACTTAGTAAGGAAGCTGGTCGACAATTGTCCAATCGCGAACACGACATTATTCAAGAATCACCCCCCTGAGATACAAAAACTGAAATATGTGAAAACGTGACAATGAAAAAAATTGAATTCTATGGTTCTGATGATGCGATCCTTATGAAATTTTGTATGAACATTCAGTATATCAATCTTATTCACAAAATAAATGTCACTCAAATCGGACATCTTGTTATGGAAATACAGGGTGTCAAAACTCGACGTCAACCCGGAACCTAGTGAAAAGGCAAGTACTTAATGCTGGTTTTCAGAAAAATATAAAAAATAATCTAAGTTGCATAATTTCAAAATAATAGGCATTTGAAAAAACACGCAAAATTCCACCCCCTGTGGCAGCCTTTTCACTCTGTTGCCACAAATATCAACTTTTTCCAACTTTTTTTTTGCTGTGTAACCCTGAATAATGCTTGCGTGAACTATAATCAAAATTTGCTGCTCCCGGTTTCATAAAAATAGGGCTAAGGTCTCAGAAAAAAAATTCAAAATAAATAATTGCCTAGTTTCAACTGACTGTATTGAAAAAAAAATGTACTACGCAAGTTTGGCATGTTTTGTCAAAAGTTGGCGCATTTAGTAAGGATTCCAAAATTGTGTAAAACTTGGGAAATTGTAGCTGCCGTAATTCAAATTCCCTTATGATTGCCTTTGAATACACTTTTTCTTTAACTGCTTCCCAGTAAAAAAAGTCCAATGGATTCAAGTCCGGTGAACGGGACGGCCACGAGATTGAACCAAAACGTCCAATCCATCTTCGGGAAAAAATGTTTCCAGAAAAAAAAATTTCCAGAGAAATTTCTCCGGAAAAATTTTTTCTGGAAAAATTATTTTTCTCGGGAAATTTTTTTTTTGGGAACATTTTTTCCTGGAAGATGGATCGGACGTTTTGGTCCAATCTCGTTGCCGGCCCGTTCTCCGGAATTGAATCCATTGGACTTTTTTTATTGGGAAGCAGTTAAAGAAAAAGTGTATTCAAAGGCAATCGTAAGGGAATTTGAACTACTGCAGCTACAATTTACCGAGTATTATACCACTTTGGAATCCTTACTAGATGCACCAACTTTTGACAAAACATGCCAAACTTGCGTAGTACATTTTTTTCAAACAGTCAGTATTGATTGTTATTCTGAATTTTTTTCTGAGATGTTAGCCCTATTTTTATGAAACCGGGAGCAGCTGGTATCAATATTTTGATTGCAGTTCACACAAGCATTATTCAGGGTTACACAGCAAAAAAAAAGTTGGAAAAAGTTGATATTTGTGGCAACAGGAGTGAAAAGACTGTCACAGAGTGTGGATTTTGCGTGTTTTTTCAAATGCCTATTATTTTGAAAGTATGCACATAGATTCTTTTATATATTTTTCTGACAACCAGCATTACTTGCCTTTTCACCAGGTTCCGGGTTTGGGAAACCCTGTATAAGATTCTTCTCTTCAATATTTCAATTAAATTTCCTATGGTTCTGTTAACACTATGGCCACAAAATTTTGCATGAGCTTCTTGCATATGGCAGCAAAAGTTCGATTGGTTTCGTTTTGTCTAAAGAATTGAGGAACAAAAATTTGAATGGCCATATTTTATAGAACGATTTGGCTGGTTAACGAACTTAAACGCGGCATTTGGGACCGAACTCACTCTGAAAATCTCAAGTCTTCTGGACAATCCCTTCAAAAGTTATCGTGCATACGGACGGCCGGCCCCAGAGCAGAATTGAATTTGACCACGGATTCATCTTCAGTGAGTCGAACCCTATCGTTCCAGAACATTTTCGGCTCAAAATTCGAGAATTACAGATATTCGAGCGCTTAAAAGGGTGGTGTTACGAGATGTTACATTCTACAATTTCGGTATGTTACAATTTATGGAAGGTCAAGAACAACGCCTACAAGTATGTATAGTATCAATTCATAGCAACCTGGTGAGCTTCAACCACCTGCATATTTGATGGCATGACTTTTGACACCCCGACAATTCAGTGTTTGCTCAGTTTTTAAGGGTGAAAGATCAGATTTTTCTCTCGTGATGGAACATCCCTCGGGGCCGGCACAGTACCATTTTATTGAGAATACCGGAAGTAGTATGTTGCCTATATCCGCTTTTTCGACGTATAATATGTTGAAAAATTGTAATTATCTACTTAGTAAACCTACAGGTGAGAAAAACTGATAGAAAGTGGTTGAATTGATTGATTTTTGTTGTCAACGTTTGTTTTTCTTGGCAGGATGTTTTTACAGTTATTTCTTTGACCCATAACTACTTGTAAGTTTTCAGAATAGTATCGAAATTTTGCAGGAGGCTTTTTTCTCCAGAAATGAATGGGAAACCATAAGAGAATATTATTTTTCGAAAATCTATCTCATGAAAACAATTTTTGAAGTAAAATATACAGTGTGTTTGGTCACGAGTTAGCGATAATTTAAGGTCATCAAATATACCTAATATTATCGACAAAAACACACCAACTTGAAAAACGCCATAAAAAATTCTTTAAAAAAGTTCATAGTGAAAATATGTACTGATTTTCTCAGTAAATCCGCAATAGTACAAGAACTAGCACATTAAAGTATAATTTTTTTCAATGATTTAATATGCAAGGACACAAGCTACAAAACAACACTCACATCATTTCTGTAAGTTACATAATTTGAGAGTTATTGCTGTTCGAACATGACCCTTATGAAAATTGATAAAATAAAAAAAACCTCAGTACTGTACTTTTTCAATGATAAAACAAACAAATTAATCATAAAAATTGCTCAAAATGGCCGCCTCTGCTCTGTAGACAGCATTGAACTCAATAAACATTCTATCTCAGTCGGCCTCCTTCATCCGGATCGCGAGGCCGTTCCATGTGTTTATTGAGTTCAATGGTAGACAGGCAGTGGCTTCATGGCGACCTGTCTTGTGTCTTTTGCACGCGTAGTGATCATGTCGAGCAGATATAACTTTCAAATTATGTAACTTACAGATATGATGTGAGTGTTGTTTTGTAGCTAATATCCTTGCGCGTTAAATCATTGAAAAAATTATACTTCAATGTGCTAGTTCTTGTACTATAGCTGATTACTAAGAAAATCAGTACATATTTTTACTATGAACTTTTTTAAAGAATTTTTTATGGCGTTTTCAAGTTGCATGTTCTTATATTGTTATACTTCAATGAACTTTCAAAAAACATTTTTTTCACATCTGTAGGACCTTTATGTCCAAAGAAATCGATATTATTTGGAAGGGTCAGCGAAAATAAAAAAGTAAATTTAAAATGGGGGCTACTCCAAAACTAAGGGGATAACCTTCCAAGTTTGGGTGTTTTTGTCGATAATATTAGGTATATTTGATGACCTTAAATTATCGCTAACTCGTGACCAAAACACCTGTATATTTGGTATCAATCTCAAATCCCATATAAAATATGGTAATGAGGTAATAATCTTATTGCTCCGCCAAAGAACGAGCGCTCAAAAGCTCATGCTCAGGGCTTTTCTTAAATTTTTGCCGTTATTTCTTTGATTTTATATTTATACACTTCATGAATTGAATTTGTGGTTTTGATACCTCATTTAAAATGCATCTTTATGCTTCTCTTTAGTTTTTAAAATGTTCCTTTTTGAGACTACATATTTGACACATACGAGTATTTCACAATTAATAAACGAAGGTCCTTTTCGTTTAACACCATCTTTTTTCTTCTTTTTAAATATACGGTACTTAAATTTAAGTTCATGGTATTCGCTGAGATCATTATTTGAATTCTTTTATGATTATTCATAGCCTTTAGGTAGGTATCAATTGGCATTGACTCTATATCCATGAAGCCTTGAGTTTTTTAGAATAACGAAAATAAGATCATAGCACTTTTTTCGAAAAATCAAGCGCGCTTTGTTTCTCGCATTGTTTTCTAAACGAAGCAACTTGTATTTACATAAATGACTTTCTTTGGTGGTAGAAGAAATTGTTGATATGTTTCTGAATTCATTCATTCTTCTTTCCGTTATATACTATCATTGTAAAAAGTTATACAGGGTGTCTGTAACTGTAAACAAATACGAGGTACTTTCGGAGATAATTCCTCTATGAAAATAAGCAGGAATAGTTCATATAATTTTGGAGAAAAAAAGTCTCCTGCAAAATTCGATACAGTCGAAACTTTTCTCGGAAAAAATAAAAACTTACAAGCAGTTATGATTGATGTTCATTCCATTTCATCTTTATTATAAGTGTTCCAAAGATTGAATATTCTGAGATATTCAGGGCTATTCACTAAGCAAGTTGTTAAGGATAGCCACTGAAAATAGTCGTTATGTTCAAGGTCAGTTGCTAAGTGCTAAATTGGTATTCACTATTTGAGAAAGTCGCTATGGAAGTTGCTAACTATAACCACTAGTGGCTATAAAGAGTGGTTCACGGTTCACTGGCAACTGCTTCAGAGGTGTTGTTAACGATAACTACTTGCGTTCATTGACAAAAATGACTCTTTTTATAGATGCAGAGCGTAATACTCTAGAAGCAGCATATACAGAGTGTCATAAAACGAACAGAAATATTATAAAAAGGACGTTTGGTATTCTTAAAAGTCGCTTCAAATGTTAACTGAAACAGAGTACTGCATTTTACAGGATGTTCATAAATTGAACGTAGGAACGAAAAGGGGAGATTCGAGTAATTCAAGAAAAAAAGTCCCACAGCCATGGGGTCGCAAACGTTTCGTTTTCAAGATACAGGGTGTTGAAGTTTTACTCAATAACTGACTAAAAAAGTAGTACGCTACTGAGATATTTTAACAATCAAATTTTTTCAATTCTTCGTTCACTTTAGGACAAAAAAACTATCTTTCTTTTTTTTCGTATGGGCGCCATTTTATGTAAAAAGTAAAACATTCCAGACTATTCAAATGCAAGAAAATGATACTATTTTAACATCAGAAAGCAAAACAAGAAAAACTTCAGAGTTGATCATTTCAGATGATATTCTTAACATAGCTACTGGAATTTTTATTATGAATATATTTTTTCTTTGTTGAATGTTATGGAAAATATGTTAGGTTAGGTTAGTTCTATGAATTACTCTACATAATCAAAAAACCCAATAAATAAAATATGATACGAAGAACCCACATTTACAATAACAGAATACAGAAATATTAATAAAGCCTGATCAGAAGTGGACATTTATTAAAATGCATCTACAACAACTGATATAAAATTTTTCTGAATTTTTAATCGCTGAAACTTCAACAGAAATTTACATTAACCTCTATTTTTTGACATTGACAATCAACAAGAACTGTCAAGAAACGGACATTAGAACTATTTTGCGACGCTGCCACTTCTATTTTCACGAAGGTTGCTATCTAGTTGTTACGATAACAACAGTTGCCAACGGTTTATTAGAGAATACTGAAGTGGTTACTGATAACCACTGGTGGTTATCGAAGGTTGTTATCAGAGTTGCTATTGTTAACAACTGCGATAACCACTCAAGTTAGTGAATAGCCCTGATATTGTATGTCTATGGCTGGAGATAAAGATGTTCTATAAATCTTTCGGAAGGTTTAATTACTAATTTCCGGAAGAAAATTCGAAACTTACGGATACTTGGACCAAACCATAGCACGCTGTTCGTCTAAAAACAAGCGAGCAAAAAATTATTTACCAATATTTTGAGATATAGAATAGATAATAACAATAGAATATAAAAATTAAAGTTAACTCCTCTTCTAGGAAAAACTGCTCCAAAATTAATAACCAATATTTCAATCAAGTTATGGAAGCAAGGGCGTAGCCGGGCGGGGGGTGGTTTGGGGGTTCAAACCCCCCCTGAAATGTTTCAGTTATTTTTTTGTTGCAAAAATAATCTTTCATTTTGCACTTAAACCAACTTATCGCCGAAAATCTAGTTAAAATTATCAATTCATATCAGCAATATGGATGATATTAAAGTTTCATAACATCGCACACAAATTCTTCTAGCGAAACTAGATTGAATGAGTTGGCGCTTATGCATATACTGCAACATATGTAACCAGAACAAACAGAAACAGACGATTGTAAATTCATTCGAAATTAAACCATTCTAAAATATTCATCGAGTTTTCATTCCAATCATAAATAGTATAATTAGTTAGTGAGATATTAGTGAAATACATCACAATTATAGTGTGAAAATTTATGAAAATAAAGTGGTTGACCAATTCGCTAGAAAAAAAGACGGATAGACTTCAACTGAAGGAATACCTATTCATATGTTGTTGGCACTATTTTGGAGTAAAACATTAAAAACTCTATTTAGTTTCAATGAAAGCACACATCCACACTAATTTCATATTGATTCATCCTGTAAGTATTTTTTGGGAAATAAATATTGATTTTTAAGTTTTTGTTTGTGTGAATAAAAATAAATTCTGAAGCATATTTGAAAAATAGGTTTACCTAACCTAACCAGGAATATCTATGTTTGATATTGTTTCCGAAGTAGGAAAAGGATTATTGAATTCTTAAAAACAACAAATACTTGCTACAGAAGCGACCCTCACAATTGCCGGCACCTATACAAAGTCAATTGCCAAAATGTAAACCCCCTCCCCCCGAAATTAATTCCTGGCTACGCCCTTGTATGGAAGAGTAATAATAATGAATTTTTATTCCAGATTTTCCAAATCGCATACATCAACCTTCAAGTACAACAAATAGTTGCTCTCTTTCACCACTGAGGTCAGAAGAAATTCTCTGTGTAAATCAAGATAATAAAACTGAGATCAACACAATATCAGTGCCTTTTTTACCGCAATCAACATTCTTCAGCTACCCACAACATTTACACGTTCTGCAGAAAGATCAAATAAACGGTAGTTATTATTTCTTATTTATCCACGACTAATGTACTTTGTGGTCAACTAAGGAATTCCGATTTGAAAAAGAAATAAAACAAAAACTTTCAAGTATAGATTGGAATAAATCTAGGAGGATTTTGCATTTCTAAAAACTTTTTAGCTTTTCACTCCTAGTCTCTGAAACAGAAATAATTGAAAAAAATTAATTAAGATGAAGTGCCCTTCCAAAAATCTTTGCACTTATTTGTCAGGAGCAAATTGATGTTGAAAAAAACTGTTGCCTAACAGTAAAACTGAAAAGGAAATAGATTAAAAGGATAATGTAACGTTTCGGTGTCTATATCAGACACCTTCTTCAGATAAACTTGTAAAATCTTCGGAATTGTTGTGTCTAATTAACAATTAGACTGCAAATGAAAAAACAGACAATTCCGAAGATTTTACAAGTTTGTCTGATGGAGGTGTCTGATATAGACACCGAAACGTTACATTATCCTATTCATTTCCTTTTTTAGTTTTACTGTTAGGCAACAATTTTCCTTATACAATGGTATTATACCCACATATAATAGCTAATGTTCACTCGGTGATTTTGGCTAAACTTCACCTCGTGAATAATGGCCATCATTATACGCTCGCTGCATAATATACATTGCTCTCAAGATCCAGAAATATTTAGATGTAGAATCAAAAAATGGGTCTTTGTAGGTGTAAGAGGAATACCACCTTCGTGTTCATCTTTACTGAATCCACTACGAAGGCAAAGAGGCGAAAAAAAACCCTATACCTGAAGACTTGAAGGATGATAAATATTACGAGAGGAGAAAAAGGAATAACCAAGCGGCCAAAAAGTCCAGGGATGCAAGAAAGATGAGGGAAGATCATGTAAGAACTAGCAACATAAAACTCATACCTACGAAATTGTGTGACCGTCGTATCATTATTTAAGGAGAACATCTCCTTAAACAATGGTCGTATCATTAGATTTTATGTTCGAGATTTCAAGCGGCGGTTGGCTAGGTCAATACCCGATGGGTGACCTTAAAGTTATCGATTAAAAATAAGTACAAGACGTTACCTATCCAGGTTTTCAAGAGTCGTGGAAGTAGTGGTATCCATCATTATTTATACCGATTTGGAAATTCACATCGAGAACATACGATATACAATGCATCAGACATCAGAGAATTCTTCCCTACAGTTGCACAGATGAATAGGCGAGATAATGAAGTGCGATAACTGAATGAATTCAACTGTCTTACTGCGATAATCTAGTCTCGTCTCTCTCTTATCGCAGTATGGTAGGGAACCCGAACTACACGTATAGAATTTTTAATTGTCAGGCTGCCCGTAATACTCGATTCAAGTATTCACTGTTGCCTACCATACTAAAGAATTACGCTCCTCTAAACGATAAGAGAGAGACAAGACTAGAATAAAGAAGTAAGACAACTGAACTCAGTGTGTTACAGCAAGTGATTGACTCGACTATTCATCTGGGCAACTGGACGGACGGAATTCTCTGTCTGATGCATTGTATATCGTATGTTTCAGATGTGAATTTCCAAACCTGTATATATAATATCGGTTTTTTATAGCGTCCTACGCCTTCCGATTCCATGTCGCCAACCACCTCGGTCATTCCAGTCACCTGGCTGTAAGTTTCGCTCAGACATGGCTCTCTCGATACCCCCCATCCATGTGTTTTCGGTCTACCTCTTCTTTTCCTTTCCGTTGGTACCCATTTCATAACTTTCCTAGGTAATCGTTGTTCTCCCATTCGTTCAACATGGCCATACCATTTTAGTTGTCTCTGTATTTCCTCAATTATGTTCGTCTCGACCTTCATTATTTCCCTTATCTGCTCGTTTGTGATGTGTTCGAGTCTTGACTTCCCAGCAGATCTTCGCCAGTAGTCCATCTCCAGCGCCAATAGTCGACGTTCCAGGGCTTTGTTTATTTGCCATGTTTCGCATCCGTAGAGGGTTATGCTCAGGAATATTATGTTGTACAGGAGGTGTTTACGCTCACGGGATACGCACTTGGACCAAAGAACAGAATTTAAGCAACCAATAACTTGCCTTCCGATGTTCAATCTCTCTTTCAGTTCGTCCGGAGTCCTCTATTACTGTTCCCAAATAGGTGTATTCTTTGCAAGCATGTATTGTCTCTTGTTCGTCAAATTCCAGAACCTCCATCTTATCTCCTCCACCCGAAGATATTGGGTTTTGTTTTATTTACTGTAAGACCCCATTCTTCGTAAAATTTGAAAAGTCTTCGGGTCATGAACTCTAGGTCTTCCTTATCCCGAGCAATAACCACCTGATCATCGGCGAAGTGAAGGGTATATAGGGTTGTGTCTTCATCCAGTTGTACGCCCATTCCCCGCATGACTTCCGCCAGTTCTTCAACACTTCATTCAGATCATATTAAAAGTGTTAAAAGTTATAAAGTGTGGGGGAAAGGCTGCATCCCTGTCTGAGGCCCTTTGTAACTTCGAAGCTATCCGATAGAGAAGTTCCTATTTTACTCTTGATATAGGATGTTCATACAGTTGTTTGATAGCTCCTATGGTAGTGGTATTTATTGGGGATCTTTCCAATACCTCCCAGAGTTTGCGTATTGGGACAGTGTCATAGGCCTTCGTTAAGTCTACAAAGAGTAGATGCACTTCACGATTTCTTGCTGTCATCTTTTCATTAAGCTGCATCATGGTGAAAATATGGTCGATACATGATCTACCAGCACGAAACCCTGCCTGTTGTTCGATCTCTAGGGGTCCGTATTCATCTTCTATTAAACCCCTCAATATTTTCCCATATAATCGGCTCATGGTACTGGTGACCGATATGCACCTGTAATTATCACATTTATCTCTTGGGCCTTTTTTATGTAGTGGTGTTATCCAGGCTTCTTTCCAGCTATTTGGTATTCTCTCCCCATTCACATACCTAGCAAATAACTCCTTGAGGTGTTTAATAAGTTTTGTTGTCCATTTTTAAGCAACTCTGCTGGCAATCCCTTTGGCCCAGGAGCCTTCCTGTTCTTCAAAGATTTGATGGCTTCATTTATCCTAGATTCCTCGAGGTCTATGGGTCCATGAACGCTGTACTGTCTTGGTGACTTAACAAGGTACTTTTCTCTATTTTCGGAAAGTTCCTCAGAGTAATGTTTTCTCCACTCATCAAGCTGGATTGGATTAATTTTGACCCTGTTTGAGGTTTGTTCTTAGAGTCTTAATGAACTTCCAAGCTTCTGAAGATCTTTTACCACCAATGTGCAGTTCATTTCTCCTAGTTTTCTCTCCCATGTTTCATTCCTATTTTGGATTATCATTTTTTTGAATACTTTTTGTTGTTCTTTATACTGTATTTTGTCACTTTCACTTTTGCTTGTTATCCATTGTTTATATGCTTGTTGTTTCCTATTTCTTTGTTGTTCTAGTAATTTAGTCCATGTTATGTCATTATATTTCACAGGAATTTGCTTACTTGTTTCTCCAAGAGCCTCATATGCAGCCGAGTGAATTGATTCCATTATGTGCTCATACAGATGTTCAGTTTTATGAGATAGATATTCATCTTTCAATTTTGAGTCCAACCTGGTCTGATATAATTTCTTGGTGCTCTCATCGTAGAGTCCATTCAAGTTGAAGTTATATCTCGGTTTTTTCATTTTGATCTCTTCTTGCTCCTTCTGGGCCTCAATTTTTGCCTTAGACGGAATGTGAATTTTTGTTGCCAGAAGGTAGTGGTCTGACCCGCAGTCGAAGCCCCTGTATACTCTGGTGTCACGCACAGCCCATTCTGTCTTCTGTTTGATGATCAAATAGTCGATGATGGATTTCAGGCCTCTAGTATCTTGGTGCCACGTATATTTGTGTATGTTCTTATGTTGGTAGTAACCATTTAATATTTTCAATTTATATTGTTCGCATACCCCTATCAACTTTTGGCCATTGCTATTCACAGTACTCTCGCCATGTTTACCAATTACACCATCATTATCTTTCCTTCCTGTTCGAGCATTGAAGTCTCCCATCAAAACGATTTCGCGCTGCTTTCCAATGCTGTTAATCGTATCATTAAGTTTGTCGAAAAACCTTTTTTTCTCTTCTTCCTGAAGGTCCTCATTCGGGCCATAGACAGCCACAATTGACACCCTATTTCCCCGAATATTGAGATTTACAGTAGCCAATCTCTCATTAATTGTATTCCAGTTAGAGATGTATTTTTGGAATTTTTCCGTATCAGTATTGAAACGCCCCTACATGCCCTATTTGACTTTGGTAAGCCACTATAAATGTGCAGGTAATCCCCGACATCTTCTATTCCGTTTCCTTTTCTCTTCGTTTCTGACAGAACCACTATATCGGCCTTCAGCTCTTGTAGTCCTCTCTTAACGTCTTCCATCTTCCCTGCCAATCCTCGCACATTCCACGTTGCCAGTATCAATTCCTTTTTCCGTTGCCATTTTCGTTGCCGTAAACATCCGTCCGAGTTCCGAGGCTGTGTACCATGGATTTTAGCTGAGAAACGTTTTTACGAGTAACGGATAGCTAACCCGTTGCCAAAACCCCCATCCTGGAGGACCAGAATTTTTTATCGAGGTTTTCTCCTCTAGCCTTTGATGTTCCAACATCCTGGCTACAAGGCAGTAGCTATTTGCTAGTTTTGGTCCACCCTGGCTATTTGATTTCACCAGTACCTTCCATATCTGGAGGGCATTCCCCTATCCGCCACCTGGGGAGGCGCTCGATGGAGGACTAGCAACCTCGCACGAGCAAACTTATATATTCGGTGGTGGAAAAGCAATGTGCTCAAATTAACGATTTTTTGAAACCCTCCAACTAAATTCTGGCTGTGTATCGACCTCAGAGTAAGAAATAAACTTATTTTTCACTCTGAGGTATCGACCAGTAATTGACTAGTCATTCAAACTTAAAATTTATTAGTTTCTACACCATTTCCAAGTGTATTTCAGAAAGCGTCAAATGTATTTCAGAATAGTCAATTGTATTTCAGAAAGGGTCAATTGTATATCAGATAGTCAATTGTATTTCAGAAAGCGTCAATTGTATTTCAGAAAGCGTCAATTGTATTTCAGATTATATCATATGTATTTCAGAAACCGTCATTTGTAATTCAGAAAGTAGGAATAACATTTTAATTTCCAATTATCACTGTTATCCCGATTTCAGTGTGGTCTCGGGACTGAGGAGGATAAACCGTATTTGAAATGAACAATTCTGCTATATGTAAATGTGTGTACCTATAATTGAATTTCGAATGACCATTTCCGAAATACAATTGACGATTTCTGAAATTGAATTGACTGATCTGAATAAAAGGGATGTTTTCTGAAATGCTCAAGAAGAAAAATTGATGATGAATACTATTCCATTCAATTCTATAACTTCAAAGTCTAGAAAATTAACTATCAATTCCCCCTTCTTCAAAACGACCATTCTTCACCTAACAAAAAGCACATTTCAATGTCTGGTTTTAATGCAGCAATTTCAAATTATGGCAATACTTCGCATGCAACATACGGGTTTATTACCTGTTTTATTATTTCGGTTTCGGACGATTGTAACTTTTTCTCTTTTTCACTCAGCAAGATCGTCAATCTTGCTTGCGAAGAATACCGACTTTAATTGTGGGATTAAAAAGTAGTACCTTAAACAGCTCAATTTTGTCGGTTTCCCGGTTTACTGAGGGATTTACCACCTCCTGGTCTTCTGATGTCAGACACGGATGTGGGCTCGTATTAATACAGGCTGACTACAACCATTTCCAAGTGTATTTCAGAAAGCGTCAATTGTATTTCAGATAGTCAATTGTATTTCAGAAAGCTTCGATTGTATTTCAGATTAGTCAATTGTATTTCAGATAAGTCAATTGAATTTCAAAAAGCGTCTATTGTTTTTCAGATTATATCGAATGTATTTCAGAAACCGTCATTTTTAATTCAGAAAGTAGGGATATCATTTTAATTTCCAACTATCACAGTTATCTCGATTTCAGTGTAGTCTCGGGAGGATAAACCGTATTTAAAATGAACATTTCTGCTATATGTAAATGTGTGTACCTTAAAATTGAATTTCGAATGACCATTTCCGTAATACAAATGACGATTTCTGAAATGCAATTGATGTTTTCTAAAATGCAATTGATGATTTCTGAAAAACAATTGACTGATCTGAAATGAATTGACGCTTTCTGAACACAATTAACTAATCTGAAATACAGTTGACGCATTCTGAAATACAATTGACTATTTTGATATACAATTGATGCTTTCTGAAATAGCATTGATTGATCTTAAATACAACTGACGCTTTCTGAAATACACTTGGAAATGGTATTGTTGAAATACAAAAATCTGAAACGAAAATTGAAACAAATTCAAGGAAAGCCCTGAGCTGGAGCTTTTGAGCGTTCGTTCATCAATGGAGCAATAAGACTATCACCTCAAATTGATACCAAATATACAGGGTGTCCGGGAATAACTGTACATACTCACACCTGATATAGAGTTGGACTAGCTGATTACGAATTGACTATAAAAAATTAATTTCTGGATTTCCCTAGAAAGATACAGGGTGATTTTCGAACTTCATGGAAATACTTACATCACCATAAAATCCCAACTGATTGACGGATATTATTGAAACTTGGGGGTTTATTGGCACATGCTAAGGTCGAGTCAGAAATATATCAATTATTTCATCATTCCAGGGCCGGACTCATTAATCTTCATTTAAGTGTTCAGGGTAAAAAAAAACACTTTGTACAGTGTCTCCCAATAAGCTTGATAGAACTTTGAAATTGAATAAAACAACAACAAATTAACCGATTTTGGTTCTCAAACATTTATTCAAAAGATATGGTGTATAAGTTTATGATTTAAACAAGATATCGTTCAAATGGCCTCCACGAGCTCGTTTGCAGACCTTAATTCGTTTGACCCAATTTTCCATGACTCGGCCTAGCATTTCCTGTGGTATGGCCTCGATACACCTCGTAATGTTTCCTCATCGTCTTGAATTGTCGCTGGAGAGTTACTGTACACTTGTGATTTCACATATCCCCATAAAAAAAGTCCAAGGGCGTTAAATCACACGATCTTGGCGGCCAGGCGATGGGGCCGTTTCTCGAAATTAATGAGTCGCCGAACTTATCGCGCAATAAAGTCATGTGTCGTTCGAAATGTGTGGGGGGGCGCCGTCCTGTTGGAAATAAAGATCGTCGTCACCAATTTCATCAAATTTCGGGAAGAGAAATTCACGCAGCAAGTCGCTATAGCGCTGGCCGTTCACAGTAACGGCTTGTCCGGCGTAATTTCGGAAAAAATACGGCCCGATGATGCCACCACTCCACAATCCACACCAAACTGTGATCTTTTGTGGATGCAAAGGTCTTTCTTGCACCACTTGTGGATAAGAATCGCTCCAATATCGGCAATTCTGCTTGTTAACGAAGCCGTTCAGCCAGAAATGAGCCTCTCTTCGCGTGGCCACCGGCGAACGCGAATTTGCGTAATAAATTTGGACGATTCCAAACGTTGTGTGAGCGTGAAACTTTTCATGGTAAAACTTTGAACCTTTCTGAATAAAATGACACTTCGAACGTCAAAATTGATAAACAAATATGGCCGCCAAAACCTTACAAAGTTCTACAACTTATTGGGAAACACTATATATCGAATTACAAATAATTGATTCGCTTTTTAGAAAGAAGCTAAATTATGCTTCAATTGTGATATCGCTTAAATTTGTCACATCAACAATTTTTTTTTATGAATTTTTGAATTTGGATGAATTTCGAAAATTTTAATTTATTTCCCAGAACTAGACTTAGTCAATTTTGTGTAGGTCGAAAATAAATGATAACTTTCTTAAAAAAGTCACTGAAGATGAGGAAGCCTATAATAATTTGTTGATATACTGGGTGGCCACCCCACACATGGACCTCATTTCGATGTAGTTATGAAGTATATTTCGAAAAAAAATTTGGTGATGTGTATAGGTTATACATAACCATATTTCAAAATAATTTGTATGTATACCAGGTGTTCGACAACACAGAAATGAATAGACCAAAGTGACACTTCTTCCAATGTAAAAACTTCTAACTGAATTAGTAAATCGAGTAGTATGAGTAGGGATTTTTCAATTCGTTAGACTGTTTCTTTAAAGTTTACTTATTCAATATTTAATATTATGGAGTACTCTGAGAAAGAGGAGGTATGGTTTTAGTTTGGGAGAATGTTACAAAATATCTTACTAGATTCAAAGATTCGAGCTCAAAAATGCACAGAAATAAAATTTCCTTCAAGATAAAATATGAATTCCTATAACATATTCTGTGATAAATTTCAAACATTTTGACAGCTGAAATTCAAGATTGTTGTTTGTTGCTCGTGTTTTGATTATTATAAAAAGTGAAATTATCAAAATGGCAAATTTCACAAATAGAGAATATGGCTGATATGATGTTCGTGTATGGTAAATCTGAGGGAAATAGTCGAGCTGCTGTGAGAGAGTATCGTCTGAGATTTCCGACGCGCAGAATTCCCAATCACCAAACATTTTCTGCAGTATTTAGTTGTATAGCGCAATATGGCAAAGTGCCAGATAGAAAAGGATCGCCAAAGAATCTAGAAAGAGGTGATGAAGTACTCCAATTAATTCGAACACACCTTCAACTAGCATAAGGAGTAAGTGCACAATTACATTTGACGAAGTATAAGGTGCACAGAATAATCAAAGAAGAAAATCTATACCCGTACCACATACGACAGGTACAACGATTGGAACCTGGCGATAATGTCTCAAGACTGAATTTTGCACGTTGGATTGCAAATCACAGAGTCACTTTGTACAGAACAATATTCAGTGATGAGGCTCAATTCACCAGAGATGGTGTGTTCAATACTCATAACTCTCACATTTGGACCGAAAATAATCCACTCAGTATAAGACTGAGAAATTCACAACAAAAATTTTCAGTAAATGTTGGTGTGTTGTGATAAACAAACATTTGATAGGGCCTTATTTTTTTGACGGTCGTCTTACAAGTGCGATTTATCTAGATTTCTTACGAAATATTTTACCCGGCATGCTACAAGGAATAAATATTAGAGGAATTTATTTCCAACATGATGGAGCTGGAGCTCATTTTGGCTTGGAAGTGAGAAGTTACCTCGACAATACTACCTATCCAAATATGTGGATAGGTCGAGGAGGACCTATTCCATGGCTCCTCGATCTCCAGATTTCAACCCGCTAGACTATTTTGTATGGGGAAAATTGAAGTATATGTATATTCTGAAGAAATCCAGTCAAGAGAACAGCTGATGAACAGAATTATCTACTGTTGCGATATTTTGAGAAATGATGGCGATATGATTCGCAAGGCTGTATCCAATTTGAACATTCGGCAAGAGAAATGTATACAAGCTAATGGTTTTCATTTTGAACCACTTCTAAAATAACGTTGACTCGGCAACTCATTCGTTTCTATTTTCAATTTTTATTATGTACTTTTTACTGTATTTTAGTTTTTTCATTTGTTATTGTTTCGTTATGGAATGTGCTTATGAAAGCTCTGAACTTTTTTGAAAATTTTCTACTAGTACCTTTGCATTTTATATTCAAACATGTGATTTTCAGTTCTCTTCATGGTAAAAAATTCAAATTATCGAACTTTATCCAAATTCAAAAATTCATAAAAAAATAATTGTTGATGTGACAAATTTAAGCGATATCACAAATTGATGCATAATTTAGCTTCTTTCTAAAAAGCGAATCAATTATTTGTAATTCGATATACAAAGTGTTTTTTTTACCCTGAACACTTTAAATGAAGATTAATGAGTCCGGCCCTGGAATTATGAAATAATTGATATATTTCTGACTCGACCTTAGCATATGCCAATAACCTCCCAAGTTTCAATAATATCCGTCAATCAGTTTGGATTTTATGATGATGTAAGTATTTCCATGAAGTTCGAAAATCACCCTGTATCTTTCTATGGAAATCCAGAAATTAATTTTTTTATAGTCAATTCGTAATCAGCTAGTCCAACTCTATCTCTGGTATGAGTATGTACAGTTATTCCCCGGACACCCTGTATAAATGCAGAATCTCAGCACAATCGGAAATATATTCTGGAAATTTTCAGAATTGAGATATTATGTAAATGATAAATAACTCAAAAATTAAATTATATGGTTCTGATGATACGACCGTCTTGAATTTCGCATGAACATTCAGTATCTCAGTCTTGATTCACAAAATAAATTTCATTCGAATCGGATATCTTGTTATGGAAATATATTTAGAGATTCTCCTTTCCAATATTCCGATTGAATTTTCATGGTTTTGTGACACTATGACTATGGCCCCAAAATTTTGCGTAAAAATTTGGTATACAGTCTTCATGCACAAAAGAAATTTTATCTAAATCGGATATCCTGTTATGGCAATATAAAGATTCTTCTTTCCAATATTTCAATCAAATTTTCTATGGTTTCTGTTAACACTATGGCCGCAAAATTTTGCATGAGCCTTCAAAATATATCAATCTCCATACACAAAATAAATGCACTCGAATTGGATACTCTCTATAAGAAGTTGGCCACAAAATTTTGCATGAGGCTTTTATGAGCATATTGCGTGCTGCCTACCGGACTAAACCGAGTCATTGGGAGCCGAATTCACCCTGAAAATCTCATGTCTTTAGGACAATCCGTTCGAAAAGTTATCGCGCTAACGGCCGGCCGAACGGACGTCCCCACGGACAAAGTTGAATGTGACCACGGAATCGTCATCAGGGACATGATGAGGATGTTGTCTATGATCAGGGAGTTTGAAACCATTTTCGGCTCATAATTCGAAAATTACAGACATTTTGGCAAAACGTTAGCTCTCGTTTAAGAAGAACGAGCGCTCAAAATAGAATTAAATAAGCTAGCTATGACTCTCCAAGTTGCATAAAATAACCAACTGTACAAATATTGATCAATTTGACATCCTCATGCCGAAATAGTTATTTTCCTATCTAGAGTGGAAAGTTTTACTTTCACGCATGAGTGCGTAAATATACTTTTCCGATCGATATATAGGAACAATATTTTTTTTACAACCGTATTATAAAATGAAAGATTCATGCATTTGTTCTAAGATATTCATTACCCAGTTGCTATATAAAATTGTATACTCCGTTCACGAAAGGTGAGCACATAGTAGGCGTTTCTTTATTATCTGAAGTTGGCAGTATTTGCTGTCATAACGTAAAATAAATTCAATGTTGCCGAATGTACCCGGCTTCGTCCGACGAGCTTGCGAGTTATCAGAGCTATGCAATATTGACAACATTGCGTATCAATCTGACAAGAAAATAAACATCATAACATTCATAACCTAAAATTTCAATATACACAGTGGAATATGTCAAATTATCATGGCCAACCGACGGCTCAACCTTTCGTGAACGGACTATAGGTCAAGACATAATTTTTGAAGGATATCAGGCTAATCATTTCTCAAAATTCGATAATTTTGAAATAAAAATATGCAATAATTATGCTATCATAGTTAAAATCGCATCATAGTTCATATTTATGAACTAAGTTTTGTTTAAGTAGTCAGAGTCTTACGGTTTTAATGCATTATAATTCACAAAGTGATATCTACGGAAAAAAAACAGTGCGAAAAAGTAGTTATTTAGGCACGGTTGGGTTGTGGGAACAACATTTTTCCGCACTCTGATCTCATATTTGGTGCTCAATCAATCACTGGTTTTGCTGGCTGGTAAAAACGAAAAAGAACAATTTTCTAGCAAATTTTTATTGTTTTAGGTAGCATTGAGAGCAACAATATTAGAACACGAAAATGCCATACTCAGAGCACAAGTCTTAACTTTGAGAGAAGAGTCATCTTCACTCAGGAGACTACTACTACAGAAAAAAACAATTGAAATGGTGTCAGGAGATGGTCTGCGGTTTAGTGACCATAAAATCATATAATCAGAATAAAAAAATGAAATATTTTTATATATTTGAAAGCGATGTGTGAAATGATATTTATCTTGATAGTTAGGTGATATTATTTTTTTGTAAAGGATTTTATGCGACGTTGGAAAATTGGATGTAAATAAGATTTATCTATATTATTGTTTGAACTTTAAACAGTGCCTGTATTATAAAGAACTCAGTTTAAAATATGTGTATTCTAATTAATTTTATTCCTAACCTCATTCCCCATTTAATTTCTATTTTCGTCGTTATATTGAGGGTACTTATATTATAATAACACCTCACTTATATTTAAACCTTGAGGTGTGAGATTTAAAAAAAATTAATAAACATAAAATATACAATAAAGCTAAATAATGGAATGATATTTGTTTACTCACATTCTAACCAGCTAGCGACACCTAGGGGTAATGTCCGGGACTTCAATCGTTACTCCAGTCCGGATTTCCAGTAGGTATCTATAAAAATATTAAAATTAAAAAGAACTTTTTCTTTCTTCATAAATTATGCCAAATTCAAATGAAAAATTGAAGAACATTATTAGAATCTCGATGGATCATTTCTTCATTTGCACTTACGAACGACCAGTAATTTCAAATAATTGATTTTTTTTTGCGCATGTGAAGAAACACTTTTTTCAAAATACTAATTAACCTAAAAATTTGAAACTGAGCGGCAAATAATAACAGTGACTTCATTTGGTATATTTGAATGGAAAATCATAATGGATATAAATCAATTAGCAGAGATAGTCGATGACTATGCAGATGAAAAAAAGTATCGTGAATTTGGGGAACTGTTGTGTAATAATTTCGATGATAGTCTAGTAAGTTTTTTATGCTAACACTTCAACAACTGTAGTTCAAAACATCCAACTTTGGTCTTTAGATCATCACCTTCATACAGAAGAATATCCATACATCAGATTTCATGAAAATATGGAAACATATAATATTCGGTTTGGCATATTTTCAAGAGAAAAGCTTGAGAATAATTGAAGCCACTCTAAAACATGTCGATGAGGAGGAGACAACCCCAACTTCACGAGTCAACGAATTGTTGATTTACATAATAAATGTTTTACCTAGATATGATACAGAACATTTGATTGAACTAGTGAAGTTCTGTATGAAAGGATTTCAAAACATGAATACAAACAGACTCAGGTAACGTTCTCTTTACCTAGTTGACAGTAAGAATGATACAATATTTTTAAGTTGGAAGGATATTTTACCAGATGTTGTGAACATATTGGTAGGAAGGGAATCGATAGAATTCGAAGGCAAGTGCTTGACAGGAAAAGAATTCGAAAAGGAAATTATAAATGCAATATGCTCTTTACAATGGGAGCCGTCAAAGCTAACAATCATAGTTTCTATTTTTTGGTGAGTATGCAGAATGTGCTCAACATAATTTCAAGATATCTGCACCATTATAAAGGGTGTTTCAGAAAAAGGTGATCCCCTTTCTAGGATAGATAGAAAATAAAAAAATAATTGGGTTTTTTCAGTAAAAAAAATTCATAGCGCCATCCGTAATCAAGATAGAAAAAAAATTTATTCACATCTTTTAAGATTATGCCAAAACCACTGGTAACATTGCAACAGTGGCGGCTTTTCAGGTGAAGGGAGTGAAGTGGCTCTTCACCTAAAAATTCCTAGGGTCAGGGTCACCTAAAATGTTCATTGAGGATGATAATTATTATTCACTATTTATACAATAATTTAATCGTTTCATTAGCTCCATGTCAGAACTCAGGAGACGTTTATTATCGAGATTATTATCGAATCACGAAACTCATTATAAATATCTTGTCGCTTCCCGCATCGAGTGAAGAGGTTTGTAACGGGTGACGTCACCGGGGCTTTCTATTACGTTTTCTCGCTGCAGTGAAGAGCTCCAGTAACCCTCTGCACCTGTTACGTTCGTCAGTGTGTCGCTCCAGTGAGAACGTCTAATCGTTGTTTACTTTAAGTGCTTCGGCTTCGATATTAAAAATGAACCCCATTAATGACATTGTGTGCAGTTTATTAGAAACTCTGTTTCATCGTTGGAAAGACGAAGACAAAAAGGACATCTTAAATGAAGGTCGGCCTACTGTTAACTTGAAAATTTCTACAAGAAAAGAAATGAAAAATGGCAAATCATATAATATTAATTTCAAATCATCTTGGTGAGTTTACATAAAAAAGATGTTATTCTAGATTTTTCTGCTTGTTTAGCTCTTCACCTCTTTTTTAACCCACGAGCCGCCACTGCATTGCAATGAAATTTTATACGAATATGTTTTGGAAGCTGATACATACATAGATTTATAATACTAACAAGATGGTGAACCTGTCAAAAATTTTGAGGCAAACGGCGGTCATTTGCAGTTTGGGGTGAATTTGAGAGTTGTCAATTTTTCTATGAATTGAAATATTAGAATTACCAATATTCTTTATTATTTTATTTCAAACGATAATTAAATGATAGGATTACCAATATTGTTAATAACTAATCACAAGAATCGAAAATATTTATAATTTTAATAGACCGAAATTCAGAGTTCACAGAACACTAATATATAGAGTTCGTTTTTCATCACTTCTTTCAAAGGAACGTCTATGTTTCAATCAAAATCAAATCGAGCATAAATCTATGAATTCGAGCACAGATGGCATAAAACATCAAAATATTTGTGTTTCACCCCAAACTGCAAATGGCGACCATTTGCCTCACTTTTTTCTACGTAACAGTAAGAAAGTTCGACGTCCAGTTAATATTATAGGTCCATGGATACATATAGTCCGTTCACAAAAGGTTGAGCCTCGGTTGGCCATGGAAGTTTGGCATATTCCACTGTGTATATTAAAATTTTAGTTTATATTCTTTATTTTCTTGTCAGATTGATACGCAATGTTGTCAATATTGCATAGAGTTGTCTGATAACTCGCAAGCTCGTCGGACGAGGCCGGGTAAATTCGGCAACGTTGACTTTATTTTACGTTATGACAGCAAATACTGCCAACTTCAGATAAATAAAGAAACGCCTACTATGCGCTCAACCTTCCGTGAAGGGACTATACGTCCAATGAATTTTTTTGTATGCCTGACTCTCATAGAGGGCGCCACTGAGCGAGGCTACTGGCTAAGTTCGGAGACCAATATGGCGGAAAGTTTAAGGTGAATTTGAGTTTCCAGTTTTTTCTGTTAACAAATTTCACCCAAAAAATACGACATGTTGGGTCTTTAGGAAACCTGTTCAAATAAGGTTAATTGAATATAAAACATTATATACACAAATAAAAAGATATCAGATTACCAAGCCAGACATGCAAAAATTTCGAATGCGTATCTGTTTAGTAACCTGTAAGACTCTTCTTTTCTGCTTGAATGAAGCCTCACAGCACACGATACGATTTTGTTGAATATTATTAAGCAGAAAAAAATCACAGTTGAACCAGAAAAAGGCTCAAAAAAACCACAATTCTTATATTAATGGATAGGCTTGTATATTCGTGAAAATGGAGGACATTCTGAACATCTACTCTTATAAAATTCTATTTTCCGCCAACCTCGAAATAAAAGGTGATTTTAATGTGTACGAAGCATTTTAATGCTCAATTTTTTAACCATGTTGAAGTGCAATCCTCATGGCAACAGTACACAAAGTATTCAGAAGCACTATGAGAAATTTCAACAAAACTCTACTGTAACATAGAAACATAGAAACTCCATAATGTCAAATGTAAGTCTGTGTAAAATAAGAATGTATTTCAATCAAGAATTTATACACGGAAAATGTCGGAAAAATCTTGTAATCAACACGGTTATTAATCGAGCGACTAATGGTCTGGAACTATTCATGCGTGAGCGGAGCGACGCGTTAAAATATCTGTCTTTAATAACCTAGTTGATTAAGTACACCATAAATGGATTTTTTTCCCTTTGGACCAACGAAAATGTACGGCATATGAAAAGATATTACCTCTGCTTAAAATATCTGTCTTTAATACCTAGTTGATTAAGTACACATAAATGGATTTTTTCCCCCTTTGGACCAACGAAAATGTACGGCTATGAAAAAAATATTACCTCTGCTTAAAATATCTGTCTTTAATAACCTAGTTGATTAAGTACACATAAATGGATTTTTTTCCTCTTTGGACCAACGAAAATGTACGGCATATGAAAAAAATATTACCTCTGCTTAAAATACTTTAAAAATAAATTTATTTCATGTTGTGTCAAATCACCCCCTGGACTGCGGAAAGAGAGGGGATTGCAACCCTAGATTGTTTCCCCTTGTCGCATTTTTTTGTACGTTGCGTTGCGGAATAATGGATTAGAAGCAGTATTGAAATAGTAGTACACAGATGCCGTACAAAATCAAATGAATGACCAAAATACCTTGGTAATTTTCGGAAAATTAAAAAAAATTTCGACCTTGTGGCTCCACATTTCACGGATCTATCGATGGCAAGAATGCCCTACAAAAATATGTGACCAAAATGTATCCACTCTACCTGTACTTTCGAATTCCCACCTGCACTCAGTTGGACAGCTTACAAGTGACGGCATAGTGCTGAATCTTATTATTTTATGCTCTTATATCGTTCTAGATAGGTCACCTGGTGGTTCAAATGACCCATAATTTTTTCAACACGGGCCTGTAGTCTACATGTAACTAGCTCCTTCTATGTGAGTTAGACATACAAAACAAATTAATTGGATGTATCAGCTTCCAAAACATATTCGTATAAAATTTCGTTGCAAACAGTCCCTCAAAACACTGGCGGAGTACAACAAGCTAGTTCTAGCTGGGTACCTGCCCACCAGAACATTGAGGGAAATGAGAGAGCTAATGCCCTTGCAAAAAGAGGAGCAAACACAACCTTCACCCGACCCGTGCCCTCCTGTTGGGTATCACCTACACTGATTAGGGCAGAGGTCGGTGTTTGGGAAAAAGGGAGAAACAATCTACTGGATAAACACATCCGGTCAAAGACAAGCAAAGAGACTAATCGGAACCTTCCAAAGAGAAGGCTCAACAAGCTCTATCGTTGTCAAAAAACGAGTTAAGGCTGCTAATCGGCCTTCTCACAGGGCATTGTCCCGTGAGATATCACCTACACAGATCGGTAAAGAAAACTCCGACATTTGTAGGTTATGTGAATCGGCCACTGAAACAACCGAGCACATACTATGCCAATGCAGTGCGCTGGCGCAAACCAGACTTACTCTACTAGGTGGCGCGTTATTAACGCCAGCCGACATAAGAGCGAAGTCTCCTAAGGAAGTAACCAGCTTTGCTAAGGAGGTTAGATTCCTAGGAAAAACGTAGTTTTAGTATGGTAAAGTACAAAAGACCTTATTGGTCGCAGTGCAGAAGGGTAATCAACGTGCCGATCGACCACTATCTAATCTAATCTAAAAAATTTCGTGCAATGTTGCCAGATCTTTATAATTTTTTTTCAACGCTCTCTATCTTAATACGTATGGCGCTACGATTTTTTTTTACCGAACAAGCCCCAATTATTTTTTGGTTTTCTATCTATCCTAGCGAGGGGATCACCTTTTATTGAAACATCCTGCATATTCATAAAAATTTCAGTAATTTGTCCCTGAGTAAAGAAGATCATCTGAGAGTATTGACCAAAATAGGATATTATATTGATACCTCATGCCTCAAGAGCTTCCCACATTTGTTTACCAGTTACTAATGTTAGGTAAAAAACATAATTTTTGTCTATTGTTGTTATGTTGCAACAGTATTTTGGAATTAGGTTATACAGAAAAAATGAGAAAAACTGATGGTTTTATTATCGATGAAGGTGAGTTTATCATTTAATCAATGAGTGAATATAATAAAATAGGAATATCTTGAAAAAGTGGCAACATGCATTGAGCAAAATTTCATTTTTCTGTTCATAGATGGCGCTGTTTTTTTCTGTCATGCATTGAATAAGCAAATCAGATCATTTTGTTCACTTAGAAGCCTCTTTTTTGGACGCTTGTTAAACTATGCTATGTCGTTTTGCCCAAATGTCTGTAATTTTCGAATTTTGAGTCGAAAATGGTCTCAAACGATAGATGATGACGAATCCTTGGTCAAATTGAATTCTGTCCGTGGGTTGAGTTCGTTTACCATCCAAATCGTACAGGGTGTTCCATACAATATGGCAATTCAAAATATTTGTTCCTCAATATCTCAGATAAAACAAAACTAATAAAAATGAAATATTGCAGGCACATGCAAGATGCTCATAATAAGCCTCGTGCAAAATTTTGTGGCCATAGTGTTAACAGAACCATAGCAAATTCCGTTGGAATATCAATCTTCATATTTTCATGAAAGGATATCCGATTCAGGTTAAATTTATTTTGTGAACAAAGATTGATATACTGAATGTTCATGCAAAATTTCAGGAGGATCCATCATCTGAACCATATAATTTAATCTAATTTTTTTATTATTGTTTTTTATACAGGGTGTCCCGAAACTCGACGCAACCCGGAACCGGGTGAAAGGGCAAGTAATGCTGGTTGTCAGTAAGATATAGAAAAAAATCTAAGTTGCATGATTTTAAAATAATAGGCATTTAAAAAAACACAGAAAATTCCACACCCTGTGACAGTCATTTCACTCCTGTTGCCACAAATATCAACTTTTTTTTGCTGTGTAACCCTGAATACTGCTTGTCTAAACTGTAATCAAAATTTTGATACCAGCTGCTCTAGGTTTCATAAAAATAGGGCTAACTTCTCAGAAAATGAATTCAAAATAAACAATTGCCTAGTTTCAACTGACTGTATTGAAAAATAAATGCACTACGCAAGCTTGGCATGTTTTGTCAAAAGTTGGCGCATTTATTAAGGATTCCGAAATAATACTTGGTAAATTATAGCTGCCGTAGTTAAAATTCGCTTTCGATTGCCTTTGAATAGACTTTTTCTTCAACTGTTTCCCAGTAAAAAAAGTCCAATAGATTCAAGTCCGGTGAACGGGCCGGCCACGAGACCAGAACGTCCGATCCATATTCCGGGAAAAATGTTTCCAGAAAAAAAATTTTCCAGAGAAAATTTTTGGAAATTTTTTTTTCTGGAAACATTTTCTAGAGAAAAAATTTCCGGAGAAATTTCTCTGGAAATTTTTTTTTCTGGAAACATTTTTCCCGGAAGATGAATCGGACTTTCTGGTCCAATCTCGTGGCCGGCCTGTTCACCGGACTTGAATCTATTGGACTTTTTTTACTGGGAAACAGTTAAAGAAAAAGTCTATTCAAAGGCAATCGAAAACGAATTTGAACTACGGCAGCTACAATTTACCAAGTATTATACCATTTCGGAATCCTTATTAAATGCGCCAACTTTTGACAAAACATGCCAAAATACAGTCAGTTGAAACTAGACAATTGTCTATTTTGAATTTATTTTCTATTTTTCTGAGAAGTTAGCCCTATTTTTATGAAACCTGAAGCAGCTGGTATCAAAATTTTGATTCTGGGTTACACAGCAAAAAAAAAGTTGATATTCGTGGCAACAGGAGTGAAAAGACTGTCACAGGGTGTGGAATATTCTGTGTTTCTTTAAATGCCTATTATTTTAAAATCGTGCAACTTAGATTTTTTTATATCTTTCTAACAACCAGGATTACTTGCCCTTTCACCCTGTTCCGGGTTGACGTCGAGTTTTGGTACACCCTGTATATTTCATTTTCTTAAAAAAATTTCCTGAATGTTATTCCGATCGTGCTGAGATTTTGCATATATACAGGGTTTTCCTTTTGAGTTGGCGTATTAGACGTTTTAGGAGAACTAGTGAATATTTCGTTCTGAAATTTTTGGTGCAGCCCTGAGGGTGAAGGAACTCTTCGCCTAAAATATTTTCAAGTCGACAGTGTTGCCACGTCTATCTCAAACTCATATCTACTTTCTTTTTTCAAATGGAACTACCTATATTTTCATTTATGTATCGATTCAATACCAAATTTGCAGCATAACCCACTAAAAAAAATTTCTCTGCTATGCACTGTTGCCAAGTTATTCACAAATTCCTGAAACTTTTGACTTTTGCATTGCCAGTTTGGAAATGCAATATCTCGATTATTTTTTATGCGAACGGAACCAAACTCTGCAGTCTCATAGTAGAGACTCCATGCATTCATGTGGTATATAAAGTATTTTTGATACATCGTAAGGTTTTTCGAAGATATTGCTCGGAAAATGTGAAACTCAAAATTGAAATATTTCAAGATTCTCAAATGGCAACCCCATATTTATTTTACAGCATTCGATTCATAATAAAAAATGAATGGCAGTCTCATTTTACACTAATTATTTATTTTGGATAGTTTTCGAATGAGATGAAAAATACTGAAATTTTTCAGTATTTATAGTTCATGATCTATGGTCCTGTTTACGATGAAATGGTTCTATGATTATGGCGTGAATTGTTGAAGTAGATTCTATGGTTGAAATCATAAAAAGTATTCGATGATCATGGATGTCATAGAAAAAAGTTTACCCATATTATTCAAACACGATTCGGGTTGTTTCACAATTCACGGGAAATGCCAAAAAATTATTGAAAGGACCTGTAGGACCTTTAACAATCGTTATTCACATTTAGCAAGAATGACTTGAAAGAAATTCCGAAATTGTTTAGGCTTTCTGTAATCCTGACCTTATGTTCACTAATTATTTATTTTTGACAGTTTTCAAATGAGATGAAAAATACTGAAATTTATCAGTTTTTATAGTCATGCTGTGTGATTATAAAGTGAATTATCGGAATGAATCCTATTGTTGAGGTCATGAACATAGGGCCAGGATTACAGAAAGCCTAAACAATTCTTGGAATTTATTTCCGATCATTCGTGCTAAATGTGAATAACGATTGTTGAAGGTCCTACAGGTCCTTTCAATAATTTTTTGGCATTTCCCGTGAATTGTGAAACAACCCGAATCGCGTTTGAATAATATGGGTAAACTTTTTTCTATGACATCCATGATCATCGAATACTTTTTATGATTTCAACCATAGAATCTACTTCAACAATTCACGCCATAATCATAGAACCATTTCATCGTAAACAGGACCATAGATCATGAACTATAAATACTGAAAAATTTCAGTATTTTTCATCTTATTCGAAAACTATCCAAAATAAATAATTAGTGTAAAATGAGACTGCCATTCATTTTTTATTATGAATCGAATCCTGTAAAATAAATATGGGGTTGATATTTGAGAATCTCGAAATATATCAATTTTGAGTTTCACATTCTCGGAGCAATATCTTCGAAAAACCTTACAATGTATCAAAATACTGAATATACCACATGAATGCATGGAGTCTCTACTATGAGACTGCAGAGTTTGGTTCCGTTCGCATAAAAAATAATCGAGATATTGCATTTCCAAACTGGCATTGCTAATGTCAAAAGTTTCAGGAATTTGTGAATAACTTGGCAACAGTGCATAGCAGAGAATTTTTTTTAGTGGGTTATACTGCGAATTTGGTATTGAATCGATACATAAATGAAAATATAGGTAGTTCCATTTGAAATGAGAAAGTAGATATGCGTTTGAGATAGACGTGGCAACACTGTCGACTTGAAAATATTTTAGGCGAAGAGTTTCTCCACCCTCAAGGCTGCACCTAAAATTTCAGAACGAAATATTCACTAGTCCTCCTAAAACGTCTAATAGGCCAACTTAAAAGGAAAACCCTGTATACTTAGCATGAATCTCAAGTCCTATACAAAGTTTTGAGGTAATAAATAACATTATTGCTTTACCAAGTAACGAGCGCTTAAAATTAAAAGCACTTGCTCAGGGCTTTTCTTGAATTTTTAGATTCAGAATCTGGACCGTTGAGTGCACTAGAAGAAGCAGAATTGTCAGTATTTTTTCATATCAGAAAATTGGCAAATTCAGATTCGCAAACGATCAGAGATTATTTGAATTTGATCCGACCTTTTAATAGAGCTCCAGAGTTTTTGTTGCATCCTTTTCATCTGAAAGTCCTGCTTGTTATTCATGAGGTTGAAGATCATAAAGATAAAGTATGGGAAATCCTGAAATCAGTTGTATTGCGACACCATAACGAAAAATTAAGAAGAGAAAGTTCAATTTGGTTTAACCGAATAAGTTCTAAAATTACCGATTTTGATAGCATCATTAATGTTTTAGTATGTGGCAAGTGAGTAAATTGAATTATTTAAATGAACTCTTTGTATATTCTTCATTGCTACCATCTTATATTTTTAGAACGTCAAAAGACATCACTGAAAGTTTAATCGACTTTGGCTTGAAGTTGTTGAATGTTAAAAGCGCTCTTCCTCACATTGTGGATTCAAACGTACTGAAATTATGGGATTTAGGAAAAACCATCATCATTAACATATTTTCAAAGGCCACTAAACATGCAAGGTCCATTTTGGACCAAATATTGCAAAGTATGAGAGATTCGCAAAACAAGAACTCACATATAGGTATGTAAGAAAAATGTTATACATATACAGGGTGATTTTTTTAAGTGTTTCATTAGACATTTTCGAGGAAGGAATGGTAATACAGATTCAAGATTTTGGATTTTCGTTTTAGAGTACATGAACTTTAATTGTAAAACATTTTCAAGAAGAATCTACTTCCGGTTTCACCGGAAACGAATGTACCTTCGTTATTTCAAATGCAACACCCTGTATGTTTATACATATTCGAATTCTTCGTTCAATTCTACACTGATTTGATGTATGATATGTGCAACCACTCAAGCGGTTCTTGAATTATAGCCTGATTATCAAATTTTTTGAAAAAAAGGTTGTCACAAATTAGTGTCCATATCTTCAAAATCCCTCATTACAAGAATTTCTTTTTGCTAAAGTGGAACAAAAGAAAGTAGGCTGATACTGTTTCTTGTATAACTTATGAGGAAATAGGTATTATACAGGATGTCTGAAAAAGGGCCTCAAAGTGAGCCGCAATAAAACTATAAAATCTCACTTTTTTCAAATGGCAACCCTATAATTTTGTAATTCCAATCGATGGCTCGTCAAAAACCAGTTAGGGTGTCCCTCTAAAGTCAGTAGTTTTGCCGTTATTGAATAAAATTCGAATTTCGAATGACAGTTCCTAACATAGCCTACTTCAAAAATTCAAGCTTACAAACTGTGCCAAACCTGTCTTTAATCGTGAAATTCGAATTTTATTGAATAACAGCAAAATACTGATTTTAGAGGCATGAAATGTTCGGGACACCATAACTGGTTTTTGACGAGCAATCGATTGGAATTACAAAATTATAGGGTTGCCATTTGAAAAAAGTGAGATTTCATAGTTTTATTTAGGCTCACTTTGGAGCCCTTTTTCAGATACCCTGTATAATATTTTCTCATAAGTTATACAAGAAACAGTATTAGCGTACTTTCTTTTGTTCCACTTTCGCAAAAAGAAATTCTTGTAATGAGGGATTTTGAAGATATGGGCACTAATTTGTGACAACCTTTTTTTCAAAAAAATTGATAATCAGGCTATAATTCAAGAACCGCTTGAGTGGTTGCACATATCATACATCAAATCAGTGTAGAATTGAATGAAGAATTCGAATATGTATAAATATACAGGGTGTTGCATTTGAAATAACGAAGTTACATTCGTTTCCGGTGAAACCGGAAGTAGATTTCTCTTGAAAATATTTTACAATTTAAGTTCATGTACTCTTAAACGGAAATCCAAAATCTTAAATCTGTATTACAATTCCTTCCTCAAAAACGTCTAATGAAACACTTAAAAAAATCACCCTGTATTTCTATTTTGGAAAGCTTGATTCAAGTAACAACACAATGTTAAAAGCGCTCTTCCTCACATTGTGGATTCTAACGTACTGAAATTATGGGATTTAGGAAAAACCAACCTCATTGAAATATTTTCAAAGGCCGCTTACCATTCAGGGTCCATTTTGGACATAATACTGCAAAGTATGAGATATTCGCAAAGCAAGAACTCACATATAGGTATGTAAGAAAAATGTCATATACATATATTTCTATTTTGGAAAGCTTGATTCAAGTAACAACACAATGTTCTCATGAAATGATCTGTCCAAGTAGCTCTCGGCTAGGTTGATACTTGAATGATGGACCGTGATTCAGGACTAAAGGGTTTTCCGACAAGAGGTGTTATTTTGAATAGCCCGCTATTTCGGTAGATGTCACGTTTGAAGCTGTCATTTTTCGACATTTGACAAGTAGAAACTACGCCATTAATAAAAATGGAACGATACACGCTTCAAGAACGCATTGAAATTATTAAAATTCACTTTAAACATGGTGAAAATTTGGCAGGGACGGTTCGTACAACTCGAACATTTTTGGGTCGTTTTGAACACCTTGTCGGACCGCAATAAAGAAATTGGTCGAAAAATTCGAGCTATTGGGACAAGTTAGTGATGTGAAGAATAAAACCCGTGTACGTCGCTCAAGAACAGCCGAGAATATGGCTGCTGTAGCCGAAAGTGTGGAAGAAAACCCAGGTTTGTCCAGTCCTCGTCGTTCTTTGGAATTAGGCATTCCACAAATACCATTACACCGTATTTTGCATAAAGATTTGGGTCTTAAGGCTCATAAAGTTCAGTTAACACAAGAACTCAATCCGGCCGATCATCAACAACATCGTGTCTTTGCTGATTGGGTCGTTGAAATGCATGAAAATGATCTGGAATCCCATCGAAAAATCATCTTGAGTGATGATGCTCATAGCCACCTCGGCGGCTTCGTCAACAAGAAAAATTGTCGCATCTGGGACTCGGAAAACTCAAGAGTTATTGTTGAAAAGCCTTTCTATCCTCAACGCGTGACTGTTTGGTGCGGTTTATGGTTCGGCGGAGTCATTCGACCTTACGTTTTCGAAAATGAGGCTGGATCAACAGTTTCGGTAAATGGATTGCGCTGTCAAGAGATTAATGAGTTTTTATGGCCGAAATTGGATAGTATTGATCTGGACAACGTTTACTTCCAACAAGACGTAGCTTCCTGCCACACAAGCAACGAAACCATTGATCTTTTGCGGGAAAAGTTTCCTGACATTGTTATCTCTCGAAGAGGTGATCACAATTGGCCACTGAGATCTTTTGATTTAACACCTTGCGACTTCTTCCTTTGGAGCCACGTGAAAGAGGAGGTCAATAGCCCAGCGTCGATTCAAGACCTCAAAGATAGAATTCGTGAGGCTATCTTGGACATAGGGCAGCCACTTTGCGATTTGGTTGTGGAAAATTTCATCGAAAGGATGTGGTCCTGTAAGCGTGGTCATGGTGGTCATTTGCCTGATGTTATTTTCCACTATTAACGGCATAGCTTCTTCTTTATAATGAAATACACATCCGATCATTTATATTGAGAAATGGCATTTTTCTTTGAATATCAAAATAACACCTCTTATTGGAAAACCCTTTTTACGTAAATGATTTTATTACAGAATGCCTTGTTGCATGTAAGGAAGTTGTTATGTTGGCCCTAATGATGAAAGAAAAATTCATACATCAAATGATGCAGGAACTGCAAAGAATGTCTGGTGGTTCAGCCATTATTTTTCTGGATATTGTGATACCACTGACCAAATTAAGAACCAATTTCAGAGATCAAACAATTTTGATTTTCAGAAAAGCACTTTATTCAAGGTAAATTTGATGTGTAATTGTAAAGTAACGAATTTTATCCACTACTATTTCATAATCAACCCATCTGTTTGCTTGGCCATAATATTACCCATTAATCACAAGTGAATAATGATTCATTATTCACTGCTATGGCACTGTAAGGATTTGGCTATAATATTAAATTATTAGAACTGATATTTGTTCAGTGTTTTAGAGTTTCCTAACTAGCAAATATGGGTTTGAATATCTTTTTACGAGGGCCAAACCTACTTTTGATATGATCAACTTTTATTACAAAATAATAAAATACACAATAACAAGTTCATCAAAAGATTACCCATATGCCAACTCCATTTTTTCCATACTAGTAATATAAGAGATATATTACGGCCGCCAAATGTTAAAAAAATTCAGTAGTCTTGGATAAGTTATAGCACGGCCTTCTAAACCTACGGGCCCGGTCATAGCCAAGAGCGGCAACGCTGTAGAGAGGTATATCCTCCCGACATATTACAAGCAAAGCCTTCGAAAGTAGTCTCTATGGACAGTTGTGTTACAGGCGCAAGCGTGAGCGCTAGTTAATTTCTAGTGGTAAATTATTAAGTTTTTAGTGTTGATTGTGGTCGTAAATGTGAAAAATAAGTCAGTTATAGTTGACTATCGTAATTGTTCGTGTGCTGTGAACAGTTAAAGTGTTTGTGATATTGGTGTTAGTGAATTTTCCTTGGGATAACTACTTTCGTCTTTTTGTGAGTGTCTCTAACCTATAAATTAAACTCATCTGCTTCGATAAATGGTACGAACGTTTTGTATTTAATCGTGTAAAAGTAATATCCGTCTAAAAAAATTAAGGATATTTCAATTGTTTCAGTTTGCCGAAATATGAACAGCGTATGCTTTTATAAATGGGGGCCATACCACGAAATTTCATTCCAACAAAAGTTTTGTTTGTGAAAAACATTTCGATTCCAACGATATAATTAGGTTCGATAAATATTCACAAGTAGATGGAACAATTAAATGTTACTTTCTTTGAGATAGAAACTTTGAGAAAACTGACCCATTTAATTATATTATCGTTCATACCTATGTGCTCTATTTCAGAATAGATTTTGAACAACGAAACTTTTTTTCAGGAGTTTCGGAAAAAATCAATTTTATGTTAACTGATTATTCATAGCATTGAATTATTGGACTTTAATCACCTATTCAAATTTCACAGAAAATTGGTGGAACTTGTGGTTTGAATTCGTAGTTCATTCTAAATTCGCTTAGTTCCATTTTTTCAAACCTTTCTCAATACATAATTACGTGAAGAATACGAATAATGATAATCACATAGAAGTGGTGGGAATAATTTTATTGAAGTTAATTCCATTTTGAAAGTTATATTTGAGTTCGAGTCTTCTGGCGAGAGACACCTCCCCGTGTATTTTGCTGGACAATAAATGGATTCAACCATCAACCAATTCGCTTTAGTTTAACTTGTTTTCATTTATATCTAAGCTATTGACTGAGCAGGGCATACTTCCACCCTTTTTTCAGATATTCATCGGAAAACACACTAAATAACATTAGGAAATGAAATTGAACGTTCGATATCTCGTATCTCTCGTGCGAGCGGTATACCTCCCAAAGATCGTCTTTTGCGGCGTTGCCGCTTGAGGCGCCCCCGGCCATGTCTTTAGAAGGCCGTGGTTATAGTATTCTACTCGCGTATAATGGCTATTGTTTACCTAGCGAATAATGGCAAACATTATATGCTCTAGAGCTTTTTTCGAACGCTCACTTTGAAATTTGGAGAATGTTCGGTAAAAATTATGAAATAAAATGCAATATCAATTTTTTTTACATATTCATCTATAATAATTACACTTTTCATACTCATCATGAGGTTGTTTTTTCCAAAAAAATATGGTGAATTCTCTTCGAAAATAAACTAAAATTGCTTCTTCTATTTCTCATGACTTGTAAATAAAAAAATAATTATTAATAGAATACTGACGTTATATAGAAATTATCTGTACTGTACTTTTTTTATGAAGTTATTTTTCATTTTTGGGAACGAACTTTTAATATTAATTTCTTCTTCTCGAAAACTTTTAAAATTTTCAGAAAACATTCTTTTTAAAATAAAGGATATACCTCGGTTTTCAGCAAAACAGAGACCAGAAAAATGGCCGTGATAGGATTTTCAAAGCTATTGGCTAAGATAGATATAAAAAATGTGGAAAGTTTAAGTCAAATGAGCAATTCAATGAGTTCGTCGTCATCATCAGGACCTTCTCTTTTTACCCAGTTGTCTCTTGACCGAAGTCAACTGTCTCAAGGATTTTTCAGTGACGAAGCAATAAGTTGGGAAATTCTGAGTATCTTGAAGAGGTGTTTTATGCAGAAGCTCGAAGTACGAAACCAGCTGTATGAAGGTTAGTTACTACAGAATTTGAATAATACAGGGTGAGCCAGAATGAAGCGACTGACTAATATTCATCCATTAACGAATGGTTTTAGTCCAACTCGATCTGAAGAGAAATTTGAAACTATAGTCCATTTCACGAGAGTATGAAGTGAAGGAACCTTTCATTAAGCCCCTCCTATCGCTGAACGCGGCTCAGTAGCCATCTATATCTCTTATACAGGGGTAAATCAAATAAAAACGAGCCTTTGCGCTTTTCAGGCACAATAGTAGAGGGACAACCTTTCTGATTTTGTTGCTGTTGGGTAGGTTTGTCAGGAGTAGGGTAAGCACGTGGGCTGGCCTCATCGACGCATTTGGTGTTCACTGTGCCGATGTTTGAGTGAGAGGTTCCTCCGGGAATTGTGCAACGTGTTGTGATCAAGTTTATCGCCACAGAAGGAGTAAAATCGGCCAAAATCTTGAGGAGATTGACTGCCCATGTTCGGAGAAGAGCCAGGCCCCGTATTCTGGGCAAGTGATATTTCAAAACGTATACGAACTTCATTGCGCGGGTCCCTCTCTTACCTGCAAAAATGCAGAACGCGCAATGAAGTTCGTATTCGCTTTGAAAGATCACTTGTCGATAATACGGGACCTGAGCGTTTCATGTGTTAAACCGTTAAACAGTTCGTGGAGGGTCGTGATTGTGTTTGAAACGAGAGCCATGACCGCAGCGTACAATATCAGCAGTGTTCGACGGCTTATTAAATACGACAGACGTCGTACCGCTTCTTAAAAAATGGCAAGTGAGATCGTGATATATTATGAGGGCACCTATAGTTACAGTTCAAAAAGGGGTTACAGTTCACTGCGACCTCAAGGTCTATTGTGCCCTCTTACAGAGCTGTTCTGACCATACCCTTCACAACTCGCCTTTCAGTTCCAGAGATCTGATGAAATGCAATATCTGTGAAGGCTTCAACGAGGCTAGTTCCTTACTCTTACAAGTTTCTCGCCCAAGGCATTCTCTGCTTAGTCTCGCAATGCCAAAGTATTCCGTGTCTAGGTGAATGGGGGTTTCTTCCTCCTCCCATCCTCAACAGGTGCTTCCTGAGGCGACAGTGTCCTGTAAGAAAGCCAGTGAGGAGGTGTAATTGTTTCTCACAAAGATCCAGATATCTTTTGGATCTTGCTGTTTCAAAGTTCCAAAAGAACTTAGTGGAATGATCCATCCCTGGGAGATTCGCCAGAGTTTTCACTTCTCGGCTTTCTCCTTCTCCAGAAACTCCGTTCACGAAAGGTTGAGCCGTCGGTTGGCCATGGAAATTTGGCATATTCCACTGTGTATATTAAAATGTTAGGTTATGTTCTTTATTTTCTTGTAAGATTGATACGCAATGTTATCAATATTGCATAGAGTTCTCTGATAACTCGCAAGGCCGAGTATATTCGGCAACGTTGACTTTATTTTACTCTATGACAGTAAATACTGCCAACTTCAAATGAATGAAGAAACGCCTACTATGTGCTCAACCTTTCGTGAACGGACTATAGGTACATTTACCTATACAGCAGAAGGGATCTGGGCCAATGAGTGACATTCGTGCGCCCTCTTTGGCAAGTGCATTGGCCGCTTCGTTTCCTTTGATTCCCGAATGGCCAGGAACCCAGATAAAAAAGACCTTATTTTCAAACGAATGTTCTATAGAGAAATAGGGGCTTAAGTTTTACCCACTTCATACTCTTGTGAAATATAGTGCTTCATTCTGCTCCACCCTATATAAGATGAATTTTGAGACAAACATATCGCAATAAACCTTTTGTTCACTCTCGTTTCTCTTTAGGATTGATGCATACAGCCTTCGAGAATAAAAAATTGAGTGTGCCAATTTTGGAAGTTTTGTGGGCCCACATTTCAAAATATTTCGTTATAGAGGAAGAAACTCTTCCACCACTTGAATTTTCGAAACTGTCTATCATCAGAGATACAGATGTTATTCAACAGGTATAAGAAAATATTAACTTTATCGACATAGTTTTCGTGCGTTCTATCAATGCCCCATATTTATTAAAATAGTGAATTAGTTGACACTTCAGAAGCTTTGTGTATTGCATGGGTAAGGTCAATAATGTATGTGAATCAAGAGAACGCATCGAAAGTGCTTGAGAAATTATTCGCTTCTTTTATCACTGAGTCAAGGACGTAGCCAAGGGGGGGTTTTGGGGGTTCAAACCCCTCCGAAATGTTTCAGAGTTATTTTTTGTTGCAAAAATAATCTTTCATTTTGCACTTAAACCAACTTATCTCCGAAAATCTAGTTAAAATTATCAATTCGTATCAGCAATATGGATGATATTGAAGTTTCATTCCATTTCTAGAACATACTATCCACTGATAGATTTTCTAAACACCGAAAATTGATATCAGCCTCATCTGGTCTGCTACCCCAGAATTTTAACAGAGAATGTGAATTAGAAGACGCATTATCGATGTATTCTCCACTACTCCCAGAAAAAAATAAAAACGTAATTAAAGCAGAATTTGAAATATGGAAAATGTCAATGAACTCCATTTCAAAATCGGCATTAGAATGCTCAGATGAGTGCAATCAGAATATGTATCCGAACATCTACATCCTACTAAAAATTTTAACTACGATTCCAGTATCTACTGCTACTCCAGAAAGAAGTTTTTCCAGCTTTTCTTCTAGCGAAACTAGATTGGATGGGTTGACCAATTCGCTAGAAAAAAAAGACGGATAGACTTTAATGGGGCCCACTCACTAGGAAGGAAGAATGCGCAGTTAAGTCTCTGCATGTTTGCTGTAAAGCAAACGTGTGCATTCATATTTCCCACACACATACACTTTTGCGTGTTGGTTTGGATGTGCGACAAGCGTGAGATGACGTCGAAAAAAGACCTGATGTTAATGGCAGTGGCGTGTGTTGTTATTTAGGAAAAAATGTCCAATGTATAAATCTCGAACCCGACACTGTGTTGCTAAACATATGAAACGTGCAGAGACTTGTTGCCCATACACGGTCATTCTTCCACGTACGGTGAAGAATGCACACGCCACACGACGGAGATAATTGCGCATTCCAAATTTACTCCATACACACACTGTTTTAACTGTACCCCGTACAATGCGCATTCAAGTCTTCGCGCCCCTCTTAGTGAGTGGGCCCTTTTACTGAAGGAATTCAACATAAAAAATATTGTTTGTGTTTTCTCACTGTTTCATTTTTAATACCTATTCATTGTGTTGTTGGCACTATTTTGGAGTAAAACATTAAAAAACTCTATTTAGTTTCAATGAAAGCACACATCCACACTAATTTCATATTGATTCATCCTGTAATTATTGTTTGGAAAATAAATATTGTTTTTTAAGTTTTTGTTTGAGTAAATAAAAATTAAATTCTGAAGCATACATATTTGAAAAATAGGTTTACCTAACCTAACCAGGAATATCTATGTTGAATATTGTTTCCAAAGTAGGAAAATGATTATTGAATTCTTAAAAACAACAAATACTTGCTACAGAAAACGACCCTCACAATTCCCGGCACCTACAAAGTCAATTGCCAAAATGTCAAACCCCCCCCCAGAAATTAATTCCTGGATATGCCCTTGCACTGAGTACTTTAGGTGAACACTTTTTAAATGGTTATTTGGTGCTGAAATTGAGAATAAATGATTTTTTTTATTGTTGAAGGAAAGCTATGGGAAACTTTTATATGTGATTGGTATGGTTCTTGTAGAAGTTGACAAAGAGGATTATCCATTAACCATTGGAAAATTTCAAAAGCTGATGGATTCTGTATGTGATCGAATGATTTCATGTGAACTTATACATTTTGAACTGGTAAGCGTCATGGATATATCTATTGTCTGTCAATTCAGTGATATTATAATTCATTTATACATCTTTAGTTACAGAAATTCATGACAACAAATAGAAAAGAAAAAAAATTATCTACAATTATTTTCTAATCTACCCATTATACTGTTATCTCAGCCATAGTAATACCCATTGATCATGAGTCATTATTCACTGCTGTCAGATGCTTCATGGATTTAGCTATTTTATTAAAGGATTTCTCAATAAGAGGTGTTATTTTGATATTCAAAGAGAAATGCCACTTTTCAATATGAAAGATCGGATGTTTAAAGAAGAAGCTTTGCGTTAATAGTGGAAAATAACATCAGGCAAATGGCCACCACAGCCACGCTTACAGGACCATATTCTTTCAATGAAATTTTCCATAACCAAATCTCAGAGTGGCCTCACGAATTCCGTCTTTGAGCTCTGGAATCGACGCTGGGCTATTGGCGTAGACCTTCTCATTCACGTGGCCCCAAAGCAAGAAGTCGTAAGGTGTTAAATCACAAGATTTCGGTGGCCAATTGTGATCACCTCTTCGGGAGATAACACGGTTCGGAAACTTTTCCCGCAAGAGATCAATGGTTTTGTTGCTTGTGTTGCACCTAGCGCCGTCTTGCTGAAAGTAAACGTCCAGATCAATACTATCCAATTTCGGCCATAAAAAATCATTAATCATCTACCGATAGTGCAATCCATTCCCCGTAACTGTTGCTCCATTTTCGGCTACAGCAGCAATATTCTCGGCTGTTTTTGAGCGACGTGCTCGGGTTTTATTCTTCACATCACTAACTTGTCCCAACAGCTCCAATTTTTCCACCAATTTTTATTGCAGTCCGACAAGGTGCTTCACGACGACCCAAAAATGTTCGAGTTTAATGAGCCGTCTCTAGCAAATTTTCACCATTTTTATAGCGAATTTTAATAATCTAATGCGTTTTTGAAGCGTGTATCATTCCATTTTTATCAATGGCGTAATTTCGACTTGTCAAATGTCAAATGTTGACAGTTTCAAACGTGACATCTACCGAAATAGCGGGCAATTCAAAATAACACCTCCTATTGGAAAACATTTTATATTGTTGAAACTGATGTTTATTTTAAAGTTCTCTTACTAAAAAATATAGGTGGAAATACCTTCTCGATGGGGGGCCAAATCTACTTCAAATATAATCAACTGTTATTACAAAATATACAAAATAACAAGTTCATCGAAAAATTACTCATAAGTAAAAATGATTTTTTCCACACTAGTATATATATATTCTTTTGAATTGAGAGCTAACAAAATACAATACATGAAACAAAAAAGTCCCTAGCTGAGGTTGGTGCAAAACGGGGTACCATACTATTCTGTCGTATGATACCAGAGCACAGGGAAAAACCTCAGAAGAAAAAACCCTGCCTCGCCGTTTTTACAAAATTGAAACTTAAAACTATTCGAATAAATACCTTCAATATTCAGATACAAAATACGTTATTCTTGCTCTTGGCCAGGAGGGTGTTTTAAACCAGGTCTGGCATTCCAAGTGATGATTTTCGAATCTTCTGTTCTTCTAAGACCGCTACAGGACCCTATTGAAGGATAATCATCTCCCATAGATTCAAATAGTGGTATTTCATCCTAAATATCGACTTTAATTTCGGAATAATGATAAAAAACGTGTGACAAACTTATGTCAAAATGACATAAAAATAACTAGTGATAGTCGTGGATGAAGTATAGTATTCTATACTCCGTCACGAAAGGTTGAGCACATAGGAGGCGTTTCTTTATTTATCTGAAGTTGGCAGTATTTGCTGTCATAACGTAAAATAAATTCAATGTTGCCGCATGTACCCGACCTCTTCCGACGAGCTTGCGAGTTATCAGGCAACTCTATGCAATATTGACAACATTGCGTATCAATCTGACAAGAAAATAAACATCATAACCTAAAATTTTAATATACACAGTGGAATATGTCAAATTATCATGGCCAACCGACGGCTCAACCTTTCGTGAACGGACTATACTTGCTAATAATGACCATTATTATACTCTCCTTGCATAATATACTATTAAAGACCATTTTGTCACATAAATCAAACCTTTATTTGTTATATTAAAATATTTATTTTTGATGCAGGATGATGGAACAGACCTTTCAGATATATTACCCGAATGTAAGGAAAAAGTGATAATCTTACAAGAAGCTATGAGAGTATACGAATCTTTGATAGCCTATAAAATAAAATCCTGGAATACCGGATCTCTGGATAATGGTCCCAAAATTGTATCTCTATTTCAATCGTACAATAGATTGCTTCATTTTGCAAAGGTGCGTTACTGTCCTATTTAACCTAATGTTTAATTATGGATTTGATTGAAATTCATAGAAATATTTATGAAAACTTTTGAAATTTTGTTTTTTCAGAATATAGGAAAGTCTAAGAAAGGTAGAAAGAAGAAGGACGATACAAATGTCTCCCAAAAAAGTTCTTTGACGTTCAAAGTACCTAATACTATTATGGATGTTAATGTTTTACATAAAGCATTACAACTTTTACTTGAGTAAGTGTATTTTTTTAAATTTCAGAATAGGGTATTATAGAGTTTTTTTGGTTTAAAATATTTATTCACGACTATTATATAATTTTCCCATTATAGGTCTGTTTGCTCGCCCATAAGAATACCCATTAATCACTAGTGAATAATGAGTCATTATTCATTGCTTCCTCGATCTATCTTCAATATCACTACATAATATAAAAAAAAGTCGCTTTCTCTGTCCCCATGTCCCTTTGTATGTTTAAATCTTTGAAATTACGCAACGGATTTTGATGCGTTTTTTTAAATAGATAGAGTGATTCAAGAGGAAGGTTTATATGTATAATAACATCCATTAAATATTGGAGAAGTACTGTTATTTTGAGGTTTCCAATGTGATGTCGTAAATAATTTCATTTTTTCCGCTTACATTGCAAACGCAGGCTGAACTCTACGAGTTTCATCAAAATAATGTACTAAGTATTGTACACATTGAAAAGGTCTACAGAAAAGTCCGTGATGTCTATCTCTTATGGATAACCCACAATAACTTTTTTTGTCATTTACTTTTTACGACAAATAATGTCTAATTTTCGAAGCGATTTTAACCAATACAACCAATTAAATACCTTGAATACATTGTTCATTTAATATAGATCTATATGGCCCTTTACACCGTATGATTTAAGTGAATATTTTCGAATATATTACAGATTTAAAAATTGCGGGACGTAGCGTTTGCGGCGGTACCGTGCGAAGCCAGGGCGGGTCGCTAGTTATATTTTAAAACTGATATTTCTTCAGTATACCTTTTCAATCGTGGGCCTAATCTACTTTCATTCCTAGCTTTCTATTTGCCTGAATAATTTCCGAAATCACTTCAGTTGGAAGTGAAGTGATTTTGACAAATAGAACATGCCTTTTTCGGATGACAATCAATAAAACGATAAGGTTTGAAATCAGAGTACCATCGACGATAGTTCGGAAGGAAATTCTAAAAGTAATATTAATTATTCATTACTAGGAATGAAAACCGAGGATAATAATTCACTTTCTGTTATGTTTAGAAGTAAATTATAAACTTTCACCAAAATGTTAGGTTATGTTATTGTTATGATGAACTGAAGTGATTGTGGAAATTGAACTGATTTTGTCAGAAAGCAACATCAGTTGGAAGTGATGCGCATCAGTTCAAAATCACAACATTGTCAAATAGAACACGCATCAACTGATTTTACATCAGTTTGGAAGTGATGCGGCTTCAAATAGAAAGGGCCTATTACATCAATAGAATCAACTTTTATTGCAAAATATACAATGACAAGTTCTCCAAAAACTTTCTCATATGTCAAATTGTATTTTTCCAAACTCGTAATAGAAGAGTCATCTAACGGTCGCCAAATGTTTAAAATATTTTCATTAGACTTGGATAAAGTATAGTATGCGATTGTTCTGAGGTATCAAACATTTTTCAAAAAAATAATTAAAAAACATTGTCCTTATCAGTTTATCTGTGTTTCAGTACAACATAACAGTACAACAATGTTTTAAATCTGACCTATTTCTTTTTTAGACCTACAGTAGAGTGGACAACGATAGTAGAAGCAAATGTTGTTAAGTGCAACAAAGACCTGCACAGATTAATTTTCCAATCAACGAGGCAGGTTTTCTTGGATTCAAAAACCAAGAAAAACAATAACCAATTCGTAATATCAAAAATAAAACCTGCTGAAGTTTATGAAATTGCTTGCATTATATTCCATAGATGCATCAAACCCTTGGAGACCTACAAAGATTTTGATTGTGTTAGTGCTATAGAAGCCCTAGAATGTTTTCATGTAATTTTATGGTCCATTACTCCGTTTGAAGAGAACAAGGAGAAATTTGGTAGGTTATAATTGCAATATACACTGCGCAAAAAAAACGCACATTCTGAAAATCTCAATTTTAATGAAAGTTAACTGTACATTGACTTTATAACTTATTTGTTTATGTTCTCTTGGGAAGGTTTTGAACGAAGCAGACACATTAAATGGAAGAAAAATTCAGGATTCACCGAATCTTATGTGAAAGAAGAGAAATAAACAATTTTCAAAATACTGGAATGATAAGTGATTTAATACTTGGTATTTCCACCCCTTGCGTTAATCACAGCTCGGCAACGACTGTTCATACTCAAAATGATGAACTTAAAATGTTAGGATCTAATCCTTCCCAGATTTCTCCGAGTTGGATTCCTAAGTCACTAATGCCCGTACTCATGGTCGATGCTTCGTCAGTTCTCGTACTCAAGCAGTTCTCAAGCATTCCTTTTCATCTCATAGTACTCAAGCAATACTTCGTCGATGCTCAGCTCATGAAAAACCTTGAGACGTGCTCGGATGTCGAACTGTCACACAAATTGTCAATATTCAAATTTCAAAATGTAAATGGCGGATCTCCATGGCAACTCAGCAGTGATACCACAGAAAAAAGTGAAAATAACCAGATTCCGACGATGTTCGAATTCTCCGCCGAGTTTTGCCGAAGGTTTGTTTATGAAATACGATCGTCGCTAAGCACGCGAGCTCGTCTCCGCCGAGAACGGCTTGAGTATGAGATTGAGATCTGACGGAGCATCGACTATGAGTACGGGCATAAGAGTAGCTGGATGATTTTCTGAACTCCTCAGCTTTCTATTGAGGTTGTCCCAAACCTGCTCAATCGGATTGAGATCTAGACTTCTTGCTGGCCATTCCATTCAGACTTCAACCTCTTCAAGGTACTCCTGAACGATGCGCGCACGATGGGGTCTTGCATTTTCGTCCATAAAAATGAATTTTCACCAATGTATGCGGCAAATGGCACTACATGCTCTTCAAGAATGTTCCTTATATACCTATCAGCATTCATAGCTCCATTATCAACGACCACTAGGTCTGTGCGATTAGTCAAAGATATTCCACCCCATACCATAATCGATCCTCCCCCAAAACCAGTATTCAAGAAATTGCACTGAGCATATCTTTCATGTGGACATCTGTATACAAGGGATTGTCGATCGCAATGGTAGAGGCAGAATCTAGACTCATCTGTGAAGAGAACTCTTTCCCAATCAGCATCTTCCCAACGGATATGCTCTGTCGCAAAATCCAACGCGCCCTTCGATGGGCTGGGGGGAGAGCTGGGCCTCTTGCCGCAACACGAGGCCTTAAATCATATTCTCTGAGGCGATTTCTTATTGTCTGAGTGCTAATTTTCACCCCATCAGTTTGCTCAAGCTGATTTTGAAGGCGGCGAGTGGTTGCAAACCGTTGTCTCAACCAAGAAACTCAAGTAACGTTCTTGAATGGCAGTTGTTACCCGTGGTCTACCCTGCCCTGGTTTTCGGACATTCATACCTGTCTCCCTGAATCGCTGCAACATTCTGGACACACTTGTATGGGAAACTCCAAACCTTTCTGCAATTCTTGTTTATGTCCACCCTTCTTCTCGCAAAACTACCGCTTCGGCACATTCCTCTTGGGTCAAATTGCGTGTTTCGCGTTGCATAGCGATCGAGTGTAGAAAATCAAACGAAAGAAAAACTATTGATTACTAGAATTAATCGAGAATAACTGATTTCAAAATGGTGCCATTACATTAGAAATCTGATAATCTCATCTTTTTTTATTCCTGCATGGAAAAAACATCTCTGTTGACGAAAAACGTTGAAAGTTGATAACATATGTATACATAATTCTGATAAAAATAATAATCATTGAGAACACCTTCAGTTCAGAATAAATTTGATATGTATTTCAATAATGTGCGTTAATTTTTTTGCGCAGCATATTTAGGAAAAAAATGAGAATATATGGTTAATTTTTCAGATCCTTTCAATGATGAAAAAAGCCCATTGTACATATGGAATATAATAAAAATATACCAGAAATTATTTGTCGACCAAGAGGAATTGTGTGAAGACATCGAAATGAAGAAATTACCATCTATAATATTGAACACATTAATTTTCCTTTTCACACTTGTACCTTCGGAAATCACTGGTTCTTTGAAAGAGGTAATGTTTATGGTTTTATAGATTTATTTGACTCTAATTTGGTTTGTTTAGTTTTACGATTGGATGATAGAATTTGCGAAAGATCAGGTATTGGTCAGCAAACCCAGTGCGACATTATTCTTCTCACTCCTCTTCAATTTGCACTTGAAATACAAATTGGATTCTAATCTGTTCAAAGTTGTGATTTCGAGTATTGGTAATGTATTCGGCAGAACCAGAGAGGTAAGAAAATAACATCAGGAATATTCAAGCTTCTTCTAGTCTAGTCAAGTTAATAAAGTAGAAAAAATCATTATCATCAAGTTTATATGTATATTTGGCTTCACAGAACCTTAAAAGATATAGTCCGTTCACGAAAGTTTGAGCGCATAGTAGGCGTTTGTTTATTTATTTGAAGTTGGCAGTATTTGCTGTCATAACGTAAAATAAAGTCAACGTTGCCGAATGTACCCGGCCTCGGCAGACGAGCTTGCGAGAAAACTCTATGCAATATTGACAACATTGCTTATCAATCTGACAAGGAAATGGACAACATAACTCAAAATTTTAATTTTAATTATACACAGTGGAATATGTCAAATTTCCATGGCCAACCGACGGCTCAAACTTTCATGAACGGACTATATATTTATACCATTGTTTAAGGATCTTTAAACAGTGTTAAGGATCCTTGAACAATGTTTATACTATATCACATCAATAGGGACTTTTTGAAATGTTAAGTTGTCACTGACAGTTCATTTGACAGGAAAGTAACGGTTTATCTGTCAATAAGCTGTTAAATTGTACTCAATGAATTTCCAATGGCTTATTACTGAAAAACTCAAAATTAAAACCTTATGACTCACAATGTTCTCAAATAATGCGACACTTAATATGCAAAAATTCCTTTTATACTTTCGATATTACCTTTTACAGGTTGTAGAGGAAGAAGAATCTTTCAAGATCATAAACGAACTGTCCCTACACAGTGCATTCACCTGCATAACCAATACGATGAAATCTTTATTGGACGATGTAGAAATAATTTTGATAAAATTAAAATGCGAGCATACGTTCAGAACACATGTACCAGTATTTAAAAGAAAGAAAGGCTCCGGATCTTTGACAGCTACAGCTATGCTGTGTAACAGACAAAGTATTTCCGAAAAAGAAGCAAGCATTTCTGAACTGCTTTATGTTATTGTCAGCCTTCTTGAAGAATTAACTGTTGTTGTAATTCCCCCTGGTTTATTATCCGAGCTTCTTCTGAGAAATGTCATTCAGGTGTTCTCGATTTTGGTGAATTTTACGAAATATTTCAGTAGCCTGTCTGTTAATGCCAGTGCGGCCATGCGTGGGGCAAGGTATGTATCTAAAATATTTGCAATTTTCATCCCAAAAACTTGAAAACGTTCATCCTATACAGAATTGGAAATTCACATCGAAAACATACTATATACAATGCATCAGACAGAGAATTCTTCCCTCCAGTTGCACAGATGAACAGTTGAGATAATCAAGTGCTGTAACTGAATGAATTCCGTTGTCTTATTGCAATAATCTAGTCTTGTCTCTCTCTTATCGCAGTATAGGGAACCTGCAGTACACGTATAAAATTATTTAATCTGTCAGGCTGCCCGTAATACTCTATTCAAGTATTTACTGTTGCCTACAATACTGAATGAATTTTGCTCCTCTCAACTATAAGAGAGAGACAAAACTAGAATATAGCAATAAGACAACGAAATCCAGTGTGTTACAGCACGTCATTGTCTCAACTATTCATCTGTGCAACTGGACGGAAGAAATCTCTGTCTGATGCATTGTATATCGTATGTTTCAGACGTGAATTTCCAAACCTGTATATTATCACAATTAATAAAGTTTTTTTCAATACATTTTATGACATCTGGATGTGTCTTTGACATTAAAACATTAGGGTTGGCCAGACTGATTCAAAATGTCAAATTTTATAAAGGGTACTGCCAACATGTTGAAAAGAAAAGTAACTAGAATACATTGAAGAATTTAATGTTCTCCCTCGATTTCCTATTGTTAATCCTCAAAAAATGAATGTATTATAGTAAAAATATTGGAAAAACCAATATATAATTTCAGGTTTGAAGAACTCGTCAAATTTGTTGGAAGGAATCTCTCCCCCAACATAAATTTCTTCATACTACACTTGGAGGAAGAAGACAAAAAAATTCAGGCGGCTCAAGGTAGAAAAAAATCATTCGCTAGCACTTCTCGTAAACAGGAAATTTTGAAAAATACTCGTTGCATTCCAAAACTGGTTTACGTTATGGAACAATTCAGCAAATGTGTTATGCAATTATCGAATAAAACTAAGGTGGATTTACACAAATATATTGGGACAGGAACAACAAGAGATTTCAGAATATTGGTTAACGAGCTTGATATTCCCGAGATGGATGAAAACAATTCTCAAGAGGATGTTGAAAATGAAGAATCAGTCACTACTGAGGACAATAATAGGGAAGATGAGACTCAAGAAGAAAGTAACATGGAAGTAGTCGACCAAGACAATGGATTTGATGGAAATAAAGATTCTGATAACTCGAGTAATGAGGATTTAGGGGAAGAGGATACTGCTCTGCCTCCGTCTAAAAAGTTGAAATGCTAAAAATCTGAATGTTGAAGTTATGTTTGAATGTTATATTTTTATACTTTTCCTATCAATAAAAATCCTTTTGAAGTTTTATCGTACCTTAAAATTTGAATTCCTGAAGAACGATAACAAACAGACTTCCATTATATTAAATTCTAAATCCCAGTATTAAGTTATAGATTGAATAGAAGTTGTAAATTATTTAAACTGTTTTATTAATATTAATCTTCTGAAGTATATGACCTACAACTTGCACCATCTGATGTAATTAGGAAAAAGACAAGCACACTTTGTGAAGGAATAATATCAAAACCTTTATTTTGATTTATCAGAAATCACAAGAATTAAACTTAACACTATGATCACAATCTACCCAACTTGTAACTTGCATATTCACTATCATCAGGTATAACGATGTAAAATATAATGAACGTGGTTAAAATTCATCATGAAAAACATTAAGAATAATAAGTGAGGTATGGTTTAAAACCTGAAGATTGTTGTAAAATCAGTCAATAAAATGGAGACGGTATTTTAGGCGACGAAATCCAGAGGTCTGTTGAAACCGCCTTTTCTGTTCATGTATTGTCTGTATTTTCGCTTCAAAATAACATGGACAGTTCCTACATCATTGCCTTCTACTTTTTTGCCTTTTGTAGTGTCAAAACTACAAAAACCCATTAGTTTCATCATTTCCTGTTCATCAGCTGTCTTTCCCTCGAGATCTGCAGGTGTTATTAGAGGCCTTTCTGGAACATTGTTTTTCTTTTTCAATCTTTCTACTGACCTAGATCTACTTCTTGATCTGCTGCGAGAATAATGACGTCGAATATCTCTATCATTGGAATATCTTCGTTTGTCCCTAGACCTGTCTCTCGATCTTTTCCTCCTGTGATGTCGGTCTCTATCCCGTTCCCGTAAGTCCCTATCCCTATCTCGTTCTCTATCCCTGTCTCTGTCCCTATCTCGCCTTCGGGACTCGAAAGGAGATTTCGATCTACTACGTCTGCCCATTTGTCTGAAAAATGAATATTTTAATTAGTTCCACTCTTATAAAAAACGAACAATAACAGAAAAAAATTATTTTTACCTATTTATCTATAAAAAATGTGACTGAACTTTTATTTTGACAACTGTCAACAAATCGATATAAAAACGTTCTCTCATTTTTAGTTGTGCTTTTTTACACTTCAGCGCTAGTGTGCCCTTGCGCTGTTGCCTATTGTACATCAGAAAAAGTCTGAAAAGAATGTTTTCTAGGATTGTCCCTATAGTGAAAATGGTTCGCATTTTGTTTATTGAGGGTTACGATAGTTTTTCAGGCAACCAGTTTCACATAAATCTCTTTGTGTAGTTTTATTGATTTCAACAACTTTCATTAACATCCACAAGTAACATCACTTTAAAAAATATATATTCCACTTACCTTTCAAACTTTGTTGACTAAAGAATATGTTCACTTCTTTACACCCAAACTTGTTACGCGACGAAATGTTGCTGCAGACTGACTAAAGTTTTTGAGGTTTATTTTCCACCTTTTCATAATGACGAGCAATACCTTTTGGTTCTAAGTTATTCCATTGACTTTAAAAATACTATTTTTAAACTCAATGGTTATTCGTACATAATATTCACCATGATAATTATTCTAAGAATTAACATAATGGGAAATTCACGCCAGGTAGTAAACTATAAAGAATCGTAGTTGTAAAATTGATTTTTAATTGAGGCCTTTCAACGATAGGACCCTTAAACAATTGTAGGTACCTCTTCTTTAGCATTTGCTTTCTCTTACCTTTGCTGAAGGCGAGACCCTTTCGAATCTTATTAACAGAGACTGCCAAGAAGGCCATTTGGAAGTATTTATTAATAAATAATTCCAAATTGCTAAAGGTCAGAAAGTAACATTTACGAAAAATAATAACGAATTTCAAGTCAATTTAACCAATTGCTAAAGAAATGGTCAGAAATATCTCTGGAACTACTGTCTATTCTGCAAATCAAAGAACAAATACGCGAACACGACTATTTTAATTAACGCATTCGCACCGCTCAAGCGTTTGAATATCTTGAACATTACTCGCTGTCATAAATAACTTAGTTGATTGAATAACTATCAATGAGTAATTTCAATAATCTCTATGGCAATCATTAATTTGAAATAATGTGAAGCAGGTGTCAGGTAACAATTAGGAATATCACTTAAAAAAAGTCGACATAGGCAACGTCGAATAAATGAATCATCGACGTTTCACCGCAATGTTTGAAACGTCCATACGCCATATTAGTCCCTATGTACTCGGCTATAAGAATCATCCAAATAATTGAAAACTAGTATCTATTTGATTCGAATAACGATTGTGCGCGTGCGCAGCCGGCATGAAATAAGTGGGTATGCTTCCAAAAGAAAAAGGAAAACTATTGGGATCGGGATTTGGGAATAGGAATAGCCTGTACTTGCTCAATAAAGGGGAGTGAGACGAAACGAGTCCTTTTAGGAATTGTCAATTGACCATTGTTCAAACAATATTTCCCAAAAAGTTAATTCCCGGTGTTGGCGAAATCATTGTTGATATACGTACACGGCCGCCAAAATACGTCCAATCGATGATGCGTATGCTCGATCTCGCAGAGTTGAAACGGATTGACTTTTAGTAGTTGTAGTGTCATTTTGTGGGAGACTGGATTTTGCAGATTTTAGTGATACGGTAAAAGGGAAAGTGTTGGATTAAACGGACTGATAAAGGTTAGTTACATAATTTCCGTATGAATGTGTGTATTGCAAAACCTGATTTAATTTTCAACTGTAATGACAAGTAAACCAATTGTAACAGGGGTGTGTCTTACACTTTAAATCGAAATTTCTATGTTTCTATCCACACCTGTTCGAGTTTTCGATCGAATTTTATTTCAAATTCATCATTATTATGAAGTAATACCGGTATTTTGAATAAATTTTCGTTGCAAATATGAATATAGGTTAAAGAAATTCAATACTTCAAACAGACGCTGCGGATGACAGTTTTTTAGATTATGTACTCTAAATTATGAATTTTCAATCGAAATTGGGCTTTTTTCAAAAGATATTCAATTCGATATGAAACCTATGTTGCTTGCAATCATTTTAAGAATGTACAAATTGAAATTGGATGGCCTTATTCAATGATTTTGTGTAATTACTCATTTATCGGTAATTTGTGAAGATTTAAATTTTTAAATGTACCTATCACTTGGATGATTCCTATCTGTATCCTGAATCACTGAAATTCAATGATTCGTTCAATAATGATTCTTGGATTTGTGATTATCAAAAAATGTTTTCATAACTTCTCTGTTGGTTCAAATAAGCCTAATTATGGTACATTTATAGAATCAATAACCCTGTAAAATTCATGCGATAACGGTATCGAAGTAGTGATAAAGCTCAAAAAATACTTATATGATTTATTATATCATTTATCATCATGAGATACATGAAAGAAATTCATTCATCTGATAAAATTTAAAATCAATATGTCCAAGGAACTGAAGAAAAGCGAACGTAATTATGTTTATTATTTATATTCTTGGAATGCTTTGTGAGGAGTGTTCTTTTAATCATGAGATCATCTTCTATTTATTTTATCAATGCAGATGAAAGTTTTGAATTATTTATAAGAGGACAACAATTTTTTGCCATAGAGATGCACACCTTTTATCTGGTGAACTAATGATTGGTATCACAGAGCTTGATTGAGCAATGAAATATGAAATCGTTGATTTGGATCACATTCGATGGTTAGTATCAAAAAAGAGATAAAATCAACATAGAAATAAAAGCATTCCATTGATCAACGTGAATAAAGGTTTCTCATAAAAACAAGTAAGATTGAAAATTTTTGCTAATTGTGTTACAATTAATCGAATTTGGGCACAAACTTGGAAAATGATAACCTCGCAGATGAGAAAAGAATAAATATATCACGAATCACTTTTTGTGGGTCAAGTTCATAGAATAATATAACATGAAGTTCGATTCATAGAATATTGAATATATTACGTTTTTCACAAGTCAAATTTTTATATGAATTGAATTATTTTAGGTATTTACGTTGAATTCATGATGAAATTAATTTTTTACCATAGTTCTGGCTATTTCTTATTATTATCACTATAAAAGAATGAGACATCTTCAAGAAACATCTCAGAACGATCCATTTCAGTTTCTTCCTGAAGACGGTTCGCCGAAACGTCGGTAACAACATACAAATGATGGAAACAATATAAATATTGATGAGATTGGAATCAACCTAATATAAGTATCCGTGTCAGTGCTCTCCTATTTTTTTACTAGAATCCCGTTAATATTAATTTCGATGGTTCCAACATAGAACAATCTGCGTATTCGGGTAAAACCACAGAGTGTAAAACTTACTTCCGCTGTTTCCGAGGTTCCTAAACCGTAAACAAAGGAAGTTTCTACGCAAAGAGGATGTGGAGTTAAAACATCGAAAAATATATTGGTGATCTTCCTATTACACCTAAAGGCGTGACTCACGCACAGATAAGGTCTCTATAAGTTATCAGGGCGCTCCTAATAAACGATATGTAACTAATCAACGATATGTCAACATTATTCGACCTATTCGATGACGTAATAAGTCAATTTTAGATTATCTGAAGTTACGATTTCAATTATGAGTGAATGAAAAGTTCGAATTCAATTTTGGTCGAGAATGGTTCAGTTGATTGTGAGATAAATATTGCCGGAATGAACCTCTATTAGAATTTTCTGCTACTTAATTGTTCGTAAACGTGGACTAGAAACTGTGTTAGACTGATAAATGAAAGCCTTTTTGGTAATTTCCAAAAAAATAACTGAAAAACATGGTATAATCTATTAACTTTTAGAATATTTCGGTTGGCCTTGAAAATTTGACACGCTCTACTCTATGTTTTATCAATTTGTGAGGTTAGAGTCATTCATCTATTTGAAGACTAAGCAACGTTGCCAGCTTTACATAGAGACTGCAGAAGCAGCACATTTCTCATAATTTTCTTCAGAAGATTTATGAATTTGAATTACTAAGAAATGTTATGTATTCAATATATCGGAATTTCTATATGAATTTTTGTTATTTTTGAGTCTATCTCGTTCTACTTAAACGAGTGCTATATCGTTTTGCCCAAATGTCTGTAATTTTCTAATTTTGAGCCGAAAATGGTCTCAGAGGATAGGGTTAGACTACCTGATAGTCAAATTCAATTCTGTCCTTGGGGCCGTCCGGCCGTCCGTTAGCACAATAAATTTCGAAGGGATTGTCCTAGAGACTTGAAATTTTCAGGATGAGTTCGGGTCCCAAATGGCTCGGTTAAGTTCGTTAACCAGCTAAATCGTACAGGGTGTTCCATAAAATATGGCCATTCAAAACTTTTGTTCCTCAATATCTCAGAAAATACGAAACTAATCGGAATGAAATGTTTCGGCCAAATGCAAGATGCTGATTACAAGCCTCATGCAAAATTTTGTGGCCATATTATGAACAGAACCATAGAGAATTCAATTGGAATATTGAAAAAAAGAAAATTCATATTTCCATAAAAAGATATCCGATTCGAGTGAATATCTGTTGTAAATGAAGATCGATATTCTGAATCTTCATGCAAAATTTTGTGGCCATAGTGTTAACAGAATCATAGAAAATCCAATTTGAAAATTGAAAGAAGAATCTTCATATTTCCATAACATAATCTCCGATGCGAGGGAAATTATTTTGAGAATGAAATCTACTATACTGAATGCTAATACAAAATTTCAAGGGAATCTCATCATCAGAACAATAGAATTTAATATTTGTAATTATTTATCTTTTACATATTTCATTTTCTTAATAATTTTCAGAATATAATTTCAATTGTGCTGAGATACTGCATTTATATTTTATATATTTGGAATCAATCTCAAATCCCATTTGAAATTTTGAGGTAATAGTCTTATTGCTCATCAAAGAACGAGCGCTCAAAAGCTCCTGCTCAGGGCTCTTCTCATTTTTTTTTCATGTGCCAGCTATGGGAGTAGTGTTGAATATAAACCTATTATTCACTTTAAATTTCAAGTAATTGATTTCTAATTAATATTGAGAACGCGATTTCTGTACTGGAAATTTCAAACGTCGCGCCATGATGACGTATGAGTAAGCATAATTAGTGATGATGACGATTCACAATAGATTGGCCAGTTGGCATCGTTTCAAAAGTGATTCAACATTAAACCAATGAAATGCATGCTGACGCGTACATCACACCCAACTGCCAATTCTGATTGTTTGATTTCGCTAGTTAGTTTCGGTGATTTGGAATTTTTTTTTTCTATAGCATGACTAGGGAACAAGAAAATTAAGAAAAGCCCTGAGCAGGAGCTTTTTAGCGCTCGTCCATTGATGGAGCAATTAGACTATAACCTTGAATTTCATATAAGAATTGCGATTGATACGAAATGAATAAATGCAGAATCTCAGCACATTCGGTATTTTTTCTAGAAATTCTCAAGCAAATGATATATGTAAAAAATAAATTAAAAAATTCAATTCTATGGCTGAATGATGCGATCCTCTTGAAATTCTGCATGAACATTCAGTATATTAGTTTTCATTCTCAGAATTAATTTCACTGGAATCTGATATTCTGTTATGGAAATGAATGGATTCTTCTTTCAATATTGCAATTGAATTTTCTATGGTTCTGTTAACACTATGCGGGCACTTAAATGCTACAAAATTTTGCATGAAGATCCGTATATCAATCTTCATTCACAGAGGAAATTTCACTGGAATAGGATATTAGTCCGAGAGCTGGCACGAATTTTAGGGTAGGTATTTGAGGCAAGCTGAAAACTTGTCAGATTACTCTCCTATTATATCCCAACTCGGGATTGCAGACCTGGCTGGTGAGTAGCGGGGCTAAATCAACCCCTACATTTTTAATGGCCTGGCAGGTAGAAAGCCCTACCGAAATGATCTGTCTTTTTGGGAATCTTATTTTTTAGTTATAAGTAACACTCCATTAAAATTTCAAGCTGCCAAATAATTTAATCGGGGTTTTAACATTGCCAGACGCGTGCAAAAATATTTTGCAAAAAATTATAAAAAATGTTTTTGAGGCAGCTTGAAATTTTAATGGAGTGTTACTTATAAATAAAAAATAAGATTCCCAAAAAGACAGATCATTTCGGTAGGGCTTTCTACCTACCAGGCCATTAAAAATGTAGGGGTAGATTTAGCCCCGCTACTCACCAGCCAGATCTGCAATCCCGAGTTGGGATATAATAGGAGAGTCATCTGACAAGTTTTCAGCTTGCCTCAAATACCTACCCAAAAATTCGTGCCAGCTCTCCTACTATTCCTGTTATGAAAATATTATATTTACGAGTATTATAGATTCTTCTTTTCATTATTCCAATTGAATTTTCTATGGTTTTGTAAATACTATGGCCACGAAATTTTCGATGGAAATTCAGTATCGATCTCCTTTCACAAAATTCATTTCACTCGAATCATATATCTTCTAATGGAAATATGGAGTTTTTTTTCAATATTTCAATTGAATTTTCTATGGTTCTGTTCACAATATGACTACAAAATTTTGCATGAGGCTTATTATGAGCAACTTGCATTTAATTTCGATTGATTCCGTTTTGTCTGACATATTGAGGAACAAACTTTTTGAATGGCCCTATTTTATGGAACACCTTGTACGATTTGGCTGATTAACGAACTTAACCGAGCCATTGGGTCCCGAACTCATCCTGAAAATTTCAAGTCTCTAGGACAATCCCTTCGAAAGATATTGTGCTAACGGCCGGACAGTCCTACGGACAGAATTAAATTTGACTACAAATTCGTCATCAGGAGTCCAACCCTATCGTTTGAAACCATCTTTGGCTCAAAATTCTGAAATAACAGACATTTGGGCGAAACGATATAGCACTCGTTTAAGTAGAACGAGCGCTCAAAAACGCATAATCGCTAGGGTTTTCTGAGGGTCCATTATTTCTAAATTGATTTTTGTCTGGAGATCACTGAAAATGCCCATACTGCATGGGGCTTTGGCCGGCCTCCAAGTCGACCAGATTTTGTCGATTTCGTATAAATGGCCGCTGTAAAAACGCGGCCTTTCATTCGATGTGATAAAATTACGCTATTAACCACTTACTAGATGACGTCATAGGTTTATATACTTGCTCGTAAGCTGGCAGAATGTAGCCAGACACTGTATGAACGAAGATTTCACCGGCTGTTACATAAGCAAACTGCCGTGGCCGAGGTTAGTAGTCGATCGACTGGAGCTGGCATTATTATGGTAATTAATTATAATTACCAATGATATATTCGTGGGACGCTTGGTACTAGCATTTATGTATGAAGTTCCCGAGATGATAACTCAAGATCAATGCCTACTACACGTTTTAGCCCATCAGGTCTTCGCGCGCATGCGCTTGCACTGCCCGGTCGTAAACCTCAGATAGTTAAGGGTGTTTGCCCGTTTTTTGAGAATAAATAAAACAAATCATTCATCTTCTTATTGGTTATTGAAGTTTATGATGTATTGTGATTTTGTACAGTCTGTGCATCTTGATATTATGTTTGTATCATTCAGCTTTATGATTTCAAATAATATTCAAAGTGAACGTATTGCCATCATTGTAAAGGTGTTTCAAATTGTGCGTTTTTGAGCGCTTTGAGCCGAAAATGGTCTCAAACGATAGGGTTAGACTCCCTGATGACGAATTCGTAGTCAAATTCAATTAGGCCCGTAGGGCCGTCCGGCCGTCCGTTAGCACAATAACTTTCGAAGGGATTCTCCTAGAGACTTGACATTTTCAGAATGAGTTCGGGTCCCAAATGGCTCGATTAAGTTCGTTAACCAGCCAAATCGTACAAGGTGTTCCATAAAATATGGCAATTCAAAATTTTTGTTCAATATCTCAAACAAAACGAAACCCATCGTGTTCAAACTTCTTCAATGTCAAAATACCCAGAAGGTATTAAATGTTTATTGATTTAGAAAATATATATACATTTGGGAATTTTCAATGTGACGATGTGTCTTGCAAGTAGGCTTTGCAGGCGTATGCATACTTCTTTAACGAAATTCCCAATAACGTTATTGAATACATGTGGTGGTATTTCATTAATACATCATCTAATTTTGGTTTCAATGCTTGAATTATTGGCACAACTAAAAAACTTCTTAGGTTTGCACTCCCAATCTCTGAAACATGATTAAAAAAATTCGAATTAAGATGAAATGCTCCTGCGAGAATCTTTGCACTAATTTGTCAGGAGCAAATTGGTTTTGAAAAAATTGTTGCCTAACAGTAAAACTAAAAAAGGAAATGAATGAAAAGGATAATGATGTTTCTGTGTCTATATCAGACACCTTCTTCAGACAAACTTGTAAAATCTTCGGAATTGTGTTTTTTCGTTTGCAGTCTAATTGACATTGAAAGTTGTCAACACAAAGATATGTTGATTTATTTAATTTTGAAATTTCTTTCTTCAATAAATCAATCCAAATACGATCTATTCCAAAGGAACACTTGGCCAATTTATCTACTTCATCTAACAAAATACATGTGGGTCCTCAATTTTCCTTTTATAATTATCAGGTTACGTTATTAGGATCTTTGTGTTGTTCCAGTTCATCATAATATGATCTCCGCTATTTGAACATACATGATCAGCGATTTGTGATCTTATAAAGTCTCTATTTTTGATGTTTTCTTATCTCTGAAGGTCTTGATGTCTCTCCTGTATAAGATTTTCCACATATACAGGGAATATTGTAAACTCAATTTTTTATTTTTGTTTTTCATTCATTGGTTTCGTTCTGATAAGAATAGATCTCAAATCATTTTGTGTTTTGAAAACAGTTCTTGTGATGAATTTCTAACCAATTCGTCTTATTTTTCCTGAAGGACCAGGAATATAAGGAATGACGTTCAACAAATTTGGTTGTTCTTGACTTTTTCTGTTTGTATTATTGGCATAATCCTGTGAAATATTTTTTCGTCATTTCGGTATTTTCTAACCAGTATGGTAGATGTTCCCATAAAAAAATCATTTCCGCATTCTTCTCGAGTTTAATCTTCTTCAGTTTATTTTTAGCCCAGGTTGAACTTGATCCACTGCTGCTCTGTGACTCATTCTTGTAAGTATTTCTATCCCCATTTCACCAAGTTACTTCAACACAATCAATTTATCAATTTATTTACATTGAAATGTTATGTTCCCGAAGTACAAATATCATAATTTATTCAAAATTATTCTTCAGTTGTCGATTGTGAATAATATATATGAGTAATACTGACTTCCTTTCAGAATAACCGTTGCTTATTTGTTAAACGGAATATGAAATGTGCATTTATGTAGTATTGAAGAGTAAACATCAATATACATATGGTTCCTCATTAATTTCTTGAGTTTTTGTTACTTAAATTTGGTTTGATTGAACCTACTGATTATTTAGCAACTGAACTAATAAATCAATAATTGAATTAATGTTCGTTGCCGACGATCGATGAAAAAATTACGAAAATTACGAATGTTCTTCGACAACTTCAGCAAAATTTTAGGTGGCCGAGTTTTTCGCCGGTGAGTGTAGATTTAAATTGAAAACGGCGAATAACATGAAATTCGCCAGAATTATTCCCTATGAATCAACTTGGCCGAACTATATTAAAGATTAAAATAAAAAAATGACCTCATCAATGAACAAATAGAGGTCACACTCGACATACGATGCTTTCGAAGTATTTATTGCTCTCAAAAACTGATAATTTTTCTAATTATGTTTCGTTTATGAATTTTGAATTCTTGAAAGAATGTTAATGCTCCCTGCACCTGTATTATAAATAACTGTTGTAGTATTTAGGTATTTATGTTCTTCTTAGAAGAACGATTTCTGATTAAACTCGCCCATGGATTATTGTGAAGTGTAGGTAGCTACCAGATAACTTTACGACCAAAAGAGCAAACCAAACAGGATACCAGAAACGAAAAATGACATTCTCATCATTATCATGGGCAATTGCAAGCTTTACGTAGGTTGTTATTATATTGTCATTAAATGTGTACATTTGTTGAGTACCATGGGACGTTGCCATATTTCTATTGTTGATGCCGAAAGAACAATTTTATTGATTTTCGGAAAAATAATCTTTAGAATGTTTAATTCTCACAATCTTGTACCAAGTTTTTTTGTCTTTTTTGGGCGCTCGTTCTAATCAAACGAGTGATATAAGGTTTGGCCCAATGTCTGTAATTTTCGAATTTTCAGTCGAATATGATCGCAAACGATATGCTTAGACTTCCTCATGACGAATTCAATTTTGTACGTGGGGTCGTCCATCCGGCCGTAAGCACGATAACTTTCGAAGGGATTGAATTCGGGTCACAAATAGCTTGGTTAAGACCAGTAACATGGCCGGATCTTTGCCGAAGTTATATTCATTTCCAAATAATGGTTTTTACTGTGTGATCATATTATTTATCTACTTCTAAAGAATAATATATTCATAATTCAACTGATTTTGAGCAGCAATAGTAGGTATCCATAAACCAACAGCGTGGGTTGTATTAACTCACCCCTAGAACTCACCTCAATGAATAGAAAAAGAAATTACTTACAAAATGAATAAAAAAAAGGTCAGATCAAACAGACCTCACCGAATGGTCAAAAGGAAACAATACATATTGATATTGAGGGGAGTACGATTAATGTCAACGCTTTTGATAAATTTTCTCCTCGACATTCTCAATTTTGAAAATGCAGAATGATTCGAATTTCACTGAAGAAGCCTTAGGTAAAGTAAAGCATTCAAGTAAAGTATTCATTCATACATCTGCGTATGACCTACATTTCCGCTCGTTGTATAATATACTATTCAAATCTTGAAAAATTCGGCCGGATTTCCATATAAATCCGGCCGGACCGGAATTCCGGCCAATTTGGCCGGATCGGCCGGATTCAGTAATCCGGATCCGGTCCGGTTCCATCCCTAATCTCTACTACATAATGTGTTTAAGTTCAATTTTCTTGAATAAAAACGGCACCCCACACAAAAAGAAAGCAGAAGAAGATTAATTTTGTTAGATCTCAATTCGAAAGAATTTATATGTATATAATATTTAACTAGTAGGATAAACCAGGTTATAACATTTCACTCGTAACCATTCACCGTACGATTAAACACAATCAAGAAGAAGAAAAATAACATTTTTCTCTAACCGGAATGAGCTATCGCCAAACTGAGATAGTACGAGTACTATGTAATTTCGTTCGACGATAGAGTGGGCTCTTGATTACCTTTTTTTCTCCGTACCGTGTTGTGTTGATACGTCGAGTTTTTTTCCGGCCGTTCGGGCATGTTACTTGGTCGAAAGAAGTCTGCCATTGTGTTTCGAAGAACAAAGAACCGTTATGAGCTCTACAGGTCACCTACCCACCTGTCTGATGATGACTCCACACTCGACAATTGCGACTCTTCGCTTTTATTTATGGCTTATCTTCCTACAGGTATTTTTCGACAGGTTTCTATGGGTAAATAGTGTTAAGCTATACAGGGTGGCCCACGGTAGACGTTTACGATGAATGCTCAAGTCAATGAAAAACATAGATAGTTCCTGTCAGATGTAAACAGGCAAAAATGAGAAAAATTCAAGAGAGCTCGCTCATTGATGGGTGGAGCAATGAGGCTATCACCTCAAAATTTTGTATAGGATTTGACATTGATACTAAATATACAAATGCAAAAACTTAGCACGATCGGAATAATATTTTGGAAATTATTCAACATTAAAATATGTAAAAACTTGACAATTACAAAAATTGAATTTTATGGTTCTGATGATGCTCTTGAAATTTTGCATGAACATTAGGTATATTATCTAGTCCATGGGCCAGCGCCTGTTTTTCATAATGATTACTAACAATCTGAATTTGTGAGTATAGTAGGAGAGCTGGCACGAATTTTTGGGTAGGTATTTGAGGCAAGCTGAAAACTTGTCAGATACCTCTCCTATTATATCCCAACTCGGGATTGCAGATCTGGCTGGTAGAGTAGCGGGGCTAAATCAACCCCTACATTTTTAATGGCCTGGCAGGTAGAAAGCCCTACCGAAATGATCTGTCTTTTTGGGAATCTTATTTTTTAGTTATAAGTAACACTCCATTAAAATTTCAAGCTGCCTCAAAAACATTTTTTATAATTTTTTGCAAAATATTTTTGCACGCGTCTGGCAATGTTAAAACCCCGATTAAATTATTTGGCAGCTTGAAATTTTAATGGAGTGTTACTTATAACTAAAAAATAAGATTCCCAAAAAGACAGATCATTTCGGTAGGGCTTTCTACCTGCCAGGCCATTAAAAATGTAGGGGTTGATTTAGCCCCGCTACTCACCAGCCAGGTCTGCAATCCCGAGTTGGGATATAATAGGAGAGTAATCTGACAAGTTTTCAGCTTGCCTCAAATACCTACCCTAAAATTCGTGCCAGCTCTCGGACTAGTAGCTTCATTTTGACGAGACGCCCAACTTTTTCCTCTACGAAAATTCTCGATAGTGAGAGCTAATACAGTATGGACGTGTCAAAAGTGTTGAATGGGTGAATGTTCAAATTTTATTACTAACAGCTACTTTATAAATTGAAACTTTAAAACCAATTTTGTTACAAATTGAACACAATAATTTTCCTATAAAAATTATGATTCTATCAAAGTGTCCCCCAGTCCCAACATACAGTATGGAGGCGTCAAAAGTGTTAAATGGGTAAATGTTCAAATTTTATTAGTAACAGCTTCTCTATAAATCAAATCTTGAACAATTTTATTGCAAATTGAATACAATAATTGTCCGACAAAAATGTTGATTCTATCGAAGTGTCCCCCACTCCCAACATATATCAACAACTAGGTCTAAACAAATTATTACTAACCGGCGGATTTTTTCACTGTTGCTTAGCAAATGTTTTCTTTATGAACTGGCCACATTGTCCTACAAATTGACTGCTACGTTTTTCCAGTCCTACGCTCGGAAATTGTCAATTGTTGGTAATAATTTTTTATTGTGGGTTCTGTGGTACAATTTCTGAAAAACGTACCACTCAATTTGTAGGACAATTTGATCAGTGCGTAGTACTCGAGTTATGATTTTTTTGAGTGTTTCTTAAATGTATTAGGACAGCTAGGTTTGAAAAATTCGTTGTGAGTATTTTGCGGTTTTTATTCCTTCGATAAAAAAAATATTCAGCTTTCTGAAATTACTGCGAGTTACCCAAAAAAAGCTTGAAAGCTTAGAACTTCAGTTTTCAGTAAGATGTACTCTAGCATTCATTTTCGATTTAGACATACAAGAAGGTTTTTCTTTAGTTTTTTCAGGACAGGTTTGAGACCTGAATATTTTCTTTGAGTTTCTTTCTTAGCTGGCAAAATCGGTAAGTTAGTTTCGAAGTAATTCAGTGATTGTCATTGTAATATTTCCATTATATTCTGCAATATTTGTAAACCTATTCGTCCGTATGATTCGAAATTCATTATTCAGGTGTGAATTATGCTCCAATGACAAGAAAATTTCCCTCAATTTTATTTTCATTCAATTCAAATTTGTTTGCTTCAACTAGGTTGATGGAAAAATTGCTCACTTGTCGCTGTTGCGTCTCCAACGTCTCTGGAGCGAGTGCGCTACCGACAAACACTTCCTGTACAAAAAGTTACCTGATTAGCTTCCGGTGTGCCCCAGGCGCCGTGCTCCGTTCGTCCGGCCGTCCGCAAATTAACTCTTCGTGGCCTCGATTACGGTTTCCGGGACGACGCTCCGGCGCCCGAATATCGATCGCGCCCGCCCTGACGCCCACGCTCGATTTTTCGATTGTCAAAAAACTCAGAAAAGTCACTAGAGTTCGTAGGATCTCTTAAAGAAATTCAGAAGCTTTTGAGCCTGTAGGAGGTGGGGGAATCAGTTGTATTTGGTTTTTTGTTGCTGTGATTTCAACAAAATGTTCCAAATACAAGGTAGGAGCAACAGGCCAAATTCCAGGAGCTTATTGAACATTTGAAAATAATTCAAAAAAACTCATGTTCTTATACGATTCTCATTTGTTTTCGAGATGCAGGGTGTTACATTTTTTGTTATGATTATTCGAGTTTGTCGAATCTTTATTAATCATTGCTACAGATCGGGTTCTGATTTTTACATCCTGTATCCCGAAGACGAATGAGAATCGAATAAGAACAAGTTTTTTGAATTATTTTCATTGTACAATACGCTCCTGGAGTTTGGCCGTTCCTCCTGACTCACCCTGTATACGAATTAACACCATAAAAAATCATTGATATTTATATCCATAAATTCCAATAGGAGTTTAATGAATCAGAGTATGAGCGTCTTTCAAGCGGAAATCTTAGCTATCGAAAGATGTCTAGATATAAATCTAGAAAGAAACTATCAGAAGTGCCATACACTCAGATAGTGCTATTAAAGCACTGAGCTCCTACGTCATCGACTCAAAGATGATCTGGGAGTGCCGGAACAAACTCAATGAGGTAGGCTAGAAAAAGAAGGTCTTTTTAATCTGGGTTCCCGGCCATTCGGGAATCAAAGGAAACGAATAGGCCAATACACTTTCAAAGAGGGCGAACGAATGTAACTCATTGGCTCAGAACCCTTCTGTGGTATAGGTAAATGTACCTATAAGAAGGAGGTTCTGGAGAAGGAGAAAGCCGAGAAGGAAAAACTCTGGTGGAATCTCCCAGGAATGGATCATTCCACTAAGTTCCTTCGGAACTTTGAAACAGCAAGATCCAAAAGGGATCTTAGATATCTTAGTAAGAAACATTTACACCTCCTCACTGGCCTTCTCACAAGACACTGTCGCCTCAGGAAGCACCTGTTGAGGATGGGATTATCGGACACTGACGAGTGTAGATTCTGTGGGGAGGAGGAAGAAACCCCCATGCACCTAGCCACAGAATGCTTTGACATTGCGAGCCTAATGAGAGAATACCTTTGGCGAGAAACTTGTAAGAGTGAGGAACTAGCCTCGTTGAAGCCTTCACAGATATTGGATTTCAACAGATCTCTGGAACTGGAAGGCGAGCTTTGAAGGGTGGATCAGAACAGCTCTGTATGGGAGCACAATAGACCTTGTAGTCGTAGTGAACTGCAACCCCTTTTTAAACTATAACTATATAATGCATCAGAGAAAATAACGTAAAATATTCAAAATACAATAATTCAATAAACTTTATTAACGTCGAGTGTGTTAACAACCATTGTGTTGATTTATCGTTGCATTACCTGAAAGAATGAATATTTTGTTATGAGGATCTCACTAAATTTTGCACAAAAATTCGCATGTTTATGGAGTATTTCGTAATAAAATTTCAAGTTGAAAATATTCGAAAAGCTGTTTCAAAAACGTCGCAGAGCTTTATCTAGTTTTTCGATTAAGCCGGTCGAAGACGTGGGGCTTCAGAAGAGAAGATTTCGGGTGTCGATAACGCTTAATCTGTGGATTACCACTTGATCTTGTTTCTGTTCAAAAGGTTCTACGAAGGGTGGATTACAAGAGGGCGAAACTATGATTTGGGAAACTACCAGGACCGGATCTATACCTTGGTCGAAATTTAAGATAACCTCTCTTTTTTCAAAACGAATTATTAGTTTTAGTACGCAGTTTATTCTAATTTTTTAAAATTAAAATACCTATACATGATGTCTCTTGGCACGAAGTCAACCCAGATATTACTCATAAAATGCTATAAAAATTGCTATTATTCACCAGGTTTAGGCTACGAGCCGTAGGCGAGTGAATAACAGCAATTATACGCGAGTAGCATACTATACTTTATCCACGACTACTGAATAAATTTCTATAATTTTTTAACATTTGGCAACCGTAATATGTCTACTAGTGTGGCAAAAGTCAAGTTGACATATGAGAAATTTTTTGGAGAACTTGTTATTGTATACTTATTTTTGTAATAATAGTTGATTTATCCACGGCTATTGAAAAATCCGTCCATTGTACGTCTCTGTGCTCGACCTTAATGAAACCCATTAATCACAAGGGAATAATGATATTATAAATCTCTGCTGTCAGATGTTTCATAGATTTATCTTTGATATGATATTCTTTAAATTGGTATTTCTTCAGTATTCTAAAGTACTCTAACCAACAAATATGGGCATACCTTGTCAATCGAGGGCCAAATCTGTTTTCATTATATCAATTAAACCTTTTTTTATTAAAAAATATCCAATGATCAGCTCTCCAAAAATTTCTCATGTGTCAACTTGACTTTTTCCACTCTTGTCATAAAAGGGTTTTGTCGCGGTCGCCAAATGTTAAAATCTTCAAGAAATATATTCAGTGGTCGTGTATAAAGTATAGTATACTACTTGCGTATAATGACTGTTATCCACTAGGTGGTTTGGGCCACTCGCCTACGACTCGTGGCCTAAACTTCACCTCGCGAATAATATATCATTATACGCTTGTTGTATGATATACTATTAATTGATGTAATAAAAAAAGATTTGACCCTCGATTGAAAATGTTTACCCATATTTGTTAGTCGAGGAACTTTAGAATACTGAAGAAATATAAGCATCTGACAGCAGTGAATAATAATCACTAGTGATAAATGGATATTATTATGGCCGAGGAAACAGAAGTATAATGTGTATATTGTACAATAGTCGTGGATAAAAGAAATTTTGGTAATATATCAGCACATTTATGACAAATCAAATGACACATTATCGGTATTTCAATGATCGATATTTAATCTCGTGGAATTTCTAAATGAATTTCGTTCTGTATACATCAGTTCACGATGCTTAAAATCGTTAATGCGGTAAACTCGGTCTATTCGTTTTTTTACGAGATAATTTATGGAGTAATTCGCATGCGATATAAGGGATTGACCTTTCTGGGCAACAGTAAACTTCTGTAAGATCGATTCTTGTAAAAAGACCAATTTTTTCGCCGATGGCACATTAACATTACCATATTCTATTGGAAATAACGTGGGACCAAATTGAGATGTTCGTATATTTTTTGAGCGCTCGTTTTCCTTAAACGAGTGCTGTATCGTTTTGTCCAAATGTCTGTAATTTTGGAATTTTGAGCCGAAAATGGTCTCAAACTATAGGGTTAGACTCCCTGGTGACGAGTACGTGGTCCAATTCAACTCGGTCCTTGAGGCCTTGAGGCACGGCAGCTTTCGAAGGGATTGTCCCGGAGACTTCAAATTTTTAGGATGAATTAGGGTTCCAAATGGCTCGGTTAAGATCGTTAACCATGGTGTTCCATGAAATATGGTCATCCAAGATTTTTTTCTCAATATAGGTATCAAACAAAACGAAAGCAATCGAAATGCAATTTAACGGTCAGATGCAAGATGCTCATAATTAGCCTCATTTTTTGACCAAAAAGTGGACAGAACCATAGAAAACTCAATTGGAATATTGAAAAAAAGAATCTCTTTATTTCCATAACAAGATATCCGATTCAAGTTAAATTATCTTTGTGAATGGAGATCGATATTCCGAATGTTCATCCAAAATTTTGTGGCCTTAGTGTTAACAGAAGCATAGAAAATTCAATAGGAATATTGAAAGAAGAATCCTTATATTTCCATAACAGAATATCCGATTTGAGTTAAAATTATTTTGGGAATGAAAACTACTGTACTGAATGTTAATGTAAAATTTCAAGGGGATCGCATCATCAGAACCATAGAATTCAATTTTTGTTATTATTTCTTTTTTACATATTTCATTTTTTGAATGATTTCCAGAATAAAATGTGCTGAGATTATGCATTTATATATTTGGTATCAATCTCAAATCCGATATAAAATTTTGAGGTAATAGTCATATTGCTCCACCAAAGAACGAGCACTCAAAAGCTCCTGCTCAGGGCTTTCCTTAAATTGATTCTGGAACAAAGAGCGATTTAAATTATATCTCTTTATACATCTTGTACTATATTCAATGTTGTGATCAATGAAGATATTGATATTATAACTTATTATTGTCATCAGGCAACTGAGAGCTCAATAAATTTGTTTATTTAGAAACCAATTATTATTATCCATTTGACGATCATGATCTATCTGAGAAATAAGAGTAATGATATGAACAACACGGTGTGCTCTCAGTTAACAGTATTTTTTCAACAAGAAATTCTATTTATAGGTATGTACCGGGGTTTTCACTATAATTTGACCCCCCCTTCAACTTTGTTACTGAAGGAGATACAAAAAAATGTTTCGTATAAAAGTTTCACGATATCAACTGAGGTTTTTTTATATGAGTCCAGAAACTGAAATATATACAGGGTGACCAACATATTGATGGCCATTTAATTTTTTCAAATGAAACACCCTGTATATTTTTCCATGTTTGGATAGCTCTTTTTCCCCTGATTTCGAATATGTAACATATGTTGGTCTATCTTTCTTATTCTGAGCACCACAGAGTTTCAAATTTCAATAACCATCTGGCATAGCGTTTTGTAAGTTTGTGAATATTTAAGTGGCCAATTTGATCTTTGGATTGTTAATGGCGCACCCATTTTTTGGCCACCAAATAGTCTCGATTTAACACCGTTGGACACGTTTTTATAGCCGTCCCCGAAGAAAAAAAATCTACTTCAGTAATAATGGCAATCAATGAAAGCGGAGAATAATATTAATGATATAAAATCAACCAATATTAAACCCATAATTGGGAACTAATCCCGTCAACGCACAAAGAATAATGATAATATTGTAATGATTAGAAACAAATTTTGAAGCTTTAATTTCTTACTTGAATCAGAGCCATAATAATGCTATCAGAAATAGTCTAAACAACTTGAGACAACTATATGAACTATGTGTATTGAATAAGGGTGGTCATTCGAGCAATTTCTTTAGTTGATGTTATTCTTATTCATAATACCATAGTTTATCATTTTTCATTGGTTAAGTAAATATTAAGTTTTCATTCAAAAATAATACTTTTAAGTAGATTGTTTGGAATAAAGAATTTCGTAGGTATTTCACATATTTTTTTATTCGGTGTCATCATTTCAAAACATACGAGATCAGGAGTAAATAGCCTATCAAAAAAGAAAGAATACCAGGACAGGGTGTCCCATTTGAAAAAATATAGTTGCATTCAATGTTGTTCACCCTGTATATTTTCCCATTGACGTTATTATAACTCCAAAAATGAGCATTTTCAGTGAACGCACTTGTAAAATTATTACAGATCTTGGCAGGTGGTTCTTAAAATTTGAAACTCTGTGGTTCTCAGAATATTAGAGATAGACCAACATATGTTACATATTCGAAATCAGGGGAAAAAGAGCTATCCAAACATGGAAAAATATACAGGGTGTTCCATTTGAAAAAATTAAGTTGCCATCAATACGTTGGCCATCCTGTATATATTTCAGTTTCTGGACTCATATCAAAAAACTTCAGTTGATTTTGTGAAACTTTTATATGAAACATTTTTTTGTATTTCCTTTAGTAAAAAAGTTAAAGGGGGGGTCAAATTATAGTGAAAAACCCGGTACATCGTGTTTATTATGCTCAAACATATTATTAAAATCCTCAATTGATGTAGTTGTTATCGGAATGAAATAGATTCATTCACTTCTAATGGGTGTTATTTGAGACCATGAAGACTTCAAATGATACTACAAGATGGTATTGTTGGAATTCTTTATCAATATCATGTAGTAGACCATTTTTTCACTTCCCTTTCCAATAAATCTGGTGGTATGGCTTTCAATGGTGGCTTGGATATTGATTTAGAATGATCCAAAAGTTAGTGGTTTGTTTTTGGTACGCAAGCCGAGGTTCTCACTTGAAATTTACCTCGTAGTCGAATGTCAAAATCTGACCACTTGAGAACAGCAGGAAAGCTTGGGACTTTTTTGAGCGCTCGTTCTACTCAAACGTTATGCCCATATGTCTAATTTTGAGCCGAAAATGGTCTCAAACGATAGGAATTAACTCCCTGATGACGAATCCCTGGTCACATTCAACCCTGTCCGGGAGAATTCTATGAAATTCAATTCTGTCTGTGGGGCCGTCCGGCCGTTTGTTAGCACAATAACTTATGAAGGGATTGTCCTAGAGACTTGAGATTTTCAAGATGAGTTCGGGTCCCAAATGCCGTTGTTAAGTCCGTTAACCAGCCAAATCGTACATGGTATTCCATAAAATATGGCCATTCAAGCCTCATGCATAATTTTGGGGCCATAGTGTTAACAGAACCCATGTGGAATATTTAAAAGAAAAATCTTTATATTTCCATAACGAGATATCCGATTCGAGTGGAATTTATTTTGTGAATGAAATTTATATATCTGAACCATTGAATTCAATTTTTTCTAATTATCGATTTTTACATATTTCATTTTATGAATAATTTCCAGAATGTAATTCCGATCGTAATGAGATTTTCCATTCATATCCTATAACGAAAGCGCCAAATCCGCAAAAAATTCGTTATAAAGAAATTTCGTTATACAGAAAAGTTGTTTCTACAGTCGGCAATGTCGCGGTCGACTTCGCTGATAAATTTTAGTTTATCATTCAAACTTAAGCACTTCCTTTTAGACATTTTCGTACTTTCACACTAGCGTGATGGTTAGATTGAAACCAAACAGCCATGGGTGTATTTAAAACTGTTTCAGAAGGACATCTCTGCCCGCTGTAATGATGGTCGGGATTTATTAGGTACGTCCGAAAAAATTTCGGAAAAACCCACCCTTATACCTTCTAACCAATAGGTACCCATTCAAAGAGTGATGTTCTTTGAATATTTCGTTATAGTGAGAATTTACTTCGTTTTAGGAGGTGTTTTTAACATGGAATTTGGATTCAAGATGCAATGTCTTGTACGAAATTCGTTATATAGAGAAATTCGTCATACAGACGTTCGTTATAGGGAAGTTCCACATTAATCTCAAGTCCTATAAAAATGTTTGAGGAAAAAGTCATATTTGTCCACCAATGAACGAGCGCTTTAAAGCACCTGCCCAGGGCTTCTCTTAAATTTTTTACGCAAAATATGGACTTTCTCCAATCATTATCTCATTATGGCATCTTTTCCATTATGATCGATCGAGTGGATATGCATTATTAAAAAAAAACATGCAAATTTCTCCGTTCAACGCCAGCAGGTTGCTTATTGGTTTTTTCCTCAAATTCAACCAAGCAGCGGTTAGAAATGCAGATATTAACCGCTGTTGAAATTCTAATTACCTCAATAATATTATCCGAAACTAAACACGACTTTGAAATTTCACTTTCGTAGAGATATTCGATATCCGTTGTTTGCGTGTTGGTACGCCTGAATTTATAGAATATATTTCACGATAGAAAGTGCTATATAAAGTGGACTGATGTTTTTCTGCCAACTAAACGTATTATCGACTTGTCTAAAGAGTGACTCACTCGAATGGGGTTAGGCTGAGTGGACGAACCTCGGAAATGTTTTATGTAGAAACCGAGTTTTTATGTGTTTTTTTTATTATGGAAACGTTGGGGCGTTGTAGAGTAGTACGTTGTTGATGTAGTATCTCATTATCTCCAGTGGCGACTCGTATAAAGTATTTGTACAGGGCGATGTGTGTTTTCCCAGAGAATGAGGACTTTAACTGATAAGACAAGACTGAAATATAACCTTTTCAGTTTTTCACTACCAGTCTCTGAAACAGAAATAATTAAAAAATTTCCAATTGAGACGAAATGCTCCTGCGTCAATCCTTGCACTTATATGTCAGGAGCAAATTGGTTTTGAAAAAATTGTTGCCTATAACAGTGAAACTAAAAAAGGAAATAAATGAATAGGATTATGTTACGTTACGGTGTCTACCAGACTCATTCTTCAGACAAACTTGTAAAATCTTTGAAAATATGTATTTTTCGTTTGCAGTCCAAATTGTCATTGAAAGTTTTCACCACATCATTTTGAAATTTCCTGATGTCATTTCTTTCTTCATTAAATCAATCCAAATATGATCTATTCCAACAGAACAAGTAGCCAAATTATCTACTTCATCTAAAAAAAAACATTAGATTCCTTAATTTTCCTCTTATAAGTATCAGGTTCCGTCATAAGGATCTTTTTCTTGTTCCAGTTCATCATAATGATCTCCGCTATTTTTTTGTAATGTCTCTATTTTTGATGTTGTTCTTATGTTCATGTTATCTTATCTCTAAAGGTCTTGATGTCTTTTCTGTATAAGATTTTCCACATATACAGGGAATATTATTTCTGATATCGATTGAAATATAATCTGGGAGTATTCTGCATTCCTAAAAAACTTTATAGGTTTCCACTTCCAGTCTCTGAAATAGAAATAATTAAAATATGTTAATTAATATTATTAATATTATTTCTGTTTCAGAATCTGGGGGTGAAAACCTAAAAAGAATGAAATATGGTTGAAATTACTTTTAATTTTACTTTGAGCCGTACAGGATGGAAATTCGGCTTTAATTCTCACATGAACAGTATTTATTATACACGTTAAGCAAGATTCTTAAGTAAAACAACGTCAACGTTAACAAGACGTATATTGTAACATTTGTAACCTGTAGAAGTTATAGTTATAGAAGGGATTACAGTTCACTGCGACCTCAAGGTCTATTGTGCCCCCTTACAGAGCTGTTCTGACCACACCCTTCACAGCTCGCCTTCCAGTTCCAGAGATATGATGAAATCCAATATCTGTGAAGGTTTCAACGAGGCTAATCCCTCACTCCTACAAGTTTCTCGCCCAAGGCATTCTTTCCTTAGGTTCGCGATGGCAAAGTATTCCGTGACTAGGTGATTGGGGCTTTCTTCCTCCTCTCTACAGAACCCACACTTGTGTCTGATAATCCCATCCTGAACAGGCGCTTCCAGAGGCGGCAGTGTCCTGTGAGAAAGCTAGTGAGGAGGTGTAATTCTTTCTTACCAAGATCCAGATACCTTTTTGATCTTGCTGTTTCAAAGTTCCGAAGGAACTTAGTGGAATGAACCATCCCTGGGAGATTCCACCAGAGTTTTTCCTTCTCGGCTTTCTCCTTTTCCAGAATATCCTTCCTATAGGTACATTAACCTATATCACAGACGGGTTCTTGGCCAATAAGTGGTATTCGTGCGCCCTCTTTGGCGAGTGTATTGGCCTTTTCGTTTCCTTTCGGTTCCCGAATGGCTGGGAACCCAGATTTTAAAGACCTAATTTTTCTTGCCTACCTCATTGAGTTTGTTCCGACACTCCCAGATTTTTGAGTCGATGACGTAGGAGCTCAGTGCTTCAATAGCAGCTTGACTATCTGAGTGTAGGGCTATATCGCACTTCTGATAGTTTCTTTCTAGATTTATATCTAGACATCTTTCAATAGCTAAGATTTCCGTTTGAAAGACGCTCATACAGGATCCTAGCTACAGCGCACACCTGGTACTTGCCCCGTACATCCCAGCGCCAGCTCCTATAGAGGTTTTGGAACCATCTGTATACCATTATGCGGTATTTTCTTCGAGGTTATAGTCAGTGTCTTTCTTTTTCCATACCTCTCTCTTACATAGCAATGTCCTGAAGTTTTTCCCTGTGCTTGAGTTCTTGATCATTACGTCACTAGGGAGGTCCGCAGATGAGATGAAGTTATTCATAGAGCACCAGACTATCTGATTTTGTAACCTGTAACATACAGGTTTATTGGATTGTATTTTCTTAGTTTATAAAATGTGATGCTTTCGAAAAATAGAATAGAAACATAATTTAGTATTTTATCAGGATGGGACAACCATTCCTGAGAAATAGTCACTAAAATCTATTTATTTCCTGTTCTGACTCGTTGTTCGTTATAATACCTTCTTGAGATAACTGTACACTATTCTAAAGAATGCTAAAATTCTCCGAAATTGGTCATTAAGAATGTTTCAAACGGAAGTTTACATTTAATGTACTTTTGTCTTTTTCCGCTTGCACAGAAACCTTATGACCGGATATGTTAAAAATATTTTATTGAATATAAGTATCGTTAAGTCTATCCTACCAGCATTATCAGCTATTGAACTGTTTTTGTGTAATAATAAGAAGTCGTTGATTATTTTCTCAATTGAGAAATTACTTTTAAAGTATAGCAGAGTAAGTTTTCAATCAACAATTCTTTGCAAGAGTTAATAGGTTTATATCAGAATCTTTTTTTAAGAATCATCACGAACAAAGGTAATTAATAAAGTATAATTATTTGTTGATAGTAGTATTGCCAGACCCCAATTTGACCTTGAAATTTTCATCGAGTTTATTGTGGAAAGTTATTTATTACCCATTATGAAATTCGTAAAAATATATATGGTCATTTGTAATCAACTATTTTTAGAGAACCAATGAGTGCAAATTAAGTTAGTTATCAGGTTAATGATCCATTCACAAAATTCAAACGTAAATTGAAATTGAGTTCAAATTTATAGTCGAAATGAACATAATTCTTTAAAATTGTGTCACAACGTTGTCAGAGTTTCGCTATTTTGAATGATTGAATTAAATCGATAATAATAGCATGCATATAGTCTCAGGGTGCCCAACAGGGTAGCAAATAATTTTTTTTATTTCATTTCTTTCGACACAAGTCTCGACTCAAAATTCTACATATCGCAAAAAGTACATTATATACATTCAATTGTTTTCTGTTACATCATCATTTATAATCATTTTCATCATGGTTGATATATACTTTCGAGTACATTTACTAATTGCTTTCTAGATCGTATCTTTACGTTATGACATAATGAAATATATGTTTATTCCTATTTTATAAATTCGAGAGATTGGAAGCATAAATAGTGAATTATCTACTTATAGAACGTTATCTCATTATTTGCGTTTGTGGCTTTCATGAAATTTATTATCTTTAGCGGTATTGGTTTAGATTCTGCTAACGGAATACTGAATTACACTGCCGAATTCATGGTTTCATACACTGCTCGACTATTGATACAGATCGATGACCTTTCGTAATTTAATCTCAGATATTGCAACATCAGTTTTCACAAGTCATTTTTCAATTTTTTTTATGGAGGATGATTACCTGGTGTTTTAGGTCTCTTTACAGTTTCTTGTTCATCTGAAGCTCTGAAAATGCATCATTTGAAAGCCAGACTTGCCAGCTTTATTGAAAAATTGGAGAGAATTCTAAGGAAATTAATTGAATTTGACTGCAGTTCGTAGCGCAGAATTGAAATTTGTACATATTACTTGTTTCTTTTAGGTTCTTTTTTTTGAGCGCTGTTCTCCTTAAACGAGTGCTATATCGTTTTGCCCAAATGTCTGTAATTTTCGAATTTTGAGCCGAAAATGGTCTCAAACGATAGGTTAGACTCCCTGATGACGAATTCGAATCTTCATGCAAAATTTCGTCGCCACAGTGTAAACAGAACTCTAGAAAATTCAATTGGGACATTGAAAAGAAGAATCCCTATATTTCTATAACAGGATAACCGATATAGTGAAATTTATTTTGTGAATCAAAACTGATTTTCATTGAAAATTTCAAGAGGTTTTTTTTACATATTATTTTCTGAATAATTTGCAGAATTTAATTCAGATTGTTCTGAGATTCTGCATTGTAAATCACATTCCAGACAGGTATTTCAGACAATTAAACGAAACGCTTGAATGAAGATATGTTTGCATTTTTTCCTATCAATTGTTGAGCAGTGTATCCGCTTAGTGTTGTCAATTGAAAGAAAACGATTCGAAATCAAAAGTAATTTTCATTCTTTTCCTTATTGACCTAAATAATTCACAAGGAAATATTTTTCCAACCTGTATATAGGATATTTGTGAGTGGACACAAGAAATAGTCGACCGCTTTTTATGTTAAAAATCACGTTAATTTTTTGAGAAAGTAGTAAGAAATTGAAAAAAAATTCAACAATGTGACCATGTTTTCAAATTAAAAGTTGATTTTTCTCGAAAGCGATCGACTTTTTTGATTAGAAAACATTGTCGGTTAGATTTGGCGTTTTCCATTAGCGTAAAAGTTGGGAGCAATGCCCTCCAAATCTTCACCAAATGAGATGTTTTCTGTACAATAAAAAGTTTTCGTGAAATAAAAAACGCTTTTTCTCCAACCATCAAAAAATGTTGACATTTTTGTACTTTTTTCAGGTGCAAAAGTCATCAATTCCTTACCGTACAAAAATTCACTCGTTACTTAGCAACACTTTTAATCCTAGGATTAAAAACGCTACTTTTAATCCTTGGATTAAAAGTAAATGCATTTGAAGTCTACTTGACAATCACTGTCATGATTCTGTGTTCAAATTCATAACCAAATTATGAACGATTTTTCACTAAAACCAATTTTATTGTAATTTTGACTTGGTTTGAGAAAAAATGCCTATTTTACTCGCAATTTTGCATTCGCTCGGCTACGCCTCGCAACTGCAAATATTGCTCGTAAGAAAAAGATGCACTTTTAATCCTGTAATATAATATACTATTTTCTCCAACTATCAAAAAATATTGATTGACTTTTCTGTACTATTTTCAGGTGCAAAAGTCATAATTCTCTTACCGTACAAAAATTTGCTCGTTGCTTAGCAACACTTTTAATCCTAGGATTAAAAACGCTACTTTTAATCCTTGGATTAAAGTAATGCATTTGAAGTCTACTTGACAATCACTGTCATGATCTGTGTTCAAATTCATAACCAAATTATGAACGATTTTTCAATTTTTCACTAAAACCAATTTTATTGTAATTTTGACTTGTTTGAGAAAAAATGCCTATTTTACTCGCAATTTTGCATTCGCTCGGCTACGCCTCGCAACTGCAAATTTGCTCGTAAGAAAGATGCACATTTAATCCTTGTAATATAATATACTATTTTCTCCAACTATCAAAAAATATTGACTTTTCTGTACTATTTTCAGGTTGCAAAAGTCATAAATTCTCTTACCGTACAAAAATTTGCTCGTTGCTTAGCAACACTTTTAATCCTAGGATTAAAAACGCTACTTTTAATCCTTGGATTAAAAGTAAATGCATTTGAAGTCTACTTGACAATCACTGTCATGATTCTGTGTTCAAATTCATAACCAAATTATGAACGATTTTTCACTAAAACCAATTTTATTGTAATTTTGACTGGTTTGAGAAAAAATGCCTATTTTAACTCGCAATTTTGCATTCGCTCGGCTACGCCTCGCAACTGCAAATATTGCTCGTAAGAAAAAGATGCACTTTTAATCCTTGTAATATAATATACTATTTTCTCCAACTATCAAAAAATATTGACTTTTCTGTACTATTTTCAGGTGCAAAAGTCATAAATTCTCTTACCGTACAAAAATTTGCTCGTTGCTTAGCAACACTTTTAATCCTAGGATTAAAAACGCTACTTTTAATCCTTGGATTAAAGTAAATGCATTTGAAGTCTACTTGACAATCACTGTCATGATTCTGTGTTCAAATTCATAACCAAATTATGAACGATTTTTCACTAAAACCAATTTTATTGGAATTTTGACTTGTTTGAGAAAAAATGCCTATTTTAACTCGCAATTTTGCATTCGCTCGGCTACGCCTCGCAACTGCAAATATTGCTCGTAGAAAAAGATGCACTTTTAATCCTTGTATATAATATACTATTTTCTCCAACTATCAAAAAATATTGACTTTTCTGTACTATTTTCAGGTGCAAAAGTCATAAATTCTCTTACCGTACAAAAATTTGCTCGTTGCTTAGCAACACTTTTAATCCTAGGATTAAAAACGCTACTTTTAATCCTTGATGGATTAAAAGTAAATGCATTTGAAGTCTACTTGACAATCACTGTCATGATTCTGTGTTCAAATTCATAACCAAATTATGAACGATTTTTCACTAAAACCAATTTTATTGTAATTTTGACTTGGTTGGAGAAAAATGCCTATTTTAACTCGCAATTTTGCATTCGCTCGGCTACGCCTCGCAACTGCAAATATTGCTCGTAAAAAAAAGATGCACATTTAATCCTTATAATATAATATACTATTTTCATGAATTTCAACATTCTGTATCTCGAAAATAGAGCATTTTATTAGAGAATACGTTACGTTGATAGAATATTTCGGTCATATTTTTAGACGAGCTATAACATCCTGTAGTTTGTCGCACTTGTTCACTGTGTTATCAGATATATAATCAGGGTGGTTCCATTCCATTGGGACACCCCGTAGATCGCTGTAACGCTTAGAATACCAATGTTTGAACCGAAGTGTTTTTCGCTTCGCATTTTTCATCAATATCGTCGCGACGCAAAACATTTTTATTGCTCCGCTATCCTAGAATGGGTGGCACCCCATATTTTCGACGCCGACTTGATTTGAAGTTGTGTTGTTCTAGTCGTAATCCGTCTAAGAATAGGGGAAGTTCACGAGTTCATTGACATCGTATGTTAAACCCTTATCGTCTGACATTGAAACGTCAATACCAATCAGTCAGTCGTACAAGCCTCAAGGGGTGAATATTTTGTCTTTGGACTGTCATGAATAATATTTACTGATGATGTATGGAGACAAAAAACATTGACACATCCTGGCCTTTTGAAGGTATATCTGCTTGCATTTCATTTTTTTTTTCAAAGAATGAATTGGTTGGCTATGGAATTTTGACAGATGTTATAATAATTTTTAAGGTTATAGTTATGTTGCTGTCAGACTACTAAGCAACTTTGCCCTTTTCGCCAATGGATAAAAGACTATTTATCCACGACCATGTAAAATCCGTCCATTGTACGTCTCTGTGCTCGGCCTTAATAATACCCATTAATCACAAGGGAATAATGAGATTATAATACGCTGCTATCAGATGCTTCATAGATTTAGCTTTTATATAATATGCTTCAAATTGGTATTGGTATTCCTTGTCAATCGAGAGCCAAATCTACTTTCATTATACAATTAAACCTTTTTTTATTACAAAATATACAATGACCAGTTCTCCAAAAATTTTTCATGTGTCAACTTGACTTTTTCCACGCTTGTCATAGAAGGGTCTCGTCGCGGTCGCCAAATGTAAAAATCTTCAAGAAATATATTCATCAGTCGTGGATAAAGTATAGCATGCTACTCGCGTATAATGGCTGTTATTCACTGGGTGATTTGGTCCACGAGCCATAGGCGAGTGACCTCAACTTCACCTCGCGAATAATAGCTATCGTTATATTATTGTCTCACGTTTTTTATCATTATTCCGAAATTGAATTCGATATTAAGGATGAAAAATGACTATTCAAATCTATTATGGGAGATGATTCCCTTCAATAGGGTTCTGTAGCGGTCTTGAACAACAGTATATTCGAAAAATCATCACTTGGAATGCCAGACCTGGTTTGAAACACCCTCCTGGCCCAAGAGCATGTATTAAGTATTTTGTATCTAAACATTGAAGGTATTTATTCGAATAGTTTTAAGTTTCAATTTTGTAAAAACGGCTAAAAAGGGTTTTTTCTACCGAGGTTTTTCCCCGTACACGGGTATCATACGCCAGAATAGCATGCACGTTTTGCACCAACCTCAGCTAGGTACTTTTTCGTTTCATGTATTGTATTTTGTTAGCTCTCAATTCAAAAGAATATATATATTATACGCTCGTTGAATAATATACCTACTATTTTTTAACGGTGAAAAAAAGTGATCATGTACGCATCCATAGTGATGAAGAAAAGTTTTCTTGACAATTGTACAAAAAATAATAATGTTTCCCCTTACACTGTTCAATTTAACGTAGTTACCTACTACATAGGTAGTGAGGTACATCAAAAATAAACATTAGCATTTCCGGTAGGGGTGAAATGCAACTACGTGGGGGGATTATTTCAATGCATTTATACAGGGTGTTTCATCATAAACTGGACAAACATATATTTTCGTGTAGAGGACATCGGGAGAATCATTTTTGCCTTATACAATATATCCCGTTTTCGAAGCATAAGAGAGATACAGGGTGTCAAAAGTCATTTTTGAGCAAGATTCTTATGAGTGTGGTCAGTTATGTATAACACTTGGTGTAACGGTTTTTGGTCAAATCTCAGTATTTTTGGGTCCTCTATCCAGAAAAGTTGACGAACTCCGAAAAAATTTTACAAAATGGCGGAAAACCTGCAATGTTCCAAATTTTTTTTTGCGGTTGTCAAATTGACTTTTGTTTTCTGAATGAACACAATTTTCTAAGACTTTCTGTGAAAAAATTTTTTCAAAAATCGAACACAAATTTTTTTTACATGTCTACAGCGATGAAAAAGTTTCACTCGAAATGGATGAAATTTTGTACAATTGTACTTCTTCAATTATCAATCACGAATATGAAAACAGAATCGTAAAATATCGAACGGTTTCGTTACTACAGTCATTCAAATGTTTCGTTCGGACCTCTGAAATATTGAAAATAAAATTGTTTTGGGTTCTAGAATCAAAATGATTAAATTATTGGCATGTCTAAACATTTTAGATGAATTTAAACGAAAAAAATCAGTGAAACTTAGTTGGGACTCGAAACGACGTAGGTATTAAATAGGGAAATGGCACTCTTAGACTAACTAAACGTTATTAGTTTGTCTATGATGGCACTGTTCTAAGGATATTAATATTCGTTGCCAGGAACAGTAGTTCGTAGTTCATAGAGTTGGACTGGTATTTTAATTTCAGTGAATATAATGTAGCCAGTAGTCAAACTCTATGAACTACAGACTACCGTTGCCTGGCAACGAATATTGATATCCTTAGAACAGTGCAATTTCCCTATTTAATACCTACGTCGTTTCGAGTCCCAACTAAGTTTCACTGATTTTTTTCGTTTAAATTCATCTAAAATGTTTAGACATGCCAATAATTAAATCATTTTGATTCTAGAACCCAAAACAATTTATTTTCAATATTTCAGAGGTCCGAACGAAACATTTGAATGACTGTAGTAACGAAACCGTTCGATATTTTACGATTCTGTTTTCATATTCGTGATTGATAATTCAAGAAGTACAATTGTACAAAATTTCATCCATTTCGAGTGAAATTTTTTCATCGCTGTAGACATGTAAAAAAAAATTGTGTTCGATTTTTGAAAAAATTTTTTCACAGAAAGTCTTAGAAAATTGTGTTCATTCAGAAAACAAAAGTCAATTGAGAACCGCAAAAAAAAATTTGGAACATTGCAGGTTTTCCGCCATTTTGTAATTTTTTTTTCGGAGTTCGTCAACTTTTCTGGATAGAGGACCCAAAAATACTGAGATTTGACCAAAAACCATTACACCAAGTGTTATACATAACTGACCCCACTCATAAGAATCTTGCTCAAAAATGACGTTTGACACCCTGTATCTCGCTTATGCTTCGAAAACGGGATATATTGTATAAGGCAAAAATGATTCTCCCGATGTCCTCTACACGAAAATATATGTTTGTCCAGTTTATGATGAAACACCCTGTATATACAGAGTGTCGTTAAATAACTTCAAGTGTGATTCCTGACATTTTTTCAAAACATAATGTTCTCCTGAACGTTTGCAATCGCCGGGCAAGAACCTAACCTATAAACCTGACAAAAGGACGCCTGTAGCGTTACCGGCTTGGAACAACCGCTTTCGTTCTAACAAGCATAACCGTAGGATAGGAACACCTATTACAATAACGTGGTGAATGCATCCACACATCACGACCTCGAATTATATTTCGTTAAAACCATTACATCATCGGAATAGCATTCGAAAGAGATACAACAACTGAGGAGATGCGAGGTTGTGACCGGGCCGGGGAACGGACGTTAAAACAATTTATTTTTGACCGTTTTATCTGTTTTGTTTGAAGGTGTTATATCGTAAAGTGAACGACTGTGTCGGTGGATGTTTTTCAATTTTTTTTCAAGGCAAAAGTAACTAATAGTAATGCTGTCTACTAGCTTATTGATAACAAGATTAATACACGAATTGATTACAAGTTTTTATGTCGACCGTATTACGAATTGAGTATAGTTTCTAGATTCAAATACATTTTTCCGTCGATCTCAAAATACAAGACAATTTTGATGTGTCCGAAATTGATCATTAATGACCCATTGCAATTGCAATCCTCATGGCAACCGTTCTCAAATTATTCAGTTGCGCTACGAGAAATGTGGAAACTCTACTGGAACATAGATACATAGATATTTTATTATATCAAATGTAAGTCTTCTGCAAAATGAGAATGTATTTCAATCAACAATTCATACAAAATTCATATTGAGATCGTTGGAAAAATCTTGTAACCAACAAGGTTATTAATCGAGCGACTAATAGACCATTAGTGCAGTATAACCTAGTTGATTAAATAACAATTTATGACAAAAATACATTCGATATAATACAGGGTGTTTCAGAATAAAGTGCTGTGAATTCGGAATCTTCATACTTAGATGATTTCATGACATATAGTTCCTATAAACTATGGGCCTCTGACACATTGTTTCTGAGATACAAGGTGTTGAAATTTGAAGAAAAATTTACCTTACATGATTTCTATTTGCTTTTTGGTAGGTTATGAATAGGCATCAATAATTTTTTCAATTCAAAATTATTTCTAATTCTCAGGCGTCCGTACAGTCTTCTGCCCGAAAAAAATTGGTGGAAAAATGGTACTTTTTTTTTAAACATAGATAAATTGAAAATAGGCAAAGAATTTTTTGTTTGTCATTTTTTTTCTTCATCTTGAAAAATGGTACGCCTATACTTTTTTTTAATTCGAAATTATTTTTGTAATCACCACATAATTAACAGTGAGAATGGTATCTTGAGTTTTTCACCTGCGAGGAATACATTCTGAGATAAAAAAATATGCTCTTTCATCTAAGAGAATCGCGAAATTCTTTGATAACTTCTAACATCGTCTAGACACAAATAAAGAAGACGCAGTCCCTTCATTTTAACCTTTTTGGCAGTGGATAACACAAGATTTGAGAAACTCATTACGAGAATCAATTTTTTTTATAAATGTATGGATTGGAATAATTGGACGCCACTGGTGAAAATGAATTTTTTTGATTAAAAATATAAATTCTTTTGAAATCAAAAGCTAACATTTTTCAATACATAAAACAAAAATAAAAATCCCTAACTGAGGTTATGCAAAACGGGATACCATAACATTTTTTCGTATGATACCAAAGCTTACAAAAAGTTCATACAAAAATAAAACTGAAAAAATGTTTGAATATTGGAGGATTTCTTCTTTATTGGTTAAACGATAATCCTCTCCAAGATGCCTTCGAAATTCTGAATGTGAAACGAAAAAATGGAAGCACAAAAAGAAAGAGAAAAATGAAACGATTGAAACTCTATTAAATCGATTCAAAATTAACAACCCAATTCAAAAACGATTCGGTAAAATCATGTATAGCTCTCAAGTCATCCTGAAATTTATATAATATGGAACAATTATTTATCAGATGTTCCGCTTTCGCAACTAGGACTCTCAACTGAATTCCTTTTGGAAATCATGCAACGTCCATGACCTGTTCTTATACGATTAAGAACGGTCCATATTTTCCTTGGAGGATCAAATCCAGGAACTTTATTTGAGAGATCTTTGTACTGAAAATTATGAAAATAGTGCGTTCTGATGCGTACTGATACCCTACTACTAGGCATACAAAAATCTTGTGGGCTGTCGAAAATATTTCTCTATAGCTTTTACCCTATTTATTCGGTTAACGACAGTTATTTTTTGAGATGGATCTATGGTTAAAATTATTTTGCAACTATATGATTCACCCTGTATGGCTCTATAAGAAACGAACCGTCATAAAAACGTTATACACCCAAAAATCTGCATGTTAACAATGTTATACTTGCTGGGAACCAGTTGGACATTTCCATTGTGATAGGTGCATCTAATTTGCATATTGTGGGTGTATATTTATTCTGTAGATAGATGCTCATGCTGTGATAATGATGAAACAGTTATTTTTATTCTGGCAAGTTGAATTAGCCAAGTGAAATCGGCTTCGGACTAGAATTACTCGGTTTTTTTCTGATTTTGAATGCGATAAAAGGCTTTCATAGTTCATTTATCGATTTATTAAATGGAATAGAGAACAGTAGAAACCCCTAAATATTATACACATTGTCGAGAATCTTTCGAGTTTTGTGCATCTGATATAAATGTACGATCCATATGATTGTGTCTCATATTAAATTCAGGAGTTGTTACTTAGTATTTTTTGTTATAATCGGCAACGCCGCAGCTCAAAAAATATTTTAAGATCGATAGAGCAATGGTTCTCGCCCAATAAAGCAAATTTTCAATGAATTCCTACATCTGTTCTTCTTAAACGTCTACCATTTTTACTTTTTGAGCCGGTTAAGGTAAAATCGGATCAATTTGGTTCCGAAATTAATGTGAATTCTGAAATTGATTATTATTGCCGAAAAAATTTAAGAAAAGCCCTGAGCAGGAGCTCTTGAGCGCTCGTTCTTTGGTGGAGCGATAAGACTATTACCTCAAAATTTTATATGGGATTTGAGATCGATATCAAATAATGGAAAATCTCAGGACTATCGGAATTATATTCTGAAAATTATTCAAAAAATGAGATATGTAAAAAATAAATAATTACAAAAATTAAATTCTATGGTTCTGAGGATGCGATCCGCCTGAAATTTTGCAAGAACATTCAGTACAGAAGTTTACATTCTCAAAATAAATTTCACTCGAATCGAAGATTCTGTTAAGGAAATATAAAAATTGTTCTTTCCATATTCCAATTAAATTTTCTATGGTTCTGTTAACACTATGGCATGAAGATTCAGTATATCAATCTTAATTCATAGAAAAAATTTCATTCGAATCGGATATCCTGTTATGGAAATATAAATATTTTTCTTTTCAAAAATCCAATTGAATTTTTTATTGTTCTGAAACTATGGCCACGAAATTTTGGATGAACATTCAGAATATCGATCTCCATTCACAAAAAAAATTTCACTCGTTTTTCTTCACACTTTTTATGAAAATATGAAGTTTCTTTTTCTCAATATTTCAATTGAATTTTCTATGGATCTGTTCACACCTTGACCACAAAATTTTGCATGAGGCTTGTTATCAGCATCTTGCATTTGGCCGTAACATTTCATTTCTATTGAGTTCGTTTTTTCTGAGATATCGAGGAACAAAAATTTTTGAATGGCCATATTTTATGGAACACCCTGTACGATTTGGCTGGTTAACAAACCGAGCCATTTGGTACCCGAATTGATTCTGAAAATTTCAAGTCTCCAAGATAATCCCTTCGAAAGTGAAAGTGAAAGTGTGCTAACGGACGGTTGAACGGCCCCACGGACAGAATTGAATTTGACCACGAATTCCTCATCAGGGAGTCTAATCCTATCGTTTGAGACAATTTTTGACTCAAAATTCGAAAATTACAGACATTTGGGCAAAACGATATAGCACTCGTTTATGTAGAACGAGCGCTCAAAAAGCAGTGTCGTACCATTTTTCTTTCAAATAACTCTCATTACTAGACGCCACTGGTAGTTCTTCGTAAACGTCTAGTCTAGGATACCATCGACTGTGGACAATTGTATAGTTGTAGTTTCTAATACTTTTTTGTAACATGGACAACGTTAGTTTGCCACCCGACACAAAAAAATATAACCTCACATTTTCTCAGTGTGCGGTCTGATTTTATCAAAGCGAATCGACAATACATATAAAATTCTGCATCGTAGAACTCAATCATGAATATAACCATTCAACATCAACAAGATAAGAATAAAGCATCAAATTACCAATGCATCGGCGATAGGAAGTATGAGATAGGTCAATATTATTCCAGAGCAATAAATTCAATAAAATAACAGTATTTGCACAGGAGACAATAGCTTGAGTTATCAATACCGTTAACTAAGTACATATTTTCACTTAGATGTACTGGTTTACATTAGTGTCAGTAGATGATAAATTGAAAGCAATAAAATATCAGTTCTTTTCTGTCCAATTTACCGATGCAGCGCGTGAGGTTCATTAGTCAACAATTCTAGATCAAGCGAAATGAGAAACTGCTCAAGTCGAACGCAGACTTGTGCAAAATTTTACGAAGATTTTTTCTAACAATCGATAGTGCAGAAACTGTTCGATTTAGAGGATGTTTCAAATTGCGCGTTTTTTTATAAATAAATAAAACACATAATTTGCATTCATTTTCAAAAACTTGTTATTGGCAATTGAAGGTTCAGTTATGGCATTCATTCATGTACAGGGTTTTTCACTATAATTTGACCCCCCCATTTAACTTTGTTACTAAACGAGATAAAAAAAAATTTTCATACAAAAGTTTCACGAAATTAACTGAAGTTTTTAAATATGACTTCACAAACTGAAATATATACAGGGTGGCCAACATATTGATGGCAACTTCATTTTTTCAAATGGAACACCTTTTTCCCCTGATTTTGAATATGTAACATATGTTGATCATCTCTCTTATTCTGAGCGCCCCTTCAGAGTTTCAAATTTTAAGAACCATCTAGTTAAGTAATTGTTAAGTATTCATTTTAAAATAATACTTTTAAGTGAATTGATTGAATATAAAGAATTTCGTAGGTATTTCACATATTTTTTTATTCGGTATCATAATTTCAAAACTTTGAAACTCTGAAAATTGAAGAGACACACCCAAATACGCATATATATTCGAGATCAGGAAGAAATAGTCCAGTGGCGGCTCGTGGGTGAAAAAAGAAGTGAAGAGCTAAACAAGCAGAAAAATCTAGAATAACATCTTTTTTTATGAAAACTGACCTATTTTTTGTATATCAGGTCCAACCTTCGGTCCTTTAAACTAGCAAATTTGTCCGTAATGTCTTCATAAAATGGTTGTTTGTTTGTTAGTTGAATTAAAAGTTCTTTTTGAATGGAAATATTGACCAAAGAGGAAAGCCTTTGTTGAGATACAGAATTTCTTAAATAACCAATTGTATTCCGAAAACCAAGATGATTTGAAATTAATATTATATGATTTGCCATTTTTCATTTCTTTTCTTGTAGAAATTTTCAAGTTAACAGTAGGCCGACCTTCATTTAAGATGTCCTTTTTGTCTTCGTCTTTCCAACGATGAAACGGAGTTTCTATAAACTGCACACAATGTCATAATGGGGTTCATTTTTAATATCGAAGCCGAAGCACTTAAAGTAAACAACGGTCAGACGTTCTCACTGGAGCGACACAGTTAGAGGCGACGCGCGGACTGTAAAACACCGACGAACGTTACAGGTGCAGACTGCAGAGGGTTACTGGAGCTCTTCACTACAGCGAGAAAACGTAACGTAATAGAAAGCCCCGGTGACGTCACCCGTTACCATAGCAACGCAGTCTGCTTGAGCGATCGAGGTGCAAGTTCCGTGACAAACCTCTTCACTCGATGCGGCAAGCGACAAGATATTTATAATGAGTTTCGCGATTCGATAATAATCTCGATAATAAACGTCTCCTGAGTTCTGACATGGAGCTAATGAAACGATTAAATTATTGTATAAATAGTGAATAATAATTATCATCCTCAATGAACATTTTAGGTGACCCTGACCCTAGGAATTTTTAGGTGAAGAGCCACTTCACTCCCTTCACCTGAAAAGCCGCCACTGAAATAGTCTATCAAAAGATGGAAGAATATGCTGCCATTTGAAAAGAATTAGTTGCATTCAATATGGTGTTCACCCTGTATAGATTCCAATTGACGTTATCACAACTCCAAAAATGGGCATTTTCAGTAAACGCAGAGTGAAAAATGATTACAGAGCTTGCCAGGTGGCTGCTAAAATTTGAAACTATGTGGTACTCAGAATAAAAGAGATAGACCAACATATGTCACATATTCGAAATTAGAGGAAAAAGAGCAGGCCAAATATGGAAAAATATACAAGGTGTTCCATTTGAAAAAATTAAGTTGCCATTAATATGTTGGCCACCCTGTATATATTCCATTATGTGAATTCATATTGTAAAACCTCAGTAGATTTCGTGAAATTTTTGTATGAAACATTTTTCTGTATCTCTTTTAGTAACAGAGTTAAAGGCGGGGTTAAATTATAAAAACCCTGTACGTAAAATAATAATCTGGCTTTTCACATAAACCCAAAGAAAATAATCCAACTGTGTCAAATCACATGCTCTTGGTGGCCAATTGACCGTTTCTGGAGATTATTCGTCCAGTAAATGAACGACGGTTTAAATGATCTAATGGCTTTAGTTCTTCCGTTTTTTGAACCCTCAGAGTTAAAAGTAAGACCTAGAGTTGCCTGCACGCATTTGTTATGCAGCCAAGTAGAATCTGTTTATACGCTCGAACAAACTTCCGACGTTGCGAAATCGTGTCGTATGTTTATTCCGTATTGGGATAATTGGTTTACCGCTCCCCTACTCTGATACTAACGGCTTGCGTCTGTTACAGATAATTCTGCCAGTTTGGCAACTTTTTCTGTTAGTGTTCAGTTTCTTGATGCGATGTGTTTACATTTTCATTTCGATTTGACGTTCATAAACTGAATTATTTCAATGATTTGGTGGCAGTTTATTGTTGCTTAAGGCTATTCCGTTAATTGTAGAAAAATTACGAAAATGTTGTATTATATTCAGGAATTGGGAGGAATGCAAATCTAATCAATTGTTTACTTCACCCCAGTGCGGCAGTGAAATGCTTTCCATCTCACTCTAATGCTTGCTGATTACAATGCAGTACTATTCACGCGTAGGGACATCTCTATGTTTATTTTTTACTCTGAGGTTGAACTTTATATGCCTTCAGAGCTGAATCCTTGTGTAAAATACGCCATGTTGGGGACCCACTAAGTCCAATTTGTTGTAAACGTCGCCTAATGGTCATTTAAGGGTCTTCAGCAACACTTTCACGAAACAAATCAATATTTTCTTGTGGACGACCACTACTTTACTTTTTTTTTAATAATTCGACCAATAGATATTCAATGTTAATTGAAATCAGAAACCTGAAATCTCGAAGCAAACATATTAAGATGTACAGACTGTACAAAGTCACAATTCATCATCAACCTTGACTAATCAATAATTTTTACGTTGTTTATTTTTGCATCATCTGTTCTAGTAAACATTTCAATTCTCCGTTGAAGATTTATATACAACTCGATATTTTTCTGGGTCAATATCGACAAAATGGAAACCTCATGTATTCATCATTTTTCATTTTTTTCAGTGAACTAGAAACTGACTTGGGGTCAGGAGATTTGCGTGTCCATTCAACAGCTTGATGGTTATGGTAGCGATTATTCGTTGATAGTTGTCGTTTTAGAAAGTTTCTCATCGTTTTTATAAATTCCCAGTATTGTTCTTGAATTGACGAAGCAGGAATTGTCGTACTTTTCGTTCGAACAATGGATTATCTTTTGATCGTAATTAATTCTGCTGTTTCTTTGGTTAATTATAAATAATTTTCGATTTTCTACAGTGCGAAGTGATTTTTTGAAGAGTTAATTAGTGTTGGTATAATTGGTATATTTATATGAAGTTTTCAACACGTTTTTGTAGCAACTACACCTTTTCCAATTGTAATTCAGAAAACGTAAAATGTAATTCAGAATAGCAAATTGAATTTCAGAAGATGGAAATTGTAATTCAGAATAGTAAATTGATATTCAGAAATTGTGATTTGAATTTCAGAATAGTGATATGTAATTCAGAAAGCGTAATTTGAATTTCAGAATAGTGATATGTAATTCAGAAAGGGTAATTTAAATTTCAGAAAATATAAATTGTAATTCAGAATTGGTTGCATGAATATGAATATGAACATGAATATGTACCTATTTATATCTATGTTATATAGTACATATATCTATACATTTTCTGAAATTCAATTTATAACTTCTGAATTACAATTTTCCTTTTCTGAAATTGAATTTGCCATTTTTGAATTTCAATTCACTATTCTGAATTACAACTTTGTTTTTCTGAAATACAACTTCCTAATCTGAATTTCAATTTCGCTTTTCTGAAATTGAATTAACTATTCTGAAATTCATTTCTGTTTTCTGAATTACATATTCCTATTCTGAAATACGTGTTCCCTTTTCTGAAATTGAACTTTGATTTTCTGAATTACAACTGTAAAAGGTGTAGACACATTTTCTGATGTATGATTTTTATTTTTTCAACGAAAATAATGAGCTGGAAGAAGTAAATTCAGATCAAATTTGTTCAGAAATGAATGGGAATTCTAAAAATGATATTTAAGTCAAAAAAAGAACTGTCGTACCATTATTTCCAAAAATATTCAATGCAAAACTCATATGGACGCCACTGGTCGAATAATAATACCTAAGTCGATGTATTTTTATGCAGCATATTATATTCTCTTGAAATATGGATTTACTAAACTTCTCGGACAATATTGGATGTGTTTTGATTTCACAGAATAAACAGAGGAAAAAGTAAACAGAAAAAACTTGAGAAAGTAATAAATAATATAACCCATAATTACCCCCATATTAATACTGGGGAATCATCTCTCATTGATTTAAACAGGGGTATTTAGTACTATACAGGGCATCAAGAAAAAAAGAACCATGCTATAGGGCCATAAAATATGAAAAAAGGTCCCATGAATATATGTCCGAAACTGCCTCCTTTAAGAAATACAGTGTGATAAAGTTTATTTTTCTATTCGGTTTTTTTTCAATAACTTATTGACAAAGAGGTAAGAATTGAACAAAATGTGATATGCGGGGGTTTTGTTTTTGTATGATGCAAAACCCAAATATTATAATAGTTTTTAGAGTTCTAATGGAGGGCGCCAAATACAGGATTCCTTCACATTTAAATCAACCCTAACTTGTTTGCCTTACACTGTATGTCATTCTGGACTAGAAAACGATTCCTCTATCTTTTTTCTTTCAAAAAGGTATACTTTCCGGTGAAAACGCATCGAAAAGTTGTGATGGATGAAAATTGTCCAGAAGCCTCAAAGTAACCTACTTACAATAATAACCTCTAAGTGGTGACCTCTATTGGTATTCTAAAAACTAATAGGATATTTGGATTCTGTATCATACAAAATCCCCGCATATAACATTTTGTTCAATTCTTACCTATTTGTCCAGAGTTTATAAAAAAAGCCAATAAAAAAAAACTTTAACACCTTCCGACATACATTCATGGACATTTTTTCATTTTTTATGGCCCTCTAGCGCATGGCACTATGCGTTGTACTTTTTTCCTTGATTGCCGGAATAAAATTTAGGACAAACTTATGTCAAAATGATGCAGTAAAAGCATGCAGCAAATTTTATAGAGATAGTTTACGAGATACAATTTCACTAAGTTTTTTCTCCAAACAACTAAAATATTCTTAAGGAACACCCTGAATAGCTAGAACTATTTCAATTTCATTCACCTAGGAAAATGAACAATAAGCCATATGTTAATAACATTTGGTGAGCAACAAAGAACTACACCAGTAGGTCGACTTCATTTATTTAATAACAGTTTCTTCGTTCTCATGATCTTCATCCACATTATGCAATCGGAAGAAAGTGGATTTTATTCAATGCATCAAGATTGAAAACGTTAACGTAAATTGCATGAAATTTTGCTAACCGTTATTTACCATTGAATACCCATTCATAATTATATGGAACGATTTTTTCGAACAAAAAGAACGCTGGGAATAAGTTCCCATGACCTGTATAAGAAACATACATTTTTCACAATGGTCTAATTCAGCTGTTTTCATTTGAATTACCTAATATGTTCGGACAAAGGATTCACCAGCCTGTAACTTTTTCAATATCAAACTTATTAGAACCGAATGTTCATTTAAAAATCATATTAGCATTTCATAGTTTTTTTCAAGGCTATTTTTTTACATAAAATTGTCACACGTTCTTCATCTTCATTCCGAATTGAATTCGATATTCAGGTTGAAATACCACTATCACTACATAGTATAAAACAAAGTCGCTTTCTCTGTCCCTATGTCCCTTTGTATGCTTAAATCTTTGAAACTACGCAACGGATTTTGATGCGTTTTTTTTTCAATAGATAGAGTGATTCAAGAGGAAGGTTTATATTATAATACATCCATTAAATAGTGGAGAAGTAGTTATTTTTGAGGTTTCTAATGTGATTTCGTACCGTGCGAAGCCGGGTCGCTAGTCTAAATAATATTTAGACTATATATTCCTATATATTATATAGGAAAGGATTACCCTTCAACAGGTCCTGTAGCGGTCTAAAGAACAGGAGATTCGAAAAATCATCACTTGGAATGCCAGACCTGACCCTCCTGACCCAAGAGCATGAATTAAGTATTTTGTATCTAAATATTGAAGGTATTTATTCGAATAATTTAAGTTTAAATTTTGTAAAAACGGCAGATAGGGTTTTTGCTACTGAGGTTTTTCCCTGTGCTCTGGTATCATACCGCAGAATAGCATGCACGTTTTGCACCAACCTCAGCTAGGGACTTTTTTGTTTCATGTTTTGTATTTTGTTAGCTCCCATTCGAAAGAATATATCAAGGCTAGAGAGCTTTCAGAGGATGAGGACTAGAAAAAGTTTTTCCGCGAAACTTAACGCATAATATTGTATAAAACTGCTGTAGACCAAGCAATAGAGCTATCGAAAGGTCGATTTCGTGACAAAAAACTACCTACCTGAAATCTGACTGTGCAGTCATGCAATAGGTTTTTCTACAACACAAGTTTTACACCATTTTCATGATAAATTCCACTCCTGAATCGTCTTAGGTTTTTTTTGAGAAGCGAAAAATAGCCAAAAAATCCAAAATTTTGCTTTTTCGCTTATAAAACGTGAAGTATTGATCTGATCGAAAAGCTGTTAGAGCACTTTTTGTAGAGATTTCAAAAACAAAAAAAATGATAGGTGACACGTCTCAAGGGATAATTGTTTCCGAGAAAAGTCCAAAAACTGGAAAAAAACATCAATTTCAAATTCAATAACTTGGTCAATTTCTGAGATGATTCGTAGTTGCTCTGAATTTAAGTGGTTATTAATAGGTATATACTTGATTGGTGCACAATTACAAAGCTGTCGGATAAATAGTTTTTGCACAATCGCAGTTTTGCGAATTCGACGTACTTTTTTCAGAGAGTCGTGATACTCGGCTACTTGTCGGATTTGAATTTTATAAAAACCATTTTAAAGAAGAAATAACATTCTTCAAATCGTATAGTCTCTCGATACCGACCGATAATGTTTAGTGGGTGAAAAACGGCGTCAAACAGCAGCAAAAAGCTCGAATGCATCAAACTAATAGCGGGCGACTCCCACTCCGCGACTAGTTTGATGCATTGAGCCTTTTTGCTCCTGTTTGACGCCGTTTTACCCACTAAACTTTATCGGTCGGTATCGAGAGAATAAACGATTTGAAGAATGTTATTTCTTCTTCAAAATGGTTTTTGTAAAATTCAAATCCGACAAGTAGCCGAGTATCACGACCTTCTTGAAAAAAGTACTTCGAATTCGGAAAACTGCGATTGTGCAAAAACTATTTATCCGACAGCTTTGTAATTGTGCACCAATAAAGTATATGTTAATAACTACTTAAATTCAGAGCAACTACGCTTCATCTCAGAAATTGACCAAGTTATGAATTTTCTAAAAATTGATGTTTTTTGCCAGTTTTTTGGACTTTTCTCGGAAACTAATTATCCGCTAGAGACGTGTCACCCCTCATTTTTTTTGTTTTTGTATTCTCTACAAAAAAAGCCTTAACAGCTTTTCGATCAGATCAATACTTTACGTTTTATAAGCGAAAAAGCAAAATTTTGGATTTTTTTGGCTATTTTTCGCTTCTCAAAAAAAACCTAAGACGATTCAGGAGTGGAATTTATCATGAAAAACATGTAGAAACTACCTATTGCATGACTGCACAGTCAGATTTTAGGTAGTTTTTTTGTCACGTAAAAAACCTCTATTGCTTGGCCTACTACAAAAAGGTTCATTCTAATCCTAGTTCAATAAAAAAACTTGTGGAAAAATATCAATGCCCGCTGCTTTCGTTTCATAATAGTAAATTCTGTTTTGAGGATAAAATATTTGATACGATTATTACGTTTCGAAACTGCGAGGAACATAACAATCAGTTCGAATTTCTAAAAAACTTTTTAGGTTTTCACTCATCTAGTCCCAATGATCACAAATAATCATTAATTAAGATGAAGTGCTACTGCGGAAATCTTTGCACTTATTTGTCAGAAGCGAATTGGTTTTGAAAAAACTGTTACATAACAGTAAAACTAAAAAAAGGAAATATAGAAGAAGGATAAACCTTTCGGTGTCTATATCAGACACCTTCTTCAGACAAACTTGTAAAATCTTCGAAATAGTGTATTTTTCATTTGCTGTCTAATTGGCATTGAAGGTTTTCAACACATAGAGATGTTGACTTATTTAATTTTGAAATTTCCTAATGTCATGTTTTTTTCCAATAAATCAATCCAAATACGATCTATTCCAACAGAACAATTGGCACATTATCTAACAAATACATGTGGATTCCTTAATTTTCCTTTTATAATTATCAGGTTCCGTCATTAGGATCTTTGTGTGTTCCAGTTCCTCATATGATCTCCGCATTTGAACATACATGATCAGCGATTTGTGATCTTGTAATGTCTCTATTTTGATGTTGTTCTTATGTACCGTTTCTTCCTAATCTCTAAAGGTCTTGATGTCTCTTCTGTATAAGATTTTCCACATATACAGGGAATATTGTAACCACAATTTTTTTATTTTTGTGCCTCATTCATTGGTTCCGTTCTGGTTAGAATGGAACTCAAATCATTTTGTGTTTTGAAAACAGTCTTATGTTGAATTTGAAACCAATCTTTTTATTTTTTTCTGAAGGTCAGGAATATAAGGAATTGCGTTCAACAAATTGGTTGTTCATGACGGTTTTCTGTTTGTACCTGATCACCATTAGAATTTTGATTATATTTTTTGCTCTAAAATTTAAATTTAATTGAAAAAAACGTTTTCAAGTAATATTTCTACAAGAAGCATAAGTGCTGGTGTCAAAAAATTCCAAGTCGAAGACAAGGATTTTCGTAACTGCGCGAATTCTGTTGTTGGAAAATATTAGTTTGCATTGTGTTTTCGACCCAGGAAAAATTTGATGTCCGAATGGTATTTGACAGGACTACTTCATGAGTGGCAAATTTCCACCAATCAGAAACACGTAATTTTGAATCACAATTGGTTTCTAGATGGAAAAACTGTTTGGCAGGACCTGTCAGTAATTTTTTCGAGTTTACCCGCGGCAAAACTTGACAGTTGTTGTCACCAAAAATTACAATACATAACGAATTCAAAATAATCTGTCACTCATGAAATAGTCTTGTCAGGCATCTAAGTTTTCCTGTGAAAAAATTGAAAAACCACAATGCAAAGTAGTTTTTGCTAACAAAAAGCATTCATGCAGTGTAAAAATCATATCATCATTTTTGTTGCACCAGCACTTATGCTTCTTGTAAAAATATTTCTTAGCAACGTGTTTTTTCGATTTTTTTCGGATAAATTAGATGCCCTTACGATTATTATTATTTCCTTCCTATTAATTTCAACCAATCGCTAAATAGAATTGGTATGTCAAATATTAATTTTAAGTGGAAAAATTACTTAACAACTGTCAACTTAGCTTTCAGCGGTTTTTCCGAAAATAAATTTCATTCAAGTTTGACAAGTTGATGGTTTCTATGCTGTGTTAATCATTTTTTTTAATGAAAAGAATAATTAATTAAAATAATAGTTTATTTTGCTCAGGAAATAATCTTACCAAATATCCCTCCTGCATCTAGTTTTTAGGTAATCTGTTTTACCAAAATAGTATTCGCCAAAGTGGAAAAATCACTCTTGCTCATGCTATTTGTTAAACAATTTACTTAGAAACTCGTTTTTCCGAATCTTTCCGGAAAAATTAAATGCACTAGGGATATTACCCCCGACAATAGATAACTGTCAAGTTTTGCCTCGGGTAAACTCGAAAAAACTGCTGACAGCGGCTGCCATACAGTTTTTCCATCTATAAACCATTTGTTATTCAAAATTGCGTGTTTCTGATTGGTGGAAATTAAGACGAGGGAAATGGTCTCTATAATATCGAGGGCATTTTGTAATATTCATTCCATCGAAAGTGGTGGTATAAAATTCGTCAAATTCAAAATGAGAAGAGGTATATTCTATAGCAGTTCTGGAGAAATAACTATTATTCGATTAAAATTTATTTAAAACATGTACACGACCCAGAAACATATTCTCAAACTAATAACATATGTATATCAGCCGTGGAATATCTAATAAATTATGTATTATCATAGGTGCACAATACAAATTAAACCGCATCGAGTGTATTGACTCCTTGGCATTGAAAACGCGCTTGATCTTTCGGAAAACTATATATAAATAATCGTGAGTCATGCCGACACCACGTCTCGCAATTTACGCTTATGCAATTGTGTTCTGGGAAAAAAGGAAAACACACCGTATGTACATACGTCTTTCATTTTCGCTGTTAATGAACTACCTGAAGTTGCATATAGGTGCGATAGAGAAGACACGTCCTTTTTATTCTTGATAGGAATCGTTATTTCAATTGTTGATTGTTTCAAATCGTTGTTTTCGGCACGTATCGTGTTGATTATTGTGATTAATGATGGGAAATGTACAGTAGTCGGTATTGAATTTTCTTTAGGTGTTTAAACATGTTATTTCTTAATAGTTATGTTTGATCGTTTTTCAACTTTTTGCAGAATGCTCATCGTGTTGGTAATACACCCTCGTTATAAAAAGGTGATTAACTAGTTCGATATTTTGTACCAAGTTCAAGGAACTGTCTGAACGCTACTGAACCATGGTACCGGGCTGTCATCTTTAATACCACTGCGCAAAAAATTAACGCACATTCTGAAAATCTTAATTTTTATGAAATTGACTTTACATTGACTTAAATAACTTACTTTTTATGTTCTCACGGGAATTATGGCATTATCGTCCATGAAAATGAAATTTTCACCAATGTATGGGGTAAATGGCACTACATGCTCTTCAAGAATGTTCCTTATATACCTATCCCATTAATAGCTCCATTATCAACGACCACTAGGTCTGTGCGAGCAGTCAAAGATATTCCACCTCATAACATAATCGATCCTCCCCCGAAACCAGTAGTATTCAGGAAATTGCACTGAGCATATCTTTCATGTGGACGTCTGTATACAAGTTAACGTCGATCACAATGGTAGAGGCAGAATCTAGACTCATCTGTGAAGAGAACTCTTTCCCAATGGATATGCTCTCTTGCAAAATCCAAACTGGGCTGGGGTAAGAGCTGGGCCTCTTGCCGCGATACGAGGCCTTAAATCATATTCTCTGAGGCGATTTCTTATTATCTGAGTGCTAATTTGCACCCCATGAGTTTGCTCAAGCTGATTTTGGAGCAGGCGAGCGGTTGCAAATCGTTGTCTCAACGAAGAAACTCTCAAGTAACGTTCTTGAATGGCAGTTGTTCCCCGTGGTCTACCCTGTCCTGGTCTTCGGACATTCATACCTGTCTCCCTGAATCGCTGCAATTATTCTGTATGTCCACCCTTCTTCTCGCAAAACTACCGCTTGGGCACATTTCTCTTGGGTCAAATGGCATGTTTCGCGTTGCATAGGATCGAGTGTAGAAAATCAAACGAAAGAAAAACTATTGATCACTAGAATTGATCGAGAACAACTGATTTCAGAATGGAGCCAATACAGTCAAAATCTGATAATCTCATCTTTTTTATTCCTGCTGGAAAAAAAACATCGTATGCATGCATAATTCTGATAAAAATAATTATCATTGAGAACACCTTCAGTTGTAGAATAATTCTGAAATTTCCATAATGTGTGTTAATTTTTTTGCGCTGTGTAGATTTGAACTGTAGGATTTCTCCCCGAATAGAAACCCAAATTTCTTAATTATGATTACTAAAGGTTGTAAAGGTTTTTTCATAAAATGATCAATGAATGGGGTGATTCCTCAGATCATTTTATGAAAAAAGTTTCCATAAATAAGTCCGAAAATTCATTGTTTCTAAGATACAGGGTGGTGAAGTTTCACTTGAAAACTGACTAAAAAAGTTGTGCGCCAACTTGGTATTTCAAACTTACAATTATTCTTGAATTCTTCGTTCAATTGACGAAAATCTCCTCTGCCTTTTTTCGGATGGGGTGCCGTTTTTCAGTAAAAAATAAAACATTTTAACGCATCGTCGCTACTGTTGTTGAAGGGTGTGATTCCCTCTTAATGTGTTGAAGTCCCGACAAATATCTATACGCGATATATGGCATTGTTATATATTTTTGGAACGAATAACAAAACGGTGATTATTTTGAGGTGAAAATACATTATTGTTTTTCACAAAGAGGAAAAAAGTTATGTAATAAATCAGGAAGAAAACCCCCCAGCAAAATTAGATTAAACCACTGGAATCCTTCCAAACAATGTGTTTGTTTCTAGTTTTCAGCACAACAGGAACGGAGATAACAACCAAATTTGACCTAATGTCAATTATGGCTTTTAACTCGGAAACAAAAGGACAGAGCAAAGAGGTTGACGGTAAAATGAGTTTCTCGACAAAATATGACCACTATGCCCCAGTCATGTTCCTCTATCACTTAATATTAAAAAGTTGTAGTTCAGGGATCACCAATTCTGATCACTCTGTACATACGTCTTTTATTTTCCAAATAATACGCTATTAGCGAACTACCTGAAGTTGCATATTGATGCCATAGAGAGAAGATACGACCTTTGATTCTTGATAGGCGTCGTTATTTCAATTGTTGATTGTTTGAATGTTGGTACAATCGTTGTTTTCAGCACGTATCGTGTTGATTATTGTGATTAATGATGGGAAACGTACAGTTGTTGATTTTTTTTGCTTTGTCGTATTATATTATTTCTTAATTGTTATGTTGGATCGTTTTTCAACCCTTTCAACTATTTGCAGAACGCTTTTCGTGTTTGCAATAAACTCTCGTGATAAAAATGAAAGAAGAATTTATAAGGATGCTCGATACCAATTTTGAACCAATATATAATAGAAGTGGAAACACTTCAAAATTACAGTGTTGCCAGATTAAACAATGCGAATAATGAACTAGTAGCTGGCTTGAGAAATATATACTCAAAAAGCTCATTTATACTCTGTTCTGAATTAATCAGTTATTTGAGGGAGTTACCTAAAAAAATACTTGATTCTCATTGAAAGATGACAGAAAAAATGCTCGAGATCTTAATTCGACCTTCAGTTTTAAACACCAATATTGAAACTATACGAAACTTTTCACAAATTCATTGAACTAGTGAAAGAATAAGCTGAAATTATTATATCGAAGGGTTCTTCTCCATTCATTCTTTTTTTCTTCCATCTGATTTGACTCAATATCTCGAAAGTGCATCTGAAAAGACAAAATAGAGGTGAAAACCCAAGAAAAAGAAGTATCAAGCATTAAAAATATTCCCCTGTTCCACAAACTATAGTCAAATTTAATATCTTGTTCTCGAAATTCCTTCGATATTAAAAAAATAGTTTTACAGCCAGGAGGTTTTATGGAACCAGGTCTGGTTCTCCAACTGAAGATGTTTCAGAACCTCGTATGTTCAAGGAATAGTCATTTCATCTCCCATAGATTTGAAGAGTTGGATTTCGCCCAATATAGCAACTTTAATTTCTCAATAATGATTATTATAATAAAGAATTTATAACAACGTATGTCAAACTCACATTCAATAAATGAATAATAAATTAGGCTAACTACCTTTCTAACTTTGTGATACATTTCTTGAGCTCGAGCTACTTAAAAAAACACGATATCAAACCTGTTAGTTAATTCGTTGTTGCTCTTGATAAATAAATAGATGATGTGAAACAAAATCTTTTGTATACTATCAGAACCTTCAATCAATCTTCCCAACAAATCGTTTACCCAAAAACACACTCGACCCATGAATCTCAAATGCACTCCTACATAATTACAAGCTGGTCCTCCTCTCGATACCCAAATATTGACCTTCTTATTAACTAAACCCCATTGTTACAGATTAAAACATGACGGACGCAGTGCAGGCGGTCGAACCGCCCCAAACGAACGGCATAGACACCATCGACGAAGACGAGAGGGCCAAGAACAGACCCGCGGACATCGACGCTGACGTCAAAGAGATGGAACGACGAAAAAGAGTCGAGAACATCATGAACAGCAGGATGTTCCGCGAAGAACTCGAAAGAATCATCGAGACCCAAATGAGCGAAGGCACTGGTACCAACAGCCTAATGCAGCAAATATCGGACATGATGGGCGTGAACAAACAAGCCGGCAACTTCTACAAGAACTCCAGCTGCGTGGTGCCAATCAACGACATCAGGGGTGTTGAAGCCATGAGTTACGGAAAAGGGGAGAAAATACTGAGGTGCAAGTTGGCCGCCGTGTACAGGTTGATAGATTTGTGCGGCTGGAGCCAGGGTATTTCCGGACTTATAACTGCCAGGTTGAACCAGGACGAGGAACACTTCTTGGTCAACCCTTACGGAATGCTCTACCACGAGATTACTGCCTCTAGTTTGATCAAGGTGGACATGCAGGCCAACGTGGTCGAGCAGGGTACCACCAATTTCTCCGTTAATATATCTGCGTTTTCTTTACATGGAGCCATACACGCTGCCAGGCCTGATATTAAGTGTATCATACACCTCCACACACCTTCGGTGGTTGCCATATCAGCTACCAAACACGGTATACTTCCTGTAAGCCAGGAGTCAGTGGTCATAGGGGAGGTCAGCACTCACCCCTTCCTAGGAGGCCTATTGGACCCCGAAGAAAAAGACAAACTAGCCAGGAATTTAGGACCTAACAACAAAGTACTACTTCTGACCAACCAAGGGGTCCTCTGCTGCGGTGAAACGATAGAAGAAGCCTTCTTCAACGCTAGAAACACCGTCCTGGCCTGCGAGGCTCAGCTCAAACTTTTACCAATAGGATTGGACAACTTGATACTCCTCAACGAAGAGACCAGAAAGAGGATTTACGAAGCAGCTCACAAGGCTCCGGAGAGCACGCCAAGACCTGACAAACCCAGTATTTTGGAGGGTAAAGTTGAGAGGAAATGGAGGGTCGGAGGTGTAGAGTTCGAGGGATTGATGAGGATGTTGGACAACGTCGGTTTTCGTACCGGATATATTTACAGGCATCCCCTGGTTAAGGGGGATGTGCCGAAGCCTAAGAACGACGTGGAGGTTCCACCGGCTGTTTCTTCCCTAGGGTATTTGTTGGAAGAGGAAGAACTCTATAAGAAAGGGTGAGTTGTACTGTTGATGTTTTATAGACTACTACAGTTAGTAGTAAGTATTGAAAATTTGGTGCGATACCCAGTATTATTCGCGATTTCATGAGAATGAGTCCTTAGCTGAGACAGAACCATGAACACCCTGTGTAACAGAAATTCGTCAGTTTTTATTTCACCTTGATGACTTGATTTCTTTTGAAGATACAACTATTCAAAGGAAAGCCTGGAAATTTATTAATACGCCTAGCTCACTAAAAGAAATTGAAAACTTCTGCCGAAAATTCAGTATGGGTACATCGAGATGTTCCTTAGCTTTATTTTGAAACGAAATCAAGGCCACAAGTTAGAGGTTTCTTTCCACCCTATATAAAAATGCTATCAACATTTTTGGAAAACTTTTCTGTTACCAAAGAATTTAGTTAGAATTGGGCGTATAAACATTTGAAATCGATAAAAATTACAAAAGTTCTTCAACTTCAGCTAAATTTTAGGTGGCTGAGTTGTTTTCCGATGAGGGTATTTGGTACGTTTGCTGAGGAGCTAACCTCAAAATGATTCTGTTTCAATGATTGCTGTAGAAGTAGCGCTGCAAGTACTATACATAGTGTCTGTAAACAAATGCGAGGGACTTAGGGAGATGATTCCCCGATGAAAATAAGCAGGGGTAGTTCATATATTTTTTTTTCGAAATCGACCTCCCTTCCAAGATACAGCCTTTAGAAGGTGATGACGAGTTGACAGTTTTTAATTAAAAAAAAATAAAACTACATAAAATGATCCGCTAAGTAGATGTGACTCGCACAATTTTTTTTGGTCCCATAACTTTTTTATTAGGTGCATAAAATAACAACCCCTTATGATTTTCCTTCAAAAATTGTTTTCGTGGGATATATTTTCGAAAAAAAAAATTTAAATCCCAAATTTTTGTGTTTTTCTTGTTTTTTTTCCAGAATTAGAGCTCTTAGGTCCCTTTTTTATGTATTCAGTAAGAGAGGATGCCAATTAATAAAAATGATCAACAAAACAGAACCTACCATTAACAGTTAAAAAAGACAGCTCGACGCATGTTAGAATTGAAGAATTTTCACCGAATGTTCTCAACTTTGAAGGCTTTTCTAAAAAAAATATATGGAAGTTATTCCACAGATGCTTTCAAGAATTTCTCCTTCTTCTCAGCTTTTCAAAAAGGTATAACACTTGCTATTAAATAGTCAAAAAATTGACGCAGTTACAGTTGAGGTAGTAGAGGGTAAATTTTTACTTTGAGGTAGAAGAAACTAGTATACGTAAATGACACAAAGATAAAAAGAACAATATTTTTATAACTCACAAATGACGAATTTGTGTGAGAAATGGCAGCGGTCATGTCGATCAAGAGTTATAAAAATATTATTGTTATTCACCTTTGTTTCATTTACATATACGTATTAGTTTCTTCTACCTCAAAGTAAAAATGTGCCCTCTACTACCTCAACTGTAACAGGGTCAATTTGCCTATTTAATAGCTAGTGTAATACCTTTTTGAAAATCTGAGAAAACGAAGAAATTTTTAAGTGGGTCTATAATTTTTAAGACAAGCACTGCAGTTGAAGCATTCGGTGAAAATTCTTCAAAATGAAAATAAAATGAAAATTCGGGCCTTTTTTTTAACTGTTAGTGGAAGGTTCTGTTTTGTTGATCATTTCTATTAATTGGCATCCTCTCTTACTGAATACATAAAAAAAGGGACCTAAGAGCTCTAATTCTGGAAAAAAAAACAAGAAAACACAAAACTTAGGGATTTAAATTTTTTTTTCAAAATTCAATATCTCAATAACGGTGAAATTTCGGATAATATATCTCTTATGGTTTCCCATTCAATTCTGGAGAAAAAAGTCTCTTGCAAAATTTCGATACAGTCGATACTTTTCTCGGAATAAATAAAAACCAAGCAGTTATGATTAATGTTCATTCCATTTCATCGTATGTTCCATAGAATGAATATTCTAAGATATTGTTCATGCTCAAAATTGGTTTTGACAGAAGAAAAAAAATTTCTTTGATTCTTTCTACAATTTTCAGCTTCAAAAAAATAGTTTTTATTTTTTCCGAAAAAAGTATCGACTGTATCGAAATTTTACAGGTGACTTTTTTCTGCAGAATTGAATGGGAAACCATACGAGAATTTTATTTTTCGAAAATCTCTCCCACGAAACAATTTTCGAACGAAAATCATAGGGGGGTTGTTATTTTCAACCCCTAATAATGAAGTCCATGCTATCCAAAAAAATTGTCCGAGTAACATCTACTTAGTGCTTCATATTATGTATAATTTTTTGACTCAGTTGTTTTAAGAAACCGTAAATAAATTAAAAAATGTCAACTCGTCATCGCTGTATCTTGGAAGAGAGGTCGGTTTCGAAAAAAATTTATATGAACTATCCCTGCTTATTTTCATCGAGGAATCCCTCGCATTTGTTTACAGACTCCTCGTATGTTAACCACAGCAATATGGAGGATATGTAATTAGGGGCCATCCATAAAGTACGTCACACGTAAAGGGGGAGGGAGGGGGTCGACAAAGTGTGACAAGGGGTGGGAGGGGTCTTAAGTTTCGTGACATCACATTTCAAAATCTAGAGGTGCTAATCGAGTATTTTGAAATATTAATTAAACTAAAACATATGTCCAACTCTATTTTTAGGGCAATACGGTTTAAATTGTTTTGTTGACAAGTTCATAGCCGCTTCTGACACGTGCCGATCGCCAACGAGCCCTTTGACTAATGCCGTCAAACGCACCGCACCTCGCGTAGGTTATGTTTTTGTTTCTATCTTTCATTCGACAATTTGCTTTCGCTGAGTGAACGACGTCGTTTTTTTAGTTGTGCTATTTTGTGGATATAAACATACACTACTGGAAAAAATTAAAGGATCAGAAAAAAATTCCAAATTTTTTGGCAATTTTCAACATGCCGTTACTTTGAGAGGAATGGTCGTACAAGGAATTTAAAAAAAGGAAATTGTAGCTCCAAGTGTCTAGTTTTTGGATTAGAACTTCAAAAATTTTAAGTTTCAGTGGTTTCCGAGTAACGATAGAAAAATCAGCAACAACAAAATTCTCAAAATTTTACCACTTATTTTTTTCTTGTCTACGAGCATGGAAATTTTATTTTTGCATAATCGTTATAATGATGGGATACTTGTTGATTCAGCTTTAATTTATTTTTTTATCGACCTCAATACGTCCACTTCTCGCCGAGATATCGGTCTTCAAATTTAAAAGGATCCATTAACATGGCTGAACGTTTGAGAGCCGTTATTGAAAACATGGGTGGCTCAGAAATGTGACCACCTGTGACAAGGACGGGGGGGGCTCAAAAACTCATGAAATTAGTGTGACGTACTTTATGGATGGCCCCTTACTCGAAGGGCAGCTTGTTCATTTCATATTCCCCCAATTTTGAAATCATGGTCATGAAAGCTGGACAACTTTTCAATATGCATAACTTTGAGACTTTTTCAGCCAAATGCCTCTGATTTGAAATTTTTGTTACAGACTATGGAGAAACCTAGGCGAAGGCAAAAAAGGACAGAACCGAAGCAGGTGGCTAAACTCACCAAACGTCTATCAGCGCGTCGAAATCCTAGAGACAGGCACTCAAGATCCGAAGAAAATCACAAAGGTAGAATATCTTAAAGTTGAAAGTGAACAGTAATAAATTTAAGCCGTGTTCAGACAACGGATCTCGCCTTGTAGTTCGAGAAAACCTGGTCAATTAGATTCTGCAATCGCGTTAACTTCGGCATTGAAGATGCAGATCGTGCACATATTGCCTTACTGAGAAAATGAAGTTGAGTTTACGTAACCTTAACACGAAATGTTAGATCGACCAACAAATTTGTAGTCTCGTTTTATTGTACACGTTGTATGTAACACATCGGTTGAAAAGTTCTCTGACAAGCAAGAAAACACATGTTTTTTGAGCAAGAATAATTTTATCCACAACTATTGTATAATCTACCTAGTATATGTGTGATCGCTCGGCCATAATAATACCCTTAATCACTTGTGAATGAGTCATTATTCACTGCTGTCAGATGCTTCATGAATTTAGCTCTGATATTGTATTGATAAAACTGATATTTCTTCAGTGTTTAAGAGTTCCCTAACTAACAAATATGGCTGGAAATACCTTTTCCATCGATGCCAGATCTACTTTAAATACAGTGGAATTTCCCTATAACGAACGTATAACGAATTTCTCTGCATAACGAATTTCGTACAGGACATTCCACATTGAATCCAAATTCCATGTTAATCCGATGTGAATTCTCTCTATAACGGAATATTCAAAGAACATCACTCTTTGAATGGGTATTGGTGAAAAGATATAAGGGTGGGTTTTTCCGAAATTTTTCCGGGCGTACGTAATAAATCCCGACCTTAAACTATATAATTACGGCGGACAGAGAGATCCTTCTGAAACAGTTTTAAATACATCCCTGGCTGTTTGGTTTCAATTTAATCATTACGCTAGTGTGAAAAGTTTTGCAAAAATGTCTGAAAGGAAGTGCTTAAGTTTAAATGATGAACTTAAATTCATCAGTCGACCGCGACATTGCCGACAATAGAAACAAATTTTCTGTATAACGAAATTTCTTTATAACGAATTTTTTGCGGATTTAGCGCTTTCGTTATAGGGAAGATCCACTGTATAATTAATATTTATTACAAAATATACAATGACAAGTTTTTCAAAAAATTACTGTCTTACATGACTTTTACCACACTGGTAATAAAAGGTCCGTAAAATATTGAAATCTTCAGGGAAAATATTCACAGTCGTGGATAAAGTATAGTATTCTATTCGAGTATAATGTCTATTATTCACTCGGTGATTTAGGCCCTCGCCTACGAATGGTAGCCTAAACTATTCCTTGCGAATAATAACGATCATTAAAAGCTCGTTGCATAATATACTTTTTATAATTCGTCCTTTGAGATCGATACGATCAGTCCAAGTCGTTCTAACATTTTCCGGCGACCATTTTTTCATGCCTGTGAACATGTTGTAGTTGCTAGGAGCTAGATCTGAAGAAAAAGGTAGATACGGAAGCAACTCGAAGCAGACATTCCTCCTTCGATGCTCTACTCCTATAGAAAAGCGAACTTCTCTTTTTTTATTTGAAATTTTATCGATAAATGTTGTAATTTGTTTTTATGTTATTGCCAAAACACAAAATGTTCCGTCAGGCAGTGCCCGAAATTTCAAGGGTTTTAAATTCACAGTTCAAAGTTCACAGAAATATTCCTAGATGTCGCTAGGAGTCTTAAACACGAATTTCACAAGTGGAGTGTACAATGTATTATAAATACAATGGAATATCTCAAGACCTTGCATAGCAGTGAAAAATGGTTGATTTTCCTGGGGCCAAATCTGAATATGTAATACTTTTCAAGCGCTTCAACAGTGTTTTCCTTTCAAAAAGCCATGTGTGATCATCACACGAAATGCTTCATCTTCCATTGTTGAAAATCTAAAAAGTAGCGTCAGGTGAAATTTTGACAGGTATCATTTGAAGAAATTAAAGATTTCGCACCTGGGAGTCAGACATGGAACTTTTCAGTCGAAAAAGGTGGAACGTAACCACGTTTTTTGAGGCGCTGAAAATGCTCAGATATTATTGAAAACAGAGGGTTAATTTTTTCATTGTAAGGTGAATAACTTTTCCAGATAAAATACTTAAGTGATTCAATGTCTCAACATCTTTCGAGTCATAAGTAGCTCATCTTCAGAAGAAAATCGCGAAAGTAAAGCTAAAAAACAAAAAAACACGGAGAAACAGCAACAAAGCCAAATATAAAACACCAAAAATTGAATTAAATACAGTATCTTACCTTAAAAGATAGTGACAAAGAAGGAAAAGTTAACACAATTAAAATAGATATAAAATAAGTTTATTTGAAGTGAAAAAATACAAAAAACAGTGACCAAACAAATTGAAAGAAGGCAGAATATCACCAGAATAAACTCAAGTTATTCTGGTGACATTTTTTGTATTTTATAAAAACTGATCAACTGATTTTATATCTATTTAATTGTTTTAACTTTTCCTTCCTTGTCTTTGTTTTTTGAAGTTAGGTACTGTATTTAATTTAATTTTTGGTGTTTTATATTTGGCTTTGTTGCTGTTTCTCCGTAATTTTTTTGTTTTTTAGCTCCACTTTCGTATTTTTTCTCCTAAAGGTGAGCTACTTATAGCTCGAAACATGTTGAGATATTAAAATCATATTTTATCTGGAAAAGTGTTTTATTCACCTTACAATGAACTGCTCAGATATCAGGATCAACCAAAATTACAAATGAATATGTTTCAATTGCGACATCACAATAATTTTAAGAAGAAAGGTTGAATCTCCTGAATAGAAAATTGTTGAAAAACATTGGCAAACTCGATAAACTGACGAATCAAAGAATTAAACATTTCAAACTGGTAAATAGGACGTCAATGAACAAGGAAATCGTTTTCTGTTTATAGATTCGGTTCTAAATTTAGATCACCCGCATAAACGTGACGAATTCTGAATACGTTCAAACATTATTTTCCTCTAGGGATGTCAATAATATCTTCGTGATATATTTTCTTGGCTATCGGTTTTGACAGTGAAAGAGAGATGCGAACTTGTGATGAAATGTTTCGGATTCGTGCCATCTGTTTCAGACTAGTCTGATATCAAAAGCATCTTCGTCATTTTATTCGGGATAATTTCAACTTCATTTCGGCTCCAAAGAATAGAAAAAATTATCTAATGATTGATCAGCTTGAACGTTAAGTATGATAGATTAGTGTTTTTCTCGAATTACACTTCCTGGCACAATTGACCGCCCACCTAAAATTTGGCTCAAGTTCGTTGTTCAAGAACTTTCGTAATTTTTCATCAATTTAATTTGTTTCTATGCTAATCGGTAGATAAAATGATTGGTATAAGAACAAACTTCAGAAAAGTTTTCCAAAAATGTCGATAGCATATTTATACAGGATGAAAAGATACCATGTATTTGTGGTCACCCTATGGAATAGTTCCGGAAATTTGTAGAGTTTACGCTTATTTTATTAAAGAGACCATTCTTTTCGGCATCTTCAAGTTTTAATTTCTCTTTGATATGTTGAATTTTCCTAGAGATACACATATTCAAATAAAAGCCTGGAATTTCATCAACACGTCGAGCTCTACATCTTTTACAGACGTAATTCAGAAAATCAAAGTTCAATATCACAACAGCGAACATGTATTTCAGAATAGGAATATGTAATTCCGAAAACAAAAAATTTAATTTGGGAATAGTTAATTTAATCTGAAAAGAACGACTTCGCAATTCAGAAAACAGAATTGTAATTCAGAAACGGTAAATTGAATTTCAGAAAAAGAAAATCGTATTTCAGATGTTATCAATTCAATTTCAGAAAACGTTTTACATATACATATACATATAGTAGGCAGGGGATGTATCCATGAAGTATCTATGCACTTCGAGAGTCGACAATGTCCACAAGAACCATTATCATTAATTTTTTCCACCCATGTTGAATGAAATTATGTCTCAATTTTAAATACATAATATACCTGTTCCTAATATTCATTGATTCTGAAATATATTCAGCCAATTCTGAATTACAATTTCCTATTTCTGAATTACATATTACTGTTCAGAAATTCAAATTACCGTTTCTGAATTTAAAGTTCTTATTCTGAAACTCAAATTCCCTATTCTGAATATGTACTCACTATTCTGAATTACAATTTCCATCTTCTGATTTTCAATTTGCTTTTTTCTGAATTACATTTTACATTTTCTGAATTACAATTGGAAAAGGTGTAGTAAGGGGAATATCACATGTTCCATCTCCTCTAAAACCGCACTTACTAATTCATCATTCACTTTTCTTATTTTTCACGTGATGACTCGATTTTTCTTCTAAAATGAAGCTTAAGAACATCTTGATGTGCCCATACCATACCAATTTTTTTTTGGAATACGTGTATCTTTAAAAGAAATCAAGATATTAAGGTGATAAAAACTGAAAGATGGCGAAAAGAATGGTCTTTGCAATGAACTGAACTCTACAAATTTCCCGAACTGTTCCACAGTGTGTTACAAAAGTAGGGCACAAATTATTATTATTATTAAATACATGGTTTCTTTTCACCTTGTATAAATATGCTATCTATAAGGTGGACGAGTTTTTTGCCGATGAGTGTATAATTATTGGTCAACTTGATCCTAAAGTTAACTCGAAAGTATGATAGACCAGTGTATTTCTCGAATTAGTACCTAATGAAGGCTGAGAATGTCCAAAAAAATTAGTGCCATAAGTATCAAACAATATGCATGTTTAGATAAATAAGAATTATAAGTAAAGAAGAAAAATTTTATTAAAAGTTCATCCGCAACAACTTTCAAATATAGACAACACCTGAAATATGCAGTTTTTTAATCGTTCTATGACGATAAAAGCAAAAAAACATCCACGGAGAAAAATCGTGACATTTTAAATAAATAAATAGTTATTTATTATACAAGGGAAAAAAGTATTAGATTTTAGCTCGAGATTATCGGAGGGAGACAAAAAGCCGAGAGCTAAAATCTAATATTTTTCCTGTGTATAATACACAATTTTTTTTGTGACAGGAAAAACGACCATTTAATAGTGAAAGAAATATAACTGTTCACGAAATTACTTTTTTGTACAACTGTCAAAAAAACTTGACTTTTCTTCATCACTATGGATGCGTAAAATATTACTTTTTTTCACCGTTAAAAAAAGTCTTTTTTTCACTGCTGATAACTAAAATTAGAACAACTTAAAAATAATATAATTTTAATTACAACAAATATCACAAAATTATTATTGTATCTGTACCTTATAAAGTAAATTAGTTTCGTCATCAGCATCTCTGAGAAATTTATTAATTTCATCGCTCCATAACACTTTAGATTTCTTTCCTCGGTATCCGACGCTTTTGTTCTTAATAAGCGGGACCAATTTTGAAAATTCCTTATATCAATATTTTCCTTGACATTCGATGTTTTTTTTAACATTGAGCTCCATTACTTGGAAGGTTTAAAAATTTGTTATTCTTCCTCGAATAGCATGTGAGCACATTTTCAGAAACCTTTTTTACGTTGTTCTCTTGTTGCGCCATTCTCGAAATTGGTTATTCGTTTTCTCATATTATTAGCTTTGATTTGGCTGGTAACATATAAGATACAATTGTATTTGCTTCTTCAGCCATATCTGCGGGGTATCACTACCACTATCATGTTCAACATACATCTTCTTTAAAATAATTCGAAATTGAAGCAACTACGAGCAAATACTGTCAAAGATTCAAACAATTTCAACAAACTGTTTCTATAGTTACGACACAGAAAGATCACTGGATTCATTTAAATATTGTACTGAAAGCATTATCTTCAATGATTATACGTATTTCAGACGATGTAAATTCACATTCCACAGTTGTACAAAAAATGTTGTTTGTATTTCGTGCGTATAAAATTCGTGTTTTCATGGCACATTCGAGTGAATTTTTGGCCTCGACCTGCGGTCTCGGCCAAAATTGACACTCTCATGTGCCATGAAAAAAACACTCATTTTACGCACTTAATACAAAATAACTATTTTGTACAACTGTCAAAAAAACTTGACTTTTCTTCATCACTATGGATGCGTAAAATATTACTTTTTTTCACCGTTAAAAAAAGTCTTTTTCTCACCGTGAAAAAAAGTCTTTTTTTCACTGCTGATACCCAAAATTAGGACAACCCACAAATAATGAATATTTTAATTCCAACTAATTTCACAAAATTATGATTGTATCTGTACCTTAAAAGTGAATTAGTTTCGTCATCAGCATCTCTGAGAAATTTATTGATATCATCCCTCGATAACACTTTAGATTTCTTCCTCGGTATTCAACGCTTTTGTTCTTAATAAGCGGGACATTGAGCTCCATAACGTGGAAGGTTTCAAATTTTTATTTTTCCTCGAATAGCATGTGAGCACATTTTCAGAATCCTTTTTCACGTTGTTCTTGTTGCACCATTCTCGAAATTGGTTATATGTTTTCTCATATATTAGCTTTGATTTGGCTGGTAACGTATTAGATACAATTGTATTTGCTTCTTCACCATATCTGCGGGGTATCACCACCACTATCATGTTCAACATCCATCTTCTTTAAAATAATTCGAAGTTGAAGCAACTACGAGCAAATACTGTCAAAGATTCAAACAGTTTCAACAAACTGTTTCTATAGTTACGACACAGAAAGATCACTGGATTTATTTAAATATTGTACTGGAAGCGTTATCTTCAATAATTATACGTATATCAGACGATGTAAATTCACATTCACAGTTGTACAAAAAATGTTGTTTGTATTTCGTGCGTGTAAAATTCGTGTTTTCATGGCACATTCGAGTGAATTTTTGTCCTCGACCTGCGGTCTCGGCCAAAATTGACACTCTCATGTGCCATGAAAAAAACACTCATTTTACGCACTTAATACAAAAATAGTTATTTATTATACAAGGGAAAAAAGTATTAGATTTTAGCTCGAGGTTATATTGTTTCCCGACGCGAAGCGGAGGGAGACAAAAAACCGAGAGCTAAAATCTACTATTTTTCCCGTGTATAATACACTATTTTTTTCTGTGACAAGAAAAACAACGATTTAATAGTAAAAGAAATATAACTTCTTACGGAATTACTTTTTTCCCCGGGAAAAAAGTGAGTACTTTTTTCCCGGCTACATAGAGAATCATTTTTTTGACAGGGAAAAAAGCAATCTCGTAAAAAGTCATATTTTGTGACCTGTCAAGAGATATAAAATGTCACATTTTTTTCCCGTCACAGAAAAATAACTATTTTTCCCCGGCTACATAGAGAATCATTTTTTTGACAGGGAAAAAAGTAATTTCGTGAAAAGTCATATTTTGTGACCTGTCAAGAGATATAAAATGTCACATTTTTTTCCCGTCACAGAAAAAAGGAATTGTTTATTCATGAAAGTGATCATTCCTCAATAGTTACGCTTCTCTCGATTTGGAAGTTGTTATGAATCGCTTGAATCGATGATTTTGCATCAGATTTGAGTAATAATTTTTTGCAATATCCAGTGCAAATGCATGCAGCTATTAGTTTAAATTTATATATGTGATAGGGTGATTTCCCCCTGTATTTGTTGTGAGCAGTGTTAATAACAATTATAATTAATATTCAAAAACAAAAGAATTAACTGTTGAAAGGATGTATGTCAAATAATATATAGGGAACATACAATCTCAATTGATTGCAATTGGCATAATTATTGGTGAATGCTTATCTCAATCATCTTTTTGCAATGTTAGCGAAATCTTGAATGATATTTTTTTCGACAATTAAGTAGGCAATTAAAAAATATCAATTCCCAATGAGTATTTGGTGAATTGTTTAGGCAAACATCAAATATTGTTGTTTTTCTATTTTTATCTTTAGAACTACAGTAAAAAAGAAATCACTACAGAATTTTTTAACAACTTAGCGCACACATTTAATACAATCATTGTTTTACATATATTTTACTAATGAACGTTTTAATTTATATAGTTTATGCTTGGCTTTGAAATAAAACCAACTAAACATGCTTAATAGTATTAATTCATAACCTGGTCTTTTTTCTCTCCAATCCCTTATACAGTTTGAGTTTTCCATATTGTACTGAATTTTCCTGAAGTTTATTTTATGATCAACTAGCATACAAGTAATCATAAATAATTATATTCATACTGACATTTGTAAATTGCTCGAAAGACACATGTACAAAGTGTTTACTCAGCATTGTTTTAGTTGTTGCTTTTGTGTTTTTGTTGCTATGGCAAAATCAGTACATTAGAATCTCCAAATACAGCTTGAGATTTCTGAACTAATAAATATGCTGGTTACTTAGTTTATTAACTTTTTTCCCGAACATTAAACTAATGTGCTGGTTTTGTCTTTACAGTGGGTAGCAGACGGATCTCCAACACACTCAAGTACTCCAATTAAAATTGAAAACGCATTACAATTTGTACCGAAGAATACTAATCCAAAGGAATTCAAGTTGAAGCAGCAACAGGTAACACAATTTTTATTATTTTGTTGTTAGTTGTGCAACTGAACTACCTCTGTTTTTTTTTAATGAAATTGCAACTTTATTGTATTGCCCATAGAATATCAGACATACCTATTCATATAACCAAAATTATATGACGCCAAAACAAAACCATTAGTGTTAAAACAATTTTATCCACGACTATTTTATAATCTACTCATTATATGTCTGTTTGATCGGCCATAATAATACCCAAATCACTAGTGATTATTCACTGCTATCAGATGCTTCATGGATTCAGCTATTATATTATATTGTTGAAACTGATATTTGGAATGCTTATAAGTGATTAATATTGAGTGTAGCTGGATGATTTTCTGAACTTCTCAGCCTTCTATTGAGGTTATCCCAAACCTGCTCAATCGGATTGAGATCTGGACTTCTTGCTGGCCATTTCTTTCGAGAGACTTCAACCTCTTCAAGGTACTCCTGAACGATGCGCGCACGATGGGGTCTGGCATTATCGTCCATAGAAATGAAATTTTCACCAATGTAGGGGGCAAATGGAACTACATGCCCTTCAAGAATATTCCTTATATACCTATCAGCATTCGTAGCTCCATTATCAACTATCACTAGGTCTGTGCGAACAGCCAAAGATATTCCACCCCCTAAAATAATCGGTCCTTCCCGGAAACCAGTAGTATTCAGGAAATTGCACTGAGCATATCTTTCATGTGGGCACACAATGATAGAGGCAGAATCTAGACTCATCTGTGAAGAGAACTCTTTCCTAATCAGCCTCTTCCCAATGGATATGCTTTCTCGCAAAATCCAAACGCGTCCTTCGATGGGCTGGGGTAAGGGCTGGGTTTGTTGCCGCGACACGAGGCCTTAAATCATATTCTCTGATGCGATTTCTTATTGTCTGAGTGCTAATTTGCACCCCATGAGTTTGCTCAAGCTGATTCTGAAGGAGGCGAGCGGTTGCAAACCGTTGTCTCAACGAAGAAACTCTCACATAACGTTCTTGAATGGCAGTTGTTACCCGTGGTTACCCTGTCTTGTTCTTCGGACATTTACCTCTGTCTCCCTAAATCGCTGCAACATTCAGGACACACTTGCATGGAAAACTCCAAACCTTTCTGCAATTCTTGTTTATGTCCACTCTTCTTCTCTCAAAACTACCGCTTGGGCACAATCCTCTTGGGTCAAATTGTGTTTCGCGTTGCATAGCGATTGAGTGTAGAAAATCAAACGAAAGAAAAACTATTGATCACTAGAATTGAGCGAGAACAACTGATTTCAGAATGGAGCCAATATACATTCAAAATCTGATAATCTCATCTTTTTTATTCCTTCTGGTTGAAAAACATCTGTATTGAAGAAAACGTTGAAAGTGGATAACATATGCATGGATAATTCTGATGAAAATAATAATCATTGAGAACACCTTCGGTTGTAGAATAAATTTGAGATTTCCATAATGTGTGTAAATTTTTTTGCGCAGTGTAGTTGTTTGATCGTTTTTCAACTTTTTGCAGAACGCTTATCCTGTTGGTAAAAACCCCTACTCGATATAAAATGACGGACAAATTTTGTAAGGAGATTACCGAATCAACGAATAAACTCTCAAGTAACGTTCTTGAATGGCAGTTGTTACCCGTGGTCTACCCTATCCTCGCCTTCGGACATTCTCACCTGTCTCCCTGAATCGCTGCAATACAACATTCTGGACACACTTGTATGGGAAACTCCAAACCTTTCTGCAATTCTTGTGTATGTCCACCCTTCTTCTCGCAAAACTACCGCTTGGGCACATTCCTTTTGGTCAAATTGCTTGTTTCGCGTTGCATAGCGATCGAGTGTAGAAAATCAAACGAAAGAAAAACTATTGTGTTACTAGAACTGATCGAGAAAAACTGAATTCAGAATGGAGCCAATACATTCAAAATCTGATAATCTCTTCTTTTTTATTCCTGCTGGGAAAAACATCTGTATTCAAGAAAAACGTTGAAAGTGTATAAAGTATGCATGCATAATTCTGATAAAAATAATAATCATTGAGAACACCTTCACTTGTAGAATAAATTTGAGATTTCCATAACGTGCGTTACTTTTTTTTGCGCTGTGTATTTCTCTATAATGTCTAAGTCAGCTCCATGACTTTTACAAATTTCAATGCTAGAGCCATCTATTGACAAACAGCGTTAACTTAATATTTATCAGACCATTTAATTTTTCTTTTGTTATTCATTTGTGTTGAATTTCACTTAATGTTTATGGTTTATATTACTTTCCGTGAATTTATCATTGCTTTGTATATAGTTTTTATTTCAGTCGAAACTAAGATTAGAGCACCATTTGCATATACTTCCTTGTATAATTATTTGGATCAATATTCTGATTTTGTTTTTGATGTTGAAAGATCAAAGACTACAGAAGAGCAGACAAAATATCTGCCGGTCCACAATCATACATCCTAGACACATTAACATGGGAGGAAGCCAAAAAAATGCAAGACGCTTCGTTGAATCAGAGTAGTGGGGACCAGGTCGTTTTGATGGGAGCAGCATCGAAAGGCATCATCCAAAGAGGACACCAGCATAACGCTATGGTTTACAAATCTCCCTATGCCAAAAATCCATTTGACTCAGTCACAGACGAAGAATTAGACGAATACAAGAAAAATGTAGAGAAAAAAGTTAAAGGCGATTGTAAGTATTCAGAAGTATATACATTTTTATGAAATCATACATAGCTTTCAACTGGAAAGAGCTATAGTCCGTTTAAGAATTATTGACATCGAAGCATGCCATGAACGTCCAGTCGGGGCTTTATTTCTAGTTACTAAAAAGTCACTAAAATTTCTGTGGGTTCATCAGAGTCAGAGAAGCGAAATAAATAAATATACCTAGAAATATATATAATACAATATTTTTATTTTCCAAAGCACTTTATGAGCTTGAGAATGTTCCTGATTCTTAAATACCATTAGGATTGTATAAATCTCTATACCTACCAGAAGTATATAATTTCTGACACTGTATTGACAAATTTTCGTATTTACCATCAATTGCAGCTAAAGAGCGAGGAAACCAGAATAGGTATAGTCCCTAAGCTTATGAATATCATGAAAAATAAACAGTCATTTATTATTTCAGTCCAGTTCAATCAATGGGATTCAGGTTCTATCACTATATCGCTGCCTCAATAAATAAAACTATAAACTATCGAAGTACTCTAATGAGATGTCATTCATAATTTACCCATGAAGATTGAGACTCTATTGAAGATAATTAAGATAAATGTTCTTTTTCTCTGACAACTTTCATAATTATAACTAAAAATGATTGTGTTCAACTCAAATTCAACTGAGGTAGCCAAACTGGTGAAACGAAACAGTAAGAACTTGTTGATATTCTGAAATGTGGCCAAATTCGTTAATTGGTTATACATAATAAGACAAAAACACTAATAAAAGAATCTATTCAGTGGGTATGTTAATTGTATAACTTTAATAAACTTATCACCGATTCTGTCTGTTTCAGTAAGAGGAATATTTCATTGGATAGCTAAAAAAAATAAACAGAGCTTGTTTGGCAAAGGTGTTAAAATTAAATGAAGTGAAAAAATGTGGACCACAAGATGTTATAATTTTTGTATGAAATTCATACTTGTTTCAGAATATACTATTGCACAGATTTAATAATGATTTCATTCATGTATATGCTTAGAATATTATGAATAGAGAAAATATGGTGAATATTTTGGCTTTTAATGGAAACGATTGTCAATTTAGCTTTATTTAGGTCTTGTCGGTATTATTTTAGATTAAAGTGATTGAGTTCCTTTGAGTGTTTGGAATTCAGAGAAAGCAAAAGTTAAAGTTTTAGCATAAAATCTTTATTTCAATCCTTACCATATTGGTAAGAAACACACTTGTTCAACATTTCTTAAAACTGACAATTTACAGTGAAAAACTAAAATAGCTTCTGTACAAAATTGAGAAAATTAATTCAGAACATTATTCCAAAATTTTATGTTAATTGGAGACAGAAATATTATATGCAATCATAGATTAATTGAAAATAATTATTAAAAGTACAGTGGAATACTTATAATAGACTTATACATTTTACTTCTAAATGCAGTGCTCCAAAGCGAATATAACATGTAAAATAACTGTTACAGTAAACATTAAAATTGTATTAACAATTCAACTTTCTATAAAATCCAACAAAGGATTTAAGTATTCCTAAGTTGATCAATTATAGGAAACTTATGTTCTTGTAACCATTGCCGAATTACTTTTTTTTTTACGAGAAGCAGTCGTAGGTATTTTATCAACTCTGATTGAATGATATGGTGCATTATTCACACTTTGTATCAAATAACTGCAGAGAAGGTAATAATTGTTCAGTAATCCATTAATGAAATAGTTCCCCATTTATTGTCTTATGGTAATCCGTATTATTGATACCACTGTCAAGAATTAGATCACATCCAGGTAAAAATCTATCAAATTGTGTACCTCCTGCCTTCACCTATGAATCTACTAGGCAAACCTTTAGGATTACTTTCTAATATCCACTGGCGGATTTGACTGCCACTTTCAAATATCCATGTTTCATCTAGATAAACAAATTTTTCATTTTCTCTCAAGTATTCAAGATATTTACCACAAAACCGTATATTCACGATATCTTTATGTTTATCAATAAGAATTTTCCTTCGATCAACTTTTTCATACTTGTAACCAATTTTTTTGATTATTCTATAAAGTGTTGACTTCAAATGATCGGAATCCAGGTGCTTTTTAGCCAGTTCAAAAATGATATCCAAAGTGAGATACTGTTGTTGTTTTTGATTTTTAAAAAAATAATGTCGTTTAATGTCTCTTTGAAGGTATAATCATGTGGAATGGGTTTCCTTCCAGTGCTAACTCTGGCTCTACCAACTTGCCTTCTACTTTTTTCTCCGAAATTCTAGGACAGTTCTAGAGAAATCTGAAATTTTAAAACTCATTACTTAATAGAAAACACATTGTACATGATCGTTTACCTGAAATACCAGCACAATGCGTTTAATACTAGCAGAATTATCTGCTGAATCCCTAAAGAACTCGTAGTAACACCGATACACTGCCTGGCGTTCTCTTGCAGTAAAGTGAGAGGTACCTATCTGGTTGTATTCCGGCCATTATCAATTCAGTAATCAAATCAAAGTAGATTTAAGAGATATTTAAATCCACTTGCCGATTAAATCAAGAATATTCACCAATAAATTCGAAATATCATCAATAGGTTACGTTAACTCAAACTTCAAAAAGTCATAAGTCAGTGATATTTTCAACACCAACCTAAAATCGGCAAATCGAAATTTACTGAACGGGACCGATACCAACATATTTTCGATTTCCCACAGCCACCCGAGATGTCATCATTCTTAAACGGACTATAAATAAAAACTTTGACGATCAATAACTGCATTTATTTCTTGCACAGTAGAACGATTATGTTGACAGTGGAACTTCCCTATAGCGAACGCCTGTATAACGAATTTTGTTCAAGACATTGCACCTTGAATCCAAATTCCATGTTGAAAACACCCTCTAAAACGAAGTTAATTCTCTCTTTAACGAAATATTCCAAGAACAAGAACTTCACTCTTTGAATGGGTATTGGTAAAAAGGTATAGGGGTTGGTTTTCCATAATGATGCCGGAGGTAGGTAATAAATCTAGAGCATAAACTAAACCATTACGGCGTGCGGATAGATCCTTCCGAAACGTTGGATTCAGCTGGAAATGTTGACAATGACGGTTACTTTAAATGATTTCGTTAATGTCGATGTAAATATTGTAACAAATTACTTCCAACTGAAAGGACATGTTAACAGTGTCAAATGCGGTGTTCGAGATCACTACGATAGCAGTGATGAAACCGACATCGTCGATTTGGAGGGACAACCGTCCGAAAAACCAAATCGTAAAGAGGTACTTCAAGCCTTTCAAACGTGTCGTCTCGCTTTCCGGTCCATTGAAGGAATTCCGGAAAATACTTTTGAATCTTGATTTTTTTATGACAATAAAATGTCTTTTATTGTACCACTCAGAGAAAAATTACGAATTATTTGCCCAAATAATCGTGAATAGCTATGTCTCGTATACGTACCTACATAAAATGCCTATAGTCCGTTCACGAAAGTTTGATCCGTCGGTTGGCCATGACAATTTGGCCATTCCACTGTGCATATTGAAATTTTAGGTTATGTTGTTTATTTTCTTGTCAGATTGATACGCTATGTTGTCAATATAACATAGAGTTCTCTGATAACTCGAAAGCTCGTCGGATGAGGCCGGTTACTTCGGCAACGTTGACTTTATTTTACTTTATGACAGCAAATACTGCCAACTTCCGATAAATAAACAAACGCCTACTATGCGTTCAAACTTTCGTGAACGGACTATATAAGCTATTAGAAATGCACTTACATACCTTTTTGAGTATTTATATGAATTCACGATAAAAAATGCAATTGCTTGTTTCGATACTTGACACTATAAAAAAAATTTTCTGTATAACGAATTTTTTTGCGGATTTAGCGATTTCGTTATAGGGAAGTTCCACTGTAATTGATGTCTTTTAGGGACTTATTGGACATATTTATTTTTTTCCAAGTAAATTTCCACAATTTGTCTAAAAAGCACCTGCTTATGTGTATATTTTCCGTTTACAGATGACACAGATTTAAGTGAATCAGAGTTATCTTCAGCTGCCATAAATAAGCGAATGGACAGTTTACACCACAGATCTCCGACAAGTGAGACAGAAGAGGAAAGTAGAGATGGTGAGTAGAACATAATTTTAAATAAATAAATTTCTCTGAACCGTTTATTACATCCCTTAGAGTAAAAAGTAAACCTAGAGTTGCCTTCACGCATTTGTTATGCAGCAAAATAGATTCTGTTTATGCACGCGAACAATATTCCGGCGTTGCGAACTCGTGCCGTATGTTCATAACGTATTGGGATAATTGGTATACCTCTCCCCTACTCTGATACTAACTTAAAATCTTATGTTAGTGCTTAGTTTCTTGATGCGATGTGTTTACATTTTCATTTCGATTTGACGTTCATAAATTGAATTATTTTACTGATTTGGTGTCAGTTTATTGTTGCTTGAGGCTTAATAGTCTAAAGGGGCCTACAGACGATCAACCTAGTTGAAGACTAAGTTGTAAACACGGCATGTTGACGACCAAGTTGAACGTCTGTAGGCTGGTTGGTGGTTGATATTCCAGGTTGAAGACTAAGTTGATGCGAGATCAAATCGGTTTGATATTTGGTGGGCGGAGCCCGATGTTGACGACTATGTTGGAGCGTCTGTATGGTAGTCATCAACTAGGTTGACAACACCAGTTGGAATTCTTCCTTGTAGAGTGAACATCTCATAGCGTATTCAAAATCCGTCGTAAATATTCTAGGAAAGGTAGTAATTTAACTAGAAAATATGAGCAAAATTCCAAACATTCAAGTTTGGGTAGATTTCTTTGATTGGGTGAAAGATCTTTCTGAATTATGGAGAGTAAAATCCGAGATATATAAAAAAACCTTAAGCAGATGCTTTGAGCGAATATTCATTGGTGGAGCAATAATGCTATTACCTCAAAATTTTGTATAGTACTTGAGATTCATGCTTAGTAAATGAATGCAAAATCTCAGGATGATCAGACTTATATTATGGAAATTATCAAAAAATTAAATATGTAAAAATCAATAATTAAAAGAAAATTGAACTATATGCTTCAGATGATGCGATTCTTGGATATCTTGTTATGACATATAATGATTCTTTCTTTCAATATTTCGCATGAGGATGCTGTGAGCATTTTGCATGTGGTCGAGAAATTCTATTCCAATTGGTTTCGTTTTGTCTGAAATATTAAGGAACAAAAATTCGGAATGATTTATTTTATGGGACACCTTGTATGTTTTGGCTGATTACCGAACTTAATTGTGGCATTTGGAAACCAACTCGCCCTGAAAATCTCAAGTCTCAAGGACAATTCCTTAGAAAGTTATCGTGTTTATGGCCGGACGGTCCCACGAACCGGATTGAATTTGACCACGGATTCGTCATCAGGGAGCAGAACCCTATCGTTGGAGACCAATTTCGGCTCAAAATTCGAAAAGTTCTTTCATTAAACCGAAATGGGAAAAATGAGACCGATTGTGGTACCAATCCTTGGTCCAAATTCTTTCATTCAAGAACTGTGCTGCACCACATTGTCGCATATATCGTTTAAAATAACATATAACGAAAGATCTCTCTCCACGTTTCGATAATTTCTCCTAATCAGCCGACAAGTTCACTCGACGGAAACCACCGCTGAAATGATGTTTTCAACTTGGTTGACAACCGCTATTTTCACTTTCATTTGGTTTACAACCTAGTTGACAACATAGTCTTCAACTAAGTTGATCGTCTGTAGGCCGCTTAAGAGCTAGCAACGTTTTTGAGAGAGAATTTCAGGTAGGCCAGTTTTTAGATATGCTATCTCTCACACTCTCCTGGACGTCATACGGGCTACCTGGCTGGCGGTAGTGGTTGCGTTCATTAGTGCGCATCGTACCTGTACAGATAAAATATCAATTTTTCAAATTATTTCAGAAAGTTTTTTTTTGTTTTTTATTATTTTTATTGAAAATTTTTCAACATAAATCTATTATTGTTGTTTAAACTGTGCCAGACACTAATTTTGAATAAAAAAATTTTTTTTCCGAATATTTCTGTATGGCTGAAATTTTAATATGATGTTACTTAAATATCTAAAAACCCAAAACTAATTTGCCAGACAGAAATTCGATTGTTAAACCTTCAGCCAAACCGATCTAAAAGTGATAAGTGATTATTGGGCATGTTCGTGTTAGTTACGCAAGCGAGATAAACGACAGCAGCTGTTTGTATTCAAGATGGCGTCAGTTTAGTCACATTGGTGCATTCGTTGCCGTTGTTTCTAATGTTTTTAACAAAATTGTCTTACAATGTGGAGTGAAAAATTAAAATGTGTTTAACACGTTGAGCGCCACGTGCACACCGGTGGACATTTTGAATTTTCATGGCAGGACCAAGTGTTCACTGATGGTCTTTGTTGATTTTCATCGATCGGACAGCATGACCACCCGTGGTCACATATCCAGTAATTAGTACACATTGCTGGACCAAACTACAAAGTGAAATATGCTCACACCCCCTGGGACCAAACCTTACATTCCTTATGTTATAATGAAAGAAAACGTAGCCTCCGATGAGCACGCGGTCCCCAAATAAAATACATAATGTGACCACGGGTGGTCATGCTGTCCGATCGATGAAAATCAACAATGACCACCAGTGAACACTTGGTCCTGCTTTGAAAATTCAAAATGTCCACCGGTGTGCACGTGGCGCTCAACGTGTTAAAAATACAATACTAATAAATTTCTTTGCTGAAAAATTATAAAATTTTTCATTCTATTACAGATAATAACTTATTGCAAGATGATAACAATTCAAAAGACGATGATGACAATGAAAATTTTTTTGTGATACAATTATGGATTAAAAAATCTAACTTCAATTTTCATGTAACCATCCAATTTTTTGTTTTTTTTCATACTTAGATTGATCATTATCTTAATTTTATACAATAATAAATTATTATTTTGATACCGTATTAATCCGCAAATTATTTCAATATTTTTTAATCTTTTCTCTGTAATTTATTCGACAACTATTTCTAGACCAAGCAAAATGATACCACTTATCACTTTAAGATCGGTTTGGCTGGTTTAACAATCGAATTACTGTCTGGCAAATTAGTTTTGGGTTTTTAGATATTTAAGTAACATTATATTAAAATTTCAGCCATACTGAAATATTTCGAAAAAATTTTTTTTTTTATTCAAAATTAGTGTCTGGCACAGTTTAAACAACAATAAAAATATCTGGCAATAATAAATTTATGTTGCAAAAATTTCAATAAAAATAATAAAAAACAAAAAAAACCTCCTGAAATAATTTGAAAAATTGATATTTTACCTGTACAGGTACGATGCGCACTAATGAACGCAACCACTACCGCCAGCCAGGTAGCCCGTATGACGTCCGGGATAGTGTGAGAGATAGCATATCTAAAAACTGGCCTACCTGAAATTCTTGTTTTTTTGACGTTGCTAGCTCTCGTACTATAAGTTTATTGATTATTATAGCTAAGGCAGAATTACGAAAATGTTGTATTTTATTCAGGAATTGTTTACTTCACCCCAGTGTGGCAGTGAAATGCTTTCCATTCTACTCTAATGCTTGGTTGATTAAAATGCAGTACTATTCACGCGTAGGGGCATTTCTAAGTTTTTTTCTTACTCTGAGTTTCATCCAGATTGAGGAGAGCACACATCTGAACCGTTCGGCAAAGAAATCTGAGCAATCGGATGACGATCTCTTTGCTCGGTGTATTTCGACTAGTCACTTTATGTTTTTTATATTTTCTGTGTTTTATGTTGGGATTCTTGTACTGTAATGTTCGTTTATTCACAGTACTGTTCGTTTATTCACAGATATTACAGATGAATCTGAACGATCTTTGGTTACGTGACTAAAAAATCCGTCTGCTCCCGGAGGATAAAATCTTTATCTTCATCTCATTTGTCACAGTGCAGAGAAGCAGCCATTATACCAATTGATCAAGTCCTTTATTTCGATATTCAGTTAATTCTAACCAACTTAAATTGTGCTGAAGTTCGTTGTCCACAAGAACTTTCGTAATTTCTCATTTGTTATGCAGCCAAGTAGAATCTGTTTATGCACGCGAACAATATTCCGGCGTTGCGAACTCGTGCCGTATGTTTATTCCGTATTGGGATAATTGGTATATCTCTCCCCTACTCTGATACTAACGGTTTGCGTCTATTACAGACAATTCTGTCAGGTTGGCAACATCTTCTGCTAGTGTTTAGTTTCTTGATGCGATGTTTCATTTCGATTTGACGTTCATAAACTGAATTGTTTCAAAGATTTGGTGGCAGTTTATTGTTGCTTAAGGCTATTCGGGTAATTATAGCTAAGGCAAAATAACGATGTTGTATTTTATTCAGTATTTGAAGAAATGAAAATCTAACCAATTGTTTACTTCACCCCAGTGCGGTAGTGAAATGCTTTCCATCTCACTCTAGCTAGAGTCTGGAGCTTGGTTGATTACAATGCAGTACTATTCACGCGTAGGGGCATTTCTATATTTATTTCTTACTCTGAGTTACATCCAGATTGAGGGGAGCACACATTTGAACCATTTGACAAAGCAATCTGAGCAATCCGATGACGATCTTTTCGCTCTGTGTATTTCGACGGGCTAAAGCGATTTCATCCATAGAGTTCACGGCTTTTTATGTTTTTTATATATATTTTTTTTGTGTTTTATGTTGGAATTTGAATTTCTGTATTGTATTGTTCGTTTATTCACAGTACTGTTCGTTTATTTACAGATATTACAGATGACTCTGTACGATCTGTGGTTACGTGACTAAAAAATCCGTCTGCTCCCGGAGGTTAATGCCGAACGCGCTAAATATCACAGTTAAATTAGGATAAAATCGTTATCTGCATCTCATTTGTCACAGTGCAGAGAAGCAGCCATTGTACCAGTTGACCACAATCTAATAATTATAATAATAGTCTTCAAAAGTAATATTGATGAAGTCCTTTATTTCGATATTCAATTAATTGTAACCAACTAAAATTGTGCTGAAGTTCGTTATCCATAAGAACTTTCGTAAATTCTCATCAACTTCAGCAAAGTTTTCCAAAAATGGTGATCGCATCACTACATAGTATAAAACAAAGTCGCTTTCTCTGTCCCTATGTCCCTTTGTATGCTTAAATCTTTGAAACTACGCAACGGATTTTGATGCGTTTTTTTAATAGATAGAGTGATTCAAGAGGAAGGTTTATATGTATAATAACATCCATTAAATAGTGAAGAAGTACTGTTATTTTTGAGGTTTCTAATGTGATGTCGTACCGTGCGAAGCCGGGGCGGGTCGCTAGTATAGGTATATACAGGATAAAAAAAACACATGTATTTTTGGCCTAATTTCTCAACACCCTGTGAAACAGTTCGGAAAACTTGTAGAGTTCACGCTCAATTTATTACAAATACCATTCTTTTCGTCATCTTTCAGTTTTTATTTCACCTTGATATCTTAATTTATGTTGAAGATATACGTATTCAAATAACAGCCTGGAATTTCAGAACACGCCAAGCTCTATTAAGGAAGGTCTCCTCGAGAACTGCATTTACAATTCATCATTTACTTTTCTAAGTTCTCACGTAAAGACTTGATTTTTATGTTAAAATAAAGTTGAAGTACATCTTGATGTGCCCATGCTAAATTGACTAGGAAAAATTTCAATTTCGTCTATCGAGGTTTATTTTCAAATACGTGTATTTTGAAAAAAATCTAGATATCAAGGTGTATCACCCCGATTAGACTCAGCTTACTTCCACGGCAAAGAGCAGGGAAGTGGGCAGCGCGAGAATGTAATCACTACACTTCCCTGCTGCCTCCCATTGGCGGTTTTTCGTACGGAAGTCAAAGGACCGACAGCGTGAACAGCTGTAAGTGATTACATTTAACTAGGTTGCTGTGGAATTTCTTTGTCCGTCGTTGCCGACACTTGGTCGCGAGGGAAATGTTGTAGCAGAGTGTGAATGCTCACTGCCTTCGATACTGCCGCAGAAGTATTTCTATTTCGGGAATTATTGCCGACAACGCGAGTGGCAGAAGGAAGGGCTGAGTGTAATTGAGGCATATAAAAAACCGAAAGATGACGGAAAGAATGGTGCTTGTAATGAACTTAGCGTAAACTCTACAAATTTCCTAAACTCTTTCACGAGGTATTAAGAAATTAGTCCACAAATACGTGTTTTTTTCACACTTTATAAATATGCTCTTGAAATTTTTGGAAATCTTTTAAGTTTGTTCTGATACAATTTGGCGTAGAAACAATTTCAATCGTTGAAAAATTATGAAAGTTCTACGACAACAAACTTCAGCGAAATTTTTTTGCCGGCTCGTAAATCTGGATTTAACTATAGGAAATTCTCATTTTATTTCAGAACCTCAAGTTCTACGAATAGAAACTACTCAAGCACCTAGACCAAGTCAGCCCGAAGTTGTATTAAGTGACGGTAAGTCTCAAAAGAAAAACTTTTTTATTAGACAGGTCAGTGGTGTTGTGATTTTCCGATATGAGTAAATAAGTGGTGTATTTTCTTTTGTTAGAGTATTATAAGGAAAAGTGATTGTGTCGGGGTAAGTGTTCATCACTACCAGACTCGCTGTCATCTTAGAGTCAGTTTTAGAGTAGACATGAGTCATTTTCATGTACATAATTATTTAGATTTGGAGGGGAAATTTTTTAAATAACTGCCGGTCAGTTATTCCTTTTGTTATTTTGAGGACTTCGCTTTGTAATTACAAACCGGCGAGTTCTATTTGTAACTTTTTTCAGTAGTTCATACATAATGACGTTTGAAATATTTTTTTCAGTAGTTTTTTTTCTGTTCTGAGATACAATTAAACTGAAATCAAAGTGTTGGTTAACTTTTCCTAAATTTCTTATTTTAAACATCTCAACAAGGTTTTGGAGAAATTATTTTATGTAGTGAAAGAATTTTTGTTTTATTGCTTTTTGGTTTTACCAATGAAAATTATTGAGTTCGTTCAGGAGTTTTGGTTTTGTTTATTATTTTATTGAGCTTTTCATGATGCATGTTGTTTTTTGTTACGTGAATGTTTTTTTTTATTATATGTTTGAGAATTTCGAAAAATTTCGCAATGCATGACAATTTTTTAAGGATCAGTAGAATTTATAGCAGGTATTTTGATTGGAAAAATTTCAATCTGATGTATGCTGTTCATATCACTTAGTTTCTTTTCAATGATTGACTAGCTCAAATTTATCAATGTTATCTTACCTAATTATCATATTTTTTCAAAATGTTTGATTTTGCATCACAAAGAAAATATTTCGGTGAAAGTTTTTGATTTTGCATTACAAAGAAAATATTTCTGTGCATGTTATATATTTTAGACTATTTTTTTCCCAGTTTTTTGGTCTGATTCATATTAAAGTGATTTTTTATGAGTTCTGAAGAAAGTTGTTGAAATTAAGACAACAAATGTGTTTTGATTTACAGTAGTTTTGTAAAGTTCTTGTTTAATAAAAAATGTAAAAAAAAACATAATATGAATCGGGTCCTCGTAGATAAATCATCAGATCTTGAAATGAATTCTTGATGGTTTCCACTACTGACATTGGTGTCAGCATTGAGTTTAAATATAGATGTATACTCAATGGTGCCAGTGAAAATTCTGTGTGCTCTAACTCAGATAGTTATAGACTTCCACCAGAGACATCTATTGGTAAACAACCGAAATTCATTCAAGATCAACATAATGCTCTGTGAATAAATGTAAACACTCATGGGTCGATTAAATTGAAATACTTAACAAGCTGCTACTGAGCGAATTTAGTAGCTGATTGTAAATTCGCTCAGTTGAATCGTGTTCAAAAGTGATTGTAAAAAAGCTGCGACTAAAGTTGAAAGTTGGGCTACTTTACACGCCAAATCGCTGGCGTTTTGGCTTGTTGGCATGTAAACAAGCCGTGTGTAATCACAGTTGCTACTAAACAATCTGTGAGTTGTCATCTACTCGGTGGTTCCTGGTTCTTAAATTTGAAAACGTATTTGACATTTATCTTAGATCCTTGACAACGAACAACGATACAAACATAAACCTCACATGGATAGCTAGATTGTTGGCTACTTAGCGAGTAGACAGTTTTGCGTGTAATCATCACAATCTCACAAGCTAATTCACTCGCTTCTAAATTGGCTCAGTAGCAGCTTGTAAAGTATCTTAATGTAATCGACCCATCACTCAGGTTTTGATTGACTGTTTTCATTCATTCAAGTACCTACCAAATTTGGCATTTTTATACCATGAACATTTGGGAGCACGTATTTCATTGATTCTTTGCATGATTTAGCATCCGCAACCGAACTACTCCTTAGAGCAGAGAGGGTATCCACACATAGTCATAAAAGTAAGATATTTCAAGACAGCATGTTTTACTCCGCTTATTCTATGCTTGATGCGCAATTATAACCCTAATGGTTTTACAGAGATCACTCTGGGCAATTACAATTCACAACTTGCTTGTGTGTAACTTTCATATTCCTTTGCAGGTTCTCAAGTGTACAAAACGAAAATTAACTCAGAAAAATCGAACATTTACCGTACTAACAGCCATCATGGTTTACCGAAGGGATCATTCCTCGTCCCCAATCCTGTTCACTTTCACATTGCACACGAGAAGCAAATTGCACTTCGTAGAAAGCCTCATTTGACATCGCTTGCCCCGTTCAATTGCTCTACTGGATATCTTTTCAACCACAACAGATTGAGAAGTGATGCTAGACCAGTAGTAACCATTAACTACGACAATACCCATTCAGTCTCCTTGAACATACCCGTGGAAATACTTAGAGGTTTTATATTACCTTTTGCCACCGCTTTGAATCTGACAGCGTTGCCTACTTTGAATAGTCAGTCTTCGCAGACTGCTTACATGAGCAACTTCCAACGAGTTAGACCTGATGTTTCCGAATTACAAAGAAATTATACTCCGTTGGTTATTGAAACGAGTTCTGCCGATTACTATGTGGTCAATGACATGACTTCTTCTTTCGAGGCACAGATTCTTAACAGAATGCAAACTGGAATAATGGATATGTCTATTGATTCTAATACAACTCAAGCTCAAGATTCAGCGAATATATCCGTAGACGTTGATAGTGAATCCAGTTTGTGCGATTTCAGTCTGTATTCCACAGCGAAAAATGATACTGTAGTCAGCTTGGACGAAGAAGATACAACTTTTATCATAGATGTGAGTAACCATTTGGGAATTAGTGACTTTGATTCTTCCGATTCTGTCACTGATTTTGCCAAGGAACTGCCATTTCACAACGTTGAAGATTTTGACTTAGATTTGGTTTTAAAAGAACAAAGTACTTCTCATATGAATGTTCAGGAGGAAAATGACAATAAGGAAATCACACCTGCTCTAAACGATACCCATGAAATTGAAAACTCCGAAATATGTGGAGATCGAGCTTCACCAGAAACATCTTCTGTAATCAATGCAGATCCATATTACGATACAGTTTGCACGAGTGATTTGGGTTTACCCAGACTTCTATGGAGAATATCTGAAGCTTCTAACGAAGATAAAAAGAGCACAGTTACACAGAATTCTGATGACATGTCAAACGATGAAGATATCGTAAATGATACATTCATAGTGGACGATCATCAAGATGTTGAACAAATTATAGATAACCTCAAAGAGGATACAAACAACAATGTTAATTTAATAAATGAGACAACTATTAATAAAAGCTTAATCAATAATATACCAGAAGAAAAATCAAATGCTAATGTAGATGTTTGTAATCATCAAAATGAGCACAATTCAAGCGAAGATGAAGGTATAGAAGATTTAAGTCCCCAAAAAGAAGAAAAGAAAACATCAAGCAATGAGACAAGAATAGTTGATGAGCCAGTTAAAAGAATATCAGATGTTATTTATGAGTATCTGCAGCAACAATGTTTCGAAATACGAGAAATTGTTTTATTTCCTGAAATATTGCATGATCCAAATCTTAACAAACTTCTGGCCAAGCTGAAAACTATGTACGATGAGTTTTATACTGATAAGTTAACTAACGAAGAAAAGAATGTTTTAAGACTTACGATCAGTTCGAATATATTGAATTATTTGGAAAACGATGAAAATCTTATTAATGGATCAAACGATTCAAGCTTGTTGAGCATATTATCAGACAAAATGTTCTCGATTACCGAATTCGTGTCAGACATTTTAGATAATTTCTTCACTCTTATAAATTGCATGATCGTCAAGGAAGATAGCAACGGTGAGAATTTTTTGGAATTCACAAAACCTCTACGAGACACGAATGGGAATTTATTACATTCAACACCTGAATCTCCCCTTAATATATCACAGAATGCTGTTGACAATGATTGTAGTCAAGTTCAAGAGTTTGAAACTCCACAGAATTTTGCAGAAACTTCTGCTGTTACTGCTTTCAAGAAGAGCACTTCTAAAAAGTCTGGAGCAGAAACCTTTTGGATTTCTTGTTATTCCAGTCCAGAAGATGTCAAAATTATCCCTAGAACTCCAAGGAACGTTGTGAATGTAGATGATATTCCTCTTAGGCCACCTGAAGATTTGATAAATGGTGACATGATGAGTTCAAGACCATCAGAAGATTTCTTAAACGTTACTTATTCAGATAGATCACTGTTCTCTATCCAAGAAGAACCAAGATGTAATTTATTCCAGAATTACGAAGAAGAAAATGAGACTGACAACTTGAACAAGCCTTCTATGCCAGAGACTCCTGTAGAAGATATTTTGGCAGGTGGTGATGGGTCTTATGTCAGTTTTGATAAACCCGAAGTTACAAGTAGAATAATACTACATAATGAAGTAAGATTCCTGAGATTTAGTAAGATCGAAGAAATTCCCTACGTTAAAGCAGAAAGTGTTGTTTTGCAAAAAGGTAATGACAGCAACGAATCCTATTATTCTTTTGATGAAAATAACGATGATGATGACGACGAAGGAGACTGGATGGGTTACGAAATGGCTAAGTTTTAAATTGAACACTTCTAACAATGTTTTTATGTTTCAGTTTTCATTATTTTATATAGTTTTTGTTTTTAATAAAGTATATTTCTTTTATTTGACCTGTTAGGGACTCATTTCTAACCTCCCTTCATCTTTTAACTTTAATCTTCAATGGTGATTGAATGAATGGTTGCGTTCAGCGAAAACAACCGTTGCAAATCTGATCACTGAGCGTTGACTGATCAGTAGGAAGCTTTCTGAACGGTATAAACTTGTTAAGTATCCTCACATAACCTAAATATCAACATAAACAGCTGACAAGTGTAAACAGACAACCGTGATCAGTGAGCAAGCGCTCAGAAAAATGGCGCCCGCTCAGTGAACATGTTGAGCTTGCGTTCACAGATCGAGTGCGTTCATTCACTCAACGGTTGTACAACTGTTGTGTCCGCTGAACGCAACCAATGTTTGATTTAGACATAAAGTTTAGATGGGTTTAAGGTTTAAGCACAAGGTTTTGCTCATATTTGATAAATATCATGACCAGGAACAAAATTGCGATTGTTTCGTTGCTTATGTGGCACGTAGGGCCGTCTTGTTGAAAATAAACGTGGTTCACATCAATATGCTTAACATTCTGGCAATAAAAAATCAAATCAAAGAGTTATCTAACAACTACGGGTACACTAAGAATATTATCGGTTGTTCTTGAAAGATGCACATCATTTTTAAAAAAATCATTTTTTCATCGTAAAATTATGATTTTTCCCACTTCTTTGAAATGATAATTGTATAGTTATAATCCGTTCACGAAAGTTTGGGCGCATCATAGGCATTCATTTATTTATCTGAAGTTGGCAGTATTTGCTGTCATAACGTAAAATAAAGGCAACGTTGCCAAATGTACTCGGCCTCGACCGACGAACTTGCGAGTTATCAGATAACTCTATGCAATATTGACAACATTGCGTATCAATCGTAACAAGAAAATAAACAACATAACCTTAAATTTTAATATACACAGTGGAATATGCCAAATTTACATGGCCAACCGACGGCTCAAACTTTCGTGAATGGACTATACTTCATTTTCATTCATACAATCTCGTAACGTAAATAACCGTGTTCAATTTTGTGGAAATTTTATTGAAATATTAGAAATACGCATTTTCATTCGTTCATACATTGAGTTCGACTTCAAATCAGTTAAAAAAATTGTTACTGTTGTTATTGTTGTTGTTGTATCGTATGGTTATTTGTTCCGTGTACTATTTTCTTCTTCCTAGTTACATTTTATGCCTGTTTAAGTAGGTGCACTTGTATGTGTATGTGTTATGCTTTGCACATTTGTGAAATGGTACTGTATTAACAAGTATGTACATATGTAAACTTCAAAAATAACGTTCAGGTAATAATTTTTATTATCAAATAAAGAGAAGCTTTTGCAATACATCATCAGAGAATCGTTTTATATTGTTGTTATAACTTTTTTATAATTTGATCAAACAAGCTCAGTATTGAAGAAGCTTCTCTTTATTGCTTCCGCTCTAATTTTTCAACTCATTCGTATGTTTTATGTGTTATTAAAATTTTTCTGTATTTTTTTGTTCGATCAGGCGAAAACACTGTGAATGGAGACCAATCAGACGCACATATGAGTACTTTATCACAAAGTAGTAAAGAGGTAATGATTTTTTATATGAAATATTTTCCGAACTGTTTCATTAAATTCTTTGTCTATTTTAGGAACCCTCTGTTTCCGAAGGATCTCCTAAAAAAGATAAGAAAAAGAAGAAAGGATTGAGAACGCCATCGTTTTTGAAAAAGAAAAAAGAGAAGAAACGTGAAGCATAAGGTAAAGTGATTCTTCTGAAAAAATCATTAATTTCAGACCTCAAAACGAGTAATTATCTTCTTATAAACATGGGACCTCAAATGATCAAATTGGTAAAACATGGATAAAGGTTTTCCAATAAGAGGTGCTAATTTGATATTCAAAGAAAAATGCCATTTTTCAATATAAATGATCGGATCTTTATTTCATTATAAAGAAAAAGCTATGCCGTTAATAGTGGAAAATAACATCAGGAAAATGACCACCACGACCACGCTTACAGGACCATATCCTTTTAATGAAATTTTCCATAACCAAATCGCAAAGTCCTCGATAGCCTCACGAATTCCATCCTTGAGGTCTTGAATCGACGCTGGGCTATTGGCGTAGACCTTCTCTTTCACGTGGCCCCAAAGGAAGAAGTCGCAAGATGTTAAATCACAAGATCTCGGTGACCAATTGTGATCACCTCTTAAATAGATAACACGGTCCGGAAACTTTTCCCGCAAAAGATCAATGGTTTCGTTACGTGTGTGGCACGTAGCGCCGTCTTGTTGAAAGTAAAGGGGCTTATTGCACCAACTACTTTGCAACTTTTCACTTCGCACTTTCCACTTTTCAAATGAATTATATTGCACGAAACGCATTCATAATTGAAAAGTGCGATGTGGAAAGTCAAGTGCAAAGTGAGAATCATTTCGTAGAAATTAAATATTGGGAAAAATGTTGTGCAATATAATTAATTTTCACTTTTGAAATTTGTCCAAATGCAAAGTGAAAAGTTGCAAAGTATTTTGGTGCAATAGGCCCCAGATCAATACTATCCAATGTCGGCCCTAAAAATTTCATTAATCATCTCTCGATAGCGCAATCCATTCACCGTAACTGTTGCTCCAGCCTCATTTTCGAAAAAGTAAGGTCCAATGACTCCACAGGACCATAAACTACACCAAACAGTCACAAGTTGAGGATAGAGAGGCTTTTCAACAATAACTCTTGGGTTTTCCGAGCCCCAGATGCGAAAATTTTGCTTGTTGACGAAGCCACCGAGGTGAAAATGGGCCTCATCACTCGAGATGATTTTTTCGATGGAATTCCGTATCATTTTCATGCATTTCAACGACCCAATTAGCGAAGACACAACGTTTTTGATGATCGGCTGGCTTATGAGCCTTAAAAGACGTGCACACGTTTTATTCTTCACATCACTAACTTGTCCCAACAGCTCGAATTTCTCCACCAATTTCTTTATTGCGGTCCGACAAGGTGCTTCACAACGACCCAAAAATGTACGAGTTTTACGAACCGTCTCTGCTAAATTTTCACCATTTTTATAGTGAATTTTAATAATTTCAATGCGTTCTTGAAGCGTGTATCGTTCCATTTTCTATTAATGGCGTGGTTTTTACTCGTCAAATGTCAAAAACTGACAGCTTCAAACGTGACATCTACCGAATAGCGGGCTATTCAAAATAACATCTCTTATTGGAAAACCCTTCATTTATGTTTGACCAAAAAAAAATTAAATTTGAACTGCTGCTTCTTGATGTTTCAGTTTCTTTGTCAGTTGTTATATTTCGTTTGTTTTGCAGGTACTGCCTCCATACCAGAGTTTCCAATTGAATGCCTCCATCGAGACTGCCAGCGATTCACATAAATAATTTAGTAAGCGATCGCAACAGCTTCAATTCCTGCACTCATAATGGCAATGGACCTTGCATTTGTCTTCATTCAAGCCGTATGAATCATAATTTAGCTTTATCTGTACAGGACGCAGTAAACTCCAAACAATAACTTTACCTTTTCAAGTGCGAAAGTAGTGATGGATCAATAAAGTATATTTTACGAAAAGTATGGGCGATACATCAACTTGTGTTTATTTAATGTATCGGTTAAATTGACTGACATCACAGATTTATATATTTTTATCTAAAGATTTTCTGCTTTACGTTTCTATTACTGTATATTTAAATGAATTTTAGCTTCTGTCCTTTGATAGATTTATTGTTTTATTTAAATTTGTTTTGGGCTGCTGTTTATACCTAATTATATACAAAATAAATCGAGTATATTGAGTAGATTTTTATTTAGCTGAAGAGAGTTATAACTTTGTTTTAGAAATCATTTTTATTAATGTTCGAAAGATTTAATTCTTTTTCGCTGAGAACTTATTTGTCTTAATAGACAACAATAAGTAAAAAGAATCAAATCTATTTCATTTAAATCATGACCGATTTTGTTTGTGCATTTATATATAATAATACCAATAATTCATATGGATATCCCATCTTGAAAAGTGATAATGTGCTGTTACATAGTTGAGATTGTAGTCTTTCAAAAAATTCCTTGGGCAAAACATGAAACTGAATTTGATTAGCGAAAATTAGGATTAACTGAATTAATTGGTAGTTGCAATTTGAAAGAAATCTAAGCTTATTATGTTGAAATTTTGAAGATGGCTGAAGAAAAATCAGTTTCATTATTTAGTTGTTACAATTGAAAGAAAGGTCGTTAATTAATTGCTCATAACGATGAGATGGATTTATGCTCGAGGTTAATCTTGTGACTGCTATATTACAAACAATGATGCATAAAGAATACCTATTTTACTCTTACATAAAAATTATAATGCTTTCAGTTGAATTTGACATGCATATATCTTCGACATTCCTTCCAATTATTTGACAGAACCTCTGTAAGTGTACCAGAATCTGTCGAATTATTTGAAAGATATAGAAATTTCAAAGTTTATTTCGAATTTTGACTTTTGTCCATCAAATAATGCTTTATTCTTACTGTACCTTGTCAATATAGCTTATAGTTGGGTATTTCAAATTTTATAGCTATGAAATATTGAATATTACCTGAAGATATTGATTCTTTTCCTGAAGAAATAGTTCACCGACATCAGATTCCCTTCTGATGCTAAAGATGTTAACTGTTCATACACAATACTAGCTTAAAATAATAACAATATTCTTCTTTGATATAAGTATACTCTGTTCGGATATTATAGATCACAAAGTAGGCCTTTGTTTATTTATCTGAGGTTGGCAGTAAAGAAAGTCGGCGTTGCCGAATGTACCCGGCCTCGTCCGACGAGCTTTCTAGTTTAGATTAGAGAACTCTGGTTTGCAGAAGAACAAATTAAGGTTGTTTATAACTTTATTGTCAGGATTTACTGAACATGATTCTTATTAAACTATTCAAGATGTGAATATTTCTAATAATATTTTTAGCTCAAAGTTCTTTTCCATTTGAGGTATCATTATTGTATAGATGAGTTATTTCATCAAATCCTTGATGAAGTGTAAATCGAAAAACTCTTTGAGTTCAGGAGGATAAACACAAATTAATCCTTTCAAGCTCTTCATCGATAGGATATTCTCAAGTTAATATTGACACATTATCAACAATCATAATAATTCCAGAAATATCTTGATTCGATCTGAGCATACAATGTTTTTGTTGGTCACATAATGTTTGCTTCGCAACTTTTTCTTCATTCCACTCGATTCTGTTCATTCGCATTTGTATTGTGACTAATGAAACTGATAATACTCGAAAACATTTACAATACCATTAGTTTCCTTTGTTAAAACAATGATATTTTAATTGAATTCAAGTAGTAAATCAATGTAAAATTTCAAACTTCTGTCATTAGGTTAGGTTAGGTTATTTAGAACTATCTGAATTGCGTTATCAATTTGTCAGTTTTTAGTTGTAAACTGACATTGTAAGAAATCCGCGAATTATGCGACTTTTTCATTGCGTATCAACCTGACAAGAAAATAAACAATATAACCTAAAATTAGAAAATACACAGTGGAATATCTCAAATTTCCATGGCCTTCTTTGTGCCCAATAATATCCGAACAGAGTATATATTTCAGATAAAATGCTGTCAAATGTTTATTTCAAGGTATTCTTATGTCCATCTTCATTTGAAAAACTGAACGTTGTATAATTAAGGGCTTCTCAGTATGTTGAACATTGAAGTAAAGATAAGAATATTAGTTGCTTCTGCCCATCTGACACTTTAAAACCTGCTGATATTCAAATTAATTCTATTCTTCAATAGGCAATGAAAGATGATAATATGGAATAAGTTGTGTGTTGAATGATAGGATTTTATATAACTGAATGATGGAATTTATATTTTTGAGATTCTTGTGCCGTAGTTTGTTTTATTCAGAATTCTATAATAAATACACATTCGAAATATTGAGTACACTTTATATGGAGTAGAGTAGTACCCTGTTGAAATATTGAAGAATCTGCTCTTGTCAAGAATAATCTCCAAAGCATTACAGCCTGTTAAGGTGAGTAATTTTTTTATTTAGTCGTAGAATCCATGTGTGAAGATAGTTAATGAATTATTTTGCAACCAATCTATTTTCATTCGCTTTCTAGTTTGAAATTTTGAGCTGTGAAGTTATGAGCTATCATACATTTTCAATTCGAGAATGAAATTATTGGTGCAGTAAGCCAAGGAGTAATAAAGGCGAATTTTGGCGATGTAACTACAGCATACCATATAGTTACATACTTGACAGTTAATACACATATTTTCTGTCAACTCACGTGACTATATAACTATCACGTGATGCTTTGAACATACATGTGTATTAACTGTCAACTATGGTAAGCTGTAGTTACATCGCCTTGAGTTATATTTTATGTTCTGTGCCTTGAGTATAGGCGTAGCAAGGAAGATGGCCGCCACAGCTGACAGGGGCAATGATCATGTAAAAACGGACTATACGATAGTTACACGAAAAGTATTGAGGTTTCACAACATTGATCGTTTTCCGGAAGGTTTACGAACTCAAAAAGTTCAGAAAATCTATAGTCCATACTTCTATGATTTATATAAAGTACGATAATCTCACTGAAATCATTCGGGTGGTCATTGAATTCGGTTCTTGAAATAATTCGCAAACTACTGAAGCTATGATAAAACTAATTAAATAAGCAGAGGTCCAACGCTTAACATCGCTATGAATAAAAAAATGATGAAAGCAGATTAATCGATTGAAATGAACCAATATTAAACTCGTACTTCGAAGCTAATCTCGTCCTCTTTCAAGGCAAAATGCAAGGAAACGGTATCAAACAATAATATTCTCTGCTTTCTTCATTTTTGTATTCTTGGCGATGTTACGCGTTAAACCACTGCTTATTACTTACTACGGTGTCAACTGACGTTCCCCTGAGCGCTCCGCGACGTGGACCGAGGACGTAAAATTTGCAAACTGCAAGTACGCTTCAGTCACTGCGACAAAAGGTAAACATTTCGCTACTTCGTTCAAGGTTCATGCTACGGAAGAAGGTTGTTCGTATGGATCTGGAGATGGCATTTTCGGTATATTTATACCCGAAAGAAGGTGCCATTTTGTTTTAAGTTCCAAGAAGTACCTTATATTTTTCAGAGCTATCCTGTGCTGATGAGTCCTAATGAGTACGAAATGGCCATCCATGTGTGCTCTGTCTAAACGTTGAAAAAAAATGAAAGCCTCAAGTCCAAGGGTATTGAAAGACTTACAGAAATCAAATAAAATATATTTAATTTTATAGAATTTTGAAGTTCTACCGACAAATACAAATTAGGAATCAGAAATTTCAAAAACAAAAATTAAATTTTAATGAAAAATTAATAAAAGAGCAAACTGATGTGTATAAGTATTTGAGCCTCTGCTGGTTAGCAATGCATTCACTTGTCTAGGCATTGTAATAATGAAATTATTAATTATTTCCTGTGGAATATTCATCCATTCCTCGGTACCAGTCACATAAAGTTCTTGTGAATTTTGTGGTAGATTATTTCGACGAAAACGGCTATGGAGACATTCCATATATGCTCTATGGGATTCATGTCAGGTGACATCGCGAGGCATTCTAATATGGTGATGTTTTGGTTTGCCAAGGATTCTTGAACACACCTAGTGCGATGTAGCCTGGCATTATCGCCCATAAAGATAAATTGAGCCCCTAACTCATTACCCATGGGTATAATTACATGATTTATGATATTTACGAGGTAATATGAACCAGTTATCGTCTTGGGTATGTGAATTAGTGGCCTTCTTCTACCAAACATTTCAGTGCCACCGCGAAAAGGAGCAACTTGAATAGCTCTCTCATGTCCATTTCGACATCCTAGTGCCCTACAAACTCTTAAGCCTCAATTACACTAAGCCCTTCCTACAGTTCCTACTGCCACTCGCGTTGTCGGCAATAATTCCCTAAATAATTCTGCAGCGGTATCAAAGGCAGTGAGCATTCACACTCAACTGCAACATAATTCTCGCAAGTGTCGGCAACGACGAACAACGAAATTCCACAGCAACCTAGTTAAATTAAATCACTTACAAAATGTATTGGTTGTTATGCTCTTTATTGAAACCACCACTATAAATCACTTACAGCTGTTCACGCTACCGGTCCTTTGACTTCTGTACGAAAAATCGTGGAAGTGAGCTGAGTGTAATCGGGGTGTTACGTGGCAGTCATGATTTTCTTACCCAAACCGTGACTCATCTGTGAATCAGTGGTCGCCAAATATTGAAATCTTCAAGAAATATATTCAGTAGTAGTCGATTAAGTCTAGTATGCTGTATATTATATATGGCTGTTATTCACTCGCCAACGGCTCGTAGTCTGAACTTCACCTCGTGAATACTAGCTATATCACTATACGCTCGTTGTAATTATTATACTATTTTTTGAAGAAATCAAGTTTTAGTAGGTATTCTATAATAATCAATTCCAAATTCACATGAGGACAACATATATTTTCCCCTTGGACATCTCGATATAAAAATCTTTGTTTTTCGCATTGATTACCCATCCCACCGTACAGGGTGTCCCAAATTCAATGATCATCACTGAGAGCGTCTCGAGAACCATAAGGGTTAGAGAAAAAATGTTCAAGGACTCCCGATTTGCTTTTTCAAAATGATCAATTGCCAGCAAACAGATCCCAGATATCTGAAATGGTCCTCGAGTAACAGGGCGTTTCTGAAAAAATGCTGTTTCAAATATTTCGCTTCATCTCGATTTCTGTTGGAGATGTCTCGAAAATTCCAATATGTTTTCCTGTGTAATTTCTATTGCCTATACGCTGCTTCCATCTTATCCGAAAAATTCTGATCCTGCCGATGTGGCTGAAACATTCGGTAGATACTTTTCGAGCATTGCGGTTTCCAGTATCACTGAACACTATGGTAATGTAAGATCTTCTTCTTGCACAACCCAGACCATGTCCGTCAGTAATTTCTTCTTTACCCCTGTGGTGGCCGATGAGGTTATAAGCGCGATAAAGAATCTTAATAATAAAAAAAGTTGTGGCAAAGATATGATATCGGTTAGAATTTTGAAAGCCATAGCCCCCCAAATTTCCAAGCATCTGGCGCACCTTGTCAATGCTTCAATACAATACGTTTGAATAAAATACTTTAATACTAAATATATAATCAAACAAAAAATAATCACTCTAAATAAAACAAAACAAAAACATAGACACTCTCGAAATATCTGTCGGGACACATTCTTTAGCTAGAACATGTTTTTAAAAAACATGGTTCATGCATAAAATATAACAAAGTTGAATTGTATAATTCAATATTAAATATAATATAACCAAACAGAAATTATCAGTCATAAAACAAAACGAAAACATAGTCACTCAAAAAATCAGTCGGGCAACATTCTTTTGCTAGAGCATGTTTTTAAAAACATGGTTCATGCTTAAAATATTTATTATTGCATCGTTGTCGATATTATCAGTAATATCACTTTCCACATTAATTAATACTAGTGCTCCCAGCGTTTCCTGAGCAACGGTGGAACGAATTCTGGATTTTATTAATTTTAACTTAGAAAATACTGTCTCACATTTGACCTGCGTACATGATAACGTTAATATGAACTTATGAACAATAATATTAAATAACAGCAGCTTAGGCACCCCAGACATCGAGAAGAATCAGACTGTAGTGTAAACTACAGATAATAGGTGAAACATATCAATAGATGTGGTTATAAAAATGAAAAAATTTAACTAACACCTTTTTAGTATAGCCATCAACCGAAATAACGAATTAAATCTCTCTCGGATCATAAAGCTGTAAAAATCTCTGTGGAAATTGAAAGGGTAGATAGAGCCCTAGCTGACCCAATATGTACCAGACCCATAACCCAAATTGGGCTCTTGAAATTCCACAAGGCCATTGACGACATAGATTGGAAATTTTTGAGGGGCAGTCGGGTAAGCCCTGCTCACTCATTTGACACCTTTCTATTTTTTTTATCTGAGAAAGCCATGGCATGTTTTCCATTAAAAAATATAAAAACTAAAGTAAAAAAACATTGGTTTAATGACAACTTAAAAAAAATGCGTGACCATTTGAGCCTCCTACATGAACTTTGCCATAATGTTGAATCAAGATCAATTTTAACGCTAAAAAATGAATACAAACGCAAATACCAAAAGGCAATAAGGAAGGCAAAAATGGAGCACAATAAAAAGGCCATTGAAAATAGTTCAAATCCAAGTAAAACCTGTTGGAACATAATAAACACCAAGAGGCCAACAAAAAAAACTGAATTACCATTTAATGTAAATCTAGACGAAATAAATACATTTTTTGTCAATGTCGGTAAGGAGATTAAAAAACAACTAGAAAATAAGAGCCTTTTTGATGGGAAAACGTGTAATGATGGGAGGGGGTTTTGTTCCCCTATATTTAGTTTTGCGCCTGTTAGCTACAATGATGTGCGTGACATAATAAAAAATCTGAAAAATAAGCCCGGTCTTGACTATTGTAATCTGAATTCTAAACTAATTAAATCTGTCAGAGAAGAAATTTTATACCCCTTGACTGATCTCATAAATAATTGCATAAAGAATGGAGTGTTTCCTGACAGCTTAAAAGTAGCTAAGGTTTTGCCAATTCGGAAAACAAAAAATTCAAGTGACTTAGACAATTTTAGACCTATCTCTATAATACCAGTGATAGCAAAAGTATTCGAAACTGTACTAAAAAATCAAATCGTGAAATTTTATGAGTCAAATAATTTATTTAATTTTGGGCAATTTGGTTTCAGAGCAAAAAAATCTACCACTGATGCTCTTATATATTTAATTAATAAGATTATAGAAGGCACTGAGAACGAAGAAATTGTGGGGGCGGTCTTTTGTGACCTTACTAAAGCGTTTGACTGCGTTTCCCACACTCTTCTTATTTCTAAATTGAAAAATAGTAATTTTGATGAAACCAGTGTTAAACTTTTAAGTTCATATTTGGCTGACAGGACACAGTATGTATATGTGAATGGTAAAACGTCAGACACACAAAAAATTACCTGTGGAGTGCCACAGGGGTCAGTATTGGGGCCCATACTCTTTTTGCTTTATATAAACAATTTTAGTTTGGGCTCCGGCACGGACTCTATACTTTTTGCTGATGACACGACAATTCTTGTTAAAAACACCGAGAAAAAAACTGTATATGAACAAATTAACACGGCTAAAGGGTCAGCATTGGCATGGTTCGCTAGGAGTGGTCTAAGTCTAAATGAAACGAAAACTAAAACAATAATGTTCAGTCATAAAAAAATAGGCGAGCAGGAAAGTTCAATGTTTCTGGGTTTTTGCTTGGATCCAATCTTATCGTGGGAGAGTCATGTTGCCTTTATAGCTGCAAAACTTTCAAAGAGCATTTTCGTAATAAGGTCCTTGCGAAACGAATTACCAAGGCAGTCATTATTAACAGCATACCACTCAATATTTCTGTCCAATTGTAAATATGGAATTCTTGCATGGGGTCACTCCCCACATTCCAACAGGATATTTGGGTTACAAAGAAAGGTTCTGCGTGTCATTTTTGGAATGGATTATAGGAAGATGTCACGACCGTATATATCGAAAATAATTTATTCACAATTCCATCCTTGTATATATATACATGTTTAAAATATGTAAGGGAGAACCTTGGTTCATATAAAAAAATAATGATATACATGATCATAACACTAGGCAAAATTTACATATAAACATGCAAAAATTAAGACTGAATCATAGTCGATACGGAGTAAACTATTACGGACCCTTATTTTATAATGTCTTGCCTAGTGATGTGCAGCTTCTAGACAGCAAAACATTTCTTAAAACAATTAAATGCTACCTACTTAAAAACGCATTTTCTAGCATAAACTCATACCTAAAGAGTGCGTTTCATGTGGTTGTGACTGAGGGTAAAGATTGTTAGTATTATCATGTCTTGTCAAATTTTATTTTGTTTATGTTAAGTTATATAGTATATTTCTGTAATTTTATGACAATGTGTATATGTTAAACTACAGCAACTGTGATATTGAATGAATTGTAGTAATGACTATAATGACGTGTGCAAACAAATGTATATTTGTAACAGCATGAAATATATTGAATTGAATTGAATAAATCTATAATATGTTTCATTATTAAGTAGCACCGTTTATGACAAGGGCCCCCACAGACTACATAAGGGGGCCCACCGAGGAATTCCCCGATATCCCGCCTGCCCAGTCTGGCCCTGCCTCAATTTCAACTTCATCCTTGACAAGCTTTACAACCTTTGATTCAGAGGGATATTTCTCGACTGGGTGCGTAGTTTTCTTGTCGATCGACACTTATTCGTTCGAGTAGGACAACAGGAATCTCAGGAGTACCCGTTGGAAATGGGTGTTCCCCAGGGGTCGGTGTTGGGTCCATTGCTGTTCCTGCTCTTTGTTAATGATCTCCCTGATTCTGTGCGAGGTTTCATAGTAATATTTCTTTTTGATATATTGATGTTACTATTTGCTGACGATGTATCATTCATAATAACAGCATCCAATCTTGTGGAACTCAAATCGAGATGCGAGTTATTGATCGGGTTCTTTTCTGAAAGGTGTTTCAAGAATTCGTTGATACTGAATGTTGACAAAACAGTGCTTGCCCATTTTCAGATTCGCGACTCGGGTGACCGGTTGATTCTCGATCTTCCTCGTGGAAAAATGGCGTCCTCTAATTGCGTGAGATTTCTGGGCCTGCAAGTAGACCGAAGTTTCACTTGGCAGAATCATATATACTCAGTGTCCAAACGCCTGAGTAGTGCGTTTTACGCAATAAAGCGCCTCAAAGATCTGCTTCCCTTAAATTCAATAGTCACCATCTACTATTCCCTTGCTTACTCACACTTACAACGTTATCCTGTGGGGGGAGCGTCAGGAAGCAATTCCGTTTTTGTTGCTCAGAAGAGAGTCATCCGCTTGATTTTTGGGTTGCAGCCCCGGGAGTCCTGTAGACCATATTTTATAAGATACAGGATATTGAGCTTTCCATGTATATATATATATATATATATATTCAAGTCATTGCTCTATGCTCGGGAGAATGTTCAGTCCCAAAAGAAGTGTTCTGAGTATCATCAATATAATACTAGACACAAGGAAACTATATGCATTCCACTGCACAAAACAACCAAATTCGAACATTCACCTGGGTATAGTAGTATTAAATTATTCAATCATTTGCCAGAACGATTGAAGATTTTGGATATCCGTAGTTTTAAGAGGGAGATAAAGGGGCTCATGTTGGAAAAATGCTTTTATAGTGTTGGCGAATATTTCGACATGATGCTGAGGTAGTATTTTTTGCTTTTTTTCGTAGTTCTAAGATTGTTGTAAACTTGATACTGTTTTTTTTGTAACCAATCTGTTTGTAGTGTTCATTCGTTTCAATTGATTCATGTGCTTTCAATCATATTTTGACTGTACCGGGTTTTTCACTATAATTTGACCCCCCCTTTAACTTTGTTACTAAAGGAGATACAAAAAAATGTTTCGTATAAAAGTTTCACGAAATCACCTGAGGTTTTTTGATATGAGTCCAGAAACTGAAATATATACAGGGTGGCCAACATATTGATAGCAACTTCATTTTTTCAAATGGAACACCCTGTATATTTTTCCATGTTTGGCTAGCTCTTTTTCCCCTGATTCCGAATATGTAACATACTTTGGTCTATCTCTTTTATTCTGAGAACCACAGAGTTTCAAATTTTAAGAACCACCTCCCAAGATCTGTAATCATTTTACAAGTGGCAGAGTGCGTTTGCTAAAAATGCTCATTTTTGGAGTTATAATAACGTCAATGGGAAGATATACGTGGTAAACAACATTGAATGCAACTATATTTTTTCAAATACGACACCCTGCCCTGTATATTCTTCCTTTTTTTGATAGGCTATTTCCTCCTGATCTCGAATATAAATGCGTATGTGGATGTGTCTCTTCAATTTTCAGAGTTTCAAAGTTTTCAAATGATGACACCGAAAAAAAAATATGTGAAATACCTACGAAATTCTTTATATCCAAACAATCTACTTAGAAGAATTATTTTAGAATGAATATGTACTTAACAATTACTTAACCAATGAAAAATGATATACTATGTTAGTATGGTACCTAAGAATAAGATCAACTAAAGAAATTGCTCAAAATGACCACCTTCATTCAATACACATAGTTCATATAGTTGTCTCAAGTTGTTTAGGGTTTAATATTGGTTGATTTTATATCATTAATATTATTCTCCGCTTTCATTGATTGTCATTTTTGCGGAAGTAATTTTTTTCCTTCAGGAACGGCTATGAAAACGTGTCCAACGGTGTTAAATCGGGACTATTTGGTGGCCATAAAATGGGTGTGCCATTAACAAACAAAAGATCAAATTGGCCACTTAAATATTCACGAACTTCCAAAATGCTATGCCAGATGATTATTGAAATTTGAAACTCTGTGGTGCTCAGAATAAAAGAGATAGACCAACATATGATACATATTCGAAATCAGGGGAAAAAGAGCTAACCAAATATGGACAAATATACATGGTGTTTCATTTGAAAAAATGAAGTTTCCATCAATATGTTGGTCACCCTGTATATATTTCAGTTTCTGGAATCATATCAAAAAACCTAAGTTGATTTCGTGAAACTTTTATACGAAAAATTTTTTTGTATCTCCTTCAGTAAAAAAGTTGAAGGGGGGGTCAAGTTATAGTGAAAAACCCGGTACCTTTACATGGTAAATGTCTTAAAGGATACAATAAAGATTATTATTATTATTCGTCATTCAAGTTCTAAGGAGAAAAGTTTGTGTTTTTTGAATAGGACACGCCATATTTTTCATCATTACTTTTTAGCCGCAATTCATTATTTTGAACAAAAAGATCGCGAGTCCTTGAACATTTTTCTCTAACCCTTATGGTAATCGAGATGCTCTCAGTGATCATCGAATTTGAGACACCCCGTACAGAACAGAAAAAAAAATCCCCGAAAATCTCATTACCCGAGATCTACCGGCTATAGAATTCCCCGTAATCGACCGGAAATCGATATACGAATCGTTCGTCGCGCTGGAATTGTACGCAAATCATTGTAGATAAAATTGGTGCAATTTAAAATATGAACGGAACAGCCATGGCCACCTGTCACTGGAGAGGCCCTTAATTGAGAGGGCGAGAGCGCGCTGGGCCCATTCAGGCGGCCTTGAATTTATTTACAGCAATTTGTGAGAAGAGCCTCGCTCAAATTAAATTGTCAATTCCTGCCAAACGTGAATGGAAATCAATGCGGTGGTAATCATCTCCAGAGTATTTTGAATATTGGTTCCATTGTTGGTTTCTTCTCTCGTATGCCGATGGAATATAAGGTTGATAGTGGTTTATAGTGCTAAGGGCCGATAGCACCGTACTATTTAACGAAGGTTTAACTCTTGATCCACAGTTAAGCCTTGTTCGCACTATGTGTGAACACCAAGAATTTAGTCGAGTAGATTAGTGTGTAGTTTAGTCAAATCGATCCATTTGGTTCTATTTTATCGGCCGAGTAGAGTACCCCACCAAGCGATACTCTTCACTCGCTCACGGACTAGGCAGGTCCGAACCGATCAGTTTAGTCGACTGCATTAGTATTATTATTTGCCGCCAACATATGTCCCATAGAAAACCTAAAATCCTGGGTAAAATACTTGTTCTATGCCGATAGCCTACGAATTCCATCTTTGAGGTCTTGAATTGACGCTGGGCTATTGTCGTAGACCTTCTTTTTCATGTTGCCCAAAGGAAGAAGTCGCAAGGTAATAAATCACAAGATCTCGGTGGCCAATTGGCTCTCTCAGAGATAACACAGTTCGGAAACTTTTTCCGCAAAAGATCAATGCTTTCGTTGCTTGTGTGGCACGTAGTGGCGTCTTGTTGAAAGTGAACGTTGTCCAAATCAATACTATCCAATCAAAATCATTAACCATCTCTCGATAGCGCAAAACCATTCACCGTAACTGTTGCTCAAGCCTCATTTCCGAAAAAGTAAGGCCCAATGACTCCGCCGGACCCATGAACCACACCAAACAGTCCCACTTTGAGGATAGAGCGGCTTTTCAACAATAACTCTTGGATTTTCCGAGCCCAATTTTGCTTGTTGACGAAGACACCGAGGTGGAAATGGGCCTCATCACTCACGATGATTTTTCGATGCAATTCCGGATCATTATCATGCATTTCAACGACCCAATCAGTAAAGACACGACGTTGTTGATCATAGGTTGAGTTCTTGTGTTAACTGAATTTCATAAGCCGAAGACCTAAATATTTATGCGAAATACGATGTAAAGATGTTTGTGGAATGCCTAATTCCAAAGAACGACGAGGAATGGACAAACCTGGGTTTTCTGCAACACTTTCGGATACAGCAGCAATATTCGCGGCTGTACTTGAGCGACGTGCACGGGTTTTATTCTTCACATCACTAACCCCAACAGCTCGAATTTTTCCACCAATTTCTTTATTGCGGTCAGACAAGGTGCTTCACGACGACCCAAAAATGTTCGAGTTTTACGAACCGTCTCTGCCAAATTTTAACCATTTTTATAGTAAATTTTCATAATTTCAATGCGTTCTTGAAGCGTTGCATTTTTATTAATGGCGTAGTTTCTACTTGTCAAATGTCAAAAAATGACAGAAAGAACGGGACATCTACCGAAATAGCGGGCTATTCAAAATAACACCTTTTATTGGAAAACCCTGTTTTTAATCCGCCACAATCGGCGGCTTAAACAATCCCTTAAACCTATAAAAATCAAAATATCTTCAATTTCGTATACGTTTGACATTTTGATTCATAATTCTTGAAGTCTGTTCATTTGCTCTTATTGTTATTTTTGTAATAATAGAAATAGAAGACAAAATTTTCTCAGAAGATGATATGGATATTTTAGAAGTCATAAGTTTTGGATTTCCGAGGCGTATTTATCCTGACCTAGATCCAATCACTTTCAAAATTCAGGACGACCAATTTTACCGGATTTTTCCACAAAAAGTCTATTATTTGGAAAAATAATTATCTTATGGCAAAACTGATTGCGTTTTCGTTTTACTCTGAGTGTCTATCCATCATCATCTAACAATGTTACATTTTCTGTGAAACCCATTCTGAATAGCAAGTTTCTCAATATTAGAATAGGTATTGGTCCTATAGTCCTGATTTTCGTATCTCTTTTTCCGAACGTTTATTATTGAGGAAAATAATGAATCAAATATGGTTAGAGCCTATTGAAAAGCTAATGGATTTTTGTGGTTCAAAGCTTAATTGACGTCAGTTTTTATTTCAGGTACATAATATTTAATTCGTGGATGAAAGATTGACATTGACTAATGATTGCGTATACCATGAAGGGATTAAGGGAAATTTCCAGGCAATCAACGTGATTTTCTCATTTTTCATTATATGCCAAATATTTGAACTTTATACGACAGTAGTAGTCCAGTCAATTTGTGCTCAAAAGAACCCCTAGCAGGAAAGTTCTGGGGTAGTTTTGATTTTTTCGATTTTTTATGTTTTTTGGGGTGCTGAATCCGAATCTGAGGTTTGCTAACAAAATTTCGTGAGGGAACATTGAAAAAAATACAAAAAAAGAGAAAAAATCTCATTCTTTGGCAGTTTTCTGCTTATAACTCGGAAACTATCAACTTTTTGTGGAAAACCCCTCCATACAAAATGAAAGTACATAAAATTTCCTACAAATTGGACTACCACAGCTTGTTCTGCGACCACCTGTTCTGGCTCAAATTATAGTTTTAAATGAGGTATTTTCTATGGCTCAATAAATGAAAAAAACTTAAATTCTATGGTTCCGATGATGCGATTCTCTTGAAATTTTGCATGAACATTCAGCATATCAGTCTCGATTCATAAAAAAAATTCACTTGAATCAGATATCTTGTTATGGAAATATAAAGATTCTTCTTTTCAATATTCCAATTGAATTTTCTATGGTTCTGCTCACACTATGGTCACACAATTTTGCATGAAGCTTATTACGACCATCTTGCATATTGCCGCAACATTTCATTTCGACTGGTTTCATTTTGTCTGAGATATTGAGAAACAAACATTTTGAATGGCCGTATTTTGTTTCATAAAACAAGGCCATTCTAAATTTTTGTTCCTCAATATCTCAGACAAAACGAAACCAATCGAAATGAAATGTTGCGGCCAAATGCAAGATGCTCATAATAAGCCTTATGCAAAATTGTGTGACCATATTGTGAACAGAACCATAGAAAATTCAATTGGAATATTGAAAAGAAGAATCTTTATATTTCCATAACAAAATGTCCGATTCGATTAAATTTTTTTTTGTGAATCGCTACTGATATACTAAATGTTCACAATTTCAAGAGGATCGCATCATCGGAACCATAGAATTGATTTTTTTTTCATTTATTGAGTCATAGAAAATACCTCATTTTCAACTATTACTTGAACCAGAACGGGTTGTCGCAAAACAAGCTGTGGTAGTACAATTTGTAGGAAATTTTATGTACTTTCATGTTGTATGGAAAGGTATTTTAGGAAAAGTTGATAGTGTCAGAGTTATATGCAAAAAACTGACCAAGAATGAGATTTTCATTCTTTTTTTGTATTTTTTTCTATGTTCCGTCTAGAAATTTTGTTAGCAAACCTCAAATTCGGATTGAGCACCCCAAAAAACATAAAAAATGAAAGAAATCTAAACTACCCCAAAACTTTCCTGCTAAAAGCACAATTCGACTGGATTATAGCTTCATATCAACTGGAAGTAAAATCAATTAAAGTGCTCCACATGAGTTACGGATATTAACTTAAATTGCAGAAAAATATAGTTTAAATGAGATTTTTGTGATGAAAATTCATATTAATATGATTTCAAGTTGCAGGAAATAAAATTAATTTTAGCCTGTAGGTCTGCAGCGTATACAGGGTGGTTAAAAAATCGAGTAAAATAACGAAATTTTATTCCCAGAGAATTGAAGCATTATGCTATATCGTTTTGATCAAATGTCTACAATTTTCGATTTTTGACCGAAAATCATTTGATATTATATAGGGTTAGACTATGTACCTGATGACGAATTCGTGGTCAAATTCAATTATGTCCATGGGGCCGTCCGGCCGACCGTTAGCTCAATATTTTTCGAAGGGATTGTCCTAGAGACTTGAAATTTTCAGGATGAGTTCGGGTCCCAAATGGTTCAGTTGAGTTCGTGAACCAGTCAAGTGGTACAGGGTGATCCATTAAAAATGGCAATTCCAATTTTTTTCCTCAATATCTCAGAAAAAACGAAACCAATGGAAATGATATGTTACGGCCAAATGTAAGTTGCTCATAACAAGCTTCATGCAAAATTTTGTTGATGCTCCTAGCAAGTCTCATGCAAAATTTTGTGGCCATAGTGTGAGCAGAACCATAAAAAATTCAATTGTGATATTGAAAAGAATATACTTCATATTTCCATAAAAATATATTCGATTCGAGTGAAATTCATTTTTTTAATGGAGATCGATTTACTGAATGTTGATTTAAAATTTCGTGGCCACAGTGTTAACAGAACCCTATAAAATTCAATCAGAATATTGGAAAGAAGAGTCTTTATATTTCTATAGCAGGATATCCGATTCGAGTGAAATTTATTTTGTGAAAATAGATCGATATATTGAATGTTCATTCAAAATTTTGTGGCCATAATGTTAACACAACCATACAAAATTCAATTGGAATATTGAAAGAAGAATCTTGATATTTCCATAACAAAAAATTCGATTCAGGTGAAACTTATTTTTTGAATGAAAACCGATTTACTGAATGTTCATGCAAAATTTCAAGAGGATCGTATCATCAGAACCATAGAATTCCATTTTTTTTATTTTTTGAACATCCCCGAATGACTTTTCAAGGTCCGCTCCAAATGAAATACTCCAGAATAAGCTATACAAATTAAGGGTGATCTAAGTGGCTTATTGCGCTATGACGTAAAACTTTAGCGTCTTCATTTTCAGCAGCATTCGTAATAGACATACCGAACCGTTTCATCTGCAGATGATGAGGTTTTATCGACTCTGTCCCACCGCCTTATATGGGAATTCCTGGAATACCTCCGTTATTCAACAGATCGACCGAAGCGTTATGAGAAAAAGGGGCGTCTGCTTGAAGGGGTGAGAATAAAAAACATGGAGAGTTCTCTGCTTTGTGAATCTCACGATATAAGAGATTTAAAAAAATATAGAGAAAGTTGCTTTTGAGCTGTCTTTAATGTTTTAAAACTCGAGAACTTCTATTAATGTAAGGCTTCAGGGTTGAAGAACTGCTATGGCTTTACAAAATATCTCGTACATATACAGGGTTTTCACTATAATTTGACCCATTCAACTTTGTTACGAAAGAGAGATAAGGTGAAGTGGGGTAAATGTGATATAGTATTGATTAGTTCATAACACAAGTGTTATAAGTAACAGTTTGAATAAAGCTGAACATTCCAAAAAATGCAAGCATGATCACAATATAGTTCTCTATTGATTGTATTCTGGTTACTCTTTGAAATGTTTCTGAGAAATGTTGGGGGTAATTTAAAAAAAAAGATGCCGGTCAATCACAATTGCCCCAGAAATTGGGGTAAATGTGATAAAAGCTTTCAGATTCCTATGACTAAGTTACTTGGAAAGGATTGGGGTAAATGTATGAAAATCTTACATTATCGATACTTTGTTTTTACAAAAATAAAAATATTTCACTAATGAAAAATTGATGACCTTATTTCAGTCGACGCCAAAAATGTGAAATTAACTCAGCTTCTGAACAAAAAGGAAGTAAAAACAAATTAGGCAGAAACAAAATATATAAAATAAACGTTATATTTTAAATAAACTTATTTTTCATCATTAAGATAAATTATATCCGTCAAAAGACACTTCAAATATGAAAGAACCACGTCTATTCATATATCACAATTGCCTCAAATGCATCTGGTCACATTTACCCCAAAAAGCATTTCTGCGGGGCAAATGTGATATATACAAAAAGAAATCACCAGCGCAATTTATGAGTTAAAAGTATCTGAAAACACCTTATAAAAACTGTTAATAATAAGTCTGGAAATAATATAAAACGACTTAAATCATCAATTAAAAATTTACACCAAGTAAAGTAGAGACGTAAACCTACCTGAAATTTAAGGTTACGTTATGAGAATAATATTCACGTGCCTTACAACCCTACTGACAAGTAATTTCGTTCGTTCTAGTGTTTTGGTGGTTCGCTTGCAATTTTGAAAACGTGTTAGATAGATGGCAGCAGTATTAATGAATTTGATCTGAATATTAGTCCGTTATCACAATTGCCCCATTATCACATTTACCCCACTTCACCTTACAGAAAATGTTTCATACAAAAATTTCACGAAATCGACTGAGGTTTTAGAATATGAATTCATATAATGGAATATATGGCCAGAGTGGCCTACATATTGATGGCAACTTAATTTTTTCAAATGAAACACCCTGTATATTTTCCTATATTTGGCTAGCTCTTTTTCCCCTGATTTCGAATATGTAACATATGTTGGTATCTCTTTTATTCTGGGTACCACAGAGTTTCAAATTTCAAGAGCCACCTGGCTAGCTCTGTAATCATTTTTCAAGTGGCAGACTGCGTTTACTGAAAATGCCCATTTTTGGAGTTATGATAACGTCAATTGGAATATATACAGGTGAACAATATATTGAATGCAACTACATTCTTTCAAATGGGACACCCTGTCCTGTATAAATATTCTTCCAACTTTTGATAGGCTATTTCCTCCCCTGATCTCGAATATATGCGTATGTAGGTGGATCTCTACAATTTTTCCTTGTTTCAAAGTTTTGAAATGATGATACCGAATAACAAAATATGTGAAATACCTACGAAATTCTTTATATTCAAACAATTTACTTGAAAGTATTTTTTTAAAATGAATACTTAACTTACCCAAGAAAAAATAATAAACTATGGTAGTATGGTATGAGTAACATCAACTGAAGAAATTGCTAGAAATGACCACGTTCATTCAATACACATAGTTCATATCGTTATCTCGATATGTTCGGAAAGAACGGGCATTTTGAGTAATCGCAGCCTGCCACTTGAAAAGTGATTGCTGAGCTTGCCAGATGGTTCTTGAAATTTGAAACTCTGTGGTGCTCAGAATAAGGGAGATAGACCAACATTAGTTACATATTCGAAATTTGGAGAAAAAGAACTAGCCAAATATGAAAAAATATACAGGGTGTTCAATTTGAAAAAATTAAGTTGCCATCAATATGTTGGCCATCCCGTATATATTTCAGTTTGTGAAGTCATTAAAAAACCTCACTTTATTTCGTGAAACTTTTGTATGAAATATTGTTTTGTATTTCCTTTAGTAACAAAGTCAAAGGGGGGGGGCAAATTATAGTGAAAAACCCTGTAGGTACCTTCTTTTGAGCTGTCTCTAAAGTTTCAAACGCGAGAACTTATATCGAAGGATGGCTTCAGGGTTCATAGATGTTACAAAATATCTCGTATTCATACTATACAAATCAATTCATCTTCGGTTTCTAGTCCTGTTAACTGAATGTACCTGATGTATTTTTGTGACTGAGGACTGGGAATGAAAATCCTTTGTAAAATGCCGACAATTCGACCTTTATTCCTCGTTTTCTTCATATATAGAAACGAATCAAAACTGTGTGGATTTTTATTCCCAATCCTCTTAAATACAAAATAACGCTTATCAAACAATATAGCATGCGTATTCCCCAGTATCAGCAGAGAAAAATGTAAACACAATAAGTCCACACAAAAAATTATTTCTACAGCTATATCGACTCAGGCCATTTTTTGTGAATATTCACAAAGTTACAGAGTGTTTTTATGGAATTATGGAACTTACCGATAAAACTGAACGAAACATTCTCTTTCGGGAAAACAAACTGCAGGTTCATGTATGTTCGAATCCATGCATCATCTATTCTATGCTACAAAATTACCCACTTTCCCTGTTCAAATTCATGAAGGGGTTGCAATCCTCTTCAGCCGATTGAGAGTAGAAACACGCTTTGTACCCTAGATCATGCCCCAGATAGAAAATCGACCTGTTTGAGAGTTTCCACAAGTTCATAAGTTCTGATTCGTTGTTGAGTTATTGAGGGTGGACACTTTTGAATGAGACACCCTGTATATCAAGAATACAAACATACGAACTTTTCGTACTAATAGTCACAATCAACGATTAATAAAATTAATGGGGTTTCCTCTTGAGGGTTTTCCAATAAGAGGTGTTAATTTGATATTGAAAGAAAAATTCCATTTTCAATATAAATGATCGCATGTTCATTTCATTATAAAGAAGAAGCTACGCCGTTGATAGTGGAAAATACCATCAGGCAAATGACCACCACGGCCATGCTTATAGGACCATATCCTTTTAATGAAATTTTCCATAACCAAATCGTAAAGTGGCTGCCCTATGTCCTCGATAGCCTCACGAATTCCATCTTTGAGGTCTTGAATCGATGCTGGGATATTGGCGTAGACTTTATCTGTCACGTGGCCCCAATAGAAAGAAGTCTCAAGGTGTTAAATCACAAGATCTTGGTGGCCAATTGTGATCACCTCTTCGAGAGATAACACGGTCCGGAAACTTTTCCCACAAAAGATCAATGGTTTCTTTGCTTGTGTGGCACGTAGCGAAGCACTGAACTTTATAAGCCTTAAGACCCAAATCATTATGCCAAATACGGTGTAATGATGTTTGTGGAATGCCTAATGCGAAAGAACGACGAGGAATGGACAAACCTGGGTTTCCTTCAACAGTTTCGGCTACAGCCTGTATATGCAAGGTACTCTACAGACCCCCTATATAGCTGTACATTTCTATAGAGCAAGGTTAAAGATGGCGCACTTTTCATGGAACATCGACAACTTGATACGTGCTGTTCCAGAGTATCAACCAATAAATAAAAAGCGAAGTAAGTCTAACGACGAACGTGCTTCAAGACATACCAGCTTATCTAGAAAGTAACAGCGAGATTTCATTTCTTGAAACTCAACGGAAATTATTATGATTCATTTTATATTTCGGAAAAATTCGTACTTATTTATTTGCTTGGAATTTCGATTGCTCTTTTCGTTTGTTAAAATCTTCATTCGAAGGGGTGTCTACTCAAAAAATCATATAATAAAATCAAGGAATGGCCCTTTCAAGTAATTAAGAATATAGAATTTTTCCATGTGACATCGTGCATATTAATTTTTTAAATGTTTCATTAGAAGTTTTCAGGGAAGGAATTGTAATACGAATTTGAGATTTTGTATTTTCGTTTAAGTGTTCATGGATTCAATTTGTGAAATATTTTCAAGCGGAAGCTACTTCCGGTTATATAGGAAACGAATGTAAACTTCGTTATTTCAAATGTAACACGCTGTATATTTACGCATATTTGAATTCTTCGTTTAATTCTGCAATGAATTGATGTATAATGTACGCAACCACTCCACTACCATTCTAGAAAGTTCATAGCGTTTCTGACTCATTTCTGCACAACACACTTTTATTCTGTTGATGAGATCCTTCCAAGCCTGTAAGCAAATTAAAATCCAAAGGCGTAAGATCGGGGCTCTTTGGTGGCCATCTGACCGTATCTTCCAATCCATTGTGTCGCAATGTATTCACTAAATAGATCTAGACATTACGAATATTATGTGCTGGGCACTAACTAGACAGTTTATCTGGTTGACAGGTAAATTTCATCGAATATATCTGTCAAGTTGCTCTGGATTAATCTGACTAATTCTTCAGCATTAAAGTGATCGGTAAGTATAACTGGTTCGAAAAGTTCTCCTCTCATGACTGCCAACCTCTCATTAACTCATGTTGGAAATGAGAAACAATAGTCGCATGAGGGTTTTTTCTCGGCCATACATGATTGTTTCATAAATTAAATACAACTGATTTCCTTAAAGAGGCCTTAACATCCTATGGCCCCCACATCCCTGACTTATTCTGTTACCTCCTACAAAATGTAAATCTGGTCTCAGATAACAAATGAATGATTTCCATGAAATTACTCTAAGATTCAATCACAAAGAGCTTCAAAATAGAGTAAATTCAGGTTAGGAATTTTCAGACTTCTTCGTTGTTATCATGTTAGCCATGATATTATAGCGGAGAATGAGCGGCTAGCACAAAAGTTGATATGTTATTCGAAAGTACACAAAATGAGGTACTTTTTACCGAAAAGAAAACGTGTGCATAATTACTAATATTTCATCGAAAAAACCATTGGAAAAATAGAACTGATTTTGCTAATTTCATAATCGTGATGTTCTTCACCTTACCACGCCTGCAATAAGAGCAGTTTTCTGCATACAGACACTCTCATCTTGTAACAATTTATTACCCTTTACGAATATGTGGTCAAATTTGATGAGACTACAAGGAAAACCGAATAATGATCATTTTAGAGAAAAAACTCGAAATGTTCCGTGAAATCAAGAAATGTTGAATTGAAGAATAACCGTCAACATTTCGACCATGTGTTATAAACATTTTTTGTCGCAAATCACTTGTATAATCACCCCTTGAAGTTTGTTCACTTTAAAAGTAGACACCCTGTATAATCAACAGAAATAGGGAAAATATCCTCTAATACTCGTTACAGAAGCCATTTCCAACACTCATGCTATCGGTAGCTTTTGAATTCTACATTCGTGTTGTAATAGAATCCTATTCTGCATCTTGTTTTATCATATACTCTTCTGAAAATCACTGGACAAGCTCTGAATAGGAAAACTCTGTATTTCATTCTAATCAATAGTATATTACGCAACGAGCGTATAATGACAGCTATTATTCGCTAGGTGAAGTTTAGTCCACGAGCCGTGGCCCAAATCACCGAGTGAATAACATTTATTATACGCGAGCAGCATACTATACTTTATCCACGACTATTGAATATATTTCTTAAAAATTTTATCATTTGGCGACAAGAACCTTCTATGACAAGCTTGGAAAAAGTAAAGTTTTTGGAGTACTGGGTCTTTGTATATTTAGTAATAAAAAAAGCTTCAATTGATATAACGAAAGTAGCATTGGTCCTCGACTTTAGAATACTGAAGAAATACCAATTTAAAGAATATTATATCAAAGCTAAATCTATGAAGCATCCGACAGCAGTGAATTATAATCTCATTATTCCCTTGTGATTGATTGGTATTATTAAGGCCGAGCACAGAGACGTACAATGGACGGATTTTACAATAGTCGTGAATAAACAAACTTTGCTATCTAGTATTAAAATGAAATATCGATCATCGGCTCACAGTTGCATTTTTGATTAATATGTAAGGTGTATACACGTTTTATTGCTCTGCAGGGGCATGAAAGAATGAAAATGAAATAAAAGATGACAAAGAGAAATGTTCATAGTGCTTTTCCATGTCCTATGCTTCATATCCGTAACCGGATATCATCCCTTAGCAGGGCACTCCGTCATGGAAATGGTCATATTTGGGGTAACATGTGGGGAAACTCTGGATTGGACATATACCTGTATTTTTTTGTCTCGCGGTTTTCTCAGAAACTACGGAAAAAAACAACCTTCTGAAAAGGTTCATTATGAGGCAAAGAATTTTTATAAACATAATATCTGAATAGCTTCGAAAAAATGATTGCATGGTAATTGCGCATATGATTCTATAAAAAAATTAAGGAAAGCCCAGGGGGTGATTCTTGAATAATCTCGTGTTCGCGATTCGACAATTGTCGACCAACTTCCCTGCTAAGTTTGGTCGACATTCGTCGATTCGCGAACACGATATTTCAAGAATCGACCCCCTGAGCAGGAGTTTTTGAGCGCTCGTTCATTGGTGGAGCCATAAGACTATTAACCCGAAATTTTATATGGGACTTGAGATTGATACCAAATATATAAATACAGAATCTCAGCACAGTCGGAATTTTATTCTGGAAATTATTCAGAAAATGAAATGTGTAAAAAATTAATAATTTAAAAAGAATAAACTCTATGGTTCTGATGAGCGATCCCGAGTGCGATCCTTTTGAAATTTTGCATGAACATTCAGTATACCAGTCTTCATTCACAAAATGAATTTGACTCGAATCGGATATCCTGTTATGGAAATATGAAGATTTTTTTTTCAATATTCCGATTGAATTCTCTGTAGACTGTAGTTCTGTGTACACTATGGCACGAAATTTTGTATCAGGTACAGGGTGTCTGGTGAGGAATGGGACAACGTTTAGGTGGTGATGAGGGACGTCTCAAGGAGTGAGAAAATGCCATTTGAAATCATCTGAGGTACATGGTTCCTGATATACAGGGGTTTTAGAAAAAATTAGGAAATTTCAAATGACCATAATTCAGGAAATATGAGAGCTAATCCGATGATTTTTCGTATGAACAATGATAGAGTGAGTACGAATCTGTTTGAATGAAAAATTCGAAATAAAATCAGATCCGGACTCAGAAATTTTATTTTTTCTGAAATTAGGTAAAACACACCCTGTATGTGGTTTTCAATTTTTTTGACTTCATATTCTGAGAGAGCAGGAAAAATACATTCAAACCCAACTGTCATCTCGAATGGCACAAATTTTCCCTGCTTTCTATGACCCTTCGAATGTCAATCTTCCGAATTTCGCTCCTTACATATTATTTTCTCGACATTTCAAATGACCATAATTCAGGAAATATGAGAGCTAATCCGATGATTTTTCGTATGAACAATGATAAAGTGAGTACGAATCTGTTTGAACGAAAAATTCGAAATAAAATCAGATCCGGACTCAGAAATTTTAGTTCTTCTGAAATTAGGTAAAAACAACACCCTGTATGCGGTTTTCAATTTTTTCGACTTCAGATTCTGAGAGAGCAGGAAAAATACATTCAACTCAACTCTCATCCCGAATGGCACAAATTTTCCCTGCTTCCTTATGACCATTCGAATGTCAATATTCCGATTTTCGCTCGCTCCTACATATTATTTTCTCGACATTTCAGAAACATGAGATCTCAGATATTACTAATAAGGAAAAAAAGATCATAAACGAATCAAAATTTTTATAAAATTATCAAAAATGCGAAATTTGGAAAATTATAATTAATTCTTCAAATATTGTTCAAAATGAAAACCACCAACTTCTACACATTTATCTGCTCTTTTCATTAAGTTCAAAACTGTTGTTTGGTATTTCGTCACATGCGTCTATTATGCGCTGAATTAATTGTTTCCTTGTATTTATTTCTCGCCCGTACATCATAGTTTTAAGGTGTCCCCAAAGGAAATAATCTAACGGTGTCATGTCGGGGGACCGAGGTGGCCATGCTCTTGGACCACCACGTCCTATCCATCTATTTGGATAGACCTCGTTCAAATGATTTCTCACTAAAATTGAGAAATGTGGGGGTGCTCCATCATGCTGGAAGATAAGTCCTCTTTGATGAATATTCCCTAATAAATTAGGAAGAACATTCATAAGGAAATCTCTATAAATTTCTCCGGTGAGTCTTTCTTCGAAAAAATGAGGACTTATTAATTATTATCATAAACTGCGCACCACACATTAACACTGAAACGCCTCTGTGATTGTCTTTGTACGACAGCGAAAATCGGAAGATTGACATTCGAAGGGTCATAGAAAGCAGGGAATATTTGTGCAATTCGGGATGACAGTTGAGTTCGAAAGTATTTTTCCTGCTCTCTCAGAATCTGAAGTCAAAAAATTGAAAACCGCGTACAGGGTGTTGCTTTTACCTAATTTCAGAAAAACTGAAATTTCTGAGTCCGGATCTGATTTTATTTCGAATTTTTCGTTCAAACAGATTTGTACTAACTCTATCATTGTTCATACGAAAAATCATCGGATTAGCTCTCATATTTCCTGAATTGTGGTCATTTGAAATGTCGAGAAAATAATATGTAAGGAGCGAAAATCGGAAGATTGACATTCGAAGGGTCATAGAAAGCAGGGAAAATTTGTGCCATTCGGGATGACAGTTGAGTTCGAAAGTATTTTTCCTGCTCTCTCAGAATCTGAAGTCAAAAAAATTGAAAACCACATACAGGGTGTTGTTTTTACCTAATTTCAGAAAAACTGAAATTTCTGAGTCCGGATCTGATTTTATTTCGAATTTTTCGTTCAAACAGATTCGTACTCACTCTATCATTGTTCATACGAAAAATCATCGGATTAGCTCTCATATTTCCTGAATTATGGCCATTTGAAATTTCCTAATTTTTTCGAAAACCCCCTGTATATCAGGAACCATGTACCTCAGATGATTTCAAATGGCATTTTCTCACTCCTTGAGACATCCCTCATCACCACCTAAACGTTGTCCCATTCCTCACCAGACACCCTGTATATTATAAGCATATTGAATGTGGCTGCAACATTTCATTTCGATTGTTTTCATTTTGTCTGAGATAATGAGGAACAAAAATTTTGAATTGGCATATTTTATGAAACACCCTGTACGATTTAGCTGGTAAAAAAACTGAACCTAGGCATTTGGGGTCCGAAATCACCAAGAAAATTTCAAGTCTCTAGGACAATCCCTTTGAAAGTTATTGTGCTAACGGACCTATCAACAGAATTCAGTTTGACCACGAATTCTTCCTCAGGAAGTCAAACTCTATCGTTTGATAACATTTTCGGCTGAAAATTATGAAAATAAAAGATATTTGGAGGACACGCTATAGCATCTGTTTGAGTAGAAAGCGCTCAAAAAGAATAGGATAAATTGCTTTTGAAATTAAAAATTGACAGAGGCGAGGATTTAACAATTCTTTCTACAAGAATTATTGATAAGTTATTTTACTTTTTTGGCACGCTTTTTATAGAAGGAAGTGGTCAATAGGTCGTTTGTAGAAAATTGATTTGCCTATGAAATGAGGTTTCAGTCATTCTATTCGGATGAACAGGGAGCGATTTATTTTCAAAGAAAGATGAAAAATAGTTTTTATTATATGTATTAGATTTTAGTTCGAGGTTTATAAAAACCAAGAGCTAAAATCTAATATTTTTCCCATGTATATACACTATTTTTTTCTGTGACAGGAAAATGACCATTTAATAGTGGAAGAAATATAACTTTTCACGAAATTACTTTTTTGCCCATGGGAAAGAAATGAGTACTTATTACCCGGATACATAGACATTAGACACTGACTTTTTTGACAGGGAAAAAAGTAATTTCGTAACCATATTTTTCTCCAACCATCAAAAAATGTTGACATTTTTGTACTATTTTCAGGTGCAAAAGTCATAAATTCCCATACCGTACAAAAATCTGCTCGTTGCTTAGCAATACTTTTAATCCTAGGATTAAAAACGCTACTTTTAATCCTTGGATTAAAAGTAATTGCATTTGACGTCTACTTGACAATCAATATTCACCAACAATACCAGATTTCCCGGACTACCGACTTGCTGTCGCCAAATTTATTTCAATTTTGGCTTGGTTGGAGAAAAAATAGTATATACTATACGGACTAAAAGTGCCTATTTTTACTCGCAATTTTGCATTCGCTCGGCTCCACCTCGCACTGCAAATATTGCTAGTAGAAAAAATAAGCACTTTTAATCCTTATAATATAATATACTATTTGTGACCTGTCAAGAGATATAAAATGTCACATTTTTTTCCCGTCACAGAAAGAATATTTTTTCTCCAACCATCAAAAAATGTTGACATTTTTGTACTATTTTCAGGTGCAAAAGTCATACATTTCCTTACCGTAAAAATTCACTCGTTACTTAGCAACACTTTTAATCCTAGGATTAAAAACGCTACTTTTAATCCTTGGATTAAAAGTAATTGCATTTGACGTCTACTTGACAATCACTGTCATTAGTATGTGTTCAAATTTATAACCAATTATTAACGATTTTGACTAAACCCAATTTTATTGTAATTTTGACTTGGTTGGAGAAAAAATAGTATATATGTATTATTCGGACTAAAAGTGCCTATTTTAACTCGCAATTTTGCATTCGCTCGGCTGCGCCTCGCAACTGCAAATATTGCTCGTGAAAAAATATGCACTTTTAATCCTTATAATATAATATACTATTTCCATCTGCTGCCAAGGTAATCCGAAAAATTTTGAAAGTAGAAAGTGGTCAATGGAGTGTTTGTAGAAAATTAATTTACCTATAAAATGATATATCATTCATTCTGATCGTATGACTAGGGAGCGGTTCATTTTCATGAAAAAATGTTATTTTCTTTATAATTGCAAGATTTATTAGAAGAAAAACTATGGGTTATAGAAAGAAGTGGTCACCAGGGCGTTCGTAGAAAATGGATTCACCTTTAAAATGAGGTATAATAGGTTTTTTTCCATCTGCTGCCAAGTTAATTCGAAAAATTCAGAAAACTGTAGGTTATAGAAGAAAGTGGTCAACAGATTGTAGAGAATTGAAATTTCCATAATTTGAGGTATCATTTATTCTGATCGGATGAACAGGGAGCGATTTATTTTTATTGAAAAATATGCTTTCAAGTTTATTCGGAAACATTTCATAATGATAGGTTGAAAAATATTGATTCACCTATAAAATGAGGTATCAGTCATTTTGTTCGGATGAACAGAAAGCAATTTATTTACAATGAATGTTGAAAAAATGTATTTCTCCATCTGCTGCCATCGAACCCTAACTCTCGAACAATTCTGTCTCTGCTCATCTCTTCTTCCATGTCTCTTAATATGACATATTGGATCGTCCTCATTATTGATGACAGGTAGTTTCAACATCGGAGATTCACCTATTTCTAATCCATAGACAAACTAAAAAATTAGATGAGCCCCTCCTATATTCCGCGCCATCTATCGGATTAGGACACTAATACACGAAAAACTTTTTTTCAATTTGATAGTTAGATGTCGTTGCATTCATGGAAAGCCTATCGAGAAAATAGTAAGTATGAAAATGATTATTATCAAAAACCTTTGAATTGTCAAATCACACAAGAAGTGGTTTGACACGTTCTTTTTGAAATATAATAAATTTCGATATGCCTGCAAGAGTGAAGACGTGCTGTGTTATTGGATGTGAAAATCGAGATGCAAGAAGGTAATTATGAAATATATATTATATATATTCTGTTACCTATAAGAATTAAGGTTTTTAAGAAAGTTTTTCATGTATTGAATAAGTTTAGTAGGTAAATACTCATATTTGTATTATTGTATTATTGAATTCATTATTGTTAGTTTTTGAGAATGTTTTCAATGCAATTATTAGTTTATTGATTAGATATTTATTAAATAAATCTGTATTTTCAATTGGTGATATTTCAGTTAATAAATTTTTATTCTATCCAGAATTTGATTATCGATCCTCATTTCTCGATTCCAAAAGAAAATCAGATGAAAGTTCGTTGCAGGTATTATTTTCATGAAAATAATTTCCTCACTCATCGATAACTTGCACAAATCCATTTCTGATTTCCTTTTGGAAATTGAATTTCAAAAAACTTTTTGCCTCTTGTATATGGGAGTACCTACCTATTCAAAATGTGCACTACAGAATTCTTTTTGCGGCAGCTTTACGATACAGATTCCTTTTTCAATTGAGCTTTTTTCACGAATTAGTAATATTCTACAAAAAAGATGGCTTGAAGCTTGTTCTACTAGTGTCTCTCATTATTCTCCGTTAGTTAGTCTATGTTTCTAATCTACATAATATGATGACTATAAACTACTCGTACTTTGTTGTCAATGTGTTGTAATACCCTTTCTTAATTGAATTGATATTGGTATAATTGTTAATTTAGGGTACGGATTACACCACAAGAGTTTCATCAAGTGTCCCATAGGGGAGAGAAAGCATGCGTGCAGGGTTGCCAATGGGGCTGCAAACCCCACAAAATCCTACCCTTTCCATACCGGGTGATTTCTTTTATAGATATTTTCGTTGTTCACCGCAACAATAACTTTTTAAATAGGTCATAAAACGTTTTACTGAAAGCTAGAGTCATCTAATAACTTTCAGTTCTAGCACCTCACACCCTTCCACATGCAGAATATCCCCATATGGTCCTCAGGTACCCCTTCCAGAATGCAATTAATAGAAGGACGTCGTGGTAGTCGTGCTTCTGGCAGAGATTACTGTCCCTCACTTTCTGGGTCATCTTCTGTATTCACCTCAAGAGATGAATAAAAATGGTAAAAAGAAATGTTCAACACCAGCTAGCTGAAAAAGATCCTTCACCTTCCATACGGAGTGATTATCTGTATACTCTCAAGGGACTAATTAATACTTCAATCCGTTTGGAAGGTGGCAGCTAGGGATAGGCATAGAAGGCCTGTGGCTTAATAACTTCCTATACAAGCAGATGAAGGTGAATTATTGTCATTATTGACGATAAAAGGTTCAAAATTATGTCCCATCACCCATACAAGAAACGAAACTGACGAATTTATCAACTGATACCTATTGAAAACGACGACGTGAAAGAGAATCAAACAGGTTTGTTCCAAAAGAATGACATAATATGTTCAACGATGATATATTGCCTATAGTCCGTTCACGAAAGGTTGAGCACAGTAGGCGTTTCTTCATTTATCTGAAGTTGGCAGTATTTGCTGTCATAACGTAAAATAAAGTCAACGTTGCCGAATGTACCCGGCCTCGTCCGACGAGCTTGCGAGTTATCAGACAACTCTATGCAATATTGACAACATTGCGTATCAATCTGACAAGAAAATAAAGAACATAACCTAAAATTTCAATATACCCGGGGAATATGCCAAATTTCCATGGCCAACCGACTGCTCAACCTTTTGTGAATGGACTATATGTAGTTTTTGTTCTTGCTTATTGCTTCGTTTCATCCCATTGTTTACTACAAGAATGACTTTCCATTGAGCTTATAAACATTTGTCTGGTAGCCAGAGTCATCTCACACCTCTCAATCTCATCACCAGATACCTTTCCACATGCAAAATATCCTCATATGGTCCATAAGTACCCATTATCATCGCTACTCTCTTCCAGACTGCAATTAACAGAAGGGGTTGAATAAATAGATCGGAAAGGAGAGTTTCAACAAGTGGCCTATGGGGGAGAGATGGCAAACGTGCAGTTTCGCAATTGGCCAGCTAACTACACAAAATCCTTTTTTATTCTTGTTGCTCACCGCAACAATGAATTTCCATCGAGCATATAAAACATTTTCTGGCAGCCAGAGTCATTTCATACCCTTCAATTTTTGTCCTTTTACGTAAAAAACATCCCCATATGGTCCTCAGGTACCCCTTCCAGACTGCAATTAATAGAAGGACATCGTGGCAGTCGAGTTTCTGGCAGATATTACTCTCCCTCACTTTCTGGGTCAGGACAATCTTCTGGATTCACCTCGAGGGATGAATAAATAGAGTGGAAAGGAGAGTTTCAACAAGTGGCCCATGGGGGAGAGATGGCATGCGTGCAGGGTCGCCAATGGGGCGCTAGTTTAACAAGATCGTTCACCTTCCATACGGAGTGTGTATATTCTAAAGGGTTAGGCATAGAAGGCCAAACTTTCCATCCACTATGGAATATTTATTCTCACAAGTCCTACTAGAGTCACAAAAGAAGATGAAGGTGAATTATCGTCATTGTTGATGATAAAAGGTTCAAAATTATGTCACATCACCCATACAAGAATCGAAACCGACGATATTATCAAATGATAGCTATTGAAAACGACGACGTAAAAGAGGATCAAATAGGTTCGTTCCAAAAGAAAGACATATGTTCAACGATGATATATCACATATGCAGCTTTTGTTCTTGCTTATTGGTTCATTTTATCCCACTACAAAAATGACGTTTCATTGAGCTTATAAACCATTTTCTGGCAGCCAGAGTCATATTACAACCTCTCAATCTCTTTACCAGACAACCTTCCACGTGCAAAACATTCCCATTTGGTCCACAGGTACCCATTATCATCCCCAATCTCTTCCAGACTGCAATTAACTGAAGGACGTCGTGCATTCATCTCAAGGGATGAATAAATAGAGTGAAAAAGAGAGTTTCAACAAGTGGTCTATGGGGGAGAGTTTGCATGCGTGCAGGGTCGCTCTGAGGCTGCAAACCCTACAAATTCCTACCCTTCTATACCGATTGATTCCTTGTATAGATATATTCGATGAGTGCCGCAACAATAACTTTTTAGAGAGGTCATAAAACGTTTTACTGGAAGCCAAAATAATCTAATAACTTTCAGTTCTGGCACCAGACACCTATCCACATGCAAAATATCCCCATATGGTCCTCAGGTAACCCTTCCAGAATCCTATTAATAGAAGGACATCGTGGCAGTCGTGCTTCCGACGGAGATTACTCTCCTTCACTTTTTAAGTCAGGACAATCTTCTGGATTCACCTCAAGGGATGATTAAATAGAGTGAAAAGGGGAGTTTCAACAAGTGGCCAATGGAGAAGAGATGGCAAACGTGTAGTTCAGCCATTGGGCAGCTAACTACAAATAATCGTTTTGTATTCTCGTTTCTCACCGCAACAATGATATTCCATCGATCATATAAATCATTTTCTGGCAGCCACCCTAACATCCGACCTAAGAACACTGGGAGCCTACTTTCGCAAGTGGAGACTGAAACCCAACCCCACAAAGACAGAAACGTCCTGCTTCCACCTGAACAACAATCGCGCAGATAAGGAACTACAGGTCTACTTCGAAGACAACCTACTCCACCACACCCGCATCCAAAATACCTCGGAATTATCCTCGACAGAACGCTAACCTATAGGAAACATCTAGAAAACACTGCTGCTACCTACACAAGCTTTGTGGAACTTCATGGGGATCTACTGCCGACACCTACGTATCTCGGCAATCGGATTAGTCTACTCAGCTGCAGAATATGGCGCCCCGGTCTGGCTTAACAGCGCACGCACGCACAATGTTGACGTACAGCTAAACGCAACAATGAGGACCATTAGCGGCACACTAAAATCGACCCCCACCTCATGGCTACCTGTTCTGAGCCACATACCACCGCCAGACCTCCGACGCAAATCTGCTCTAGTCTGAGAATTTAAAAGAATTCAAGACAACCTCCAGCTGCCCATACACCAAGACCTAGCCGACCTAGCCAGAAGAAGACTGCGCTCCAGAAGACCTTCTATGAGAACTGCAAGGATTTGGGGACATCCGATTTCAAACTTACGGACTTCTGGGAACAGGAATGGAGAGATGCCTGCCCAATCCAATGCCAGAATCTTCCATGTATAAAACAAAAGCCACCTGCTTACGAACAGCCCCGCAAAATATGGACATCCATCAACAGAATACGTACCGGACACGGAAGGTGCGCAGACTCGCTCTACAGGTGGAACAAAACACCAACTGCAAGATGTGACTGCGGGGTGGCCAGACAAACTGTTCATCACATCATCACCGAATGCCAGAACAGGGCCTACACAGGTGACTTCAATGATTTCCTGATGGCGACAACGGAGCGATTGATTATATTCGCCAACTAGATCTTAGCCTATGACTCATTCTTGTTTATTATAAATGTGTTGTTATGCCATACGATAAATAAATAATCTGGCAGCCAGAGTCATTTTATAACTTTAAGTTTTTTCCTTTCTTGTGAAAAACATCCTCATATGGTCCTCAGGTACCCCTTCCAGACTGCAATTAACAGAAGGACATCGTGGCAGAGATTACTGTCCCTCACTTTCTGGGTCAGGACAATCTTCTGGATTCACCTCGAGGGATGAATAAATAGAGTGGAAAGGAGAGTTTCAACAAGTGGCCCATGGGGGAGAGATGGCATGCGTGCAGGGTCGCCAATGGGGCGCACGGTATCCGCTCGCGGGGGATGCCTCGGCCGGCGGAGAACAGATGCTTTCAGTCAGCGCGTGGTGGTCGGCTGTGTGCGCAATCGCGCCTTCTTCAGCATTCAAGAGCGACGAGCTGGTGACGCGAGTCCGAGGTGACCGGCGGGCGCGACGAGGCGGCGGGCGACCTGGCAAGCCGTCAGCCATGGACCACTAGATCTGCACTGTTCAACGCCGGCTCTGCTGCCCATTCGGATACATGTGAGTAACCACTTGTTTGATTGTTTGGGTTCTTGTCTCTTATTGTTGTTGCTTTGTTGGTTTCTTTTAGCTTTCACTTTGTTATCGGAGTTTTAGTTTTATTTTTTTTTCCGGAAATATGAAAGACTGATTCGGGATTTTTTTTCTGATTAGGATGAAACTCCTTAAGTCAATTTGATCGAATTCTTTTCGATCCTGAGGTGTATGGAAAGTTAAAATTACTTTATTCACGATTCTCTTGCATCGAGGACTTTGACTTCGAAAGATATCTTCATGAACACTCGACTTCAACTCGATCGGAATACTATAGTTCTGGAGATCTTCAAAAGTTTTCATGAAAGTTGGAGGGACTTTTTTACGGAATTGTTGCGTCTAGGACTTTAATTTCGAAAGATATCTTCATCTTGACATACTCAACATTATATTCATTATTTCTTATTCATTCTTTTTCGTGAATATAAAGGATTGATTCCTGATTTCTCTTGGAGGTTTTTTGAAATTCCTGAATTCAATTCGATCGAATTCTGTTGTTCCTGATATATTTGAAAAGTTGGAATTACAGTGGAACTTCCCTAAAGCGGTAAATCCGCAAAAAAATTAGTTAATAAAAATGTCGTTATACAGAAAATTTGTTTCTATAGTCGGCAATGTCGCAGTCGCACTGATAAATTTAAGTTTTTCATTCAAAACTAAGCACTTCCTCTTAGACATTTTCGCACAACTTTCACACTAGAGTAATGGTTGGATTGAAACCAAACAGCCAGGAGTGTATATAAAACTGTTTCAGAAGGATCTCTCTGCCCGCCGTATGATTTAGGTTAAAGTCGGGATTTATTACGTACAACCGGAAAGAACCCACCCTTGTACATTCTTACCAATAATCATTCAAAGAGTGATGTTCTTTGAATATTTCGTTATAGAGAGAATTTATTTCGTTTTAGAGGGTGTTTTCAACATGGAATTTGCATTCAAGGTGCAATGTCTTGTACGAAATTCGTTATACAGAGAAATTCGTCTTACAAACGTTCGTTATAGGGAAGTTCCACTGTATAATAATTTTTGATTGATTCTAAAGGGTGTTTCGAATTGAGCGGTTTTTTAGAACGTCTGTAGACTCTGCCAAAAAAAATCCATTAATCACAAGTGATAAAATGAGATATAGGTAATTCACTGCTGTCAGATGCTTTGATATAATATTCTTGAAATTGGTATTTATTCAGTATTCTACTACAACTAACAAATATGGGTATATCTTGTGAATCGAGGGCCAAAGCTTCTTTTATTATATCAATTAAAGCATTTTTTTATTACTAAATATACAATGAACAGTTCTCCGAAAAGTTTTCATGTATCAACCTGACTTTTTTCACGCTTATCATAGAAGGGTCTTGTCGCGGTCACCAAATGTTGAAATCTTCAATAAGTATATGCAGTAGTCGTGGATAAAGTATAGTATGTTACTTGCGTATAATGGCTATTATTCGCTCGTTGCATAATATCCTATTATTTGTCAAACTGTCATGCCAGGATTTTTAATTGTGAAAGATATCTTCATTTTAACATACAGGATCTTGATTTGTGAGTACTTTTGATTTGACTCGTCCGAACATTTGAATTTTACTCGATCAGAGCACTTTTTCTTGAAATGCGGGATCTCAATTTGTGAGTATGTACTTCTGATTTGACTCATCCGAACATTTGAATTTTACTCGATCAGAGCACTTTTTCTTGAAATGCGGGATCTCAATTTGTGAATATGTACTTCTGATTTGACTCATCTGGACATTTGAATTTTACTCGATAGGAGCACTACATTTATCTCTTCTGAATATGATAGTTTGAACGACAATATTCACGAAACTGTTTCGTCTGGGACTCAAATTTCGAAAGATATCTCTATCTTGACATACCAGGAACTTAATTTAATTTACTATACTTTATCCACGACTACTGAAAATTTTAGTTTTTAACAATTGGCGGCCATTATACAGGGTGTTCTAATTTGTTTCCGACAAACTGAAGTGGGTGATAGATTACATCATTTCAAGCAAAAAAGTTCCTATGAACATGGGTCCGGAAATGCTTCGTTTCCGAGATACAGGGTGTTAAATTTGAAAAAATAATTATAGTTAACTGAGTTAATAGCTTATCAACAAATACAGGAAAATGGTATTGGTTACCAAAGGCCCGGACGAAGAATACAAAGAAGAAATCATCTACAGAGAAATAGGATTTTAGAGACCTTCGAAGAAAATAAAAAACTCAGTATTCGTAAAGCATCCCAACAACTCAATATTTCAGGAAACAGAATATTCAGAATGGGAATAATTTTCGGAGAAGTTTTGGGACCCTTTGGCTTTAAATGCATTTTTCTCTGAAACGATTGCTCCTAGCGACTTCGATGAGGTATACCCTTTTTAAGTAAAAAGTATGAGAGAATCGATTTTTTTAATTCCAAAACGGTGTACAGGGTAGCACAAAGAAGTTGCAACGGTTTACATGGGTTGAAAGAGTTGCCGGTGGCGCCCTCAAGAAAATACAACTAAATCGACCACAATTTTGAATTTATCGTCCCAAAAAACCCCTGTATACGAAATTTCATGAAAGGATTTCGAAGCAGTCAAAACATATTAAAGGAAACGCGAATTATTTTTTCAACTTTAACACCCTGTATCTCGGAAACAAAGCATTTCCGGACCCATGTTTATTGGAACTTTTTTGCTTAAAATGATGTGATCTATCACCCATTTCAGTTTGTCGAAAACAAATCAGAACACCCTGTATGTCCCTTCTATTACTAGTGTGGAAAAAGTCAAGTTCACATATTAGTATATTATGCAACTAGCGTATAATGAGAGCTATTATTCACGAAGTGAAGTTTAGGCTACGAGCCGTAGGCGAGAGGCCTAAATCACCGAATGAATAACAAAAATTATATCCAAGTATCATACTTTACTATATCCACGATTTCTGAATATATTTCTCAAAAATTTCAACTTTTGGCGACCGTGACAAGATCTCTTATTACAAGCACGGAAAAAAGCAAGTTGACACAAGAGAAATTTTTGATGTGCTCGTTATTATATGTTTTGTAATGAAAATGGCCTTAATTGATGTGATAATAGTATATTATGCAGCGAGCGGATAATAATAGTCATTATACGCGAGTAGCATACTATACTTTATCCACGACTATTGAATATATTTCTTGAAGATTTCAATATTTGGCGACCGCGACAAGAGCCTTCTATGACAAGCGTGGAAAAAGTCAAGTTGACAAATGAGAAATTTTTGGAGAACAGGGGCCTATTGCACCAAATACTTTGCAACTTTTCACTTTTCAAATGAACTACAATGCACGAAACGCATTCATAATTGAAAAGTGCAATGTGAAAAGTCAAGTTCAAAGTGAGAATCACTTCGCAGAAATTAAAAATTGGGAGAAATATTGTGCAATATAATCAATTTTCACTTTTGAAATTCGTCAGAATGCAAAGTGCAAAGTGAAAAGTTGGAAAGTATTTTGGTGCAATAGGCCCCTGTCATTGTATATTTTTTTAAAAAATTGCAATAATTGATATCTATAATAAAAGTAGATTTGGCCCTCGATTGACAAGATATAGTTGGATTACTTTAGAATACTGAAGAAATACCAATTTGAAGAATATGGATATAATTTTTATTATTATTTTATTACAAAGACGTAAAATGGCTAGGTTATACAGGGTGTAACTAAATAAGAGTAAAATATTTAAGGAGGTGATTCCTCATCGAAAAAAAGATAGGATCTTTCATATAAAGAAACTTCATTGGAGCATCCCTTGTTAAGATACAGCCCCTCAAAGGGAGTACATAAAATTTGTATAACAATTTTTTTCACAAGCACCAAAGAAGTTACAATATTGAAATTAACTTGACGTTTCCTACTAGCAAAAAGACACTTATCCAGTTATTTATTTGGTTTAACCCATGGTTGTAAGGATGGGAAACGCAACCCCTAAAGTTTATTTCCAATGTAACTTTTTGTCTTATTATTTGTTTACCATTCAAAAATTTATTTCCGATAGCCTGTTTCATTCTGAACAAAAAATGTCTATTGAGTTTTTTGCCCAAAATGAACTAGTTCGCAGTAAAAAATTATTTTACGAACAAATACAGAGATAGATCGTCATAAACTGACAGCGTTATACCAATTTAATTGTGTTTATCGCTAAAAGTGTCCTACTAGATAGATTAGTTTCGCATTTATGACGATCTATCTCTGTAGTTGTTCGTAAAATAATTTTTTACTGCGAACTGGTTTATTTTGGGCAAAAAACTCAAGAGACATTTTTTGTTTAGAATGAAACAGGCTATCGGAAATAAATTTTTAAATGGCAAACAAATAATTAGACAAAAAGTTACATTGGAAATAAACTTTAGGGGTTGCGTTTCCCACCCTTACAACCATGGGGTAAACCAAATAAATAACTGGATAAGTGTCTTTTTGCTAGTAGGAAACGTCAGGTTAATTTCAATATTGTAACTTTTTTGGTGCTTGTGAAAAAAATTGTTATACAAATTTTATGTACTCCCTTTGAGGGGCTGTATCTTAACAAGGGATGCTCCAATGAAGTTTCTTTGTATGAAAGATCCTATCTTTTTTTCGATGAGGAATCACCTCCTTAAATATTTTACACTTATTTAGTTACACCCTGTATAGTAGTCGTGGATGAAAGTAATTTTTTGAATGATAACTCATTATTCACAGGTGAATAATTATTATAATTATTATGGCCGAGCAAACAGATGTATAATGGGTACGAGTATGTTTGCAAAGCTGTTACTTCTGGGACTTTAATTTCTAAAGATAATATCATCTTGACATGCCGGGAACTCAATTTGTGAATACTATTAAATAGTATCATCTGAACTCTTGAATTTACCTCGATTAGAATACTATAGTTCTGAAGATCTTCAGAAAGCTTACATGAAAGTTAAAGAAATGATTATTATGGACCTTTTCCCTCTAAACCTTATATATCGAAATGAACCTTCGTCTAGACTATCTTTTGCATCGTTTCTCCTGAAAAATTCTTTCTTGATCTGGGATCGAACCAGTAACTTTTCTTTTACTAATCCGACGTTCTTTCTACTGAGCCAACTGCACCACTAAAAGAATAAAAATAACGAACATCAGGCAATATTTTTCATTCTCCTGGATTTCCTACTGTCCTCCACGCACAATCAATAAATCTGAACCTAACCGAATCTGTAAATACTTGAGATCTCCCCTTCCTACATTGGAAATACTCGAGGAATTTCTCTTTGCATCGTTCAGAAACACACGATGATCAAATATTTTTCTTCGCTTGTAACAGTGGCGCGTAAGGTGAGAGGTTCACTCAGAGTTAAAAGTAAACCTAGAGATGCCTTCACGCCTTTGTTATGCAGCCAAGTAGAATCTGTTTATGCACGCGAACAATATTCCGGCGTTGCGAACTCGTGCCGTATGTTTATTCCGCAGTGGGATAACACTCTGAATTCTTGCGAACTTCGAACAAATAAGGCCCCTTCAGCAGGGGCTACGTTCAGCCGCTTGTAAGACAATCATTTTATTGTCGAGATCCCTGAGTAATTTGGAGCTTATACGTGGAGAATATATTAAATAAATTGGCGTTTATGAGCATTACATTCACTTGGTTCTGAAAAAGAAGAGGTTTTATAAGTAGTCGTTTGTTTAGGAAGAGATAATTCACGGTACTAGCACTTCCGCCATTTTGCAACATTGTACTTTCGTCTGTTTTTCATATTTATGCAGATGATTTCAAGAATTTAAAGCTGATCCAAAAATGAAACAAAAAAAATCTCTTGAATACACTATTATGAGATTCAGGATGCTGAATCAAAAAAAAATTGTTTTTTCCAAATATCTTCTGAACGTTTCGTCGCACAGAAAACAGTTACCGTGAGCATTTTCTAATCATGAACTACGATTTCTGAGGGTTTTTTATTAAGTCCTAGTTCGTGAAGGTTTTGTGGGTGTTTGTTCCCCCAAGTTATACGCTTATGGAAAAAGTAGGTACGGTTTTTGAGACGCCCATTTTCTAATCGAGATCCGTGAGAAATCTGAAAATTATTCGTGCGAAATATCTTAAATAAATTGATGTTTTTGAGCATTACAGTCACTTGGTTATAAATGAAAAGTGAGATTTCACAAGCGCTCATTCTTTTCAGACAAGCAGTTTGGCGACACTGTCGTCTTCGCCATTTTGCAAAATTTTCAATTTGTCTCGTTTTTATAATTTTTTAGCTGGATTGCGGGAATTTTCAGCTCCTTCAGAAATGCAAACGGAACATTCTAATAATTTACCGTATAAATGACACCGTGCTCGATATGCAGGATGTTTGAATTGAATAAAACTCGTAAATCGAGAATATCTCTGCAAACTTTCGTCGGACAGAAAGTAACTTTCGTGGGCATTTTTAAATCATAATGAGCTATGTCTATTGTGGATTTTTTCTCTCAAGTACAAATTTGTGAACTTTGGAAAATGTTTAAAAGGGTTTTTGGCCTTCCAACTTTTACGATTATGAAGAAAAAGTTCGTGTCCGGTTCGAACCAACAATTCCTTCTACACAAAATAGGTTCTTCTGGTCATACGCTCTAGACTCGACCATTTTCGAGAATAATAAAATTTTGCGTTGAAAACCATAGTATACAGGGTGTCCCAAAACTCGACGTCAACCCGGAACCGGGTAAAAGGGCCAGTTATTCTGGTTGTCAGAAAAATATAAAAAAAAATCTAACTTGCATGATTTCAAAATTATAGGCATTTAAAAAAACACGCGAAATTTCACACCCTGTGACAGTCTTTTCACTCCCGTTGCCACAAATATTAACTTTTTCCAACTTTCTTTTTTGCTGTGTAACCTTGAATAATGCTTGTCTAAACTGTAATCAAAATTTTTATGCCAGCTGCTCTAGGTTTCATAAAAATAGGACTTATTTCGCAGAAGAAATTTCAAAATAAAAAATTGCCTAGTTTTAGCTAACTGTATTGAAAAAAAAATGTACTACGCAAGTTTGGCAGTTATGTCAAAAGTTGGCGCATTTAGTGGGGATTCCAAATTGGTAGAATACTTGGTAAATTTTAACTGCTACGTGGACAAAAATTTTTTTTTGTGAAAACCCCAGTTTTGAACAAAATTTTCTTACTTGATTAAAAATATTTTAATGGGCGTGAGGTTTTCCAAAGAGTCGTGAATTGAAGCTTGAGATGAAGAAGTCATTCTAAGAAGTGTATAAGCGAGAAAGGTATTGACGCCTAAGTGACTGAGACGATTCGAAGTTAACATGTGGACAGGAATTTTGAATGGTCAAATAATTGGTCCTTTTGAGCTGTCTGATGCGTTGAATGGCGTGGTCTACTTAGGCTTTTTACAGAACAGAACAGATCATCAAGAATCGAGATATTCTCGAACGAAGCGCGCTGGGCACCCATCGTGCTGTAGCCATATTTCTCTGTAGATGTTTAATGGCACGTTTTCTAGTAAATTGGTAGATGGTTCTGTAGAAAGCCTAAGTAGACCACGCCATTCAACGCATCAGACAGCTCAAAAGGACCAATTATTTGACCATTCAAAATTCCTGTCCACATGTTAACTTCAAATCGCCTCAGTCACATAGGCGTCAATACCTTTCTCGCTTACACTTCTTAGAATGACTTCTTCATCTCAAGCTTCAATTTACGACTCTTTGGAAAACATCACGCCCATTAGAATATTTTTAATCAAGTAAGAAAATTTCGTTCAAAACTGGGGTTTTCACAAAAAAAAATTTTTGTCCAAGATAGCAGTTACAATTTACCAAGTATCATACCATTTTTGAATCCTCACTAAATGCTCCAACTTTTGACATAACTTGTCAAACTTGCGTAGTACAATTTTTTTCAATACAGTTAGCTAAAATAGGCAATTTTTTATTTTGAAATTTCTTCTGCGGAATAAGTCCTATTTTTATGAAACCTAGAGCAGCTGGTATAAACATTCTGATTACAGTTTAGACAAGCATTATTCAGGGTTACACAGCAAAAAAAAAGTTGGAAAAAGTTAATATTTGTGAAAAGACTGTCACAGGATGTGAAATTTCGCGTGTTTTTTTAAATGCCTATAATTTTAAAATCATGCAAGTTGGACTTTTTTTTATATTTTTCTGACAACCAGAATAACTTGCCCTTTTACCCGGTTCCGGGTTGACGTCGAGTTTTGGGACACCCTGTATATGTTCTCTTTCAGTGAAAAGTTTAAAAAAATAATTTCGGAAATATGACCATGTTTCCAACATTAAAATTGATTTTCTCCATAACGGTCGACTTTGGAGCGTACGGCTAGGAGTACCAAATAGGGGTTTATACGTTGGCAATATCTTAGATAAATTGGTGTTTATGAGCATTACATTCACTCTGTTATAAATGAAAATTGATGTTTCATGAGTTTGATGAGTTTGAGAACAAATTGAATTGCGACAATTGCGCATTCGCCATTTTGCAATTGTCATTTCCTCTATATAAGTACAGTCTTTCTTAATATATGCGCAGGACTTCTGGATGTTATAACTCGTCCAAAGATATGAACGAAATATTCTATCAACAAACCCTCTAGAAAACAGGGTATTGTTTGTTTATTTCCTGTAAAACCCTGTTTTGTTATTTTTCAGAAATACAGTTACAGTTTCAATAATGGTTTTAACTGATTTTTTCAAATTCAATTTCATCTCCTATTGTTTGCATCATTATATTTTCATATCAATACAGTTACCATGGTATTCTTCCGGAAATATTCCAACAAAACACAAGCTTGAGATAAAAGATCAATTTCTTCAATGTTTGCAATTTTGGAATTACAAACTGAAACCCTTTGAAAGAACCCTTAAAAAGGCATGGTATTATAGTGGGGGAAATTTACCAAAAAAATAGCCCTGAAAGAAGGCTCGAATATAGGCATGAAAAAAACATGGTGTAATAAGGGTATAATGAAGCGATTTGAATGCACTAAACCTAGCGTCAACAATTCACGAGACGCCACTGCCTTGTAACATTCTTCGAGAGAGAAATATGGGGATGGAAAAAATATATTGTCATTGTTTGCCCTGTCCCAATAATGGGGATCAATAGTAAACTTGCCCGACAAGCATTTTCTTCACTGGACCGTGAAGTTTCATGTCGATTTTGACATCACTATTCCACAGGAAACCTCTATATCATCTCTTTATTACAGGTTGTTCGACAACGAAGAAGGGTGTTTCGGATAGCGCCGTTTTTTAAGGTTGAATAAAACACAGAATTCGTATTAGTTTTCAAAAACCTTTCATTGGTGATTGAAGCATCAATCATGACATTTATGTACGAAAAATAATATTTGTCTTCAGAAAACCCCAAAGGGAAACATGAAACTCAATCGCATAGTCAGAAAGTCACAGTTTGGTGTGCTATACACGCACAAGGCATTATTGGCCCGTACTTTTTCTAAGACGGACGCGGCCGAGCAGTAACAGTGGATTCTGATCGTTATGTGGACATGTTGAACAATTTTCTTGAACCAGCTCTTCAAGACTTTGATGGATACAATCGGGACAGTTGGTTTCAGCAAGAAAGGGGCAATTGTCACACTTCAAATCGGTTTTTACCTGTTATTCAGGTGCCTTTCCTGAAATATTTATATCTCTGCGTGGAAACCTTCCATGCCCCCCAGAAGCCCGTGCTTGAAACCTTGTGACTTTTACTTATGAGGATACCTCAAAAGTATAGTATACAAATTCAAGCCATCGGCCCAGAAACTTTGTGACGTGTTTTTCTAAATTTGGTGTTTCCACTCGAAGAATACCAGCAGAAAAACGGTGGACATTTGGACAGCGTAATTTTCAAGAAATGAATTCCCAAAGAGCTGAGCATTATTTGCAGAAAAAATTAAAATTGGCTAGATAGTTTTTGTTTTATTTCTCATTCAAATCGGAATTCCTTAGTTGACCACTCAGTACATTTATATTTTTGCGAACTTCTGTGTGTGTTTGTTTTCTTTGACATGAGCTCGAATTGGGGATTTCAAGATTCAATTAAGGGGCGTCAGTTCACTGTAACGACCTATATAGCTCCCCATATCGCGACCTGTTTATATTACTCGCCCATCAGTTCCAGAGTCTGAAGTTCTGAGAAACTTCGTGATGAGGTGCAGCTCATTCTTGTTGAGTTCCAAGATAGTTCGGGATTTACTTGTATTGGACATTTTTTGCAGTGTTCTAGGGCTCTGCTAAATTTCCTTTCTATCTGCCTTTCCCCTCTCGTGAGTTTATTTTTGCAGGTGTTTTCCTTATGCCACAAAAGGCTTATAGTCCTTTAAAGTGGCCAATGACCCATTCCTGGCGAGCACGTCCGCCTCTTCGTTTTCCTTGATTCATGATTGTCCTGGAACTCAAACCGAGAAGTATTTGTTGCATTTTCCTATTTTATACACTGCGCAAAAAAATTAACGCACATTATGGAAATCTCAAAGGACCCCGCACATTTTGTATGAGAATTGGCTCCCGGTGGATTTGGCTGAAAATTTGATATGATGTTCTACTAATCCTTCTGATCAAATGTCTCTACAGTCACGAAGCTGAAAAATGCATACTTCTAGGAGTTTTTAGCGATTTTTTGTATCCATTATGGCTTACGTATTAACGTTCACACAGAAATGTTTGAGAATATTTCATGATTATTGAAAGCAGATTCTGTCAATTCGAAATATTCACAAACATTTCTGTGTGAGCGGTAATACGTAAGCCATAATGGATACAAAAAATCGTTAAAAACTCCTAGAAGTATGCATTTTTCAGCTTCGTGACTATGGAGACATTTGATCAGAAGGATTAGTAGAACATCATATCAAATTTTCAGCCAAATCCATCGGGAGCCAATTCCCATAATACGTAAGCCATAATGGATACAAAAAATCGTTAAAAACTCCTAGAAGTATGCATTTTTCAGCATCGTGACTGTGGAGACATTTGATCAGAAGGATTAGTAGAATATCATATCAAATTTTCAGCCAAATCCACCGGGAGCCAATTCCCATACAAAATGTGCGGGGTCCTTTATTCTACAACTGAAATTGTTCTCAATGATAATTATTTTTATCAGAATTATGCATGCATATGTTATCCACTTTCAATGTTTTTCTTCAAAACAGATGTTTTTACCCAGCAGGAATAAAAAAAAATATGAGATTATCAGATTTTGAATGTATTGGCTCCATTCTGAAATCAGTTGTTCTCGATCAATTTTAGTGATCAATAGTTTTTCTTTCGTTTGATATTCTACACTCGATCGCTATGCAAACGAGAAACACGCAATTTGACTCAAGAGGAATGTGCCCAAGCGGTAGTTTTGCGAGATGAAGGGTGGACATACACAAGAATTGCAAAAGGGTTTGGAGTTTCCCATACAGGTGTGTCCAGAATGTTGCAGCGATTCAGGGAGACAGGTATGAATGTCCGAAGAGCAGGACAGGGTAGACCACTGCCATTCAAGAACGTTACTTGAGAGTTTCTTCGTTGAGACAACGGTTTGCAACCGCTCGCCACCTTCAAAATCAGCTTGAGCAAACTCATGGGGTGCAAATTAGCACTCAGACAATAAGAAATCGCCTCAGAGAATATTATTTGAGGCTCGTGTAGCGGCAAGAGGTCCAGCTCTTACTTCAGCTCATCGAAGGGCGCATTTGGATTTTGCGAGAGAGCATATCCATTTGGAAGAGGCTGATTGGGAAAGAGTTCTCTTCACAGATGAGTCTAGATTCTGCCTCTACCATTGTGATCGACGTTCCCTTGTATACAAACGTCCACATGAAAGATATGCTCAGTGCAATTTCCTGAATACTACTGGTTTCGGGGGAGGATCGATTATGGTATGGGGTGGAATATCTTTGACTGCTCGCACAGACCTAGTGGTCGTTGATAATGGAGCTATGAATGCTTATAGGTATATAAGGAACATTCTTGAAGAGCATGTAGTGCCATTTGCCCCATACATTGGTGAAAATTTCATTTTTATGGACGATAATGCCAGACCCCATCGTGCGCGCATCGTTCAGGAGTACCTTGAAGAGGTTGAAGTCTCTTGAATGGAATGGCCAGCAAGAAGTCCAGATCTCAATCCGATTGAGCAGGTTTGGGACAACCTCAATAGAAGGCTGAGAAGTTGAGAAAATCATCCAGCTACTCTTGATGACTTAGGAATCCAACTCAGAGAAATCTGGAAAGGATTAGATCAGAACATTTTAAGATGACTCATTTTGAGTATGAACCGTCGTTGCCGAGCTGTAATTAACGCAAGGGGTGGAAATACCAAGTATTAAATCACTTATCAGCATTCCAGTATTTTGAAAATTGTTTATTTCTCTTCTTTCACATAAGATTCGGTGAAATCCTGAATTTTTCTTCCATTTTATGTGTCTTGTTTCGTTCAAATTCTTCCCGAGAGAACATAAAGAATAAGTTATAAAGTCAATGTAGAGTTAACTTTCATTAAAATTGAGATTTACAGAATGTGCGTTAAATTTTTTGCGCAGTGTAGTTTAGCCAAAACTTTAAAACGTCGTGATATCAACAGCACGGTTAAAACAGTTAACATCTTTCTGGTTTCATCCAGAAACCAGACAGAAAATATGATACATAAACAGGCTACATATTTAACATAACAAATGTTTCACCAATTGTTGTGCGAGTCATCTATTTCAAGGAAAACTTTAGATATTTCGAATAATTTCTATCAGAAACTTAAACGTATTCATTAATGACCATTAAACAATAATGCAATGACAATTTATTACCTTCAAGGGGCATAATTCCATTATAAATTGGGATTCTCTATGGAACAGTTAATTATATGTATCCGGAATATCAAATTGCAATTCATGTTTCGTCAATAGGTCATTAGGGCATTACGATTTATTATAGTCTGTTCAAAATGTCATTTGTTTACTTATACCACCGCTGAGATTATCTGACCCTACTGCCTATTCTCATATTGTTTAATGACTTTATTGAATCAAAATGAAGAAAAGGAATAAAGCCCTGGCGTGAAGTCAAAAGCTTTCACGCGCTTGTTTATATTGGAAAGTAGCTAAATCGAATTTGAATATCCTGAGAGCAATTGGTTTCACTCTATTCAACTGAAAAAGTTTTGAAGTCATTCGGAAGTTATCGTGATTAGGGTCGTTAATAGGAAGATTTTTCTGAAAATGTTTTAATATTGGATGTCTGAACGAAAGTAACTTAAACATATGGACGAATCAAATCTGCCTTAAAATTTCAAGTTCATAATTTGTTACGTTCGAGAGTTAAAGTAACCAGAAATTTGTTGGTTCACACACAGACAATAGCGCATAGCATATTATGCAACGAGTGCATATTGATTACTATTATACCTAAGGTGAAGTTTTTCAACATTCTTAGTACGATCGGAAATATATCCTGGAAATTATTCAAAAAATTAAGTATGTAAAAAACCAATAATTGAAAAAATTTAAGAAAATCCCTGAGCAGGATGTTTCGAGCGCTTTTTCTTTGGTGGAGCAATAAGACTATCAACTTAAAAATTTATATGGGAATTAAGATTGATACTGAATATATCAATGCAGAATCTCAACACAAAATGAAATTCTATGTTTCTCATGATGCGATCCTCCAAAAATTTCGCAGGAACATTCAGTATATCAGTTTTGATTCACAAAATGAATTTCACTTGAATCGGTGTTTCTGTTATGAAAATATAGAGATTCTTCTTTTCAATATTCCAATTGAATTTTCTATGGTGTTTTTGAACCTATGGCCACAAAATTTTGCATGAAAATTCAGTAATAGTTAATTGAATCAGATAAATATTTCAGTGCAAAAAAAATTTGAAATATATAAAGTGTTTCAAGTTGGTTTAGTATATCAAACTTCATACACAAAATGATGCTATCCTTTTGAAATTTTGCATTAGCATTAAGTATATCAATCTTCATTCACAAATGAATTTTACTCGAATCGGAAACTTTTTATGGAAATGTTCCTTCTTTTCAATATTCCAATTGAATTTTCTATAGTAATGTTTACACTATGGCCACGACATTTTGCATGAGGCTTAATATGAGCATCTTGCATATGTGGCTGCAACATTTCATTTCTATTGGTTTTGTTTTGTCTGAGATATTGAAGAACAAAAATTTTAAATGGCCATTTTTTTATGGAACATCTTGTACGATTTGGCAGGTTAACGAACTTAACTGCGGCATTTGGGAACCGAACTCACTCTGAAAATCTCAAGTCTCTAAGACAATCCCTTCGAAAGTCATTGTGCTTACGGCCGGAAGGCCCCACGGACAGAATTGAATTTGACCACGGATTCGTCATCAGGAAGTCGAACCCTATCGTTTGAGACCATTTTCGGTTCGAAATTAGAAAATTAAAGACATTTGGGCAAAACGATATAGCACTCGTTTGAGTAGAACGAGTGTTCAAGAAGAAACCTTCCTTGTAAATTTCAATTGCCAACTGTGAAAACCATCATTTTCATATCTCGATTAACTATACGCAAAAGCTCAATTTTTATGCATCTCCCTATGACCTAACGGAACGTAAACAAATAAAGAATCCGCCAATACGGAATTTTCAGTAAACTAGCGGTTTTAAGGCCACACCAGTTCGTGAAATTAAAACTACGATAATATGCACATATCCACGTTTATTGCCTAAAGCCATTACTGATACGGCCTCTGGGCCGTTGTATGGAGTCTGTCAGTTTATGTCCCATATTGATCTATCGACCCATTTCTACCTTTTATGAGATCTTCGTCCAACCATATGATTCGGGTTTTTACGTGAAAACGGATATGAGATAAAGGTCATGAAAGCTGCTGTTCTACTTTCCCCATTCGATTTTATAAAATCATTAGGTTGGCCATGAAAGCTTATTGACACATATAGGTATGTGACATTATACATATTCAACGTTTGTGAGGTTAGGGTCAGTGTTTTGTCAGATAACTATGCAAAGTTGTCAATTTCACTATAAGATCATAGAAAGTACAAAATAGTTATTTTTGTATTAAGTGCGTAAAATGAGTGTTTTTTTCATGGCACATGAGAGTGTCAATTTGGCCGAGACCGCAGGTCGAGGCCAAAAATTCACTCGAATGTGCCATGAAAACACGAATTTTATACGCACGAAATACAAACAACATTTTTTGTACAACTGTGAATGTGAATTTACATCGTCTGAAATACGTATATGTAATCATTGAAGATAATGCTTTCAGTACAATATTTAAATGAATCCAGTGATCTTTCTGTGTCGTAACTATAGAAACAGTTTGTTGAAATTGTTTGAACTGACAGTATTTGCTCGTAGTTGTTTCAATTTCGAATTATTTTAAAGAAGATGAATGTTGAACATGATAGTGGTAGTGATGCCCCCGCAGATATGGCTGAAGAAACAAATACAATTGTATCTTATATGTTACCAGCCAAATCAAAGCTAATAATATGAGAAACACAATAACCAATTTCGAGAATGGCGCAACAAGAACAACGTAAAAAAGGTTCTGAAAATGTGCTCACATGCTATTTCGAGGAAAAATAAAAAATTTTTAAACCTTCCAAGTTATGGAGCTCAATGTTAAAAAACATCGAATGTCAAGGAAAATATTGATATAAGGAATTTTTCAAAATTGGTCCCGCTTATAAGAACAAAAGCGTCGGATACCGAGGAAAGAAATCTAAAGTTATGGAGGAATAATATCAATAAATTCCTCAGAGATGCTGATGACGAAACTAATTTACTTTATAAGGTACAGATACAATCATAATTTTGTGAAATTAGTTGTAATTAAAATATTCATTATTTTTAAGTTGTTCTAATTTTAGTTATCAGCAGTGAAAAAAAGACTTTTTTTAACGGTGAAAAAAAGACTTTTTTTAACGGTGAAAAAAAGTAATATTTTACGCATCCATAGTGATGAAGAAAAGTCAAGTTTTTTTGACAGTTGTACAAAAAGGAATTTTTTGACATCATTCATTCACACTAGATATTTATATTGCTTTTTCTTTGTTATTTGCTCTGTCTTGATTTGTTTTTTCATATGGAATTTCAATAATATTCATCAAATTATAGGAAAAAATTAAGAAAAGCCCTGAGCAGGAGCTTTTGAGCGCTCTTTCTTTGGCGGAGCAATAAGACCATTACCTCAGAATTTTATATGGGACTTTAGATTGATACCGAATATATAAATGCATAATCTCAGCGCATATTCTGGAAATTATTCAAAAAATGAAAACTGTGAACAATAAATAATTGGAAAAATTAAATTCTATGGTTCTGAGGATACGATCCTCTTGAAGTCTTGCATGAACATTCAGTATGTCAGTCTTGATTCACAAAATGAATTCCACTCGAATCGGTTATCCTGTTATGGAAATATAAAAACTCTTTTTTTCAATATTCCAATTGAATTTTCTATGGTTCTGTTAACACTATGGCCACAAAATTTTGCATGAAAATTTAGCATATCAGTCCGCATTCAAAAACAAAATTTCACTCGAATAGGATATCCTGTTATATAAATATGGGTTTCGTTTCGTTTGAGATATCGAGGAACAAAAATTTTGAATAGCCATATTTTATGGAACAGCTGTACGATTTGGCTGCTTAGCGAACTTAGCCAAGCCATTTGAAATCGAACTTACCCTGAAAATTTCAAGTCTCTAGGACAATCCCTTCGAAAGTTATTGTGCGAACGGCCGGACGGCCCCACGGACAGAATTGAATTCGACCACGAATTCGTCATGAAGGAGTAGAACCCTATTGTTTGATACCATTTTCGGCTCAAAATTCGAAAAGATATAGCACTGGTTTAAGTAAAACAAGCGCTCTATAATAATTAATAATGATTCCAGCTTACTAACTAAACTATAAAGTTTAGAATATCAACAAAGATTCTATTCACATTTCAGATTAACAGTGAATTACCAAGAGAAAATTTAAGAGAAAACAAGGATAATGTTCCAGAAAAAATATCACCCTGTGAATTTACTATCGAAAGTAGCATGTCACATGATGTGACCTATCAATTTTAATAATAAAGGGTTCTCCATTAAGAGGTGTTATTTTGAATAGCCCGCTATGTCGGTAGATGTCACGTTTGAAGCTGTCATTTTCTGACATTTGACAAGTAGAAACTACCTCCTTAATAAAAATGATACACGATTCAAGAACGCATTGAAATGATAAAAATTCACTTTAAAAATGGTGAAAATTTGACAGAAACGGTTCGTAAAAGTAGAACATTTTTGAGTCGTCGTGAAGATCTTGGTGGAAAAATTCGAGCTGTTGGGACAAGTTAGTGCTGTGAAGAATAAAACCCGTGCACGTCGCTCAAGAACAGCCGAGAATATTGCTGCTGCAGCCGAAAGTGTTGAGGAAAACCCAGGGTTGTCCATTGCTCGTCGTTGTTTGAAATTAGACATTCCACAAACGTCGAAACTGGATAGGACTTAGCGATTTGGTTATGGAAAATTTCTTTGAAAGGATACGGTCCTGTATGCATGGTCGTGGTGGTCATTTGCCTGATATTATATTCCACTATTGACGGCATAGCTTCTTCTTTATAATGAAAAAAAATGATTTTTTTTCTCTCAATATCAAAATAAAACCTCTAATTGGGAAACCCTTTATGTATGTAAAACTTCAGTTAAACATCTTGATTGCAGATACTATAAGAGAAAACTTTCTATAACTTTAACACACTCTAGCTCGTAAACAAATGACAATCGTGAAAGAACATGTGAGTTATTTAAAAGTATTTTCACGTGTACAATCGCTCCTGGGATTCATCCAGACTCACCCTGTATATTCCATCGAATATAGATAACTTTATTTCGTTCGAATTCGTCAGATGCAAGAAGCATAGAACCTTCATCAGATGCATCGTTCTGTCATGCGGCGTACAGAAGTCAGTTTATAAAGAAAATGACTGCCCTGGCAAACATCATGTTCAGGAGAACGGGAAATTGGGTGATTCCCCCACAGAACATCAGCAGGAAATTCATTTCTATGAAGGTACGGAAGACGCTGACGTTCTTTCTTAAAAGGGTTTTGATAGCATTCTGCAGGAAATCATTTTCTGGGGTCATATTTTCGTTCACTGTGTGGAACTTATTTCCTTTTCTTTTTGGAATTTTGGATTTGTCCATAAAATCGTTGCTGGTGACCCTTTCATGCAGAAGTAGGGTAATAATGCCATTACTTTCATTTAGAATGACTAGATATTTTATGATCCCTCAATGCCATAGCTTTATACACATATACAAACAGTTTGAAGAATCTGGAAACTCTTCGTTATCATGCTTTAATATTCCTTATTGTTGATTACCGCCAGTTTGAATGGAAAACGGATAAACATCTCGCTACTTCGTTCAAGATTCATGCATCGGAGGTAGATGTTCGTAAGGATCCCAGGAGATGGCGTTTTGTTTCTGTTTATACTCAGAAACGAGCAATAATTCGTTAAGTAAGGGAACCCAGAGTGCCCCTCTCAGGCAGAGCTTCTCCATACTGACGAGCCCTAATTGGGCGAAACAGCTATCTATGGATAGCATCGCGTGAGCGGTGCGAACGCGTTGATAGTTCGATACCATTAGTTTAGTTTAGTGCAAAAAAAAGTTACAGTTCACTGCGACCTCAAGGTCTATTGTGCCCCTTACAGAGCTGTCCTGACCACACCCTTCACAGCTCGCCTTTCAGTTCCAGAGATCTGATGAAATCCAATATCTGTGAAGGCTTCAACGAGGCTAGTTCCCCCTTCTTACAAGTTTCTCGCCCAAGGCATTCTCTCCTTAGGCTTGCAATGCCAAAGCTTTCCGTGACTAGGTGAATAGGAGTTTCTTCCTTCTCCCACAGAACCTACACTCGTCAGTGTCCGATAATCCTATACTTAACAGGTGCTTCCTGAGGCGACAGTGTCCTGTAAGAGAGCCAGTTAGGAGGTGTAATTGTTTCTTACCAAGATCCAGATATCTTTTGGATCTTGCTGTCTCAAAGTTCTGTGGGAACTTAGTGTAATGATCAATCCCTGGGAGATTCCACCAGAGTTTTTCCCTCTCGGCTTTCTCCTCCTCCAGAAACTCTTTCTTACAGGTACATTTACATATACAGAAGAGTTCTGGACCAATGAGTGACATTCGTGAGCTCTCTTTGGCTAGTGTATAGTCCTCTTCGTTTCCTTTGATTCCCGAATGGCCGGGAACCCAGTTTAAAAAGAACTTATTTTTCTTCCAACCTCATTGAGTTTGTTTCGGCACTCCCAGATCATTTGAGTCGATGACGTAGGAGCTCAGTGCTTCAATAGCAGCTTGACTATCTGAGTGTATGGCTATATCGCACTTTTTAAGATTTCAGCTTAAAAGAAGCTCATACGGGGCCTAGCGACCGTTCGCTCCGCTCACGCATTTTAAAATATCTTGACCATAAGTCGCTGTCTTTAATAACCTAGTTGATTAAATAACTAATTTCATTTTCATTGAATCGCCATAAATTCAAATCAATCAGATTTTTCAAAATTAAATGAAAGAATACCTATTTACTAGATGTAAACCAAATATAAAGTGGACAACATTTCTTCACATAAGTAAATAGATTGGCGATCGAAAAATTCTTATTCAGTTATTAGGGAGTATAGAAATTGTGAAATTTCATGTGAAAATTTAGTGAAAATGTTAATATTTTTATATGAAAAGCTGAAGGGTAACTTACTGTACTGAACCTTAATTTCGTACACATTAGACTCACCTTTTATTTTGAGGTTGAGGGAAAAATATTATATTATGCAAGGGGCTTATAATGATTTATGTAATATAATAATATCCATTATACGCGAGTAGAATACTATACTTCATCCAGGACTAGGTACTGAATATTTTTCTTGAAGTTTCTAACATTTGGCGCCCTAATATGACCCTTTGATTACTAAAGTGGAAGTTGACTAATGAGTAATTTTTTGATGAACTTGTAATGAAAAATGATTATACAGGGTCTTTATAAATGATTGTAACAGCGCAGTTGGCTTTGGATTACTTTGCTGCTACAAAATACCAATCTCTAACCAATAAGAGCATAGCATGATTACAGAATTCTATGGTTTGCATAGGAAGCGGCAAAATGAGAATAATCCAAAGCCAACTGCGCTGTTACAATCATTTATAGAGACCCTGTATTTAAAGTTCATTTGGCCCTCTATTGTAATTTAGGAAACACTGAAGAAATATCAGTGTTTACAATATTATATTATAGATGAATCCAAAAGGTATCTGAGAGTAGGGAATAACGACTTATTATTAACTAGTGATTAATGGGTATTATTAGGGCCGAGCGAACAGACGTGTAATGGGTAGATTATGAACTATTCGTGGATAAAAGCATTTCTGATGAAATCGCCATTTTATATGTGAATTTCAGTTCCAAGAATCTCTCGTGCATTCCTTAAATTCGTTTTTGTCAGGAAATAACAGTCGCTAACGATTTCTAATTGACAATCAACTCAAATATGACGCAAAATCGGATATCCAATAGGGGCGTTCGGCATCGACATCGGACGTGTCGGATCGATCTGAACCGTTCGTTTATTACATCCGGATTGAGGGGAGTACACATCTGGAGCGTTCGTCATAAAAATCTGAGCAATCGGACGTCGATCTTTTCGCTCGGTCTATTTCGACGGAGCAAAGCGATTTTATCCATAGAGTTTTATGTTTTTTATATATTTTTTTGTTTTATGTTGAGTTTCCTGATCTGACAACCGATAGATTAAAAAATTCTAACACTTTTTTCCTCCTGTTTTCATTTATTCATTAAAAACTTAATTAATTCATTAAAATTAAAATATAGCTATCGTAGTTATGAATGGGCAGGAGGAGATATTGCTTTCTCGTTTCTTTTTCGTGTAATTACTTAATTAATTAGAATCTTTCTGTACAACTATCGCCGTATTGAACGACAAGAAGAAGATATTGCATTCCTCTTTTCCTTTGCATTCAGTGCCTTTGCACCTTATTATTTAATTGAGATTTTACGGAAGAGCTACGAAAAGGGTGAAAGTATCTTTAAAAGATGAGCATATTTCCGAAAATAGTGATCTTTGAAATCTCATAATCTATAAAAGTAGAACAGAGCAGTATGTTCTGTGGCAGATGCTCTGTACCGTTCGTTTATTCCCAGATATTACAGATGAATCTGTACGATCTGTGGTCACGTAACTAAAAAATCCGTCTGCTCGCGGAGGTCAATGCCGAACGGACTTAATAACGTCACACTGAATTTCATTGCATACAACCAATCGAATCAGATGAACCATAGAATTGATCCACCATTCTAAAAGTGTTTATCCTTTTTCTATGGACCGTATCTGATGTACCCGTGTAGGAAGCTTTTGTGCAAATTCTATTCATTCTTCTCGACAATCCGCTTGTTCCGTGTTATGAAAATAGCTGATAAAAAAGAGTATGCTCGAACGAGATAACGGAATACGTGTACATCCCTCACATTCTTCTCTGATCTAAATCGAAAGGACATGTTATTTTATTATAGCGAGAAAGAAATAATGTATATCTTCTGGGAAACGTCAATAAGAATTGATTTCGACGTTATGTTAGATGCATTGTGAAGTGATATAAATACTTTTATCTACGACTCTTGCAAAATCCGTTCATTGTACCTACGTCTCTGTGCTCGGCCATAATAATACCCATTAATCACAAGGGAATAATAAGATATTAATCACTGTTTGTCAGATGCTTCATAGATTCAGCTTTGATAAAATATTCTTGAAGTGGTATTTCTTCAGTAGTTATATCTTGTCAATCGAGGCCAAATGTACTTTTATTATATCAATTGAAGCATTTTTTATTAAAAAATATAATTATTCTCCAAAATTTTCTCATATGTCAACTTGACCTTTTTCACGCTTGTCATAGAAGGATCTTGTCGCGGTTCTCAAATGTTAAAATCTTCAAGAAATATATTCAGTAGTTGTGGATAAAGTATAGTATGCTACTCGCAAATAATGGCTGTTATTCACTCGGTGATTTGGGTCACTCGGTGATTTGGGACACTCGCCTACGGCTCGTGGCCTAAACTTCACCCTGTGAATAACAGCTATCATTATATGCTCATTGCATAATTCACTATTATCCATGACTATTTTATAATCCACCCATTATACGTCTGTGTGGTCGGCAATAATACCTAATACTATTTAATCACCAGAGAATAATGAGTTATTACTCGCTTCTGTCAGATGCTTCATATAGTCCTTTCACGAAAGATTGAGCCGTCGGTTCGCCATGGAAATTTGGCATATTCCACTGTGTATATTAAAATTTTAGGTTATGTTCTTTATTTTCTTGTCAGATTGATAAGCAATGTTGTCAAAATTGCATAGAAATCTCTGATAACTGGCAAGCTTGTCGGACGAGGCCGGGTACATTCGGCAACATTGACTTTATTTTACGTTATGACAGCAAATACTGCCAACTTCAGATAAATAAACAAACGCCTACTATGCGCTCAAACTTTCGTGAACAGACTATAGATTCAGCTCCAAAATTATATTCTTTGAATTGATAATTCTTCAGTATTCTAAACTACTCCAATGAAAAAATAGGGGTATACCTTGTCATTTGAGGACCTAATCTACTTTTATTACATCAATTAAAGCAATTTTTATTACAGAATATACAATGACAGATGCTACAAAAATTTTTCATGAGTCAACTTGACTTTTTCCACACTTTTAAAAGAAGGGTCTAGTAACGGTCGCCAAATGTTAAAATCTTCAAGAAATATGTACAGTAGTCGTGGATAAAGTATAGTATTCTACTAGCGGATAATGGTTGTTATACCCTCGGTGATTTAGGCTCGAAGCTTAAGCTTTACCTAATAGGGTTAGCTATCATTATACACTCGTTGCATAATATACTATAAATTGTGCTTTGTTAGATAAATTGTGTCATAGAAAAGGAATATCATTGAAAGGAAACTGTGGATCATCAATAAGTTTCTTGTTCTTAGTAACTTTGTTGTATGGCTGTAGGTTCTCAAATTCGTGAAGTTTTGTTGTTATTCATCTACAACTATTTAATAATCTTCTCAGTATACGTCTGTTCGATCGGCCATAATAATACCCATTAATCACTAGTGAATAATGAGTCCTTATTCACTGTTGTCAGATGATTAATGGATTAAGCTATAATATTAAATTGTTAAAATTGTTTATTTGTTAAAGTTCCCTTACTAACAAATATTTGTGGGAATACCTTCTCAATCGAGAGCTATTTAAAATATAGGTAATCAGTTTTCATTACAAAATATACAATGACAATTCATCAAGAAATTACTCTTATGTCAACTTGACTTTTTCCACACTAGTAATATACTCCGTTCACGAAAGGTTGAGCCGTCGGTTGGCCATGGAAATTTGGCATATTCCACTGTGTATATTAAAATTTTAGGTTATGTTCTTTATTTTCTTGTCAGATTGATACACAATGTTGTCAATATTGCAAGGAGTTCTCCGATAACTCGCAAGCTCGTCGGACGAGTCCGAGTACATTCGGCAACGATTTTACTTTATGACAGTAAATACTGCCAACTTCAGATAAATGAAGAAACGCCTACTATGAGCTCAACCTTTCGTGAACGGACTATAGAAGGGACTTATTACGTTAAAAACTCTAAGAAAAATATTCAGTAGTCGCGGAGTATAGTGTTCTCCTCTCGTATAATGGCTATTATTTACTCGGTGATTTAAGCAATCATTGAAAGCTCATTGCATAATATACTTTTTTAACAATAAAGAATGCACGAATATACCATATGCAACACATTGACTGAAAAGTAACCGGTTCAGCAATGAAAACAGAATTTTGTTCAGCAAATAACTGCGACATTCTAGTGAAAACAACGGCATATTGTGAGTGGAATAACTTGAAACTGTAAATGACATTCTCGGAATGTGGACTAGGAAAGTTTTAGTTCTCGAATGTTAGGACATAATAGTTCAATTCGCAATTGTTCATACCAGAGTAATAGTATCGAATGGAACAATCAGATTCAGGGAACAGAGCAATGCAAACTTGTCATATTACGTCAATCTGAATGAACATGCGAAGTTTAGATACGAATAATTGCATTTCAAACTTTCAAATTCCGCCATATGTTGTGGTATATTTCGATTTGATAGTAATATTACAGTCTTTGATTCGAACACGTGTGGAAATTTCAAATAACCAGTGCTATAGGATATACAGGGTGTTTGGTAATTCGACGTGATGCTTCGAAGGGGATATTGCGTCGAGTGAAGCTTGGTCCGAAAATCTATGGCTACGAATATTCTGCTTCCTTATCGAAAATAATTATTTTGTAAAAACTATACTTGACTCTAAATATTCAATGAATATTTTTTCAAAGTTGAGGAGACGATCCTCATTTCTTAAGAAAAAATATTCACTAAAAATGCAGATAATCCGAGATATACAGGATTAAATTTTGAAGAAAGAATCGAGAATTACTCGAAAAAAGATAATGAACTTACTTAGTGTATAAATATAGGGCAAAACTTTCATGTTTCGTTAGTTTTTCAAAGAGGTACATACGTCAATTCCTTAATGCTATCAAAAAATATGGTCAGAAACCAACCAGGTAAACATATTTTATCCATGACTATTGTAAAATCCATAGTACGTCTCTGTGCTCGGCCTTAATAATACCCATTAATCACAAAGGAATTATGAGATTATAATTGTTCCAACTAACAAATATAGGCATAGGCCATACCTTGTCAATCGAGGACCAAATCTACTCATTTACAGGGTGTTTCATCATAAACTGGACAAACATATATTTTCGTGTAGAGGACATCGGGAGAATCATTTTTGCCTTATACAATATATCCCGTTTTCGAAGCATAAGCGAGATACAGGGTGTCAAACGTCATTTTGAGCAAGATTCTTATGAGTGTGGTCAGTTATGTATAACACTTGTGTGTAACGGTTTTTGGTCAAATCTCAGTATTTTTGGGTCCTCTATCCAGAAAAGTTGACGAACTCCGAAAAAAAATACACAAATGGCGGGGAAAACCTGCAATGTTCCAAATTTTTTTTTGCGGTTGTCAAATTGACTTTTGTTTTCTGAATAAACACAATTTTCTAAGACTTTCTGTGAAAATTTTTTTTCAAAAATCGAACACAAATTTTTTTTAGTCTACAGCGATGAAAAAATTTCACTCGAAATGGATGAAATTTTGTACAATTGTACTTCTTGAATTATCAATAATGAATATGAAAACAGAATTGTAAAATATCGAACGGTTTCGTTACTACAGTCATTCAAATGTTTCGTTCGGACCTCTGAAATATTGAAAATAAAATTGTTTTAGGTTCTAGAATCAAAATAATTAAATTATTGGCATGTCTAAACATTTTAGATGAATTTAAACGAAAAAAATCAGTGAAACTTAGTTGGGACTCGAAACGACGTAGGTATTAAATAGGGAAATTGCACTGTTCTAAGGATATTAATATTCGTTGCCAGGCAACAGTAGTTCGTAGTTCATAGAGTTGGACTGGTATTTTAATTTCAGTGAATATAATTTAGCCAGTAGTCAAACTCTATGAACTACAGACTACCGTTGCCTGGCAACGAATATTAATATCCTTAGAACAGTGCAATTTCCCTATTTAATACCTACGTCGTTTCGAGTCCCAACTAAGTTTCACTGATTTTTTTCGTTAAATTCATCTAAAATGTTTAGACATGCCAATAATTTAATCATTGATTCTAGAACCTAAAACAATTTTATTTTCAATATTCAGAGTAGGGATTCATCAAGTCAAGTAGCTTGATTTTTTAAAGAAGAACTTGACTTGAAAGTCAAGCTTGTAACGAATACATACTTGACTCTTGACTTGACTTGATTTGAGATATTTATTACTTGACTTGATATCAAGCTACTTGGTATTACTTGATCTTGATACGATACGTACGAGTCGTACTGCGTATTTCTGAAAGTCCATGCGTGTTCAGGGGGTTCCCCGAGCTCCGAGCTGAATGAAGCGATCGTGCAGTCGTCAATTCGATCTAGGTGAATAGAGAGGTATTTTTGTCCAAGTGTGTGAGTCGTTACGTCACATAATCATAATAATATAATAGTGTTTGAACCTATGCAAAAAATGAGTAGGTATTTCATCGGAAATAATGGAATTAGATACCAGCGAGTCAGAATATGTATTTTACGAAAATACGATTAGGCGACAATTCTATAAGATGCCTCATGTGTCTTTAGATCCTGGATGAAAAATGAGGTGGTCAAACAGTGCTTGGAGAATTCTTAATATTGAGAAATTATTATTTTTTTTATTTGTTTATGTATTATGGCTATAAAATTTGTGTTTCCATTTTGAAATTGTTGATATTCAAGTTTAATAAATGAAAGTATTTTTTGCAAGGGTCATTCACATTCCATAATTTATTGATGTGAACAGTGAAATAAAAATTTCAAATTTAAAATCAAGTAGCTTGATAGAAGTAATTGATTTTTCGAGTACTTGATAAAATAATACTTGACTTGACTTGACATTGAAAAACTACTACTTGACTCGAACTTGACTTGATTTCAAGTCAAGCCAAGTCAAGTAGCTTGAATATCAAGTCAAGTCGTGAATCTCTATTTCAGAGGTCCGAACGAAACATTTGAATGACTGTAGTAACGAAACCGTTCGATATTTTACGATTCTGTTTTCATATTCGTGATTGATAATTCAAGAAGTACAATTGTACAAAATTTCATCCATTTCGAGTGAAATTTTTTCATCGCTGTAGACATGTAAAAAAAAATTTGTGTTCGATTTCTGAAAAAATTTTTTCACAGAAAGTCTTAGAAAATTGTGTTCATTCAGAAAACAAAAGTCAATTTGACAACCGCAAAAAAAATTTTGAACATTGCAGGTTTTCCGCCATTTTGTTAATTTTTTTCGGAGTTCGTCAACTTTTCTGGATAGAGGACCCAAAAATACTGAGATTTGACAAAAAACCGTTACACCAAGTGTTATACATAACTGACCACACTCATAAGAATCTTGCTCAAAAATGACGTTTGACACCCTGTATCTCGCTTATGCTTCGAAAACGGGATATATTGTATAAGGCAAAAATGATTCTCCCGATGTCCTCTACACGAAAATATATGTTTGTCCAGTTTATGATGAAACACCCTGTATGTATTAAAGCTTTTTTATTACAAAATATACAATGACCAGTTCTCCAAAAATTGCTCATGTGTCAACTTGACTTTTTCCAACCTTGTCAAAGAAGGGTCTTGTCGCGGTCGCCAGATACTAAAATCTTCAAGAAATATATTCAGTAGTCGTGGATAAAGTAAGTATAGTATGCTACTCGCGTATAATGGCTGTTATTCACTCGGTAATTTGGGCCACTCGCCTACGGTTCCTGACCTAAACTTCACTTCGCCAATAATAGCTATCATTATACGCTCATTGTATAATATACTATTTGGAGTAATTCACATAATTATCCTTCATTTCACTAGTCATTCATAAGTGGCACATGGTTCGATCCAGTGAAATAGGATATCTGAATGACTCGAAAAAGTCGGCTACCTGTTTGGTTTTCCGGCCATATTTTGTGATTGCATTAAGGAATTATTGACCTTTTTGAAAAGCTCACGAAAAAGGATGTTTTTCCTTACATTTGTACAGCAAATTCATAATAATTTTCTGGAGTAATTCTTTCTTCAACGTTTTATGAGGAAAACAGGTGCAGCTCTGGTTGTCGGAAGCTTTAGTGAATAATATTCGCAAGAAGTGAGGAAGCCCCCTCAGTTTTGAAAAAAATATTCATTGAATATTTATTCAAGTGGTTTTTACAAAATTAATTAACGAGGCAGAAAATTTCAAAAAGGTTGAAAAATCGCCAGAATCTGAAGAAGGAGCATTTGTATTATATTTATTGACAGGATATGTTCTTGAAAATGACGGCCGCAAAAATTATTATCGTAAAATATCTACCAAATATGAATACAACACTACACACATTTTTCTAAACACTTGATAGATCCTCAATTCCAAACGATACTCACAATAAATGTAAACGTAAACTTGACAAATCTTGTCCAATTAATTAAAATTGAACTAAAATTGGTTCTTCAAAATGGCAGATTTCCTTCCAAACTGCTCATCTTCTCAATCGACGATATGCTCCTTCCATTGTATTCTTAATTCTATGGTTTGCGCCAATGGCGGAATATCGACCATTTTCAAATCTCATGAATTTGATCGATCACTATCTAATCTAATCTAATCTAATGTGCTTCCTGATAGGGTTAGAACCAAAGATATTTTACATTTTTTTTGTAGAAATCTTTGGTTAGAACGATGCCATCACTTGACATACGTGCCGACGATATTGTTTTTTTCCTGACTTTACTAAGACGATTAGTGCTCCTATTCCTAAAGTTACAATTTTTCTTCACTTTATAAATTGATTGCAATTCCACTTTCATAATGTAAAGAGGATAGTTCACTACAATTTGGATCTTGGAATGTCGAATTTTTTTTATATATTCTTTTTTTCAAAAAAAATTCAAGATAGAGGTTTACTACTTCGGGTAATATCGACTATGCTGATCGATATTACCCGCCAGTGATCGATATAACTCTACAGTGTTTGAAATTACCCAACCTCATAATGATAACTATGATAATAATAATAATATACTTTATTTGCAGAAGTAAAGAACAAAAGAAAAAAATTAAACCTCGACATTGTCGTAATTCCAGATGCCCGCACGTATATGTCCGAAAAACTTGGGCGTAAGATTCTGTTTGAATAGAAATAAATAAAAAAGCAATGAAAATAATAATAGCAATTATTAATGAACAAACGCAATAAATTATACTCCATTAAAGAAAGAGCACAAAAATAAGGAAGTAAAAAAACAAACATGTTAGCAAGAATGTTACGAAAAAAATCACAGGTTGTAGGAAGAAAGAAAAAAAACAGAAGTATTCTCTATTTGTGAACATTGGTATGTATATCATTATGACATTTGGTGGCGGGGTCGATCTTTTGTGAGGTGGTCGATTCTACCTTTCAATGTGGTCGATATTGATCTACCGGTCGAAATTACCCAATTTTTCCTTATTTTTTATAGACTAGTCTATGGACTTCATAATGAAAGAAGTAATACAGAGATTAGAGGGTGATATTTTGATTAGAGCTTATGTAGTCGATATTCCCCCACTCACCCCTATCGAATGTCTTTGTTGTAGCATAGAAATGCGTCCTTCTTGTGCGTCAGAGTTTAATTACTATCGAATCGAGTTTGCAATTATCAAGTATAACATAACGCTGATGGAAGTTTTAATAACAAATTTGCCTCTGGCTAAATGTGTTACAACGTCAATTATGTACGAAATAGCTCCCAAAGATTGATGTCATCTAAATCTAATCAGAAGCAGAGGTTGGCAGCTTACTTCCATCATTCTACGCTGCTCTATGCTCCCAGTCGGTATCCCAAGTTTTTTAATGAAAGGTCAAATTCTAACGCGAAATAATGACTTATTTTGAAAACGCCTATATCAACGATGAAATGAAAACGCCAGAACTAATGTGAACACTTCTTAAATTTTCAATTTCAATTAATTTTGGCAGTCGGCAACCCGATTATGTCATACACTATTTTATGTCTATATTTTATGTCATTCTAATGGCCATAGAATAATAGTATATTATGCAACGAGTTCATAATAATAGCTATTATTTACGAGGTGAAGTTTAGGCTAGGAAGCGTAGGCGAGTGACACAATAGTATGTTATGCAACGAGCGTATAATGATAGCTATTATTCACAAGTGGAAGTTTAGGCCACGAGCCGTAGGAGAATGGCCCAAATCACCGAGTGAATAACAGCCATTATACGCGAGTAGCATACTATACTTTATCCACGACTACTGAATATATTTCTTGAAGATTTTAACATTTGGCGAACCTCGACAAGACCCTTTTATGACAAGCGTGGAAAAAAAAGTTGACACATCAGAAATTTTTGGAGAACTGGTCATTGTATATATTGTAATAAAAAAGCTTTAATTGATATAATGAAAGTAGATTTGGCCCTCGATCGACAAGATATGCCCATATCTGTTATGAGGAGTACTTTAGAATACTGAAGAAATACCAATTTAAAGAATATTATATCAAAGCTAAATCTATGAAGTATCTGACAGCAGTGAATTATAATCTCATTATTCCCTTGTGATTAAGGTATTATTAAGGCCGAGACGTACAATGGACGGATTTGACAAGACGTGGATAAATCACTTTATTCACCAGTTCTGAATATATTTCTTGAAGATTTTAACACTTGGCGATCGCGACAAGACCTTTCTATTACAAGTGTGGAAAAAATTAAGTTAACACATGATAAATTTTCGTATTTTGTAATAAAATATACATCGATTGTCGAGGTATATCCATATTTATCAGTTGGAGTGCTTTAGATTAACACCGAAGAAATTTAATTCAAAGAATGTTATATTAACGCTATATCTATGAAGCATATGATAGCAGTAAATAATAACTCATTCTTCACTTGTGATTAATGGGTATTATTATGGCCGAAAAAGCAGACGTATAAAAGGAGAATTGTACAAAAATACGCGAGTAGAATGCTATATTTCATCCACAACTACTGAATATTTTTCTTGAAGTTTTTAAGTTTTTAACGGCAGTAATATGTCCCTTTTATTACTAGTGTGTAAAAAGTCGAGTTGACATATAAGTAATTTTTTTATAAACTTCTCAATGTATATTTTGTAATTGAAGTTGATTATATTCAAAGTAGATTTTTCCCTCGATTGAAAAAGTATTCCTGCCCTTATGTGGTAGTAAGGTAACTCTGAAACACTGAAGAAATATCAGTTTTAACATTTAATATTATTGCTAAATCCATGAAGCATCGGACAGCAGTCATTAATGTCTCATTATTCATTAGTGATTAATTATTGTTATGGCCGAGCAAACAGACGTATATAAAATAATCGCGAATAAACAAAATAATCTATAATAAATTGAATACTTGTAGAAACAATGGAATTATCGATTAGTCAATAATCTTTTGGTTGGAATATCCTTGAAGAGTGTTCCTTAATCTTGAGATGACCGCTCTAACATTTATTCGGAAGTTAGTCATACGAATCTTATCAAATTTCCTTTGTCGAATTTTTCGATTTCGAGCTTTATCTCAGGAGTTGACTTTATGTTTATTTGGTTCCATGTAATGCTGATTAATTCGTCACAAGCATTTTATTTCTTGAGTCGATCGAACAAAAAGATTATTTGTGAAATTGAATAAGTTTCTGATATTCAGAAATTCTCGGAAAAATTGAATTGGTGTCGATTTATTTGAGAGACGATTTATCATGAGATTTTTTTAAGTCTCCCTATTCTGATGTCTGATTAATCAGTTGTGATAACTTCAACTCACAGAAATTGGTAATTATTTTTTCTGATTTGTTTAACGTTAACATTAAAGTAGTACCTCGTGTATTCTTTTGAGATAAGGTTTTATAGAATTTCTCGTATATTAAACAATCTAGCAAATGTATTTTACAATATTTTCCGGGGAAAATGTGAAAGGGGCATCATAAATTTCTGTGTTAAATACAAGCACAGAGAAAAAAATGTTTTCATCCTGTATAAGAATAGCTGAAATATTTTTATCGAAGGCTTCTTGTCATTGATTTTCTTCTCCTTTTAATACATCTTAAAATTGCATCTGAAGATAAACACGAACAAAAGTAATAAGAAATATAAGTATTCACTAGGTTTGAAAAATTCATATCTTCCTATGCAGTATAGGTATTTTGCAGTTTTTATTTTTTTAATATGGTCGTCCCGAATGTTGCTTCAATAAAAAATATATTCAGTTTCCTGAAATCACTACAAGCTAACCAAAAAAGGCTTGAAAGCTAAAACTTCAGTTTTCAGTAGGATGTACTCAAACATTCGTTTTCGATTCAGAAATAAAAAATGGAAGCAAGCCCTGAGCAGGAGCTTCTGAGCGCTCGTTCTCTGGTGGAGCAATAGGACTATCATCTCAAAATTCTGTATATGACTTGAAATTGATACTTTATATATAAACAATTAAAAAAATTCAATTATATGGTCACACTTGAAAATTAAAATAATTAAATTTTATGGTTCTGATGATGCGATCCTCTTGAAATTTGGCATGAAATTCAGTATATCAATCTTTGTACCAGGAATAAATTTCACTCAATTCAGATATCTTGTTATTAAAATATAATTTTTTTTTTCAATATTCAAATTGAATTTTCTATAGTTCGGATGATGCGATGATCTTCAAATTTTGCACAAACATTCAATATATAAATCTCAATTCCAAAAATAAATTTCATTTGATTCGGATATCTTGTTATGGAAATATAAAGAGTCTTTCCTTTAATATTCCAATTGGAATTTCTATGGTTCTGATGATGCTATCCTCTTGAAATTTTGCATGAACAATCAGTGTGTCAGTCTTCACTCACAGAATGAATTTCAGTTAAATCGGAAGGTTCGTTATGGAAATAAAAAAATTCTTCTTTTCAATATTCCAATTGAATTTTCTATGGTTCTGTTAATACTATGGCCACAAAATTTTGCGAGAGGCTCACTATGAGCATCTGGCAAGCTGCTGCAAAATTTCATTCCGTTTGCCCTCGTTTTGTGTGAAATATTGAGGAACAAAAATTTTGAATGGCCACTTTTTATGGAACACCCTGTACGATTTTCTGGGTAACGAACTTAACCGAGCTATTTGGGAGCTGAACACACCCTGAAAATTTCAAGTCTCTAGGACAATCCGTTCGAGAGTTATTGTGCTCACGGACGGACGGCCGGACCTACAGAATTTAATTTGACCTCATATTTTCCATCAGGGAGTCGAACCTATCGTTTGAGACCATTTTCGGCTCAAAATTCGAAAATTACAGACATTGGGCAAAACGATATAGCACTCGTCTAAGTAGAACGAGCGCTCAAAAAGTTGTCTTTTAGCGTTTGGCTGAGTTTAAAATTTTTGCGGATTCCTAAGCTACGAAAATCATAGGAAAAGAAGGTATAGACTATCAGACTTTTTTCGTTGTAATCAGCCTTGAAAGGCGGATAGGCTGAAAATCATTGAGACTCGATAAAATTTGTTTTTGTTCCTTTTTCCATTTTTCAGAAAAATGAACTTAAAAATGGGATTTTAAATTGATTCTATTTGAAATTCCTGTGAAACAAATGTAGCTCGAGTAATTTATACAATAATTTTGGTCTTACCACTGATGGAAAAAGGTTAACATTCGTCAGAATTGCCAGTAGTGAAATTACCTGTTTTGAGATGGAAAATGCAAGGAACGTACTACATATTTAAAATTACGATTCACTTCAATAATTTGAATACATTATCGAAAACGCAATATCTGACCGCAATATTTCGTTGTGATTGGTTTCGTTTTATTTGAGATATTGAGGAACAGAAATTTTATGTAAAATCCTGTATGATTTGGCTGGTTAACGAACTTAACCGAGGCATTTGGGAACCGAACTTATCCTAAAATTTCCAAGTCTCCAGGACAATCCCTTCGAAAGTTATCGTGCTAACAGTCGGCCCCACGGACAGAATTGAATTTGACCACGACTTCGTCATCAATGAGTCGAACCATATCGTTTGAGACCATTTTCGGCTCAAAATTCGAAAATTACAGACATTTGGGCAAAACAATATAGCACACTTTCAAGTAAAACAAGCGCTCAAAAATGTTTTTATAGATGAGAGGAATCTAAGATTACGATTCATACAGAACTCAAAGAATCAACCTGTAAATAACTTTTAGATGTCGAATGAACCGTTCCCCTATATTTTCAGTTCGAAATTGCCATCGAAAGGTGGACAAAAAAATTTTATCTTTTAATTACTCAATCCTCAAGATGCAGTATTTAAAGTAGGGAAACCCTCTGGGAAAACGCGATATCAAGCACGCAATGAAAGGAAATTTTCCACTCTATTGTTTCAATCAGGGCCCAAACAAACCAGGAAACCATTGTCGGCAATAAGTGTCGTCCCACTTAAAATTTCCCTCAACTCCTCATTTCTATTCATCATCATAATGGTCAAAAATATGTTTTCTTCCCCACCCTTCAACGTAAGGGATTACATTTCCTTTTGAGAACAGTAGTCTGCTTGATATATCGAATTCAACTTCGGAATAATGATAAATAGAATTTAAGAAAGCCCTGGGCATGTGCTTTTGAACTCTCGTTCATTCATATTACCTCAAAATTTTGTATAGAACTTGAAATTGATACAAAATATATAAATGCAAAATCTCAGCATGACCGGAATAATATTCTGGAAATTATTCAAAAACTGAGATATTATGTAAATACTACAAATAAAAAAATTAAATCTATGGTTCTGATGATGCGAACCTTTTGAAATTTTGCATTAAAATTCAGTATATCGATCTCAATACACAAAATAAATATCATTCGAATCGGATATCTTGTTATGGAAATATGAAGTTTCTTCATTTCCATATTTCAATTGAATTTTCTATGGTTCTGTTTACACTATGGCCACAAAATTTTGAGGCTTATTATGAGCATGTAGCATGTCCGCAATATTTCGTTGTGATTGATTTCGTTTTATTCGAAATATTGAGGAACAAAAATTCTGAATAGCCAAATTTGATCGAAAATCGAACTTATACTGAAATTTTCAAGTCTCTAGAACAATTCCTTCGAAAGTAATCGTGCTAACGGTCAGCTCCACGGACAGAATTGAATTCGACCACGACTTCGTCATCAGGTAGTCAAACCATATCGTTTGAGACCATTTTCGGCTCAAAATTCGAAAACTAGATCTTTGGACAAAACAATAAAGCACACGTTTAAGTAGAACGAGCGCTCAAAAATGTTTTTATAGAGGAGAAGAATTTAAGACTAGAATTCATACATAATTCAAAGAATCATCCTGTAGATAGCTTTAATCGTTTCCTCATATTTCAGTTCTAAATTGCCATCGAAAGGTGGACAAAAAAATTTAATCTTTTAATTACTCACTCCCCAAGATGCAGACTCTTAAGTCGGGAAACCCTCTGGGAAAACGCGATATCAAGCACGCAATGAAAGGAAATTTTCCACTCTATTGTTTCAATCAGGGCCCAAACAAACCAGGAAACCATTGTCGGCAATAAGTGTCGTCCCACTTAAAATTTCCCTCAACTCCTCATTTCTATTCATCATCATAATGGTCAAAAATATCTTTTCTTCCCTACCCTTCAACGTAAGGGATTACATTTCCTTTTGAGAGCTTTCCACTCCTCCCCGGCAATTTCGGTATCATTCATTCTGAGAGCGCACACGAAATCGTGTAATAAAATTGATTAAGGGGGCTGATCTTACTTCTGAGCACCGTTGCGGACTTATTTACGAGCCTGGTGACAGGTTTCTAGTTTTGGTGAGCTCACAGCAAGAATCAACTGGTTTTTTTTATTCCAGTTGATTCCGTGATTTACAACAGGAGAGAAGAGGATTTTCGGTCCTGAATTTGCTATGTGGGTTTAGAATGAATAAACAATGGCCATTTTCATTGTCTTACAAAATAGTGCTGCTCTTATTCTTCACAAAATCAGTTCGTTTAGGTTGGATTTCACAAGAAATTCAATGTGGTTTTGTCCTGCTGAAACCAATCCCATGGAAGAATTCTCTTCGTTGTGCATGGTGATAAACATAAACATATCATTATTCAATCAATGCATTACAAAAAAAAGAGAAAAACGTCAAGTAAACAACAACAAAATCAACTAACAATAAGATCTGAAAAGATATTCCATTAATTTCTCAATCGAATACTGTTCAATTTTCACCCATTTCAATTTTAAATTTTAAAGATAAGATGATGAAATCCCTGGGTAATAAGTTAAAAAGCCTTATGCACATGTATTTTTGTGTTTTTCTCAGTTAGAGTCAAGGAATGAATAGAAAATGGTATGGAACTGTACGCCTGGTATCAGTTTTATTCAATAGATCTTCAAAGTATTGAGGATGTTTTCTCACAAATAAAACACACTACAGCACGAACGACCTTGAAGTGTGAGCATGGAATTTTCTCTAAAACGACCCCTACCTGGTTCGTTATAGCCTAATCTTATAATAGCCCTTAAATCAAATTTTCGCAGAATGAATAATCTGTTTAAATCGCTGCAACCACCCCATACAACAAGCCCATACCTGAGAATGGAAACAAAATTTGAAGTAGATCGTTTTCAGGAATTCCACGTCCACCCTTCGAGATAGTAATCATGTATACACTCTATTCAGTTTTTTGCTGACCTGAGCTACATGATCAACCCATCTAAGATGACAGTCTAACAAAATTTCTAGAAATTTTGTAGAAGTTGACAATTAGACCTGAGCGTTATCCAAAGTTATTGAATGAGGATAAATATTCTTTGACTGAACCGTTCTAAAAATTACACACTCAGTTTTACTGACATTAAGTGTTACACCATTTTTAGTGCACCACTGTTTTACATAACCAAGGACTGACCTAATCTGCTCAATACTCTGACTGAGGTTTTTACTACTTAACAAGGTATTCACATTATCGACAAACATTATAAGGTTAAGATCATTGATATAAACTAAAAATAAAAAGGATCCGAGCACACTACACTGATAGACTCCTATATTGATCGTTTTGTCCTCTGACGTAAAAACCTGATCTCCATCATCAATGCAAACCCTCTAAACTCTATCTGATAGCTTTTGAACCACTCAAGCTGACAATCTCGTACACTACAAAAAGAGAGCTTCATTAAAAGGCGTTCATGATGGTTTATGCTGTCAAAAGCCTTAGACAAATCTAGAAGTGTCCAATAGGGACCTCATCGTTCTCCCAAGCGTCAATAATATCATCAAGTACTGGCAGAAGTTTGTTGCGTCAGTTACATTTTGTTGGCATGCAGCTGTCAATCTTAGTGAGCATTCGCTGAAGAGTGTCTGTTTAATTTTTATACTTGATGGAGAATTGACTTCTCTGGCCTTTTTTTCACACTCTTTCGAACTGTCGAGAAGTTTGTTCTGACTTCTGAGCGACTTTACGTTCTCTTATCGTGTGTTTCACATCACTAACCAAACCAGAACAATCGAATTTTCCATTATGGGTCGATTACATTGAGATACTTAACAAGCTCTCACGAATTTAGAAGCGAGTGAATTACCTTTTGAGATTGTGATGATTACACAAAACTGTCTACTCGCTGAGTAGCCAACAATCTAGCGATCCACGTGAATTTTATGTTTGTTTCGTTGCCAAGGATGTAAGATAATGTCAAATACGTTTACAAAATTCAAATTTTAGAACCAGGAACCACTGAGTAGATGATAATTCACAGATTGTTTAGTAGCAACTGTGATTACATACGGCTTGTTTATATGCCAACAAGCCAAAACGCCTGCCAATTTAGCGTGTAAAGAAGTCCAGCTTTCAACTTTAGTCGCATCTTTTTTACAATCAGATTGTTGGCTTGTGAAGACGATTACACTGAGCGAATTTACAATCAGCTACTAAATTTGCTCATTAGCAGCTTCTAAAGTATCTCAATGTAATAGACCCATTATTCTTCTCACAACAATTTCGGTATCATTCATCCTGAGAGCGCATACGAAATCGTGTAATAAAATTGATTAAGGGGGATCTATTTACTTCTGAGCACCGTTGCGGACTTATTTACGAGCCTGGTGACAGGTTTCTAGTTTTGGTGAGTTCACAGCAAGAATCAACTGGTTTCTTTTATTCCAGTTGATTCCGTGATTTACAACAGGAGAGAAGAGGATTTTCGGTACTGAATTTGCTATGTGGGTTCAGAATGAATAAACAATGGCCATTTTCATTGGCTCATCCGTTCAAGAGTGCATGTTCAATTCTTATACCTGTTGGAGAATTGACTTCCTTGATCTTTTTGTTACACTCTTTCGAACTGTCGTGATGTCATGTTTTGAGCGACCTTTACGTTCTCGTATCGTGTGTTTCAGATCACTAACTAAACCAGTAGAATAGCGACTATTACTGTGCATTATTGGACCGATTGAAATTGGAAATCTCAAAAAAACGTCCATATATGGCATATTTTGAGCTAAAACGGACTATGTTGAAGAATAAATAGTACTTTTGACAAAAATCGTCGTAGGTTTTCTTTGTTAGGCTCACTATACGGGGTGTCTACTTTTAAAGTGAACAAACTCTAAGGGGAGATTATACGAGTGATTTGCAACAAAAATGGCATATTACATTTGGTCGAAATGTTGACGGTTATTCTTCAATTTAACATTTCTTTATTTCACGAAATATTTCGAGTTTTTTCCATAGAATGATCAGTATTCAGTTTTCCTGGTAGTCTCATCATCTTTGACCACATATTTGGAAAAGGAAATATATTTGCTACAAGATAAGAGAGTATGTATGCAGAAAAAAACTCTCATTGCGGTCGTGGTAAGGAGGTGAATATCACGAAGTCAAGAAAAATAGTCCTATTTTTCCAATGATTTTCTCGAAGAAATATTAATAATTATGCACACGTTTTTTTTCCAGTAGAAAATACCTCATTTAGTTTACTTTCGAATGACATATCAACTTTTGTGTTAGTTCTTCATCCTCCGCCACAATATCATGGCTAACAGATAACAAAGAAAAAGTCCCAAAATTTTGAACCTAAATTTGCTTTATGTTAAAACTCTTCGTGATCGAATTTTTATGTTATTTTATGGAATTCATCAAATCATCTTTTTCGTACTGAATCTACAATCTTCATAGATCATAGCGTTTCTGAAGCATTTCTTCACAACACTATTCTATTCTGTCGCCGAGATCTTTCCGAGCCTGAAAGCGATTTAAATATACTTTCTCTTTCAAAGTTTTCTAGACATAAAAATCCAAATGCCTCAGGTTGGGACTCCTTAGTGGCCATCTGGACGTATCTTCCAATGCGTTGTATAGCAATATATTCATTTAATAGATCTCAACATAACGACTAGAGTGTGCTGGGCAGCCATTCATTTGAAACCAGACATTTTATCTTATCTGTTAGACAGGTGCGTTTCATCCAATATGTCTATCAAGTTACTCTGAATTATTCTAATTAATTCTTCAACATCAGTGTTCGGTGAATATAATTGATCCGTAAGGTTCTTCTCTCATGGCTGCCAACCTCACGTTGAGAATTAACTAATGTTGGAAAAGTGAAACAATAGTCGCATGACCACCTACAAAATGTAAGTCCGATCACAGCATCTACAGTTAACAGATGAATTGATGATTTCCATAAAAATACATTATTTAAGAGTGAATCACGAAGAGCTTTGAAATAGAGCAAATTAAGGTTAGGAATTTTTAGACTTTTTCGTTGTTATCATGTTAGCCATAATATTATGGCGGAGGATGAGCAGCTAAAACAAAATTTGATATGTCATTGGAAAGTACGCTAAATGAAGTGTTATTCACTGAAAAGAAAACGTGTGCATAATTATTAATTCTTCATCGAAAAAACCATTGGAAAAATAGGGCTGATTTTGTTAACTTCAGAATCGTGATATTCATTTCTTTACCACTTCCGCAAATTTATGGCCCCTTTTGAATATGTAGTTAAATTTGTTGAGACAACCATGAAAACGGAATAATAATATTGATGTAAAAAACTCGAAATATTTCCGGAAATCAAGAAATGTTATATTGAAGAATAACCGTCAACATTTCAAACATATGTTATTGGACATTTTTTGTTTCAAATCACTCGTATAATCTAAAAAAAATATTCAGTAGTCGTGTGGATAAAGAATAGTATGCGACTCGCGTATAATGGCTAACTATTATTCACTCGATGACTTAAACTTCACCTTGTGAATAATAACAATCATTATACTCTCATTGCATCATATACTAATTTTCTGTATTGTTCAACAGTGTAAATACAAAAGCAAAAGCCCTATTAGAGCTTCATTATTATCAGTAACTTAAGTGAACAAAATGAGACTGTAGCATAAATTGGTTCGTTCCGCTTCTTGTTCTATTTCCCACATCGATCAAACATGGCCATGGAGCAATAATGTCGTCTTCAAAATTCAATTTGTGTTTCTAGACGCATTCGAATTAATCGAATGTAACTCTGATTCGCAGATTAGTTCTTGGGGACTAATTAAATCTTCCTTCTGATAACTTTCCTAATGAGTTCTCATTCATGGCCCGTTTCTTTGCTGCACAAGGTGTAGGATGACTTTCTTAATGGTTCGGAAGATCCCAGGGTAATCTTGCATGAGATGAGATGCCGAGATTTAATTCAATTTTGATTTGGTGGAATTAGATTAGGGAAAAAAATGAATGAATGAAAAGTTTGTCATTGAAACGTGTTGAATCTTATTTGGACTATTGAAATAAAGGGTTTTCCAATAAGAAGTGTTATTTTGAATAGCCCGCTATTTCGGTAGATGTCACGTTTGAAGCTGTCATTTTTTGACATTTGACAAGTAGAAACCAGTCCATTAATGAAAATGGAACGAAACACGCTTCAAGAGTGCATTAAAATCATTGAAATTCACTATGAAAATGGTGAAAATTTGTCAGAGACGGTTCGTGAATCTCGAACATTTTTGGGTTGTCGTGAAGCACCTTGTCGGACCGCAATAAGGAAATTGGTGCGAAAATTCGAGCTGTTGGGACAAGTTAGTGATGTGAAGCATAAAACCTGTGCACGTCGCTCAAGAACAGCCGGGAATATTGCTACTCGTCGTTCTTTGGAGTTGGGAATTCCACAAACGTCAAAATTGGATAGTATTGATCTGGACAACGTTTACTTTCAACAAGACGACGCTACGTGCCACACAAGCAACGAAACCATTGATATTTTGCGGGAAAATTTTCCGGACCGTGTTATCTCTCGAAGAGGTGATCACAATTGGCCACCGAGATCTTTTGATTTAACATTTTGATACTTCTTCCTCTGCGGCCACGTGAAAAAAAAGGTCTACGCCAATAGCCCAGCGTCGATTCAAAACCTCAAAGATAGAATTCGTGAGGCTATCGAGGACATAGGGCAGCCACTTTGCATTTCGTTATGGAAAATTTCATTAAAAGGATATGGTCCTGTAAGCGTGATCGTGGTGGTCATTTGCCTGATGTTATTTTCCACTATTATCGGCATAGCTTCATCTTTATAATGAAATAAACATCCGATCATTTATATTGAAAAATGGCATTTTTCTTTGAATATCAAAATAACACCTCTTATTGGAAAACCCTTTATTATTTTGGCTGTTTCCATAATTTTTGCTTTCTGTATTCATAACTTCGGATGGCCAACGCTGGCCGAAATGTTGAATACGGAATTTGAAAACGGGAGGAGAAGAAGAAGCGAATTTTCGAAATATTAGTGTTGGAATTAGACGATATGTTTCCTATTTCAATCGAGTTTTTTCGAAATACTGTTAAAATGGGATGGAGAATTCTGATTATACTTGTACATCCTTGTGACTTTAGTATTGTATCTTGCCAGTTGATGTGACAATTACGAGAACTGAGTTTGCTGGTTTGTTTTTTGATTTTTTCGATTCTTTGAGATTAAGTTTTATGTTGAGTAAATATTATAATCTAGGATTTAGAGGTATATTTCTGGAGTGGCTGAAGAGTTACATAACGGAACGCAAAATGTTGTCCGGATCGACGGCGCTGACTCGGGGTTTAGCATGCTGGATATGGGGGTTCCTCAGGGCTCCGTTCTAGGACCTTTATTAGTCTTTCTGTTCATCAATGATTTACCTGAACATATAATTGCACTTCTGGAGGCACTGTTTGCAGATGATTCTTCCTTCTTGATGGCAGCTCGGAGCATTGAGGAGCTTGTGGCTGGTATCTCGGCGGTACTTGAAATGTTTGTTGACTGGTGTCACAGCAACGGTTTGGTGGTGAATAACGAAAAAACAGTGTGTATTCATTTGTGCCTCAAGAATATGGGTACAAATCGACTTGTTTTAAATCATAAGAATTGGTCAATAACTTCAACAGATTTCACTAAATTTCTAGGAATTCAGATTGACAAAATTTACGTTGGACTGAACACATAGATATGGTTTGTAAAAAAATAAATAGTGCCTACTACGCCTTGAACAAGATAAAAAATTTGTTTCCTCTCCAGTCCCTCCAGGACATATACTACTGTCTTGCTTACCCACATATATCATACAATATTTTCATATGGGGTAGTGCATCTGATTTGGACAGAGTTTTTGTATGCCAGAAAAGAATAATTAGATGTATCTTCAGGATACCTCCACAAAATTCATGCCGGCCTTATTTTCGAACAAATAAAGTCATGACAGTCTCATGTTTATATACAGGGTGTTTCATCATAAACTGGACAAACATATACAGGGTGTCCCATTACTCGACGTCAAGCCGGAACCGGGTGAAAAGGCAAGTAATGCTGGTTGTCAGAAAAATATAAAAAAAAATCTAAGTTGCATGATTTTAAAATAATGAGCATTTAAAAAAACATGCAAAATTCCACACCCTGTGGCAGTCTTTTCGCTCCTGTTGCCACAAATATCAACTTTTTCCAACTTTTTTCTTTGCTGTGTAACCTTGAATAATGCTTGTCTAAACTGTAATCAAAATTTTGATACCAGCTGCTCTAGGTTTCATAAAAATAGGGCTTACTTCTCGAAAAAAAATTCGAAATAAACAATTGCCTAGTTTCAACTGACTGTATTGAAAAAAAAATGTACTACGTAGGTTTGGCATGTTTTTTCAAAAGTTGGCGCATTTAGTGAGGATTCCAAAATGGTATAATACTTGTTTAATTATAGCTGCCGTAGTTCAAATTTATTTTCGATTGCCTTTGAATACACTCTTTCGTTAACTGCTTCCCAGTAATAGAGTCCAATGGGTTCAAGTCCGGTGAACGGGCCGGCCACGAGATTGGACCAGAAAGTCCGATCCATCTTCCGGGAAAAAATGTTATCAGAAAAAAAAATTTGCAGAGAAAATAATTTTTCCAGAAAAAATTTTTCCTGAGAAATTTCTCTGGAAATTTTTTTTTCTGGTAACATTTTTTCCCGGAAGATGGATCGGACGTTCTGGTAAAATCTCGTGGCCGGCCCGTTCACCGGACTTGAACCCATTGGATTCTATTACTGGGAAGCAGTTAACGAAAAAGTGTATTCAAAGGCAATCGAAAATAAATTTGAACTACGGCAGCTATAATTAAACAAGTATTATACCATTTTGGAATCCTCACTAAATGCGCCAACTTTTGAAAAAACATGCCAAACCTACGTAGTACATTTTTTTTTCAATACAGTCAGTTGAAACTAGGCAATTGTTTATTTCGAATTTTTTTTCCGAGAAGTAAGCCCTATTTTTATGAAACCTAGAGCAGCTGGTATCAAAATTTTGATTACAGTTTAGACAAGCATTATTCAAGGTTACACAGCAAAGAAAAAAGTTGGAAAAAGTTGATATTTGTGGCAACAGGAGCGAAAAGACTGCCACAGGGTGTGGAATTTTGCGTGTTTTTTTAAATGCTCATTATTTTAAAATCATGCAACTTAGATTTTTTTAATATTTTTCTGACAACCAGCATTACTTGCCTTTTCACCCGGTTCCGGCTTGACGTCGAGTAATGGGACACCCTGTATTTTCGTGTAGAGGACATCGGAGAATCATTTTTGCCTTATATAATATATCCCGTTTTCGAAGCATAAGCGAGATACAGGGTGTCAAACGTCATTTTTGAGCAAAATTCTTATGAGTGTGGTCAGTTATGTATAACACTTAAAGTAACATTTTTTGGACAAATCTCAGTATTTTTGGGTCCTCTATTCAGAAAAGTTGACGACCTCCGAAAAAAAATTACAAAATGGCGGAAGACCTGCAATGTTCCAAATTTTTTTTGCGGTTGTCAAATTGTCAATGAACACAATTTTCTGAGAATTTCTGTCTACATGTCTACAGCGATGAAAAAATTTCACTCGAAATGGATGAAATTTTGTACAATTGTACTTCTCGAATTATCAATCACGAATATCGAAACAGAATTGTAAAATGTCGAACGGTTTCGTTACTACAGTTATTCAAATATTTCGTTCAGACCTCTGAAATAATGAAAAAAAATTTGTTTTGAGTTCTAGAGTCAAAATAAATAAATATTCGCATGTCCAAACATTCTAGATGAATTTATACAAAAAAAATCAGTGAAACTTAGTTGGGACTCGAACCGACGTAGGTATTAAATAGGGAAATGGCACTGCTTTAAGGATATTAATATTCGTTGCCAGGCAACGGTAGTTTGTAGTTCATAGAGTTTGAAAATTTGGAACATTGCAGGTCTTCCGCCATTTTGTAAAATTTTTTTCGGAGGTCGTCAACTTTTCTGAATAGAGGACCCAAAAATACTGAGATTTGTCCAAAAAATGTTACTTTAAGTGTTATATATAACTGACCACACTCATAAGAATTTTGCTCAAAAATGACGTTTGACACCCTGTATCTCGCTTATGCTTCGAAAACGGGATATATTGTATAAGGCAAAAATGATTCTCCCGATGTCCTCTACACGAAAATATATGTTTGTCCAGTTTATGATGAAACACCCTGTATATACAAGTGCGTTCTTCACGTAAAATCCAGCGAAAAATCTTTTAAAAAACTTTCTAGTTGTCATATCCAACAAGGAATGGGGATGTTCTCGTTGTGTCGGCACATAGAACAGCCATGTTTGAACTTTCGCCTTTATACCAGAGTATACGAATATACAATCATCTACCTACGAGTATCAAAAGCTTGAATCATGTACGTTTCAAAAATACGATGAAAAGTATGCTATGGAGCAGAGGATATTATTCGGTTTCCGAATATTCAAATGGATCGGAGTTGGATGTGGTCTTCTAACTCTTTCTATTTTGTTGCTTTTCTTTGATTTATTCTGTATTTGACTTGTCCCATACTGTACTGTCTGACTGAATGAACAAAGTTTATTTATTTATTCATTCATTTATTTATTACGGAATTTGAATTGAGATCATATAAGTTTCGAATTTTGAAATACATAATTAATTGTTATAGCTCAAAACTTCACAATTACACAATCAAGAATTAACTTGAAACTGTAATGTCATCTTGGAAAATATTAGCCTAAATACATGCAGCTGAAAATATTAACCATTTAGGGATATTTGTTATGTAATTGACAATTTCTTTTGATTCTGCATCATTCTTCAAGTAATAAAGGCTCTGATCGTAGGAAGGTACATTATACACATAGCTAATCATAATTTTCTTGTAGCACCAATGAAACTTGATGCAGGATATAGATTGCTGCTTAATAGCTTTCCTGTAGATGCATTTGTGTTATGGGTGTATTCATCATCGAATTAAGAAAATTATCCGCGGTGTTATAAAAATATCATATTATAAATACAGCCACCAAATAGATCAGATCTGAAACAGTTTTCTAATAGAACACATGATTCATATTTATCAGCAAGCAAATCTCTAATACCTTATTTTCTTGGTGAAAATTTAACTTTTTCCTGGCAATAATCATTGCCAAATTATATCATCTGAAGTGTGTAGAGCTTTAGGATAGGAAATCAGTGTTGACAATCACGAAACATTGTAGGTTGTGGTGTTATACTAAAGTATACAATTGCATTGGCTTCTTCTAACAATTTTTTGGAGAGCTATTGTGCCCAAAAATTTCAGGGATGTTCTCAATTTAATCTTCTTGCCAAGAGCATATTTTTGATGGTCTGTAAACAAATGCGAGTAACTTTGGGAGATAATTCCTCGATGAAAGTAAGCAAGGGTAGTTCAAATGAATTTTTTTTGATATCCTTTTTCATACCATCGTATAAGTGTTCCATAGAATGAATATTCTAAGATATTTTATGTTTATGACAGGAGATAAAAGCAAAAGTGCATATCTGCCAAACGCAAATTCGAATAAACTACCATTCTTATAACTGAGTAATTTATTTTATTACTGCGAAGTATTTATGGAAGTAATACTCTCTCCTGAAACTGAAAATTGTAGAAAGAATCATAAATTTTTTTTTATTCTGTTCCAATTTTGAGCATAAACTATATCTTAGAATATTCATTCTATGGAACGTACGATGAAATGGAATGAACAGTGATCATAACTGTTTGTGAGTTTTTATTTTTTTCCGAGCAAAACATCGACTGTATCGAAATTTTGCAGGAGACTTTCCTCCAGAATTGGATGGTAAACTATAAGAGAATATTATTTTCTCGAAAATCTATCCCACGAAAAATACTTTTGAAGGAAAAGCATAAAGGGTTGTTATTTCTAACCCCTAATAATAAAGTTAGGGGATCAAAAAAATTGTGTGAGTAACATCTGCTCAACGAATTATATTATGTATAGTTTTATGATTCAGTGTTTTTTTAGGATTCATAAAAAAATTGAAAACTGTCAACTCGTCATCACTTTCCAAAGGTATCTTTGAAAGGAGATCGATTTCGAAAAAAAATTATATAAACTACCCCTGCTTATTTGCATCGAAGAATCAAATCCCAAAGTCCCTTGCATTTGTTTACAGTCACCCTGTATACCTCAATTCTGAATCAAATCACCATTGTAATACCAAAAATATCTCTGATATTCTAAGGAGAGTCACGATATTCTGTCTATGTTTTCACTTAGGGAGTGGAGAAAATGCTCATTCTCTTTTTTTCTTCTCTGCACTCACTCTCAGTTATATTCTATATAGCCAGGAGAATATTCTCCAGCGATATGTACCAAGGATTTACGAAGAGTAATTGGGGTAGCTTTAAATTTCCAATAGAACATGAAATCCTCTTTCGAACAAAGAAGATTAGGACATTTCATTTTCATAAATACCTACATTTCCACAGGGAAATGTACTCTCAATGCGAACATGAGAGAAAAATCGAATACCAGGAGTTTATTCGACAGTATTATACAAAGCTCTTCTAAAAAGGTCTCTTTTAATCGCCTATAAAAATTGGAGTTGTGTCGACTTTTTAATTAAAAGATTCCTTTCACTGTTGAATGTGGATTTGGCTGAAATTCATGACAGAAGATCAATCGAGCAATGGGATGAAGTTATGAACGATCTGTATTTTCTCTACCTGAAGATAACAATTGATCTTATTTTCTTAAAGAACGAAATGAAGCTTTTTGGACTACTTTACTAGACAACCAATACTACTGTTAATATTTTATAATCTTTAACAAGAGTTTCATTCTGTAAATCAACTTGGTTTGGTTGTTATTTTTCTGTTATGTAAATATGATATTCTCGGTTGGTTTCTGCGAAACAGTTCATTTACGGAACCGGTTACAGAAAAAAACGGTAATATTCAGCTACCGGAACAATCGAGGATACTCTTCGGTTTCTTTGGTTTGTTTATGTTTTTGTCTATTGGGATTTAGGTTATTTAAACTTAAATCGTTGTGCTAGCTGTGATATTTTACGTTTTGTTTTGCTGAATTAGAATTTTTTCATTTTATGTTGTGTTGATTTATTTTGTGATTGTTTTGTTTCATTAATTTAAGATACAAAAGACGGGCGTGTTAGGTGAGTGCAAAATGGTGAATGCGCTGGTGTCTATTTCTCGTTATTTCCGTTGGAATCGGAATTTTGTTTTTTTGTTTTTCTAAATCCAATTTCAAGATGAATAATCAAATGGAAAAAGGAAACAAATATTGATTCAATGAAAACAATCCTTGGATATGAATATTCCAACTTAGTCTTCAAACATACAAGCACTAAATTTATACGGGAAGACAGGGGTTTGTCCTCAGTGTATTTGTATCATGCGCAGAAATGAATTTTTTTCCATTTTTTCCGCTCATAATGCCCAAAACACTAGGTATATTGTTTCGCTTTCAAAATATTCAGCTACCATTAACATCCACTTCTGAAAGTGAAAGAAAATTTAAAAAAATTGCAGGGAACAATGGGTAGTAATAAACAGTTAGCGCCATCTCTTGAAATCGTCTACTAAAGTAAAATTCAGAAATATTGATGACGCCCATCTTTTTGGAGTGATCGTTCTACTTAAACGAGAGCTATATTGTTTTGCCCAGACGTCTGTGATTTTAGAATTTTAAGCCCGAAATGGTCTCAAACGATAGGATTAGATTCACTTTCGATTCCACTTTCACGATAACTTTCGAAGGAATTGTCCTAGAGACTTCAAATTTCAGAGTGAGTACGGCTCCCATATGCCTCGGATAATTTTGTTAAACAGCAAAATCATACGGGGTCTTCCATAAAATATGGTCATTCAAAATATTTGTTCCCCAATATCTCAGACAAAACTGAACCAATCGAAATGAAATGTTGCAGCCACATGCAAGATGCTCATAATAAGCTTCAAGCAAATTTTTGTGTCCATAGTTCTAACAGAATTATAAAAAATTAAAGTAGAATATGGAGAAGAAAAATCTTTATATTTCCATAACTGAATATCCAATTCGGGTGAAATTTCTTTTGTGCATAAAGGAAGCTGTACTTAAGTTTTATGCAAACTTTTGTGGTCATGCCATCTACAAAACCATGAAAAATTAAATTGGAATACTTATTGAAAAGCAGTATCTTTATATTTCCATAAGAAGATATCCGATTCGAGTTGAATTTATTTTGCGAATGAAGACTGATATACTGAATGTTCATGCAAATTTTCAAGAAGATCGCATCATCAGAACCATAGTATTTCATTTTCTGAATAATTTCCAGGATATAATTCCGATTGTGCTGAGATTCTGCATATTCGGTATAAATCTCAAGTCTCATTTAAAAGTTTGAGGTAATAGTCTTATTGCTCCACCAACGAACGAGCGCTCAAAAGCTCCTGCTCAGGGCTTTTCTTAATTTTTTTTAGATATTTTCCGTGACAAGTTTCCGATATTTCATTTTATTTCTGGAACACAAAACACAGATGTGAAAAAAACGGGTGCAGAATGGTGAATGCGCTGGTGTCCAATCCTTGCTATTAACCAATTCCATTAATATTAAAGTTTTGTTTTTATTGTTTTGATTTTTTAAATACAATTTCAGGATGAGAAATCAAAATTCTCACCCATTATTTTCATATTGTACAGTTTGAACATTTCGAATATTGAAATTAACAATTTTTTTCAGAACGTAGGAACAAGAAGAAACAAAGATGACAGTGTTGAACGAGTGGGTGGCCGGTACAAGGGTTGGTGGCTGGGTTCAGCGATGCCGGGAGTCTCGCCGCCTCGTTTTGGCCATCGTCGCCATCGCCCTACTGCTCGACAATATGCTGCTAACTACTGTCGGTAAGTATCTCAATTTTGCTACTGAAGATTCAAAACTAAGTGGTAATTTGTACACTGAGACTAAAGATTGAAATTTGAATTACACTCAGTTTATATTTCACAGTTTATTCAGAAATCTGACACGTGTTTCGGTATCACAGAGGTTCAATTTTTAGAATTGCAACATCTGTTACTTTTCATGGCACATTTTTACAACAGTATCCAATACAGGGGTACTAGGAAAAAGTACTTGGGAATTGTTTAAATTTTCCTTATTCTCTGAAGGTTTTTTGAGTGGAAGAATCTCCAAATAGTCCATCACTTCAACCTTTGTTAACATAGTATAATAAACTAACATCTTTTTCAGTGATTATTCTCTATACAATGTTCTGCAAAACTGTTTGATTTATGGTTTTCAGAATAGACTATAGTCTATTAGTTAGTATTGTCTATTCTGAAAAACCATAAATAAACCGGTTTTGCAGAACATTGTATAGAGACTAATCACTTTCTCATTTTGCCGCTTCCTATGCAAACCACAGACTTATGTGATCATGCTATGCTCTGATTGGTTAGAGATTGGTATTCTGTAGCGGTGAAGTAATCCAAAGCAAACTGCGCTGTAACATTCATTTAGGTATAAAGACCCTGTCCTATGTTAACAAGGGTAAAGTGATGGATTATTTCGAGATTCTTTCAATCAAAAAATCTTTAGAGAATAAGGAAAATTTAACCAATTCCCAAGTACTTTTTCTTAGTACCCCTTCATTGGATACTGTTGTGAAAATGTGCCATAAAAAGTAACAGATGTTGCAATTGAAAAAATTGAACCTCTGTAATTTTAAGTTTAGCTACTTTTTGTACTCCTCTGAGGAAGGTCGTTATACCGAAACACGTGTCAGATTTCTGAATAAACTGTGAAATATTAACTGAGTGTACTTTAAATTTGAATGTTATAATATTTCACCTAGAACCAACCGCAAACTCAATTCTTCTTTCTGAGTCTTAAGGTTGACTCTCACTTGGGCGAAGAGGCGCGAAGCGAGGCGAAGCGTTGTTTTCCGCCGGAGAGGTTTGCACAGAATCAAATGTATAGACGCTTATCTAGGAGACGCGAAGCGAAGAGCCGAATCGTTAGACGCGAAGCGCTCGGAAGGAACGCGTCGTTTTCCGCCGGAGAAGTTTGTATCGAAACAAATTGGTAGACGCTTATCTAGGAGGTGCGAAACAAATGTGACAAATTACTCGAGACGGTCCTCAAGTAGGTAGTCGGCGGCCGGAATCGGGACAAGTTCGGCGCGCTGTATTCCAAACTCGAGAAAGAATTTGTGATTTTATGAAAATTTTATACTCGAATTTTGTCAATGGTGAATACACAGTTATTTTGGTTTTTCTGTGATGAGTTTGTTTTCTTTGGCTCATGAGAGTGTTGATTAGACTTTTCTCGATTGAGTTCTGGGAAAACGAATTTTATATATTGAAACACAAACAACACTTTCGTATTTCGTATAACTATGAATGTGAATTCGAATCGTCTAACATATAGGTATTATATTATGAATGTAGAACAAAATATTGAAATATCCTTCTTCCAAAGAATTTGAAATATCTGATAAAATGATCTAGAAATCGTCACATAAAATGACGTGCACATAATATTTATAGGCACATTCAATGCGTTCGACCAATTCTCCCACTTTACTTATCATCAACTCATTCACTACTTGAATGAATATGTGGCATTATTTTGCGTAATTAAAGAAGCGCTTGAAAGGAGGCTGATATTCCGTATAAACGAACCCGAAGCAAGACTCAACTCCAAAAATACGCCGTATAATGAATAACAATAAGTTATGTAGGTATGCAAAGCTGATCACGGTATTGGCCCTTAACAACCCAAATCAAACAACACAGAATAGAAATCGGTGCCCTGGAATTTTCAGAGTTAATGCAACCCATGTCGAAACCTCGAACGAATTCCTGTCAGTTAAATCGGGCTTTTATCAAGTTTAATAAGTACCACCGAACATTCTAATTCATTATTTTCACCGGCATAACCTACGGAATCTTAATTTCATACAAGAAATAGGAGTCTATTTTCCCAACGAAAATTTGCACAGGAAATCCAGCAAGGTATTTCCGATAGTTTGGTCTGTCGTTGAACGACATCTTCATCTACCTCGAAATTATTGGGTAGACGTGATTTATCTGTCACGACATGCTGTTAAATGTGTGAATCATAACATAACGTAATTTTCCTCGGATTTTCAGGTTTTATTTCATAGAAGTGAATTGATATTTCTTTTTTTCTTTCATTAGATTTGTCATCCTGGAACTGCATTAAAAAAGTAACAGAAATCTAATTCTCATTTTAATGTAATTGGTAAATACCTAACGAGAAATAGAAAATTAGACGCTAGCGCATTCGCCATTTTGCACTCGTTTACTACACCTGCCTTTTCATTTCCGAAATGATTTGAAATATAGAAAACTTATGATGAAGGATATCCCACCAAACGGATTCATCAACTGCAAAATTTCATGAATATACCGCTTCAACCTGGCTTTGTTTTTAGAGTATCTGACTCCTCCGAAACAAAATTTTATTATTTCAATTCATTCTGATATTATTTTCGCATCAGAAAGGACCCCGCACATTTTGTATGGGAATTGGCTCCCGGTGTATTTGGCTGAAAATTTGATATGATGTTCTACTAATCCTTCTGATCAAATGTCTAAACAGTCACGAAGCTGAAAAATGCATACTTCTAGGAGTTTTTAGTGATTTTTTGTATCCATTATGGCTTACGTATTATGGGAATTGGCTCCCGGTGGATTTGGCTGAAAATTTGATATGATGTTCTACTAATACTTCTGATCAAATGTCTCCACAGTCACGAAGCAGAAAAATGCATACTTCTAGGAGTTTTTAGCGATTTTTTGTATCCATTATGACTTACGTATTACCGTTCACACAGAAATATTTGAAAATATTTCGAATTGACAGGATCTGCTTTCAATAATCACTAAATATTCTAAAACATTTCTGTGTGAACGGTAATACGTAAGCCATAATGGATACAAAAAATCGCTAAAAACTCCTAGAAGTATGCATTTTTCAGCTTCGTGACTGTAGAAACATTTGATCAGAAGGATTAGTAGAACATCATATCAAATTTTCAGCCAAATCCACTAGGAGCCAATTCTCATACAAATTGTGCAGGTCCTTTGAACAAGAATTTCTGCAGATATTTCCAATAGTTTAGTTTGTAGTTGAACGGCATCTTCATTACGCAATTTTCTTTGTGTTTCTCAGGTTTATATTTCATCAAAATATTGTGAAAATCCACTTTTTTAATGAATATGCGACACATTTTGCATGCTTAGAGAATCACCAACCTGAAAGAAGCAAGAGTCAACTTGAAAAACACCCTGTATAATAAATAATAATGTTATGCACAGCTGATTACGGTATTTTCCCGGAACAACCCAAATTAATCAACACAGCTCCATGAGATCGACCTAATTTCACGTCAAAATAGATTTCGAAGACATTTTCTGAATAGAAATCGGTTCTCTGGAATTTTACATCGAGAGCATTTTGATTCATTCTGTTCATCAGCTTCACCTACGGAATCTTAAATTGGAATGTATTTTCCCATCGAAAATTTGCGCAAGAATTTCTGCAGATATTTCCAATAGTTTAGTTTGTAGTTGAACGGCATCTTCATTACGCAATTTTCTTTGTGTTCTCAGGTTTATATTTCATCGAAATATTGTGAAAATTCACTATTTGACTCAACTCGAAAATACCCTGTATAATAAATAATAATGTTATGCACAGCTGATTACGGTATTTTCCCGGAACAACCCAAATTAATCAACACAGCTCCATGAGATCGACCTTATTTCACGTCAAAATAGATTTCGAAGACATTTTCTGAATAGAAATCGGTTCCCTGGAATTTGACGACGAGTTGATGCAGCCCCTGTCGAAATGTTGGGTGAATTCCTGTCAGTTAAATCATGCTTTTAACTAGTTTAATAAGTACCACAGAGCATTTTGATTCATTCTGTTCATCAGCTTGCCTACGGAATCTTAACTTCAGGCAAGAAATTGGCATGTATTTTTTCATCGGAAATTTGCGCAAGAATTTCTGCAGATATTTCCAATAGTTTAGTTTGTAGTTGAACGGCATCTTCATTACGCAATTTTCTTTGTGTTCTCAGGTTTATATTTCATCGAAATATTGTGAAAATCCACTTTTTTAATGAATATGCGACACATTTTGCATGCTTAGAGAATCACCAACCTGAAAGAAGCAAGAGTCAACTTGAAAAACACCCTGTATAATAAATAATAAAGTTATGCAAAGCTGATTACGGTATTTTCCCGGAACAACCCAAATTAATCAACACAGCTCCATGAGATCGACCTAATTTCACGTCAAAATAGATTTCGAAGACATTTTCTGAATAGAAATCGGTTCTCTGGAATTTTACATCGAGAGCATTTTGATTCATTCTGTTCATCAGCTTCACCTACGGAATCTTAACTTCAGGCAAGAAATTGGCATGTATTTTTTCATCGGAAATTTGCGCAAGAATTTCTGCAGATATTTCCAATAGTTTAGTTTGTAGTTGAACGGCATCTTCATTACGCAATTTTCTTTGTGTTCTCAGGTTTATATTTCATCGAAATATTGTGAAAATTCACTATTTGACTCAACTCGAAAAATACCCTGTATAATAAATAATAAAGTTATGCAAAGCTGATTACGGTATTTTCCCTGAAAACCCCGAATTAAACAACACAGCTGCACGAGATTGACCTACTCTCACGTCAAAATTGATTTTGAAGACATTTTCTGAATAGAAATCGGTTCCCTGGAATTTGACGACGAGTTGATGCAGCCCCTGTCGAAATGTTGGGTGAATTCCTGTCAGTTAAATCATGCTTTTAACTAGTTTAATAAGTACCACAGAGCATTTTGATTCATTCTGTTCATCAGCTTTGCCTACGGAATCTTAACTTCAGGCAAGAAATTGGCATGTATTTTTTCATCGGAAATTTGCGCAAGAATTTCTGCACGTATTCCTGATAGTTTGGTCTGTCGTTGACTGGCATTTACCTTGAGATTATTGGGTATATGAGATTCTTCTGTGTCAAATTCCATTACTAACTGAATGAGGAATATCAAATACAGACTCATCCGCATTCACCATTTTGCAGTTGAGTATCAGTCCTGTTTTTTGTTTTTCCTGAACAAGATGCAATATCGAATATTTATGATGAAAAAATCTCTCTGAACGGCTTTCTGATTGATGTGCATATAGTCCTGACCGTGAAAACATAAAGGATAGCTTACATAATTTATTACTTCTGTTTGCACGTTGTACCGGGTTTTTCACTATAATTTGACCCCCCTTTTACTTTGTTACTGAAGGAGATACAAAAAAATGTTTCATACGAAAGTTTCACGAAATCAACTGAGGTTTTTTTATATTACTCCAGAAATTGAAATATATACAGGGTGACCAATATATTGATGGCAACTTCATTTTTTCAAACGGAACACCCCGTATATTTTTCCATATTTGGTTAGCTCCTTTTCCTCTGATTTCGAATATGTAATATATGTTGGTCTATCTTTCTTATTCTGAGCATTACAGAGTTTCGAATTTTAATAACCATCTGGCATAGCGTTTTGGAAGTTCATGAATAATTAAGTGGCCGATTTGATCTTTGGATTGGTAATGGCGCACCCATTTTATGGCCACCAAATAGTTCCGATTTAACACCGTTGTACACGTTTTTATAGCCGTTTCTGAAGGAAAAGAATTACTTCAGCAATAATGACAATCAATGAAAGCGGAGAATAATTTAATGATATAAAATCAACCAATATTAAACCCATAATTCGGAACTAATCCCGTCAACGCACAAAGAATAATGATAATATTGTAATGATTAGAAACAAATTTTGAAGCTTTAATTTTTGACTTGAATCGGAGTCATAATAATGCTATCAAAAATAGTCTAAACAACTTGAGGCAACTATATGAACTATGTGTATTGAATGAAGGTGGTCATTTTTTTCATTGGTTAAGTAATTGTTAAGTATTCATTTCAAAATAAAACTTTAAGTAGATTGGTTGGATATAAAGAATTTTGTAGGTATTTCACATATTTTTTATTCGGTGTCATCATTTCAAATCTTTGAAACTCTGAAAATTGAAGAGACAGTGTCCCATTTGAAAAAATATAGTTGCATTCAATGTTGTTCACCCTGTATATCTTCCCATTGACTTTATTATAACTCAAAAAATGAGCCTTTTCAGCAAACGCACTCTGCCAGTTGTGAAATGATTATTATAGATCTTGGTAGGTAGTTCTTAAAATTTAAAACTCTGTGGTTCTCAGAATAAAAGAGATAGACCAACATACGTTACATATGCGAAATCAGGGGAAAAAGAGCTAGCCAAACATGGAAAAATATAATACAGGGTGTTCCATTTGAAAAAATGAAGTTGCCATCAATATGTTGGCCACCCTGTATATATTTCAGTTTCTGAACTCATATCAAAAAACCTCAGTTGATTTCGTGAAACTTTTATACGAAACATTTTTTTGTATCTCCTTTAGTAACAAAGTTAAAGGGGGGGTCAAATTATAGTGAAAAACCCGGTACATAGCTTTATAGATACATTCAATGCGTTCTACCAATTCTCCCACGTTATTGATCCAATCTTCACGATATATAAAACTTCCTTTAATTTCTACAATTCACACTTTCAATAAATATGCGACATTGTTTTGCGTTATGAAAGAAACGCTCTAATGGGTTCAATATCTCATAGACTCAACTCAAGAAAGACTCTGTATAATGAATAAATGACAATAAATTATGCAAAGATGATCACGGTATTGATCCTGAGCAACCCAAATTAAACAACACAGCTGCACGAGATCGACCTACTCTCTTGTCAAAATACATTTCGAAGACATTTTCTGAATAGAAATCGGTTCTCTCGAATTTTACGACGAGTTGATGCAGCCCCTGTCAAAATGTTGGGCGAATTCCTGTCAATTAAATCATGCGTTTAGCAAGTTTATAAGTACCACAGAGCATTTTCATTCATTCTGTTCATCAGCTTTGCCTAAGGAATCTTAACTTCAGGCAAGAAATTGAAGTGTATTTTCCCTTCGGAAATTTGCTCAAGAATTTCTGTAGGTATTTCCGATAGTTTGATCTATCGTTGAATGGCATCTTCATATAGCTCGAAATAATTGAGAAGACATGATTTATCTGTGTGACGAAATGCTGTTTATTATAGAATTTCCACCTTCATTATGTAATTTTCTTCGTGGTTTTCATTTTGTTGAAATGTTGTTAAATTTTTCATTCAATTTTTTTGTATTTTTTTGATATTTATATTCTTTTGAGATATGGCTTTACAGCGTTTATCAAACATTATACTGGGTGTTTCATTTAAAAGTGTTCACCCTCAGTAACTCAACAACAAATCAGAATTTGTGAAAACACTCAGACAGGTCGATTTTTGCATACAAAGCTTGTTTCTAGTAGCAAGCTCCTGGTGAGGGTTGCAACCCCATCAGGAATTTGAATAGGGAAAATGCGTAGTTTTGTAGCACAAGTGTATGCATGAATTCAAATTTGTATGAATCTGCTGTGAAGATTTGAATTTCGGTGAACAGCAGATATCGTTTGGATTTTGGTGTCATTGTTTTCATTCAGTCTTCCTGAACAATATTAGTCTGTATTATTTTAGAAAATACGGACCTCTAAAGTTCCAAAAATGTTTCATCTTCACGTCACTTTTTTCACTATAACACCACAAATTCACTGCTCCAATTTAGTCCATAAATCACCTTCGAACATTCAAATAACTATTTTCTACAAACGTCAAAAAATGACAAGGTTCGCGTATTGGCAACAATATGTGAAGTGACCCTTTTTTTTCATTTTCCTTTGTTACTATGACACCGTGCGCGAAGTAGTGTGCGAAATACTTACTTCGCACACTGCATGTAAACTAAATGGGATTTTTATATTTTAACTTGGTAAATTTCTTGAAATCCACGTTTTCTTTAACATTGAGTGTTGCTTTCAACATAGAATATATTGCCCATAGTTATAATACCTAATTACTTGATTTGGAAAAACAGTTCAAACCAGTTCAATATTTTTCTTCATATTAAGCTAAGCGTTTGTAGAAAAAAATTTGTTTGCATCTCATGCGCGAAATACTTTGGTGATCTCGACTACCAAAGTAGCATTTCGCGCACTAGATACAAAAATAATTAATTCGAATAGTTTTATTTCAGGTATATTCAATAATTAATGCAGAAACATAAAAAATCTAGAGGCACCACATATCCGCAAATTCTAAAGAAAGCCCGTCGTTTTTATTGGCAGATGGAAATATGAAGTTTTTTCTTCTCAATCTCAATATTCCAATTGAATTTTCTATGGTGTTGTTGACACTATGGCCACAAAATTTGGCATGAACATTCAGTATAACAGTCTCCATTCACAAGTAAAATTTAAATTGAATCAGATATCCTGTTATGAAAATATGGAAATTCTTCTTTTCAATATTCCAATTGAATTTTTATGGTTCTGTTACAACTTTGGCCACAAAATTCTGCATGAACATTCAGTGTTTCAATCTCCATTAATAAAATGAATTTCATCCAAATCGGATATTTTTTATGGAAATATGAAGTTTCATATTTGGTTAAAACGACATAGCACTTGTTTAAGTAAAACGAGCATCTTTCATATGGTGGACACTATTATTTAAAATATCAGGAGTGGTAACCTTCTTATTGTAACCCCCTGTATATGGCAATCACGATTTCATTTTCGTTCAATATCGAACAAAATGTTCATTGAATTCCAATCTGGGAAATTAAACACTAATCAACCACTGCATCAAAGTGTCAAATCCAAATACATTCTCTTGTGTAAATTAGGACAGATATCGACTCACTGGAGCCAATCATTTGATTGGGCATCGAATATGTAAAGCTGCTGATGTGTAGAAGGGTTGACGTGGCTTTGAAAGCAATGGCCATTGAACTTGACCCTATTTTAAATCGATTTCGATTGAACATACGCAATTATTGGCAAAAAAATAAATTTGATGTGTGCAGGGTGGCCACAATTCGTGATCTCTAAATTACAACTTTTTAACCCTATGTGAGCCAAAATCGACATTCAGGCAATATCACCTTTGGCCATTAATATTAGAAGCTATAAGAAGCTTGTTGAGCGCTCGTTCTACTTAAATTGATGCTATATCCTCTTGCAAAATGTCTGTAATTTTCTAATTTTGAGCAAACAATGGTTACAAATGATACGTTTAGACTCCTTGATGACGAATTCGTGGTCAAATTCAATTCTGTCCGTGGGCCGTCCGGCCATCCGTTATAGACTACAGGCCCGTGTTGAAAAAATTATGGGTCATTTGAACCACCAGGTGACCTCTCTAGAACGATATAAGAGCATAAAATAATAAGATTCAGCACTATGCCGTCACTTGTAAGCTGTCCAACTGAGTACAGGTGAGAATTCGAAAGTACAGGTAGAGTGGGTACATTTTGGTCTCATATTTTTGTACCGCATTCTTACCATCGATTGATCCGTGGAAAATAATAAGAAAACGCGTAGCGTCGTAAAAAAATGTGGAGCCACAAAGTCAAATTTTTTTTTATTTTCCGACAATTACCGGGGTAAATTTGGTCATTTGATTTTGTACGGCATCTGTGTCATACTATTTCAATGCTGCTTCTAATCCATTATTCCGCAACGCCGTACAAAAATCATGCGACAGGGGGAAAAAATCTAGGGTTGCAATCCCCTCTCTTTCCATAGTCCAGGGGGTGATTTGACACAACATGAAATGAATTTATTTTGAAAGTATTTTATGCAAAGATAATATTTTTTCATATGCCGTACATTTTCGTTGGTCCAAAGGGGAAAAAAAGAAAAAATCCTTTCATTTGTCCTAATTTTCAGTTCTTTCGTGATTCTAGGTTCCCAGTTAGAAACTATGTTGAATATGGGTTTGTATACTATCCATTTATACCTAAATATAGACATGTTGTCATTGATAATTCCAAAATACAACATATTTTTGAGAAGTACTCATGACACTGAAGTTGGCAGACCCCCTTGTCGCATGATTTTGTACTGCAAACTTCAGTGTCATGAGTACTTCTCCAAAATATGTTGTATTTTGGAATAATTATCAATGACAACATGTCTATATTTTGGTATAAATGGATAGTATACAAACCCATATTCAACATAGTTTCTAGCTAGGAACCTAGAATCACGAAAGGACTGAAAATTAGGACAAATAAAAGGATTTTTTCTTTTTTTCCCCTTTGGACCAACGAAAATGTACGGCATATGAAAAAATATTATCTTTGCATAAAATACTTTCAAAATAAATTCATTTCATGTTGTGTCAAATCACCCCCTGGACTATGGAAAGAGAGGGGATTGCAACCCTAGATTTTTCCCCCTGTCGCATGATTTTTGTACGGCGTTGCGGAATAATGGATTAGAAGCAGCATTGAAATAGTATGACACAGATGCCGTACAAAATCAAATGACCAAATTTACCCAGGTAATTGTCGGAAAATAAAAAAAAATTTGACTTTGTGGCTCCACATTTTTTTACGGCGCTACGCGTTTTCTCATTATTTTTCACGGATTAATCGATGGTTACAATGCCGTACAAAAATATGAGATCAAAATGTACCCACTCTACCTGTACTTTCGAATCCTCACCTGCACTCAGTTGGACAGCTTACAAGTGACGGCATAGTGCTGAATCTTATTATTTTATGCTCTTATATCGTTTTAGATAGGTCACCTGGTGGTTCAAATGACCCATAATTTTTTCAACACGGGCCTGTAGTCTATTAGCACAATAACTTTCGAATGGATTGTCCTAGAGACTTGAAATTTTCAGTATGGGTTTGGGTCCCAACTGGCTCGGTTGAGTTTGTTAACCACCCAAATCGTACATGGTATCCTACAAAATATGGTCATTAAAAATTTTTGTTCCCCAATATCTCAGAAAATACGAAACCAATCGGAATGAAATGTTACGGCCAAATGCAAGATGCTGATAACAAACCCTATGCTGAATTTTGAGGCGTGTGAATAGAACCATAAAAAGTTCAATTGGAATACTGAAAGTTTTTCTTGTAAATGGAAGTCGATACTTTGAATGTTCATCCATAATTTCGTGGCCACAGTTTTAACTGAACCATAGAAAATTCAATTGGTATATTGAACAGAAAAATCTTTTTATTTCCATAACGGAATATCCGATTCTAGTAAAATTTTTTCAGTGAATAAAGATTGATATACTGAATCTTCATGTAAAATTTTGTGGCTATAGTATTAACAGAACTATAGAACATTCAAATTGAATATTGAAAGAAGAATCTTCAAATTTCCGTAACAGAATATTCGATTCAAGTAAAATTTATTTTGAGAATGAAAACTACTATACTGAATGTTCATGCGAAATCTCAAAGGGATCACATCATCAGAACCATTGAATTTAGTTTTTGTAATTATTTATTTTCTAAATATTCAATTTTTATAATAATTTTCAGAATATAATTCCGAATGTGCTGGGATTCTGCGTTTATATATTTTGCTATCGATTTCAAATCCCATATGGTATTTTGGGATTAGGTATAGTGTTATTGCTCCACTAGAGCAAACTTTTTTTACTAGCAACTGCCTAGAGAGGGTTGCGACCACGAATCTGAATAGAGAAAATGGGTAGTTTTGTATTGAATCTTGGCAGTAACGAAATTGACATTTCAAGGAATTGAATCTCAATTTTCAAATTTTGAAATTATTTATTATTATCGCTCAAAATTTCATTAGAATATACAATTTAGAATTAACTTGAACCTGTAATATCATCTTGGAAAATATACCTACAACCTAGCCAAAGCGGGGTTTTCGGCATTTACTATAGCGTGTTAGATTTATACAGGGTGACTGGTGACGTGAGGGGACAACGGCTAACTGGAGATAGAGGACCTCAAACTGAATGAGAATTGGGGGTTTAAATGTCCCATAAGGCTATTAGTTTCAGAGATACAGGGTGTTTTTTGCAAAAGTGTTAAAACTATAAACTCCCATATCTTCGTCAATATGGCAAATTTTTCGCTGATATTTGGCAAGCTTGTTAATATACATATTCTCCATCAGATTGACAAGAAAAAATTCTCAAAAATTGCAGGTCCGTATTCAAAAATTTCCATTTCCGTGTCAGGTGAGAAATATCACTCGGTATATGAAATAAAAAAAACTGAATTGGGTAATTGGAATCTGCAAAAAACACCGAGTAAAAATTTGTTTTTAGTTTTAATGGCACAAATTTTTTCAAGTTCTTATGATATGTTGAAAGTCGAATATTACAATTTTTTCATATTGAATTCAAGAAACACACTATTCCTGAAAGAAAAAAACACTGAATTTGAGATGCTTAAATAATCCTGACGCATTTTGAATATTCCTTTACATCTTGACATACTTTTTCATTAAATTTTCTATCAATATTATAAGAAAAACTCAAAAAACAATACAAATACAAAAAGATTAACAGTAGCACATATGGTTCATAAAAAAATAAAAAAACAAATGCTTGATATGCGAGAGCCATTCCCCTCACACAGTCACACACTTATTGGCTCTTTTCAACAATAATTGAAGTACGTTTCATATCCACAAGATGAAAAATTACTTTTGATAGAACAGTAACACTAGATTTCGGCTCGAGAAAAGTTGGACTTTCTTCTCAGAACGCCTGAACAATAGTCCATCTGATACTTATTCTTTCAACAAAATTTATTTTTCTATTAAATAATGCAATGATTCATGAGAAAACAACGGAGCAAATGCTCGAAATCAGAGCAATTTGCTTCAACGCATTTATTTGCTCTCTTGAACTCTAATGATTTCTTTCTCTTTTGAGATGAGGATTATTCTGAGACTGAATATTATATCCGTTCATTTTGCGCAATCCAAAAACAAGTATCATCTACATATTCTTCAATCAAGAATATTGAAGGCATTTTTCAATAGATAAACAAACGACTTAATTCCCAATAATTCACAATCAATGAATGTATGAATATAAACGTCATTTTCTGAAATATGCCTACTCTGTGTAGTGGGATGTATTTTATTTATAATGAATAATGAACCTCTTATTCTAAAAAATCACTTGTTTCCCTAATATTCTGTTTGCATTAAAGAAATTCATATGCATCTCAAAAAAAGATGAAGTTGCTACACCTAAGTACATATTAGAGGAAAATTCATTGAAGAATACATTTTGTTGAAAACATAAGTACCAGATGGATTATTGTTCAGGGGTTCTGAGAGGAAAGTCAAACTTTTCTCGAGCTGAAATCTAGTGTTTCTGTTCTATCAAGAGTATAATTTTTCATCTTGTGGATATGAAAAGTACTTCAATTGTTCAAAAGAGTCATTAAGTGTGCGTTGGAAATGGCTCTCGCATATGGAGCATTTGTTTATTTTATTTTTTTATGAATCATATGTGCTAGTGTTCCTTTTTTTGTATTTTTATTGTCTTTTTAATTGTTCTGATAATATTGATGAAAAATTAATAAAAAGGGAGTTCAAAATCAGTCAGGATTATTTAAGCATCTCAAATTCAGTGTTTTTTCTATAAGGAATAGTATGTTTCTTGAATTCGATATGAATAAATTGTAATATTCGACTTTAAACATATCATAAAAACTAGAAAAAATTTGTGCCATTCAAACTGAAAACAGATTTTTACTTTCTTGAAGATTCCAATTTTCCAATTCATTCTTTTTATCTCATATACCGAGTGATATTTCTAACCTGACACCGAAATGGAAACGTTACATTATTCTTTTCATTTATTACCTTTTTTGATTTTACTGTTAGGCAAAAATTTTTTCAAAACAATTTGCTCCTGACATATTGGTGCAAAAATTCTTGAAGGAGCATATAATTTTTTTAATTATTTCTGCTTCAGAGACTGGGTGTGAAATTCTCCCAGATTATATTTCAATCAATAGCGAAATTTTAGGTGGCCAAGTTTTTTGGCCGTTGGTTTAGTTTACATCACAACGTCAGAACACCTGGACAAAAATTCCGTTCCCAAACTTTTGTATTCTGTTACAAAATTCTTTCATTCAAAAGCAAAATTCTCTTGAATCTTTACAGGAACAAGTGCCATCCTTGTCACCCTTGTAGTCATTATCTTCGTCGGTGGTAGGTGCGACGTTAAAAGGGAATAAAATTCTATAATTTCATGTCACTTTATGTTTCTTTGAAAAGCTAGGCCTTTTGTGTCCTAGTGCCACTTTGAGGGAGCCTTTCAGCCGACTGAATGTCTTTCCACTCAGTTTCGACCTCTCTATTTTCCCAGACATTTTTTATTTTCCGTAATTACCTTGGAGTTCTTTTCAAATTACTCTTTTTGCGTAAGTTTTCCGCGTCTCCTCGATCGGGAAACGCTTGGTGGATGAAAGAATGTTTCGTGTCGTCAATTATTCTCATTTTGCTATGACTGGATATTTCGGTGGTGGACGATGTTGAAATTTTCCTATGGTTTAAGTTTTAGGCAGGGGATATTAAAAGGGGAGCCAACGTAGCTAAATCGGGAGTTACTTGAGCGTCATAGAGACCTATTCGGTTGCGAAGCTTAGATGATGAGAAGAAAAAAATGTTATATAATATACAGTGTGTTTGGTCATGACTTAGCGATAATTTAAGGGCATCAAATATACCTAATTTCATCGACAAAAACACCCAAATTTGAAAGTTCACCCCCTTAGTTTTGGAGTAGCCCCCATTTTAATTTTACTTTTTTATTTTCGTTGGCCCTTCCAAATAATATCGATTTCTTTGGACATAAAGGTCCTACAGATGTAGAAAAAATGTTTTTTGAAAGATGATACTACCGCCTGTTATTAAAGTAATACATTATGAAAACATATAACTTAAAAATGTTATAAAAAAAATTCTTTAAAAAATTTTAGTCAAAAATGGACTGATTTTCTCAGTAAATTTGCAATAGTACAAAAACTAGCACATTGAAGTATAATTTTTTTTCAATGAGCTAACACGCAAGGATATTAGCTACAAAACGATACCAACATAAATTCTGTAAGTTACATATTATTTAGAAAGTAATTGCTGTTCGAACATGACCATTATGAAAATTTATAAAATAAAAAAAACCTCAGTACTGTACTTTCGATAATTTTTTATGACCAAACAAACAAATTAATCATAAAAATTGCTCAAAATGACCGCCTCCGCTCTGTAGACAGGCAGTGGCCTTCATGACGACCTGTCTTGTGTCTTTTCCTAGCGTAGTGATCATGTTCGAACAGCAATAACTCTTAAATTATATAACTTACCGAAATGATGTAAGTATTGTTGTGTAGCTAATATCCTTGCGTGTTAAATCTGCGAAAAAAAATTTACTTCAATGTGCTAGTTCTTGTACTATTGCGGATTTACCAAGAAAAAATCAATACATATTTTACTGAATCTTTTTTAAAGAATTTTTTTATGGCGTTTTTAAGTTGAATGTTTTTATATTGTTATACTTCAATAAAAGGTGGTAGTATCATCTTTCAAAAACATTTTTTTTCACATCTGTATTACCTTTATGTCCAAAGAAATCGATATTATTTGGAAGGGTCAACGGAAATAAAAAAGTAGATTTAAAATGGGGGCTACTCTAAAACTAAGGGGGTGAGCTTTCAAATTTGGGTGTTTTTGTCGATGAAATTAGGTATATTTGATGAAAGCATATAGATTAATATTGGATAATTTTTCCAATGATCCCTGGTTTTCAATATTTATTTGAAAGTTGAAATGATTCAATGAAATTTTCGAAAGAACAACTCGATTCACTTGAGAAGAGATAGTGAAGTGTATTGCGTCTTAAATACCTAAGTACCTAAGATGTTATGTGGAGAAGTCCTGCTGGCCAGTGTTTTTAAAACACTTTGGAAAGAGCGGCGAAACTTGAAAATGTAACGGCGATGTCAAAATCGAAAAGCTTAGCGTGGAAAAAATAACAACAACTTTCCCCAAACTCTGCGGCGATACTGTCTGTAAATTGTCCATATGTGTACACATGTTTCTCTTCGGAGAAAATGTCGCACCTTCATTTGTTTGCGTGAATAGGAAAATAAACCAAAGAAAACAACAATTCCCAATTACCCGCAAAACAAACAAGAATATTCAAGAAAAATAAAGAACTATATATTTATAAAGAAAGCGCAAAAACTAAAGGTTATACACATATGTATATGCATTGAAATGTATATACACATATGCAGGGAGCGCAAGAAAACTTGTTTATTCATTAATTGATTAAGTGAAAACCTAAAAATTTTTTCAGAAATAAAATTTCGCTGATGTTTGTTTTCCTGAAATTCCGTAACTTTTCATTGATTTCAATTAATTCTACGCCAAATTAAAGATGAACTCTTTAGTATTCAAACCAACTCCGGGAAAACTTTCTAAATATGTTGATAGCTCACCTATACAGAGAGAAAAAACAAACATGTAGAACAGTTCGGTTTGTGTGCAGTTAATTGCGAAGTTCATCTTTTTCGCCAGTTTTATTTTCTCCTATGATGCACGTATTCAAATAAAAGCTTTTTATCCACGACTCTTGTATAAACCACCCATTATACTTCTGTTTACTCGGCCATAATAATACCCATTAATCACTTGTGAATAATGAGTTATTATTCACGGCTTCAGATGCTTCATAGATTGAGCTTCAACTAACAAATATGGGTATACCTTGTAAACCGAAGGCCAAATCTATTTTAATTTTAAATTTAGCGTCCGTAATATGTCTCTTTCATTACCAGTGTGAAAAAAGTCAAGTTGACCTATGAGTAACTTCTTGATGAAACTGTTATTGTATATTTTGCAATAAAAGTTTATTATATTCTAAGTAGATTTGGCACTAGATAGAATGGTCTTCTAACTAATATTTGTAGTAAGGTAACTCTAAAACGCTGAAAAAATATCAGTTTCATCAATATAATACCATAGCTAAATCCATGAAGCATCTGACAGCAGTAAAAAACGACTCATCATTTACTAGCGATAAATGTGTATTATATGGCCGAGAAAATCAATGTATAAGGCATACAGAGTGTTCCTAAATTGAACGTACGAACGAAAAGGAGATTCCTTAAGTGAGTTTAAGAAAAAAAGTCCCATAAACATGGGGTCGCAAACGTTTCGTTTTCGAGATACAGAGTGTTGAAGTTTGAATTTTTTTCAAGTTTTTTTCTCATAGTATCTACACTTCACTAGATATTCAACTGAAATTTGGCATAGATATTTCATTTGAGAGTTCCCACCACGTGACTTGGCAATTTCGATAGAAGATCTACAAGGTGATATTTTTTCTGGAACACTGCCACCTGTTCTTCTGCAGAACTTTTTTTTTGTGAGCAACTGTTAATTTGAAAAAATGTTAAGAAGCTTTGTTCTTATACTAAACTTTTCGGTCTTGTAGTTTTGTCGTATCTACCAACGATTTCGAGAAAAAAAAATTTGAACGATTCTCTCGAAATTCTCGTAACTATGATAGGAATTAGGAAGGCCAGTTTGTAATCTGTGGTGAATGAATTCAGTGCCAGTATTGACACATCAAATTATTGAACGTTTGTTTTTTTAAAACTTTAATGCCCGATTGCACCGTTCGTCTAAGCAGAGATTAAGCCTTTAAGTGACGTTTATTCCATTGATGAAACGTCATTTCAGGACTTAAACGTTGCTTAGACGAACGGTGCAATCGGGCATAAAGGTGTTTGCATTTGTGGCTATTTATTTTCTGAATGTAGTTAGACTACTACAAAATTCAAACTTCAACACTCTGTATCTCGAAAACGAAACGTTTGCGACCCCATGTTTATAGGACTTTTTTTTTAAACTCACTTAATGAATCTCCCCTTTTCGTTTGTACGTTCGATTTAGGAACACCCTGTATAATGGGTATATTATAAAATAGTCCTGGATAAAAGCCATTGATGTTAAATTAAAGATGGCGTACGAAAATTATTTGAAATCTCGAATTCATATATCCCAGAGAAATTTAAGTTTCTCTAATTGAAAGGTGATATCCATAATTTTCTTGCAGTTGAAGCTGTACTTTTCATTGCTTTTCTGGCTTTTTCCTGAAAAGAAGGACAACAAAGGAAATAGTTTTTTCATTAGGATTTTACTATCTATCCCGAAGGCGTTGATTAATCAAGATTAAATGACGCGAACAGTAGGAATTCATTCCGAATTGAAGTTATATTTCTTCATTTACTCCATCTCCCTTTATATGGGTGCTATAAAGTACACAAAGGTTTAATTCACTTTGGGTTTTATTCTGGAATTATAGGGATATCCTAGTGGTAAATCTTATTGAAAGCTAATCGACAATGAAATGAGGAATTTTCATCAAATTAAAAGAATAGAGACTTGAACTCTCTATGGAATCCGTTGGCTTCTACCATACAAAACTGATTTCATAATATTGACTAAATAAATCGTTCATTTGTTAATAATCGACATCTTCTTTCCCTTCACTTTATTCACGATATACTCGTTGATTTTGATACCAGCATCTTTCTCATTGATCATTTTATTACCAATTCTTTTTATTCTTCATTGGAAGGGACTGAATCGCTTACTGTGAGATATTCAGCATGACCGATCTCAAAAGACGAATTTTCATTAACAATTAAGTAATCTTATCAATCAAATTGTCTGTTTTAACCCTTTTCATTCAAACAGATACGATTTTCACGACACAAAGAGATCTAATCTCGAAGAAAATTGGCTACGTCGCTAACAATACACCAGCATTCGATCTAAATTCCAACTATCTTCGGTTGAATAAACTACCATTTAACTGTGACCATATAGGCAAGCAATTTTAAAAACTTTGCTACAAAAAACCTTTTTTTATCGAACACTGCAACTTGCTCTCGTACTGATACAACCTTTAGTTTTCCATTGTTTAAGGCATACCTAACAATGAAACAAACATTCATTGATTTCTCCACGAATATACTGGTTGATTTTGATACCAGCATCTTTCATTTTATCACCATTTCTTTTTATTCTTCATTGAAAGGGACTTAATCGCTTACTGGGAGATATTCAGCATAGTCTAAGATCCCGATATAAAACGACCTTCACCGAGATGCTTATTTAATGAAACGTATTTTATATTTAATTTAATATGTCAATAAATATAATCCATATGGGTTGCCTAGCAAATTTCAGTCCAGAGTATGTTTAATTAATAATAAAAAAAATAATTTTTTTAAACATTTCACCGGTATGATTATTAAATAAATTCTATACCAATCGAAAGTATGAAGCCCATAGAATATGCAAAGGTTAGGTTGCCTGTTCTTTTCCGGTCACAACTATCGGGTTGCCAGGTATAAACAGGTAAATCTGTACTAGCATTTTGCAACGGTCTGTTTATTGAATGAAACTTTAATGAAATTAAAGATTATTTTATTCTGAACACGGTGGTATAGGGTTGCCTGCGAAAAATTAGTCCAGAATTACGGTTGTCGAATTTTAAAAAGTAAAATATTGCTCCGAGTGAATGTGTGCGACTGAGAGGTCCCAAGCGATAGACTCGTATATACTATGCATCATTTTGGAGAGAGTGTCGCTATAAATACAATCGAAAAAACGTGCTACTATTTATTGTTGGAAAAAATGGCAATTCACTTTTATGGGTTTTGAATTTTTTCAATAGTTTCAATTGATTTCAATTTCTCTGTTTACATTTATAGATTTATAATTTGTATGTACTTAGTAAATTTTTTTAATTTTTTTCAATCAATATTTTTAAACAGGGTAGTACTATATATGTATCATTATAACCTTCTTTTTTACTAAAGATGTATATATACTTTAGTGTCACATAAAAAACATACATATAAATAATCAATTGATTAAAAAAAATTAAATAACTATTTCTCTATTTAAATAATAAACTACTCCAAAATGATGCATAGTATATACGAGTCTATCGCTATCCTTTTCTTTTCCAAGCCCAAATAGCATGCGCACTCTTTTTCTTTAAATGGGCGGACTTTAAACAGCTGCTATGCTGTGTCCTCTTCTATCGCATGGGATGGTCGGTTGGGAGTTGGGACCTCTCAGTCGCACACATTCACTCGGAGCAATATTTTACTTTTTAAAATTCGACAACCGCAATTCTGGACTAATTTTTCGCAGGCAACCCTATACCACCGTGTTCAGAATAAAATAATCTTTAATTTCATTAAAGTTTCATTCAATAAACAGACCGTGCAAAATGCTAGTACAGATTTACCTGTTTATACCTGGCAACCCGATAGTTGTGACCGGAAAAGAACAGGCAACCTAACGTTTGCATATTCTATGGGTTTCATACTTTCGATTGGTATAGAATTTATTTAATAATCATACCGGCGAAATGTCTGAAAAAATTATTTTTTTTATTATTAATTAAACATACTCTGGACTGAAATTTGCTAGGCAACCCATATGGATTATATTTATTGACATATTAAATTAAATATAAAATACGTTTCATTAAAAAAGCATCTCGGTGAAGGTCGTTTTATATCGGGATCTTATACTTGTATGACCGATCTCAAAAGACGAATGTTCATTAACAATTACGCAATCTTATCAATCAAGTTGTCTTTTTCAACCTTTTCCATTCAAACAGATACGATTTTCACGACACAAAGAGACCTAATCTAGAAGAAAATTGGCTACGTCGCTAACAATACACCAGAATTCGGTCTACATCTCAACTATCTTCAATTGAGTAAACGACCATTTAACTGTGACCATATTAGGCAAGCAATTTTTCAATACTTTTCTACAGAAAATCTTATTTTATTGAACACGGCGAACTTGCTCTCGTACTGATACAACCTTAGTTTTTCATTGTTTATTGCATACCTAACAAAGAAATAAACATTCATTGTTTTCTCCACAAATATACTCGTTGATTTTGATAACAGTATCTTTCTCATTGAACATTTTATCACCAACTGTTTTTATTCTTCATTGAAAGGAACTAAATCGCTACTGTGAGATATTAAGCATGACCGATCTCAAAAGATGAATTTTCATTAACAATTAAGAAATCTTATCAATCAAATTCTCTGTTTCAACCCTTTCCATTCAAACAGATACGATTTTCACGACACAAAGAGACCCAATCTCGAAGAAAATTGGCTACGTCGCTAACAATACACCAGCATTCGATCTACACTGCTCAACAATTGATAGGGATCACTTACTTGTTCTAAATTTATTTCTGAAATATTCGCTCCAAGATTATAAATTTAGTCAGATATCAGAGTATTTTCAGTTGATAATATGGTTCACTTGAGAAAAGAATGAAAAAATGGAAAGTTGGAGAGAAAAGAAGACTTTATTAGGAACACTCCAAATTCTGTGTTAGAATAACATAAAAATTTTATGATGAAACCACAAGAAGGCTGAAGTTTCGGTTAAGCTAGTACCTGGTTGGTCCCCCACGAGCTCGTCTCAAGCATTCTACCCTACGAGGCATACTTTCGATCGAACGATTTATAAAATTTTGGGGCAAATTCGTCCAAATATCCCGTAAAGCGTTAGAAAGGTCCTCCAGGTTATTGATCGGTTGTTCTAAGGTTGACAATTGTCTAGACATCTCAGACCAGACATGTTCGATGCAATTCATGTCTGGAGAGCGAGCTGGCCAGTCCATCCTATCAATAGCATGAATTCTAGCGCTTCATAAACCAGACGACTACGGTGTGGACGGGCATTATCGTCAATTAAAATGAAATTCTCGCCCACGGCAGCCGCAAACGGAACAATTATGGGTTCAATAATCATATCGTGATATCTCTGGCTGGTCATGGTGGTGTTCTGCAGAACAACCAACTCTGTGCGTTGGTTCAAACAAATGCCTCCCCATACACATATAGAACCTCCGCCAAAAGCTGTTGTGGGTACCATAAACTGTTCTGCATACCTTCGACCTCTTTCCCTCCAAGCAAGAATACGTCCATCGGAGTTGACCAAACGAAATCCAGACTCATCCGTAAATAAACATCGGCTCCAATCTTCAAGTGTCCAATTGCGGTGCTCCTCAGCCCATTGCCGTCGATGAACCCGGTGTTCCCTATTCAAACGGGGATGTTGTACCCTCCTACGTGCTCTCAAACCACGAACATGTAGTCGTCGTCTTACAGTCTGGTTCGAAATTAGAACTCCTGTTGCAACTCTCAGTGATCTATTGAGCCGCGACGCCGGGTAAGTGGGATTTCTCCTAGCATTGAGGATCATGCTATTGATAGGATGGACTGGCCAGCTCGCTCTCCAGACATGAATTGCATCGAACATGTCTGGTCTGAGATGTCTAGACAATTGTCAACCTTAGAACAACCGATCAATAACCTGGAGGACCTTTCTAACGCTTTACGGGATATTTGGACGAGTTTGCCCCAAAATTTTATAAATCGTTTGATCAAAAGTATGCCTCGTAGGGTAGAATGCTTGAGACGAGCTCGTGGAGGACCAACTAGGTACTAGCTTAACCGAAACTTCAGCCTTCTTGTGGTTTCATCATAAAATTTTCATGTTATTCAAACACAGAATTTTGAGTGTTCCTAATAAAGTCTTTTTTCTCTCCAACTTTCCATTTTTTCATTCTTTTCTCAAGTGAACCATATTATCAACTGAAAATACTCTGATATCTGACTAAATTTATAATCTTGGAGCGAATATTTCAGAAATAAATTTAGAATAAGTAAGTGATCCCTATCAATTGTTGAGCAGTGTACATTCCAACTATCTTCGGTTGAATAAACTACCATTTAACTGTGACCATATAGGCAAGCAATTTTTCAATACTTTGCTACAGAAAACCTTATTTTATTGAACACATCGAACTCGCTCTAGTACTGAAAAAACCTTTAATTTTCCTTTATTTATTACATACTTTACAATGAAACTTACATTCATTGATTTCTCCACAAATATACCCGTTGATTTTGATACCACCATCTTTCTCATTAAATATTTTATCACCAATTCTTTTTATTCTTCATTGAAAGGGACTGAGTCGCTTACTGGGAGTTATTCAGCATGACCGATCTCAAAAGACGAATGTCCATTAACAATTACGCTATCTAATCAATCAAAATCTCTGTTTCAACCCTTTCCATTCAAACAGATACGATTTTCACGACACAAAGAGATCTAATCTCGAAGAAAATTGGCTACGTCGCTAACAATACACCAGCATTCGATCTACATTTCAACTATCTTCGGTTGAAGAAACGACCAGTTAACTATGACCATATAGGCAAGCCAATTAGCAAGGACACCCCTAACTTCCTTCGTTGACTCCTTTATTTCGCCATCCTAAGAGATAACAAGGCTTTGAAGCCGTGTCATCTACAGAAAACTTGGATCTAGGGCGGTACAATGCCTTCAGCAAGCAATTAAGCCAACACAAAGATCTCTATTTGCTCTCCGGAAGTCGGCTGCCTTCGATTTGACCTTCTGAAATGATGTCGGGTGATTCTTGAAAACCCTACATTCGGATTCATTTAACGCGGGCTGTCTGAAGTCGATTCGAGTTTGTGGAATCGATTAGGAACTGTTGAAATAGTTTCTCGAGTCCATGAATCAATAATTGTATGATGAAGGAGAATAGAGAATAGTTCATTATGCAACGAGCGTATAATGACTGTTACTATTCACTGGTGGAGTTCAAGCTACGAGCCGCAGGCCTAAATCACAGAGTGAATGAAAGTCATCCTACGCGAGTAATTAGTCTCCATCCACGACAACTGAATATTTCTCTTGAATTTTTCAACATTTGGCGGCCGTAATATGCCAATTCTATAACTAGTGTCGAAAAAGACAAGTATTTTGGTGATGAACTTGTCATTATATATTTTGTGATGAAAGTTCATTATATTCAAAGTAGATTTGACCCTCGATTGCCTGCGGATCGTAGTCTGAAATTCACCTTGTGAATAATAGCAATCATTATACGCTCGTTGCATAATCTACTTTTATCCACGACTTTTGTAAAACCCGTCCATTGTACGTCTCTGTGCTTGGCCTTAATAATACCCATTAACCACAAGGGAATAATGAGATTATAATTCACTGCTGTCAGATGCTTAATAGATTTAGCTTTAATATAATATTCTTTAAATTGGTATTTCTTCAGCATTCCAAAGTACTCCAACTAACAAATATGGTATATCTTGTCAATCGAGGGCCAAATCTACTTTCATAGAAAGGTCTTGTCGCGGTCGTCAAATGTTAAAATCTTCAAGAAATATATTCAGTAGTCGTGGATAAAGTATAGTATGCTACTCGAGTATAATGGCTGTTATTCACTCGGTATTTAGATATTCTGAGGATAGCCTCATGGGCTACCCTATCAATCACTAGATGTTGAGGTGTGAGATCCGTAATGACCTCAAGTGTCCTAGTTGGGCATGTTCTCATAGCTCCAGTGATGCACACACAGGCAAGCCCCTATACTTTATCGAGGCTCTTCCTTGTACTTACCTGACTTGCCTAGACAAACCAGGATACTGCCCCCCTTTATGTGATTATAGGTCCACAATCATGACGTACATCCATCGCAGTACAAATCTAATTTTTGCCGCATATAGTACGGTGTAATTAGACCTAAACCTCAACATCCAAAGTAAAAGTTTTCCTCCAACACCAAATGGCTCTACATAGTCCCCTATTCTATGGTAAAAAGTTACACCATTTTGAGCGTCGGGTTTGGGGGTGAGGGGGGGGGAATTTGAAAAATCACTAGTTTTTTTAGTTTTTCGTAAATATTTCAAAAACTAAGCGGTTTATCCTAAACATTGTTATATACAAAAATGTTCTACGTTAAATTTTAAATAAGAATGGTCCTCTTCATAATCACTCTAAATTGTACGGTTCAAGAGTTACAGACGGTGTAAATGTTAACTTTTTCGTAATTTTGATAATTTTTTAAAAATATAAGCTTCGTAAAAGACTGTTGCTATTCAGTGGCCGGTGGTATGTTAGTGATAAGCCCTTGAAGGAACGACAACCTCACCACCTTATCAAGGGGCACTCTTTTTTAAGGGAAAAGAGGCTTCCACAGGCCTAGGCCATATAAACCTGTGGTACGGAGAAACCCAAATTTGGAATGTTCAATGTCTTTATTAACTTCACTCATCCTATAGCACATTATCCTCCTCCTCTAGCTCGTCGTCTAAGATGTTATTATTGTCCATGTTATCACATGCTTGGCCTGAGCAATTGCTGCATATGCTAGTGCAGTTTAGACCACTCCTTCTGCATTCACAATTACGAACGCATTCATCTTTGCAAGTACACATTATAAAGGACAGTAATTCCTGGGGGCTGCAGGACGTGCTGTTGTAATTGTTGTCGGGTGGTCGCCAATCTTCTTCCAACCCCACTCGAGTGGATCCTTTTCTTCATTCAGCCACTGTTGTACCTGGTGGTAGGTCCTAAATGAATGCTGTCTGGACGCTCCTGAAGTGGGGGGTAGTGCATCCAACTTCAGTAATGCATTTATAGGCTGCTTTGCAATCGTTTCCAAGTAGGACTGGTAGCGGAGACAATCTAGATCTTCAGTGTTCTTGGCTCCAAACAGTGCAAGTAGGAAGTAATTTCCTGCATCAGCCACTGCACTGGAGTCGGCTTTGGGGGTGTTGAAGACCAGAAGTTTTTCACGAATAATGTGTACTTGCAAAGATGAATGCGTTCGTAATTGTGAATGCAGAAGGAGTGGTCTAAACTGCACTAGCATATGCAGCAATTGCTCAGGCCAAGCATGTGATAACATGGACAATAATAACATCTTAGACGACGAGCTAGAGGAGGAGGATAATGTGCTGGAGGATGAGTGAAGTTAATAAAGACATTGAACATTCCAAATTTGAAAGATATTATGCTTAAGAAGTGAATTTATGTTGCAATGTTCGTAGAAAGTTCAGGGTGGGTTTCTCCGTACCACAGGTTTATATGGCCTAGGCCTGTGGAAGCCTCTTTTCCCTTAAAAAAGAGTGCCCCTTGATAAGGTGGTGAGGTTGTCGTTCCTTCAAGGGCTTATCACTAACATACCACTGGCCACTGAAATAGCAACAGTCTTTTACGAAGCTTATTTTTTTTTTTTAATTATCAAAATTACGAAAAAGTAACATTTACACCGTCTGTAACTCTTGAACCGTACAATTTAGAGTGATTATGAAAAGGACCATTCTTATTTAAAATTTAACGTAGAACGTTTTTGTATATAACAATGTTTAGGATAAACCGCTTAGTTTTTAAAATATTTACGGAAAACTGAAAAAACTAGTGATTTTTCAAATTCCTCCCCCCCTCACCCCCAAACCCGACGCTCAAAATGGTGTAACTTTTCACCAAACAATAAGAGTGTTATATAGAACAATTTGGAGTTGGAATAAAACTTTTACTTTGGATGTCAAGCTTAGGCCTTTTTTTAGGTTAATAACACCGTACTAATAGGCGTCTGCACGTCATTAGAGCCCTTTTAAGCTCTGTCAGTAGCAGTGTCAACATGCTTATTTCACAGAAGTTTCATATCCAGTGTTAATCCTAGGTATTTAACTTCTGACTTCCACTCCAAGATATTTCCGTTTAAATATAACGTTTTCATGTCAGGAAGGTTTCTTTTCCGAGTGAACGGAATTACTACGGTCTAGTTTGGGTTGATGTTCAGCCCCATAGACAAGCACCACTGCTCAATAACTCTTAGGCCCTTCTGCAGTGAGTCGTTCTGGAGAAGTAAGAAACACTCTAGGAAAAAATTCAGGGAATGAATCATTCCAAGTAGTTCCTTCGGAACTTTAAAACTGCAAGGTCCAAAAATTACTTGGATCTCAGTAACAATAGGTAACGCCTCCTCACTGGCTTCTTAACAGGACATTGTCACTTTGGGAGGCATATAATGAAAATTCGCCTAGCAGAAACTGACCAGTGTAGATTCTCAGGTGAAGTGCAGGAAACTCCAGTTCACTCAGTTACAGAATGCCTTGGCATTGTAATACTACTCCAAAAATGTCTTGGACAAGAGAATTAGGCGCAAATCTAGCTGTCTTGAAGCCCTTTCAGGTATTAGAGTTCATTACGGCTCTGGAACTGGAGGGAGAGCTGTAGAGTAACAGTTGCGAAAAACCGGGGGACACAATAGATCTCAAGGTCTCAGTGTAATACAACCCCCGCAATGATCTACATTCTGTCAACTACCAAGCTGTCACGTTCATAATCAAGTGTCATTATAACTGACAAACATGGCGCGAATTATGTTTTGAAGAATCAAAACCTAATTTTTAAAGAGACAATTTAATTCTATTGAAAGAAACGATACATATGAGTTTTATGTCAAGTCATAATCTATACAATGCAACTAACCTGTATACAGGGTGTCATAGAACAAATAGAATTTCTTTCTCTATTCAGGGTGTCTGTGAAAAAATTCGAGGGACTTAGGGAGATGATTCCCCGATGAAAATAAGCAGGAGTAGTTCATATAATTTTTTTTTCGAAATCGACCTCCCTTCCAAGAAACAGTTTTTGGAAGGCGATTACGAGTTGACAGTTTTAAATTTCTTTTAGGAGTCCTTAAAAACACTGAGTCATAAAACTATACAAAATATGATTCATTAAGTAAATGTTTCTCACACAATTTTTTTGATCCCATTACTCCTTATAATTTTTCCTCAAAAATTGTTTTCGTGGGATAGAATTTCGAAAAATAAAATGCTCTTATGGTTTCCCATTCAATTCTGGAGAAAGAAGTCTCTCGCGAAATTTCGATACAGTCGATAATTTTCTCGGAAAAAATAAAAACTTTCAAGCAGTTTTATGATCACTGTTCATTCCAATTTCCATTTCATCGTATTTTCCCTAGAATGAATATTCTAAGATATTGTTGATGGTCAAAATTGGTTTTGTCAATTGTGCTTATTAATCGAAAGAAAGTTCTATTTGTGAAATTAAAATATTACGAATATAATTTTCTTCCGGAAATTAGTAATTCAGTAAGATTTATAGAACATCTTTATCTCCTGTTCTAGAAATACAATATCTTAAAATATTCATTCTAACCTAATCTAACCTAACCTAACCTTCGGAAAGATTTGAAGAACATCTTCATCTCCTGTTCTAGACATACAATATCTTAAAATATTCATTCTATGGATTACTTATACAATGAAATGAAATAAACAGTGATCATAACTTCTTGTAATTTTTTATTTTTTCCGATAAAAGTATCGACTGTATCCAAATTTTGCAGACGACTTGTCTTTCCAGAATTGTATGGGAAGTCATAAAAGAATTTTATTTTTCAAAAATCTATCCGACGAAAACAATTTTTGAACGAAAATCATAGGGGGTTGTTATTTTCAACTCCTAATAATGAAGTTATGAGATCTAAAAAATTTGTGTGAGTAACATCTACTTAGTGCTTCATATTATGTATAATTTTATGACTCAGTGTTTTTTAAAAGCCGTAAAAAAAATCAAAAACTGTCAACTCGCCATCGCCATCCAAAGGCTGTATCTTGGGAGGGGGGTCAATTTCGAAAAAAAAAATTTTGAACTACCTCTGCTTATTTTCGAGGAATCATCTCCCAAAGTTTCTCGCATTTGTTACAGACACCTTGTATATCTATTTGTACGATGCACCGTAGTCATCTCTTAACAGTGACGCGTCAGCGGTTCCCATGGAAAAATGCGAAGGTGCAATGGTGGACAATTCCGGATAGAATTTTAACTCGAGTAATTCAAACCTTGCGCTTTCATTGTAACACCCCCTATATACAACTAATAACCATTAAAGCCTCAGAGCTATTTCATCATCAAATACACCTTCTTTATTGATGTGCAGTAAAAGACCTCCCGATATATTTCAGCGGCCCAGTCGTTCTATATTCAAGAATAAGTATCAAGAAGCCACTGGCGGAAGTCCATCCATTGCAAATGACCCTTCTTCCGGCTGATAAAGAGTGGTCCATTCACACCTCGTTGGCCTTATTTCTTATCAGAGTAATGGTTTCACTTGGTTTCGACTCAACAAATTCCCTCATACATTTTTAAACAGCTCTTCGTCGTGGATATTCGTGGTATATTCTCGGTAATTGAATGTATCTCTTGATTTCAACACTGCCCTTTTGGACCTGAGATCGATACTAAGGGAATGGATTCAGCACTTTGGATGCAGATAAAATGTATGAGTGTGGGATAAGCAGAGGAAGGTTATTTATTGTATGATATACAAGAATAAATTTTGATTTTTTTGAATCAGATTAACCTGGACTATGCTCGTGAGAAACAGTGAAAGATTCTATGCAGTGTGACCAACAAGGGGATTTGTCGTTAGATACCTTCAGCATCGTTATAGTTATACAATGCGCAAAAAAATTAACGCACATTATGAAAATCCCAAATTTATTCTACAACTGAAGGTGTTCTCAATGATAATCTATTTATCAGAATAATGCATGCATATGTTATCCACTTTCAACGTTTTTCTTCAATACAGATGATTTTTCCCAGCAGGAATAAAAAAAAATGAGATCATCAGATTTTCATTGTATTGGCTCCATTCTGAAATCAGTTGTTCTCGATCAATTCTAGTGATCAATAGTTTTTCTTTCATTTGATTTTCTACACTCGATCGCTCTGCAACGCGAAACACGCAATTTGGCCCAAAAGGAATGTAGGTACCCAAGCGGTAGTTTTGCGAGAAGAAGGGTGGACATGCACAAGAATTGCAGAAAGGTTTGGAGTTTCCCATACAAGTGTGTCCAGAATGTTGCAGCGATTCAGGGAGACAGTTATGAATGTCCGCAGACCAGGACAGGGTAGGCCACGGGTAACAACTGCCATTCAAGAACGTTACTTGAGAGTTTCTTCGTTGAGATAACGGTTTGCAATCGCTCGCCTCCTTCAAAATCAGCTGAACAAACTCATGGGGTGCAAATTAGCACTCAGACAATAAGAAATCGCCTCAGAGAATATGATTTAAGGCCTCGTGTCGCGGCAAGAGGCCCAGCTCTCACCCCAGCCCATCGAAGGGGGCGTTTGGATTTTGCGAAAGAGCATATCCGTTGGGAAGAGGCATTTGGGAGAGAGTTCTCTTCACAGATGAGTCTAGATTCTGCCTCTACCATTGTGATCGACGTTCCCTTGTATACAGACGTCCACATGAAAGATATGCTCAGTGCAATTTCCTGAATACTACTGGTTTCAGGGGAGGATCGATTATAGTATGGGGTGGAATATCTTTGACTGCTCGCACAGACTTAGTGGTCATTGATAATAGAGCTATCAATGCTGATAGGTATTTGAGGAACATTCTTGAAGAGCATGTAGTGCCATTTGCCCCATACATTGGTGAGAATTTTATTTTTATGGACAATAATAACAGACCCCATCGTGCGCTCATCGTTCGGGAGTACCTTGAAGAGGTTGAAGTCTCTCAAATAGAATGGCCAGCAAGTCCAGATCTCAATCCGATTGAGCAGGTTTGGGAAAACCTCAATAGAAGACTGAGAAGTTCAGAAAATCATCCAGCTACACTTAATGAAAAAGGTATGGCAATAAATCACACATCATGTAGATAAAAAAAATTATTCATAAAAATAACAATAAAAAAAATAAATGAATAAATAAATTTTGCGAAGGTGTAGAATGTGTATTGGGGCTGAAGGTGGCCTTTTTGAAAACCTATTGTAAATTTTATACATAAATTTCTTTTTATCTACATGATGTGTGATTTATTGCCATACCTTTTTCTTTTTCTTATCTAAAACGCTTCTTTTAATGCTAATTTTCATTAATTTTCAGCATTTTATATTATAACTTGATCAGGAAAATCTTAAAATGGCAAAAAATAATTCTTGAGTAAATGTCTAGTTCTTTGATTTTTTCCTCCGCTGACTTTGCAGGCTAATTCTAGCAGAAGTAGGCTGTTGAGTACCATTTTTTATTAATGATTCTGAAAGCTAAGTGTTGAGCGCAGTTTTTAAGCCCACTGAGAAACCATGAAGTAGCCTGTTTACATTTTTAGTTTAAATTTGAAAATTTAGATCATGATCCAAAATACGTAACTTTTTCACTTGAGACCAACATTTCTATAATTTTTATCAAATTTACGATGCTGGTTATTTTATGTATAAAAGTGCATTTCATGGCGATTTATTCGCAAAAACAATATATCAGAAAACTCTTATACTTTTTTTTAAATATCTCTTTTAATATGGCCAAGTTGAAAATTCTCAAAAGTTCTTAAAAAAATTTATAACTCGGAAACCGTGAAAAATCGCATAACATACATGGGGGTGATTCGAATACCCCATGAAACGAGGGACCTGATTTTTTCTTTTGGACGTCAATCGCCCGGCCACCCTGTATATTTGGTATCAATCTCAAATCCTATATAAGATTACGAGGTAATAGACTTATTGCTCCACCAAAGAACGACCGTTCGAAAGCTGAGGGCCACCAAGTTGACACTAGTACAATAAGTCTGCCATTAATTTGAGCCGCAATTACTCTACTTTTTCTGCCCATATCCTTGAAGCCTTCCCCTTTCAATTCAAAGAGGTTCTCTATCGAATCTGTGGGAGGAGTTCAATTCTTCCTGATGGTTTCATACGCTTTATCAAAGCGAAATATTCGAGTATGTGTCCTATATCATAATAATGTTTCGTGGATGTGTAATGGGATCCACTCGAGCATACCCTAATGAGACTGCCATGTTTCACTTTGACGGTCGACAGCCGAAGTTCCACATTTTACACCTAGTGCTTCCGTCGAATGATCGTTTTCCATCTCGGTTATCAGATAGAACTACGAGAGCAGTTCAAATATAAACGGGACTTTTCGATTTTCAGGCACAATAATGGGAGGAGAACATTCCTGATTTGTTTGTTGTTGGGTAGGTTGGTCAGGAGTAAAGGAAGCACGTCGGATTGCCTCATCGATCCTCTCGATTTCCACTGTGACGATGTTTGAGCAAGAGGTTCCTGCGTCAACTGCGCAACGTATTGTTCTCGCCACTCCTTACTCGCTTGTTTGGACTCTGGGGTATAGTGGTGCACCCATGTTTCATCACAGGTGATATTGTGAGTGAGAAATTGGTCTCCTTTTTCCTGAGATCGTGCAAGAAGACGCCCACACACCTGAAAACGATGCAATTTCTGGCCAGCTATGAGAAGGCGAGGAAACAACCTGGCGCAACCCTTACGGTATCATTACTCCTCTGTGAGTATGGAGTAGGTGCTCCCATAACTTATCCCGACCTAACTTGCAATTTCAGAAGTGGTACGACGTCTGTCGTCTTCAACAAGCTGTCGAACACTACTGAACTTGTACGCTGCGGTCATGGCTCTCATTTTCAACACAATCACGACCCTCCACGAACTATTTATGCCATGCAAACACTCCGGCTCGCGACAGTGTCTCTTCTCCGGCAGTCAATCTCCTCAAGATTTTGGCCAGTTTTACGCCTCCTGCGGCGAAAAACTTGATTACAACACGTTGCTCAATTGACGGAGGAACCTCTTGCTCAAACATCGTCACAGTGGACACCGAGAGGATCGATGAGGCAATTTGAGGTGCTTTCCTTACTCCTGACAAACCTTCCCAACAACATAAAAATCAGGAATGTTCTCCCCCCACTATTGAGCCTGAAAATCGAAAAGTCTCGTTTATATTTGAGCTGCCCTCGTATGTCTGCGATTCGCCGAAAAATACGTCTTCTTCAGACTGGCAGGAACATAATTATCGTGACATAGTTGGCTGATTTCGTAAAAGCTCATCCTTGAATTGATACTTGTGAAAGGGAATTAATAAAAGTCTCGAAACTTCAACTATACAGGGTGGGTAAAATTCGTTGTCTATTGAGGGGATCTCGAGAAGAGAACTATAGCAGCTAGAGGAAAACTGATGAACCATTTTCGGGCTCTTTTCCTGACTAACTCAAATCTGGAAACAAACCTAACCTATCTTTCTTAGATTTTGAGTTACGAACGAAAATTGGGAATTTAATTTCTCATTTTCATTGATGCTGAATAACTCGCTTGTTTGAACTCGTATTCGAAATCCGTTGTTACATTCAACAAGCACTTTTTAGAAGTAATTCAAATATGATATGACTGATTTTTTTAGTCCAGTCATTTTCGACAAATGACAAGGAATTTTGATTTTTCAGAAGTAAACTATGGTTGAATGTTTTTTTATCTGGTTCATAAATTTTTGCTTATTTCAAAAAGGTATCATAGGTTTCTATTCACATGAAAGTTGCACGAGGAAAAAATTCAATACATTTTCCTGCTTTTCGATTCAGTTCTGAATTAATTTTAAGTAAGCTGTGTCATCAGTTTTCTTCTAGCTGCTATGATTCTCGAAATCCCTTCAGTGGACAACGAATTTTGCCCACCCTGTAGTAAATAATTAAAAAATTTTAATTAAGATGAAGTGCTTCTGCGAAAATCTTTGCACTAATTTTGTCAGGAGCAAATTGGTTCTGAAAAATTGTTGCCTAACAGTTAAATTGAAAAAGTAAATAAAGGAAAAGGATAATGTAACGTTTCTGTGTCTATATCAGACACCTTCTTCAGAAAAACTTGTGAAATCTTCGAAATTGTGTGTTTTTTCATTTGCAGTCTAATTGAAATTAGAAGTTGTCAACACATAGAGATGTTGATTTATTTAATTTTGAAATTTCCTGATGTCATTTCTTTCTTCAATAAATCAATCCAAATACGATATATCCCAATAGAACAATTGACCAAATTATCTACTTCATCTAACAAAATACATGTGGATTCCTTAATTTTCCTTTTATAATTATCAGGTTCCGTCATTAGGATTTTTGTGTTGTTCTAGTTCATCATATGATCTCCGCTATTTGAACATACATGATCAGCGATTTGTGATCTTGTAATAATGTAATGTCTCTGTTTTTGATGCTGTTCTTATGTTTCTGTTTTCCTGTATAAGATTTTCCACATATACAGGGAATATTGTAAACACAATTTTTTGACTTTTGTGTCTGGTTAGGATGGATCTCAAATCATTTTGTGTTTTGAGCAGAGTTCTTATGTTGAATTTAGAACCAATTCTTCTATTTTTTTCTGAAAGGCCTGGAATATAAGGAATGACGTTTAACAAATTTGGTTGTTCTTGACGGTTTTCTGTTTGTTCCTGATCATCATTAGAATTTGTTTGGATATTTTTCGTTCGAAATTTGAAATTGTTCCTTTCAATGAAATTTGGTGGGTGTTTTTTTAGTTATACTGTTAGGCAACAATTTTTTCAAAACCAATTTGCTCCTGACAAATCAGTGCGAAGATTTTCACAGGGGCACTTCATCTTAATTAAAAATTTTCAATTATTTCTTTTTCAGAGACTGGGAGTGAAAACCTGAAAAATTTTTCAGAAATGCAGAATCCTCCCAGATTATATTTCAATTCAATTTTTGAGAGTGTTCCCAACTGATTCATTTCTTTTTCAGTTCCCATTATACCAGAATTTCTGTATAACATCAACCATCCAGATGCTCCGTTGGACGGACCTGTACGGACCACAACAACAACAGCAAATCCATGCGCAGAGTACATAAAGCAGCAGAAGGCTCTGGGCATAGGTCCGCCAGGTATCTACACGGAATCTGATATGGACATGGGTAATAAAACAAAACTTCATCCGTTGTTCTGAAGCATGATTTCCATGTTTTTTGTCCACAGATAACATGACTACCGTGGATCCAGAAAAAATCCTTCGCGAAGAAAGGCATCGCGACCTGGTGCAAGAAACCAGCCAGGTGGGGATAATGTTTGCCTCGAAGGCTTTTGTGCAGTTACTGGCCAATCCCTTCGTTGGTCCTTTAACCCACAAGTAAGTATAGAAGTATACATGTTTGGAAATTCCCATCTGAAAGATACGATATTCAATGCATCAGACAGAGACTTTTTCCGTCCAGTTAAACAGATGTAAAGGGTTTTCCAATAAGAGGTGTTATTTTGATATTCGAAGAAAAATGCCATTTTCAATATAAATCATCGGATGTTTATTTCATTATAAAGAAGAAGCTATGCCGTTAATAGTGGAAAATAACATCAGGCAAATGATCACCACGACCACGCTTACAGGACCATATCCTTTCAATGAAATTTTCCATAACCAAATCGCAAAGTGGCGGCCCCATGTCTTCGATAGCCTCACGAATTTCATCTTTGAGGTCTTGAATCGACGCTGGACTATTGGCGTAGACCTTCTCCTTTACGTGACCCCAAAGGAAGAAGTCGCAAGGTGTTAAATCACAAGATCTCGGTGGCAATTGTGATCACCTTTTCGAGAGATAACACGGTCCGGAAAATTTTCCCTCAAAAGATCAATGGTTTGGTTGGTTCTGTAGCACGTAGCGCTGTCTTGTTGAAAGTAAACGTTGTCCAGATCAATGCTATCCAATTTCGGCCATTGATAGCGCAATCCATTCACCGTAACAGTTGCTCCAGCCTCATTTTCGAAAAAGTAAGGTCAAATGACTCCGCCGGACCATAAACCGCACCAAACAGTCACACGTTGAGAATAGAGAGGCTTTTCAACAATAACTCTTTGGTTTTCTGAGCCTCAGATGCGACAATTTTGCTTGTTGACGAAGCCACCGAGGTGGAAATGGGCCTCATCACTCAAGATGATTTTTCGATGGAATTCCGGATCATTTTCATGCATTTCAACGAAGAAACGATGTTGTTTATGATCGGCCGGCTTGAGTTTTTGAGTTAACTGAACTTTATAAGCCTTAAAACTCAAATCGTTATGCAAAATACGATGTAATGACGTTTGTGTAACGCCTAATTTCAAAAAACGACGAGGAATAGACAAACCTGGGTTTTCTTCAACACTTTCTATTACATCAGCAATATTCTCGGCTGTTCTTGCGCTACGTGCACGGGTTTTATTATTCACACCACTAACTTGTCCCAGCAGCTCGAATTTTTCCCCCAATTTCTTTATTGCGCTCTGACGAGGTGCTTCACGACGACCCAAAAATGTTCGAGTTTTACGAACCGTCTCTGTCAAATTTTCACCATTTTTATAGTGAATTTTAATAATTTCAGTGCGTCCCTGAAGCGTGTATCGTTCCATTTTTATTAATGGCGTAGTTTCTACTTGTTAAATGTCAAAAAATGACAGCTTCAAACGTGACATCTACCGAAATAGCGAGGTATTCAAAATACAACCTCTTATTGGAAAACCCTTTATATCTTAGAGTTAACGTACAGCGCAACCGACTGATAATTGTTCGATAACAATAATGTAGTATTTTCTCTCTGTTATCGTTAGGAATCGCTCAATCAAGCAGTAGGGTAGGCAACTGAAATCACTGAATCACTTGAATCTACTATCACGGGCTGCCTGACACATTAAATAATTCGATGCGAGTACTGAAGGTTGCCTACCATACTGCTGAATTAAGCTATTCCCAACGATCAGAGAGAGACAATACAACATTATTGCAATCGAACAATTATTCAGTCGGTTACGCTGTAAGTAAAATTCTGAGATATACATCTCTCCAACTGGGCGGAAAAATGTGAATTTGCAAACCAGTTATGTATCGTTTATGAAATGTATAGTCCAAGATCGTACCTGCCAGCTTGGTTTGACGGCCAATTTTCTGGTAGCAGCCAATCAAGATACACAAAAACATTGCCTACTCACGTGAATTATCTGAGCTGATTTTCATGTATATTTTAGGCAATGTTCTCAAAAATATGTCGCTAATACTCCCAGACATTTTCCGCCAGACGTATTGCTTTGCAGACGCTTTGAAGCTCTTCAAATTATTACTATCCCTCACGAGAATTCTGATGCTATATGTTTACCCGACAAATAGCTGACAACTATTCATAAATAGTTGTCAGATGGACTTATAGCGTCAGACTTCACGTGAAGGTGAGTAATTATTTTGGGAGCCTTAAAGCGTCTGCTGAGCAATACGGCTTTAAATTTATTTAGCTGATTTCCTCGTATATTTTCGTCTATATCCCCAAAAATAAGTCGCCAACACTCCCAGACACTTTCCGTCAGACATATTGCTTTGCAAACGCTATAAACCTTTCCAAATTATTACTTACTTTCACGAGAATTCTGATGATATATGTTCACCTGGCAAATCGCTGATAACTATTTATAAATAGTTATCAGATGGACTTATAGCGTCAGATTTCACGTGAAAGTGAATAATTATTTTGGGAACCTTAAAGCGTCTGTTGAGCAATACGGCCTTAAATTTATTAAGCTGATTTCCTCATATATTTTCGTCTATATCCTCAAAAATAAGTCGCCAACACTCCCAGACACTTTCCGTCAGACGTATTGCTTTGCAGACGCTATAAACCTTTCCAAATTACAACTTACCTTCACGAAAATTCTGATGATATACAGGGTGAATCCTGTTGAACTGTACATACTTCACACAGAGATAGAGGACACTTTGCTGGTTTCAAAAAGACCCCACATGAAAGGTCTCAAACGATTCGTTTGAATTATACAGGGTGATTTCCAGTTTTGTGTCATATTTTCAAAATGATCTATTGGACGAACGAATAATCACAAATTCATCAAATTTGGTACGTAGGAGGACTGTATCAATCTCCATACAGCTGAGTTAACAGATTATCAGTTTCCAGGACCGGACTCTATTTTTCTGATATTATCGGAATTTATGAAAAAAAAACCCTCTAGATGAAAAAGTCAATAAACCTGCCATGACAGTTCAAACTACACTAAATACTCTTCAATAAAGAGTAATAAAATCACGTGGCACACCTACAGATTCAGAGAAAAAAAAATTGAATATGGGTACTCTGAGATAATTTTTTTTGTACGGCCTAATTCACAAAAAAAACATACCCAAATGTATCAAAAGTTGAATATAAATGGTCAAGATCTTCTACGCATTCAATTATACCAATATTCAGTTACGGACTCCCATTTTAGATTGGGTTTTTCAATTGATGATAGGTCGAAAGATTCGCCCTGAATATGGAACACCCCAAAAAACTGTTACGGGAGACCGAACAACATTAAATAACCTACAATCCAGGGATTATGGAATACTTTCATGGGGAGTGGATATAACCTGATAATATTCGACTTTTCATGCATTTCGGTATAGTTCTTCTACTAAACTTCAGCCGCCCAAAAAAAATATCTCTGAGTACGATTATTAAATCTTTTTGTTAAATCTATTTGTTTGTCTCGCGATTTCATGAAAATTTCTTGTACTTAGGTTATTTAATGTTGTTCGGTCTCCCGTAACAGTTTTTTGGGGTGTTTCAAATTCAGGGCGAATCTTTCGACCCATCATCTATTGAAAAACCCAATCTGAAATGGGAGTCCGTCCCTGAATATTGGAATAATTGAATGCGTAGAAGATCTTAACCATTTATATTCAACGTTTGATACATTTAGGTATGTTTTTTTTTGTGAATTAGGCAAAATTAGTACAAAAAAAATTATCTCCTAGTACCCATATTCAATTTTTTTTCTCTGAATCTGTAAGTGTGCCACGTGATTTTATTACTCTTTATTGAAGAGTATTTAGTGTAGTTTGAACTGCCATGACAGGTTTATTTACTTTTTCATCTACAGGGTGATTTTCTTTATAAATTCCGATAATATCAGAAAAATAGAGTCCGGTCCAGGAAACTGACGAAAATTTCCTGAATATTGGAATATTTGAATATCGAGAGGATTTAAACTGATAATCTTCTCCTGTCTTCAACTTTTGATACATTTGGGTATGGTTTTCCATGTGAATTAGGCTCGTCCAAAAATTTTATCTCCGAGTACGCATATTCAATTTTTTTTCCGTAAATTTGTAGGTGTGCCACGTGATTTTATTACTCTTCATTGTAGAGTTTTTAGTGTAGTTTTAACTGTCATGACAGGTTCATTGACTTTTTCATCTACAGGGTGTTTTTTTTCATAAATTCCGATAATATCAGAAAAATAGAGTCCGGTCCTGGAAACTGATAATCTGTTGACTCAGCTGTATGGAAATTGATACAGTCCTCCTACGTACCAAATTTGATGAATTTGTGATTATTCGTTCGTCCAATAGATCATTTTGAAAATATGACCCAAAACTGGAAATCACCCTGTATAATTCAAACGAATCGTTTGAGACCTTTCATGTGGGGTCTTTTTGAAACCAGCACAGTGTCCTCTATCTCTGTGTGAAGTATGTACAGTTCAACAGGATTCACCCTGTATGTTCACCTGGCAAATCGCTGACAACTATTTATAAATAGTTGTCAGATGGACTTATAGCGTCAGATTTCACGTGAAGGTGAGTAATTATTTTGGGAACCTTAAAGCGTCTGTTGAGCAATACGGCCTTAAATTTATTAAGCTGATTTCCTCGTATATTTTCGTCTATATCCTCAAAAATAAGTCGCCAACACTCCCAGACACTTTCCGTCAGACGTATTGCTTTGCAGACGCTATTTAACCTTTCCAAATTATTACTTACCTTCACGAGAATTCTGATGATATGTTCACCTGGCAAATCGCTGATAACTATTTATAAATAGTTATCAGATGGACTTATAGCGTCAGATTTCACGTGAAAGTGAGTAATTATTTTGGGAACCTTAAAGCGTCTGTTGAGCAATACGGCCTTAAATTTATTAAGCTGATTTCCTCGTATATTTTCGTCTATATCCTCAAAAATAAGTCGCCAACACTCCCAGACACTTTCCGTCAGACGTATTGCTTTGCAGACGCTATTTAACCTTTCCAAATTATTACTTACCTTCACGAGAATTCTGATGATATGTTCACCTGGCAAATCGCTGACAACAATTTATAAATAGTTGTCAGATGGACTTATAGCCTCAGAGTTCACGTGAAGGTAAGTAATTATTTTGGGAGCCTTAAAGCGTCTGCAATCAATACGGTCGGGAATTTGTCAAACTTATTTCCAAGTATATTTTCGTCTATATTCTCAAAAGTAAGTCGCCAATACTCCCAAAGATGATCTGGGTGTGCCGGAACAAACTCAATGAGGTAGGCAAGAAAAATAAGGTCTTTTTAATCTGGGTTCCCGGCCATTTTCGGGATTTCGAAAAGGTCACTCATTGGCACAGAACCTCTTTGTGGTATAGGTAAATGTACCTATAAGAAGGAGTTTCTGGAGAAGGAGAAAGCCGAGAGGGAAAGACTCTGGAATCTCCCAGGGATGGATCATTCCACTAAGTTCCTTCGGAACTTCGAAACAGCGAGAACCAAAAATATCTGGATCTTGGTAAGAAACAATTACACCTCCTCACTGGCTTTCTTACAGGACACTGTCGCCACAGGAAGTACCTGTTGCGGATGGGATTATCGGACACTGACGAGTGTAGGTTATGTGGGGAGGAGGAAGAAACCTCCATTCACCTAGTCACGGACTGCTTTGCATTGCGAGCCTAAGGAGAGAATGCCTTGGACGAGAAACTTGTAAGAGTGAGGAACTAGCCTCGTTGAAGCCTTCACAGATATTGGATTTCATCAGATCTCTGGAACTGAAAGGCTGTAAAGGGTTTGGTCAGAACAGCTCTGTAAGGGGGCACAATAGACCTTGAGGTCGCAGTGAACTATTTAAACTATAACTTTAAACTATAACTCCAGGACACTTTCCGTCAGCCGTATTGCATTGCAGACCCTTTAGAGCTTCCAAAATAATTACTTAACATCACATGAATTTTGATGCTATCTGTTCACCTGAAAAATGACTGACAACAATTTCAAAATAGTTATCAGGTGGACATATGTATATCATCAAAATTCATTTGATGTTGAGTAATTATTTTAGAAGCTTTAAAGCATCTGCAAATTAATACCGCCAACGGAAAGTGTCTGGAAGTATAATATGCAAAATATGTTAGAGGATGTTGCCTAAAATTTAAGTGAAAATCAGCTTCGAGAATTAACGTGTATTACAGGTTATGATCAAGATTTCTCATTTCTTACTTTGAATATCTTTTTTATTTATATTGCAGAATTGGCTACAGCATCCCTATGTTCGCTGGTTTCATTATAATGTTTCTTTCAACTATAAGTGAGTATTAACTGAAACTTTTTATTTCAATAGAGCTTCTGATGGATAAATCATCAATTCAATATATCAATCTTTTCACGAAAACTTTTTCATAATCCCTGAGATTTAGGATTGAAACCAATTCACTACTGAAGTGCATGAAAACCTTTTTCTCTTGTGAATAATCTTGAAAATATATTTTAAATATGTTTTTCGGTGATTTTAATATTCAATTTATGTATTCAGTATTCAGAGGCACTACGACAAATGTCAAACCATATGAAAATAGAAATCTCATTATTTCAAATGTATGTTTTATGCAAAGTAAGAATGTATTCCAATCAAAAATTTATTCTCAATTCATAATAAGGTCAACGGAAAAATCTTTCAATCAACTGGTTTATTTATCTATCGACTACTGATGGTCTCGAACTATTAACGCGTGAGCAGAGCTACCATAAGTCGCTAACCTTGTTGATTGAATACTAACTAATGATTTCGTTTCAAATTGGTATCAAATTTTCGTGACAATATGTATTCATTAAACTCCCTTAAATTGAGGTGCGTATTCTCGTACAAAAATTCAGTCAAAAATAACAACGAGATAAACTCATAAAGTGGAGCCATTCGCATTTTTTCATTTTTATGCTGTAATTTTCGGACAGGAAATGGTATATCTTTGATCAAAAATACTCCCATAAATTTTTTATCGCTTCAATATCATTTTCACTACCATATTTCAATTAAATCCTGATGAATACAACCTATTATATTTCGGATATGTCCGATAGCTAAAGTTAATTAAATTGGGATCAATTATGTGATCTGCTAGTTTATAATGAAACAAGTTCATTTTGGCATTTGCCGATAAATTTAATTGATTGGAAATTTCGCTTTGATGTATTTGAAGATGAAACTTTTATCTTTTTTCAGTTAAACATGGAATAATAATTTATACAGGGTTGTGCGTAGCTCATTAATTAAATCACTTCTTAAATCGGTGACTTAAGAAAAAAAGCTGAAAACATTGAAATGATTTTGAATGAAATGTATTTTTGGCAATGAAATTGACGATTTTACTTCAACCCTTTAGCTGCAACCCCACTTATTTTTTTTCAAATGCAAACCTAAGAAAAGCGAAGGCTCGTTGAGAAGCTCTTGATAGAAGGAAAGTTACTAAAAACTGTTTTTTTTATTTCACTTATTTGGTAGAGTAGCAGATGCTGAAAATGCCTCTACTTCCTAATTCCGAATGGTCTCAGCAGGTAGATTATTTATTTCCACTTTAATAATACTTTTCAGGTTTTCAATATTAACCAGTTTATTATATATTATTAAAAATTATTTAGTAAAATTCCATCTGTAACGAGCTTTTCAACGAGCATACACACGATATATGTTTGCATTTGAAAAAAAAGTCAGGCGAGCTTGCAGCTTAGGCATTGAAGAATAGTATTTTATGCAACAAGCGTATAATGTTTGCTATTATTCTTATTCACAAGTTGAAGTTAAGGCTGCGAGCCACAGGCGAGTGACATAAATCACCGAGTGAATAAAAAATAAAAGCCATTTTACTATATATATAATTGATATGGAATCGTGTAATTCTATTTCGATTTATTTGTAATTTCAATTATATGAGAAACTACACGACCCATACAATTTCCTATATTAATTTGTAATTAATTATGAGATTCTTTCCAGGGTGGATTCATCGGAAAACAATTTCGTGACTTTTCTCTAATTTATTAAATTCTAACTGTCAATACACTTTCATGGTAATACATCTTAATTTTTAAATCCTGCCTACTTACAAACTCTTAAAATTATAAATTCATATCAATTCCCCTCAAATTTATTTGCATTTTGCTAAATTTTGAATAAAATTTGGCAAAATGGAAATAAATTTAATATTTCACTGCTAATACTTCTTTGGTCTTCATACAATAAAATTATTTTGAATATTTTTTTCTTAATCTATTTGATATTTTTATATCCATAATATATGCAATTCCCCTCATTTGGTTGAAATTCTCATCAAATTCCCTTTGTAATTCCTTCGATTGTCTGATGAATGATCTCTTTATGATTTTTTTATAGGTTTGTCCTAGACTTCTTCAACAATTTCTAGATCTTCATAAATTTCTGAAACTTCAACTATTTCCATTTCTTCTTCATAAAAAAATACCATACTAGGAACAGGCCTTTCAACTAATACCACACTGCAATCTGGATCAACAATATTATTCTCCATTTCTATCACTTCTGTTTCGGTTATTTTCCTAAATTAATTTCATTAAGATTTTCATTTCCAAGTTTGTTCCCCTCAGCATTATTTTGTATTTCGCTTTCTATCTTTTCTGTAAATTTTTCAAACAACTCTCTTGAGTTATTTTCCATTCTTTGGAACATCTTTCTTGAATTATTTTCCATTTTTCTTTCCATTCTTTCGAATATTTCATCCATGTTCTTTTCCATTCTTTCTTCACTTTCTTCTATTTTCTTTTTCATTGTTTCTAATTTTTCATCTATTTTCCTTTCCATTTTTTCCATTCTTTCTCCATTTTCTTCCATTTTCTTTTCCATTTTTTCCAATTTTTCAAATATCATTTGTAATTTCAATTATATGAGAAACAACACAACCCATACAATTTCCTATATTAATTTGTAATGAATTATGAGATTCTTTTCAGGGTGGATTCATCGGAAAACAATTTCGTGACTTTTCTCTAATTTATTAAATTCTAACTGTCAATACACTTTCATGGTAATACATCTTAATTTTTAAATCCTGCCTACTTACAAACTCTTAAAATTATAATTCATATCAATTCCCCTCAAATTTATTTGCATTTTACTAAATTTTGAATAAAATTTGGCAAAATGGAAATAAATTTAATATTTCACTGCTAATACTTCTTTGGTCTTCATACAATAAAATTATTTTGAATATTTTTTTCTTAATCTATTTGATATTTTTATATCCATAATATATGCAATTCCCCTCATTTGGTTGAAATTCTCATCAAATTCCCTTTGTAATTCCTTCGATTGTCTGATGAATGATCTCTTTATGATTTTTTTATAGGTTTGTCATAGACTTCTTCAACAATTTCTAGATCTTCATCAATTTCTGACACTTCAACTATTTCCATTTCTTCTTCATAAAAAAATACCATACTAGGAACAGGCCTTTCAACTAATACCACACTGCAATCTGGATCAACAATATTATTCTCCATTTCTATCACTTCTGTTTCGGTTAATTTTCCTAAATTAATTTCATTAAGATTTTCATTTCCAAGTTTGTTCCCCTCAGCATTATTTTGTATTTCGCTTTCTATCTTTTCTGTAAATTTTTCAAACAACTCTCTTGAGTTATTTTCCATTCTTTGGAACATCTTTCTTGAATTATTTTCCATTTTTCTTTCCATTCTTTCGAATATTTCATCCATGTTCTTTTCCATTCTTTCTTCACTTTCTTCTATTTTCTTTTCCATTGTTTCTAATTTTTCATCTATTTTCCTTTCCATTTTTTCCATTCTTTCTCCATTTTCTTCCATTTTCTTTTCCATTTTTTCCAATTTTTCAAATATCATTTCCATTATATTATTTTCCATTACTAGAATTCCAGCCCCACGTTGGGCGCCATTTCATATGGAATCGTGTAATTCTATTTCGATTTATTTGTAATTTCAATTATATAAGAAACTACACGACCCAAACAATTTCCTATATTAATTTGTAATGAATTATGAGATTCTTTTCAGGGTGGATTCATCGGAAAACAATTTCGTGACTTTTCTCTAATTTATTAATTTCTAACTGTCAATACACTTTCATGGTAACACATCTTAATTTTTAAATCCTGCCTACTTACAAACTCTTAAAATTATAAATTCATATCAATATATATTGATATGATCCAATAATTTTAAGAGTTTAGTTAAGAGTTTATAAGTAGGCAGGTTTTAAAAAATTAAGATATGTTACTATGGAAGTGTTTTGTCAGTCAGAAATAAATAAATTTGAGAAAACTCAAAAAATTATTTTCACTAGAATCCACCCTGAAAAGAATCTCATAATTCAATAAAAATTAATATAGGAAATTGTATGGGTCGTGTAGTTTCATAATCAATATAAAATTCAAATAAATCGAAATAGAAATACACGATTCCATATCAATATATTCTTTTGAATTGAGAGCTAACAAAATACAATACATAAAACAAAAAAGTCCCTAGCTGAGGTTGGTGCGAAACGGGGTACCATACTATACTGGCGTATGATACCAGAGCACAGGGAAAAACCTCAGTAGAAAAAACCCTGCCTCACCGTTTTTACAAAATTGAAACTTAAAACTATTCGAATAAAAACCTTCAATATTCAGATACAAAATACGTAATTCTTGCTCTTGGGCCTACTGAATATTTTTTTCTTAACATATGAGTAATTTGCTCTTAATTGTATATTTTGTTGATTTGGCCCTCGACTGAAAATTTATTCCCACCCATATTTGTTAGTTAAAACACTGAAGAAATATCAGTTTTAATAATTTATTATTAAACCAAAATCAAGAGAGCATCTGACAGCAGTGAATTATTCACTAGTGAATTAGTGAATTATTTACTTGTGATTAATAAGTGTATAGATTATTCAATAGTCGTGGAAAATCACGCATTTTATGGCAAAAAAATGCGTTCAATTCGAAATCAATTCCTGTATTTCAGCTTTTTGAGCGCTCGTTTCACTTAAACGAGTGCTATATCGTTTTGACCAAATTTCTATAATTTTGGAATTTTGAGCCGAAAATGGTTTCAAACGATATGGTTAGACTCCATGAGGTCAAATTCGTAGTTAAATTCAAAACTGTCAGTGGGACCGACCGGCCGTTAGTACAATAACTTCCGAAGGGATTGTCCTGGAGACTTGAAATTTTCAAGATGAATTCGGGTCCCAGATGCCACGGTCAAGTTCCTTAACCAGCCAAATCGTTCCATAAAATATGGCCATGCAAAATTTTTGTTCCTCAATATCTCAGAAAAAACTAAACCAACAGAAAGGAAATGTTACAGCAAAATGCAAGATGCTCATAACAAGCCTAATACAAAATTTTGTAGTCATAGTGTGAAAAGAACCTTAAAAAATTCAATTGGAATATTGAAAGAAAGAAACTTCATAAAAATATATCCGATTCGAGTGAAATATTTTTTTGAATGGAGATCGATATACTGAATGTTCATCAAAAATTTCGTGGCCATAGCATTAACAGAACCATAGGAAATTCAATTGGAATATTGAAAAGAAGAATCTTGTTATTTCCATAACAGAATATCCGATTCGAGTGAAATTTCTTCAGTGAATCAAGATTGATATACTGAATCTTCATGCATCTTTCATCCGTTTTGTGGTCATAGTGTGAACATTGAAAAATCAATTGGAATATTGAAACAAAGAAACATAAGAAGATCCGATTCGAGTGAAATTTTTTTGAGAAGGGATATCGATATTCTGAATGTTCATTGAAAATTTCGTGGACATAGTTTAGAAAATTCAATCGGAAATGAAAAAAAAATGTATATTCCCATAACAGGATATCCGATTCGGGTGAAGTTTCTTCTGTAAATAAAGATTGATATACTAAATCTTCATTCGAAATTTAGTGGCTATAGTGTTTACAGAACCATTGAAAATGCAATTGCAATATTAAAAGAAGAATCTTTATATTTTCATAACAGAATATCCAATTCGAGTTGAATTTATTTAGAGAATAAAAACTAACATAATGAATGATCATGCAAAATGTCAAGAGGATCGCATCATCAGAACCATAAAATTTCATTTTTTTTAATTTATATTTTTTACATATTTAATTTTCTGAATAATTTCCAAAATATAATTCTGATTGTGTTGAGATTCTGCATTTATATATTTGGTATCAATCCCAATTCCCATATACAACTTGCGGTAATAGTCTTACTGCTCCACCAAAGAACGAGTGCTCAAAAGTTCCTGCTCAAGGCTTTTCTTAAATTTTTTCTTTCAAGCCACTGTTTCAAGAAATATTACCCATAGTAAGCACTTTCGCCCAACCTTTTAATTTTCACATAGCGATATGATGAAGAAGAAGACGTACCAGATTAGCATTCCCTACACTAATTTTTTTTCCGTTCACACATGCTTCGAAAGAGGAAAGTAGCTTCATACAATAATATCAGAAACATAAAATATTAATGCCTGCCCACAATCTTAAATTGCTTTTAGGCGAAATATTCCAATAAAGACTTTGATGGCTACTTATTCACTGACATAAATGGACTGTTATGGCGTTTCCAAACCGATTATATTGATATGGCAAATAATAATTCATATCTGGGGATTTGAACTACTGGAATTCCTGAACTATTTTTCTCGTAAATTCGTGTTTGCTATCGGGGTGAAAGAATGTGGAAAGTGAATTTTGGGTGGATATTTCATCCCTCACAGAAAAAAGATGGGGAAATATAATTTCAATTAATCGAATAAAAAGTTAAGCATGGTCCGAAATTCTACGGTTACGAAGATATGGCGATTTTTCAACTTTTTTGAAATCGGCTTGAGTCTAAATATTCGAAAAATATTTTTACAGCTAAGGAGATGATCCTTATTTCTTCAGAAAAAGTATTCACTAAAAATTCGGTTAACCCGAGATATAGAGCAACATTTCGAGTTCCTTTGAGCAATTATTACACTGTTAATGCAAAATTGATTGCATATTCCTTGATCCATTCTTTTCAAAAGTCGAAAATTGAAGAACACACAAAAAGGCTGACAATTTTTTATGTTATCACCAACAAACTATTGTATTATGTATTCAATACCATTTCAAATTGGCTGACAATGCCAACATATGATAAAAATATGTATATCAACATAACAACAAAAATTCAGAAAAGTCCTGAGCAGGAGCTTTTGAGCGCTCGTTCATTATTGGTGGTGTAATAACACTTTTACCTCAAAATTTAATATGGTACTTGAGATTGATACCTTATATATAAATGCAGAATCTCAGCACAATCAGATTATTCTGGAAATTATTCAGAAAATGAAATATGTTAAAAATGTTTAATTCTATGGTTCTGATGATGCGATCCTCTTGAAATTTTGCATGAACATTCAGTATATCCGTTGTCATTCACAAAATGAGTTTCACCTGAAGCGAATGTTGTATTATGGAAATATAAGAATTTTTCTTTATAATATTCCAATTGAATTTTCTATGGTTTTATTGACACTATGGTCACGAAATTTTGAAAGAACATTCAGTATATCGATCTCCATTCACAAAATAAATTTCACTCGAATCGAATATCTTCTTATGGAAATATGAAGTTCCTTCTTTTCAATATTCCAATTGAATTTTCTATGGTTATGTTCTCACTATGGCCACTAAATTCGGCATGAGGCTTGTTATGAGCATCTTGCATTTGGCTGTAACATTTCATTTCGATTGGTTTGATTTTTCTGAGCTATTGAGGAACAAAATTTTGAATGGCCATATTTTATGAAACACCCTATACGATTTGGATGGTTAACGAACTTAGCCGAGCCATTTTGGACCCGAACTCATCCTGAAAATTTCAACTCTCTAGGACAATCCCTTCTAAAGTTATTGTGCTAACGGACGGCAGGGCGGCCCCACGGACAGAATTGAATTTGACCACGAATTCGTCATCAGGGAGTCTAACCCTATCGTTTGAGATCATTTTCGGCTCAAAATTCGAAAATTGCAGACATTTGTGCAAAACGATATAGCACTCGTTTAAGTAGAAAGAGCGGTCAAAAATCGTTGATCGAATAAACACATCCCGCGTAGATTCAGAATCCTCATTTTTTTGAAGAGACCTCGCATCTACTAAAAATTCCTGAGTGAATACGATTACTAAAATCCTCTTAAAAAATGCCAATCTCGGAAGAATTCTCGAATAAATATCTTCAATTCTAGCATCGAAGAATATTTTTATTTCATAAAATTTAATATCGTCGCTAATATTCAAATCCCACGAAAATACATCTGAATTGATGGAATGAGACGAAAAGCGTCGCCTGCCATTCGTTTGAAATTTGGTCTGGATTCTAATTTAAGAAATTTCCTCGGAAGAAAGTTAGATGATGAAAGATTTACTGCGGTTCCCTGCCTATGTTATCAATGTCAATACAGTTAAGGTGGGTTCATGTCTCTTTTTCATTTGATGGAATACAATAGATGAGCCCTAGTAGCAATTTATATAATGTCAATGGATCAGGTAATGGGGGTTCAAATGAAAGTATTTCCTATGAGATGCTATTCATCTTTTACAGTATTCGTTTTGTGGAGTTTCGTGCTCCTGAGCTGTTCCAGTACTTGTGCGCAGCCAATGGCAAGCCGTATCTCGAGCTTTTGAGTTACTCAGGAGCACGAAATATCTCAAAACGAATAGGCTATTTGATGTCTGTTTCATGCATGGAGGTAAAGGAAGGGGAGGGAGCATATCCTATATTTCCCTTGATGCAAAAGTGTCACATAAATCGGCCATATTTGTATGGGCAATTTGTGACGGGATTTTTTGGATTCATTAGAGCACCCATTCACTGAATAATAAACCTTTTTTTAACTAACACTGAATATCTTTCTGCTACAAACTGTATAGAATGTGAACAAGATATGAGGCACAACTAATAAAATTCAACATAGTGAAAGCAGAGAATAATATTAATCGATAGAAATCAACCAATATTAAAAACTCATACTTCGGAGCTAATTTCCTCCTCGTTCAAGACAAAATGCAAGGAAGTGGTATCAAACAGAGCACCTATTAGGACTCATCAGCACGGGATAGCTCTGAATGATAAAAGGTATTTCTTGGAACTTACAGCGAAATGGCATCTTGTTTAAGGTATTATATATACCGAAAACGCCATCTCCAGTTCCATACGAAAACCTTCTTCCATAGCATGACCCTTGAACGAAGTAGCGAAATGTTTACCATTTGTTGCATTGACTGAAGCGTTCTTGCATATCGCAAATTTTTTCCGTCTTCAATCCACAACGAGGTGCGCTCGGGTAACGTCAGATGACACTGTAGTAGCGATGTTACGCGTTAAACCTTTTCTTATTATAAAATTCAACGTTAAAAAAGTTCGAAGTCGGCATATTGGTGTGTCTCTTCTTTGTTTTGTGTTGTTTTGTTTACGTGACACTTGTCAAACGTTAGGCCGCCTCCACTTCCTTTACCTCCATGGTTTCATGTGAAAAAAGTATGACATCTTTTCTCCAATACGTTTATTTTGTAATACCAAAAAATCGCGCAGAAGTATCTGTTGAAGTATTATCAATAGATCTTTTCTATTTAAAATAATTAATATTGAACTTGTGTATTTGACTTTTCATTCAATCAATATTATATTATGCAACGAGCGTATGATGATAGATATTATTCGCTAGGTGAAGTGGCCCAAATCACCGAGCGAATAACATCTATAAATGCGAGTAGTATACTATACTTTATCCACGACTACTGAATATATCTCTTAAAGATTTTATCATTTGGCGACCTCGACAAGACTCTCCTAGGACAAGCGTGTAAAAAGTCAAGTTGATACAATTTTTGGAGAACTGGTTTATTTTGTAATGAAAAAAGCTTGTGATAAATGGGTTTTATGAAGGCCGAGCACAGAGACGTACAATGGATGGAATATCCGGTAGCAGGTATTCTGAAGACACTTTATTCACTTTGATTGTACAGGGTCTTTCACGAGGAACCTCACCCATATTTATACGGGAAACTACTGAACGTATTTTCATGAAATTCAGCACTTAAAAGTATTTCACGATGCTGATGAAATCTAAAATATTTTCAAGGCATGAGCACCTCCGGTTTTTCCGGAAATGACGTCAACTTCCATTTTTCAAATTAGAACACCATTTTTTTATTGCAGAAATCGATTCCTTAGAAAATTTCAAGTTATTTTGATGTAACATTTTTCAGTTTTGGTTGGAAAATTCTCTCTGAGCGGGAAAATTCGAAAAAAAAATCGAAAATAGAGCTCCGGTGAAACAAGAATAACTTCGAGGTTTTGGATGGAAAATTTTCATTTTTGGGATTTTTTAAGATGTAAGATTGATGTATCCACTTTAAAAATCGAAATCGCGATTCATGATACAGGGGGTGAAAAAATCGCTTTCAAAGTTAGGGATGACAAAATCGTGAAAAATCAATTCTTTCAAATTAGAACCCCATTTTTTTATGGCAGATATTGAATCTACGTTAAAATATAATGTGAGTGTATGCATCACACCCTTGCCCTAAATGGATATTTTCTGAGTTATTCACAAAAAACTGTTTTCGTCTTGAATTTTCAGCTATTTCTTTTCCTTCACGCCAAAAAGATGAAATTTTCAGGAACTGTTATTTGAACCATGCTGTAGATTTTTCACCTCTTCTTGAAACCGACTTCAAGTTACTATTAGGAGAACCATGGCAAACTCTCGCAGTTATAACTAGAGAAGATGCTCAAAGTTTTGACCGTTAATTTCTAGACATTTATTTATCTTCATTGGTAAAATTAGGCATAGTGATCGATCTTATAACTTATACGAAATACGAATTATCACCAAATTAATAGTAGACACAAAATGCTACTGAATAAAGAGGAATTTGGCAGATGTAATTAATGATAGCTATCATTAAAAAAAAAGAATGTAAAACATGGTAAGTTTTTGCATATGGTTCATAAGGAATTATTATTTATCACTGGAGAGAAAACCGATGGCCGATTAGTTGAAATAAAGAGGTTTCCGATACAAATTCGAATCAAAATTCGCCATCTATTTAGGAACAACCTGTAACTTTTTTCTCTTGCATATTAGGGTAGTAAAATCTTAACATGGTTTAAGTAACAGTTCCTGAAAATTTCATCTTTTTGGCGTGAAGGGAAAAGAAATAGCTGAAAATTCAAGACGAAAAACAGTTTTTGTGAATAACTCAGAAAATATCCACTTTAGGGCAACGGTGTGATGCATACACTCACATTATTTTTAACGTGGATTCAATATCTGCCATAAAAAATGGGGTTCTAATTTGAAAAAATTGATTTTTCACGATTTTGTCATCCCTAACTTTGAAAGCGATTTTTTCACCCCCTGTATCATAAATTGCGATTTTGATATTTAAAGTGGATACATCAATCTTTCATCTTGAAAAATCCCAAAAATGAAAATTTTCCGTCCAAAAACCTCGAAGTTATTCTTGTTTCAGCGGAGCTCTATTTTCGATTTTTTTTTCGAATTTTTCTGCTCAGAGAGAATTTTCCAACCAAAACTGAAAAATGTTACATCAAAATAACTTGAAATTTTTTAAGGAATCTATTTCTGCAATAAAAAAATGGTGTTCTAATTTGAAAAACGGAAGTTGACGTCATTTCCGGAAAAACCGGAGGTGCTCATGCCTTGAAAATATTTTAGATTTCATCAGCATCGTGAAATACTTTTAAGTGCTGAATTTCATGAAAATACGTTCAGTAGTTTCCCGTATAAATATGGGTGAGGTTCCTCGTGAAAGACCCTGTATTGTCGAGCGCCAGCTCACGAAAGAAGAAATGTCGAATATGAATGTGTTTCGTACGACGGTGAAATTCCGGGTTCTGTGTCAACTTCATTGTAGCTTCATTATCAAGCATCAATGTTAGTAGGGATCTCCCATCGATAAATTCTTCGAAAAGACGCTTGAGCCAAACAGTTTCTTTAGCTGCTTCACTAGCAGCAACTATTTTTGCTTCTGTGGTAGAAATGGCTACTGAAGTTTGTCGTTGGCTATACCAGACCAGGATATAGCTCCTTCTGCATACAAACTCAACACGCCTGTAGTTGATCGAACTATAGTATCATCACCACCATGATCTGCGTCACTGTAGGTCATCAATTGATCTGTGGTAGGTTATTCCAAGCTCAACTGTGCCTTTCAAGAAGCGAAATATCCGTTTTACTTTCGAACATTCGGAATTGGAAGGATTTTAGAGTTTTCTTGAAAGGTGAGAGGTACATTAACCTATTCCACAGAAGGATTCTGGGCCAATAAGTGACATTCGTGCGCCCTCTTTGGCAAGTTTATTGGCCTCTTCGTTTTCTTTGATTCCCGAATGGCCATCAGAAACCCAGTTTAAACATAACTTATTTTTGATGCCTACCTCATTGAGTATGTTTCGGCACTCCCGGATCATCTGTGAGTCGATGACGTAGGAGCTCAGTGATTTAATAGCAGCTTGACTATATGAGTTGCTATATCGCACTTCTGATAGTTTCTTTCTAGATTTTTATCTAGACATCTTTCAATAGCTAAGATTTTCACTTGAAAGATGCTCAGACAAGAGCTTAACGACAGTGCACATTTGGTACTTGGTCCTTATATCCCAGCGCCAGCTCCTGTAGAGGTTTTGGAACCATCTGGATACCATTTTACGGTATTTTCTCTGAGGTGATAGTCAGTGTATTTCCGTTACCATTCCTGTCTTTTACTTAGCAATGTCCTGAAGTTTTTCTCAGTGCTTACTTTCTTGATCATTACATCAGAGGGTCATTTGGTTATTCAACTCCCATTGGTGGTCCCCTGCCTTATAATTGTTTTTTCTAAGCCTACAGAAAGGCTCAAGTCCAGCCGGTGTTAACATCAATGCACTTTTTGGAAGTTTATCGGCTTTTTCTTTTCCGTCAACACTACAATGCACTGGCCCTATAGTAGAGTCACTTTATTGCCTCCTTCCTATTGCTTTATGGTGTTACGGCACTCCCAGGTCAGCAGAGACACCAGGCAGTGCGATTGTAGGGATCTCAGCGTAGGCTGGCTGTCCATGGTGATGCACTATAGCTATCAAACGAAAAGAGGAATACATACTTCAGGCACAAGTTCGCAACCCCGAATGTTGTTATCGTTCATGAACAGATTCTACTTGGCTGCGTCAACAAAATCAAGTAGAGCTCGCTACATTTAATTTTATGCCTTTTATCTTGGCTCCGCTATGACGGTTTCGACAGTTGCTGGTAGATAGATAAAGGGTTTTCCAATAAGAGGTGTTATTTAGAATAGCCCGCTATTTCGGTATATGTCACGTTTGAAGCTATCATTTTTGACATTTGACAAGTAGAAACTACTCCATTAATAAAAATGGAACGATACAAGCTTCTAGAAAGCATTGAAATTATAAAAATTCACTATAAAAATGGTGAAAATTTCGTTGAGACGGTTCGTAAAACTCGAACATTTTTGGGTCTTCGTGAAGCACCTTGTCGGACCGCAATAAAGAAATTGGTGGTAAAATTCGAGCTGTTAGGACAAGTTATTGATGTGAAGAATAAAACCCGAGTACGTCGCTCAAGAGCAGCCGAAAATATTGCTGCTGTAGCCGAAAGTGTTGAAGAAAACTCAAGTTTGTCCATTACTCGTCGTTCTTTGGAATTAGGCATTCCACAAACGTTTTTATGGCCGAAATTGGATAGTATAGTTAACTTTCAACAAGATGGCGCTACGTGCCACACAAGCAATGAATCCAATGATCTTTTGCGGGAAAAGTTTCCGGACCGTGTTATCTATCGAAGAGGTGATCACAATTGGCCACCGAGATCTTGTGATTCAACACCTTGCGACTTCTTCCTTTGGGACCACGTGAAAGAGAAGGTCTACGCCAATTAACCAGCGTCGATTCAAGACCTCAAAGATGGAATTCGCGAGGCTATCGAGGACATAGGGCAGCCACTTCGCGATTTGGTTATGGAAAATTTCATTAAAATGATATGGTCCTCTAAGCGTGGTCGTGGTGGTCATTTGCCTGATGTTATTTTCTACTATTAACGGCTTGTTCTTTATGATGAAATAAACATCCGATCATTTATATTGAAAAATGGCATTTTTTTTAATATCAAAATATGTAACACCTCTTATTGAAAAACCCTTTATTTTCAACAGACTAGTCTGAATATTTTGATTCAACTAGTCACATCTTCAATTGATTCTTTATTTTTTCTCATTGTTACTTTACCAGACTTGATTTTAGTATCTTCATTTCATCTTTTCTGTTCGTCTCCATGTTGAAACGATTAAACTAATGTCTTTGAGCAGGCTTTCTGCTTGTATCTTACCTTTCGTTCGAAGTGATGACCCAAATCATTTGTCTCAATTTGTCAATTTGACTTTTTCCACACTAGTAATAGACGATACAGATTACGGCGAACAAATGCTAAAAACCTCAAGAAAAATATTCAGTAGTCGTGGATAAAGTATTAAAGTATAGTATTCTACTCGCGTATTGTGACAATTATTATACGCTCTATGCATCATATACTATTATTAGAGCACCAGAAAGATAGGTATGCCAGACAGGCTGACTGGGTCCAACCATAGACTCGAAAATTACAGATGGTAATGTCAATTTCTCAGTTATTGTGCTCTATTGTTAGTTGCTTGCTTTTTTTGAAGAATAGTTAATAGAAAGTATTGAATTTTTATTCAAAACAATAAAGTTGGAGACTAGACAGGTAAGCATAAGCATTTATTCGATTACAGATTTCATTTCATTCGAATTGTTCGGTAATTTTCAAGTCTGTGGTTGGACCCAGCATGGCTGTCTGGTATACCTCCTTTTTAGAGCCTTACTATTATCCTTGATTTATTTCCCATAGTTTGCTATTCCGGAAAAATCTTTCCTTGATTTTCAATCAAGACCAGGATTTTCTTATTCAAAAAAATAACACCAAATTTAATCGGTTGAAAGCCTTCAATTCGAATTGACGTGAAGAATCTAGGCGGTAGATTGCAGCAAAAAAAAGAAGGAATACTTCCAGATTCCCATCTAAATTACTTTATTCCATTAGCCTGTCATGATTTAATTAGAGCCTCTTAAACGCCTGTCCCATTTGGAGTGCCTGGAGATGTTCGGTCTAACCAGGGCCCCAATTATTCGGATTCTCAGATTTTGATGTCGTTTTAGGTGTGGAGCACTGACAACATCACTCTCGGCAGATTCGGCCTCTTTGAGGGTGAGAATCTGCCTTTATGTCTTTGGTACGCTTAAAAAGGTGAAATATTAATTTACTCGAGCATCTGGATATGGGCAGGACGTTTTATTATTTCTTTTTCAGAATTCAACGTTGTCAGAACGAAAGAATTGTCTTTGATTGTGAAGAAATATCGAGTTAGGTAACAGATCAACTAAAGATGCAGTCACTAGAATTATTTTTGTAAATTTTTGTTCATTCTTCAAGTCTGTCTGTGGCGTTGTCCATAAACACGATAACTCTCGAAAGGATTGTCCTAGAGACTTAAAATTTTCTGGGTAGGTTCGGTTCCCTAATACCACGGTTAAGTTCGTGAACCAGCGAAATCGTAAAATGTGTTCCATAAAATATAGCCATTCAAAATTTGTTCCTCAATATCTCAGACAGGACCGATCCGATCAAAATGAAAGTTGTACGGCTACATGTAACATACCCATAAGAAGCATCGATTTTGTGGTCAAAGTGTTAACAGAACCATAGCAAACGCAATCGGAATATCGAAAATAAAAATACTTATATTTCCCAGACAAAATATCCGATTCGAGTGAAATTTATTTTGAGGGTGATTATTATAATAAATTTTTATACAAATTTTCAAGAATATCTCATAATCAGAACCATAGAAATGATTTTTTTTTCCAAATTATCCATTTTTCAAATAGGTAATTTAGAATATGTCAATTCGATCTAACTGAAATTTTGCAGTAAAATGTTCAATACCGATTCAAAGCTGTATGTAAAAATTTATGGGAGTTGTGTTGATACAATGATAGAAAAGTCTCAATATCCAAAAAAATTTTAATATTCCCATAAAAGATTTAAATTGATTGAAATACAATCCAGTATGAAAATGTAAATTGATAAAGTGAATGTTCATGCCAATTTCAAAAGGATTGTGAAATCAGGACCATAGGATTTTGATATTTTTTGTTATCGATTTTTCAAATATTTCAATTTTTGGAATGATTCCAGAATATAATTCTGATTGTGCTGATATTTTACATTATATATTTAGTAAAAATCTCAAGTCGTATAAAAAATTTTGAGGTAATAGCCTTTATTGCTCCACTAATAAACGATCGCTCAATAGCACGTGTTTAGGGCATTTCTTAATTTTTGAGTGCTCGTTCTACTTAAATAGACCAGGGTCGATAATTTTTGAAACAAAAAAAATTGCAGTAGGATGAAACCCATTGAAAAAGGAGGGGAATATGATCAAAATGAAAGAAAAATAAATTACGGTCGATCCGAGTCCGGGAAGTGGGAGGGGGTGTTTTTTAAGGGTGAAAAATGGTTTTCCTTGATTTCCGGCAAAACTAAAAGTCCTATGGAAAAAATTTAATGGCAAAGTTGTAGGTAATGAAAAGATCTACAACTTTTGTATCGACAATTTTTTCACATAACCTCAAAATTTAGGTGAAAAATTCAAAAAACCAAGTTTTTGGTTTTTTATTTATATCTTTTTCAAAAAAAAAACTTTTTTTTCACGAAATTTTGGGAAAACTTACCTTATTATGTGCCAAATACACTGTAATTTATTTGATTTAAAATATTCATGTTTTCGTCTTATTTTTACTTAATATCAAAAAAGCACCCCAATTTTCAATTGAAAATTCTGACGTCAAAATATCAGCTTTTCAAAAAGTTTAAAGGCTTTTTCTTCATTGAAATATCTACTTTCTGATGGTGTGAAAAAATATACATTACTATAAGGAGTTCTCAGAATCAACGATTTATGAAACCCACCATTAGAGTAACTCAGTCCCCACTTCTCTATGAAATAACTTACAATGGGTTAAAAACTACCAAAAGTCACTCAGGTATATGAATTATCTCAAAACAGCTATAAATAGTCATCTAAAAATATTATTTAAACAAGATTCTACACCTTTTTCAAAATATTGTAGATGTCTTATTAAATATTAACTTTATTAACTTATTTTTTTGTTGATTATAGAAGTATATTACAATTTGTATTTTTTTCGTTTTTGAATGAAACAGGAAATCTTACGTTTTTTGAGTAATTAAAGAGTAAATTTCAATAAACACCTCAAAATTGTACATAATGATTTCTTCATTGAAATATCTACTTTCTGATGGTGTAAAAAAAATATACATTATGTACTAAAATGTTCTCAGAAAATGCAAAAAATTGAAAAAAACCAAATTCGAAATTTTTTTTTAATCATTATGTACAATTTTGAGGTTTTTATTAAAATTTACTCTTTAATTACTCAAAAAACGTAAGATTTGCTGTTTCATTCATAAACGAAAAAATTACAAATTGAAATATACTTCTATAATTAACAAAAAAATAAGTTAATGAAGTTAATATTTAATAAGACATCTACAATATTTTGAAAAAGCTGTAGAATCTTGTTTAAATAATATTTTTAGATGACTATTTATTGCTGTTTTGAGATAATTCATATACCTGAGTGACTTTTGGTTAGTTTTCAACACATTGTAAGTTATTTCATAGAGAAGTGGGGACTGAGTTACTCTAATGGTGGGTTTCATAAATCGTTGATTCTGAGAACGCTCCTTATAGTAATGTATATTTTTTCACACCATCAGAAAGTAGATATTTCAATGAAGGAAAATCCTTTAAACTTTTTGAAAAAAGCTGATATTTTGACGTCAGAATTTTCGATTGAAAATTGGGGTGCTTTTTTGATATTAAGTAAAAATAAGACGAAAACATGAATATTTTAAATCAAATAAATTACAGTGTATTTGGCACATAATAAGGTAAGTTTTCACGAAATTTCGTGAAAAAAAATTTTTTTTTTAAAAAGATATAAATAAAAAACCAAAAACTTGTTTTTTGAATTTTTCATCTAAATTTTGAGGTTATGTGAAAAAATTGTCGATACAAAAGTTGTAGATCTTTTCATTACCTACAACTTTGCCATTTAATTTTTTCCATAGGACTTGTAGTTTTGCCGGAAATCAAGGAAAACCATTTTTCACCCTTAAAAACTCACCCCTCCCACTTCCCGAACTCAGATCGACCGTAATTTATTTTCCTTTCATTTTGATCATATTCCCCTCCTTTTCTAATGGGTTTCATCCTACTGCGATTTTTTTTCATTTTTTACCATTTTTTAAGGTTTCGGCCCTGGTCCGAGTACTATATCGCTTTGCCCAATGTCCTTAATTTTGAGCCGAAAATGGTCTCAAACGATAGGGTAAGACTCTCTGATGACGAATTCGTCCGTTGGGCCGTCCGATCGTCCGTTGGCACAAAAACTTTCGAAGGGATTTTCCTAGAGACTTGAAATTTTCAGGATGAGTTCGGATCCCAAATGGCTTGGTTAAGTTCGTTAACCAGCCAAATCGTACAGGGTGTTCCATAACATATGGCCATTCAAAACTTTTATTCCTCAATATCTCAGAAAAAACTAAAACAATCGAAAAAAAAATGTTACGCCCAACTGCAAGATGCTCATAACAAGCATCATGCAAAAGTTTGTGACAATAGTGTGAACAAAAGCATGGAAAATTCAATTAGATTATTGGAAAGAAGAAACTTCATATTTCCATAAAAAGATATTTGATTCGAGTGGAATTTATTTTGTGAATGGAGATCGATATACTGAAAGTCCATTAAAAATTTCTTGGCCACAGTGTTAACAGAACCATAAATAATTCAATTGTAATATTGAAAAGAAGAATCTTTATATTTTCATAACAGGATTGCCGATTCGAGTGAAATTTCTCTTGTGAATATAAATGACATACATGAATTTTCATGCAAAATTTATGGCCATAGTGTTAACAGAACCATAGAAAATTCAATTGGAATATTAAAAAAAGAAGCTTTTTATTTCCATAACAGAATTTCCGATTCAGATGAAACTCATTTTGTGAATGAAAACTGATACTGATATATGAATGTTCATGCAAAATTTCGAGGGGATCGCATCATCAGAACCATAGAAATTAATTTATATTTTTTACATATTTCATTTTCTGAATAATTTCCAGAATATAATTCCGATAGTTACGAGATTCTGCATTTATTATTTAAGTATTTGGTATCAATCTTAAATCGCATATAATGTTCTGAGGTAACAGTCTTATTGCTCTACCAAAGAACGAGCGCCCCAAAAGCTCCTGCTCAGGGCTTTTCTTAATTCTTTTATTAATACTCACCTGAAATATCTAAAAGAGAATTTTTTTCCAGTTTTTGCATTTGGTCGAAGCTACAGTGTTCTTTTCATAGCCAGGGCCTTACAGGGTATTGGATCTTCTTGTTCGAGTGTCTCAGGAATGGGCATGTTAGCTGAAAGGTATCCAGAAGACAAAGAACGAGGGAACGCCATGGGCATAGCTCTTGGTGGACTAGCCTGGGAGTCCTGATAGGACCACCCTTTGGTGGTATAATGTATGAGTTCGTAGGAAAATCTGCACCATTCTTAATTTTATCCGCACTAGCACTAGCTGATGGAGGTAGATATCTTTTTATACGAATGCATGTTGTTATCTGTTGAATTAAAGCTCGGGACATCATAGAGTTATCGAAACGAAAATAGAGGCCCAACTTAAAGAAAGTTTCCTTCATTTTGTCATCTGCTCATGCGCATCAAAGAAACATTTTGAGGTGGCCTTTAATAAAATACAGGCCTCCCATACTCAACCAGATACCAGGTATGAACCTACTACTTTCCTTTTTCTGGTGCACTGATCAATTTGAAATTCGTTGGTAGTGAAGAGTCATTAGAGCATATGATATCGTTTATAGTGAAGATTTCGTGAAAAAAATGAATAGCGAGATTGAAAATAAATTTCTCAAAGTCAAAGAGGAAGTGTTGACGAAGAATTCCTTCATGAATGCTGAAATGTGGGAAGAAGTAAAAAATGGACAATTTCATTAAAAAAAAAATTATTTTTCGGCAACCGCCCTTTTCCTAGGAGAAATTTGCATTTCCTGGTCCAGTCTGGGAAGTACGTACTAGGACCCGACCAGGAAGTGTGATTTTGAAAAATATAGTTGACCATTACCATAGCAACGAAATAACGGCTAACAATTCATATGAAATTAGTTATTAAAAGTTTGCATATTGTACGCAACACGCTCGAAAATAGTTTTCAGAATTTTGTCCTTTAGTCCAAAAAATTCTATTTTCCGATTCCGGATATTTCAATATAGTATCTTCGGCACCACATGAATTATCACAAGTGTCAAAATAAAGGAAATGCCTCAATAAAGTCGACAGGAAAATAAGTCGTTCCGATATAACTCAAATGTCAGACCAACTTTAAGGAATCTTTTATCACAGGATCCTTCAATAAAGTTAGATCTCTATTCGGGTTTCGATAACTCTATTTATTATTTGTTATGTTTGAACGGGAGTCCTTATGGCTAGGTTGTCCTTCCGGGCTGCTTTTCACAAACTTACTCCGAGCTTGCTCTGCTTACTCCAAAGCGTTCAGAAACTCACTTCAGCCTGTCAGAGTATGTACTTTCAATCGTTCAGAAACTTTCTCGGAGTGAGCCCCTGCTTTTTTGCAGATTATTCTGTACTCTGACAGTTATTTGAATTTAAAGCGTTATGCATTTTTTGTCATTCATTCGAGAATTTCTTCCTCTATTTCTATTAAGTTGGGACTGTTAGGAGGCCATAGAAAAAATCCGTAAATAACCTCATCAAAGTATACCTATTTGAAAACAGAAAAAAGAGCTCTACCAATTAGGAAAATTAAATAGAATGTTTACCATTTTGAAAATAATAGTTCACATAAAATGTTTAGGTTTACGATGATTTCATGCGTTTCCTAATACTCAGGGCCGGATTAAACTCTTTTCCTTCCTTAGGCCAAAAACATTTTGCCGCCCATTTGAGTAAAGAGAATTCAAAAATCAAAAATTTTGAATACGCGATTTCCGCTGAAGTTGATAAAGACAATTTCTGGAAATGAAAAAATTTAATGTTTCAGTGTATATTGCATAGTAAAAAATTACATTTTTCATCATCAAACTGATAATGGTTTTCTTCTTGCCTTCTTTTCTACAAATGTTTGCAACACTACTTCTAATTCTGATTTTTTCAACAACGACAGAAACGATAAAATTCGCTTCAATGCCGAAAACGACCTCTCTGCTGAACGGTTCGTTGCAAAAGTGAATAAAAACATTCTAACTGTAATGTCTATATAGGGTAACACTTGCATTAAGCTTTTATCACTTCTAATAAAGGTACTCATCTCGTGTAGAGTTTTTGGAGGTTGTGCCAACTGAGCTGAGTATGATTTTATGATTTTAAGTGCAAACATTCATCGTGAAGTTTTTCATCTAAATCGTCAGGAAAACTAGAGATGAGATTAGCAACCGCTACTTCACAGCAAAACCCTCGTATAAATTTTCACGTTCATTTTTCGCCCCTAAAATCGTGACGCTCCTAGGCCATGGCCTATGTTGGCCTAAGCGGTAAAAGGGCACTGCTAGTACTGAATTCTGAATGTCCATAAAAAATACTACAAATTTTCCCATTCAATATAGTACACAGTGGGGGTTGTAATATTTAAATCCTTTAGCTTCATGTTCAAATGTACTAATTCCTTGCATTTGCTTAGTACTCCAATTACTGATGCTACAACCAACAGTAGTTAGGCAAGAATCAGATCCTCCATCCTTGAAGGCTCTCGTCACAGATCCATACATAATAATCGCTGCTGGTAAGCAATGATATGCTCGTGAGGGTGTCTTCAGAAAGGTGTTAACAGCAATTTCCTTCTTATTCTTATAGGAGCCATAACGTTCGCAAACCTTGGCATTGCCATGATGGAACCATCGCTGCCAATATGGATGATGGACACAATGGAAGCTGACAGATGGCAACAGGGTGTTACATTTTTACCAGCTAGCATATCATACCTTATTGGTACGAATTTGTTTGGCCCATTAGGACATCGGATGGGCAGGTGGTTGGCAGCTTTCGTTGGGTTGATTATAATAGGAATATGCCTTATGCTGGTGAGGAAGTTATCACATGTTTTATTTATTATACAGGGTATTTGGTAATTATTTCCTGACCTCCAATGAAAGCGATGAGGCAATTTGGCAATCGAAATGAAACACATTCAATATTCAGAACAAAGTTTTAATAACTGATCCCTCTAATAAAGTTCTTAAATTTGATCTTCCAGGGAAAATTTAGACTGCTCTTAATCGTGAACGGTTTTTCAATAAAAGGTGTTATTTTGATATTCAAAGAAAAAAATGTTTCTATAAGATAAGAGAGTCTGTGTGCAGAAAAAACTGTAATTGCGAGCGTGGTAAGAGGATGATTATCACCATTCTGAAGTTAACAAAATTAGTCCCATTTTTTGAATGAAATATCAATAATTTTGTACACGTTTTCTTTTCAGTAAAAAATACCTCATTTAGTGTACTTTCGAATGACATATATGGACTGATGAGGCCACTTTCACGAAATCAGGTTTGATAAATTTACGAAAAAACCATGTATGGCAGAGAGAAAACCCTCCCTAAGTTAAGTATCAACTTGAGGTTGGTAGTTAGTACTACACTGATCAACAATTGCTAGGGATCACTTATGAACTTCTCTTCATTTGTATTTTTTCAAGTTATCTCGTGAATACTCGTATCTGTACATTATGTGCTCTCTAAGGAAAAAATAAGATGTTTTGAGTTGATTATATCAAAGTCTTCCTCACTTCATCGGCTCTTGTTCACAAAATCGATTATTATCTATAGGCTGTTACAGGTGGAGTGAAAGCAATGTGGTATTTGTTATTAAATCTGTTTTTTTCTCTCGTTCAAACAGATAAGGTGACAATAATTGAAGAAATGAAAATAATATCAGCTTATCAGTCATGCCTAGAACCTAGAAGACGTTTGGCTCCTGTGCAACTGGACCAAATCATACGGTGGATACAAAAAGGTTTGTCCCAGCGAGAAGTGTCCCGGCGGTTGAATGTTTCGCAAAGTGTCGTGAGTCGGGCTTGGAATAGGTTCATCCAAAACGACTCAGTAGCTCATGTTCATGGGGGAGGTCGGCAGCGCAGTACAACAGCTGCCCAAGATCGTCTTTTGATCTTCAATGCTAGGAGAAATCCCACTTACTCGGCGTCGCGGCTCAATAGATCACTGAGAGTTGCAACAGGAGTTCTAATTTCGAACCAGACTGTAAGACGACGACTACATGTTCGTGGTTTGAGAGCACGTAGGAGAGTTCAACATCCCCGTTTGAATAGGGAACACCGGGTTCATCGACAGCAATGGGCTGAGGAGCACCGCAATTAGACACTTGAAGATTGGATCCGATGTTTATTTACGGATGAGTCTAGATTTCATTTGGTCAACTCCGATGGACGTATTCTTGCTTGGAGGGAAAGAGGTCGAAGGTATGCAGAACAGTTTATGGTACCCACAACAGCTTTTGGCGGAGGTTCTATATGGGTATGGGGAGGCATTTGTTTGAACCAACGCACAGAGTTGTTTGTTCTGCAGAACACCACCATGACCAGCCAGAGATATCACGATATGATTATTTAACCCATAATTGTTCCGTTTGCGGCTGTCGTGGGCGAGAATTTCATTTCAATTGACGATAATGCCCGTCCACACCGTAGTCGTCTAGTTAATGAAGCGCTAGAAACTCATGCTATTGATAGGATGGACTGGTCAGCTCGCTCTCCAGACATGAATTGCATCGAACATGTCTGGTCTGAGATGTCTAGACAACTGTCAACCTTAGAACAACTGATCAATAACCTGTAGGACCTTTCTAACGCTTTACGGGATATTTGGACGAATTTGCCCCTAAATTTTATAAATCGTTTGATCGAAAGTATGCCTCGTAGGGTAGAATGCTTGAGACGAGCTCGTGGGAGACCAACTAGGTACTAGCTTAACCGAAACTTCAGCCTTCTTGTGGTTTCATCATAAAATTTTTATGTTATTCAAACAGAGAATTTTGAGTGTTCCTAATAAAGTCTTTTTTCACTCCAACTTTCTATTTTTTCATTCTTTTCTCAAGAATACCATATTATCAACTGAAAATACTCTGATATCTGACTAAATTTATAATTTTGGAGCGAATATTTCAGAAATAAATTTAGAACAAGTAAGTGATCCCTATCAATTGTTGAGCAGTGTAGTTATACTTACCGATTCCTTTAATGCTGAAGAATTCATTAGATTAAGCCAAAGCAACTTGACAGACATATTGGATGAAATGCACCTGTCTAACAGATAAAATGTCTGGTTTCGAATGTATGGCTGCCCAGCACATAATAGTCGTAATGTCAAGATCTGTTGAATAGATAAATTGGGATATAATGAATTGGAAGATACGGTCAGATGGCCACTTACGATCCCCGACCTAACGCCTTTGGATTTTTATGTCTAAAATACTTTGAAAGAGAAAGTATACCTAATTCCCTTTCAGACTCGGAAGATTCTCATGGACAAAAAAAATTGAAATTTCTAGACTTTTTCGTTGTTATCATGTTAGTCATGGTATTATGACGGAGGATGAGCAGCTAGCACAAAAGTTGATATGTCATTCAAAAGTACACTAAATGAGGAATTATTACCGAAAAGAAAACGTCTGCATAATTATCGATATCTAATCGAAAAAACCATTGGAAAAATAGGACTAATTTCGTTAACTTCAGAATCGTGATATTCATCTCCTTAACACGCCCCCCATAAGAGTTTTTCTTATCTTGTAGAAAAATTATTGCCTTTTCCGAATATGTGTTCAAATTTGATGAGACTACAAGGAAAACTGAATAATGATCATTTAGAGAAAAAACTCGAAATATTTCGTGAAAGCAAGAAATGTTAATTGAAGAACAACCCTCATATTTCGAAAAAGTGCTAATCTCAAAAATGAAAATTGTCGAAATTACATATCGACATCAAATAAAGAAAAAAAAATTTGCTCTTTCAACAAGACAATGCACCATATAACTTTATCGCTTTGGATGGAAACTATACTGATGAAAATTATTATATCAAAAGAAGATTGTTTTTTCAGCTTTATTGGAAATTTCTCACCCATTTTGATTTGTTGTTTTTGTGAATATTTTCAGTGTTTTATTTCTTGTTGTTGATTTTGATTTTTATTTTCAAGGTACCAATGGCAACCCATGTAAATCATCTTATAGTTCCCAATGCAGGTTTAGGTTTTGCTATTGGTATGGTAGATAGTTCGATGATGCCAGAACTAGGTTATCTTGTGGACATTAGGCATTCAGCAGTGTATGGAAGTGTGTATGCGATAGGAGATGTGGCTTTCTGTTTAGGATTTGCGATAGGTAAGGAAATTATTTCTATATAAGTTCTTTGATATTATTTACCTGCCAAGAAGATCAGAGCATTGGTCAATTTGATTACCCCATAAAATGCTGTTTTTGGATGCTAGTTCTACTTAAACGAGTGCCATATCGTTTTGGAAAAATGTCTGTAATTTTCAAATTTTGAGCCGAAATGGTCTCAAACGATAAGGTTCGACTCACTGATGACGAGTGTTCGTGGTCCAATTCGTTCGGAGCTGACCGTAAACAAGATAACACGAATTTTTGTCCAAGAGACTCCGGTTTCTAAATGTCGCGGTTGAGTTCGTTTACCAGCAAAATCTTACAGGATGTTTCATGAAATATGGTCATTCAATTTTTTGTTCCTCATATCTCACAAAATGAGAGAACCGATCGAAATTAAATTTTTTGGCCATAGTGTTAACAGAACCACAGATAATTCAAGGAATATTCAAAAGAAGAATCCTTATGATTCTAGGTACAAGAAGAAAATCTGATTAGCGTGAAATCTTTTCTGAGGGTGATTATTCTTATACTGAATGTCTGTAAAAAATTTCCAGAGGATCGCATAATCAAAATCGAAGAATAATTTTTTCTCTAAATTTAAAAAAATTTCGAATAATTCAGAATTTATAAATTCGATCGAACTCAAATTATGCAGTAATATGTTTAATACCTATTCAAAGCAGAACGCAAAAATTTGTAGGAGTTACGTTAATACAGCCATAGAAAATCCTACCGTAATTTCGAATATCGAAGGGCTCTTCTTGAATGTTTTTGCAAGAACAAGCTGGACTTCAGAACTAGAGTGTAGAAATTTTATCGATGTTTCATGAAATCACTCAATATTTCGGCGATATTTCTGATCTATCTATCTTAGTTTCTCCAGAATATTTTTCTTCAATTTTCAATTCAAAGAATCTTTACCAAAGTTTGCTCAAGTTATCATATCGTTATTAAGCAGTTCAAGTTAATATTTTGATAGGATATCGAAAAATTTAATATTGATACCTCATTCCACAACATCAAAAAATAATATTTTTTGAGTAAGATAAAATACTTTTTTAAAATGCATAGATATCCTTTAAAATTTTGTACCATCTATTTCAGAATTAGCATGAATACATAAATGTTCAACCCGAATGCTCTTCATTTACGCTTCTTTCACACATAATTCGAAAAATGTTTGAAAATATTTCAATGATAAATTGCTTTCAGACGCCAATTAACACAGTTTAATCATATTCGAACCAGATGCTTAAAAAATTCCTAATTTCGGAAGTAAGACATATTTAAACATTGCGTAGGTCCACTATGTGGAGGAAAGTAATCTGAATATTATAATTGGCCAATCTTTCATCTAATTAAAACCGGCCGATAACACTGTCCATTTAAACGTGCTCTTGGAATCCAGTGGCGACTCGGGAGTATTTATCATTGATTGATAAATAGTTCTTGTAGATCCTTGCGACTTCGTTCTCAATCATCTAGATGTGCTTTAATCAGTGTGGATGATACCTAACACGAGAGCAATGGTGAAGTAACTGTGGTGTGGAAGGAAGTCAAAAAGTCGATAAAAAGTGCATCAAGGATAACACTTGGTGGACATGACCTTTTTTTCGGGTTTGGAACCAATATAAGGCAGCGGTAGAACAATGAAAAATGAATAGCCTAAGCCTAAGGGCCACAATGTTTACTCCGGCAAATACAGAGGATCAAATTTCAGTAGCTTCGGGAAAAGTTGATAAGCTAATGAGCTTTCTCGAGCCAGATTTGGCCCGCGGGCCGTAGTTTGGAGACCCTTGCTCTAGAGGAACAGCCCTGAAATTACTCAATCCAAAATTTCTTGATGATTTCACCTACCTATAGCAGAAAGCTCATGAAGCTATTACGAGCATAGCTTCGAGTGATGATGGGAATGCTGAGACACTGTACGGTTTGTACCGAATAGGAAAGCCAGCAGATGATATATTCAGGGTATGAATCAGAAGCAGCTGAACACGTGGTATGGAAGTGCCCTTCAATATCACAGCAAGCCATATAAAAATGTTGAATCACGAAAACTTACGCATATTTCTGGAAAAACACAAAAATAACCAATGTTAGGTTAATATTTACCTCTCACAAGACCTATACTATGTCTGTAAACAAATGCGAGGGACTTTGGTAGAGCAGAGGTAGTTCAAATAATTTTTTTTCGAAATTGACCCCCTTCCAAAATACACCCCTTGGAAGGCGATGACGAGTTGACAGTTTTCAATTTTTTTAGGGTTTCTTTAAGACACTGAGTCATTAGATCATACATAATGTGGAGCACTAAGTTTATGTTACTCACACAAATTTTTTAGATCTCTTAACTTTAATACTAGGGGTTGAAAATAACAACCCCCTATGATTTTTGTTCAAAAATTGTTTTCGTGGAACAGATTTTCGAAAAACAAAATTCTCTCATGGTTTCCCATTCACTTCTGGAGAAAAAAAGACTCCTGCAAAATTTCGATACAGTCAATACAAGCAGTTATGATCACTGTTCATTCCATTTCATCGTATAGAATGAATATTCTAAGATATTGTATGTCTATGACATGTTCTGTGTATCTTTCTGAAAGTTTTAATTACTAAGTTCCGGAAGAAAATTATATCGGTAATATTTTAGTTTCACAAATAGAACCTTTCTACAATTAATAAGCATAATTGACAAAACCAATTTTGAGCATAAACAATATCTTAGAATATTCATTCTATGGAATATACAATGAAATGGAATGAACAGAGATCATAACTGCTTGAAATTTTATTTTTTCCGAGAAAAGTATCGACAGTATCGAAAATTTTTGGGATACTTTTTTCTCCAGAATTCAATGGGAAATCATGAGAGAATATTTTTTTAGAAAATCTATCCCACGAAAACAATTTTTGAAGGAAAATCATAAGGGGTTTTCAATGCCTGATAATAAAGTTATGGGATAAAAAAATTGTTTGAGTAACATCTACTTAATGAATCATATTATGTATAGTTTCATGACTCAGTGTTTTAAGGAATCTTGAAAAAATTAGGAACTATCAACTCGTCATTGTTTTCCAAAGGCTGTATCTTGGAAGGGAGGTCGATTTCGAAAAAAATGTATATGAACTACCCCTGCTTATTTTCATCGAGGAATCATCTCCAAAGACCCTCGCATTTGTTCGCAGACACCCTCTATATGTTCTTTATTGATCTGAGTAATGTCTCAGGAAAAGTTGATGTAACGTCGGTAATCCCGATCCTGCCGTCCCTGGCGGGCCGTCACTGGAGGAATTACAAACAGAACCGGTCAAGTGAGAAAGTAGGAAGCGAATTCCAAAAGTTGGGCATAACGACCAGTCGCGAACTGTTTCCATTATGAAAATGACATTGCATAAACTGCTCTATTAGTTACAAAATGTAGACCGACCAAAATAATGAAGAAATTAATTTCGATCCGGTTTTTTACCTTTCTTTTTAGAGATGCGAATAATTTTCAACGCGTGTCTGTGGGTTTCAAATAAACCGATAAAGCAATACGACGTTGTATTGCATTCCAGAGTATTTCAATAATATTGATCAATTTTGTGGGGAATTTTATCGCGTTTTTCAGGGAAAGAAAAGCGATTCGAAAAATCTGTACGGAATGAATCAGTTATTCATTTTTCAGATGTAGATATTTCACAGTGAAAGCACTAAGCAGATGCACAATACATTTCAACATAACATATCGGCGGAAAATTTTCGGTTCGGTAAAGAAAACACTATTTTTGTAAAAAAATATTATTACTCAGAACATAGTGTTCTTTCATGGTGTTACAATCTTTATGTTGCAGTCGGATTCTAAAATCAGTAAGGTTCGGAAATTGACTAGACCTGTAAACTGATGAACGTTCTTAAAACGCTTTCAAGATAGAGATTGTTTTAAAATTGGCCAAAAATTTTCAGTCGGTTTTTAAACTTCATAGAGCATATCAGACGGATTGTTATATCCTACGCCTTTTTAAACGTTTCACCTGGAACAACTTCAGTTTGATGTTTTTTTGAACAAAGTGCAACTGGTTAAAAGTCACGAAATTTTATGAATAACGACAGATCAAAATCTTTCAGTAGGGTAAATTCGGAGGAACCTGTAAAAGAAGAATATTTTCCATTAAAAACTAGACAATTTCAATTCTTGTTTGTAACATAATCTGAAATAGAGATTTCCGAATTAATTTGTTATTGGTCATTTATTTTGTTCTTCTCTGAAGTTCATAGTTATATGTCCTATCATAATTTATGATTATTATCACACAGAAAAAAATTACTTCAAGAGCAAGAACTGTACCATTTACAGATAGGTATTATGAAGACTTAATTTTTGTTGAAATCGCTTCTCGGCGTGATAATTTATTCATAAATATGTAGTTTTATTATTCTAAAATTCTCTCAAATGAAAATTAGCACCTAGACAGTGGTTGACATCGTTCCTCAGTTTTTTAGATTTTTAATATATATTGTTTAGAATAGCAAATCAAGCAGCGAAATTATTCCGGGAAATCTGCTTTCGTGTTTTGGGAATTTCTGAAAATTATATAATAAGGTACTCTTATGGATGAATATCCAGATATGTACTTAGTATTTTAAGGCATGAGTTTCAGATTTCCAAAAATTCATGTCCCCAAATCAGTTATTTCTGTATCCAGAATAATGAAGTACAGCTGATTACACAAAAATTACAGTTATTCAATTTGCATCAAAATACGAAACGTTTTCAGAATAGGATTCAATAATGTGACATGTCGGATCTTTGTTCGCAGTTTACAGACTGACTCAGAGTTTCGGACTGATTGTGAAATGGTCTTCATTTCAAGAGCGTTTCAGAAAACGTTCGTCAATTCACAAACTGCCCGCACTCATTCCGCAAACTGACGAATTTTAGTATCCGACTACAACATATACATTTCTCCTATCTATTTTATGGATCTTTTCTATATGCATATATTCTATGCGAGTATTCAATTTATCAGGTTCTCCAATGAGAACTTGACTTGACTTTCTTCGAAATAAAACTCGAATCATCTGAGATATTTCAAAAACTTTAATATCGGTTTGAAGTACAGCATTTATGAATGAAACTAGACTTCGTTCATATGGCCAAGTTTGCAGCGGTCGATTCGCTGGAACCAATTTTCTATGATAGGCTACACATTTCGACCGAAACGGCCTCTATTTCGCGTTCAATTTTGGCTTCGATTTTCCAACTTCGTCGTCTGGTTGGCATAAAACAATGATTTTACGAACGAGAAGGCAAATCGAAATGCTCATTTATTGAGATAAAGCTCTTGTCAAACATACTATACAATGAATCTATTGTAAGATGGGATGTTCGGCTTATGGCACCATCCTGTTAAAACCACATGTCTTCTTATAGTCTATTAATTCTGGCCAAAAATAATCGGAATCATGGCGCGATAACGCTGGTCATATTTTTTTTTACAAAAATTGGAGTTAACGCTTTTAAAGTTACGGTCACTCGGTAGGAAATTTTTATAATTTGACAACGTTGCTCGTTTATGTTCTTTACTAAGGTGAAAATGTTGAGTTTATTGAAAAAATTGACAATGAAAGTTCGAAGAAAAAAGAGAAGTTGCGTTGCAAAATTAAATTCCAAGTTGTGAAGTCCCCACTGGAAAACCATTTTTGTATGTTGAATATAAAATACAGGGGGTCGGTAAAAACGGGCCGAACTCTAAGAGCGTATTGTACAAGTGTAAATCATTCGAAAAACTCATGTGTTTTCATACCATTCTCACTTGTTTTCTAGATACAGTATGTAAACGTTAAAATTGTTTTCAAGTTTTTCTCTTATAGTATCTCCACTCCACAAGATATTCAACTGAAATTTGGCATAATGTTATCATTGATAGTTCACGTCATGCCAATTTTGATAGCAAATCCACTGGGTGATATTTTTTTTTGGAACACTATCTTGTTTTCCTCCAAATTTTTTTTGTGGGCCACTGTTAATTTGAGAAAAAGGGGAAGTATCACTGTTGATGTACTGAAATTAATGGTCTTCAGTAGTTCTGTCGTATCTGCTCTGATTCCGAAAAAAAATTGTTCTCTCGAAATCCTCAAAAAAGCCAAATTGTCATAAAAAAATACAGTGATTAAGCTGAGGTGAATAAACTCTTTACTAGTTTCTCAGCGCTTGATTCACTTAAACGAATGCTATACGGTTTTGCCCAAATGTCTGTAATTTTCGAAAGTTTAGTCTTAAATGGTCTCAAACGGGTTTGACCTTGAGGACGAATTCCTGGCCGTCCGCCCGTTAACACGATAACTTTCGAAGAAATTGTCATAAAGACTTGAAATTTCAGGGTAAGTTGCAGTTCCGAAATGCCGCTGTTCAGTTAAATTGTACAGGGTTTTCAATATTAGAAGGCCCTTCAAAACATTTGTTCCTCAATATCTCAGACGAAACGAAACCAACTGAAATGTAACTTTGTGACCACATGAAAGTTGCTCATAATAAGCCTCATGTAAAATTTTGTGGCCACAGTGTTAACAGAACTATAGAAAATTCAATTGGAATATTGAATAGATGAATCCTAACATTTTCTTTTCATGACAGGATATCCGGTTAGAGTGAAATTTATTTCAAGAATGAAGATATCAATTTTCATTCTTCGTGAAAAGAAAATGTAAGGATTCTCTTGAAGTTACACTTTAACATTCAGTATATCAATACTGAATGTTAAGGTGAAACATCATCAGATGCACGGAATTTAATTTTTTCAATTTTTGAGTTTTTACATAATTCAGTTCTTGGGCAATTTCCAGAATATTATTCCGATTATGCTGAGATTTTGCATTTATTTATTTAACATCGATCTCCTATACTAAACTTTAAGGTGTAAGCCTCATCGCACCACCAATGACGAACGCTCAGAAGCACCTGCTTAGATTTTTCTTATTATTGTCATTTTCCCGATCTGTACAAATTATTCATAAAGATTCAATAAACTCGTATAATCATTACAAAACGTTTTTAAACTTCAACACCTTGTATCTTGAATACGAATGAGAATCCTTTAAGAACATTAAGAGTTACATGAATTATTTTCACATGTACAATACGCTACTCATCGAGTCTGGTCCGTTCCTCCCGACTCACCCTGTATCTTCAAAGTATTCGTCAATGCTTCGCGCCTGTCAATCAGGTATTCATCAATACTCATCAATCAAATAATATCGAAATCAACCCTCATCCACCTGTGCTCAGTGAAGATAGATACATCCAGAATTCCATTACGACAAAAAATCAAATTGACATCCCCGAAAGGAGGAATAATTCAATATAACTGGGTTTCAGGGCCAGCTATGAGCGGAACACTTGTGAAAAACATCGGCTTTGAATGGATGCTGTTCGGTATTGCGATATTGGATTTCATGTATGCGCCATTGCTGTTTAGTTTGAAGAGTCCGCCCACCAAAGAGGAGAAAAAGGTGAGTCAAATGTGAAATAATTCTTTTTCTATTCGGATCTATGACTGCTGAGGACAATCGAGAATTCTCAGTAATTTACTGTGATTATTTCTTTGGGGTGTAAAGCATTCTTTGCTTCTATAAGCCGACGTTTAGCTTTAGGCCGCACAATTGACCACCGAGATCTTTACTTGTGATTCAACACTTTGCGACTTCTTCCTTTGGGACCACGTGAAAGAGAAGGAATTCGTGAGGCTATCGAGGACATAGGGCATCCACTTTGCGATTTGGTTATGGAAAATTCCATTAAAAGGATATGGTCTTGTAAGAATGGTCGTGGTGGTCATTTGCCTGATGTATTTTCCACTATTAACGGCATAGCTTCTTCTTTATAATGAAATGAACATCCGATCATTTATATTGAAAAATGGCATTTTTCATTGAATATCAAAAAACACCTCTTATTGAGAAACCCTTTACACTCGTTCAAGGAGTACGATCGTTCAAAAACATTTCATTTGTTGTGTTTCCTTGTGCTTTTCTTATACAAAGTGACTCACGAAATGTTTTTTGTATATTTATAAAGCCCTGAAGATGCTTTTAAACTAAGGCTGCACCTACATTAGGTCCGCATTTCTCCCGATCCGATCCGATCCGAAGTTATCCGTCCATCGGTATCCGATGACGTCAGACGTGAATGCCTACACTGGTCCCGACGTGATCCGTTTAACTGTTTACTGTCTACCGTTCTACTGCAGTTTTTAGTAGAAGCTATTGCAGTAAACACCTGATAACAAAATGAATGAAAACTGAAATCTGTTGAAGTTGCGTTCCAATTGATTCCCACAACTCAAATTTTATGTCACGATTGTGGTAAGCTTTCACCCTCTGGTCCCATAGACGAGGTTCATCTCTCACAAGCTGTATTAACAACTCCTTATTAATTTTTCCCGTCATTTTTTAAAAAGGACCCCGCACATTTGTATGGGAATTGGCTCCGGTGGATTTGGCTGAAAATTTGATATGATGTTCTACTAATCCTTCTGATCAAATGTCTCCACAGTCACGAAGCTGAAAAATGCATACTTCTAGGAGTTTTTAGCGATTTTTTGTATCCATTATGGCTAACGTATTACCGTTCACACAGAAATGTTTGAGAATATTTCGTGATTATTGAAAGCAGATTCTGTCAATTCGAAATATTTTCAAACATTTCTATGTGAACGTTGTCCGATTGCCGGACAACGTCGGATCGGATCGGATCGGATCGGGAGAAATGCGGACCTAATGTAGGTGCAGCCTTAGTTTAAAAGCATCTTCAGGGCTTTATAAATATACAAAAAAACATTTCGTGAGTCGCTATGTATAAGAAAAGCACAAGGAAACACAACAAATGAAATGTTTTTTAAACGATCGTTCTCCTTGATCGAGTGTAAAGGGGTTCTCAATAAGAGGTGTTATTTTGATATTCAATGAAAAGGCCATTTTTCAATATAAATAATCGGATTATAATTTCATTATAAAGAAGAAGCTTTGCCGTTAATAGTGGAAAATAACATCAGGCAAATGATCACCACGACCATGCTTACAAGACCATATCCTTTTAATGAATTTTCCATAACCAAATCGCAAATTGGCTGCCCTATGTCCTCGATAGCCTCACGAATTCCTTCTCTTTGACGTGGTCCCAAAGGAATAAGATGCAAGGTGTTAAATCACGAGATCTCGGTGGTCAATTGTGATCACCTCTTCGAGAGATAACACAGTCCGGAAACTTTTCCCGCAAAGATCAATGGTTTGTTGCTTGTGTGGCTCGTAGTACCGTCTTGATGAAAGTAAACGATGTCTAGATTAATACTATTCAATTTCGGCCATAAAAAATCATTAATCATTTCTCGGTAGCCCAATCCATTCACCATAACTGTTGCTCCACTTTCGGCTACAGCAGCAATATTCTCGGGTCTTTTTGAGCGAAGTGCACGGGTTTTATTCATCACATCACTAACTTGTCCCACCAGCTCAAAATTTTCCACCAATTTCTTTATTGCGGTCCGACAAGGTGCTTCACGACGACCCAAAAATGTTCGAGTTTTACGAACCGTCTCCGCAAAATTTTGACCATTTTATAGTGAATTTTAATAATTTCAATGCGTTCTTGAAGCGTGTATTGTTCCATTCTTAAATGGCGTAGGTTTTCATTTTCAAATGTCAAATATGACAGCTTCAAATGTGAAATTCACCGAAATAGCGGGCTATTCAAAATAACATTTATCTTATTGGAAAAAATTGAAAAATGTCTGTAATTTTCGAATTTTGAGCCGAAAATGGTTTCAAACGATAGGGTTCTACTCCCTGATGAGGAATTCGTGGTCAAATTCAATTCTGTCCGTGGCGCCGTCCCGTCCGTCTGGCCGTTAGCACAAAAACTTTCGAAGGGATTGGCCTAGAGACTGTTCCATAAAATATTACCATTCAAAAAATTTGTTCCTCAACATCTCAGGCAAAACGAAACCCATCGAAATGAAATCTTGCGGCCATGTGCAAGATGCTCATAACAAGCTTCATGCACAATTTGGCGCCCATAGTGTGAATAGAACACCGAAGAAAATTGAATTGGGATATTGAAAAGAAGAAACTTCATATTTCCATAAAAAAAATTCCGACTCGAATAAAATTCATTTCGTGAATAAAGATTGACACACTGAATGTTCATGAGATTTTATGGCCATAGTAGTAACAAAACCTTAGCAAATTCAATTGAAATATTGAAAAAAAGATTGTTTACATTTCCATAATAGAATATCCGATTCAAGTGAAATTGTTTTTGTGAATGAAGACTGTTATTCTGAATTTTCATGCAGAAATTTTATGGTCATAGTGTCAACAGAACCATAGAAAATTCAATTTTTTTGAAAATATTTTGTTGTATAAACCTTGCCCCCTGGCAATTACGAACACAAAAAAATTATTATACAATTTGGTGCAGTTATTTGAAAGATTTTGACATTTTGACTGTAACCATAATGATTGAGTGATTCGAATTTAAGGTTTCTGACTTTGGAGGTATTGAAACAAAGGAGGAGATTGTCAATAACATCAGAACGCCACCATATAATAAAGTAATCAAAAATCTTCCCAATATTTTGCTGTACCTACCATTGTTTATATCCCATATACGTTCAACGAATGAACATTGCATTCCCAACATTACCCTTGGATGTCGATAAAAACCTGTGTTTTTTATAGATAAGATCCAAAATTTTCAGTTTTACTCAGCTCTGAATATACCAAAAACTTTTTGTTGTGTGTAATCCTGCATCGAAATAAAAAACAAACTCCCAACAAATATCTGTACTTATATTTTTCAGAATATTCTTATATTCTTCCATGAAATGAATATTTTTTTGGAAAATCTGCTTAGCTATTCTATTTGTTTCAATAAAGATTCGGTATATTATCGAAAACCGCAGTAGTTGCAAAATTACAAAAAATATTACATCCCACTATTGAAGATAGAAAATGTCCCTATTTTCACTAGATTTCTATTCAGCAGTTAATTTCTACGGTAAAAATTAATTTATACTACATGACAAACAGTGACAAAATTATAATGAATGTTTTCATTAATGAGTACAAAATATTGAGGTGATATAATTGTCCTGATTGGTAATAATTTATCAACAATTCCAATCCAATTCAATTATAGAAAAGTATAAATTCGAATTAATCGTGATTACATAATTAATATGTTGCTTGTAGGGGAAATGATAATATAATTCTTGATAAACTCGAACAAATTATTTGCCACTTACCCATTACATATCGAACGTAATCATAATTTTTGTGAGTTTGTTTTGGCCAACGAAATATAAATTCTGCACATACCTTTCAGTATATTGTCAAACCCAATGCACACTTGAGGATGGTAATCTCTAATGATCTTCAGAATGTATATAAAATATGCAATGATCTCTATTCGAAAAATCTTTTTCTGTCGATCTCAAAATAAACGGTGATTTTAGTGTGTTCGAAATTGATCATTAATGACCCATTTCAATGCTCAATTTCTGCTATTTTAATGTGCAATCCCCATGGCAACCGTTCATAAAGTATTCAGAAGCACTACGAGAAATGTCAAAACTCTTGTGCAAAATGGAAATGTATTTCAATCAAGAATTCACACACAATTCATTTTGAGATCATCGGAAAAATCTTGGAATCAACTCGGTTATTAATCAAGCGACTAATGATCTCGAACTATTAACGCGTTCGCTCCGCTCACGCTTTGAAATATCTTGACCATTAGTCGCTGTTTTTAATAACCTAGTAGATAAAATAACTATTTATAGTCAGCTAAAGCGAACACATATACCTTTACAAATATTGTATTCCAGATTTTCCCATTTATTTAGGAAACGTTCGAAAAGTTTTGTAGCATTCAAATCAATTCTGTTTGTTTATTGCTGAAAATCTCTAATCGACATATTGTTTTCTTCCTAATTTGTAACTATTTGTCTCTAGTAACACGTATTCTGACTGAGTGCAAGCAGGCAATTTTATTGACACCAATATAGAAGTATGAAAATGTTAAGTGCTATTTCAAATGACCGCTCATAGCTAAACATTAATCTTTTATCCAATAATTCACCCGTTTGGAAGGAAGAATAATGAAGCAAAAGTTCCTTCGACATATTCTTCAACTTCTTGCTAAAACTTAACAAGTACTTTTCGATGTTGCTGATATGGCATTATTGATAGCCAGATTTTTACTGACTGATCACATTGATGAAATTCCATGATCACAAACAAATTTATCCACGACTTTTGTAAAATCCGTCCATTGTACGTCTCTGTGCTCGGCCTTAACAATACCCATTAATCACAAGGGAATAAGGTGATTATAATTCACTGCTGTCAGATGCTTTATAGATTTAGCTTTGATATAATATTCTTTAAATTGGTATTTCTTCAGTATTTTAAAGTACTACCATTAACAAATATGAGTATACCTTGTCAATAGAGGGCCAGATTATCATTATATTAATTAAAACATTTTTTATCACAAAATATACAATAACCAGCACTTTGCATTCTGACAAATTTCAAAAGAGAAAATAAGTAACGTTGCACAAGATCTAATTTCTGAGGGGTACTTTTCACTATGCACTTGACTTTTCACATTGTACTTTTCAATTATGAATGCGTTTCGTGCAACTCAATTGATTTAAAAAGTGAAAAGTGCAAAGTGAAGAGTTGCAAAGTATTTGGTGCAATAGGCCCCAGTTCTCCAAAAAGTTCTCAAGTGTCAACTTGACTTTTTCCACGCTTGTCATAGAAGGGTCTTGTCGCGGTCGCCAAATGTTAAAAACTCCAAGGAAGATATTCAGTAGTCGTGGATAAAGTATAGTATGCTACTCGCGTATAATGGCTGTTATTCACTCGGTGATTTGGGCCACTTGCCTACGGCTCGTGGTCTCAACTTCACCTCGCGAATAATAGTTATCATTATACGCTCGTTGCATAATATACTATAATCCAAGACTATTTAATAATCCACGCATTATGCTTTTGTTTGCTCGGCCACAATGATACCTATTAATCACTGATGTCAGATTCTTCCTTGATTTAGCTATACTATTATATTGTTGAAACTGATGTTTCTTCGGTGTTTTTGAGTTTCCTAGCTAACAAAGGTGGGTGGAAATTTCATTTCAATCGAAGGCCAAGCCTAATTCAAATATAATCATAACTTATTTTATTACAAAATATACCTACAATGATAAGTTCATCATAAAATTACTCTCGTTATATCTACGTGATTTTTCATACTTGTGATAATAGGGTCATATTAAGGCCGCCAAATGTTCAAAAATTCAGGAAAAATATTCAGTAGTCGTGGATTAAATATAGTATGTAGTATGCTACCCGCGCTAACTCTTTTGAAAACACGTAACTGACAAACAGGATAGATTCGGATGTCTCAAAGATTTTCTATAAATGTTGTAAAATATCTTTGGGATGTCTTATTTCATTCAATATTCTACCTCCTTTTTGAAAATAAGGCACTGCACGTCCCAAAACTTTTACTGTACCCTTTTCCCTATGATCCCCTATAACACAATTTCATATATGCAATAATTACAATTATCTCATATTTTCCAGTCACTCATATTAGGAGAAAAATCGTCTGTAAGATACGTCACATATCAGAATGAAGAAGACGATGAGGAGTGAAGAAAATGGCAACATCTCAAGTTGAAGTGATAATTAATTTACCATTGAAGAATTGTTGGACTTAAATAATCCGATTTGTTTAATATGTACATTCAAAATCTAACTATATTCATACTCATATATTATCTATACTATATGTAAAATGATCCTACAAAATTGTATTTATTCAATATTGGTGTTGTACCTACATAAATGTATGAGAAAATTCAGTCCAAAAAATCTACGAATTTAGGATGGAAGTGTTATAAAGAACGAAATTCAAAATTTTCCTTGTAGGGTCCTTGCTATGGATTTTGTGAATGGCTGCACAGAATCCTCTCCAAAAACGGGGGCGAGGCAATAAGATACCCTCTATTATCTCGGAATTTTCAGAAAATAAGATTTTAAAAAGTGCAACACTTCCACGAATTGCCTGGTCAATGATTGCAAAGGTTAAAAATACAGTTTAAAATGAACAATTTTAATTTTCGGATGAGTTGAGAGTGGTATAAGTGTAATCTAGCAAATAAAATGGCTGAAATATTTAAAATAAGAGAATTGCTGAGCCAATCAAAACGTTTTATTGGGCAAGCCTGGTATGCAGGGGTTTACGAATCCCAAAAATAAAAATGGGACCTAAATGTTGCTTATAAAAATATTTATCTAGATCTTAAGCGATTGTAAATCTGACATGTAAAATTATATTGATGGATCACACAAAATGAAAGACATTATGATATTGGACTGTGTCGTATTTAACCACATATTTACCCAAACTTCAAGAGGCCGATTGCCTCTTTCGAAGATTATTGTGAAGAGACAATAATCATCTCTTGTTCCCATTTTTGAAAGCCCACACCTGAAATTTTATTCAAAGCTGGTAAGGGTCCGAACAACAAAAGTACTCGTGTTTCTAAATGTATGATGGCATGCAAATCTGCTAAGTGCAGTGGCCATAACTGGTACATTTTTAGAAGTAAGGATTTAGAGTACATGTTGCGATATGTTAGTTATATTATAACACTCTTTGATGGCTACCTATATGTTACATGTTTGGTGTTTATATACTCTGTAATCTTAATGGTGCAATAAATGGATCATACTCTGGAACCACAATTTTTTTCAAAATACCCTGCTGAATTTTATCACGAATAACAAAAACATTTAGGGAAATATCACTGGGATATTAATTATTCTACAGGTAAGGTTATTGCAATATTATATTATATATTAGATATCCATAAAAACACTTGCTCGAAATCATAAATATTTTTTGAAGATTGACGAAAATTGCTTCTCTGATAGTTTAGAGTCTAAAGTGCTTTTTTGACGACCGCTGGCGTGTGCTGGCCGAAACGTTAATCAGAAGAAGTGAATATGACAAAAATAGATTGTAGATTATTACCTTTAATAATAATTCAATAAATTGAAACCCCTTGGTTGCAATTAATACACCTTAATACGATCTATATGATAGAAATAGCCTAAATTATATGTCAATGAGGTCGTATTCATCATATCATGTATATCGGATGTCCCAAGGTGAGTGGCCTATTAGATTATTATGGATACTATTGATATAAGGCCGTGTAAGGTGCATTTTTTATATAAGTTCACTTTTCCAGTGCCCATGTAGGAAAATTTGGCAAATTTTGTTATTTTAAGTGGGAATCCGGTATTTCTATTTTTTTATAATATTCCATAAAATATTAAATCTATTCACTCGTACTTTTCTTGTACCTATCTTTAACGGTTTTTGAGTTATTAATTATTTTTCGAAATAATAACTCAACAACCGTCAAAGATAGGTATGAAAAAAACATGAATAGATTTAATATTTTATGGAGTATCTAAAAAAAAATAGAAATACCGGATGTCCCCTTTAAAATAACAAAGATGTCGACAAATTGTCGTACATCCAGCAACACTGGGAATGTGAAATTATTTCAAAAATGTACCTCACATGACCAAATATCGATCCACAAAATTTGAAATCTTTACCATCAATATTTTCCCTAATAATCTAATAGGCTACTCACCTTGAGACACCGAACACTCGACATAATTTCTTTGGAGGTATACCCACCCTTGTTGAATTTCTGGAATAGTAAACAATTTACCATGTAAATTTCACAGTATAAGCTGGAACAATTGTAAAACGGGTACTATACATTCTAGCATATGATATATGAAAAAGACCTCAGTAAAAATCTGTCACCGTATAAGTGTAGTGCTTGTACTTTTAAATACGTTTTCCGCCGACCTCGAAATAAAAAGTGATTTTAATGCTCATTTTTTAGCCATTTTAATGCATGGACCTATACAGGGTCTTTCACGAGTAACCTCACCCATATTTATACGGGAAACTACTGAACGTATTTTCATGAAATTCAGCACTTATAAGTATTTCACGATGCTGATGAAATCTAAAATATTTTCAAGGCATGAGCACCTCCGGTTTTTCCGGAAATGACGTCAACTTCCGTTTTTCAAATTAGAACACCATTTTTTTATTGCAGAAATAGATTCCTTAGAAAATTTCGAGTTATTTTGATGTAACATTTTTCAGTTTTGGTTGTAAAATTCTCTCTGAGCGGGAAAATTGAAAAAAAAAATCGAAAATAGAGCTCCGCTGAAACAAGAATAACTTCGAGGTTTTTGGATGGAAAATTTCCATTTTTAGGATTTTTCAAGATGTAAGATTGATGTATCCACTTTAAAAATCGAAATCGCGATAAATGATACAGGGGGTGAAAAAATCGCTTTCAAAGTTAGGGATGACAAAATCGTGAAAAATCAATTTAGAACCCCATTTTTTTATGGCAGATATTGAATCTACGTCAAAAAATAATGTGAGTGTATGCATCACACCATTGACCTAAAATGGATATTTTCTGAGTTATTCACAAAAAACTGTTTTTCGTCTTGAATTTTCAGCTATTTCTTTTCCCTTCACGCCAAAAAGATGAAATTTTCAGGAACTGTTATTTGAACCATGCTGTAGATTTTTCACCCCTTCTTCAAATCGACTTCAAGTTACTATTAGGAGAACCATGGCAAACTCTCGCAGTTATAACTAGAGAAGATGCTCAAAGTTTTGACCGTTAATTTCTAGACATTTATTTATACGTCTCAGGAATGCTTCGTGCGTTGCTCTTCTTATTTCATCGGGAGGAAGAGATCTCGTTGCATAATATAGGTGCAAAAGTGTTTAAAAACCAAATTGAGTTTCAAAGCTATGAATCTAAAAATTCTAAACAAACCTGAACGCACTTCTGACTCGTTCTATGCAGTCCTCTTTATCAGTCGGGGGAGTTGAGTAGACAATATTTTTTATCCTACCCCAAACATAATAGTCTAAAGGAGTCAAATCGGAAGAACGTGGTGGCCAAAGATGTGGACCATTGTTCGCCAACCATTGATCTTCAAATAGCCTGTAGAGGATATTTGACACATTGAGTGAATTGTGTGGAGGCGCGCCATCTTGTTGATACCATAAGTTATAAGGGGTTCTGTACTAGCGGCTCAATTATTTGAGTCAATATGTCAGAGTATCTATCTCCTAAGGAGAACATTTTATTAATAATGCAAACATATGTAGTGTTCTATCTCACCAGTTAAAGTCCCATCATAAATGTGAACATCGAGAATTGCATTATTTTTGATGGCGCAAAAAACATTGAAACTCCAGGTCTCTTGAAAGTTCCATTGTCTGAAGTGGTGGTTGTTCTCTTTATCCCAATAATGACTGTTATGCCTATTGAAAGAACCATTCTTCGTGAGTTTAGATTCATCTGTCCAAATTATACAGTCAAAAAAGTTTTCATTCTCTTGAAATCGAATCATCATAGCTTCGCAAACTCTGTTCTCCTGACGAAATCAGTTTCCTCAAATGCTGTACCCTATTGAATTTATATGGTGCATTTATGTTTTTTTAAAATATTCTCCAAACACTCGATTGAGATAATCCCAGATCAATCTCGGCATCTTTGAGAGAATGTTGAGGATTCACACGAAAATATGCAAGAACTGTAATTTCGTTGTTCTCATCTTCTACTACACTTTTTTCTCTGTGTATAGTTTTCTTAACGAAAGATCCGACATTTCTCAAGTTTGTCATGGTTCTGTTAATGGTATCTCTCGTTGGTCTGGGTCGGTCAGGAAACCTCTCAATGAACAGTCGAATCGTTCTATCTACAACTTTATTACATTCTCCATGAAGTAGAATGAGATTTAAATAATCTTCAATGGTAAAATTAGGCATAGTGATCGATTTTATAACTTAATACGAATTATCACCAAATTAATAGTAAACACAAAATGTTACTGAATAAAGAGGAATTTGGCAGATCTAATTAATGTAAAAATTAAAAAAAAGAATGTAAAACATGGTAAGTTTTTGCATACGGTTCATAAGAAATTATTTATTTATCACTGAAGAGAAAACCGATGGCCGATTAGTTGAAATCAAGAGGTTTCCGATACAAATTCGAATCAAAATTCGTCATCTATTTAGAGGAACAACCTGTAACTTTTTTCTCTTGCATATTAGGGTAGTAAAATCTAAAACATGGTTTAAGTAACAGTTCCTGAAATTCCACTTTTTTGGCGTGAAGGGAAAGAAATAGCTGAAAATTCAAGACGAAAAACAGTTTTTTTGTGAATAACTCAGAAAATATCCACTTTAGGGCAAGGGTATGATGCATACACTCACATTATTTTTAACGTAGATTCAATATCTGCCATAAAAAAATGGGTTTCCAAATCGATTTTTCACGATTTTGTCATCCCTAACTTTGAAAACGATTTTTTCACCCCATGTATCATGAATCGCAATTTCGATTTTTAAAGTGGATACATCAATCTTACATCTTGAAAAATCCCAAAAATGGAAATTTTCCATCCAAAACCTCGAAGTTATTCTTGTTTCAGCGGAGCTCTATTTTCGATTTTTTTTTCGAATTTTCCAACCAAAACTGAAAAATGTTACATCAAAATAACTTGAAATTTTCTAAGGAATCTATTTCTGCAATAAAAAAATGGTGTTCTGATTTGAAAAACGGAAGTTGACGTCATTTCCGGAAAAACCGGAGGTGCTCATGCCTTGGAAATATTTTAGATTATCAGCATCGTGAAATAATTATAAGTGCTGAATTTCATGAAAATACGTTCAGTAGTTTCTCGTATAAATATGGGTGAGGTTCCTCGTGAAAGACCCTGTATACTTAGTATTATAAATCTATGTTTTAATGTGCAATCCTCATGGCAACCGTACACAAAGTATTCAGAAGCACTACGACAAATGTCAAAACTCTACTGGAACATAGGAACAAAGAAATTCAATTTTGTCAAATGTATGTCTCATGCAAAATGAGAATGCATTTCAATCAGGAATTTATACACTATGCATATTGAGATCGTCGGAAAAATCTTGTAATCAACACGGTTATTATTCTAGAGACTAGTGCTCTCGAACTATTAACGCGTTCGCTCCGCTCGCGCATTAAGTTATCTTGACTATTAGTCGCTGTCTTTAATAACCTAGTTGATTAAATAACTATTACAGATGAACCTTGCTGTCGAAGGATTTTTTTCATTGAATCATTTTTGAACGCTCGTTCTACTTAAACGAGTGCTATATCGTTTTGCCCAAATGTCTTCAATTTTCGAAGTTTGAGCCAAAAATGGTCTCAAACGATAGGGTTCGACTCCCTGATTAAGAATCCACTCAATTCTGTCAGTGGAGCCGTCCAGCCGTTAACACAATAACTTTCGAAGGAATTGTCGTAGAGACTTGAAATTTTCAGGGTGAGTTTGAGTCCTAAATGCCTCGGTTAAACTCGTTAACCAGCCAAATCGGACAGGGTGTTCCATAAAATATGGCCATTCAAAATATCTGTTTTTCAATATATCAGCTAAAACGAAACCAATCGAAATCAAATAATGCGAACAAATGCAAGATGCTCATTATAGGCCTCATGCAAATTTTTGTGGTCATAATATGAACGGAACCACAGAATATTCAAATGGAATATTGAAAAGAAGAAACTTCATATTTCCATAAAAAAAATATCCAATTCGAGTCAAATTTATTTTGTGAATGCAGATCGATATACTAAATGTCCATCCAAAAGTTCGTTGTCATAGTGTTAACAGAACCATAGATAATTCACTTGGAATATTGAAAAAAAATCTATATATTTCCTTAACAGGATATCCGATTCGAGTGAAATTTCTCTTGTGAATGAAAACTGATATACCTACTGAATTTTCATGCCGAATTTTGTGGCCATGGTATGAACAGAACATAGAAAATTTAATTGTAATATTAAAGAAAAATTTTTATATTTCCATAACAGGATATCCGATTCGAATGAAATTTATTTTGAGAATGAAAACTGCTGAACTGAATGGCCATGAAAAATTTCAAGGAATCGCATTATCAGAACCATAGAATTCAATTTTTGCATTTTTTATTTTCCACATATTTCATTTCTTTAAATAATTCTCAGAATATAATTCCGATTGTGCTGAGATTCTGCATTTATATATTTGGTATCAATCTCAAATCCCCTATAAAATTTTGAGGTAATAGTATTATTGCTCCACCAAAGAACGAACGCTCAAAAGCTCCTGCTCAGGCCTTTTCTTGAATTTTTTTCATTGAATTAAAAATGCTATATATTATCAGGTGACTCAGATAGCTTATGGTATTATTATTTTTTCGATCAAAAATGACCAAATAACCATAAGTCGATTATACAAAATGTGTAAGAAAGTATTTTCAAGTATGTTTATGTAATGTGTGGTATAATATCTGGCGCAGATATTGGGCATTGTGCAACTTTCTCCTAGACAAGGGCATGGAAAAGAGAAGAAACGAGGAGCCAATCAACATTCGGTTATTATAAAGGAGTAAATATGTCCGATCTGAAATCATTTCAGCTGTGAGTGTTGTGCACACTGGGTATAGTCAATATGATTGGATCAGTGACAGTGAGTACCAATATTCTGTGAACTATTAAATAATTAAATGTTGAAGTGTTAACTAATTTCTGAAACTTATATTTTGGAACTATTCGTGGAAACTACATCATAGTTGGATGATAGTATGAAGTGACAGTCATATTTTTCTACTCCATTTTTCATTCTCTGATTAACAAATGGAATATATTCCTGAAAATTTTTGAAAATGATGTTTTGAAACGTGGAACTTCCCTATAACGAACATATGTATAACGAATTTCGTACAAGACATTGCACCTTGAATCCAAATTCCATGTTAAAAACACTAAAACGAAGTAAATTCTCTCTATAATGAAATATTCAAAAAACATCACTCTCTGAATGGGTATTGGTAAGAAGGCATAAGGGTGGGGTTTTTCCGAAATTTTTCCGGACTTACGTGATAAATTCCGACCTCAAACTAAGTCATTACGGCGGGCAGAGAGATCCTTCTGAAACAGTTTTAAATACACCCCTGGCTGTTTGGTTTCAATCAGACCATTACGCTTGTGTGAAAAGTAGTGCAAAAATGTCTAAAAGGAAGTGCTTAAGTTTGAATGATAAACTTAAATTTATCAGTGAAGTGGATCGCGACATCGGCGACTATAGAAACAAATTTTCTGTATAACGAAATTTCTTTATAACGATTTTTTTGCGGATTAAGCGCTTTCCTTATAGGGAAGTTCCACTGTATTCGTATAAACTACATCAGAGTTGGATGATAGTATGAAGGGACAGTCATATTTTTCCACAGCATTTTTCATTCTCTGATTAACAAATGGAATATTTTCCTTAAAATTTCTTCCGAATTGTTTATCATAGGTAACACCTCTAGAATTTTCTGCCGGTGAAGTGTCTCGATTTTATAATGAGAGTTTGCTGTTCGAAAATTTCGTGAATGATATTTTTATTGATTTTGAAATAGTTATTTACAATACAGATACAGAAGGTATCGGATATTGTTAGAAGAGTTCAATTGGGCATATCCAATATGATTTTGTAGTGTTAAATATATGTATATACCTTTTCAATTATTCAGTAAAAATGTCAACTTATCAATTTTTTATTAAATATTGAAAATGTGATTTTCATTCTCATAAGTTCAAACATCTCACCATGATGACGTACAAGCAAGCATGATTAGTACGAAGGACGATTCACAACAGAGTGACCAGTTGGCATCGTTGTGAACATCGATTCGACTTTCAACCAATTAAATGAAAGCTGACGCGTACGCCACACTCAACCGCCAATTCTGATCATTTGAATTCGCTTGCTTTTGGTGATTTCATTAATTGTTTTCTCGAAAATTTGACAACGAGACAGAAAAAATAATACTTATGATTTTTTAGAATAGAATAGAATAGAATATTATTTTATTTCCCAAATCATTGACAGCTATATATACAACATGGCAAAGTACAAAGAAGAGGAAACAAGTCAAAATTACAGCATTACACTATTTAACAAGAAGCTTTACAACAATGTTTCACAGTAACTTCTGAATTCAGATATTGTGTAGGGTTGACATTTAACTATAATTGAAAAAATTGATTTTTTGAAAATTTTGAAATCATTTTCTGAGGGTCCATTATTCCTTAAATGCTTTTTTTCTGGAAATTACTGAAAAAGCCTATTTGTACAAAAGACCAAATATTAATGAGATATAACTATGAAATTTTTGGGAAACAAAAATATTCTGCATGATTTTGTTCTACCAAGTATGACAAAATTAACTCATCGAAATTTCCGAAAAGCAAGAAACATCTCAATTACTTGAGGAAATTTCATGAAAAAACTATTTAACAGGTTATATTTATTGATTTATGTGTGAGAAAAGCGTTAGACAACCAATATTCATTTTCCGAAATGTCTAGAATTTGAGAACTAAAAAAAATGTTTTGATGATAAACTATGTTATTATACAATTATACGTATTTTCTAGGATCAATTCCACAATATTTCAATCTAGTGAATCAGATAAATAAAAACATATTATGTGTGGGCTCGTTCAAAATATTATGGAGAATAAAATCTTAACCTGTCATAAATTTTTAGTTCCATCATTAGAACATTGAGAAATGAAACCTACAACTATTCAACTAGCAAATCAGTTAACCCAACTTAAATAGTATTTGGACATTGAATGGTTAATTATATAATCAAACTAGATACCCGCATAGAATCAAAACAATCTAATAAATTCCACAGAGAAAGTGTAACAACTACATTTCACCTATTTTTCTGACCACAACCGCATTATTGCTATACAAATTTGTGTGTTAGTTGGATAGATACAAGAAATGTGTTGAATGAAAAAGTAATAAGTCTTTTGCACAATTGGTAGAGTTAATTAGTGACTTTTTTTCTAAGCCACGTACAAACGGTCAAACGAAAAAAGTAGTAAATGTAAATAACTCTTAAAACGATTTCCAAATTGGCATTGTAGATTAGATTAGTTTGTGGTCGTTCGAAGAAATCTTACTTCATTAACTATCAGGTCTTGCATACGTTACCAAACCTTGTATATTTTGTGGAGTGTTTCCAATAAAAAAATCGTCCGCTATCTGGTCAGTTCTCATCTGTGAAGCTAACGCTATGGTGCCGGTGTAACCTAAAGTAAAGGGTTTTCCAATAAGAGGTGTTATCTTCAAAGTTGCCATATTTCAATATAAATGATCGAATATTTATTTCATTATAAAGAATAAGCTATGCCTTGAATAGTGGAAAATAATATCAGGCAAATGGTCACCACGACCACGCTCACAGGACCATATCCTTATAATGGAAATTTCCATAACCAAATCGCAAAGTGGGTGCCCTATGTTTTCAATAGCCTCATGAATTCCATCTTTGAGGTCTTGAATCGACGCTGGGCTATTGGCGTAGACCTTCTCTTTCACGTGGCCCCAAAGAAAGAAGTCACAAGGTGTTAAATCACAAGATCTCGGTGGCCACTTGTGATCACCTCTTTGAGAGATAACACGGTCCGGAAACTTTTCCTACAAAAGATCTATGGTTTCGTTGTTCGTGTGGCACGTAGCGCCGTCTTGTTGAAAGTAAACGTTGCCCAGATCAATACTATCCAATTTCGTCCATAATGAATAATTAATCATCTCTCGATAGAGCTATCCATTTACCGTAACTGTTGCTCCAGCCTCATTTTCGAAAAAGTAAGGTCTAATGACTCCACCGTACCATAAACCCCACCAAGCAGTCGCTTGTGAGAATAGAGAGGCTTTTCAACAATAACTCTAGGTTTTCCGAAACCCAGATGCGACAATTTTGCTTGTTGACGAAGCCACCAAGGTGGAAATGGGCCTCATTACTCAAAATGATTTTTCGATGGAATTCCGGATCATTGTCATGCATTTCAACGACCCAATCAGCAAAGACACCACGTTGTTGATGATCGGCCGGCTTGAGTTCTTGTGTTAACTGAACTTTAGGAGCCTTAAGATAGGAATCTTTATGCAAAATACGGTGTAATGACGTTTGTGGAATGCCTTATCCCAAAGAACGACGAGGAATGGACAAATCTGGGTTTACTTCAACACTTTCGGCTGCAGCAGCAATATTTTCGACTGTTCTTGAGTGACGTGCACGGGTTTTATTCTTCACATCCCTATCTTGTCCCAACAGCTCGAATTATTCCACCAATTTCTTTATTACGGTCAGACAAGGTGCTTCACAACGACTCAAAAATGTTTGACGAACCGTCTCTGCCAAATTTTCACCATTTTCATAATGAATTTAAAAAATTTCTTGAAGCGTGCATCGTTCTATTTTCAATTATGGCGTAGTTTCTACTTGTCAAATGTCAAACGTGACATCTAACGAAATAGCAGGCTATTCAAAATAACTCCTCTTGGAAAACCCTTTATAATCCTTCGGTAATTCTCATCACCCTTTTGAAGGATCTGTAACATGAAAATACATTTTGTATGTAAAGCTATATATAGCGTTACAATCTACATACATCCTGTTAGAGATCCTTGAAAAAGGTAAAAAATATCACCAAAATCTTCGACGATATAAAGGTGTATCATCAATCCTTTCTAGAGACTGATTATCCTGAAATAGAGTATATTTCTCAACTTAACCAACATATTTATTTGATATCATAATATCCAATATGTTATAACCATTTTTTTTCTCCCCAGAGAAACGGACTTGGAGTCCTCGCACTCCTTTCATGCTGTTTGTGTCAACAATACGGTGGTCAACCACAATACCAATCACAACCACAATACAACCAGGTGCAACCACAATACAACTCTCAATACAACCACAATACCCCACCACCACCACAGATCTTATCCCACAAGCAAGCCTTGAACCACGATGGTAATTTCAAATACCTCTTCACCTCTGACAATGGTCTTGCCCAAGGAGAAACCATCGCACCTGACGGTTCCAGGAGTGGGGCTTACACCTACACTGATCCCACAGGAAGAAAAATTTCCGTGAAATACACCGCTGGTAAAGAAGGATTCAGGATTTTGGAAGGAGACCATTTGCCCAAGGCTCCACAACCAATTGCTCCTGTTCCAGTTCAGGCAGCACCAAGCTATGCTCCCCAACAATACCAGCAATACAATGCTGCTGGAGCCCAAGATGATGGTCAGTACCGTCCAGAATTGTACGAAAAACCAAGCTACGCCCCTGTACAATACCAGCAAAGAGCCTACTCCGCTCCTGTACCTCAGGGTATCCAAACAAACAGCATTCAGAACGAAAGAGATTACAATGACGAACCTGGAAAACCTCACAGTTTTGGAAATGGTTACGTTTTTGAATTCCAGGGGTAAATGTTGCACTCCAGCTGTTTTTATATTTTCCGTTTTCCTCTTGTTCCTTTCCTTTTCATTCTTCAATTTTGTTTCACTTCTTAAAATGAAGAATTAGACTGATTCAGATAAGAGTAATCTTGTTAATTGATGAAACGAGGTTAAATCTATTGGATAGATTCAAAAGCTCATGGAAAGAAGTGTCATATGTGTTATACATTATATATTATATTGTTGATCATGTTGTATATAATGTTGTAAGTATTATCTAGTATTGTGAATGCTAGATGAAACGCATTGAAATGTGTTAACTATTCTGTATATCTTTTATACTTTGTTATTGTTCTGTTCTTTCTTAATAAAAAAAGTTTTTGTTGTGAATTGTGTATTTGTTTCTTGTACAGTTTCCTTAAAGTTAAACATGGTATCTTTCAGAAGTGCTTGTTTTTAATAGCAACTACCTAGAGAGGGTTACAACCACATCAGGAATTTGATAAGAGTAACAGCTGAAAATAACATCAGGCAAATGACCACCACGACCACGCTTACAGCGTTCGACCATATCTTTTTAAGGAAATATTCTATAACCAAATCGCAAAGTGGCCGCCCTATGTCCTCGATAGCCTCACGAATTCCATCTTTGAGATCTTGAATCGACGCAGGGCTATTGGCGTAGACCTTCTTTCACGTGGCTCCAAAGGAAGAAGTCGCATGGTGTTAAATCACAAGATCTCGCTGGCTAATTGTGATCACCTATTCATTTTCATGCATTTCAACGACCCAATCAGCAAAGACACGTCGTTGTTGATGATCGGCCGGCTTGAGTTCTTGTGTTAACTGAACTTTATAAGCCTAAAACCCCAAATCTCTATGCAAAATACGGTGTAATGACGTTTGTCAAACCTGGGTTTTCTTCAACACTTCCGGCTACACCAGCAATATTCTCGGCTGTTCTTGAGCGACGTGCACGGTGTTAGTCTCCACACTTACTAACTTCTTAAAGGGCCCACTCACTAAGAGGGAAGCGCGAAGACTTGAATGCGCGTTGTACGTGGTATAGTTAAAAGTGTGTGTGTATGGCGTAAATTTGGAATGCGCATTCATCTCCGTCGTGTGGCGTGTGCATTCTTCCCCGTACGTGGAAGAATGACCAAAAACGACCGTGTATGGGCAACAAGTCTCTGCACGTTTCATATGTTTAGCAACACAGTGTCGGGTTCGATATTTATACCTTAGAATTTTTTCCTAAATAACAACACACGCCACTGCCATTAACATCAGATCTTTTTTCGACGTCATCTCACGCTTGTCGCACATCCAAACCAACACGCAAAAGTGTATGTGTGTGGGCAATATGAATGCACACGTTTGCGTTACAGCAAACATGCAGAGACTTAACTGCGCATTCTTCCTTCCTAGTGAGTGGGCCCCATTAGATTGCGATTTCTCGATACCGCACACGTGGGGCGTTGCCACCTGTTACCGGCCACACGTGTCCAAAAGGTTTAAAATGCGGGATTCTCCGCTGAATAAAAGAGTCGAATTAAACATAACGTCCTGACTGGTCCTGACCAATACTCAAGAAAGTACTAGCCGACCAGTCCGTCCAGAATAAGTGCCACCAGAGGGTTCTGCAGGGGCAAGTTCAGTATAGGTATGATTGTTTTAATTCTTATGGTATATGTTAGCTTGAAACGGCCCATATATCGTCTTGTATTATCCTCTCTGGTATTACTCGAGTTCCTGGACGTTGTGTAGTAGCTTCAAAAGGCGTGCATGGGCCTCGTGGTTCAGAGCATTAGGATGGGTGTATGCTAGCTTGAAACGGCGCATATGCTTTCCCTGATACCGCACTAATTTCCTTTCACCGCCTGTCCGTAAAACCGATTGTTGTTAATATAGCCTGTAGTTGTTATGTATGCCAGTAAACAAGGATGTCATTTTTGGGAATTTGTTTGTTAGGAACTTGCTCATGTTAGAACCTTCGCTTCCGTATCGTTACTTATCATTGCTTGATTAATTTTCCGCTTGCACTCTCATTCGACTATCTTTACCGCTTAATAATACCGCTTGTATGTATTGCATTGCTTATTTTTCCGAGAGCTCTCACCGCCGATATCATGCTGCATGTTACATCCCGATTCAACCTTCTCACCGCCCGCTCACCCTCTTTTTCCACATTGTATTTATATTATGGTTTATTTGATGACTGCCGTTATTTACCGTTTACCGAATAAAGATGTTATTATAATTGTGTGTTTTCTTTTCCTAAGAAATATTTGAGTATTTTTCAGAGTTAGGGAATATTTAGTTAGGTACAAACAACTGACCCCTGGACATAACCTTCTCTGGCTAGTAGCTCCCGGACCCCATAGGACACCGCCTATGGGTACCCTAGTGTCCTCAACACTTTAAACTAGAGGTGGCGCCCGAGATCTCTATTTCCTAAGGTAAACGATGGCAACGCAGTTGGTAGAGACGGGAGCACGTCACACACGACGGCCCAGAAAATGTTCGAGTTTTACGAACCGTCTGTGTCAAATTTTCACCATCCTTATAGTGAATTTCAATGATTTTAATGCGTTCTTGAAGCGTGTATCGTTCCAATTTTATTAACGGCATAGTTTCTACTTGTCAAATGACAAAAAATGGCAGCTTCAAACGTGACATCTACGAAATAGCGGACTATTCAAAATTACACCTCTTATTGGAAAACCCTTTGGAAACAAGCATTGTATTGAAGATCATGTCCACCTGTTCAAAAAAATTGGCCTGCTTAGGTGTTTTCACGGATTCTAATTATAATTTAATTATATTTTTGGTAATTTCAATAGGCATAAACTTCTTTATGAGAAAACAAATCGGTTCAATTGCCTAATCAGAAGTTCATAAATATTGGAGAAATAAAACCCAACAATATGAAAACAATTGAACGATTCTGATTCTGTGAGAACTTTCACTCATGATTTTTCATTTCATTTTCATCAGTTTGATTTTCCTGGAACAAACACTCTGCGATAAATCAGGTAAGACTATTTCTTACCTTTCAAATATACAGACACAGAAGTTTCTTTAATTTAGGTTGTTCCATTGACGCTGGAGATCTAGATAAAAACCATCCTATTATACTGAATGAACATTTCGAATTTTTGTACCCAGATGCTAAAGAAACAATTGAGATACCTAAAAATGGAAAAGTCATTGCAGGTTGTACCGACGATAGAGGTCCCAAACTGAAATCGAAAAAGAAATCTATCTACAATATAACCTGTGAAGGAAGAGGGATATTTTCATCTGGATATAAAATAATAAATTTCAGGCACCTCCGATGTGAATTTGTTCCTGAATTCAAAGCCAGATATACAGGGAAAAAATGCGGCAAATCATTCAAGGAGATAGAGGTTGGTTTCGAAGTTGAAAAACATTTTGTACGCATTTTGGACATATGTTTTGATCCTTTCTTGCAAAACACAGTTTATTCTCATTTCCATATGAAAAAATTGCTTTCACGTCAACAAAACTCAGGAAGAATACATTGGATCAACGATTTTTATCAACTGAAGGGTGAAAGTGTAGACAGGGTGTATTCGAAGAAGTATCAAAAGCGCCAAATAAATTCTCTGTTAGGATTGGCAGCAAACTCGATAGAAATAATCAAAGATGATTATCGTCATTATTTAGCTAGAGGTCATCTGACAGCAAAAGCGGACTTTTATTATGCACATCAGCAAAGTGCAACTTTTTACACAGTCAATGCTGCTCCCCAATGGCAAAGCTTCAATAATGGCAACTGGAAAATTCTTGAAAATGCCATCAGAAAGTTAACAGCTAAACGAAATACAGACTATGAGGTATATACAGGCACATACAAAATTTTGGAACTAACTTCGAAAAAGTCAAAAACAAAGTCTAAAATATTCCTTTTTGGTGAAAATGACAAGGTGGGCCTACCTGTTCCACTTTTCTTTTGGAAAATTGTGTATAATCCTAGAAAGAGAAAAGGTTTTGCCTTTGTTGGAGTCAATAATCCTTATATCACTGAAAAAGATAAACCCCGTCATCAAATATGTAGGAGCGTGACCGAGAAGATTGACTGGGTAAAATTCAAGGATAATTTGGATTTGGGATACTGTTATGCCTGTGAATTAAGGCAGTTTCTAGACGTGGTCGATACTGCTCCCCGTTTAATGCTCTAACAAAAATAAATATGGGAGCTTTGCGAAGAAAATATAATTAAAAAATAATGAATCAAGCAACGAGCGTATAATGATTGCTATTATTCACAAGGTGAAGTCTAAATCAGAGAAGAATATATATATTTATTGGGTTTGCAACATCCTAAGTCGTTGTCCTATGCTCAATTGCTAGTGTCTTCTATCGTTGCAGTCTTCATCGTGCAGTACCCTCTCACTTATTGACTTTCTTATTCCACTAATCCATGTCGTTTTTGGTCTTCCTCTTTTTCTGTCTTCCGGTGGTATCCATCTCATCATTTTCTTTGGTAATCTATTTTCTGCCATTCTTTGCACATCTCCATACCATACCAGCTGCTTCCTTTCTATTCATTCAGTGACTATCTCATTTATTTCCATATACTCCTTTATCACCAAATTGGGTACCCTCTCTCTTCTTGAAGTTCTTGATGTTCTTTTTATTACATCCATTTCTGTGGCCTCTATCTCCTTCTCAATTGTTCTTTCAACCGCCATGTTTCAGATCCGTAAACCAGGTTACTTTTGATCAATGTATCATATATTCTTATTTTCCTTTGTTTTCTTATCTCTGTATTCTATAGAATACCGTTCAGCTAATTAATTATTTTTTTGTCTTATTTATTCTTGATTTCATTTCAGCTTCATCTGTTCCTTCTGTATTGAATACTATACTTAATCCACGAATACTGAGTATTTTTCTTGGACTTTTTAACATTTGACGGCCATTTTATGCTTTGCGATAAGAATTGATTAAATTTGAAGTAGATTTGTTACTCGATTGAAAAAAACTTCCCACCCATATTTGTACGTAAGAGAACTCTAAAACACTATTATATCATTATATCATTATTTATATCAGTGTTAACAATACAATATTATAGCTCAATCCATGTCCATGAAGCAGACCTATAATGGATAGATTATAAAAAATTCGTAGATAAAGATTTATATTGACTGGATGAGGTGATAAATCAGAAAGTAAACAATATCTTCTGCCGTCTATTCATTAGCCCTGTCCAAAACACTTTGTATAGATTAGAGTTTCAAGTTCCTGAGCTGTTTCAGAGCTTTGTGTTCCTGAGTTGCTCTGAAGGGTTGTTAGTGTTCGATTTGAAGAATATGTTTTTGACCGGTGGTAAATTAACAAGTACCAATAAAACGAGAAGTTGGAAAGGGAAGATCGTCAGGGTTATTCAGTAATTTGCAATTTTATCAAGTAAATTTTTTTGATATAATCGAAATAACCACAATCCGAATCAATATGGAGTTAACAGCTCCATTGTAAACAAAAATCAAATAAGCAACTTAGGAGCTTCGAGCCCCAAACAAAACGATCACACATTGGCCAGTACTTAGAGCTCACTAAACAAGACGCTAGCTCTTATATCACTGGCCTCCATTGCTCCCTTCATTGTGAAGGGTGTTTCAAAATGTGCGGTTTTTTCAAGAATAAATAAAACATATAAGGTTTGTTCCAACAGCAGCGATTGTACGGTCCACCACATGCGCAGTAGACTGAAGGCGTTCCAACAGCGTTTTTGGACGGTACAGTGAACGATCCCAAATCGCGGTCTCGTGTTCCAAGTGACCTATGTACCGTCCCATGTACGGTACAGTGTACGGTCAGATCGATCCCTGCTAGGAGGCAGGGATCGTTTGTACTGGTTTGGTACTGATCTGCGCCATTTGTATTTCTATTTATTTTAGGTTAGGACGGTTATGTTTATTTCTCAGATCGAAAGAAAGTTTCTCATTTATTGATATGAGGTTTATTTATTTATCTCATTTGTTCTCTTCTGTATTTTCAGAGACTGGTCTCTGATTTTTTTCAGTTTTTGCTCGCTTGTTTTGTTACTCATTAAACGATTTATTCAAATGGAAATTATTCATTATTTGAAAACTTTGAAGAGAGTATTAGAATTATAGAATTAAAAGTATTAACAGTGTATGGAGAGGAAATGTTTGAAATTTTCAATTATTACGTGAGCAGTTTTATTCCAAAGTTGCTTCAGAATTCTCATTTCAAAGAAGACGACTTTCTCCAACCGATGTGAAATTAGCAGCCAAAATCTGGCAGCCAATTTCCGAATGTTCCCGAACGATCAGTGGCGTCGTGAACTAGGTCTCCCAACTATATATGACTAAATCGAAGAATCTTCCGTGCTTGAATGATAACTATGTTGTTCATATTTCATCGGAATGAACGGAATACGTAGATAAACGGTTCCGTATCTGAGTGAAACCTTTGAAACAAATATGTGGTATAAGGTATTATAAAAAACATTATTTTAACAAGGAAGACGATGAAAAGCCACCTTGAGACTCAAGAAGTGTATTAGGTTTAATATAAGGAATCTACGTTATGAAGGAAAATCCCTTCGGCCCCGTCGAAGGGGGTGAAAATGCCCCCCAAAGTACGAAAAATTTCATTTGAATATGAAGACAATGAAAAGCCACGTTGAAACTCATACAGTGTATTGAGTTTAATATAAGGAATCTACGTTATAAAGGAAAATCCCTTCGGCCCCGTCGAAGGGGGTGAAAATGCCCCCCAAAGTACGAAAAAATTCATTTAAATACGAAGACGATGAAAAGCCACGTTGAAACTCATGCAGTTTATTGAGTTTAATATAAGGAATCTACGTTATGAAGGAAAATCCCTCCGGCCCCGTCGAAGGGGGTGAAAATGCCCCCCAAAGTACGAAAATATTCATTTAAATATGAAGGCGATGAAAAGCCACGTTGAAACTCATACAGTGTATTGAGTTCAATATAAGGAATCTACGTTATAAAGGAAAATCCCTTCGGCCCCGTCGAAGGGGGTGAAAATGCCTTCCAAAGAACGAAAAAATTCATTTAAATATGAAGACGATGAAAAGCCACGTTGAAACTCATACAGTATATTGAGTTTAATATAAGGAATCTACTTTATAAAGGAAAATCCCTTCGGCCCCGTCGAAGGGGGTGAAAATGCCCCCCAAAGTACGAAAAAATTCATTTAAAATGAAGACGATGAAGAGCCACGTTTAAACTCATACAGTGTATTGAGTTCAATATAAGGAACCTACGTTATAAAGAAAAATCCCTTCAGCCCCGTCGAAGGGGGTGAAAATGCCCCCCAAAGTACGAAAATTTCATTAAATATGAAGACGATGAAAAGCCAATTTGAAACTCATACAGTTCATAGAGTTTAATATAAGGAATCTACGTTATAAAGGAAAATCCCTTCGGCCCCGTCGAAGGGGGTAAAAATGCCCCCCAAAGTACGAAAAAATTCATTTAAATATGAAGACGATGAAAAGCCACGTTGAAACTCATACAGTTTATTGAGTTTAATATAAGGAATCTACGTTATAAAGGAAAATCCCTTCGGCCCCGTCGAAGGGGGTGAAAATGCCTCCCAAAGTACGAAAAAATTCATTTAAATATGAAGACGATGAAAAGCCACGTTGAAACTCATACAGTATATTGAGTTCAATATAAGGAATCTACTTTATAGAGGAAAATCCCTTCGGCCCCGTCGAGGGGGTGAAAATGCCCCCCAAAGTACAAAAAAAATCATTTAAATATGAAGACGATGAAAATCCACCTTGAAACTCATACAGTGGATTGAGTTTTATATAAGGAATCTACGTTATGAAGGAAAATCCCTTCGGCCCCGTCGATGGGGGTGAAAATGCCCCCCAAAGTACGAAAAAATTCATTTAAATATGAAAACGATGAGAAGCCACGTTGAAACTCATACAGTTTATTGAGTTTAATAAGAAATCTACTTTATAAAGGAAAATCCCTTCGGCCCCGTCGAAGGGGGTGAAAATGCCCCCCAAAGTACGAAAAAGTTCATTTAAATATGAAGACGATGAAAAGCCACGTTGAAACTCATACAGTGTATTGAGTTCAATATAAGGAAAATCCCTTCGGCCCCGTCGAAGGGGGTGAAAATGCCCCCCAAAGTACGAAAAAATTCATTTAAATATGAAGACGATAAAAAGCCACGTTGAAACTCATACCGTTTATTGAGTTTGATAAAAATAAACTACGTTATAAAGGAAAATCCCTTCGGCCCCGTCGAAGGGGGTGAAAATGCCCCCCACAGTACGAAAATATTCATTTAAATATGAAGACGATGAAAAGCCACGTTGAAACTCATACAGTGTATTGAGTTTAATATAAGGAATCTACGTTATAAAGGAAAATCCCTTCGGCCCCGTCGAAGGGGGTGAAAATGCCTTCCAAAGAACGAAAAAATTCATTTAAATATGAAGACGATGAAAAGCCACGTTGAAACTCATACAGTATATTGAGTTTAATATAAGGAATCTACTTTATAAAGGAAAATCCCTTCGGCCCCGTCGAAGGGGGTGAAAATGCCCCCCAAAGTACGAAAAAATTCATTTAAAATGAAGACGATGAAGAGCCACGTTAAAACTCATACAGTGTATTGAGTTCAATATAAGGAATCTACGTTATAAAGAAAAATCCCTTCGGCCCCGTCGAAGGGGGTGAAAATGCCCCCCAAAGTACGAAAATATTCATTTAAATATGAAGACGATGAAAAGCCAAGTTGAAACTCATACAGTTCATAGAGTTTAATATAAGGAATCTACGTTATAAAGGAAAATCCCTTCGGCCCCGTCGAAGGGGGTAAAAATGCCCCCCAAAGTACGAAAAAATTCATTTAAATATGAAGACGATGAAAAGCCACGTTGAAACTCATACAGTTTATTGAGTTTAATATAAGGAATCTACGTTATAAGGGAAAATCCCTTCGGCCCCGTCGAAGGGGGTGAAAATGCCTCCCAAAGTACGAAAATATTCATTTAAATATGAAGACGATGAAAAGCCACGTTGAAACTCATACAGTATATTGAGTTCAATATAAGGAATCTACTTTATAGAGGAAAATCCCTTCGGCCCCGTCGAAGGGGGTGAAAATGCCCCCCAAAGTACAAAAAAAATCATTTAAATATGAAGACGATGAAAATCCACCTTGAAACTCATACAGTGGATTGAGTTTAATATAAGGAATCTACGTTATGAAGGAAAATCCCTTCGGCCCCGTCGATGGGGGTGAAAATGCCCCCCAAAGTACGAAAAAATTCATTTAAATATGAAGACGATGAGAAGCCACGTTGAAACTCATACAGTTTATTGAGTTTAATATAAGAAATCTACTTTATAAAGGAAAATCCCTTCGGCCCCGTCGAAGGGGGTGAAAATGCCCCCCAAAGTACGAAAAAGTTCATTTAAATATGAAGACGATGAAAAGCCACGTTGAAACTCATACAGTGTATTGAGTTCAATATAAGGAAAATCCCTTCGGCCCCGTCGAAGGGGGTGAAAATGCCCCCCAAAGTACGAAAAAATTCATTTAAATATGAAGACGATAAAAAGCCACGTTGAAACTCATACCGTTTATTGAGTTTGATAAAAGGAATCTACGTTATAAAGGAAAATCCCTTCGGCCCCGTCGAAGGGGGTGAAAATGCCTCCCAAAGTACGAAAATATTAATTTAAATATGAAGGCGATGAAAAGCCACGTTGAAACTCATACAGTATATTGAGTTTAATATAAGGTATCTACATTATAAAGGAAAATCCCTTCGGCCCCGTAGAAGGGGGTGAAAATGCCCCCCAAAATACGGAAATATTCATTTAAATATGAAGACGATGAAAAGCCACGTTGAAATTCGTCCTTCGTACTTTGGGGGACATTTTCACCCCCTTCGACGGGGACGAAGGGATTTTCCTTTATAACGTAGATTCCTTATATTAAACTCAATAAACTGTATGATTTTCAACGTGGCTTTTCATCGTCTTCATATTTAAATGAATTTTTTCGTACTTTGGGGGGCATTTTCACCCCCTTCGACGGGGCCGAAGGGATTTTCCTTTATAAAGTAGATTTCTTATATTAAACTCGATATACTGTATGAGTTTCAACGTGGCTTTTCATCGTCTTCATATTTAAATTGATATTTTCGTACTTTGGGGGGCATTTTCACCCCTTTCGACATGGCCGAAGGGATTTTCCTTCATAACGTAGATTCCTTATATCAAACTCAATACACTGTATGAGTTTCAACGTGGCTTTTCATCGTCTTCATATTTAAATGAACTTTTTCGTACTTTGGGGGGCATTTTCACCCCCTTCGACGGGGCCGAAGGGATTTTCCTTTATAAAGTAGATTCCTTTTTTTAAACTCAATATACTGTATGAGTTTCAACGTGGCTTTTCATCGTTTTCATATTTAAATTAATTTTTTCGTACTTTGGGGGGCATTTTCACCCCCTTCGACGGGACTGAAGGAATTTTCCTTTTTAACGTAGATTTCTTATATTAAACTCAATATACTGTATGAGTTTCAACGTGGCTTTTCATCGCCTTCATATTTAAATTAATATTTTCGTACTTTGGGGGCATTTTCACCCCCTTCGACGGGGCCGAAGGGATTTTCCTTTATAACGTAGATTCCTTATATTAAACTCAATACGCTGTATGAGTTTCAACGTGGCTTTTCATCGTCTTCATATTCAAATGAATTTTTTCGTATTTTGGGGGGCATTTTCACCCCCTTTGACGGGGCCGAAGGGATTTTTCTTTATAACGTAGATTCCTTATATCCTTATATTAAACTCGATATACTGTATGAGTTTCAACGTGGTCTTCATCGCCTTCATATTTAAATTAATTTTTTCGTACTTTGGGGGGCATTTTCACCCCCTTCGACGGGGCCGAAGGGATTTTCCTTTATAACGTAGATTCCTTATATTGAACTCAATACACTGTATGAGTTTCAACGTGGCTTTTCATCGTCTTCATATTTAAATGAATTTTTTTGTACTTTGGGGGGCATTTCCACCCCCTTTGACGGGGCCGAAGGGATTTTCCTTTATAACGTAGATTCCTTATATTGAACTCAATACACTGTATGAGTTTCAACGTGGCTTTTCATCGTCTTCATATTTAAATGAATTTTTTCGTACTTTGGGGGGCATTTTCACCCCCTTTGACGGGGCCGAAGGGATTTTCCTTTATAACGTAGATTCCTTATATTGAACTCAATACACTGTATGAGTTTCAACGTGGCTTTTCATCGTCTTCATATTTAAATGAATTTCTTCGTACTTTGGGGGGCATTTTCACCCCCTTCGACGGGGCCGAAGGGATTTTCCTTTATAAAGTAGATTCCTTTTATCAAACTCAATATACTGTATGAGTTTCAACGTGGCTTTTTATCGTCTTCATATTTAAATTAATTTTTTCGTACTTTGGGGGGCATTTTCACCCCCTTCGATGGGACCGAAGGGATTTTCCTTTTTAATGTAGATTCCTTATATTGAACTCAATATACTGTATGAGTTTCAACGTGGCTTTTTATCGTCTTCATATTTAAATGAATATTTTCGTACTTTGGGAGGCATTTTCACCCCCTTCGATGGGACCGAAGGGATTTTCCTTTTTAACGTAGATTCCTTATATTAAACTCAATAAACTGTATGAGTTTCAACGTGGCTTTTTATCGTCTTCATATTTAAATGAATTTTTTCGTACTTTGGGGGGCATTTTCACCCCCTTCGACGGAGCCGAAGGGATTTTCCTTTATAACGTAGATTCCTTATATTGAACTCAATACACTGTATTAGTTTCAACGTGGCTTTTCATCGTCTTCATATTTAAATGAATTTTTTCGTACTTTGGAAGGCATTTTCACACACCTTCGACGGGGCCGAAGGGATTTTCCTTTATAACGTAAATTCCTTATATTAAACTCAATACACTGTATGAGTTCCAACGTGGCTTTTCATCGTCTTCATATTTAAATGAATATTTTCGTACTGTGGGGGGCATTTTCACCCCCTTCGACGGGGCCGGAGGGATTTTCCTTTATAGCGTAGGTTCCTTATATTAAACTCAATATACTGTATGAGTTCCAAAGTGGCTTTTCATCGTCTTCATATTTAAATTATTTTTTTCGTACTTTGGGGGGCATTTTCACCCCCTTCGACGGGGCCGAAGGGATTTTCCTTCATAACGTAGATTCCTTATATTGAACTCAATACACTGTATGAGTTTCAACGTGGCTTTTCATCGTCTTCATATTCAAATGAAATTTTTCGTACTTTGGGGGGCCGAAGGGATTTTCCTTCATAACGTAGATTCCTTATATTAACCTAATACACTTCCTGAGTCTCAAGGTGGCTTTTCATCGTCTTCCTTGTTAAAATAATGGTTTTTATAATACCTTATACGACATATTTGTTTCAAAGGTTTCACTCAGATACGGAACCGTTTATCTACGTATTCCGTTCATTCCGATGAAATATGAACAACATAGTTATCATTCAAGCACGGAGGATTCTTCGATTTCGTCATATATAGTTGGGAGACCTAGTTCACGACGCCACTGATCGTTCGGGAACATTCGGAAATTGGCTGCCAGATTTTGGCTGCTAATTTCACATCGATCTTTCTCCATATGAATACCATGTACTTAAATTAAGAATTTGGTTTCGTTTTCGCCACATTTGTGATCCCGTGTACCTGGAGAAGTCACTTTTATTTTCGAAAAGTAATTGATGATAAGCTCAGTAAACAAAAAATAATAGAGATCATCGAGCAGGACATTCGATTTAGAAGAGAATTCAAAATTGGCAATGGGGGCCGATTCTTGAATTATGTCGTGTTCGCGAGTCGACGAATGTCGACCAACTTAGCAGGGAAGTTGGTCGACAATTGTCGAATCGCGAACACTACATTATTCAAGAATCACCCCCCTGAACTATAAATATTGTGAATATATTCATTGAACTTGGTAAGAAAAAATATATGACTTCCTATCTTTGTCTCCTATTTATTATATTCGAAAAATTGATATTTTGAAAATAATAATAATGATATCCGAATGAAATATTTACCTTCACAAATGAAAATTCAAATAAACCCAAAAATTTCCGCTCAAATAACTTCATTTCCGCGTGCGCACGGAGATGGTGCGCGAGTTCTCGATAGAGTAAAGAATTCAGTTCAATTTTTCAAGAGTGCAACTACTGGTTGGTGTCTATACTGTGATTGTACGGTCAAAAATACGCTGTTGGAACAAACCTATAATTTGCATTCATTTTCAAAAACTTTTCATTGGTAATTGAAGCATCAGCTTTGGCAATAAATGACATTAGAAAAAATTTAAGAAAAGCCCTGAGCGAGAGCTTCTGGGCGCTCGTTCTTTGGTGGTGCAATAATATATTACTTGGAAAACTTATATGGGATTTGAGATTGATACTAAATGATATGAATGCAGAATTCCAGCACAATCGGAATTATATTCTGAAAATTATTCAACAGATGAAATATGTAAAAAATAAATTATTACAAAACTTAAATTCTATGGTTATGATGATGCTATTCCCTTGAAATTTTGCACAAACATGCAGTATAGTAGTTTTCATTTTCAAAATAAATTTCACTTGAATCGGATATCCAGTTATGGAAATATAAAGATTTTTCTTTTCAATATTCCAACTGAATTTTCTATGGTTCTGTTGAAACTATGGCTACGAAATTTGGAATGAATATTCAGAACATTGATCTCTATTCACAAAAAAAATTCACTCGAATCGGATATAATTTTATGGAAATATGAAGTTTCTTTTTTTCAGTATTCCAATTGAATTTTCTGTGGTTCTGTTCACGCTAGGACCACAAAATTTTGCATGAGGCTTATTATCAACATCTTGCATTTCGCCGTAACATTTCATTCCGATTGGTTTCGTATTTTGTGAGATATTGAGGAATAAAAAATTTGAATTGCCATATTTATAGAACACCCTGTACGATTTGGCTGGTTAACAAACTTAACCGAGCCATTTGGGACCCAAACTCGTCCTGAAAATTTCAAGTCTCTAGGACAATCCATTCGAAAGTTATTGTGCTAACGGACGACCGAACGGCCCCACGGACAGAATTGAATTTGACCACGAATTTGTCATCAGGGAGTCTAACCATATCGTTTGAGACCATTTTCGGCCCAAAATTACATACTTGGGCAAAACAATATAGCACTCGTTCAAGTAGAACGAGCGCTAAATAATCTGCCAAATGGCCTCCGCTTGTTGAAGCTTTCAACGACATTTTGACACAATTGAGGCTGTATCTCACTTATGACACTAATAATATCATCCTTCAGTTCAGGAATCGGTGTGTGTTCTTCTAATAATCCTGGCTTCTCACATAACCCTAAATAAAATAGTGCGACTGCGTCAAATCAATTGTGCTTGGTGGCCAATTGACACCACCGTTTGCATTTAGACTATCCGTACTCACGTTTGGCACCAAGCGCGAATAGCGTTATGCCATTGGCCCGACGCACTCGAACTGGGAAACCAATCACTTCGAATGCAAAGCGGCGTCTCTTTCTGAGCCATGCACGTGTTTATCTCTCGATCTCCACAGACCCCATCTACGACGTAGTCACTATATTGAGACGGCGCGCGACAAGCTGGATTTTTATTTTCTTATACTATTGCGATGAGTGGAAATGCAATGCAGTTACCAACTGCCTATAAATATTTTGAAATAGGGCCCGGAAAATATAGGGCAAATTTATGCACCGAGGAATATGTCGATAAGTGGATAGAAGAATTCATTTCGACATCGAATACGAATTGGCGGATATGTAAAACTAAAAGAAATACACCACATTACATAATATGCAGGTAAATCTTTGATCAATCTTATTATGATTTCAAAAACTCGTATCAGATAGCTAAGCGGTTTTTAACTATTAATTGATATTTCAGTCTAGAATACAATTGCCATCATGCTTCACATCGTAGAGTGGAGCCAAACAAGAATATGAGAGGGAAATCAAAAAATTGTTTTTGTAAAGCTAAACTTAAAGTTTCCATAAAACATTCTACAAGGATTGATTGCTGATTCGACGTAGGTACCTAACCTTCTTCAAAGTGTACTGGGTATAGATATACAGAGTGATTTGTTCAGGTGTTTCTTCAGACATATTCGAGGAAGGAATAATTATACCTAATAGAAATTCAAGATTTTGTTTTTTTGTTGTTCCATTGAGACTCACTTTGAAACCCTGTTTCAGACAACCTGTATAATATTTCCTCATAAGTTATGCAAGAAAGAAACATTATCAGCGTACTTCCTTCAGTTCGACTTCCTCAAAAAGGAATTCTTATAATGAGGGAAATTGAAGATATTGTGTCAGTTGCAGGAACGTCCATTAAAATTTAAAGGTCCATTAAACTCTTAAATCTCCATTATTACAAGGAACTAATGGAGGATTAAGAGTTTAATGGACCTTTAAATTTTAATGGACGTTCCTGAACCTGAGCAATTGACAATTATTTTTGACAATCTTTTTTTTCAAAGAATTGGACAATCATAATTCAACAATCGCTTGAGTGGTTGCGCATATCATACATCGATTCTGTATGAATATACAGCGTGTTGTATTTGAAATAATGAAGTTACATTCGTTTCCGGTAAAACCGGAAGTAGATTCCGCTTGTAAATTTTTTACAATTTTAAGTTAACTCTAAAATGATAATCCGAAATCTTGAATATGCTCCGCTCCGCGTGATATAACAGTTGATTAAATGACTTTATTATGATTACCTATTTTCATCTCCAATTCATTTTTCAATTAGGTAGAGATGAACTGCAACCCAACCAACCCACCATACTACTAAAGATTGTATCTTGGATTTTTATGGAAAGTGATTGAATTGGTGGAATTTTTATGTTTAGAAAAAGTACGAAATAATTGTACCCAATTCAAACTAGACGTTTTCATTTCATTGCTGCAAAATTGAAAAGTTCTTTCTTATAACTCTTAATCTCAAAAGTAGGTACCTATTCCATTTGGATGCTGCAGAATAGAAATTTCCTATATTACCAGTAAAGATTCATTCATCACTGGAACCGATATTGGAATAATCCCACTTTCAATTCATTCAATACACTTACATTCAATACATTTTCAACATACACTTCAATATTAGATGAATAAAACATAGATTTATAATGATTTAGTATTATAGGTCCATGGAATAAAATGATAAATAATACCGAACTTCAATTGAATTACGCTATTATACATCGTTTCGCATTCAAAGTGTGATTGGTTTCTCAGTTCGAGTGCGTCGGGCCAATGGCATAGCGCTATTCGCGCTTGGTGCCAAACGTGAGTACGGATAGTCTAAATGCCCACCGTTTCTAGAGACTATTCGTCTGTTTTTGAATCATCTTATATCCTTAGTTTCTATGTTATTTGAAACTTATATGTCTTTATAGCTAAATCTGTGAAAATGTGTAAAATACTAAGTTCTAACTTGTTGAGAACGTCGTCTAATGGACATTTCAGGGTCTTCGGCAACATTCACGAACGAAATCAATATTTTTTTGTGATGAACCGTTACGACTGTATCTTCATTTTTTTGATATTCCACCAAACAGTCTCTTTAAATTTTTCAATAGTTCGACCAATAGTGCTTTCAGATAATCAGATGAACGATTTAACCATAAAATTCCAAATTTTCTGAAAACACTGTTCACAGAACGATGATTTTCATGAAATAATTCAGCAATTTGAAAGAGTTGTATCGTGTACGAAGCCATTTTTATAAATGTGATACCTCACACTTCTCAAATGTCAAAATGCCCAGACGAATTCAGTGCGCCATCTATATTTTATTTATTCTTAAAAAACCGCTCATTTTGAAACATCCTTTATCTTACCAGGATTTGATCAATGTAAAATGAGGCAGAAGAAAAATTCACGAAATGAAAAGCGTTAAATCTTTAACTTCGATCTTTTTTTCTGATAAAAATCTTATAATTACAAAACAAAATTTATACAAATAGGGTAATTGCAAAGTCATTCGTCGACATCATCACATTCTTGTATTGTTGGAGGTATGGACAATTTAGAACCATTCATAGAATTCGATATCATGGTGAAGCCTCCGTTGTATGATGAATTTTCTATACTGCCATTGTTATTGACTGGTCTGGAATTTGTTGCTCCCTGGTCGGCATCCTGATAAACTTCTTCTTCGGAGAAGTTACCATCTAATTTAGCTTCTAAAATCATACATTGCATTTGGAAATACCGTTTTTCTTCGTTCATGCATGCTATGTCCTTTTCTTGTTCTGCCAACACCCTTCGAAGGTCAGCAATGGTGTTGAGGTCTTCTTGCCTTGATTCTCTGTTCTCGTACCTTTGTCGGACTTCATTGAAACTGTAATAAAAGAAATATGTGAGGTATGTAAATGTGAATAATATCGGCTGAAAATTGTTCGTTTCCTGTTCAGAAAATAACAGTTTTTTGAGGGAAAATTAGTTTCATTTATCAACATGAGGATTGTAGATTCTAGAGCCTCAATGATCTTTAGTATCTGAGAGGGCTTCAAGGATTCTAGAACTGCGTTTCTCCTATAATTCTCCTGTTCACATCATACCTATATTCACATATGGGGCAGTAGCCTGGTTTGCCAAGACAAGACAGGTAAGTACGAGCAAAAGGCTAGATGAAGTACAGAGGCTTGCCTGTATGTGCCGAACTAGGACACTTGAGATCATAACGGATCTCACACCTCTACTTCTAGTAATTGTTAAAAGTAGCCAATAAGGCTATCCTCAGATTATCTAACGAAGTTACAGGTAATGAGAGAATAAAGAATTAGGGAGTCTGGATCTCTCTTAATAACTACATCTTCTCTGCGAACCTCCCTAGCGATGTAATGATCAAGAAAGTAAGCACAAAAAAAACTTCAGGAAATTGCTAAGTGAAAGAGAGGATCCGGAACGGAAATACACAGACTATAACCTCGAAGAAAATACCGTAAAATGGTATACAGATGGTTCTACAAGCCAAGTACCAAGTGTGCACCGTCGCTAGGCTCCTGTATAAGCGTCTTTCAAGCAGAAATCTAAGCTATTGAAAGATGTCTAGATATATCTCTAAAAAGAAACTATCAGAAGTGCGATATAGTCATACACTCAGTAAGTCAAGCTGCTATTGAAGCACCGAGCTCCTACGTCATCCACTCAAAGATGATCTGGGAGTGCCGGAACAAACTCAATGAGGTAGGCAAGAAAAATAAGGTCTTTTTAGTCTGGGTTTCCGGCCATTCGGGAATCAAAGGAAACTAAAAGGCCAATACACTTGCCAAAGAGGGCTCACGAATGTTACTCATTAGCCCAGATCCCTTCTGTGGAAAATGTACCTATAAGAAGGAGTTTCTAGAAAAGTAAAAAACCGAGGAAGGAAAAACTCTGGCGGAATCTCCCAGAGATAGATCATTCCTTCGGAACTTTGAAACAGCAATATACAAAAGATACCTGGATCTTGGTAAGAAACAATCACATCTCCTCACTGGCTTTCTCACAGGACACTATCGTCTCGGGGAGCGATAGGGAGGAAAGGATTATCGGACACTGACGAGTGTAGATTCTGTGGAGAGGAGGAAGAAACCCCCATTCACCTAGTCATGGAATGCTTTGCCATTGCGAGCTTAAGAAGAGAAAAGTTTTGGGCGAGAAACTTATAAGAGTAAGGAACTAGCCTCGTTGAAGCCTTCACAGATATTGGATTTCATCAGATCTCTGGAACTGGAAGGCGAGCTGTAAATGGTGTGGTCAGAACAGCTCTGCAAGAGGGCGTAGTGAACTGTAACCCCTTTTTAGCCTCTACGTTTCCTTTTATTTTCATTAACCAGGAACCTGATTAGAGAGACCTTGTTAGTCTTGTCTACTCCATTAAGTTTTCTTTGACACTTCCATATCAGCTTTGAGTCGATGTCATAGGAGAACAGTGCTCTAACCTCTCTATATCTTGTTGTAGAATAAATTAATGAATTCATTAAAAAAGTGCAGAAATGTGTACTCACAGTTTTTCCAGACAATTATATCTTAGCTGCATTTTTTCTATCGTTTCTTTGTCTTTCGCTTGTGCTTCTAATATTTTTTCTTGAAGTTGTTCCTTCACATTATCGTTTTCTTTCCTTGTAATCTCTGAGTAATCCTGGAAATGTCTGGAAGAAAACGGGCATAAATTGAATATTTTTGAGATTGTTTTAACTCTCACATCATTATAGTAGAAAGTGTCAGACAGAAACATCGATATAATATCACAACAGTGGCGACGCTAGGGAGCGGCCGGAAGGAGCCTGGCTCGGAGCCTGGGTCCCCCCTTAATTTCTGTTGGCTACCCCCTGAAATCTGCTCCATTGTAAGAAGTTATTTTATGATTTTCTGTGAAAATGGCAATGTTGCAGAACTCGTTGTCGAACAGAAACATCAATATTACATCACAACAGTGGCGACCCCAATAAAATTTCTGTTGACCCCCCCTCCTGAAATCTGGCCCATCATCAACAAAACTGTACTAATTCAGTAATTATGGCACCCAACAGAGAAGAACACATCAAACTTCAGTGTTTTCTTCAATAAAAGTGAATTGGCAATAGATGTTATTATGAATTGAAGAAAAATAAAAAAAATTGTATTCTACTTACTTTATCCTACTTTTCGCTTCTTCCCTTGCTCTATTCAAATCCTCGCATTGTTGAGCTATTTCCTCATTCAATACTTGAATTCCACCCTCTAAAGTATCAACATTATTCTGCAGATCCTCTATGATTGAATTTTTACTCTCCAGTTCATTCTTCAAACTGTCCACGGTTTTCAGTAATTCTATTTCACGTTGTTCATGTGACTTTTGTTGCGTTAAAAAGTTTTCTTCGAGAGCTTTGTATTTTGAAACGTATTCGTTTTCTACCAGATCAACTGCGTCTTGTTTTTGTTTTCTCAAATTTTCCCATTGTTCATCTGGAATTGTTAAAATTCATTTTTATGGAATTCAAAATTGAGTATTTTTTTAATGAAAACATTATATTTGAAATTATTCCACATATAAGGAAGAAAAATTTGTAAATTTTCAATATTTTCAAAGATTCAATGACTATTTTTATTTTATCCAAAAAGAATAATTTTGATTTCAAGTTTTTTAATTTTCCCCAGAAGGTAAAGTGCGACCGACCGAAAGGCTTTTTCGGGAATCTCTTATTTTCGAATTTTGAGCAGAAAATGTCTCAAACTATAGGGTTTTACTCCCTGATAACGAATTCGTGGTCAAATTCAATTATGTCTGTGGGGCAGTTAGCACAATAACTTTCGAAGGGATGGTCCTAGAAACTCCAAATATTCAGTATGAGTTTAGTTTCCAAATGGTTCAGTTGAGTTCGTTAACCAGCCAAATCGTACAGGTTGTTCCATAAAATATGGCCATTCAAAATGTTTGTTCCTCAATATCTCAGACAAAACGGAACCCATCAAAATTAAATGTTGCGGCTTTATGCAAGATGCTCATAATAAGCTTCATGCAAAATTTGGTGCCCATAGTGTGATCAAAACCATAGAAAATTCAATTGGAATATTAAAAAGAAGAAACTTCATATTTCCATAAAAAAATATACGACTTGGGTGAAATTTATTTTATAAATGAAGATTGATATGTTCATGCAGAATTTTGTGGCCATAGTGGAAACAGAATCATATAGAATTCAATTGAAATATTGAAAAAAGGGATCTTTATATTTTCATGACAGGATATCCGAATCAAGTGAAATTTTTCTTGTGAATGAAGACTGGTATACTGGCTATAGTGTAAACAGAACCATGGAAAATTCAATTGGAATATTGAAGAGAGGAGTCTCTATATTTCCATAAAGAAATAACCGATTCAAGTGAAATATATGTTATGAATCAAAACTAATATACTGAATATTCATGCCAAATTTTTAGGCGATCGCATCAGAACCATAGATTTCAATGTTTGTAATTGTTTATTTTTCACATATTTCATTTTTTGAATAATTTCCAAAATAAGATTCTGATTGCGCTGAGATTCTGCATTGATATATTTGGTATAAATCTCAAGTCCTATATAGAATTTCAAGTTATAGTCTTATTGTTCCTCCAAAGAACGAGCGCCCAGAAGCTCCCGTTCAGGACTTTCATTACATTTTTTGATTCTAATAGGAAGAGTTTATTTCTCGACAATTCCATGAATGCCATTGTCATCAAAACTATCAGCCGTAAGACGAGTATTTTCGGAAGAAATTTAGAGAAAAAAATTAACGAAAAACAACGGACACCACTTGAACAATTTTAATTTCTGGTGATACTAGTATTTCATATGATTTTTCCAACATTGTTCGGAAATGAATATCTATCGGTTATGTATGAAAAAACCCAAAGAAAAAACACTATACAGGGTGTTCCTAAATGAACTTACAAATGAAAAGGGGGATTCTTTAAGTGAGTTTAAGAAAAACCCATAAACATGGGTCGCAAACGTTTCGTTTTCGAGATACAGAGTGTTTGAATTTTTTCAAGGTTTTTTCTCATAGTATCTACACTTCACAAGATATTCAACTGAAATTTGGCATAGATATTGCATTTGAGAGTTCTCACTACGTGACATGGCAATTTCGATAGAAGATCTACAGGGTGAGATTTTTTCTGGAACACTGCCACCTGTTCTTCTGCAGAACTTTTTTTGGTGAGCAACTGTTAATTTGAAAAAATGTAAAAAAAGCTTTGTTGTTATACTAAACTTTTCACTCTCTTATAGTTTCGTCGTATCTACCAACGATTTCGAAAAAAAAATTTTAAACTTCAACACTCTCTATCTCGAAAGCGAAACGTTTGAGACCCCATGTTTATGCAGTTTATGGACTTATTTTTTCTTAAACTCACTTAGGGAATCTCCTCTGTTCGTTAGTACGTTCAATTCAGGAACACTCTGTATAGATCCACCTATACATATATTTTTAACAAATGTGAATGCTGTATAAGAAACTTTATCCACTCCATTAAACTAATTTCTATGTGTAATGGTAGTCATAACACAACCGTAGATATCTCTATGAACCGAAAAGCAAGTGTTATAATAACACCCGCTAATAAAAAACCTAGGAAGAATGAAATTGCTTACAAAAAAAATGAATAAAAAGTAGGATCGATCCGGAACTCTATTTCAGCCATCAAAATAACGTTCTAGCGATTCATTCCAGATTTATTTTTGGAAAACGTGAATTTTTGAAGTTGCCAAAGTACTTGATTTGATTCGAGACTCTGATTTGATTCCCGACCATAGAGTACAGAGGTTTGACGAAATGTTGTCAATGCTTTTGACAACTGTTCAAAATTTTTAAATGCAGATTAATTCGAATTTTACTGAGGAAGTCGTGGATAAAGTATAGTATTCAATTCGCGGTAATGCTCAAAACACACTTGATGAATTACACCACTCGCTCGTGGTGCAAAATTCATCTGCGTGTGTTTTGACCTGCATTACCGCTCATGAATAATATACTATTATATGTATATTGAACAAGCGCAATATGCCATTGTAAATATGTTCATGTGTATCAGTTTCATATTCATTCCATATTATTACCTCAAAAAATGCACATACATTTAAAAGTAGTTTTCATTATTATTCAATTATATCGATAAAAATTGATCCGGTTTCCTTATGTGTATCACACACAACTGACTGACTGAGAACCTCTATTTTGGATTGGGATAATGCATGGCACTTTTTCCCCTCGTCCTGTATGTTTTTTTTCTATGTTTTTAAATTGGCGTTCTTCTTTGTGACGCTTCAAGAACCGGTTTCAATCTGGCTACCAGTTGAGATAAGAGACATTCGCGGTCTCTTTATTGTTGTTGGGTCATCTGGATGATATTGCATTACTTCTGCGATAGTTGGATTGGTATGGTTTTCGGCTTTTTCTATTATTTTTCTGCTTCGAAATCGGATTTGATTGATTATCTTGCTAATCTGAAGATCATTCCTGATATTTCTATTCTTGATAAACCAAGGGGAGTCTGTTATTTGACGTAGGATTTTGCTTTGAATTACTTCCAAATTATTTAGTGATCTACACAGGCACTTCTGGTGATAAAAGTTTCGTATTTGTCAAAGTTCAGTTTCTCAGCTATAATGAAATTGGAAACAGTGAGAGTTTTGGCAATGGAAAATCATGTTATTAAACTTTCCGTGGTCAATATTCCATCTAAATTAGTGAAATAGTCAATCCAAAAATAAAAACATAATGAAAAAACCTGAAAAATTTTCATAAACGGCAAACCCAACTTGCCTAATTCCGAACGATGTTTTTCAATCAACATGGAAATTTTATGTTGCGATTCTTGTTCCATTTCCTCCTTCATAGTTTCCAGGGCTTTCCTTAACATCGTGACTTGTTGCTGCCATCCAAACTCGACCTCCTTAATTCTCTGTTCCGTTTCCCTGTTTATGTTTTCTGCGGAACAAAATCTGAATTTTAACATCGTTATTTTTTTTGAGGGGCACTCAATGCTGTCGACACCTCCCACGATAAAAATGTCAATTGGCTGTATGAAATTCGGAGAATTCAATTCGTTCTACGCCAGATAGTGGTATATTTATAGATTTTATTAATAGCAATCGTGAAATGCTACTTTGTCCGATTGTCGAGCAACACTCATTAAAAAAGTATTTCGCAAGGTGTACGGAAGTCTTCAGGGAATTAGAATAAAATGGAAATTGCTCACAGGGATTTATATTTGAGAATTTGTTACTTAAAGCACTGTCGTTTGACATACGAGGCCTGTTCGATTCTATTAAATTTTTTTTTGTTATGACGGTATTGATATGTTTATTATAGGTATGTTAGCCAAAGATCATATACAGGGTCATTCATAAATGATTGTAACAGCGCAATTGGCTTTGGAATGCAGAATACCAATGTCTTACCAATCAGGCCATAGCATGATCACAGAATTCTGTGGTTTGCATAATCCAAAGCCAACTGCGCTGTTACAATCATTTATAGAGACCCTGTACTATACAAGGAGTATACTTATAAAGTGGACAAACTTCTAGGGTTGATTCTACAAGTGATTTGCAACAAAAAATGTCATATCACACATGGTCGAAATGTTGACGGTTCTTCAATTTAACATTTCTTGATTTCACTAAAAATTTTAAGTTTTCTCTCTTAAAAGATCATTCATCATTATTGTGTTTTCTTCCTTGTAGTGAACCAATTTGACCACTTATCAGGAAATGGCAATAAATTTGCTACAAGATGAGAGTCTGTGTGCTGAAAACACTTTCATTGCAGGAGTGGTAAGGATAAGAATATCTTGATTCTGAAGTTAACAAAATCAGTTCCATTTTCCAATGTTTTTTTCGATGAACTATCAATAATTATTCTTTTTCAGTAAAAAATACCTCATTTAGTGTACTTTAGAATGACATATCAACTTTTGTGCTTACCTACTGCAAATTCTGAATATTGAAGGTATTTATTCGAATAGTTTTCAGTGTCAATTTTGTAAAAAAGGCGAGTTAGGGTTTCTTTTACTGATATCATCTGGTATCATACGCCAGAATAGTATGGTACCCCGTTTTGCACCAACCTCACCTAGGTTCTTTTTTGTTTCATGTATTGTATTTTGTAAGCTCTCAAAACTGAAAGGACCAATGAAGAAAAAGCATTTCAGTCACATTGATGAGATTAATCGATAAACGAACTACGGGCTATACAGAAAAGAGAATTTCAGAAGTGTTTCGAGGATTGAGAGAAATGAATAACTCAATTGTGTTCTATGATTTGATGGAAAATCATTATATTTTTTTATTTTCCGTTGAGTTTAGAGTTGAAAATAGTCCACAAGGGCTATTTCCAAGTGATTTTCATTAAATTCCCAGGTACTGAACTCACCCATTTCTTTATCATGCTCTAAAACCATCTTCTCATATCGCTCATGATGATTCATGTCAATTTTATCCATAATCCTTCTGAGGTCCAGAATATCTTGATCAGTCTTAGATTGTTGTCTCTCGATTTCTTCTTGGAAAAATGTATCTTTCTCCTCAATCGTTCTTCTGAGGAATTCTATCTGAAACACAATTTGAGTTTAGGCACTTTCTATTAATACTCTACGGGAATTTTAATCAATTGTATATGAATCATATATTTGGAATTGAAAAAATCTACTTCCATTTAATTTAAGAAAATAGTTCAACTCATGTGGTGTTTACCTAATAATAAAAAATAATGCTTAAGAGTGTAAACTTCTAGATAATCAAAATAATGCAAGCAGAGAATAATACCTACTAATCGATTGAAATCAACCAATGTTAAACTCATACTCCGGAGCTAATCTCGTCTTCGTTCAAGACAAAATGCAAGGATGTAGTATCAAACAGAGCACCTATAGATGGCCATTTCATCATTATTAGGACTTATGAGCACATGAAAGCTGTGAATGATACAACGTATTTCTTGGAACTTGCCGCGAATTGACAACTCCTTAAAGGTATAAATATACCGAAGACGCCATCCCTAGTTCCATACGAAAACCTTCTTCCATAGCATGAATCTTGAAGGAGCTAGATATTGACCGAAGCGTTCTTGCATATCGCAAATTTTACGTCTTCAGTCCACGACGCGGTGCGCTCAGGGTAACGTCAGTTGACACCGTAGTAATGGTAAACATCTCGCTATTTCATTCAAGGTTCATGCTATGAAAAAAGGTTTTCGTATGGAACTAAAGATGACGTCTTCGGTATATTTATACCTTGAAGAAGATGTCATTTCGCTGTAAGTTCCAAGACATACCTTCATTCAGAGCTATCCTGTGCTGAAGAGTGCTGGTCATCCATAGTGCTCTGTTGGATACCTTTGTCTTGCATTTTGTCTTGAAAGAGGACGAGATTAGCTCCGAAATATGAGTTGCTCAATGATCTTGTACTTAACTCTTTAGAAATATGTGAAGACATATCAAAGTTATATTAAAGGACAGATACTTTTTCGTGAAGCTTTGCTTCCTTTCACTCGAAAGTTGAAAGCTTTTGGTGAGTGAGCCTAAATACTTTACAAATTCGAATTGCTTGTTTTTCATTATTCTAGGCGAAATTTATATGGAACGAACTTCATAATTATTAATTATTAAACTACAAAATACATCATAAGTTCATTCACCACTATTCAATAATCTAACCATTATAGTCTGCTTGCTCGGCAATAGGGGCGTTCGGCATTGACCTCCGCGAGCGGACGGATTTTTTAGTCACGTGACCACAGATCGTACAGATAAATCTTAAATATCTGGGAATAACGAACGGTACAGAGCATCTGCCACAGAACATACTATTCTGTTCTACTTTTATAGATTATGAGATTTCAAAGATCACTATTTTGGAAATATGCTCATCTTTTAACGATACTTTCACCCTTTTAGTAGCTCTTCCATAAAATCTCATTAAATATTAGGTGCAAAGGCACTGAATGCAAAAGAAACGAGTAATGCAATATCCCCTTTGGTCGTTGTTGGCGATAGTTGTACCGAAAGATCCTGATCAATTAATTGATTAATTACACGAAAAAGAAACGGGAAAGCAATATCTCCTCCTGCCCATTTATAACTACGATAGCTATATAGAAAATTTTAATGAATTGATTGAGTTTTTATTGAATCAATGAAAACAGAAGAATAAAATTGTTAGAATTTTTCAATCTATCGGTTGTCGGATCAGGAAACTCAACATAAAACAACAAAAATATAAAAAACATAAAACTCTATGAATAAAATCGCTTTGCTCCGTCGAAATAGACCGAGCGAAAAGATCGACGTCCGATTGCTCAGATTTTATGATACGAACGGTATTCCCCTCAATCCGGATGTAATAAACGAACGGTTCAGATCGATCCGACAAGTCCGATGTCGATGCCGAACGCCCCTAGTGATGATACCCTTTTAACCACTTTTATATAAGTCATCATTCACTGCTGTCAGATGCTTCATGGATTCAGCTATAATATAACGCTAGTAATAGAAAGGACATATGTACATATTACTACCGCTAAATTTTAAAACTTCAAGAAAAATTTTCAGTAGTCGTGGATAAAGTATAGTATTCTACTCGAGTACAAAAAATGCTATAATTATTTAGGGCTTCACCTTGTGAATAAAAGCGATCATTATAAGCTCGTTACATAATATACTATTGTCCTCATTGCGATCTAGAGAAAAATCCTGTATAATTAAAGAATTTTGAAATACGTAACGTTCCATATCTTTATTTGAATTGATAATTCAAAATATCTCAACGCAATAACGTACCTCTTTCGAACATTCTCTAACTTTAAGATCCCATTCTTTCTTGGCTATATCGAATTCTCTTTCCTTCTCTTCTCTTACTCTCTGCACAGCACCATGCTGTTCTTCAGTATATATTTGCTCCAATTCCTCTTTTAACCTTCCAATCTCATGTAACAACTTATCTTCCCAATATTTCGCTATTTCTAGTCGTTTTTCATCCAGAGTTTGCTGCAGTTTTCTCTCTTTATCGTATAATTCTTGTCGATGTAACCTTTGTATGTGATGTATATTCTCTTTTTCTGTTTCTATCATCTTTCTTAGCCTTTCTGCCTCGTTTTTCAGGTTCGATTCAGCATTTTTCATCTGTTCTTGTTTCTCTTTCATTTCTTGTAGTGATTGAGCTTGCTCTGCTGTTAGTCCCCTCAGTTTTACCACTTCAGATTCGTACTTTTTGAGGGAACTGAGCTAAAAAAAGAATGTATGGAAATTATATTCTTCAAAACCCATTTTGAGATTACATTAGGACTCAATGGTAGACTGCATGTATTGTGACCTATTAAAGGGAATTAAGAGGCGAATACACTACCCAGTAAGGGAGCACAAACGCCACTCACTGGCCTGAACCTTTCTGTGGCATACGCAAATGCACCTATTAGAAAGAGTTTCTGGAAAAGAAAAAAACCGAAAGAGAATCTCTCTGGAACAATCTTTAAGAAATGGATCATTCCAAGAAGTTTTTTGGGATATTTGAAACTGCAAGGTCCAAAATGTACTTAGATCTCAGTAAGAATGAGTTACGCCTTGCTGGCTTTTAACAGAACATTGTCGCCTTGGAAAGCATATCATGAGAATTGGCCTAGCAGAAACTGACGAGCGTAGATTCTGTAGTGAGAAGGAGGAAACTCTGGTTCTGCCTCGCCATTGCAAGCCTGCGCAAAGAATGTTTTGGTCTAAAAAATTATGGGAGAAGCACAAATCGAGCGTCTTTGAAGCGCTCTCAGATATTTAAGTTTTGTAACAGTTGCCAACAACAGCTCTAATAGGGGTTAATTTAGATCTCAAGATCGCAGTGTAATGCAATAATCTACTATCTACAACAATTGGGACCTATCGATGTTTCTACCGAGAAGCTGAAAATTTAGTTACTAAACGTGTGTGAACACAAAGCATTTAGTCGAGTAGATTAGTGAAAAGTTTAGTCGAGTCAATCCATTTGGTTCTATTTTATCGGGCGAGTAGAGTACCCAACCACGCGATACTCTTCACTCGCTAACGTACTAGATAGGTCCGAACGGATCAGTTTAGTCGAGTGCATGAATATTATTATTACTCGGTCAAAGTGCGAACGATTGAATGGACAGTAGTCACTAAATTTCTCACTACTCGACTAAGCTACTAGTATAGTACGAACAAGACTTTAAAGAGTTAGTTTGACTAAAAAGCTTGTGAGTTTTAAGAAATTCCAGTGCCTGAAAAGGTCTTCATTTATACCTATTTCGTCGATTTTGTTGCGTTAAAATCAATTTTTGGTTCTTCAAAAATTGAGGTCATTTTAATTGTTCAATTAGTAAATTCGTAATTTAATCTAAAACTTATTTTTCTGTCGACCTCAAGGTAAATGATGGGTTTAATTCAATCGAAAGTGATGATCCATTATAATGTTTAGTGTATGCTATTCTGTAATTGTCAAGTAAAACCGAACTCGAAGTATTCAGAAACAACTATGCTGGAACATAGAAATTTATATTATGTCAAATGTATATCTGGTGTAGAATAAGAATGTATTTCAATCAAGAATGTATACTCGATTCATAATGCGGTCGACGGAATTACTAATCGTTCATAAATCTAGCTATTGATTGTCTCAAACTGCACTCCCCCTGTAGTGGAGATGAAATAATCAAGATTCACAACATATCGTTACTGACAAAAAAGGAACTTGTTGACCACCAAATAAAACGATAAAATTACAAAAAAATGTTGGTGTGTTCGAAATATCGATATTGTCAAATGTGTGCTTTTCTGCAGATCAGTAGTTTTAGGAACCGGTTAGTTCAAAAGTGTGTAGTGTACCTTGAAACGAGTTGTCTGATTTTAGCAGAACTAGAATTATTTATGTATGGCAGGAATGGCACGTTTAGTAGAACGATAATTCACTATGAGGAAACTGGTGGAGTGCAAAGTAGACCTCGAAGTAGTCGTCTCCGTGTTACCACAATTCGCGAAGATCGGTATATTGCCCAATTAACCCATAGAAATAAGTCAGTGGCAGTACCTGTTTCAACCATTGATGGCTGTCACTAATAAACTACAGTGGAACTTCCCTATAACGAACATCTGTGAAACGAATTTCGTACAAGACATTGCACCTTGAATCCAAATTGCATGTTAAAAACTCCCATCTAAAACGAAGTAAATTTTCTCTATAATGAAATATTCAAAGAACATCACTCTTTGAATGGTTAATTAATCTATAATTAAAATTTGAATAACATCACTTTTTGAATAGTTATTTTTAAGAAGGTATAAGGTGGGTTTTTCTGAAATTTTTCCGGACGTACGTAATAAATCCCGACCTTGAACTAAATCATTACGGCGGGCAGAGAGAATAGAGGATCCTCCTGAAACAGTTTTAAATACACTCCTGGCTGTTTGGTTTTAATCTAACCATAACGCCCGTTTGAAAGTTATGCGAAAATGCCTAAAAGGAAGTGCTCAAGTTTGAATGATTAATTTAAATTTATCAGTGAAGTCAACCGCGACATTGCCGACTTTAGAAACAAATTTTTTGTATAACGAAATTTCTTTATAACGAATTCTTTTGCGGATTAAGCGCTTTCGTAATAGGGAAGTTCCACTGTAGTTGATTGAATGACTATTAATTGGTCGGCAATGGTGATTTTGTCTATGGAATTTTCATTCAGATTAAAAGTTAACTATTGATGATATGGATTCAGGGGCATTATCATACCTAACGTATTACCTGTTCTATCACTTCCTCAGCTTCTTTCATTTTATGCTCCGCGTGTTTGTAGGCTTTCAGTAAGCGTTCCTCCATCGACCGATCTTTTTCTTCCAATCTTTTTTTACAACTCTGTTGAACTTCTCGCAACTTCCACTCAAAGTCGTCCAGAAGATCCTGTTCTTTCATTATGTTTATCGTCCTCAGTTTTTCGAAATCTTGCTTCCATTTCGCTTCCACTTCATTCTTTTGACGCATAGCTTGTTCTAGGGCTTCTTTATTTTTCTTCTCTTCTTCTATTTTTTCTGTTTTCATCTGCTCGTGCTGTTTCACCAGGTCGGCTTTTTCTTGTTTTAGACTTTCGATTTGTTGCTCCAACCAATTGATTTTGGTCTTCAGTTGTCGGAGTACTTCTTGTAGTTCTTCTATTTTGGATTTTGTTTTGTTTTCGGCTTCCATAAATTCTTCTGTGAAGAAATAATATAATTACTTCATTGTTCGTTTTTTTCCTACAGAATAAATTTTAAATATTTCTTGTTGAGACAAAGTTGGAATAATGAAAAAAATCGAATGTACTAGCAGTTAGTGATGTACGCAAGTGCCAGCAAAGCCGTGGCGGCCTTTTCAAGATATTTTGTTTCACACATAATTCACGAATATGCAGGATGTACCTGAATAGCACCGAAATCCAACGAACTATACAAGCTCCAAGGAGACATTGAAATTATTAAAATTCACTATGAAAATGGTGAAAATTTGGCAGACACGGTTCGTAAAATTCGAACATTTTTGGGTCGCCGTGAAGCATCTTGTCGGACCGCAATAAAGAAATTGGAGGAAAAATTCGAGCTGTTGGGACAAGTTAGTGATGTGAAGAATAAAACCCGAGCACGGCGCTCGAAAACAGCCCAGAATACTGCTGATGTAGCAAAAAGTGTTGAAGAAAACCCAGGTTTGTCCATTCCTCGTCGTTCTTTGGAATAAGGCATTCCACAAACGTCATTACACCGTATTTTGCATAATGATTTGGGTCTTGAGGCCTATAAAGTTCCGGTCGATCATCAACAACGTCTTGTCTTCGTAGATTGTGTCGTTTAAATGCATGAAAATGATCCATAATACCATCGAAAAACCATCTTCAGTGATGAGTCCCATTTCCACCTCGGTGGCTTCGTCAACAAGCAAAATTGTCGCATCTGCAGTTCTCTATCCTCAATGTGTGACTGTTTGGTGCCGTTTATGGTCCGGCGGAGTCATTTGACCTTATTTTTTCAAAAATGAGCCTTTAGCAATAGTTAAGGTGAATGGATTGCGCTATCGAGAGATGATCAATGATTATTTATGGTCGAAATTGGATAGTATTGATCTGGACAAAGCTTACTTTCAACAAGACGGCGCTACGTGCAATTCAAGCAACGAAACCATTGATCTTTTGCGGAAAAAGCTGCCGGGCCCTGTTATCTCTCAAAGAGTTGATCACAATTGGCCACCGAGATCTTTTGATTTAACACCTTGCGACTTCTTCCTTTGGAGTCACGTGAAAGAGAAGGTCTACGCCAATAACACAGCGTCTGATGTCTGATGGTATATTCCACTATTAACGGCATAGCTTTTTCTTCAAAATGAAATGAACATCCGATCATTTGTATTGAAAAATGGTATTTCTCTTTGAATATCAAAATAACACCTCTTATTGGAAAACCCTTTACTATACAGAAAACCAAGTTTCTCTCTTTGCACACAGAAACTTGCGCCCCTATAAAGACACCCCCTATATCAAGGTATAAAAAATTTCGAGAAAGCTAACACAGGATTTCTCGCGAAAGAAACCCTCAATCTGAGAAACAACCCTGCAGACAGGCTTTCTCTCCACTATTATTCTTTCTCCTACATTCTTCAGATAATCTCACCTGTTTTAGCTTCCAAAGTTTCCGTGAGTCTTGAATTGCTCTCCCTGAATTTCAACAGCTCAGCGTCCAGATTTCGGATTCTGGTTTTAGTCATCTCAGATTCTTTATTCGCCGCTTGAAGTTCCGTCTGTAATCCTACAAAAAACGTAACAACAATCAGATTTACGCACTACTCTATTAATAATAATTGCTTCCTTCTTTCTCGTTATCGTTTAGATCAGTACCTACTTTATTAATTGATTTGGCGGTAGAAGTGTAAAATTCGTTAAACTGAATACTTGGAACCATTCAGAATCAGTTCCTGAAAGTATACAAGTGACAGTGCTCATTTATTGTGTCTTATTTCAAAGAGGGTAAGCAATTAGATTTGAATACTCTTTAGAGGAAGGATCAATTTACAAGAAAAAAATAGGCTTTTAACCAGTGCAATTTTTCTGGCAGTTAAGGCCCTTCAAAGTTGACCCACCTTTCTAATTCTGAGTCCGAACAATTTTTTTTCAGCTTTATCGAACCTATTTTTCGACTTTTTTCTTATCAATTCGAAGTTGTAGAATAAGAATAAGTTATTAGTTTTTTTTCAGTTCATGTATTTCGGGGAATTTTTCAAAAAAAGGGCGAGAAAAAAACCTTTCGAGCAATTACTGAGGGCAAATCTTGAATTTTGTACGCTCGCGAAAAAAATCATATAGAATCCAAATCTTTAGCAACATGTGAATTAAAGTTTGATCATTCATTAGTTAAGAACCAATCCAAGAGCCAATATGTAATAGTTTGTACTTTCGCTGCGAGAACAATTTATATACAAGGTTTACTTAATTTTTCACTTTTTCTAATTTACACCGACTAATATTTTGACTATTTAAGCTTTCCTTATCGACGAAGCTTCGGAATAAGAGGAAACTATTATTACAGACCAATATACAGGGTGTCTGTAAACAAATGCGAGGGACTTATAGAGATGATTCATATAAATTTTCGAAATCGACCTCCCTTCCAAAATACAGTCTTTGGAAGGCGATGACGAGTTAACAGGTCTCAATTTTTTTAGGAGTCCTAAAATACATCGAGTCATAAAACTATACATAATATGTTTCATTGAATAGATGGTACTCAAAAAATTGTTTTTATCCCATAACTTTATTATTAGGGGTTGAAAATAACAACCCCATATGATATTAATTCAATTTCTCCATTCAATTCTGGAGGAAAATAGTCTTAAAAACTTACAAGCAGTTATGCTAACTGTTCATTTCATTTCATCGTATGTTCCATAGAATGAATAAGATATTGTTTATGCTCAAAATTGGTGTCAACAGAAGGAAGAAGTTTTTTTATTATTCTTTCTACAATTTTCAGTTTCAGAAGAGTTCGATTTTTACAATTAATACTTGGCAGTAATAAAATAAATTACTCAGTTATAAAAATGGTACTTTATTCTAATTTGCATTTGGCAGATATGCACTCTCCTATTATTTCCTGTCATAGACATACAATATCTTAGAATATTCATTCTATGGAACACTTATACTATGAAATGGAATGAACAGTGATCATAACTGTTTAAAGGTTTTTAATTTTTCCGAGAAAAGTATCGACTGTTTCAAAATCTTGCAAGAGACTTTTTTTCTCCAGAATCGAATGAAAAACCATAAGAGAATGTTGTTTTTCGGAAATCTATCCCACTCAAACAATTTTCGAACGAAAATCATAGGGGGTTGTTATTTTCAACCCCTATTAATAAAGTTAAGAGATCTAAAAAAAATGTGTGAGTAACATCCACTCAGTGCTTCATATAATGTGTAGTTTTATGACTCAGTGTTTTTAAGAAACCGTAAAAAAAATTAATAACTGTCAACTCGTCATCGCCTTCCAAAAGCTGTATCTTGGAAGGGGGGTTGATTTCGAAAAAAATTTGTATGAACTACCCCTGCTTATTTTCATCGAGGAATCATCTCCCAAAGTCTGTCATATTTGTTTACTGGCACCTTGCATTTGACGTTTTCCACAGCACAGACTTTATAGAAGGAGTTTTCATGAAGGTTTCTCTACTTTTACTCACTCTATATGAGCCCAATTTCTGTTCATTCAATCAACAATCAATCTGAATAATTCTTTCGATATTCATTTTCAAACTTAAAACACAAAATAAATATTTTGCACTCACTGTCCATTCCTGCTGATTTAGCAAACACGTCTCGTTGAAGTTCTTCCATTTGAAACCTGAGTTTATTAGCTTCGGCATCTCGTTGGGCAAGTTGTTTCGTTAAATGGTTTAATTCACTTTGAAATTTGGCTTCTTGGTTGATAAGATTCTTCCTGAAACAAAAAATTGTATGAATAATCTTCAACATATTTTTTGGTTCAATGATTGGACATAACTCATTCACTTCAAAAATTGGACAATTCAAACAACAAATGAAAGAACATTCTAATTATTTCATGATAAATGAATAAATCAACATAAACATAAAGAGTGTAATTGAAACAAAAAAGTAGACAAAAATGTTTCAGGTTATTTCCATCAAAACTTTGGAACTTGAATTGCATATTAAAATCATCAGTCTTAAAAATATTGCAAGTACCTACATCAGCTTGGTCTGTATAATTCAATTCATATATTTTTATCTCAGTCCTTTGTAATTTATTTCATTCCTCATTATTTTTTATGCTTTTTGAGCTTGCCTCGGAAAATCATCATACACGATGTGTCCCAGACGAGAGAAAATTGTTCACAAAACGCATAAAAGTATCAATAATTCAATTCATTCAGCCATATTTTTATCAGACGATTTATTTAATTTATTGGTTTTCTTTGAATCTGCCAAATTTAGACTGAAACTTATAGTGAAACTATTGGGTTTCAGGTTCCTTTCAATGCCTTCTTCAAAGTCAAGAGTGTTTTTAAGTCACTAAATTTAAAGCAAGTTTTTTCATATTTTGATTCCTAAACTGTCTAAAATTTAAGTATATCGAAAATACTGATTTTTTTTATGCCCGAGTGAGACAATTCAGATCTCGTTTTATTCAGCTTATTTCAGACTTCAAAACAGCCCAGAAAATATTCCTATATACGCCTTCGTTTTTCTAATTAATCAAAGCATTGATTAATTGATAGATATGAAAAATTTTAAGATTTTCCGAATATCTATCAAAATTACTCGGCTTCATGATTGTACAATTAATACCTCGTTTTATTCAGGTCAACACAACCTTCAAATCTTCCAAGAAAATGTTTCCATATCTGCTTTGGTTATCTGAATTAATCGAAGCATTATAAAATTTGAGAAAAGCTTTTGAGCTCGAATCGGATATCCTGTTATGGAAATATAAAGTTTTTGGTTTTCAATATTCCAATTTAATTTTCTATGATTCTATTGAAACTGTGGCCACGAAATTTTGGATGGACATTCAAAATATCGGTCTCCACTCACGAAAAAAATTTCACCCGAATCAGATATATTTTAATACAAATATGCAGTTTCGTTTTTTCAATATTCCAATCGAATTTTTATGGGTCTGTTCACACTATGGTAAAGAAATTCTGCATTATGAGGCTTATTATCAGCATCTTGAATTTGGCCGTAACATTTCATTCCGATTGGTTTCGAATTTTCTGAGATATTGAGAAACAAAAATTTAGAATGGCCATATTTTATGAAACATCCTGTGCGATTTGGCTGGATAACGAACCATTGGGGTACCGAACTCATTCTGAAAATTTCAAGTCTCTAGGACAATCCCTCCGAAAGTTATTGTGCTAACGGACGGCTGGACGGCCCGACAGATAGAATTGAATTTTACCACGAATTCGTCATCGGGCAGTCTAATCCTATCGTTTGAGTCCATTTTCGCCTCAAAACTCGAAAAATAAGTAGACAAACGCTCAAAAAACATGAAAATTTTTGCAAAGACCTATAAAAATTATTCTGCTTTTTGATGTCTGATTGAAGCGAATTATACCTCGTTTTATTCATCCCAGATCAGCCTTCAAATCTGGTCGGAAAATATTTCCATGTGTGCTTTCATTTTCCTGATAAATAAAAGTATTGATTATTTCAGATATTTCAATTATTTTTTTCAGCGCAATATACTAATCCTGTAGGATAGAAAAATAATTCTCATGATTTAGAATGGAGGAATGAGTCATCCAGAACAGATTGAGCAACACTGGGCAGTAGTAACATGAATAGTAACTTCTTAAGTTATGTAATATTTATTTCGAGCATCTTCATCACCACTGAGGAGATTGATGTTAAACTCGAGGAAAACGTAAGGTTATTTCTGATTCGAGCCTTTTCATGTTACGTTCTAATATTATCAGAAAATTTCGTCATTTGTGAATTGATCATGGAATAATCTTGTTTCGATTTCAGATCAATCGCACGTTGACTAAGACTAATGCTACAGCTGAAATTGTAAGTTAATTGACGAACATCAAACACACGAATATTAGATATCAATTAAAAATATAATCTGGGAGGATTTTGCATTTCTAAGAAACTTTATAGGTTTTCACTTCCAGCCTCTGAAACAGAAATAATTGAAAAATGTTTTCAATTAAGATGAAGTGTTCAAGCGAAAATTTTTGCATTTATTGTTTGTCAGGAGCAAATTGGTTCTGAAAAAATTGTTGCCTAACAGTAAAACTAAAAAAGGAAATAAATGAAAAGGATAATGCAACGTTTCGTTGTCTATATTAGACAACTTCTTCAGACAAACTTGTAAAATCTTCAGAATGGTTATTTTTTCAGACTTCAAATGAAAAATCACATAATTCTGAAGATTTTACAAGTTTGTTTGAAGAAGGTGTCTGATATAGACACCGGAACGTTGCTTTATCCTATGCATTTATTTTTTCAGAACCAATTTGCTCCTGTCAAATAAGTGCGCAAAGATTTCAGCTGGAGCACTTAATCGAAAAAATTGTTTTAATTATTTCTGTTTCAGAGACTGGGAGTGAAAATCTATAAAGTTTTTTAGAAACACAAATATTATCTTCTTAAATTTGAAAATAACTGTACAGATTTCCATAATCTATTGTTAAATGAGTTGTTTTCAATTTAAATTCAAAGCTGTCAAAAGTGAATTAAGTTTCTATTGGCATCATGCCAGATTATTTTGTTTTGAATTGGAGATGCCCAATAAAAATAACACGATATTTTCAATACCTCTAGATTAATAAGATATACAGGGTGTCTCATTCAAAAGTGTCCACCCTCAATAACTGAAAAAACACTCAGACAGCTTGATTTTGTATGACAAGGGGAAATGATCTGGTATGCAAAGCTTGTTTCTAAAAGCAACCCTCTGGAGGGTTGATTGATTACAAACCCATCAGGAATTTGTATAGGGAATGAAGGTAGTTTTGTAGCACAAATGTGTTCATGAATTGAAATTTATATGAACCTGTGGTTCGTACTCCATAAAGTGTTCATTAGCAAAGTTACAGGGTGTTTTTTATGGAATTATGGTACCGATAAAACTGAATGAAACATTCACTTTATAGAACACGAAGTGCAGGTCCAAATAAATTTGAACTCTCTCATTCATTGGTCATGGGTTGATTATATCGTAGGATTGAGAGATCAATATGATCCATTTGCGGAGAGAGCGAATATCAATTCTGGATTTGAGAAACATCGAAATGCGGAAACAACAAAAACTGTTCCCGCTGATGAAACTCGAGTGGAACATACTGTTTTGAGTGGGAGGGAAAACTTCAGAGAAGGGGTTTATCTTCTTATAATTGACTATCTACAAGAGAATTGAATGAACGTAAAAATTGCTACAAGGGTTTTGCTGCGAAGCTCTCCGTTTTGTTAAAATTTGTGATCGATTAGTCCTGAAGAATTAGGAGTAGCGATTTCTAATCTCATCTCTAGTTTTCCTGACGATTTAGATGAAAAACTTCACGATGAATTTTTGTACTTCAAATCCTATTAGCTCAGTTAAAACAACCTCCAAAAACTACACACGAGATGAGTACCTTCATTAGAAGTGATAAAAGCTTAATGCAAGTGTTTCCCTATATCGATATTATAATTAGAATCTTTTTATGCACTTTTTCAACGAACTGTTCAGCAAAGAGGTCGTTTTCAGCATTGAAGCGAATTTGATCGTTTTTGCGATCAAGCATGTCTCAAAAGAGCGTTTGAATTCTCTGGCCGTTTTGTGCATTGAAGCTGAGTTGTTAAACAAATTAGACCTCGAAGTATTGTTGCAACAATTAGCGGAAAAGAAGGCAAGAAAAAACCATTATTAGTTTGATGTGTTTTCACAAATTCTGATACGTTGTTGGGTTTTTGAGATTGGACACTTTTGAATAAGAAACCCTGTATTACGATTTATAATAATTGTGCTTTCCTGATAGCATTGTTTCTCCTTAAACAATGTTAATAGTATACTATGACACAAGTATGCAAAGAAGTTTTTCAAACACCTGCAAAATTCTGTTAGTAGGTGCATTCATTCATATACCTAGGTAATTATTACTAGCACCGTGACAGTTCGTGTTTTGATGAAGTTTTTAAGCATTTTTTCAATTCATTCAAGAGGGATTATGATTCTGTTCATTCATAGTTATTTATTATACATTATACCCACTCGGTTTTTTGTCATAACCTCGAGCTAAAATCTAATATTTTTTTCTCTTGTATAATAAATAATTATTTCCACCGACCTCAAAATAAAAGATTATTTTAATGTGTACGAAATGAGCATTAAGAACCCATTTTAATGCTCAATTTTTTAAGCCATTTTAATGTGCAATCCTCGTGGCAACCGTACACAAAGTATTTAGAAGCACTACGAAAGATGTCAAAACTCTACTGGAACATAGAAACATTGAAATTACCTTATGTCTTGTGCGAAATTAGAATGGATTTCAATCAAGAATTTATACACTATTTATGTTGAGATCGTCGAAAAAATCTTGTAATCAACACGGTTATTAATCTAGCGACTAATGGTCTCGAACTATTAATGCGTTCGCTCCGCTCACGCATTAAAATATTTCAGTAACCTATTTGATTAAATAACTTTTATTAATCAATATAATTAAGAATATTATAACTTTAAGACATTAATGTTTTCAAAACCAAATACATATTTCAGAAATTGCTCAAAATATCGATTTATTTCACTTCAATGTGTCCAGGAAGTAGATATTTCATAAGAGAACAATTATATCCAAACTACAGAGGTTTACGAGACAGAATTAATATAGAATGGATACTCCACCAACATAGAATGGTAATGCAAAACACTTTAACTAGAAAAATGTGACGATTTCTCATTTTATTTTCATTCTAGGAATATGCCCCGTTGAAATTTCACTGCCCACTTGGTTACCAAGAATGTCACTATAACAGATACATAGGTTGTGCATTAGATCAGAAAAAAAGTCAACATATTGATGTGAACATGTTGAATTGCCTGATGGATAAGTATGACTTTCAAAATGTAAGTAGAAAAAATTAAATAAAAACCCTGAGCAGCTGCTTTTCAGCGCTCATTAATTGGTACAGAACTTGAGATTGATACTAAATATACAGGGTGTCCGGTAAACCTTGTACAATATTGAAACTGGTGATAGACCCTGGGGCCTGTTTCATAAAACAACAAGTTACAAGTTACAATTTTACAAGTACAAGTTCTTGTAGTGAACATAGAAAATGTACAAGTGTTTCACCGAATACGGCTCAGAGTTCCTACAACTGTACGAATTAATTTCAATGTTACCTTAGTTACCAAAATCTCAATATTTTGAACTGTCATTGTAAATAATTCATCACTGGTAAATAATATAAATTAGAACAAAATGTTCAAAAGCAAGGAGGGAAAAATTGAAATTTTGAAACTGACTCAAAAAGTATACTGCTGAGAGCTTTCTCAGATAAACTCACAAAAGCAGATAAAGTGAATGAGTGGAAAAAAATTCATTCGAAGACATTAAGTTTGGGGCTAGTTCCTCAGAGTAAGGATTTTACGTACACAAGGGATGTCTTTTGGCAGAATATTAGGAAAAATACCATGGTGAGTATCCAAGATGATGAAATTTTCAGAAAATTCGACAAGATAAGGAATAATTTTCTCATCACTCCCAGAAAAAGATTGATAATCGCCGAAAGACTGGTTCAGAAGGAGGTGCGGAATCCAAAATGAATGAAATTGATAATTTGGTGATTGAGATTATCGGGAAAGATAGTCCCATTATAGAAGGTCTCCCAGTATCAGAGACGTGGGATATTCTTGAATCCCACTCAAATCACAATGGTTGGCATATGAGCACCTGGAGCAACCTTCCGTTGCTGGAAGAAAAAACTGCGCCAATTTCAAAAACCGACGTAGTAGTGAGGAAGAAATTTTGCGGTGCAAGAAAATGAAACTCTCCATAGAAATAATGGAGAGAAACATTTAAAAAATTTCGAAATATTAAAATTAGAGAGAGAGCTTTGTTTGGATTATTCCACTTATTCAGTTGAAGTTCTAAAAAATTTAATTAATTTTATTTTAAGTTGAAAAATTACATTAACATTCAATGTTATGTCTATGTTACATATTATTATATACCTATACAAATTTTCTAATTGTTTTCATCTTAAATAATTAATAAGTTCATCAATTCTACGGAGTGCTGCTGGAGAAGATAATTCTCCATTTTCCACAATACTTTCATTCACCTCCGGATCTTCTTGAAAATCAATAATTAATCTTTCTTCGTCACGAGAAAAATTGCACATAACAGCACAGCATTTGAATACTTCTGCAGCAAACAATGGTTGTGGTCTTAAGAACTTAAGGCAAAGAAATTTGGCCTTCAGTACTCCTAACGAATTTTCAACAAGCCGTCGCGTAGATTTGTGAGCTCTATTGAACCTTACTACCGCAATATCATCAAGATTACGACCGGTTGGAGTGATCAGCCAATCTAGAAGAGGATTGCCCGAGTCTCCTAATAAAATAGAGTTATAAAAGGTCTCCAACCTTGTTCCATTCGCCTGAATAAATTTGAATTTCTTAAAACGCTGCTATCATGTGCGCTACCGGGCCATCATGATTAATTTATATAGTAAAATTGAAGATCTGGGCCACGAACAACCATACAATTCAAAGAGTGGTCACCATGGCGATCTATGAATTGAGCCTCATTTTCATGTGGCTTCTCAATGTTAATCAGAGTTCCATCAATGCAACCTACTACACAAGGCATGTGAGCAACATCATGAAATCGGTTCACAACATTGTACAAGTCCTCCGGCCATTTAATTATTTCATTAAACAAAATCTCATTCGCTGCGACAACAAAAGAATGAAGAGCTCTACAAACGCTACTCTTTGATATCCTATATATGCGCATCCCCTATTGCATGGTACTGTCCACCATTTCCTAACCAATGAAGGGCACAACAAATTTTCAATTTTGGAGATAGAGCTTGGTTTCTATCTTAATAGCTTTCCATTCTTCCTCCTATTTTGTCTAAAAGACGTTGCAATTTTATTGAAGACATTCAAAACCTCTCATTGAATTCAAATAATGTAGGAAACTGACAATTCGTTCTTTTTCGAAAAACTCGTCTACGCCTTGCCCTCACTCTTCGATTCAGAGCGTATTCTTCTTCACTCGATGAAGAATCCCACATAACACGTTCACAAACTTCGACTGAATGAAATCAAGAACTATTTGAAAAATTTTACAGATCAGAAATGACTTGTTGAGATATTTCTGATTTTTACAGGTGTATTTTTGAATTTGTCAAGAAAAAATGGCGAACACTTGAATAATGTCAAATAGTTCCTGTAAAATTGATATTCACTAGTATCTACAAGTCTACAATAGTAGTTTTATGACACGCAAAATTGTCAAAAAACTTACAATTTGTAAAAAATTTGCCTGTAAACTTGTAACTTGTTGTTTGAAACAGGCAAATAAATTTCACTCGAATCGAAAATTTTGTTGTGGATATTTAGGGATATTTCTTTTTTATATTCCGATTGAATTTGCTATGATACTGTTAACACTATGGTCAAAAAAATTCGAAGGAGACTTCTTACGAGTATCTTGAATAAACCCGCTAAATTTCATTTTAATCTGTTTTGTTCTGTCTGAGATATTGAGGAACAAAATTTGAACGTCCATATTTTGTGGAATTCCCAATACAATTTTGCTCATTGAAAAACTTAACCACAGCATAAAGGAACCGAACATACCCTGAAAATTTCAAGTCTCTTGGACAACCCTTTCTAGAGGTATCGTGTTTACGCACGGACGGCGCAACGGACAGAAATCAAGTTTGTAATGTAATGGTAATACTAAAGGGTTTTCCAATAAGAGGTGTTATTTTGAATAGCCTCCTTGTCGGTAGATGTCACGTTTGAAGGTATCATTTTTTGACATTCGCTAGTAGAAACTACGCCATTAATAAAAATGGAAAGATACACGCTTCAAGAACGCATTGAAATTCACTATGAAAATGGTAAAAATTTGGCAGAGACGGTTCGTAAAACTCTAACATTTTTGGGTCGTCCAGTCCTCGTCGTTCTTTGGAATTAGGCATTCCACAAACGTCATTACACCGTATTTTGCATAAAGATTTGGGTCTTAAGGCTTATAATGTCCAGTTAACTTAAGAACTCAAGCCAGCCGATTATCAACAACGTCGTGTTTTTGCTGATTGGGTCGTTGAAATGCATGAAAATGATCCGGAATTCCATCGAAAAATCTGAGGCCCATTTCCACGTCGGTGGCTTCGTCAACAAGCGAAATTGTCGCATCTGAAAAACCCAAGAGTTATTGTTGGAAAGCCTCTCTATCTCTATCATCAACGTGTGACTGTGCGTTTATGGTCCAGCGGAGTCATTGGACCTTACTTTTGCGAAAATGCGGCTGGAGCAAGAGTTACGGTGAATAAATTGCGCTATCGAGAGATGAATAATGGTTTGCATGGCCGAAATTGGATTGTATTGATCTGGACAACGTTTTCTTTCAACAAGACGGCGCTACGTGCCATAAAAGCAACGAAACCATTGATCTTTTGCTGGAAAAGTTTCCGGACCGTGTTATCTCTCAAAGAGGCAACTTCTTCCTTTGCGGCCACGTGAAAGAGAAGGTCTACGCCAATAACCAGCGTTTATTCAAGAACTTAAAGATGGCATTCGTGAGGCTAGCGAGGACATAGAGCAGCCACTTTGCGATTTGGTTAAGAAAAATTTCATAAAAAGAATATGGTCCTATAAGCGTGGTCGTGGTGGTCATTGGCCTGATGTTATTTTCCACTATTAACGGCATAGCTTCTTCTTTATAGTGAAATAAACATCCGATCTCATATTGAAAAATTGCATTTTTCTTTAAATATCGAAATAACACCTCTTATTCGAAACCCTTCACTAATGGTGCCATTATGTGATACAACCTGAGTTTTACAAAAAGATACCACGACGAGAAAACTGCGATTTGTGACCATTTTTCAGTGAATTTCAATATGTTCAGTTCAGATTTGTTCACACTATCATCCTATCCTTTATATTTATTATAATTCATTGGAAGAATATACCGAAAATTATCCACTTTTTTATTTTTTTTCAGTGTTTGGGTAGATTCGGCTACAATTGGTCAACATACCGAGAATGCATCGTCAACGAGAAAGGCTATTCCATATTGGATAATCATACAACAAAGGTGGACAAAATAAGGATAAAAAGGATAACGTATCTTCCTGCTGTGATTTATAATAACAACGAAAGAGAAAACTTGGACCACCAATCGAAAAACAACTTTCTAGGCACTGTCTGTTTAAAATTGACCTCTCCTTTGCCTCAAATTTGTTACGATCCGACGTTACGAAAATTGACAGATTACGAAGATTATGAATTCGAATCTTAAGTTTCGAATTTTGAAATAATCAATTATTAAATTTTTCTGGGAGTACAACATGCAGCTGATATTATTAACCATCTAAGGATACTCATTATGTAATTAACATTTCTTTCTATTTTGCATCACTCATTGAGTAATAAAGGCTTCAACTGAAGAAAGGTATATTATACACCTACTAATAATTTTCTCGTAGCACCAATGATACTTGATTCAGGATATGAATTGCTGCTCACTAGCTTTCATGTAGATGTATTTGTGTTATGTGTTTTCATCATCGAATTAGGAAAATTCCCTTCAGTTCTAAAAAATGTTGGGTATTCACAAATATTTATTTATTTACCAACAGAAAAATCAAATCAAATCAAAATTTATTCAACAGTTCCATCAAAGTACATGTTTCAGAAAAATGAAAAGTCACAACCTAAGCCGAATGGCTTGTATGTTAAGTACCCTTTCAAAGAACAAGTCGAGTGTGAACAGTACTAAAAATTAAAACACAAAAAGAAAAAAAATTTACAAGTGCTGAGATAGGAGGCTGAGATGGGGAGACAGGCAACGAAGAAAAAGTGCATCCACATAGGCTTCAGGTGAATACATGATTGAAGAAAATCGGATTCTTCTGTAGAAACACCTTGACTCCTCTTTTGAATTCTCGTTCATTATGTTTTATTGCTTTGATTTCACTGGGGAGTTTATTGAATAGTATAGGGCCGAAGTATGTGATAAATCTTTGACAAAATGAACTTGACACGTATGGTACAGCCAAGTTTTCCTGAGAGAGGAACCTTGTCTAGTAGTTGTGTTTTCTAAATGAAGCAATTCTATTTTTTCTGAAAATGCAGTCTACAACACAGGAGACATATAAGTTTCTTACATTCAACACGCCTGCTTCCGAGAACAATAAGTCGGTGGGATATCTCCAGTCCTTTCGGAATAAAATTTTGAGAACTGTATTCTGGCAGATTTGAAGTATCCGTAGGTTAGAATTGTACCACCCCATACCGTAATACAGTACCTAAGCATTGATTCGACCAACGAGCTGTACAAAACAAGCAATATTTTATCATTTATGATTTCTCTTAATTGGTAAAATTTATAGAAAAGAGTCGAGGTTGAAAACCTTCAAGAGTCAGCATACAATTATAGAAAAGAAAAATGAAGACAAAAATTCTGAATGTGAAGTGAGGTGTTTTCCAATAAGAGGTGTTATTTTGATATTCAAAGAAAACTGCCCTTTTTCAATGTAAATGATCAGATGTTTATTTCATTATGAAGAAGAAGCTATGCCGTTAATAGTGGAAAATAAGATCAGGCAAATGACCACCACGACCACGCTTAAAGGACCATATCATGTTAATGAAACTTTCCATAACCAAATCGCGAAGTGGCTTCCCTATGTCCTCGATAGCCATACGAAATCCATCTTTGAGGTCTTGAATCGATGCTGGGCTATTGGCGTAGACCTTCTCTTTCATGTGGTCCCAAAGGAAGAAGTCGCAAGATCTCGGTGGCCAATTGTGATCACCTTTTCGAGAGATAACACGGTCCGGAAACTTTTCCTGCAAAAGGTCACTGTTGATGATCGGCCGGCTTGAGTTCTTATGTTAACTGAACTCTATAAGCCTTAAGACCCAAATCTTTATGCAAAATACGGTGTAATGACGTTTGTGAAATGACTAATTCCAAAGAACGACGAGAAATGGACAAACCTAGGTTTTCTTCGACACTTTCGGCAACAGCAGCCATATTCTTGGCTGTTCTTGAGCGACGTACACGGGTTTATCCTTCACATCATAAACTTGTCCCAACAGCTCGGATTTTTCCACCAATTTTTTTATTGCGGTCCGACACGGTGCTTCACAACGACCCAAAAATATTCGTGTTTTACGAACCGTCTCTGCCAAATTTTCACCATTTTTATAGTCAATTTTAATAATTTCAATGCGTTCTTGAAGCGTGTATCGTTCCATTTTTATTAATGGCGTAGTTTATACTTGTCAAATGTCAAAAAATGACAGCTTCAAACGTGACATCTGTCGTAATAGCGGGCTATTCAAAATAACACCTCTTATAGGAAAAACCTTCAGAAAGTCAGTGTTAACAACCACAAAACGAAAAATATAACTGAAAAACAATGCTGTATCGAGGTCTTTACAGCACTGTTTTAAGTAATAGAAAAATTAACATACCAAATATTATTTCTATCAAAGAATAGCTATTTTTTGGCTACTGAGTCAGCATACAAATCTTTCTTCGAGTTATTTTGACTCCTGATGACGTTAAATTTTCTGCTTATACTAGCAAATTACTCCTACAAATCTAAACAGTTATATTAATGGCAAAATTTACTGAATGCATATCCGGTACTCTTGAAATTAATATTGGAATCTGCTCATTCCCGTCATCGTTTTACGTCAGTCCTATCAAGTATTCCATTGGCTCCGAATCAAATGTTTTAAATTAGAATAGAAAAACCGAATGCTGATAGATAAAACATCTCTTCTGTTTCAAAACAACTTTCTGAAGTATTTAGAAGCCTCCGTATGCTGTTTTATGTCAGAATTGTCGGAAATAAATGTTACTTCTCAAGTTTTATTTCTCTAATTCTATGCCAAATACGTTTATTTTGCCATACATTGTTGTGCAATAATATATTATTGAACGGGTGTATAATGATTGCAATTATTCATAAGGTGACGTTGGACTTAATCACCCAGTGAATAATAGCATCGAGTTTAAAAATATTGAATAATAAAAAAGTGAAAACAGAGAATGATATTAATCGAATGAAATCAACCAATATGCTTTTACTTTATTGATATTCATGGCGATGTTACGCGTTAAACCTTTTCTATTAATAAATAATAATATTTTTAAACTCAATGATAATAATAGTCATTATCCCCGCGAAGAATTCTGTACTTTATTCAACACAACTGAATATTTTTCTTGAAGTTTCAACATTTGGTGGACCTAATATGACCCTTCTATTATAAGTGTGGAAAACGTCTAGTTGCCATATGAATAATTTTTGATGTACTTGTCATTGTATATTTCGTAATAAAAGTTGATTATATTTAATCTGGCCCTCAATTGAAAAGTTATTCCCACTCATATTTGTTGGTAAGAGAATTCTAAAATACTGAAGAAATATCAGTTTCAACAATATAATATTATAGGAGGCATATTATAGGAAGCATCTGGTAGCAGTGAATGACTTATTATTCACTAGTGATTAATGGGTATTATTATGTACGAGCAAACATACGTATAATGGGTTGATTATGAAATAATGGTGGATAAACTATATGATGCTTTTTCTCCCTATTGATATTGACGTGAATAAAACCATATTAGTCAATTAATTACAAAGAATGAAAACGCTGAAATCTTTCAATTGATATTTTATCATGCACATAATCTCAGCGTTTTCATTTTGAGTAGTTAATGGACTCATATGATTTTACAGGGTGTTAGAGAATGAGCGCGACAAATAAGGAGGTATATAACTCTTGTCGTGAATGCTTCGTTTTCCGAGATACTGGGAGATAAACTTTTGATTGAAAATTGAATGGATTACAGTGAGTTGATAAAATGGAAGAAATACTGCCAATCTGAGTAAATGGATTTCCTGAAAATTCATATACCTACTTACAATTCTATAGAGCTCATGATTATGTATGCAAAAGTATTTCGATTATTGGGTTACAGAAAACTGAATTGAATCTGAACCGTTTAAACTTTGTTAACCTCGACCTTGAATTCTTCATCTTCTCCTTTAACGGAAATTTGGAGGTACCATACATTTTTTATTGTACCTATGGATGACACTGGAGTAACAGGGTATCCCATTTTGGGCACTTTTACGGGATATCTCCGGTATTTTTAACGTTAGCGGGATGCGGTTTTCGCGTCAGCGTACTACTTTTTTGTGAAACTAAGATGGCGCAATCAGTTTTTGCATAGCCCTCTTAGTTTTTGCTATACAGGGGGGAAATAAAAAGTATCACTTTTTAATCACCCCCCGTATCTCAGTTGTGCTTAAACTTGGAGGATGGTTAAAACGCATTCCTATAAATTTTTCTCCGTAGAATCCAGTGGCGTAGTCAGTTTTTCAATTAAACTTTCCGTTTTTGAGTAATTGAGCAAATATATGTTTTTTAAATTGGACACCCTGTATATTATTTTTTATTCTCATTAAGCACAATCTCAGCTTTTCAAAAACATATCATTTCATGCATTTATTTTCAAAACCAAGCTCAGAATTCAAGATTTTGGAATTCAATTGTCAATAACTAAGTAGAAGGCTGTATGACTGTTTATTAAAAACAAATAATAAATGTCAAAGCTTTGTCAGTTGGTTTAAAAGTTTACAGTTCTCTCAGTTTTTATTATTTATTATATTATATTAATGATTCAATTATTTTAATTTTCAAGAAATTGCAAATTAAATTAAGTTAAATATTAGACATGTGATGTAGATATTATGTTAACATTATTTTCGATTTCTAACGAAATCTTGACACTTATTTTTTGTTTATGTAATAAAACAGTCGTAGCCTACTACTGCTAATTGAATTACAAAATCGTGAATTCTGAGCTTGGTTTAGAAAATAAATGCGTAAAATAATATGTTTTTGAAAAGCTGAGATTGTGATTAATCAGAATAAAAAATAAGATACAGGGTGTCCCATTTAAAAACATATGTTTGCTCAATAACTCAAAAACGGAAAGTTTAATTGAAAAAACTGACTACGCCACTGGATTCTACGGAAAAAAATCTATAGGAATGCGTTTCAACCATTCCTCCAAGTTTAAGCACAACTGAGATAAAGGGGGTGATTAAAAAGTGAAACTTTTCATTTCCCCCCTGTACAGCAAAAACTAAGAGGGCTATGCAAAAACTGATTGCGCCATCTTTGGTTTCACAAAAAGTAGCACGCTGTCGCGAAAACCGCATCCCGCTAACGTTAAAAATAACGGAGATATCCCGTAAAAGTGCCCAAAATGGGATACCCTGTACATAACAAAACCGTAAATTTATAAAGAAATTTTAATACTGAGGTTTAAATTATTTTCTTTCAAAAACACGAACTTCTGTATAATACTTTTCCAAGTTGCAACTGTCAAAATTTGTGCCAGTTGATAAAATGCCAGGCGATGATACCACAACTTGTACTGGCTATTTTCCTTGAAAAAAACTACAAAATGAAATAGGATAATGTTTACATTAACAAAAATTTGAGAAAAGCCCTGAGCAGGAGCTTCTGATCGCTCGTTCATTGGTGGAGCAATAATACTATTACCTCAAAATTCTATGTGAAACTTGAGATTGATACAAAAAATATATAAATGCACAATCTTAACACAATCGGATTTAGATTCTGGAAATTATTCAGAAAATGAAAAATGTGAAAAATGAATAATTTAAAAAAATTAAATTATATGGTTCTGATGATGCGATTCTTTTGAAATGTTGCACGAACATTCAGTATATCAGTCTTCATTCAGAAAATAAATTTCACTCGAATCGGATATCCTGTTATGGAAAAATAAAGATTCTTCTTTTCAATATTCCAATTGAATGTTTTTATGGTTCTGTTATCACTATGGCCACAAACTTTTGCATGATCATTCAGTATATCAATAGACATTCACAAAATGAATTTCACGCGAATCGGATATCATTTTTTGGAAATATGAAGTTTCTTCTTTTCAATATTCCAATTTAATGTTCAATGGTTCGGTGCACACTATGGCCACAAAATTTTGCATGAGGCTTTTTATGAGCCTCTTGCATGTGGCTGCAACATTTTAATTCGATTGGTTTGTGTTGTCGTCTGAGATACCTTGTCCCATATTTGTTAGTTGGAGTACTTAAGAATACTGAAGGAATACCAACTTGAAGAATATCATATCAACGCTGAATCTATGAAGCATCTGACAGCAGTGAATTATAATCTCATTATTCCCTTGTGATTAATGGGTATTATTAAGGCCGAGCACAGAGACGTACAATGGACGGATTTTACAATGGTCGTGGATAAAATAGTTTTTGGATCACTTCATTGACAGATAATAGACGAATTCGTGACTGAGTAGCAACATAGAGTAATAAAACTTCCATTCAGGCATAGAAACTTTAACAATCGTAATTTTTTGAAATCTTGATGCTACTACTCGATAGTAAAATTCCTGAGTTATGAAAATATCTCAGAAACCTTGCTTGTTCAGAAATAAGTTATTCTGTTATTATCTTCACGGTTTCACTATATCATTAACAGTGGCCCGATTGTTAACGTAGGATGTCAAAATAGTTAAATATAACTTTCTCAGAACGAATATAACGTTGAAAATTACCATTTCACACCAGGAAAAATTGTCTACAGTTTACATAGTCTATTCGTTCTCGAAGTTTTGAAGACAGTCGACATCCTTCGGGAAATAGTCAAGCAACAAAGTAAACAAAAATTGTGCAGAGAAAAATTTTCAATCAGAGTGCAAATGAAAAACACACAATTCTGAAGATTTTACAAGTTTGTCTGAAGAAGGTGTCTGATATAGACACCGAAGCGTTACATTGCCCTTTTCATTTATTTCCTTTTTCAGCTTTACTGTTAGGCAACAATTTTTTCAAGACCAATTTGCTCCTGACAAATAAGTGCAAAGAATCTCGCAGGAGCACTTCATCTCAATTGAAAATTTTCAAAGACTGGTAGTGAAAACCTATAAGTTTTTTAGAAATCAACATCTTTAGTCCTTTGACTAAACTACTCCAAAAAACCTTTTTTTGAAATAGGTAAATTAGTGCGAGTTAGTATTTCACACGGATTAATTCGCACCTGTCATATTAAGTGAAAATGTTCTTATATCAACGCTTAATTGTTTCACATCGACAAATAATGCAAGCCGAAAAAACCAGCTAATGGATTGTATCACCTCAAAAATAAAAATTTTGATATTTATCAAACTTATAAAATAATCGTATCGAATACTATTGAAAATGATATTTTAGCAGATTCCTACTCGAACTATTAAAGTTTTCAGATTTTCGACATCAGTTTCCCTGAATCCTACAATACCATTCTCGAGATATTCCTGAAAATTTCATCTCAAGTGAGACTAAAATAAAAAAAATCAACATACTCTGGTACTTCCGGAATCTTCTTTTGTAAAGTTAAAATGGGGGCCACTCCAAAACTTAAAGTGCAAAATCCCTAATGTGATGTTTTTGTCGATAAGATTAGGTATATTTGATGTCCTTAAATTATCGCATGACCAAACACACTGTATTTTAGCAAATAAGTGATTTTAGCAAATAAGTGATTCCTTGATCACTTGAATAGTATGATTTTCAGCTATTCAAAAATTTCCCACATGTCATTTTTCTCGAATCCTACAACACCATTCACGAGATCTTTCGGAAAATTTCATCAGAAGTGAAATTAAAATTTAAAAATATAATCAACATACTCTGGTACTTCCTGAATCTTCTTTTGCGCTTTCGGTGAGAAACCAGGACCTGTAGTGATCAGCGTTATATTTTTGTTTGGATCCGTGTTTTCCACTTTTTCACTCAACCTGTACAGCTCCGGGGTGGTATTCGACCTTTCCTTGAACTTCTTGATCTCCAACTTCGGACTCGCTGGCGGTGTGCTGGTGTTCTCCCTCTTGGAACCAGGAAGAGGTACCCTTGGTGCAATAGCCAAAGTTCCATGTCCACAGGGCTTGACGTTATGTCTTGGCTCAGAAGCTTTAACTGCACCCGCGTACGATAAGGATATAGGTGACTGATCCATATTTTTTTTCTTTACGCCACCCTCGGGAAAACCAGGTTTTTCCGAGATTTCCTCCGGGTCCGTCACTTCACCGACTGCGCGTTTTTCTCGTAATTCCAAGGATGCCAATGACGACGACTGAATTGGCACTGATTGGACGTTTTCTTCGAGCGCACTCTCCAAATTCGCGGTATTTTTACCTGGTGTTTCACCGGCTTTCATTGATGTCTGGCAGTCGTAGGACTGACCCTTGAAGGGCTCCCTGGTTCTCCTATCATCTCTGGTCCTTTCTGGTTCCTTCTTAGAGCGTTTGAAGAAGTTGAACATCTTAGTTAGCAGGAGAAGGATGATATAGATCACTTCGTTCGTGACATAGCGAATTGGTCTAGCAAGCTGGTGGTGGCTTGCTACTACTGCTTGCCGAAACAGTGTTGTGGTTGGACTGAAACCGAAGTTTAACGCCACTTGTCTGATTTAAAATTAGAAACCACTGATTTCGAGGTTTCAATCACCCTCGCGAAAGTTTCATTCATTTCATCGTGATATTTAACTGGGAAATTGCTTGATTTCGAATGCTGCAACTGGTTGAGGAGACCACGATGCGTTTGGAGCTCGGATTTGGAGTGGGGAAAGCTGGAAATAGAGTGGACTCGAATTCGAGAAAAAGAATAAAAACGATGATGGCTCCTAGGTGTCAACCAGAAATAGAGACTGTCGGTATAAAATAACCTTGTGGCGTGCGAATTGACAAAGAATACATTGTCTTTTTTGATGCTGTGGTAATTTGTTTCGTGCCTCTAATTGCTTCATTAAAAACCGCAAACGGTACGTGGAAAGTATGCACTTCGTTCGTACACAAGCTCTAGAAAATTGGGACTTGAATGTTCGTAAGGATGATGAATGATGCAGTTTTAGTAAAAGTATTTTATTTGAATCAACCACTTCGTCATTTAATTAATTATATAGGAATTCACCCCCCATAATGATAATTATAGTTTCCGTCGACCTCCTCAGCTCAGTTTAACTCACGAAATCTCGAAAATGTTCTTCAATCAAACCATTTTACTCAATTAATGAAGAGATCGACAGAAAATTATTGTAATCAACTCGTTTTTTGATCTACTTCATTAATCGCTAGTTGAATGCAAGAGTATATTACAAGATTTTATGCACGACTATTTTATTTCGGTTTGCTCGGTCATAATGATAGGCCCATTAATCACTAGTTATAATGAGTCTTTATTCCCTGCTGTTAGATGCTTTGTACGTTAAGCTATAATATTATATTGTTGACACTGATATTTCTCTAGTCTACTAGAATTTCCTAACTAACACATTAGGGGGCCTATTATAATAAACTTTTATCCACGACTATTGTAAAATCCGTCCATTGTACTTCTCTGTGCTTGGTCTTAATAATACCCATTAATTGCAAGGGAATAATGGAATCATGAATCACTGATGTCAGATGCTTTATAGATTTAGCTCTGACAAAATATTCTTTAAATTGGTATTTCTTCAGTATTATAAAGTAGTAGATACAACTAACACATATGGGCATACCTTGTCAATCGAAGGCCAAATCTACTTTCATTATATCAATTAAAACTATTCATAAAAAATATACAATGACCAGTTATCCAAAAAATTTCTCATGTGTCAACTTGACTTTTCCACGCTCTTCATAGAGGAGTCTTGTTGCGGTCGCCAAATGTTGAAATTTTCAAGAAATATATTCAGTAGTTGTGAATAAAGTATAGTATACTACTCGCGTATTCATTGCATAATATACTAGTATTACAAAATATACAATGACAAGTTCTCCAAAAAAAACTCATGATATCAACTTGAATTTTTCCATACTGAAATAGAAGGCACATACTATGGTCGCAAAATGATGAAAACCTTTAAAAAAATATTCAGTAATCGTGAATTAGTCTGGTCATTTTAGACATAAAAATAGTGATTAAATAACGAAAATTCCGACAGAGCCAAATTTTCGTAGAGACCTTAGGTTCACCACAAGGAATAAAGTCTCAAAAGTCCCCATCAGTCCCATGTGTGCTAAGGGACTTATTTGGGGTCAAAGGTCAAAATTTGAGGTTTTTTGGATTTTTCTCGAAAACGGTAAGTATTATCGAAAAATTACCTCAAGGCAAAGTTGTAGATCTTAAAATTCTCTATAAAAGTAGTCCTTATGATTTTTTCTCTAAGACCCACTATTTCCCAGATATTGCGCTTGTAAGAATCACGTTCTACATAATATGCACACATTTCCACACCACCTGTGAGGTAGTGTACTCAGCGCCTTTTTTTTAATGTGGTATCCTCGGTAGGCCTATTTCACGAACCTTTATGACGTTATTTTCAGGAATAATTATTATTCAATAGTCTGAAGATTATTGATATGGGTTACTGAGCTTAACTGTCGTTCTAACTTCTTTTATTACTTAAATCTGACTCATATTCTTCATATCGACTTCAACAATCAGGCTTTCTTCAATTTCTTCTTCTCCTTCCTGTTGATGAATGCTTAGAAATTGTTCAAATGAGATTAATCAGTTGTCTCTTCATCAAAATCATATGAATCTTCCTCTATTGTATTAGTTCAACATTGAGCAAGAGACACTTTGGCAATGGTACCTACACGCTGGAGAAACTGCAACCCTACTTTTTCACAGCCACATTTGGCAGTACAATCTTTCTTGCGATTGCAAAAAATAGTGTTAAGAAGTTTTTCTGGATCAGGGGGCAGTAAACTTCGAATCGGTTCCAAAGTATTATTTATCAATTTCCAACTCCAGTGTTTAGGGTTCAATTCATTGCCTTGCGGCTTGCCATGTCTGAACTTGATAGTATACAAACAACAAACAAACAATTGTTGAGTAACAGAATATGCCGATGTTGGAGGGAGACAAGATAGTTGTACTTATTGTTTCGTGTATTTTTTACAAATGTTAAATATCTGTACGTATCTATGCAATCAATTTTTTTGGAGCTCCATAAACCGCAAGAAGAAATCGAATTCCTTTAGAGAAGAATTAATTTTTGTAAATACTTTTGCGCAGTCAATCAAATCAATCAAAGTATTTACAGAAATTAATTCTTCACCTCAAATACTAATTACTAAAGGAATTCGATTTCTTCTTGCGGTTTATGGAGCTTCAAAAAAATTGATTGCATAGATACGTACAGATATTTAACATTTGTAAAAATACACGAAACAAAAAGCAAGTACAACTATCTTGTCTTCCTCCAACATCGGCATCTGCTACTCAACATTATTCGAGTATATATATCAAGTTCAGACATGGCAAGGCAATGAACTGAGCCCTAAAGACTGGAGTTGGAAATTGATAAATAATACTTTGGAACTGATTCGAACTTTACTGCACCCTGCTCCAGAAAAACTTCTTAACACTTTTTGCAATTGCAAGAAAGGTTGTACTGCCAATGTGGCTGTAAAAAAAGTAGGGTTGCAGTGTTCTCCAGCGTGTACCAATTGCCAAAGTGTCTCTTGCTCAAATGTTGAATTAAATACAATAGAGGAAGATTCACGTGATTTGATGAAGAGACAACTGATCCATCTTCATTTGAACAATTTCTAAGCATTCATCAACAGGAAGGAGAAGAAGAAGAACAAGAAGAAATTGAAGAAAACATGATTGTTGAAGTCGAATATGAAGAGTATGAGTCAGATTAAAGTAATAAAAGAAGTTAGAACGGCAGTAAACTCAGTAACCCATATCAATAATCTTCAGACTATTGAATAATTATTATTCCTGAAAAAACGTCATAAAGGTTCGTGGAATAGGCCAACCGGGGATACCACGTTAAAAAAACACGCCGAGTACACTACCTCATGGGTGATGTGGGAAAGGTATGCATTTTATGTAGAACGTGATTCTTACAAGCGCAATATTGGGAAATAGTGAGTCTTAGAGAAAAAATCATTAGGACTACTTTTATAGAAAATTTTTAGATCTTCAACTTAGCTCTGAAGTACTTTTTCGATAAAACTTACCGTTTTCGAGAAAAATCCAAAAAACCTAAAATTTTGACCTTTGACCCCAAATAAGTCCCTTAGCACACATGGGACTGATGGGGACTTTTGAGACTTTATTCCTTGTGGTGAACCTAAGGTCTCTACGAAAATTTGGCTCTGTCGGAATTTTCGTTATTTAATCACTATTTTATGTCTAAAATGACCAGACTAATTCACGATTACTGAATATTTTTTTAAAGGTTTTCATCATTTTGCGACCATAGTATGTGCCTTCTATTTCATGGTTCCCCGTTTTTGCACTTATAACCTCAGTAAGGTTTTTTTTGTTATTGTTTTATACTTATATCGTATTATATTAGCTCTTGATATCAAAGGAAAATATCTATATAACCTTGTTGATTAAAATGACTATTTATGATCGATATTTCGTGAACTTCTGTATTTTTCTGAAGCGGAATGAATAAGCAGTAGTTTTTAGGAAGAATGAATTAAAATCTTGAAATTTCTAGAGTAGGTTCAAGATTCAAAGAGGAAAGTTGAGTTCATGAATGCATAGAATGAAAGCAGAAGCTCTCAAGATATTTGATTTATCGTTTTCTCGATATGAACAAACGCGCAAGAGCTTTAACTTCAAGTAAGGGATTTCTCAAATATTCCAATAAATCAAAAATGTTTGCGAAATAATCAAATTTGATTCAATTGTTAAAAAAAATAATTAATGGGCCAATTCAGGATATTTATAATGAATATGATTCAAATTCTGTGGAACTCACCAATACCCGAAAAAATTAGAAATAGTGGTGCAGTCAGCATCACCAAGGGCAGCACTTAGATTTCCAACAGCACTTAAATTATCATCACTATTACTCGTGGTCACAGAAGTGTATATCCCAGTATCGTTGGACTCAGTAGAACCATCTTCAGTGTCTTCACTGCTGTCGTCATCTTCTACATCGTTGTCATTTTCTTCGCTACCACCGATTTTACCGAAGATATTCTTAACGAAACTCATAACCGTGCTCTGACCGTCAGATTTAAGAGGTGTGCAACGTACTTGTAAAGTTCGTATGGCTAGACCAGCCCAGTGTTGTCGGAGTATGTTGAATAAAGCTAAAATTAGCTCTATCAAACGTAAACTGGATATATGGAAAGCTGATCCTTACTCTTTTTAATTTTCATTGTTTCGTTGACCACACATCATATACAGGGTGTCTCAATTATGTTTTCACTAAAACATTCAAAGAGTGATGTTCTTGTTCTTGGAATATTTCTTTACACAGGGTGTATACTTTTAAAATGGACAAACTTCGAGAGGTGATTATACAAGTGATTTGCAACAAAAAATGTCAGATAACACATGGTCGAAATGTTGACGGTTAGTCCTCAATATAACATTTTTCTATTTCACGAAAAATTTCAAGTTTTTTCTCTGAAAAGATCATTATTTAGTTTTTTTGTAGTGTCATCAAATTTGACAACATATTCGGACAGGGCAATACATTTGCTACAAGATGAGAGAGTCTGTGTGCAGAAAACACTCTTATTGCAGGCGTGGTAAGGAGAAGAATATCACGATTCTGAAGTTAACAAAATCGGAATTTTTAGACTTTTTCGTTGTTATCAGGTCAGCCATGATATTAGGGTGCGCAGCATTTGCAGCTAGCACAAAAGTTGATATGTCATTCGAAAGTACACTAAATGAGGTATTCTCACCGAAGAGAAATAAGAAATGTGTATAATTATAAATATTTCATCGAAAAAACCATTGGAAAAATAGGACTAATTTTGTTAACTTCTGAATCGTCATATTCATCCCTTACCACGCTAGCAATAAAAGATTTTTCTGCACACATACTCTCTTATCTTGTAGAAAATTTATTGGCCTTTTCGAATATGTGGTCAAATACACTACTGGAAAAAATTAAAGGATCAAAACAAAATTCCAAATTTTTCGGCAATTTTCAACATGCCGTAACTTCGAGAGGAATGGTCGTACAAGGAATTTAAAAGAAGGAAATTGTAGCTCCAAGTGTCTAGTTTTTGGATGGCAATTTCAAAAATTTTAAGTTTCAGTGGTTTTCGAGTAATGATAGAAAAATCAGCAACAAAAAAATTCTCAAAATTTTACCAATTTTTTTTTCTTGTCTACGAGCGTGGAAACTTTATTTTTGCATAATCGTTTTAATGATGGGATACTTTGTTAATTCAGCTTCAATTTATTTTTTTATTGACCTCAATACGTCCACTTCTCGCCGAGATATCGGTCTTGAAATGGAAAATGATCCATTTGTCTTTGATTATTATCGATCCTTATTTTTTTTCAAAAATTCAATCGAGTCAAACAAAAAAACGGCTCGCAGGATTGAGTTGGATCTTCGTAAGGTTTTTATCAACATATTGAACTGTGAAAGTCACACTTACCATCATTGGTTTTCTCAACATTTTCGATCCAGTGGTAGATTTTCCAAGAAACCACCGAAAGCCCTTTTTTTGTTAAATTTTTATATTGATGCGATATGAAGAAAAAAATTATGAATTATGAATAAGCAATGGTTGTTCATTAATAGGATTTCATTTGAGGTCTTGAAACCCTCCTTCAATTTTCTGCGCGATCATTGGTTGCTGAGAAATCGATAATCAAAGACAAATGGATCCTTTTCCATTTGAAGACCGATATCTCGGCGAGAAGTGAACGTATTAAGTTCAATAAAAAAATAAATTAAAGCTGAATTAGCAAAGTATCCCATCATTATAACGATTATGCAAAAATAAAATTTCCACGCTCGTAGACAAGAAAAAAAAGTGGTAAAAAGAATTTTTTTGTAGCTGATTTTTCTATTATTACTCGAAAACCACTGAAACTTAAAATTTTTGAAGTTCTAATCCAAAAACTAGACACTTGGACCTACGATTTCCTTTTTTTAAATTTCTTGTACGACCATTCCTCTCAAAGTTACGGCATGTTGAAAATTGCCGAAAAATTTGGAATTTTTTTTTGATCCTTTAATTTTTTCAAGTAGTATATGATGGGTTTACAAGAAAATATTAATAATGATCATTTTGGAGGAAAAACTAGAAATATTTCGTGAAATCAAAAAATATAAAATTGAAGAATAACCGTCAACATTTCGACCATGTGTTATATGACGTTTTTTGTTCCAGCTCACTTGTATAAATGTATAATCACCCCTAGAAGTTTGTCCACTTCAAAAGAAGACACCCTGTATAGAGAATTTACTTCGTAGAAGAGGGTGTTTTCAACATGGAAATTGGATTCAAGGTGCAATGGCTTGAACGAAATTCGTTATACAGAGGAATTCGTTATACAGACGTTTGCTATACGGAAGTTCCACTGTATATATTTATTCGGTTTAAAACATCCTAGGACGTTGTCCGATGCCCAGTTGTCAGTGTCTTCTATTGTTGCAGTCTTCATCATTCGGTCCCCTCTCACTCATTGACTTTCTTATTCCACTAATCCATGTCTTTTTTGGACTTCCTCTTTTCCTATTTTCCGGTGGTATCCATCTCATCACTTTCTATGCCATTCTTTACACATGTCCATACCATACCAACTGCTGCCTGTCTATATATTTCGTGACTATCTCATTTATTTCCATAGTCTCCCTTATCATCAAATTTTGTACCCTTTCTCTTCTTGAAGTTCTTGATGCTCTTCTTATTGCGTCCATTTTTGTGGCCTCTTTCCTTCTCAATTGTTCTTTCAACCGCCATGTTTCAGATCAGTAAACCAGGGTACTTTTGATCAATAAATCATATACAGTGGAAATTTCCTATAACGAAAGCGCTAAATCCGCAAAAAAAATTCGTTTTAAAGAAATTTCGTTATACAGAATATTTGTTTCTACAGTCGGTAATGTCGCGGTTGACTTCGCTTATAAGTTTAGCTTTATCATTCAACGTTCACATTTTCGCACAACTTTTCACACTACCGTAATGGTCAGATTCATTCAAAAAACGGTAACATTTGAGATGAAGATTAAAGTTTTGGCAACACTGATCAAATCTAGCAAGTTGGCACTCTTCGCTATTTAGTTTTAAGGCTATTTACAGATCAAGCATGCAATCCTTGGAAGCGAGACTAGTTGACGATTGATAGGACAATGGTGTCACGAAACATAGACATTCATTCTATTATGTATACATCTCCCAAGATATCTTTATTTTAATTCGACAGCTTGGGTATCAAATCTGCCAACTAAGCAATATCTCCCCCATATAGATCTCAATTATAATACTGAAAAAAACCATTATACACAAAAAATTCGGCCACCTAAAAATTTTGCCGAAGTTCGTTGTCCAAGGATTTCCGTAATTGAAAAGAAATAATGTATTGAATGAAGATGAACACCTATTCGACTCACCCTGTAAATGATGTCTGGTCAACGAAACAATGAAAATTAAAAACAGTAAGGATCAGCTTTCCATATATCCAGTTTACGTTTGATAAAAAAGTGCCTAATGATTTATACGTCTCTATAACGAATTTCTCTTTATAACGAATTTAGTTCAAGACATTGCAACTTGAATTCAAATTCCATGTCAAAAACACCCTCTTAAACGAAGTAAATTTTCTCTATAACGAAATATTCCAAGAACATCACTCTTTGAATGGGTGTCGGTGAAAAGGTATAAGGATGGGGTTTTTCTATAATTATGCCGGACGTAGGTAATAAATCCCGACCATAAACTAAACCATTACGGTGGGCGGATAGATCCTTTTGAAACTCTGGAATCAGCTGGAAATGTTGATTATGACAGTATTACTCTGAAGGATTTCGTTAATGTCGATATTAATATTGTAACAAATGAACTTACAACAGAAAAGGATGTGTCAAATGCAGTGTTGGAGATCACTAGCAGTAATGATACCCAGAGCGTTGATTTAGAGGAGCAACCCGCCCAAAAACCAAATCGCGAGGAGGAACTTCAAGCCTTTAAAACGCCACCACGGGCATGTGTTTAAGATATTTTCCGGGCCCCTACCCTCACTAGCAGCGCTGCCTGCTGGTTACATAATTAAAAAAAATAGATAAGGACAAAATAAAAGCACATTTTCTTTGTCACTTATATGTATTAGAACAGTTACAATACAAAGTACGTGGGTACCTTCCACATATAAATATAACCAACTAACAAATAACAACTATAAGCAAAATGAAAACAAAAAACAAAATAATATTAAAACCGAATTGACATATATATTATTAATATAATAAACACAAAAAAGACAAAAAAAACAAGCGCAATCAAAACTATTTTTGCGGGCTTTCGAATTTGCAAAATTTGTCACAATATTAGCTATACTTAATGTTCGGGCATCTTCATTTTCTATGGAAATAATTGAAAATAATTCTAGCAAGATTTCTTGAGTAACGAAGTAACTTGTGAATTATATCGTCGAGCTATTAGGCTCTTTTTTTCTAATTATTTTTGGTTTATAAAGAAGTGTTAGTGACCAATTACCAATTCGAACATTTATCCTTGATTATATACCGAAAATTATTTGAAAAAAATATTCTGATAACTCGACGATACAATTCACAATTCACTTAGTTTTCAATTTTAACAGCAATCCCTAAAGACTGACCTGCATTTTTTCATATTAAGAGAGGCGCCTAACGAAAAAATCAGCCACGTGATGAATTATAGAACTCACCTTCAATAACACTCAAAGTCCAGAAATTCAAAAACACTGAAAAAAGTCAAGAATTTTGAGAACTTTCACTCCTAACACACTCACAAGCACAACGTCTTTTCAAATTCGAATAGGTACTTATTTCTCTAGAATAGGAATAGAAGTGAAATGATTTCGCATTTTCCCCCTAGTCCAAAAAAAAATTTCCCTATGTACATGAAGAATCTTACATCAAAGAAGCCGCTCAAAAAGAAGCCGCCCCAATAAAGCGATCATCTGGTGACGTTAATGTAATGTAATTATCCCCTAAACAGAATGCCGACACGCTTCATGCAAAGAGTTCGGTACGATTTGTCCAGGCCGCAAAATTGATTACGGGGATAGCAATTTTCACCAGAAGAATATAAATAAGGAATTGTTGATTCAACGTTTTCATTTGTGTGCGATGTGGTAAATTTTAATAACAATCATATTTCTGATGAATTGATTTATAATTTTAACTAGAGTTTCGGAGATAAGTTGGTTTTAGTACAAAATGAAGGATTTATTCTGCAAGAAAAAATAGTATAGTCGTCCCAAACCCGGGCCGGGCTCCTATGGGGCCCGGGCCCGTTTCTTCGAACACGCCGAACACCGGTCACTACGCCCCTGGAGTCGCCTCGATTTCCGGTCCATTGAAAGGGCTCCGGAAAATAATTTTGAATCTTTGAGAAAATGTGAAGTTTCTTTATGAGAATAAAATATATTTTAATTGTACCATTGGGACAAAAATTACAAATTATTCGCCAAAAAAACTGTCAATAGATATGAATACCTGCGTGAAGTTAGCATAAAAAGTTGGCCGGAAAAATTTCCGATGTCACCCGAATGTCCATAGGCGTGCGTCCTATCAATTCATAAGTAGAATCTATGAATAGCTTCATGAAGGGAAAGATCGATTGTTAATCATGATATAAACTCAAATAAGTGAATTTCTTGAATGAAATGATCAAACGACAACTATAGATTTATCAACGAATGTACTTTTGGGATTTGCGCAATTAAATTGGCAAACGAATTGAATGAAAATATATGTTCCGACTGACTGAGCGCTTGAATCAAGATGAAACATTGAGAAAATATATAATACTTGAAATTTGCAGTCTAATGCTCCCAACCAAAATTACGAAATTTCCCGATTTTCACTTGAAGACGGTCATGTATCACAATGAAATTTTCAGGAAAAGCTCTATGTAAGATTTGCCATCGAATGCCATCAGCGAAAATCTCTTGCCAAGGGGACTTGGGGGTTAAATTCACCCTTAAACCGAAATTTGTGAGAAATTTCCCGATTTTCACTTGAAGACGGTCGTGTATCACAATGAAATTTTCAGGAAATGCTCTATGTGAGATTTGCCATCGAATGCCATCAGCGAAAATCTCTTGCTTAGGGGACTTGGGGGTTAAATTCACCCTTAAACCGAAATTTGTGGGAATTTTCCCGATTTTCACTTGAAGACGGTCGTGTATCCAATGAAATTTTCAGCAAATGCTCTATGTGAGATTTGCCATCGAATGCCATCAGCGAAAATCTCTTGCTTAGGGGACTGGGGGTTGTTTAAATTCACCCTTAAACCGAAATTTGTGGGAAATTTCCCGATTTTCACTTGAAGACGGTCGTGTATCACACAATGAAATTTTCAGGAAATGCTCTATGTGAGATTTGCCATCGAATTCCATCAGCGAAAATCTCTGCTTAGGGGACTTGGGGGTTTAAATTCACCCTTAAACCGAAATTTGTGGGAAATTTCCCGATTTTCACTCGAAGACGGTCGTGTATCACAATGAAATTTTCAAGAAATGTTCTTTGAATGTTTTTCCATCGAATGCTATCAGCGAAAATCTCTTGCTTAGGGGACTTGGGGGTTGAATTCACCCTTAAACCGAAATTTGTGGGAAATTTCCCGATTTTCACTTGAAGACGGTCGTGTATCACAATGAAATTTTCAGGAAATGCTCTATGTGAGATTTGCCATCGAATGCTGTCAGCGAAAATCTCTTAGGGCTTGGGGACTTGGGGGTTAAATTCACCCTTAAACCGAAATTTGTGGGAAATTTCCCGATTTTCACTTGAAGACGGTCGTGTATCACAATGAAATTTTCAGGAAGTGCTCTATGTGAGATTTGCCATCGAATGCCATCAGCGAAAATCTCTTGCTTAGGGGACTTGGGGGTTAAATTCACCCTTAAACCGAAATTTGTGGGAAATTTCCCGATTTTCACTTGAAGACGGTCGTGTATCACGATGAAATTTTCAGGAAATGCTCTATGTAAGATTTGCCATCGAATAATATCAGTGTATTTGAAAATAATATATAAATGATATATCTTAATACCTACTTATAAACCAAAAAGATATTCTGAAAAAACGTGAACGAAATATATAAATCTGAAAAAATTAATAAAACAGACAACTCAAACACAAACGAATGACAAAATAAAATCAAAAAATAAAGTAATTAAAAAACAAAACGATAAAAGACCTGAAAGAAAAAACAACAGAACACAAAACAACGGAAAAAAGATGAACAAAACACATAAGAAACTAAAAATAAATTCTGACCACTATTTCCGATAAATTATGAGGAAATGATGATATTTAACAAGAAGATATAGCCTACAACTCTCATACAAAATCCTAAAGTCCAAATTCAATATAGAAATGAACCTGCAATTACTCAACGTTGCTTTCCAACTATCAACCGAAAGTTAACTGAATCGTATCGAAGCATCCATGAGAATGAAGCCTACGAAACGCAAGTTCTATTTATATGTGTGCGTAGTCGGTGTTGCCAGGCTTCAAGTTAAGCGGTAGATCAGCCTTTTTCCGGTTTGAGGGTGAATTTAACCCCCAAGTCCCCTTGGCAAGAGATTTTCGCTGATATAATTCGATGGCAGAACCCTCAAAGAACATTTCTTGAAAATTTCATTGTGATACACGACCGTCTTCAAGTGAAGAAAATCGGGAAAGTTCCCACAAATTTCGGTTTAAGGGTGAATTTAACCCCCAAGTCCCCTAAGCAAGAGATTTTCGCTGATAGCATTCGATGGCAAATCTCACATAGAGCATTTCCTGAAAATTTCATCGTGATACACGACCGTCTTCAAGTGAAAATCGGGAAATTTCCCACAAATTTCGGTTTAAGGGTGAATTTAACCCCCAAGTCCCCTAAGCAAGAGATTTTCGCTGATAGCATTCGATGGCAAAACCCTCAAAGAACATTTCTTGAAAATTTCATTGTGATACACGAGCGTCTTCAAGTGAAAATCGGAAAATTTCCCACAAATTTCGGTTTAAGGGTGAATTTAACCCCCAAGTCCCCTAAGCAAGAGATTTTCGCTGATGGCATTCGATGGCAAATCTCACATAGAGCACTTCCTGAAAATTTCATTGTGATACACGACCGTCTTCAAGTGAAAATCGGGAAATTTCCCACAAATTTCGGTTTAAGGGTGAATTTAACCCCCAAGTCCCCTAAGCAAGAGATTTTCTCTCATGGAATTCGATGGCAAATCTTACATAGAGCATTTCCTGAAAATTTCATTGTGATACACGACCGTCTTCAAGTGAAAATCGGGAAATTTCACACAAATTTCGGTTTAAGGGTGAATTTAACCCCCAAGTCCCCTGAGCAAGAGATTTTCGCTGATGACATTCGATGGCAAATCTCACATAGAGCATTTCCTGAAAATTTCATTATGATACACGACCGTCTTCGAGTGAAAATCGGGAAATTTCCCACAAATTTCGGTTTAAGGGTGAATTTAACCCCCAAGTCCCCTTGGCAAGAGATTTTCGCTGACAGCATTCGATGGCAAATCTCACATAGAGCTTCCTGAAAATTTCATTGTGATATACGACCGTCTTCACGTGAAAATCGGGAAATTTCCCACAAATTTCGGTTTAAGGGTGAATTTAACCCCCAAGTCCCCTAAGCAAGAGATTTTCGCTGATATCGTCGTGATACACGACCGTCTTCAAGTGAAAATCGGGAAATTTCCCACAAATTTCGGTTTAAGGGTGAATACAACCCCCAAGTCCCCTAAGCAAGAGATTTCCGCTGATAGCATTCGATGGCAAAACCTTCAAAGAACATTTCTTGAAAATTTCATTGTGATACACGACCGTCTTCAAGTGAAAATCGGGAAATTTCCCACAAATTTCGGTTTAAGGGTGAATTTAACCCCCAAGTCCCCTAAGCAAGAGATTTTCGCTGATGGCATTCGATGGCAAATCCCACATAGAGCACTTCCTAAAAATTTCATTGTGATACACGACCGTCTTCAAGTGAAAATCGGGAAATTTCCCACAAATTTCGGTTTAAGGGTGAATTTAACCTCCAAGTCCCCTTGGCAAGAGATTTTCGTTGATATAATTCGATGGCAAAACCCTCAAAGAACATTTCTTGAAAATTTCATTGTGATACACGACCGTCTTCGAGTGAAAATCGGGAAATTTCCCGCAAATTTCGGTTTAAGGGTGAATTTAACCCCCAAGTCCCCTAAGCAAGAGATTTTCTCTCATGGCATTCGATGGCAAATCTTACATAGAGCATTTCCTGAAAATTTCATTGTGATACACGACCGTCTTCAAGTGAAAATCGGGAAATTTCCCACAAATTTCGGTTTAAGGGTGAATTTACCCCCAAGTCCCCTAAGCATGAGATTTTCGCTGATGGCATTCGATGGCAAATCTCACATAGAGCACTTCCTGAAAATTTCATTGTGATACACGACCGTCTTCAAGTGAAAATCGGGAAATTTCCCACAAATTTCGGTTTAAGGGTGAATTTAACCCCCAGTCCCCTAAGCAAGAGATTTTCTCTCATGGCATTCGATGGCAAATCTTACATAGAGCATTTCCTGAAAATTTCATTGTGATACACGACCGTCTTCAAGTGAAAATCGGGAAATTTCCCACAAATTTCGGTTTAAGGGTGAATTTAACCCCCAAGTCCCCTAAGCAAGAGATTTTCGCTGATGACATTCGATGGCAAATCTCACATAGAGCATTTCCTGAAAATTTCATTGTGATACACGGCGCCCTTCTCAAGTGAAAATCGGGAAAATTCCCACAAATTTCGGTTTAAGGGTGAATTTAACCCCCAAGTCCCCTTGGCAAGAGATTTTCGCTGATGGCATTCGATGGCAAATCTTACATAGAGCATTTCCTGAAAATTTCATTGTGATACACGACCGTCTTCAAGTGAAAATCGGGAAATTTCCCACAAATTTCGGTTTAAGGGTGAATTTAACCCCCAAGTCCCCTAGGCAAGAGATTTTCTCTGATGGCATTCGATGGCAAATCTTACATAGAGCTTTTCTGAAAATTTCATTGTGATACACGACCGTCTTCAAGTGAAAATCGGGAAATTTCCCACAAATTTCGGTTTAAGGGTGAATTTAACCCCCAAGTCCCCTAAGCAAGAGATTTTCGCTGATAGCATTCGATGGAAAAACATTCAAAGAACATTTCTTGAAAATTTCATTGTGATACACGACCGTCTTCGAGTGAAAATCGGGAATCGGGAAATTTCCACAAATTTCGGTTTAAGGGTGAATTTAACCCCCAAGTCCCCTAAGCAAGAGATTTTCGCTGATGACATTCGATGGCAAATCTCACATAGAGCATTTCCTGAAAATTTCATTGTGATACACGGCCGTCTTCAAGTGAAAATCGGGAAATTTCCCACAAATTTCGGTTTAAGGGTGAATTTAACCCCCAAGTCCCCTTGGCAAGAGATTTTCGCTGATGGCATTCGATGGCAAATCTTACATAGAGCATTTCCTGAAAATTTCATTGTGATACACGACCGTCTTCAAGTGAAAATCGGGAAATTTCCCACAAATTTCGGTTTAAGGGTGAATTTAACCCCCAAGTCCCCTAGGCAAGAGATTTTCGCTGATGGCATTCGATGGCAAATCTTACATAGAGCTTTTCCTGAAAATTTCATTGTGATACACGACCGTCTTCAAGTGAAAATCGGGAAATTTCCCACAAATTTCGGTTTAAGGGTGAATTTAACCCCCAAGTCCCCTAAGCAAGAGATTTTCGCTGATGACATTCGATGGCAAATCTCACATAGAGCATTTCCTGAAAATTTCATTGTGATACACGACCGTCTTCAAGTGAAAATCGGGAAAATTCCCACAAATTTAGGTTTAAGGGTGAATTTAACCCCCAAGTCCCCTAAGCAAGAATTTTCGCTGATGGCATTCGATGGCAAATCTCACATAGAGCATTTCCTGAAAATTCATTGTGATACACGACCGTCTTCAAGTGAAAATCGGGAAATTTCCCACAAATTCGGGTTTTTAAGGGTGAATTTACCCCCAAGTCCCCTTGGCAAGAGATTTTCGCTGATGGCATTCGATGGCAAATCTTACATAGAGCTTTTCCTGAAAATTTCATTGTGATACACGACCGTCTTCAAGTGAAAATCGGGAAATTTCGTAATTTTGGTTGGGAGCATTAGACTGCAAATTTCAAGTATTATATATTTTCTCAATGTTTCATCTTGATTCAAGCGCTCAGTCAGTCGGAACATATATTTTCATTCAATTCGTTTGCCAATTTAATTGCGCAAATCCCAAAAGTATATTCGTTGATAAATCTATAGTTGTCGTTTGATCAATTTCATTCAAGAAATTCACTTATTTGAGTTTATATCATGATTAACAATCGATCTTTCCCTTCATGAAGCTATTCATAGAATTCTACTTATGAATTGATAGGACGCACGCCTATGGACATTCGGGTGACATCGGAAATTTTTCCGGCCAACTTTTTATGCTAACTTCACGCAGGTGATATGAATTGTGTACGTACTCACATAAACTGCCTATAAGCTTTTAGAAATGCACTTACACAGCTTTTTGATTATGTATAAGTATTCACAATAAAAAAAATACAACGAAATGTTGCTTGTTTTGACACTTGACATTATAGAATTTTTTCCTTTATAACGAAATTTCTGTACAACGAAATAAATTTTTTCTGCATATTTAGCGTTTTCGTTATTGGGAAATTCCACCAAATTTGTATCTCAATTTCTTAACACCGTATGGAACAATTCGGAGAATTTGTAGAATTTATGCTCAGTTTACTACAAAGGCCATTCTTTTCGCCATCTTTCAGTGTTTTTCTTCATTTGATATTTTGATTCCTTTTGAGAATTCGAAAAAGGCCTGGGATTTTTTTACACGCCACGCTCACTAGAAGGAATTGATGGTTTTGCCGAAAATTCAGTATCGGCACATATGATCTTCAGCTTTATTCTTGAAAAAAAATCGAGTGATAAATTAGAAAAGTAAATAATGAATTAGTAAGTGCAGTTCTCGATCTCGAGGAGACAAAATGTGATACTTTACCCCAATAGAGCGTATTTATGAAATTCCAGACTTTTATTTTACCACGTATATATTCAAAAGAAATTGAGATATCAAGGTGAAAAGAGTTGTCTTAGTAATGAATTGAGCATAAACTCTACAAATTTCCTGGGTGTCCATTCTTGGGATCACTCATTCGTCGAACGTATACGTTCGTGATATTTTGTGCGTAAATTTTTGAAAATTGTAATAGTTATATCCGATATTCTGCAGCATATCGTCAACTACTGGTTCCGATGAAAGTTTACGTTCATTTCGAATGGATATATAATTATTTCAATTTCCAAGAATTTACCCTAAAAATAATCACAAACGTATACGTTCATCGAACAAGTGATCCCGAGAATTGACACCCCGTTAGAAATTAGACCACATATACATGGTTTTTTCTCCACGTATAAATGAGCTATCGAAATTTTTGGAAAAATTCCTGAAGTTTCATCTAATACCAGGAAATTCATCAATAATTTGGCGAAGAAACAATTGAAATCGGTGGTATATTACGAAAGTTCTTGAACAACGAAATTCAGCAAAATTATAGGTGGCCGAGTTTTTTACCGGCGAGTGTATGCCACGATGTTATCGTGACAATATATTTTCGTTCGAATTCCATAGATTCACCAACGAAATTTCAGAGAAATTAGTTGTCCATTCAACGAATTCTAAAACTGAAACAAAACAATAAAAACATTCATGCGATAGTGACAAAATTTATGGAGTAACAGGTGGATTCTTCAATTGCCAACTGCTTGTGAACATGTAACATGTACCAGGCAGAATTATTATTTATCTTTAAGTACAGAATGAAATTAATAAACAACAGTTGTAGAGACATGCATTCAATTAGTACCATGCAATTATTTGAGCACATTCGAAGAATAATGAAGGTATTGACATCAGCTTATGTTGAACTATCTTCTGTTTTTCTTACACAAAAACGATGGCCTGTGTATAATTGCGTGAATATTTCAGTGCAAAAAAATTTTAAAAAATGGAATGTTTTTCAAATTGCCCGTTTTTAAGGAATAAATACATTTACATTGGTGTAATGGTGACATTTCATAAATCAACGTGGTTAGAGTTCCATGAAACCCAGCTTTAGCATACCAAACATCATACACAAAATGATGCGATACTTTTGAAATTTTGCATGAACATTCAGTATATCAATCTTCATTCACAAATGAATTTCACTGGAATCAGATATCCTGTTATGGAAATAAAAAGATTCTTCTATTCAATATTCCACTTGAATTTTCTATAGTTCTGTTAACAGTATGGCCACGAAATTTTGAAGGAACATTCAGTATATCGTTCTCCCTTCACAAAATAAATTTTACTCGAATCGAATATCTTCTTATGGAAATATGAAGTATCCTTCTTTTCAATACGTATATCAATTGAATTTTCTATAGTTCTGTTTACACTATATCCACGAAATTTTGCATGAGACTTATTACGACCATATGTGGTTGCAAGTTGCAACATTTCATTTCGATTGATTTCATTTTGTCTGAGATATTGGGGAACAGAAATTTTGAATGGCCATTTTTTTATGGAACATCCTGTATGATTTGGCTGGTTAACGAACTTACCTGCGGCATGTGGAAACCGAACTCACCCTGAAAATCTCAAGTTTCTAGAACAATCCCTTCGAAAGTTATTGTGCTCGCAGCCGAAAGGCCCCATGGACAGAATTGAATTTGGCTACGAATTCGTCAATGGTTTGAGACCATTTTCGGCTCAAAATTCGAAAATTATAGACATTTGGCAAAACGATATAACACTCGTTTAAGTAGCCGACGTTCGAAGAAAATATTGTTTTGGTTCGTAAAAATGTTGCTGAAGACACTGAAATATCAATTAGACGATGTTTTTGGTGGTGAGGGGCATTCGGTTTCAACAGGATGGCACCTCACCTCACTTTGCAAACTGAAAAATTGATTTATTGAGACAAAATTTCCAGAAAAAACAAGTTACAACAAATTGGACTAAGGAGGTTCACAATATGGAAAGTTTTGCACAAGAATTGTGCTCAGAAGGCATATAAGCTAAAGCTATTAGATCATTTGAAACGATCCTAGAACCTAGACGAACAATCTCCAGATCATTTGTGATGTGACTCCGTTGGACTATATTCTTTGGGGTTATGTGAGAAGCCTGGTCTATGAGAAGAACTCACAATGGATATCTGAACAGTTACTGTAGGATGAAATTATTCGTGTCATCAGTGAGATATAGCCTCAATTAATCAATTATGTCAACTTCTCATTGAAAACTTTAACAAGAGTGGACGTCTGTTGAGCTCTTAGAGGAGGCCATTTGGAAGATTTTTCGTACACAAATATCATATCTGAAACTACAATTAGCCATAAAAAGTTTTTGAAAATAAATGAAAATTATATGTTTCATATATTCTTCAAGAAAAATCAAGAAAAGCCCTGAGCAGGAGCTCTTGAGTGCTCGTTCTTTGGTGGAGCGCTCAGAATATCGATCTTCATTCACAAAAAAAATTCACTCGAATCAGATATTATTTTATGGGTATGTGAAGTTTCTTCTTTTCAGTATTCCAATCGAAATTTCAATGGTTCTTTTCAGACTATGGCCACAAAATTTTGCATGAAGGTTGTTATCAGCTTTTTGCATTTGACCGTAAGATTTCATTCCAATTGGTTACGTATTTTCTGAGATATTGAGAAACAAAAATTTTGTATGGCCATATTTTATGGAACACCCTGTACGATCTGGCTGGTTAACGAACTAAACCGAGCCATTTCGGACCCGAACTCATCGTGAAAATTTCAAGTCTCTAGAACAATCCCTTCGAAAGTTATTGTGCTAGCAGACGGCCGGACGGCCCCACGGACAGAATTGAATTTTACCAGGAATTCGTCATCAGAAAGTCTATCGTTTGAGACCATTTTTGGCTCAACATTCGAGAATTACAGATATTTGGGCCAAACGAAATAGCACTCGTTTAAGTAGAACGAGCGCTCAAAGACGCGCAATTTGAAATACTCTTCATTTTATGGATTTGGCTATTTTAGAGGAATCGTTTTTAACATTGAATCAGAAAAAGAAACCCATAAAATAGGGTGTACTGACTTTCATCTATTAGACTCCCTTGTAGAAAAAGAAACTTTATTTTTTTAATTTTTACTTCTCCCTAAAAACATCTCATGTATTGACAATCGATATCATGACATTCGGGTGACAGTACAAGAACAAGCGCTTAAAAGTTGGCACAAAAAAAAACTTGAGACAGCCTGGAAACAAATGACAACAAACTTCAACAATTCCTAACAATATCAAATTAATTTGACATATGAACGATCGTATTTGTTTGAATCGTCCAACAACAGTGAAACGAATAGAAATGAACAATCCGAAAATTGCTCAAGAGCGGAAAGCTGAGCTCCTGAAACAACCTGTAACTTGTCCGTGGGTGGCTAATCAACCTTATCAATCTTCACTTTCCAATAAAAACAAGAACAGTGGCCAAAAGCGCAATTCAAACTCGCTTATAAATGGCTGCGTCAATAACCATTGGGTAAGTATCATTAGTTATTTCTAACAGCTTCGACGATTGAAGTTAATGGAATTTAGGATTTCAAAATATACAGTAGGTCAAGTAGGTGCGAGTAAATAGAAATTATAGGCATGGTGAAAAAAGTACCGAATTGAAAATTAAACTTTCAACTAGTTACCTCAAATAATTTTCGATGAATTTTAGATGTATAATGTGGATAATTTCAGTTCAATGGGAATTTTCATGAGATTTTTTTCATGTGACAGTACAAAGAATTATGTAAAATTTAATTATATCCAATAAGCCACTCAAAATTTCAAGTACATTAGTATATTATGCAACGAGCGTATAATAATTGCTTTTATTCCCGAGTTTAGGCCACAAGCCGTAGGCGAGTGGCCCAAATCACCGAGTGAATAACAGCCATTATACGCGAGTAGCATACTATACTTTATCCACGACTACTGAATATATTTCTTGAAGATTCTAACATTTGGCGACCGCGACAAGACCCTTCTATGACAAGCGTGGAAACAGTCAAGTTCACACATGAGAAATTTTTGGAGAACTGGGCATATTCTGTAATAAAAAAAGCTTCAATTGATATAATGAAAGTAGATTTGGTCCTCGATTGAAAAGGTATGCCCATATTTGTTAGATGGAGTACTCTAGAATACTGAAGAAATACCATTTTTAAATAATATCATATCAAAGCTAAATCTTTGAAGCATCTGACAGCAGTGAATTATAATCTCATTATTCCCTTGTTATTAATGCAGAGCACAGAGATGTATAATGGACGGCTTTTACAATAGTCGTGGATAAAATTAATCCTTTGTTAAATATCGAAAATGTGATTTCTATACCTACTCTTAAATTCATACGTCGCGTCATGATGACTTACGAGCAAGCCAGTTGACATCGTTTTAAACTGTGATTCAATTTGCAACCAATAAAATGAATGCTGACGCGTACGTCACACTCAACCGCCTACTTCGGTGATTTCATAATTTAAAATAAATGCCTATTCAGTAATCTTTCCTAGAGAAAATCAATTGCATAATTATGATTATACTTTATTGATTCTGTTCACTTAAATTGAATGATTTATGTCCATCCTGAATGAGATTCATTGAAAAGAAGGAGTTAATTTATCAAGATTATAAATTATAGTTTCGAATAATGATTTCAATTTCAATGATAGGACTAAAAAAGATATAAGATTTTCCACAATACATAAATTATTTTAAATGTGTTCTATGTAGTAAAAATATTATTGTACCTTTTCATGATAGAATAACCAATTATATTTGTTGCCATGAATTATAGTATATTATGCAAATAGCGTATAATGATTACTATTATTTCCGTGAGTTTAGGCTACGAGCCGCATGCTATTGGCCTCAATCACTGAGTGAATAATAGTCATTATACGCGAGTAAAAAACTATACTTTATCTCTAGAATTTTTTTTTAGGTTTTCACTGCCAGTCTCTAAAACAGAAATTTTTAAAAAACTTTTAATTAAAATGAAATGCTCCTACGTCTAATATCAATTAGACTGCAAACGAAAAACACAATTCCAAAGCTTTTACAAGTTTGTCTGAAGAAGGAGTCTGATATAGACACTGAAAAGTAACATTAGTCTTTGCATTCATTTACTTTTTTACTTTTAGCGTTAGGCAACAATTTTTTCAAAACCAATTTGCTCCTGAAAAATGAGTGCAAGGATTTACGCAGGAGCATTTCATCTTAATTAAATTTTTTTTCAATTATTTCTGTTTCAAAGACTGGGAGTGAAAACCTTAAAAATTTTCTAGAAATGCAGAATCCTCCCAGATTATATTTCAATCGATATACCTTATCTATCACTATTGAATATTTTTCTTGAAGTTTTTAACATTTAGCGGCCATACTGTGTCTCTTCTATTACTAGTGTGGAAATTCAAGTTGACATATATATGAGTAACATGCAATTGTATACCTACTTTGTGATAAAAATTGATTATATTCGAAGTAAATTTGGCCCTCGATTGAAAAGAAATTCTCACCCATGTTAGAAAGGAAACTCTAAAACACTGTGGTAATATCAGTTTTAACAATATAAGATAGCTGAATCCAAAAAACACATGACAGCACTCATTATTCGCCAGTATTAATGGGTATCATTATATGGTCGAGCAGACAGATATAATACAGGGTTATCCATTTTGCGGTTTCAAAAGTAAACGTGAATAAAAAACACTAAAAAATATTTTTATCATGATATTTCTTTTTATTATAAAGTTTGAACGTTGACATTTGTGTGAAACACTACATCATTTAAATGACAACCACCCGAATTGTTGCAAGCATCGATTCTTTTGAGGTAATTTTCGACCACATATTGGGCGGTATCTCACCCATAACTTGACGAATATTGGTTTTTAACTACTCAAGATTTAAAGGTTTATCTGCATAAACACGGTCTTTCGCGTAGCCCCACAAAAAAAGTCAAGCAGTGTCAAATCGCATGATCTTGGTGGCCAGTTGATATCGCGTCCACCGCCGGTTGTTCAAGCACCCATTCGACGTATCCACGATGTTGATGTGAATGGTCGGCTGGCTTCAGTTGTTGTGAGCTGGATTTTATATGGATGTAGGTGTAGATCTTAATGCAAAATACGCCATAATGTGCCGTAAGACATTCCTAATTCCTGAGAATGACGAGGGATCGACAGATTCGGGTCTTCGGCAACACTTTCACTCACAGTAGCGATATTTTCAGTGGTACGAGCAGAACGATGATGCACAGGGCTTACAATATCTGTAACCAATCCCGTCTCTCCAATTTTCTTCACAATTTTACCAATTGCTTGCGTAGTTGGACGATTATGTAAACCAAAATCTGCTCTTAAAGCACGATATGTGGCTGTGGCAGAATCGCCATTTTGTATTAGGTTTTTACAATTTTCATGCGTTGTGCGATAGTCAAGCGATCCATTTTCATAAATGTCAGACTTTCAACTGAACAAAAAAAATTTTTTTAAAACTTCGTTTGACAGATATCGAATTCCAGCCCTATACTTTTGAAACCGCGAAATGGATAACCCGTTATAATGATTAGACTACAAATATTCGTGGATAAATAATAATCCTAAGTTTTTTTATAGGAAACCTCTTTCCCACAAAATGGATGTAATGCAAAAGATCCCATGTACTCTTCGATGCAGCAATCCTCGAACCAATTCTTCCTTTTTCTTCGTTTGATGCAGCTGTTTCCACACACTCATCCGGCAACGTTGCACAGCGTATTATACATTTGTAAAAACGATTTTTTTTGTGCAGTTGATAAACTGCTCTACGCCAAAAGATGCAGGATTTTATATAACAACAGGAAAAATCAGTTGAGAGCTAATAAATTTACGGTTGTAAATCGTAGTGCCGATTGTAACACTCTCAAAAGGTCTTTTTCAAAATGTCGAAACGAAGATGAAAAGGATTCAAGTAAAGATGCCAAGAGGTTATTAGTGAGTAAGGAAGAAATTCAGGTGGAAGATGGGACAGATTCGCGTGAAATAGTACAGGAAAATACGATGGATATTTGTGACAAACTCCCAGGTAAAAATGAGGAAATTATGTGAAAACATTTTTCTTTGAATTATTTGAAACTCCCGAATAACACATAGTTAGCAACAAAATATACGATGAAACTACGTAAAAAATTTGGGATTAATATCATTGTATAAATTTGTTCATTCTTCTTTATATAATGCTGATATATTATGATAAAATATACAGGGAGAGTCGGGAGGAATGGGCCAAACTCCAGGAGCGTATTGTACACGAGAAAATAATTCAAAAAAACTAATATGATCTTATACGATTCTCATTTGTGTTTGAGACACAGTGTGTTAAAGTTAGAATGTTTTTCGACTTTTCCCAATACTCCACAATATATTAAAAAGAACTTTGGCATAAATATTTTCATTGATAGTTTACATCATGTGACATGCCAATTTCATTAGCAAATCTACAAGATGATATTTTCCCCTTTTCATCCAGAACTTTTTTTGGTGAACCACTGTTAATTTGAAAAAAGTAAGAAGAATCATTGTTGATATAGGTACTAAACTTCATGGTCTCTTGTAATTTTGATGTATCTGCTAACGATATCGAGAGAAAATATTTGAACGATTCTCTTTGAAATCCTCAGAAAAATTCAAATTGTCATGAAAAATTCGGCTGTAAGCTGTTGTGAATGAATTCATTATTATAGTTTTTATGATTATTTTCCCGGTATGCAGCAATGATTCATCACGATTAGATAAACTCTAGTAATAATTACAAAAAATGTATTCGAACTTCAACACCTTTTTTCTCTAAAACAAATGAGAAAAAAGTTTTTTTTTAATCATTTTAAGTTTTTAATAAGCGCAACTTCGATTATATATATATTCTTTCGAATTGAGAGCAAACAAAATACAATACATGAAACAAAAAAGTCCCTAGCTGAGGTTGGTGCAAAACGGGGTACCATACTATTCTGTCGTATGATACCAGAGCACAGGGAAAAACCTCAGTAGAAAAACCCTGCCTCGCCGTTTTTACAAAATTGAAACTTAAAACTATTCGAATAAATACCTTCAATATTTAGATACAAAATACGTAATTCTTGCTCTTGGGCCAGGAGGGTGTTTTAAACTTCGATTATTAGGAAAACAAAATCATGCATGGAAACATTTTCTGGTCAAATTTGAAGGTGACATGGAGCTGAATTAAATGAGGTATTAATTGTCTCATGCTCAGTTGCAGGAACGTCCATTAAAATTTAAAGGTCCATTAAACCTTAATCCTCCATTAGTTCCTTGTAATAATGGAGGATTTAATGGACCTTTAATTTTAATGGACGTTCCTGCAACTGACACTTAATCACATAAATAATTTCTTAGAATAGAGATAAAAAAATCACAAATGTCCATACTTCACAAACTGTTGGACTGTTTACATAAAGATCAAATTCAATTTCAACCCCAAAGCTTGCTTTCCCGAAAATATAATATATCCTGCTGCGTTGATTCGAAAATAATACATTCATTCAAAAGATCCAATTTTTTATTCGGATAGTACTTGAACTATAATTCGCATCCACGCTTATTTATATTGGGTAAACGATAATTCGAATTTTAATGTTATGAGAGCTCTTGATACCATTCTACTCATTCGTGAATTTAACCTTCCTGCTCAAATATTACTTAAACCTAGTTTGAAAATCTATCATTGGCAGGAAGCAATAGTGAAACTGTGACGTAATGAATTTCAGTTCGAATGATTAGGTGAATTTAAATCAAATATAATAATATTAGGTTAAAAAAATGTCAATAAAAATTCATTGTTATCATCAACACGCAAACTCGCAAACGTCAACTCACCTCTGAAACAGCCACATTTTCAATAAACCTCACAAAGTACAACAAACATGTCCGTAATGAAAAAACGCAAAAAAAATTGTTCCGTTTACCCCCAATATATCGCGTATATGCACCGCGAAATATTCACGTACACAAATACGTTTGTTGAACCATAATTAGCAATTATTTTTCTTGATTCGAACGTCAAGAAAAGCGAATCATGTCGTCTAAATATAAAAACAAAAGGAGGCATTCCCTCGTCTGCTGCCAACTTCTTTAGAATTCCCACATAGCTTTTGAGCTGTCAACAAATGAACTTTGTTTGCTCCTCATCGATAGGACAATCGATTTTTGTACGACGTATAGTCAGCGAATGACAGGTGACGTCTTAGAATAATTTGGTTTCAAGTGGGAGGTTGTAAAGGGTTTTCCAATAAGAGGTGTTATTTTGAATAGCCCGCCATTTCGGTAGATGTCACTTTGAAGCTGTCATTTTTTGACATTTGACAAGTAGGGGAAAGTGAGGTAAAACGATCCCTAAGGGTCAAATGATCCCCCCCCGCCGTAAATCAGAAACAGCTTGTACCATCTATCCAAATACACATGAAACATGTTCCTCTGCGCCCCTGCGAGTTACCTGTAAAATGTCAATGCGGTGCGAGTGCTTGGCGCGATTTTATTAAAAACATAATCAAAAAGTGTGGCTCTGATCTAAGGTAAGCATGTTTTGGACTTTCATTTTTTTACATGTAAGTGTTTACTGAAATGTGTTTTATTTGCGGTTATTAATAGCAGTTAGCTAATATTCAAGCCATGTGCGATCATCGCACGCGGTATGTGAAGGTTTTGTTTTGATCGATATTTTGTAATTTCGTATTTGGGTTGAAATGATCCCTTCTGTGTGTCTAAAATGATTCCTGGAATCATTTTACCCAATAATAGTTTTTGTTTACAATCAGGCCGAGAATTTATAAACGTAAAACTTATCGCCAAAAGATGCCTGAAGAACATATATGCAAAAGGCATTAGAGATGGTATGGCTTACAAAACCGCGAGAAGAGAATTGAGGTCCCTGTAATGATATTAGAAAGAAGAGCCGAAGGTAAAATAAAATAGCTGTAGGCTCAGCTAAAAAGTTAGGTAGCAAACAAACAGTGCTCAACCTGGAATAAGAACTGGAACTTATGACATGGAGTCCAGAATAATATACGAGCTGACCACTCAGGAATTCTTAACCTCAGCTCACCAAAAATGGCAGAAAGAAATAATTTACCGCATCAATTTTCCGAAGCTAAAGGAAAAGCTGGACTTGAATGGCTTCGTGGATTTAGAAGTATTATAGATATACAGACATTACAATGCGTGCGCGAGGTTTTTAATAAGAATGTGGTGGATGAATTTCTCTCGACTTTGAGAACGCCCAAGAAAAATATTATTTTTCAACCCATCGAATATTTTTGTTTTGTGTTGCTTGACTTGCTTACATACTTAATTGTTATGAACAATACATATTATCGTTCAAATAAACAGCAGAGTTTATAATTCATTTTTATTTGATATTTATTAACTCACAGTACAAATGATCCCTGGGATCATTTTGCCCCTACCCCAGGGATCATTTTTTCCACAGGGGTGTATAAAATTGATCCTTTACTAAACTTTTACAAAAAATTTTTGTACAAAAAAACTACATAGATGATATGAAAAATAGTAGGCAGATACAAAGTTTAAGTAAATTCCCTACCTTCAATAATTGAAATCTTGCGGTTTTGCCTTCAACTTTAGCCACAATTGAAATTTTCCCTTAAGGGGATCATTATACTCACCTTCCCCTAACGTGCGTTCAAAAAAATTCGTGGTCAAGTACTCTGTGGATTCCATTTTCCCCTCATAGACTCTTAGGAAAAATAGAATCCACAGCTTACTTGACCACGAATTTTTTTGAACGCACGATATGCACTACGCCATTAGTAAAAATGGAACGATACACGCTTCAAGAACGCATTGAAATTATTTAAATTCATTATGAAATTGGTGAAAATTTGGCAGAGACGGTTCGTAAAACACGGACATTTTTGAGTCGTCGTGAAGCATCTTGTCGGACCGCAATAAAGAAATTGCTGGAAAAATTCGAGCTGTTGGGACAAGTTAGTGAGAATAAAACTCGTGAACGTCGCTCAAGAACAGTCGAGAATATCGCTGCTAAAAGTGTTGAAGAAAGAAGAATGAGGCTGGAACAACAGTTACGGTGAATGGATTGCACTATCGAGAGAAGATTAATGATTTTTTATGGCCGAAATTGGAAAGTATTGATCTGGACCACGTTAACTTTCAACAAGACGGCGCTACGTGCCACACAAACAACGAAACCATTGATCTTTTGTGGGTAAAGTTTTCGGACCGTGTTATCTCTCGAAGGGGTGATCACAATTGGCTACCGAGATCTTATGATTTAATACCTTGCGACTTCTTCCTTTGGGGCCACGTGAAAGAGAAGGTCTACGCCAATAGCCCAGCGTCGATTCAAGATCCAAAGATGGAATTCTTGGGGATATCGAGGACAAAGGACAGCCACTTTGCAATTTGGTTATGGAAAATTTCATTAAAAGGGTATGATATGGTTGGTGGTCATTTGCCTGATGTTTTTTTCCACTATTAACGGAATAGCTTCTTCTTTATAATGCAATTAACATGCGATAATTTATATTGAAAAATGGCATTTTTATTTGAATATCAATATAACACATCTTATAGGAAAACCCTTTATTTTGTAAATAAGTAGGGACCATAATTTTGGAGAGAGAAATTATAAAAGAATGAAACCCAGTGAAAAAGGCAGAAGATACAACGAAAATGAACGGAAAAATAATAATAAAAAACTTTTGAGAAAAGTCCTGAACTGGTGCTTTAGTTTAGAGGGCTCGTTCATTGGTGGAGCAATAATGCCATTACTTAAAAAATTTTATAGGACGTATATGAAAGCAAAATCTCAGAACGATCGGAATTACATATATTCTGAAAATTATTCGAAGAATTAAATATGTGTAAAATCAATACTTAATTAAAATTCGATTGTTCAAATAATGCGATCCTTTTGAAATTTTGCATGAACATTCAGTATATCAATCTTTATTTGCAAAATAAATTTCACTAGAATGGAAAATCTTGGGTTATGATATGAAGGTGAACACATTCATGGATAAATTCATCAATGAAATAAAGATTCTTCATTTGATAATCTAATTGAATTTTCAATGTTTTTGTCAACACTATGACTACAAAATTTTTCATGAAAAAACGAAATAGCACTCGTTTAAGTAGAACGAGCGTTAATAATTATTTAATCAACTAGGTTATTAAAGACAGCGACTAATGGTTAAGATATTTTAAAGCGTTAGCGGAGCGAACGCTTTAATAGTTCGAGACCAATAGTCGCTCGATTAATAACCGAGTTGATTACAAGATTTTTCCGACGATCTCAATATGAATTGTGTATGAATTCTTGATTGAAATACATTTTCATTTTGCACAAGACATACATTTGTCATAATGAAATTTCTATGTATCTATGTTCCAGTAGAGTTTTGACATTTCTCGTAGTGCTTCTGAATAATTTGTGAACGGTTGCCATGAGGATTGCACATTAAAATAGCCAAAAAATTGAGCAGTAAAATGGGTCATTAATGATCAATTTCATACACATTAAAATCACCTTTTATTTCGAGGTCGGCGGAAAAGAAATTTAATGACAAAGTTGTAGTATAGTCCTTTCACGAAAGGTTGAGCCGTCGGTTGGCCATTGAAATTTGGCATATTGCGCTGTGTATATTGAAATTTGAGGTTATGTAGTTTATTTTCTTGTAAGATTGATACGCAATGTTGTCAATATTGCATAGAGTTGTCTGATAACTCGGAAGCTCGTCGGACGAGGCCGGGTACATTCGGCAACCATGACTTTATTTTACATTATGACAGCAAATACAGCCAACTTCAGATAAATAAAGAAACGCCTACTATGTGCTCAACCTTTCGTGAACGGGCTATGAGTAAAAAGACCTACAACTTTCGTATTTACAGTTTTTTTTACACAAAAGTTCAAATATCATGTGAAAAATTCAAAACACAACCAAAAGCTGTCGCGTTATCGATTTTTATCTTTCACGAAGAATTTGTCTTCGAAATTCGATGAAGACTTGGTATACCTATCCTGAACTATAATTTTTCTAATCCAAAATATTCATTTTTTCACTATATTATATTAGTATTGAAATCGAAAAGACACCCTAATTTACAATCGAAAATTTTCACATCAAAATATCAGCGTTTTTCAACGTATCTGTAGGATTTTTGTTGATTTGTAAATGTTCTCAGAAAATACAGAGTATTTTGCTGCAGCTGGGTGTAACATTTTGAAAGTTGGCTATAGAAAACAGAGTTTGAAATGAACATTCCATGCTAAAAATGTCAGGGTTCAGGAAATATGTGAAAGTTAAATAATTCGAGCATAAAATTTTATATTTTAAACTATTTTCGTAAGGTTGAAAGGTAATTTTCAATTTGTAATTCATAACTTTATTTTGAGCACTAATAGCAAAGAATAAAATGAAATCAGTTGGACATTTATTACTAACATGAGAGAAAAGATTGAATGAATATAAACATTATTGAGTAATAAAGATTCGAATAAAATTTCTATAATCCATTGAAGGTAGGTACTAAAAATGTTATGATATAATACACTTCATCACAAAAACAGTTAAAGATACACAAAATTAAAACTGTGTACTAAAAGGATCAACGCTCATAAGATTCGCCGTCAGTATTTTATGAAAATAGAAATATTACTATTACTGATGAAAAATTAAAAATATATTACACCAAATACAAAAACTTTTCGATTATTATCTTTCTTACTTCGTCTCTTTCATTTTACTGTTCATTCAGCTGCGTAAATTAGAAGAAATCATCAAAGAACAATTCATTCCAAACAATTTGAAATGAGATTTTTCAAATATGCCCTTTTTGAAACTGTCATAGCTCTCAACATCATCCACATCTCTCACAGCGTTACTATCCATAAAATAGTGTATAACAGATATACCCTTGAGGAACTCCTCATAGCTACCAACTTTTGGTAATTCATCATCAAAATAATTTTTGTTTCTCCTAAAATCTTCTTTCATACCGCTGGTATTTCTGGTAATCGTCAGCTCCCTAAACTTCAGCTTAGTAAAAAGCTCTGGATCATCTGAAAAAGCGACACAAACTTTGATCAGGTTGGTCTTTTCTTCTTGCCCCTTCAAACTTTCGGCATTTCCGTATGTTGTCAATTTTTTCAAAGGAAATTGTAGCTGTTTCAAAATTCCTTCACATCTCATAGCTATTCCGTTGGTTTTTGCAAGAACTCTTTGGTTGTTTATCGAGGTGGATTCTTTTTGATTTAGTATTTTTGTTTCATTTCTATCATTTTTTCCTCCATATTCTCTTCCTTCTTCTGTATTGATTCCATTATCCTCTAACGAAGTTATTTTGTCTTTTATTATGGAAATTTGTTTCTTGATTTCATTTAGAGCTTTTCTCCAATTCATAGTGTAATCTGGCGTATTTTGCTGGTTATTGAATGGAAAAGTTACATTTCGGGTGTCTTTATATCTAGACCTGCAGTCGCAAAAAGAGGTGGTCTGCACTGATTCGCTACTACTTTCTTCACTTGAGAAACTCTCTTCGTCTAGTGGTGAAAAAATATTCTGCAAAAAATAATTCAACTTTATTCGGAGAAGATTACATAAGTGGTAAAGTTACATAAGTTTTTGAAAACTTTTTTCGTGAATTATAATAATAAAAACATGAGAAACAAATCTACAAATTCAATCAAAGAACTATACTTTCTCATGGAAGATGCGTCGTAATTGAAACTAGGTACCCACACAGGTTTTATTTTCTTATTATATGTAATTTCAAATGTTATTTCGGCTTTGACTTTATTACTTGTGCTTTTATTTTTTTTAATATAATAGTTTTTTGTATTCTTCTCGTTTTGATCATTTTTTCTACTATATTATTAATGAACGTCATTCTAAATTGAAATCCAAATATAAATTAATATTATTTAACTTACTTGATCTTCGTGGGTTACATTACTTTCGTGCTTCATTCTGTTATACATTTTTTTACTGTTTCTACATAATACGTGTTAAACTTCTTTTAGATTTTCAACGAAAGAATCTGATATAATACCTTAGAAACTAAAAACTGAACGAAGAACTACAAAATTCGACTATTTATTACAAATTCAGCCGTTCATCTTTCATGTGAAGTGGAAACAATAAGATGTTTGCTGATAACAAATGAGGAAAAGATAAATTTACTTTCTCTTTAATTTAACTGAATAACAGTAACTATTTAGTTCTCTGCATTTACTCCATTTTATTTCAATTTTCATTTTTTTATAAGTCTCAAGAAGCATATTTTTTGATCAAGATAAATCCCTTTTATTTATTCATAATTTGGAAAACTTCCTTCATTTACTCGTCCCCCTTTTCAGTTGTTCAATATAAAAGTATTTTTCTCCAACCATCAAAAAATGTTGACTTTTTTGTACTATTTTCAGGTGCAAAAGTCATAAATTCCCTTACCGTACAAAAATTTGCTAGTTGCTTAGCCTATTTTAACTCGCAATTTTGCATTCGCTCGGCTGCGCCTCGCAACTGCAAATATTGCTCGTAAAAAAATATGCACTTTTAATCCTTATAATAATACTAATACTATTTCTTCGAAATCAAAATGAAAAATGTGGATCAAATATCACCAAATAAAACAAGTTATATATTTCTTCGATTTAATATCTTTTCACATCTACAATCATACTATGTACATACAAATTTTTAACAATATGTTACCTACAGAGAATAATTATTTACAGAACATGCACTTCCTAGATATTTAATTTGATATTACAGTTAATGCAAAATTATTTGTATGACATTTATTTAAATTACATGCATATTCATTGCTATTTCATATTTCAATGCAAATAAATAATTTAGTATTGCTACCAATTCTACGAAATTCAAATAGGTCTGTATAAAATGCTAATGCGTTTATTTATTTTTCTTTCTATTTTCTGTATTTAATTCAATTTTTTATTCTCGGAGTATATACTATGTACAGAAGGAAACTTTAGAGTGTTTATCATGTTACAACAGTAACTGCATTATTATTCTCACGATCTGAATGACATATGAATACAAGAACAAATGTATAAAATCTTTAATTTTTTATAGTTGCATTTCAAATTGTTTGATTGGTTTCTGATGTCATCCTATTATTCTGAAGTAAAACGTTTTCGAAGTCCTCATATGTACCTAATTCTTCAAGAGCATTGTCCACATCGCTTTCTTCTGGTAACAAAACTCCTACCAGTTCAAAAACTGTTCTCTTTTCCTCGAAATAAACACATGTTGATTGCAAATTCTTGCAAATAGCGTCGGTGATTGTTCCACTTGAATCAACAATGATTTCATCGGGGCAAGCTGGTAAGCTGAACATTTCTGATGAATATTTTTGAGTATTTCCCCCGGTTGAGAGGAAATTTGTGGTTTGTTCAGCTTTGGGACTTTGTGTTGGTACGGCAGAAACTTCAGGTTGACCAACATCATCATCTACCTCTTCTTCTTCCATGTTTTGTGATTGAAGATCATTCTCTAGACATGAAGTCCAGTCATCTTTGGAGTGTTCCGGACTTAGATATGTTTGTCCTATGATTTCTTCTAAAGACTTTTTGACATCATTGGAATCTCTGTCACAAACAGACTTTGCTACTCCGTATGGTGAATTTGACACATTGCAGTCTTCTATCACAGTTAACTCTGCTTCTATATTCTGATCCTGCATAAAGGATTCTTCTTCTACGACAGTACCTTTAGGCTGACCAACATTATCATCTAACTCTTGTTCTTCGATATTTTGTGATTGAAGATCTGTCTTATCTAGACATGAAGGCCAGTCATCTTTGGAGTATTCTGGGCTTGGATATGTTTGTCCTATGATTTCTTCTAAAGACTTTTTGGAATCTCTGTCACAAACAGACTCTGCTACTCCATTCGATGAAATGGAAGAATTGGAGTCTTCACAATTTGCTACTCCGTATGGTGAATTTGACACATTGGATTCTTCTATCGCAGTTAACTCTGCTTCTATGTTCTGATCCTGCATGAAGGCTTCTTCTTCTACGACAGTACCTTCAGGCTGACCAACATTATCATCTAACTCTTGTTCTTCGATATTTTGTGATTGAAGATCTGTCTTATCTAGACATGAAGGCCAGTCATCTTTGGAGTATTCTGGGCTTGGATATGTTTGTCCTATGATTTCTTCTGAAGACTTTTTGGAATCTCTATCACAAACAGACTCTGCTACTCCATTTGATGAAATGGAAGAATTAAAGTCGTCATAATTTGCTACTCCGTATGGTAAATGCGGGGTATTGGAGTCTTCTATCGCAGTTAACTCTACTTCTATGTTCTGATCCTTCCCTTCAGGCTGACCAACATTATCATCTAACACTTCTTCTTCGATGTTTTGTGATTGAAGATCCTTCTTCTCTAGACATGAAGGCCAGTCATCTTTGGAGTGTTCTGGGCTTGGATATGTTTGTCCTAAGATTTCTTCTAAAGACTTTCTGACATAATTGTAATCTCTGTCACAAACAGACTTTGCTACTCCATTCGATGAATTGGAGTCTTCACAATTTGCTACTCCGTATGATGAATTTGACACATTGGAATCTTCTATCGCAGGTAACTCTGCTTCTATGTTCTGATCCTGGATGAAGGATTCTTCTTCTACGACAGCACCTTCAGGTTCACCAACATTATCATCTAACACTTCTTCGATGTTTTGTGATTGAATATCCGTTTTCTCTAGACACAAAGGCAAGTCAACTTTGGAGTGGTCTGGGCTTGGGTATGTTTGTCCGAAGATATCTTCTGAAACTTTTTTATATCATGGGAATCTCTGAGGGAAATATGGTCACAAACATACTTTGCTACTCCATTCGAGGAAATGGATGAACATTCTTCACAAGTTGCTACTCTGTAAGATGACTTTGATCTATTGGAGTCTTTTATCACAGCTAACCCTGCTTCTATATTTTGATTTTGTATGGAGGATTCTTCTTCTAGGGTAGTAGCTTCAGGTTGACCAACATTATCATCTAACTCCTCTTCTTCGATGTTTTGTGATTGAATATCCTTTTCCTCTATACATGAAGGCCAGTTATCTTTGATGTGATCTGGGCTGGGATATGGGTGTCCGAACATATCTTCTAAAGACTTTTTGACATCATGGAAATCTCTGCTGAGAGAAATATGGTCACAAACACACTTTGCCAGTTCATTTAATGAAATGGATGAATTGGTGTCTTCACAGTTTGGTACTCCGTATGATGAATTTGTCGAATTAGAGTCTTCTACCACAGATAACTCTGCTTCTATGTTCGGATCTTGTATGTAGGATTCTTCTTCTACGTTTTCTTGATCCAAAAAACTTCCACATTCGTCACACACGTTTCTTCCGTGGTGTAGATCGTCCATCATCACTTCTTGTAAATTTGGCAGAGATAAAAAGCCACGTATCGATGGAATAGAAGCGTATAAATCATAATCAAAGTAGATAGTGTTGCTCAAGAACTCTCTGGTTTGTCGATGAAGCATTCCAGTTGAACTTGGTGTTAATTCCATTTTTTTATCTGTGTGCTGCGAATGGTTTTCCCATAATTCAATTTCATTGGAAAACCATGAGTTATGATCACTTAAGTGATTCGTATCTTCTTCTTCGTTACTTAAAGTGTCTTTTGATGATTTTTCTTGTCTTTTCTCAAGCGGGAATCGTAGATTATAATCGGAGTCTGTATGAGAAAGTTCTTCAGATGCTTGTAGAAAATTCTGTTTGTTGTTTGTTGATATTGTCGTTTCTTCATTAGCATGGTTTTCCTCTTTTTTCTGTGGACTTTTTATTAACTCTGGTGAATTGAAGGGTCTTCCTTCAGTAGTGTTTGGAATCATATTCAATAATTTTTGTTCTGTTTCAGAGAACACCCTGTGAAAATTTGCACTCCTTCTTCTCAGTATCAGTTCATCAGCAGGAGTATTCTTGGATGATAAACTTGAGGACTTATTGGACTTCATATTTAAACCGTCTGTATCTAAGTGTCTTTCAGGTGATTTACTTCGTTGGTTATTTTTTAAATTGGCATAAAATGTCGAAGGCCTCGTTCTTGATTCCCTAGAAAGTTCAATAATTTTTAGAACATCTATTTTAACCAGTTTTTCTTTCTGGTCCGCAACGAAATTTGTTGTAGATATTTGTGAATCTTCTAGATCATTTTGCGATGATTTGAAGGTACTAGTGTTCATATCAAATCCATCCAAGAACTGTTTTAATTGAATTCTCAGCTGATTAATAGTTTTTTCGAGCAAACGGTTATTCGATAACATGCAATCTTGTTTTTCAGTGTCCTCCATATTTGATTCGCCATTTTGTTTTTTCGATGTTTGGGACTTTTCAACCTTTCCAATAGTGCTCGTTTCAGCTTCGGTTTCTTTATAATTTTTTTTATCAGGGCTTCGTTTTACTCGATCTTTTTTCGGGGTAAACAAATGTGCGTAAGTTCCGTTAAAATCATTCAAATATGATTCCATCCGAGCCATATAATCTGTTTGATCGTAATTCGACGACTTTGCTGTGTTTTCTGGAGTTAAATTAGTTCTGTTTTCTTGGGTGTCATCAGATGTTATGTTTCCTTTATGAATTTCATTTTCTAGCAATGGTGTTTCGGATATTTTTTCATTGTTTGCTAGAGTGAATGAGTCTTCAATTGTTTCTGTTGGAGGAGGCATTGAAATTTTGGGGTCAACATTTGTTTCTAGCGAATTTTTATTATTTTTACTTCTGAGTATATTTGGACTCTTAGATTTTTTCGCCTTATTGGAAGTCCCATTGGTTTTAACATCGAAAACTCTGATAAAACGTTTGGTATACATCTCAATCCTCTTCTTTATGCTAATTGGTTCGTTACTGTCAATTTGGTGTTCCATCTCCTGAAAAAAATCCCTAGTAAATTCTTCAAATATAACCAATCTTGGTTTATTATTTCCTCAAATAGTAAAACTATGAAATAAAACATAAATATCTACCTGTTATCATCAAAAACTCGATGTTACTTTCATAAAATATAGTTTATTATTGAAAAACAAATCATATGTTGGTAGTTCGCAAGTTCTCTTGCATTTTTCCATTCACTGTCCTTTTTAGAACTATCTGCTTCTTACATTTGGATATTCAGGTTAAAACCCAACAGTCATTGCTTCAATTACAACTTTAAGTCGAATTATTATAAATTATATTCGAGATTTTAATGCTTTCAATTTCGGTAACAATGTAGGTACTAATAAGTGATTCACCTTTTATCTTATCTTCGTTGATTTGAATGATTTGATGTGTTCCTTTATCTGTTCAGTTTTATAATATTTTCTAATGGTGCAATTAGTCGAAGAAAACACTTTAAATTTCTTTCCAAATCATTACTTGTACTTATAACAGAAAACAAAATATTATTTTTCTCGAATCGTTAACGTTGAGTTTATTTCTTGTTTCATGTTATATGATACCTATTTTTCATATTATTCGAAACTATTTTTCGAAGAATCTATCCAAAAATTTCGATTCGATGGAAATATCCGAAAAAGCTTATTGAGATCTATCATATCCATGTAAAATACATACAGGTTGCCAAATCAGGTACCATAAATTCGGGCAATCTTCGATTACTTCCAAAATCGCCTAGATACAGATACAGATTATTAGGCATCAGCTCAGTCCTTTCATTAAATGAAATTCAAGAAAGGCCCTGAGCAGGAGCTTTTAAGTGCCCGTTTTTTGGTGGAACAAAAGAACTATTACCTCAAAATTTTATATGGGTCTTGAGATTGATACCGAATATACGGGGTCTTTATAAATGATTGTAACATCGCAGGTTGCTTTGAAAATTTTTTATCTTATGCTTTCCTATGCAGAGTCTGAAAAATTTATTATTCCAGTCACATTATTTAATTTCTTTCGGAATGACCAGCATAATCTCACAGTATCGTTTGTTTAAACTTTGAATTAAAATTACATCAAAATATTAGGTAATATTTATAATAGTCCAATGCCAACTGCGCTGTTATAATCATTTATAGAGACCCTGTATAAATGCAGAATCTCAGCACAATCGGAATAATACTCTGGATATTATTCAAAAAATGAAATATGTAAAAAAAATAATTATGGTTCTGATATGCGATCCTCTTGAAAACTTGCATGAACATTCAGTATATCAGTCTTGATTCACAAAATAAATTTCACTCGAATCGGATATCCTGTTATGAAAATATAGAGAGATTCTTCCTTTCAAAATTCCGATTGAATTTTTTATAGCTCTGTTAAAACTATGGCCACAAAATTTTGCATGGGAATTCGGTATATTAGTCTTCATTCACAAAAAAAAATTCACTCGAATCGCATATTCTGTTATGGAAATATAAAGACTCTTCTTTTCGATATTTCAATTGAATTTTCTATGGTTTTGTTCACACTATGGCCACAACATTTTTTATGAACATTCAGTATATCAATCTTCATTCACAATATAAATTTTACTCGAATCGGATATCTTTTTATGGAAATATTAAGTTTCTTCTTTTCAATATTCCTATTGAATTTTCCATGGTTCTGTATATACACTATGCCCACGAAATTTCGCATGAGGCTTATTATGAACATCTTGCATTTGGCTGCAACATTGTTTTCATTTTGTTGGAGATATTGAGGAACAATAATTTTTAATGGATATATTTTATGGAACACCCTGTACGATTTGGCTGGTTAGCGAACTTAGCCGAGGCATTTGGGAACCGAACTCACCTTGAAAATTTCAAGTCTCTAGGACAATGACCATGGATTTTTCATCAGGGAGTAGAACCATATTGTTTGAGACAATTTTCGGCTCAAAATTCGAAAATTACAGACATTTCGGCAAAACGATTTAGCGTACCTACTCGTTTAAGTAGAACTAGCGCTCAAAAATAAATATATCGGGCATGAACCACATTGCGTTTCTTTTCATAATGGGGATATTTTCCAACAAAATTGGTGAGTTTTAATCCGAAAAGCAGTGAAATGACTCTCCATTTAATCTACTGGGTAAAAAGAAAGGCCCAATCAAATAATCACCAATTATTTCAATCCATACATTTACAGAAAATTGGTCCTGTTAGGTAATGAGTTACCCTTATCTTGAGTGGATTATCCCAAAAAAATGAAAATTAAGGGTATGAGCTGCCTCAATCTGTGTCTATAATATCTATAATAGACGATTTTGAAAGTAATCAAAAAATTTCATAATTCGCTTAGATAGAATAGCATTTTATTATTTATCTCGAGAAGTATTGAAGCAGGTAGAAACTCAGGATACTATTCTCACTTCAAATTACCTGGTGATAACGGAAATAATTTTGAATTAAAAAAAATCATTGGTGTAGTTACCATTATTTTCTATTTTCACTGAATTTATTGGTACAAGAATCTGATACGGACGCCTCTGGTAAAAATAAAAAATAATTTTGAATTGAAAAAATGTGTTTTGATGCGTACCTACTGATAAAAAAGCCAAAACGCAAAGAAAAATCGTGTACGGTGTCGATAATATTTTCGAAAACCCACTTTCTCTTCAAATTTCAACAACCTGCATCTCATAAACAATAATGCGTCAGAGACACATAACTAGTCCGTGAGAACTTTATTTAATAGAATAATTTAAGGATTAAGATCCACAACTTATGGTATACCTTGTTCTGAAACACCCTGTACACCGGGTGTCCAGGCGATTGACGTCAATGAATTATTTTTAGATTTCTCAGACCTGTGGCTATCCAAAATACTCCATGTATGTAATGCGATTTTTTGTAGTTCTCGAGTTATGAGATTTTGAGTGTTTTTCAATGTATTTTGCCAGCTAGATTTGAAAAATTCATTTTTTCATATGCAGTTAGAATTTTGCAGTTTTGATTTTTTTTGCATGGTCGTCGTGAATGTTGCTTCAATAAAAAAATATTCAGCTTACTGAAATCACTGCCAGCTACCCGAAAAAGGCTTGAAAGCTAGAACTTCAGTTTTGAGTAGGATGTGGATACTCAAACATTCATTTTCAATTCAGAAATAAAAAACGGTGTTTTCTAGCTTTTGGCTGAGTTTAAAAACTTTGCGGAGCTTTGGAAGGTAGATAGGCTGAAAATCATTGAAACTCGATAAAATTGTTTTTCTTCTTTTTTTCATTTTCATGGTAAATTAAACTTCAAAATGAGATTTTAAATTGATTCCTTTGAATTGCCAGTTTGGCAATTCTGACGAATGTTAACATTCTCCATCAGTGGTGAGAACAAAATTATTTGTACATATTATTGTACATATAAATTATTTATCCAAATAAACTTTATTATTATTATTATTATATTTTCATTCACAGGAATTTCAATTGAAATCAATTTGAAATCGTACTTTCAACTTTAATTCACCATAAAAATGAAAATAGAAGAAAAACAAATTTTATCGACTTTCAATCATTTGATTCGCTTCCCAGGCTGATAACACCAGAAAAAAATCATATCAACGTCCCTTTTTTTTCCTACGACTTTCGTTGCTTACGATTCCGCAAAGTGTTTAAACTTAGCCGAAAGCTAAAAGACACTTTTTTTATTTCTTAATCGAAAATGAATGTTTGAGTGCATCCTACTGAAATCTGAAGTTCTAGCTTTCAACCCTTTTTTGGGTAGCTGGCAATGATTTTAGGAAGCTGAATATTTAAGTATTGAAGCCACATTCAGGACGACCATGTTGAAAAAATAAAAACTGCAAAATACTAACTGCATAGGAAGATATGAATTTTTCAAACCTAGATGGCAAAATACATTGAGAGAACACTGAAAACATCATAACTCGAGAACTACAAAAAATTGCATCACATACATGGTGTATTTTTTTGGATAGCCACAGGTCTGAGGAATCAAAAAATAATTTATTGACGTCAATCGCCTGGACGCCGTGGATGATATCTGAATTCACAATTATATTTTAACGATTTTACTTACCAGATCAGAATATTTCGAATGCTCCATTTTCAAGCAAAGTTTTCACCACTTCACAACTTATTATATTTATTAAACTGTCCACATTTTAGTACGAAACGTAAAAAAACGTATACATTATTAAAACTACACAAAAATAATATAATGAGTACACAAATAAATATTTATTCGAAACGTTTCACTCAACCTTTCGTTATGAATGCTTTTTTCTTGTGTTGTTTGTTGTATTGACTGTACCTACATTTAAATAGCATATGATAATGATGTTTACTCTACCTTATAAACAATTCTTATACTCATTATCGCTAATGCAAAAGAGAATAAATATGAGTAATCTGAACAAAACAAAAAAGCCAATGAAAATTTTTTTTATATATACTTATAGAATTTTTTATTCGGATAAATCACAATATTTTCAAAAAATTTCATTTTAAATTACGTCTTTTTTCAGATCCGAAGTTACATGTTGAGCCAGGTGAAACAATTAAATTTATAACAATAAAAACGAACAACATTAGGGAAAAACTGAATGTTGCTGAATTAGGAAAACTTGATATGAAATTTACTCATGAAATTTCATAAAAGTTGTATGAAGTTTGTTTTAATAGAATCTTTTCTTTGTCGATAGTTTTTATTAAAAAAATTTGCATTTTCTGTTGTTTTTTATCGATCTGAGAGCAATGAATAACTGAAAACTAAATTTAGTTGCAACAAGGAATTTGTTTTTTCAATGAATGAAGTGTGTATATCTCTAATGCAACTTAAAATACTTTTTCTTATGTTACGAATTTCAATCGCTGAAAAAGTTAATGGATGTTAAGATCTGGATACATTTCAATTGATTGTGTCCATCGGTCATTTGTAAGCTTTAAGAAAATATGATATTTTTATGGTCGTATTTTATGGTTATGCCAAGACCAAGAAAGCAGCCATTTCTGAAGAAAACGAAAACGAAGTTTGTGTTCTGGGATCTATGGTCTCCATGCACCAGCGCCATTTGTAATATAAACAAGCCAAAGTCATATTACGGAATTAAATTAATTAATTATATTTAATATTTTAAATAAAGAGAGTCACTTATGATATGGCTGATCATGAAAATTCAATGGATTTCGATGATGGCGATGTCGATGGATTACCCACTGAAGATTTTCAGGATGAAGAAGGTTTCGATAACGATATAGATATTAACCAAGAATTTCCACCTAGAAACCGAGGTCGAGGAGGTTTCAGGTAAGGTCTATGATATTATAGAATTTGTGAATTGAATACTATCTGGAAATACTGGTTTTTGCTGTACTGAATGGAAAGAAAGATAAATTGTAGTTATATATTCTGTATATTTTGTAGTTTACCCTCATTGTTATTGATCATAAATGCGGTTCAAATATCTCTAATTAACGTATATTTAAAGTATTTTTGGTGCATAGTTAATGTAAATATTATTTTTAGAAGAAACCAACCACCAAGAAATTGGTCAGGCCCAGGACCTAGAGGAGACGGACCGCCAAGATTCAGGGGTCGAGGATTCGGCCCTGGAGGGCCCCCATTCCGTGGGGGAAGAAATCACCCAATGTTCAATAGAGGTCCACCACCTCGAAATCCCCCACCGAACAATTTCGGAGGACCAATGAGCTTCAATGGGCCGAGTTGGGGACCTGGTGGGCCTCCTCCCAACGGTCCTCCTTCAGGAGGTCAAGGTCCCCATTCAGGACCACCTCCTTTGCTTTCGTCAAATGGGCCTCAGTTTACTCTCACCACCTCTTATACCTAATACTACAACAGCACCCCCAGGTACTGTGAATAATACTACAACCTCAGCCACCTCCAGCATTCGGACAGACAAACCCACCCCAATTTCCACCGTCGCAACCTTTATCTGTAAGTATTTCACTTCATTTATGTTGATAATAGATTGGAATTAATTCATTGTTTTTCAAGTTTATGAGACAATTGGTTTCTGCTGACCATTGATAAGCACTCTGGTGGTAGAAATCGAAATAGCGCTAAGATAGTAGTAAACAAAGCGTTGATCGTATTTCAGTGTAATAATTTCGTAATTGTTCATAAACTTTTGTTTAGAAGAAATATTCAAGGGAAAATTGAAATTGTTATCCTCTTGAATATGATTTCGATCAGAAATGACTACAGTTGTGTGTCCCGATGCAATTTATGGGCAAAAAAATTGAATGAATTACACGAAATTAGATGGAATTGCATGGAATTTGACGGCATTATAACGGAATTGTTTGGAATTGAGAAGAATTGAATGCAATTTCAATGGAATTGAACGGTATTCTGTTAGCATTGAATGGAAATGAAAATGCGCAGAATTGTGAGGAATTGAACGGAATTGTAGAAATTTAACGGAATTATGATGAATTTAACGGAATTATGGGGAATTTAATGGAATTATGGGGAATTTTACGGAATTGTGAGGAACTGAATGAATTATGCGGAATTGAAAAGAATTTTTGTGAATTTAGTGGAATTATTTATCAAATTGGAATTTTAGTGTACAAAAAACTGCCAGTGATAGACCCCCGTTCTAATGGCTGCACTTCACTTCATATACGTGTATACATGTACGATATGAATGAACTGAAAGAAATTTTAAATAAAGTTTAAGATTCACAACATCTACAACTATAGTCCGTTCACGAAAGGTTGAGGCATCGGTTGGCCATGGAAATTTGACATATTCCACTGTGTATATTAAAATTTTAGGTTATGTTAATTATTTTCTTTTCAGATTGATACGCAATGTTGTCAATATTGCATAGAGTTCTATGATAACTTGCAAGCTCGTCGGACGAGGCCGGGTACATTCGGCAACGTTGACTTTATTTTACCTTATGACAGCAAATACTGCCAACTTCAGATAAATAACAAACGCCTACTATGTGCTCAAACTTTCGTGAACGGACTATAGACTTACTTATAGTCCGTTCACGAAAGGTTGAGCGCATAGTAGGCGTTTCTTTATTTATCTGAAGTTGGCAGTATTTGCTGTCAAGTCGTAAAATAAAGTCAACGTTGCCGAATGTACCTTGCCGCGTCCGACGAGCTTGCGAGTTATCAGAGAACTCTATGCAATATGGACAACATTGCGTATCAAGCTGACAAGAAAATAAAGAACATAACCTAAAATTTCAATATACACAGTGGAATATGCCCAATTTCCATGGCCAACCGATGGCTCAACCTTTCGTGAACGGAGTATACTTGTAACCTTTATATTAATTAAACACTTGAATATTAGTTATAAAATGATTGAAATAATGATTAAAGCACAAAAAATTCAACAAAGATTCTAACTCCATATTAGTTTCCTGATTATTCGTAAAAATTTCAATGAAACTCCAATGACTATCTGTCCAACAAAGATTGTTTACATTTACTACTATCTTAGCTCAGCTTCGATTCTCGCCACCTTAGCGATGATATCGTCATGGAATATGTCAATATTTTACAATTCCTTTCAATTCGATGAGTTGTAGTTCTAGAATATTTATCAAAAAGAATATCTCCATGGTGGGAGCGATAAAAAGATGTTCTTACTTATTGGATCAATCTTCAAGAGCATTATTATATAACAGCTTTATAGAATCTCAACTGAGATATTTAATTCCCTGTTGGGGAAATGCTCCAAATATATGTTGGAGAAGCTTCAGAGAGTACAAAACAAATCAATAAAATTCATTTACAATTTGAATTTCCTTACACCAACAGCTCAACTATATCTGGATACCTCAATAATCAATATAAATAAATTAAAAAAATTTGAACAAGCTAAATTAATTTACAAAATAAAGAATAACTTATTGAGAACACAGACCAATTTATGTGTAGTTAACGAAAAGCATGACTATAATGTAAGAAGTAAAAATGATTTTAGGAACCAATTTGCAAGAACATGTATCAGGCACAGTTCTTCAATATACCAGGGTATTAATGCGTTCAATTCACTACCGATAGAGATAGTATGTAATAGAAGTATAAAAAAAATGTGCCATCTTAAACTTCAGTAATGTCTTTATGTATTTTGAATGAATATTTTTTATGTAAAATTTATCGAATGTTGTTAAGGGTAATTGTTGTTTAAAAAGTTTATGAGACAATATTTTAAAACAATTCTTTTCGATTTGATGCGTTGTAGTTCTAGCGAGTTAAAAGTTATATGAATATCTTCTTCAGACTGATTCACCCGCACCAGAAATTTGGGTTGAAACCAAAACAGCAGAGGGGAAATCGTATTTTTACAATGCTCGAACAAGGGAGAGACCACGTGGAATAAGCCGGACAGTGGAAATGTCAAAGTGATATCACAAGATCAGGTAGAAGCGATGGCTCAAGCCGTCACAGTTACTGGAATTCCTCAGAATACATCGACCGCAGCTCAAGCGGCCTTAGCTCAAGCTAGTATATCCAACAAACCTGAAGGTGAGACTGCTTAAAGAATATAATATAACCTGTATATTTTCGGCAAATATTTGATTTTGGGCTCCAGCAAATATCGATCAGTTTTTGGGGTCATTTTATTCAATTAGTCCCCCTGAAGAACATAGTTAGTAGTCTTGGTTCAGAAAATATGAAAAAATCCTAAAATTTTCCATTGTCATGTCATTTATCCACTTTAAAAACAAAGAATTACTGCTTCAATTCAGTCTATAAATCACCTTCGAACATTCATATAACGATTCGATTAATTTAATTTCAAGGATATTCAATAATAATGCACAAACATCGAAATTCTATCACATAATCACAAATTCGAGGTAAACCCCGTTCTTCATGGTAGATTTGGCACTGCCGCAGATTCTTTCGCGCTAATATGATACGGTGCCTTCCTGGCATCATTTAACATGTCACTCGCCCAAGGAAAAAGCAGTAGTGTCAAACTTACCATGAGAACAGTGCTCTTTCCCTCGAATTTGTGGATATATAGTCGTTTTCGGAAACTTACTCAGGGTTATTAACTCGATCCATTGGGTCTCGGATGTATTATTTTCGGATCGTCTCTAGCTTTGTTTGGATTTATTGGCTTTTGTAAAACTTTCCTATATCTTCTGGTGTGCCTTCCATGTTTAATGTTATCTTTGAGTAACTGTTAAAGAAGTAAAGAAGGCTGTAGCTTAACTGGCAGAAAGATCTGTATACAAAGTTATGAAGTCTTTTTACAATATTTTCTTAGCTCATAGAACCACACTTTTTACATTGAGCCAAATTCTCTTCTCTTTCCATAATTTTTAAGAATAGAATAAATGTTGATCTGCAGTGCGCATGCGGTGACTCTACAACCCTGCTCTTGTGTAGGGTTACGATAAATCAACCTGGATCAGCCATCCAGTTTATGGTCGCATTCAGCGACGTAACAGTTGGGCAACGTTCTGAAGCGGACGTCATGTTTTGGAGCGTATTTAATTTGTGCTAGGTAGCGGTAGCGCATACGCAGGTATAATGTTGAGCGATGGATTCAAGATACACTTCGTAATTCTTCACAGAAAAAGACAGATCCAGCAAAATTTGGAGTAAACAAAACAAAAGCATCTGTTAAGACTTAAAAACAGGTTTGTTTACATCGTCCAATTGGTTTTTCAGGTGCCGTATTCTCAAGAAGTGATATTCGAAAACGTATACGAACTTCATTGCGCGGTGTGCATTTTTGCAGGTATAACAGGGACTCGCGCAGGGAAGTTCGTATACGTTTTCGAATATCACTTCTCGAGAATACGCACCAGGCAATCAGCTGATCGTTAACCGCCATAACCTATCCCGACTTGCCAGCGAACGCTCAAGACGATCTCGACGATACCGCTACCGATTTTAAGATCACTCGCTGGTGAACTCCCTTTACTACCGAGGGATTCCATACCAATCGAGTATGACCTTGACGCCACTACGAAGTGATCATAGGTGATCGCCAAGAAGCGTGGGAGGTTTGTCTCGACTTCGTGAAAACCATCTCATCTGGTACACAGATGGGTCCCTAAGGAACCAGGAGCAGGCATAGGCATATACGGTCCCAAATACAGAGAATCGGAGCCTTTGGGAATGTCAATAACAACGCTCCAAACTGAAATTCTGGCCATAGAAAGATGCGCCCAAGTCTGTCTGTCCAGACAGTACAAGGGAGCCAGAATTTGCATTGCCTCTGATAGTCAGATGGCACTGAGGCAGCTTATGGCCGTTGATTGTAGATCAAGGACCATTTGGAGCTGTAAACAGTCCCTCAAAACACTGGCGGAGTACAACAAGCTAGTTTTAGCTTGGGTACCTGCCCACCAGAACATTGAAGGAAATGAAAGAGCTGATGCCCTTCCAAAAGAGGAGCAAACACACCCTTCACCGGACCCGTGCCCTCCTGTTGGGTATCACCTACACTGATTAGGGTAGAGGTCGACGTTTGGGAAAAAGGGAGAAACACTCTTACTGGATAAACACTTTCGGTCAAAGACAAGCAAAGAGACTAATCGAACCTTCCAAAGAGAAGGCTCAACAAGCTCTATCGTTGTCAAAAAACGAGTTAAGGCTGCTAATCGGCCTTCTCACTGGGCATTGTCCCGTGAGATATCACCTACACAAAATCGGTAAAGAAAACTTCGACATTTGTAGGTTATGTGAATCGGCCACTGAAACCACCGAGCACATACTATGCCAATGCACTGCGCTGGCGCAAACCAGACTTACTCTACTAGGTGGCGCGTTATTAACGCCAGCCGACATAAGAGCGAAGTCTCCTAAGGAAGTAACCAGCTTTGCTAAGGAGGTTAGATTCCTGGGAAAAAGTAGTTTTAGCATGGTAACGCACAAAAGACCTTATTGGTCGCAGTGCAGAAGGGTAAGTGGCCGATCGACCACTATCTAATCTAATCTAAAACCGCTACTACCTATAGGTAGTGGTAGCGCTTTGCTCTCTCGTCCGCTGAATGCGACCAATAAGCACTGTACTTTCCGAAGACGGGTTGGATGTTATAACAGTAAATACTGCCAACCTCTGATAAATAAACAAAGGCCTACTTGTGCGTAATAATATCCGAATGGAGTATACTTAAGGCCACACTCACCGTCAAGGGCGAACTACGAATACGGCCTCCCGTTGATGTCACTAATGTTATGCAAGTGGCTAAAAGGCATACAATTACATCGGACTGGTTTCACAATTATCACAAAAATAGTATAAAATTTTTTTGCAAAATTCACTTAAATTAATATTTCCTTTGAAATTTCTTTAAGTATTAAGTTTTATAAAGTATTTTATGCACTGTGAATACTTGTTTTTCAATATCATGTATGATATTACACACTAAATTTCAAGTTAAATTTGGAACATTAAGATATAGTAGTGATTTATCAAATTACTGTATGACATCAAAGTCTCATTACGACGAATAATGATGAGAGTAGACAGAGTTCTATCTTATTCTTTCTTTAACTTTCTCATATTTTTGTGGTCACTCTGTCGCGGTATAAAAAAAATCAACTGGGCAGTTTTGCCAACCAAAATGAATCGTTCTCAATCTACGGTTACTCAACCTAGAGCCAAAAGGTGTTATAATACCCAACTCAGTTCAACCTACGGTTGAACACCAATCGTCTGTTGGATAACTCTCGGTTCAACCCGACTTTTATAATACCAGCCCTTAATGAAACCACAATCTAATTGATATCTGTTTTACCCCAAAATTCAAACATTTTCCAAGACAATAAACCTTGTATATTTTCAATGTAATTTTTTTTTAGCCATAGAACCGGAGGACAAACAGCCAGAGCTCAAGTTACCATTACCGGGACCCAATCCTCTGCCGATGACCAATGTTCTTGCAGGGCCTCCACCAGGCCTGCCTCCCTTTGGTGCCCCTCCGGGTCAGTTTGTCCCTCCCTTTGGACTGCCTCCACCCGGTTTACATGGGGCTTGGCCTGGGGGTGCTCCGGCTCCGTGGGCCATGGGAGGTCCCCCACCTCCTTGGGGCTTGCCGCCAGGTTTGTCGCTTATGAGCAAAGTTGATCCGGAATTGATCGCTAAGGCAGCTGAGTGGTCAGAGCACAAGGCCCCAGACGGGAGATTATACTACTACAATTCTAAGAAAGGGGAGTCGGTGTGGGAGAAACCTCAACCTTTGAAGGATCTTGAAAGTGAGTTTTTTTTACTTTGTCCTCTTTTGAGCTCTCGTTCTACTTAAACGAGTGCTATATCGTTTGCCAAATGTCTGTAATTTTTTAATTTTGAGCCGAAAATGGTCTCTAACGATAAGGTTCTACTCCCTGATGACGAATGCGTGGTTAATTTAAATTCTGTCCGTGGGGCCGTCCGTTAATCCGTTAGCATAATAACTTTCGAAGGTATTGTCCTAGAGACTTGAAATTTTTAGGGTTTTAGGGTAGTTCGGTTCCAAAATGGCTTAAGTTCGTTAACCAGCCAATTCGTACAGGTGTTCCATAAAATATGGCCATTCGAAATTTGTGTTCCTTAATATCTCAGAAAAACGAAAAAAAATTTAAAAGAAAAAACTCCATATTTCCATAAGAAGATATCCGATTTGAGTGAAAATTTTTTGGGAATGGAGATCGATATTCTGAATGTTCATGCAAAATTTTGTGGCCATAGTGTCAGAACCATAGAAAATTCCATCGGAATATTGAAAGGAAGAATCTATATTTCCATAATAGGATAACCGATTCGAGTGAAATTTTATTGTGAATGGAAAATGATATACTAATGTTCATGCAAAATTTCAAGAGAATCGCATCACCAGAACCATAGAATTGAATTTTTTTTAATTTATATTTTTCACATATTTCATTTTCTGAATAATTTCCATAATATAATTCCGATTCCGCTGAGATTCTGCATTTAAAAATGAGGTATTGATCTCAAGTCCCATATTAACTCTTTATAGGGCAAAAGAGTGGGGTTTGGAATATCATCCTGAAATTTCGTGGAAATATTGTGAAAGGTCCCTAGTTATGTAAGGGGTATTCAGTTTTTTTCGATATAGCCCCAAACTCAAAATTTTGGGTGGGACATATTTGTCCCAGTGATCGTTACTGGCATAATTTTTCCCTTAAAGTACATAGGGACAATGATGTCCCACCAATTAAATAACCTGAAATATTTTAACAATATCGAATGAAAAAGGAAGGAATGATAATTATAATTAGTAATAAAATAATCAATAAAAATTGCTCATAAAATTTTTATTGGAGAAGAAACAAAAATGAACGATTTCATGAAACAACAGAAATAAAATGTTTTTTCCCTACACCATGGAATTCAGTTCTATTGAATTTCAAATGTTTGAAGAAAAAATGTTCAATGTATCTTATTCGGCAAGCATTGTTCTATGGATATAATGACTTTTGAAAAAATGTTGAGAATAGAAAGTGAGTGGGCGTTTTTGGTCAGATTTTTTGGAGTTTTTCAGAAAATCTTCCTAGCTGAAATATTTTCGCCAAAAAAATTATTGATGATATCAGACGAACAGCAAAAAAATCATGAAGTTTGTATGAAAATTCATTGTAACGATCTCAACGGCTTCATATTCAAAATTATGAAAAGTCACTATCATTTTTTCACTAAAATTAATTCCACATATTGCAATTATTCAGAAAAGACACAGCGCAGAAAGATTCAAGTAAATCGAAAACAAACTTGTCGATACAAGAAAACTGGTTAAAGAGGAGTTTCCCATGGGCATTGGGAGAAATATGTCCCACCTGACCAGTTTTAACGGCACCAATCAAGCGGCACTCGAATCGAATCAAAATTAGTAGTAGGGATCTGCTGTAGCACACGTCATACACATCCGTTAACACGATAGGCACATACATATCTCTCATAGTTTTCGCTAAAAAACTGGTGACCAATGACCTATAAAGGGTTGAATTTTGAGATAATAGTCTTATTGCCCCACTAATGAACGGGCGTGCAAAAGCTCCTGCTCGGGGCTTCTCTTAAATTTTTTAATATTTACATTGTGAACATAACCTTTCTCAATTCATTTGTTCCAGCCGCTAATCTCGCAGCAGCACAAGGGATATCAACTAGACCAGGAGACGCAATGGATACAGGTAAGCCCAAGCTACAGGCTCAGAGTAACGGAGAAGCTGAAAAAGAAGTGGAAAAGGACGATAGCAAACTGAAGAAACTTCAGGAGGAAGCCAAGAAGAAGAAAGAGGAGGAAGAGAAGGCTAAACAGGAAAAGGCTCAAGACAAATCCAGACCAGTATCGAGTACACCAGTACCGGGCACTCCCTGGTGAGTATTCTGCAAAATTCCACCGAAAACGATCTGAACATTTAAAATTTTTTGGTAAAACATAGATAGTATAGAAAGAAAATTTTAAAAAATAACGAAGGGTTTACAATTTTATTTTAATAAACTTGTTTTCCGCCGACCCCGAAATGAAAGGTGATTTCAATAAGTACAAAATTGAACATTAATGACCGATTTTAATGTGCAATCCTCATGGCAACGGTACACAAAGTATTCAGAACATAGAGATAGGATAGTGTAGAGTTGACATCATTGAAATAAACGTGGTATCAGATGCGTCATATTACTACCACCTAACGTCAAATTTGACAATCGTTGAATTTTCTGGAGGAATTGTGATTCTTGCGCCTGTTACTAGTTGAATTGTGATATTTTCTGCTTAATAATATACAATAAAATGGTATCGTGCACTATAAAGCTTTCTTCAAGACAGATAAGAAGAAAATTAAAGGAAAAACATATCACAGGTAGGGATGAGTACTGAACAGATCCGCATTCGAAATTTTTGCTAGTCTGTCTTGGTAATCTGATATCTTTTTATATTTGCATATTATCGCCTGAAGAAAAAAATGTTTATTTGATATTCAATTGACCTTATTTGAACAGAATACCTAAAGACCCATCACGTCGTATTTTTTGAATGAAATTTGTGAACAGAAAAAACTGGCAACTTATTTCAACCCTGAACTTTCCGCCATATTGGTCCCCGACTTAGCCCCGCCCAGTGTTCTATTTTTCCTCAGTCAATTGTATGTCATAGCGTCTCTTCTCTATTAGATCTCGATGATTCAGAAGCACCACGAAAAATGTCAAAACTCTACTGAAACATTTTATTGTTGTTTTATTTGTTTATTTATCTGAAGTTGGCAGTATTCGCTGTCATAACGTAAAATAAAGTCAACGTTGCCGAATGTACCCGGCCTCGTCCGACGAGCTGGCTAGTTATCAGAGAACTCTATGCAATATTGACAACATTGCGTATCAATCTGACAAGAAAATAAACAACGACCTAAAATTTTATTATACACAGTGGAATATGCCAAATTGTCATGGCCAACCGACGGCTCAAACTTTCGTGAGCGGACTATATGTCTTGTGCAAAATGAGAATGTATTACAATGAAGAATTCATACACAATTCATGTTGAGATCGTCGATAAATCTTGTAATCAACTCGGTTCTTAATCAAGCGACTAATGGTCTCGAACTATTAACGCGTTCGCTCCGCTGACGCGTTAAAATATCATGACCATTAGTCGCTATCTTTAATAACCCAGTTGATTAAATAACTATAACAATTTTTTCTCAAAATTTAAATCATTGACCCCTCGCTATACTTTCTATGTTTTCCAAAAAATTTAAATTCAAACAGCTCCTTGTGGGTATTGCAGTTTCTTTATCAGTTAGTACTTTTTCCCATCAGGTGTGTCGTTTGGACTGGCAACGGCAGGGTGTTCTTCTACAATCCTTCGTCGAGGACTTCTGTGTGGGAGAGACCGGAGGAGCTCCTGAAGAGGACCGACGTGGACAAGATGGTTTCCGAACCCCCCGATATATTAACGGGGGCTAACACGGCTAACAATAAGGTAGAGGTGGTGAGGAGTCCCGGCAAGACCAAAAGGGGATCCGACGACAGTGACAGCGATCCGGAAGAGGAGAATCTTCCCAAGAAGAAGAAGTTAGACGAATCTCCGGGTATGTAAAGCTTGTAGAATCTTCTAGGTTGGAGATTTTTTTTGTTGATGAACAAATTTGGCAGAATATAAAAAATTCTACGAAACTTTCGGGGAATCGGAAGTTTCTTGGCTTTCATTCTATTAATTTGACAATATGTACTTATTTAATTACTTATTCTGTTCTGTCACAAAATCCAGATTAATTAGGGTAAAAGCTGTAGTGATTGACACCTGGATACTTTCAGTAGGCGAATTCGGTTCCTTATTTTACTGTAACACCATGGTTATTATTACGGAATTATACACTGCGCAAAAAAATTGAGGCACATTCTGAAAATCTCAATTTTAATGAAAGTTAACTCTACATTGACTTGACTTTATAACTATTTTTTATGTTCTCTTGGGAAGGTTTTGAAAGAAACAAGACACATTAAATGGAAGAAAAATTCAGGATTTCACCGAATCTTATGTGAAGAAGAGAAATAAAGAATTTTCAGAATACTGGAATGCTGATAAGTGATTTAATACTTGGTATTTCCACCCCTTGCGTTAATTACAGCTCGGCAAAGACAGTTCATACTCAAAATGAGTGATCTTAAAATGTTCTGATCTAATCCTTCCCAGATTTCTCTGAGTTGGATTCCTAAGTCATTAAGAGTAGCTGGATGATTTTCTGAACTTCTCAGCCTTCTAGTGAGGTTGTCCCAACCTGCTCAATCGGATTGAGATCTGGACTTCTTGCTGGCCTTTCCATTCGAGAGATTTCTACCTCTTCAAGGTACTCCTGAACGATGCGCGCACGATGGGGCTGCCATTATCGTCCATAAAAATGAAATTTTCACCAATGTATGGGGCAAATGGCACTACATGCTCTTTAAGAATGTTCCTTATATACTTATCAGCATTCATAGCTCCATCATCAACGACCACTAGGTCTTTGCGAGCAGTCAAAGATATTCCACCCCATACCATAATCGATCCTCCCCTGAAACCACTAGTATTCAGGAAATTACACTGAGCATATCTTTCATGTGGACTTCTGTATACAAGGGAACGTCGATCACAATGGTAGAGGCAGAATCTAGACTCATCTGTGAAGAGAACTCATTCCCAATCAGCCTCTTCCCAATAGATATGCTCTCTCGCAAAATCCAAATGCGCCCTTCGAAGAGCTGGGGTAAGAGCTGAGCCTCTTACCGCGACACGAGGCCTTAAATCATATTCTCTGAGGCGATTTCTTATTGTCTGAGTGCTAATTTGCACCCCATAAGTTTGCTCAAGCTGATTTTGAAGGAGGCGAGCGGTTGCAAACCGTTGTCTCAACGAAGAAACTCTCAAGTAACGTTCTTGAATGGCAGTTGTTACCCGTGGTCTACCCTGTCCTGGTCTTCGGACATTCATACCTGTCTCCCTGAATCGCTGCAACATTCTGGACACACTTGTATGGGAAACTCCAAACCTTTCTGCAATTCTTGTGTATGCCCACCCTTCTTCTCGCAAAACTACCGCTTGGCACATTCTTCTTGGGTCAAATTGCGTGTTTCGCGTTGCATAGCGATCGAGTGTAGAAAATTAAACGAAAGAAAAACTATTGATCGAGAACAACTGATTTCAGAATGGAGCCGATACATTCTAAATCGGATGATCTCATCTTTTTTATTCCTGCTGGGAAAAAACATCTGTATTGAAGAAAAACGTTGAAAGTGGATAACATATGCATGCATAATTCTGATAAAAATAATTATCATTGAGAACACCTTCAGTTGTAGAATAAATTTGAGATATCCATAATGTGCGTTAATTTATTTGCACAGTGTATTTACTTGAGTTGACAGAAAATATGTGTATTAACTGTCAACTACACGTTACTATGTATAGTCCGTTCACGAAAGGTTGAGCCGTCGGTTGGCCATGGAAATTGGCATATTTTACTGTGTATATTAAAATTTTAGGTTATGTTGTTCATTCTTGTCAGATTGATACGCAATGTTGTCAAAATTGCATAGAGTTCTCTGATAACTCGCAAGCTCGTCAGACGAGGCAAGGTTCATTCGGCAACGTTGACTTTATTTTACGTTATGACAGCAAATACTGCCAACTTCAGATAAATAAACAAACGCCTACTATGCGCTCAAACTTTCGTGAACGGACTATACCTATTTAGCTGTGGTTACATCGACGAAATTCTACTTTAACTCTCTACATTCTTCAAACGGGAGAGAGATGAATTTTGTTATGCTGGGGTAGATAGGAAATGTCCATTCGTTATACAATAAGAGAATGTATTGCAGATGTACAAGAAGTGAACGGCACTGCCCAACCGCCTGGAAAGAAGATCGACATAGGTAAGGAAGCGGCGATTGAAGCTGAGGTTAGAGCTGCCAAAGAAAGAGCAGTGATTCCTTTAGAAACCAGAATGAAGTTGTTCAAAGAAATGCTCTCAGAAAAGCAGGTTTCTGCTTTCAGCACTTGGGAGAAAGAGTTGCACAAAATTGTATTTGACTCTAGGTATCTTCTGCTCACCTCGAAAGAGAGGAAGCAAGTATTCGAAAAGTATGTCAAAGAGAGAGCGGAAGAGGAGAGACGGGAGAAGAGGAACAAGCTTCGCGAGAAGAAAGATGCTTTCCGAAAACTGCTGCAAGAGAGTCACCTTCATGGAAAGTGAGTACTTGGATTTTTTGTAAATATTTTAATTTCGAGGTCTTGCAGATATCGACCAGATTTTGGTCAACGTCAGTGAAACCAATAAGTAGCGGTCTGTCTTAGTTAAGAAATATTGTTCCAAAAATGTTCCATCTCCACTTCACTATAAAAACACAAAATTACTGCTTCTATTTAGTCTATAAATTATCTTCGAACATTCACATGACGATTCGATTAGTTTCACTCCAGGTGTATTAGTCCATGAGCCAGCGCCTGTTTTTCATAATGATAACTAACAATATGAATATTTGTGAGTAGCTTCAATTTGACGAGACGCCCAACTTTTTCCTTTTCGAAAATTCTCGATAGTGAGGGCTAATACAGTATGAAGGCGTCAAAAGTGTTGATAGGGTGAATGTTCAAATTTTATTACTAACAGCTACTTTATAAATTAGATCTCGAAACAATTTTTTTACAAATTGAAAACAATAATTGTCCTACAAAAATTATGATTCTATCAAAGTGTCCTCCACTCACAACATATAACAACAACTAGGTCTAAATAAAAATTATTACTAACCGGCAGATTTTTTCACCGTTGCTTAGCAAATATTTCCTTTATGAACTGGTCACATTGTCCTACACATTGAGTGGTACGTTTTTCAGTCCTACGCTCGGAAATTGTCAATTGTTAGTAATCATTTTTAATTGTGGGTTTTGTGGTACAATTTATGAGGTAGTAGTGGAAAAACGTATCACTCAATATGTAGGATAATGTGACCAGTTCATAAAGGAAATATTTGCTAAGCAACAGTGAAAAAGCAGCCGTTAGTAATAATTTTTTAGAATTAGTTGTTGTTATATGTTGGGAGTGGGGGTTTTATGGAATCATAATTTTTGTAGGACAATGATTGTTTTCAATTTGTAATAAGATTGTTTCAAGATCTAATTCATAAAGTAGCTGTTAGAAATAAAATTTGAACATTCATCCAATCAACACTTTTGACGCATTAGCCCTCACTATCGAGAATTTGCCTAGAGGAAAAAGTTGGGCGTCTCGTCAAAATGAAGCTATTCACAAATATTCAGATTGTTAGTAATCATCATGAAAAACAGGCGCTGGCCCATGGACTATGTTCAATAATTAATGCAAAAACATCGAAATTCTAGAAGTACCACATATCTACACTCTCCGGCAGAATAATCGATCCACTTGAAAAAACCGATGAATTTCAAGAAAACTTGAGGTAATTCATTTTATATTGGGTGAAACAAAATCTGTTTTTCACCCTAACTTTAGAACCACCCTTGGTGTGCTCCAGTTGTTCCACCGTGTGATTTCTTATTTAATGATCAAGACAAATCTTCTCTTGACAATCTTATTTTTCATTCATAACAATAATTCAATTTTGGTTAAAAATGCAGGGTTTTCAGTAAAACATTTAATTTCGCTAAGCCTACAACAGTACTTCAACAAATTCAACCTAAAATTCTGACCTAATAAAATAACTGAAAACTAAGTCATTAACATGAAGTGTTTTGCGCCCAGACGCGGATAACAGGTGCAATTAGCCTCGGCATGTCCTCATAAAGTTTTTGAATCAATTGGAGCATCACTGAGCTGCTGAAAATTTTCAGGAGTTGGTCGCGAGATCAAATATTCTTCCCAAGAGCATCCAAATATGCCCAATTGGGTTGAAATAAGGTCTTCAAGCAGGCCAGTTGAATTCTTGGATATCAACCTCACATGCGGTTGATGCGGTCGGCCATTATAAAGCATTAGCACGAAATCGTCTCCAATAAACCACCATAAATGGAGCAGTAATTCTGTATTTTTATAGTGGAAAAAGTGACGTGAAGATGGAACATTTTTGGAGCTTTGGGAGCCCTTATTTTCTAAACCAAGGCAGACCGCAACCTGTTGGTTTCACTAATGTCATAATAATAGCTGTGGGACCCCGACATTCAAATATTTACCAGACTTTTAACTTATTCCTTCATGAGTCTTACATATTTTTGTTTTTTAAAGGTCTTCATTTAGTGATTTCGCTCAGAAATACTCTAAAGAAGAGCGTTTCAAGGGCGTTGAGAAGATGAGAGAACGGGAGAGCCTTTTCAACGAGTACCTGATCGAAGTGAGGAAAAGGGAAAAAGAAGAGAAAAACCAGAAAAGAGAACAGGTAGGAATACGATTTGAATCAATTAAAACATTTGCGAATTTTCTGCAAATTATACTTGATAGATAGTTCAATCGACAATGTATAAAAACATGAAAAATCTGGGAGAATACTTACTGGAAGTATTATTCCTTAGTTCTTTTACGAAATATATGCTCCTTTTGTCATTGAAGTTTGCTAAACTTCAGATGGTTTTAAGAAAAATCGTTTTCTATTGGTGTCATTTCAATTCGCGTTTTCTTCATTCACTTCAATAAAATCATAGGCGGTCATGGAAATTGGACACATTATTCGCTTTTTAATCTGTTCAGTATTATTTTGTAAGGTTAGGGTATAGTCCGTTCACGAAAGTTTGAGCGCATAGTAGGCGTTTGTTTATTAATCTAAAATTGGCAGAATTTGCTGTCATAACGTAAAATAAAGTCAACTCTATGCAATATTAACAACATTGCGTATCAATCTGACAAGAAAATAAGCAAAATAACCATAAATTTTAATATACACAGTGGAATATGCCAAATTGTCATGGCCAACCGACGGCTCAACCTTTCGTGAACGGACTATAGTTTTCCATCTAATTGAGCAACGGTTAATATTTACGTAGTAAACTTGGCAACAATCATAGAGAATATTCCAGTAGGTCCAACTTAACTAAACTCCAGTTACGAAATTTAAGCTAACTTAACTCAACTCTAGTTACCAAATCTTAATGAATTCTATCCAGAACATTCTAAGTGATTTTGCGAAAGTGAACGAATATTAAACTGCCAAATAGCAAATTTTATTTCTAACAAAAAATATATCTAAAAATAATTATTCAGTTAACAGAAACATCATAAACTTGATTAATTCTTCGGATATGCTTTCAAGGCACATTAAAAATTTTGTTTCTGGGTCACATTGAAAATGTTCAAATGAACTACTCCAAGAGTGCAGTTGAATCTAAGATCAATAAAAAATATAGAAAGGCCCTCTCAGATGTAATAAACAGAGATAAAAATGAGGAAAAGGTGTTGATATTCCCTGACAGCTATTTATAAACATTAACCTAACGTTATTTTAAATTCTTAAAAAAAATTTATTGTTTTCATTTACATTTATTTTGTTTCAGTATCCCTAAAAAAGTACGACTCTACCTTTTGTTTATATTGAACTGTTAAATTTCAAAACAAAAAAACATTCGCTCTGTATATCTCATCCTCAAATTCATTCCACTGATATCGCGCTTGGGTCCTATCTATGTATGTGTTTTTATTGATCTGAAAAGTGTATTTCATATTATTTTGATGTTGTAGTATGTTGAACCCAAACATGGGACACCTTAAAAATGTTCAAAGGAACAACTCAAAGAGTAATTATTTTTGCATTAGTGTGACAAGAATCAATATTTTTTGTATTGGCATGAGGTACATTAAAAATGTTCACATGAACTACCTCTGGAACAATGGTGTTTTTCGTGAATGCTAATGCGACAGGGAAAGTATTTTTGTTTTTGATTTTAAACAAGAAACCATAGTAGCTATGAAAATGGATTCATTAAATATGATCGAATGAACTACTCAGTATTTATCAACAGAAAGTATGATCTTACACTAATTTTTAATGTGTCTAGATTGCATGTTCTTTTGTTAAACTTTATGAAAAAAAAATATCTCGAAGCTTTTAAATGAGTTATATCGGTTGATGGGAAGTTTATTACACTATATTGAATGTAGCGTTATTTCTATTTTATTGTCTGTTTCAATAATTTTACAGGTTATAATCAAAATGTATACACATTTTCCAAATTACTTAGTTGATCGAAATCGTTTTCTTTTTGAACCTTATTAAATGGTAATTAAATTATTTTGTCAAGACAATATAATGTTCTTTTATATTATTTTCATTATGAATTCTTAGTCAACTGATTATGTATTGTGTCGAATGTTTTCTTGAATTGATCTCTCGTTGTTTATTCATTTTTAAATTATTCAAATCTGAAAAACTTTTCATTATTTAGGTTCTGGAAATTTCTCACTGGGTAACTGGAAAATGTGTAAACACCTTAATCCAGACGAGAATTCTTGATCTATATCACTGAGCAAACATACAAAACGAATTTTAAATTGATAAATAGGAAAATCAATTTTTTTTAAATATTGTTGAAATATGTATTTCCTTTCCATCGATGATGTTTTCTCAGTAGATATCAATTATCTTGGAAATCTGAAAATGTAAAAGTGCTTTAATTGACGGAGGAGAGACATTCTCAAACTCCAACTGCTTGTATGAATGTTTCGTGTATCTTTGCAAAAACCAAAAAGTAAATTTTGAGTCTCTTATTATCTAGCTTCGATACAACTACTACGCCTGGATCAAATCAAGGTTAGAGCGAAGTACGAGGCCTATCCCACATACCATGCAAGTTTGCAGTCATTGTCGTGTGCTTACTCATCATCTAGGCATCAGGCTCTTTGTTTAATATAACGGTACTGAACATACACTCAAACTGTTTGTATTAAGCTTGATTTTCTCAATTCATTAGTCCCAACACCCTGCGTGTTGTTGTTTAGATTGTAAGTCTGATCATCTTTTTGTTTTTTTTTTCTCTTTTTTTTTCTTTTCGAGAAATTTCCTCCTCTTCGTTTACAGGTGAAGGGATACTTGGTCTCCGAATGTATTTTTGAATATGTTAAATTAGTTTTTGCAGGTTAATGTTACAGGAGATGGTTCTTTATTTTCAGTCGGTTTTAGCTGGTACGGTTATAAAGGGATTGCTGCCTATAAGGGGTTTCATTTTGATATTGAAAAAAAGGATATATTTTGAGAAATATCAATGAATGTTTATTGCAATTAACAAGGAGAAGCTAGAGGGTTTTCCAATAAAAGGAGTTATTTTGATATTAAAAAAAAATGCCATTTTTCAATATAAATGATCGGATGTTTATTTCATTATAAAGAAGAAGCTATGCCGTTAATACAAGTGGGAAATAACATCAGGCAAATGAACATCACGACCACGCTTACATGACTATATCCTTTTAATGAAATTACTCATAACCAAATCGCAAAGTGGCTGCCCTATGTCCTCGATAGCCTCACGAATTTCATCATTGAGGTCTTGAATCGACGCTGGGCGATTGGCGTAGGCCTTCTCTCTCACGTGGCTCCTAAGGAAGAAGTCGCAAGGTGATAAATCACAAGATCTCGGTGGCCAATTGTGATCACACCTTCGAGAGATAACACGGTCCGGAAACTTATCCCCCAAAAGATAAATGGTTTCGTTGCTTCTGTAGCACATAGCGCCGTTTTGTTGAAAGTAAACGTTGTCCAGATCAATACTATCCAATTTAGGCCATAAAAAATCATTAATCATCTCTCGATAGCACAATCCATTCACCGTAACTGTTCTTCAACACTTTCTGCTACAGCAGCAATATTCTCGGCTGTTCTGGAGCGACGTGCGCGGTTTTATTTTTCACCGCTTCACATCATTAACTTGTACCAATAGCTCGAATTTTTCTCCAATTTCTCTATTGCGGTCCAACAAGGTGCTTCACAACGACCCAAAATTGTTCGAGTTTCACGAACCGTTTCTACCGAATTTTCACCATTTTTATAGTGAATTTTAACAATTTCAATGCGTTCTTGAAGCGTCTATCCTTCTATTTTTATTAATTGCGTAGTTTCCACTTGTCAAATGTCAAAAAATGACAGCTGCAAACGTGACATCTGCCGAAATAGCAGGCTATTCAAAATAATACCTCTTATTGAAAAACCCTTTATATCAACCAAATGGTCCTCAGAATTACAGTTGTCCTTTTCACAATATTTGAAATGTAAAAAATGTGAAAAATAATAATTTCAATGCTTTGTGGAAGCATCTATCGTTAATTATTTGTAATGGCGTAGTTTTTATTTGTCAAAAGTTCACAGGTGGCCAGATAGCGAGATATTCAAAATGAAATTCCTTATTAGAAACCCTTCAATTTCTTATTTTATCGAAAGGTTCCCATCTTTCTTGAATATTGGTTGAAAAAATTTCAAAATGTGAAATAAAATTGACTTAGCCACCACCTGTTGATATTATGGAAGAAAATTTCTAAAAAACTCTCGAAATGATTATTTTGCAAGAAAATTAAATAAATATATTCTCAATTTTTCGGAATAAGTTCAATTTATTAAAATCATTTTTCTTCAAAATTTTATTATCACCAAGAGATTTGGTAAATAAGTGAATTATGCAATTTCCATTCAAATATCAATTATTAGTTGAAATCATTGAAAAATCTAAGTTTGATTCATTTTATCCGTAATATACATGGGTGGTTGTAAATTTGTATTCATCATTTGAATGTTAAATCTTACTCTTTGACCAAAGTCATCAAAAATTGATATTCTATAAAAATTTACAGGTTACATTGTTTTGTCTTTAATGTATTTCATTATATTTGAGTCCCTCATATACTTCAATTTGTTGTTTTCCTACCTTATCGAAATTAAATCAATTCTATTCTTGAAGCATAAACATTACGATTAATTTTTCTCTGCAGCTAGATGGTCCCAGATGCTCTAGAACTTGTCATCTCATCTTATACGTTTAAAATACCTTTTTTCAGGAATTAATTTTTTCTTTCCAGCTAATTCTCTATCTCTTTCAGGATTATAAATTATTACCTGATATATCTTTCATATTATCTAAATTCTTTTCATTGAAAATTAAAATATATTGAACCGGTTCTATATTGAAAATAACTGTTTTTAATGTCGTATTGAATGAAATTTTACAATTACAGGTCAAAAAGGACTTCTTTACATTGCTCAGAGAACACTCTGACATTGATCGTCATTCTTATTGGGGCGATGTAAAGAGAAAACTAGACAGTGATGCCCGTTACAAAGCGGTAGAATCAAGCGGTCAAAGAGAAGACTGGTTCAGAGAATACTGCAAAATGCTCAAAGAAGAAAAGAAAAAAGCCAAAGAAAAGGACAGGGAACACAAACGCGAGAAAGAAAAGCACAAGAAGAAGGATAAAGATAAGGAACGCGAAAAAGACCGTCATAAGGACAAGGAAGAAAAGGGTAAAGACAAAGAAAAGCATAAAAAAGACAAGGAAATAGTTGACGACGATTCGAAAGTTGAAGAACGTGAATCGGTCGAAAAGGATGACGCTGAAAAAGAGAAGGATAAAGACAAGCAAGCTAGAGTTGAGGCTAGTTTGAGGGAAAGGGAAAAGGAAGTTCAACGTACCCTTGCTAATCATATGAGAGACAGGGACAAGGAACGAGAGCATCACAAGAGAGAAGAAGCCATTCAGGTAATTTTGAATTTACTGCAATCATTAGAACACAAAAACGATAACTTAAATTACAGTGGGAACTTCCCTATAACGAACATCTGTATAACGAATTTTATACAAGACCTTGCACCTTGAATACAAATTACATGTTAAAAACACCCTCTACAACGAAGTAAATTCTCTCTGTAACGAAATATTCAAAGGAAATCACGGGTATTGGTAAGAAGGTATAAGGGTGGGTTTTTTCCGGACGTACGGAATAAATTCCGACCTTAAACTAAATCATTACGGCGGGCAGAAAGATCCTTCTCAAACAGTTTTAAATACACCCCTCGCTGTTTGATTTCAATCTAACCGTCACGCTAGTGTGAAAGTTGTGCGAAAAAGTCCAAAAGCAAGTGCTTAAGTTTGAATGATAAACTTACATTTATCAGTGAAGTCGACCGCGACTGAATTTAAGTGCTTAAGATTGAATTGCCGACTATAGAAACAAATTTTCTGTACAACGAAATTTCTTTACAACGAATTTTTTATGCCGATCCTTCATATCAACACTTGAACTTCTTTCATTTCAACAACAAACAGATGCGAAAACATTTCAATTCGTAATGACAGAAGTTGTTCATCGATGAACGGTCACAGAGCGCATGCTTGCTATAGAATTTCGATATCGAATTAGGCGGATGACGAAATGGCAACGCTGTGCTGTAAGCTTTCAACCAATCAAAAGGCGACGTTATAACTTGACGTCTTTATTAACTGTAGATAGTGGTAGTTTTGTCATTTTCAAAATTAATACTAATTCTCCAATAATTTTAAGCGGCACTACTCACTACTGTAGAGTTGGTTCTGTCAATTTAATTAAATACTTTTATCCGCGACTATTTTATAATCTACCCATTATTTGTCTGTTTGCTCGGACATAATAATACCCTAGTGAATAATGATGGATCTAGCTATAATATTACATTGTCTTAGCTTTTCAATAGAGGGCCAAATCTACTTCGAATACAATAAACTTCTATCGCAAAATATATATCACTCATATGTCAACTTGACCTTTTTCACACTTGTAATAGATGGGATATATTACGGCCCCCAAATTATATGAAAAATATTCAGCCGTCGTGGGTAAATTATAGTATCGTGAAGAGGTACTTCAGGCCATTAAAACGTGTCGTCTCGCTTTCCGGTCCATTGAAGGGGTTCCGGAAAATTGTTTTGAATCTTTGAGAAAATGCGAAGTTTTTTCATGAGAACATAATTTTTTTAATTGTAATACTCAGACGAAAATTACGAATTATTTGCCCAAAAAATCGTGAATAGCTATGTTTTGTATACGTACCTACATAAAATGCTTTTAAGCTATTAGAAATGCACTTACACACTTTTTTGAGTATGCATTTGAATTCACAATAAAAATGCAATGAGGGCTGCCGTTTTTTTCCTCGCTAGTTGGCGCCTCTGTTGCGTGAGGTCCTGTCAAAGTTCCTTGTACTGTCATTGATTTATTATTAAAACAAATTCATATTTATAAGTGCTCGGTGTTATAAGTCGTGTGAAAAAAGTGTACCTTCTATTCCTTGAATACTGTACAATATCGAGCATGCCGCAGGGTTGTGCAGTTCCGTATTGTTCAGAAAAAAAGGGAACGATAGGACTGTCCTAAAGCAGCTGTTTACCCCTTCAAAACATTCTTATTTTCGTGAAAAACATTTCAACCCTGGTTATAATACGTGACCTAACGATCCTAATACAGAAAACCGTGAGTACCTAATAATCTATTACATTATGTTGCTTCAGACACTTTACTTTACAATTGAATAAATCTAGTTATACATAGTAGTATTACTTGTAATCTACTGTTGAAAATTTTTTAGCTATTCCTAAATTAAAACTGAAATCAATACCTAGCCAATTTTCTGGGTACCAGGAAGGTGAGGACAGATATGAATAAAATACTAGTAGAGAGAGTTCTTGAACGCAGAAAGAAATTTGAAAATGCAAGAATCGTTCAACTGTATAGAGGAAAATCAATATGTAGTCAAGAGAGCTCAACTGATACTGCTTTTTGTCGGAACTTGAGAGTAATAGAAACATACCTACTTCGAATTGAAAATCTAATTGGTACAATTTACTCTGGATTTTACAACTACAAACATTTCATGTTTGTTATCAATCAACTCACTTACTTGAGGAAAACATTTACTGTAAAAATATATATCAAGAACTTGTGTAAATAAATAATTACCCTACTTTAAATGAATGATTAGTGATTAGTTAGTATACATTGATCTCTGAGGTTTTCCTTTTCGCACATACTCTTTTTTCTATATATTCACTTATATTATAAATGAAAGGATTGTGTGAGGTTTTATTGTTCTACTCCAAGTTTAACACTTTTCAGCTATCACAGGTATCATGTAAGTAGGATAAAAAGCAATTTCTCTTGAAATGATAATCTACTTCTGTAATAAACTTATTTCAAATCATGATAATGCGTTTCCACTGGAATTATCATTCCTATCATAGTATTTGGATCTGTAAAAAGAAAAACCATAACTCTAAACTCAATAAATAAGCATACTTTCCGCAAGAAATGCGTATTGAAACTCTGAACAAACTTACCTTTGAATTAGCTCTCCTTTTAGCCTGCTTAATTGGGAACTATCTTCTGTAATACCGCTTTCAAAGCAGTGATATTCATTGATCCGTGATTCATATTTGCTGTTGTTAATCTGAATATGTACGTGAAACTCCTCACATCCTCGTAAAGATTGAAAATAAACAGAATACAGATTCACAATTACGTTTGAATATTTGACAATTCAAATTCTCGTGGACCTCACGCAACACTAGCGCCTCTAGCGAAAATTCATACGCGGTAGCCTCATTGCTTGTTTCGATACTTGACACTATATAAAAAAATGTATAACGAAATTTTTTTGCGGATTTAGCGATTTCGTTATACGGAAGTTCCACTGTATTATACATTGAATTGAAGCCATTTTTTGTGCCATACTACTATGTTTTGTTTTTCACAGCATTTTAATGCTTTGTTGGCCGATTTGGTGAGGGATCCTGAACTTAGTTGGAGAGAGGTCAAACGGATCCTTAGAAAAGATCATAGATGGGATTTGGCAGATTCCCTCGCAAGGGAAGAAAAGGAGAAACTATTCAACGAACACATTGATCAGTTGTTGAAGAAGAAACGAGAGAAATTCAGGGAACTTCTCGATGAAACACCTGACGTTTCTTTGACCAGTACCTGGAAGGAGATCAAGAAGAAGATTAGAGATGATCCGAGATACTCTAAATTCGCTTCAAGTGAAAGGGTAAGCTTAACATATAAATCATATTTCAGGAATTAATTCGAGTACTTCACAAATGCATAATTGTTTTTCCGCCGACCTCGAAATACAAGGTGATTTTAATGTGTACAAAATTGAGCATTAATGACCCATTTTAATGCTAATTTTTTTAGCCATTTTAATGTGCAATCCTCATGACAACCGTTCACAAAGTATTCAGAAGCACTGGAACATAGATACATAGAAACTTCACTATGACAAATGTATGTCTTGTGCAAAATGAAAATGTATTTCAATCAAGAATTCATACACAATTCATATTGAGATCGTCGTAAAAATCTTGTAATCAACTCGGTTATTAATCAAGCGACTAATGGTCTCAAACTATTAACGCGTTCGCTCTTGACCATTAGTCGCTGTCTCTAATAACCTAGTTGATTAAATAACTATTATTGCTTAATTTATGGACTCGCTTATTATAAATTCAAACTTTATTTATTGTTTCAGTGCGAGAGGGAATACAAGGACTACCTGAAAGATAAACTGGTCACGGCCAAAGCGCATTTCAAAGAACTCTTACAGGTGAGTTTATGGAACAAAATGTTTTGGTTCGATAATATTTAGATTCTTCTTGACCAAATTAATTGTTTCTCAAACATAGAGAAAGATATAGAGAGAGAGAATTTCGGATATTGATTGAAATATATATAGTCCGTTTAAGAATTATTGACATCGAAGCATGCCATGAACGTCCAGTCGGGGCTTTATTTCTAGTTACTAAAAAGTCACTAAAAATTTCTGTGGGTTCATCAGAGTCAGAGAAGCGAAATAAATAAATATAACCTAGAAATATATTTAATACAATATTTTTATTTTCCAAAGCAAGTTTTTGAGCTTGAGAATGTTACTGATTCTTAAATACCATTAGGATTGTGTAAATCTCTATACCTACCAGAAGTATATAATTTCTGACACTGTATTGACAAATTTTCGTATTTACCATCAATTGCAGCTAAAGAGCGAGGAAACCAGAATAGGTATAGCCCCTAAGCTTATGAATATCATGAAAAATAAACAGTCATTTATTATTTCAGTCCAGTTCAATCAATGGGATTCAGGTTCTATTAATATATCGCTGCCTCAATAAATAAAACTATAAACTATCGAAGTACTCTAATGAGATGTCATTCATAATTCACCCATGAAGATTGAGACTCTATTGAAGATAATTTTTTCTCTGACAAACTTTCATAATTATAACTAAAAGTGATTGTGTTCAATTCAACTGAGGTAGCCAAACTGGTGAAACGAAACAGTAAGAACTTGTTGATATTCTGAAATGTGTGGCCAAATTCGTTAATTGGTTATACATAATAAGACAAAAACACTAATAAAAGAATCTATTCAGTGGGTATGTTAATTGTATAACTTTAATAAACTTATCACCGATGCTGTCTGTTTCAGTAAGAGGAATATTTCATTGGATAGCTACAAAAAAACAGAGCTTGTTTGGCAAAGGTGTTAAAATTAAATGAAGTGAAAAAATGTGGACCACAAGATGTTATAATTTTTGTATGAAATTCATACTTGTTTCAGAATATAATATTGCACAGATTTAATAATGATTTCATTCATGTATATGCTTAGAATATTATGAATAGAGAAATGGTGAATATTTTGGCTTTTAATGGAAACGATTGTCAATTTAGCTTTATTTAGGTCTTGTCAGTATTATTTTAGATAAAAGTTGATTGAGTTCCTTTGAGTGTTTGGAATTCAGAGAAAGCAAAAGTTAAAGTTTTACCATAAAATCTTTATTTCAATCCTTACCATATTGGTAAGAAACACACTTATTCAACATTTGTTAAAACTGACAATTTACAGTGAAAAACTAAAATAAGCTTCTGTACAAAATTGAGAAAATTAATTCAGAACATTATTCCAAAATTTTATTGTTAATTGGAGACAGAAATATTATATGCAATCATAGATTCATTGAAAATAATTATTAAAAGTACAGTGGAATACTTACAGTGGGTTGCCAAATTATTAGGGACACTACTATTTTTCTGTAATTTTCAGGTTTATATTAATTTTATGGGCAAATTATTGATGTTTGGTATTGTAACTTCTTCTTTATTCATTGGAGGTTTTTACTAAGACAGAAAAACACATATTTCATAGTCACACGTAATTATTTTTCCATAAAATATGATGAACTGAAAAAATCTAATATTTGGTAATGCCGCCTTTGGCTGCAATTAAGGCTTCCAGACGTCGGGGCATGCTCTCAATGCAAAGTTTTGCATTGTGTTGTATATTGGGGCTCTAATGCCACACCCTAATAGGCGTTTCAATCAGTTGTCGCTTGGTGGTGATAACTTCTTTGGTAACCTACGTTTCGTGAGTTCCCAAAGGTTTTCAATGGGCCAGGGCAAACCCTTCACAATCTTGGCGGCCAGAAATGCTGTTACAATCCTGGCTTTATGGCACGGTACCAAGTCGTGCATAAACACGTATTCCTTATCATCAGGAAACCATTCCTCCACCTGTGGTGAGAGCCGACTTTCAAGCACTCGCCTGTTCTGGTCCTGCCTCATGGTCCTTTCGAAGATGTACAGACGTCCCATACCCTTGGCTGAGATCACAGAACACACGGTGATGCTAACAGGGTGTTTAACCCTCTCTACAAGACAGTTCGGGTGAAACTGCTCCCCGGGGAGTCGGCGGACGAAAAAGCTCTTATCAACCGAAATTGATTGTCGACTGCAATGGGCCAGACAACACCGAAATCTGACAGTTGCGGACAGTTGGAGTCGAGTAATTATTATTTCAATTGATTTGTGGTATTCCTCAATCGTGTTTTAGTAGTATGAATGATATTTAACAGGTATGCTTCTCTGATGAGTCGACTTTTCAAATTTTGGTTGATAAGAGCTCATTCGTCCGCCGACGCCCAGGGGAGCAGTTTCACCCGGACTGCCTTGTAGAGGGAGTTAAACACCCTGTTAGCATCACGGTGTGGTCTGTAATCTCAGCCAAGGGTATGGGACGTCTCTACATCTTCCAAGGGACCATGAGGCAGGACCAGAACAGGCGAGTGCTTGAAAGTCGGCTCTTACCACAGGTGGAAGAATGGTTTCCTGATGATAAGGAATACGTGTTTATGCACGACTTGGTACCGTGCCATAAAGCCAGGATTGTAACAGCATTTCTGGCCACCAAGATTGCGAAGGTTTTGCCCCGGTCCATTGAAAACCTTTGGGAACTCACGAAACGTGAGGTTACCAAAGAAGTTATCACCACCAAGCGACAACTGATTGAAACGCCTATTAGGGTGTGGCATTAGAGCCCCAATATACAACACAATGCAAAAATTTGCATTGAGAGCATGTCCCGACGTCTGGAAGCCTTAATTTCAGCCAAAGGCGGCATTACCAAATATCAAATTTTTTTAGTTCATCATATTTTATGGAAAAATAATTACGTGTGACTATGAAATATGTGTTTTTCTATCTTAGTAAAAACCTCCAATAAATAAAGAAGAAGTTACAATACCTAACATCAATTATTTGCTCATAAAATTAATATAAACCTGAAAATTACAGAAAACTAGTAGTGTCCCTAATAATTTGGCAACCCACTGTATAATAGACTTATACATTTTACTATTTATTTACATATTAGAATTATCTTCTAAATGCAGTGCTCCAAAGCGAACATAACATGTAAAATAACTGTTAGAGTAAACATTGAAATTGTATTAACAATTAAACTTTCTATAAAATCCAACAAAGGATTTAAGTATTCCTAAGTTGATCAATTATAGGAAACTTATGTTCTTGTAACCATTGCCGAATTACTTTTTTACGAGAAGCAGTCGTAGGTATTTTATCAACTCTGATTGAATGATATGGTACATTATTCACACTTTGTATCAAATAACTACAGAGAAGGTATTAATTGTTCAGTAATCCATTAATGAAATAGTTCCCCATTCATTGTCTTATGGTAATCCGTATCATTGATACCACTGTCAAGAATTAGATCACATCCAGGTAAAAATCCATCAAATTGTGTACCTCCTGCCTTCACCTATCAATATACTAGGCAAACCTTTAGGATTACTTTCTAATGTCCACTGGCGGATTTGACTGCCACTTTCAAATATCCATGTTTCATCTAGATAAACAAATTTTTCATTTTCTCTCAAGTATTCAAGATGTTTACCACAAAACCGTATATTCACGATATCTTTATGTTTATCAATAAGAATTTTCCTTCGATCAACTTTCTCATACTTGTAACCCATTTTTTTGATTAATCTATAAAATGTTGACTTCAAATGATCGAAATCCAGGTGCTTTATTTTAGCCAGTTCAAAAATGATATCCAAAGTGATATACTCGTTGTTTTTGATTTTAGAAAAAATAATGTCGTTTAATGTCTCTTTGAAGGTATAATCTTGTGGAATAGGTTTCCTTCCAGTGCTAACTCTGGCTCTACCAACTTGCCTTCTACTTTTTTCTCCGAAATTCTAGGACAGTTCTAGGAGAAATCTGAAATTTTAAAACTCATTACTTAATCAGAAAACACATTGTACATGGTCGTTTACCTGAAATACCAGCACAATGCGTTTAATACTAGCAGAAATATCTGCTGAATCCCTAAAGAACTCATAGTAACAAGTAACACCGATACACTGCCTGGCGTTCTCTTGCAGTAAGGTGAGAGGTATCTGGTTGTATTCCGGCCATTTTCAATTCAGTAATCAAATCAAAGTAGATTAAAGAGATATTTAAATCCACTTGCTGATTAAATCAAGAATATTCACCAATAAATTCGAAATATCTTCAATAGGTTAACTCAAACTTCAAAAAGTCATAAGTCAGTGATATTTTCAACACCAACCTAAAATCGGCAAATCGAAATTTACTGAACGGGACCGATACCAACATATTTTCGATTTCCCACAGCCACCCGAGATGTCAATCATTCTTAAACGGACTATATGTTTATTACTCAGTGATACAAAACATTCATACATAATCCGCAACACACAATACGGCGCAACGAATAGTAGGCAAACCGCCTAGCTAAGGAGGCTCGCGTTCACGAGTCGAGATTCGTTAGAATGTAACATTTCAAATTTCTTCAAATGAACGGTGCTGGAACCACTCAAAATTCAAGCTGTGGATCACGTGTCGGAGGCCCGGCTCCCCGACATTATTCTCGCTTCTAGGCGAATGAGCTTAGCCGAAACTGAACGTCCGATCGGCCCGAATCAACCCCAGCGATCGTGGATGGAGATCAGCTGATATTTTTATTCCCTCCCTTAGTATTACTCATTTGGTGATTTAGGCCACTCGCTTCATCTTGTGAATAAGTCGAGAAAATATTCAGTAGTTGTGGATAAAGTATTCTACTCGCGGAAGTATTTATAAGCCTTGTGAATAATAGCAATCATAAGCTCCTTGCAAAATATACTACATTGCGCAAAAAAATTAACGCACCTTATGGAAATCTCAAATTTATTCTACAATTGAAGGTTTTCTCAATGATAATTATTTTTGTCAGAATTATGCATGCATATGTTATCCACTTTCAACGTTTTTCTTCGATACAGATTTTTTCCCAGCAGGAATAAAAAAAGATGAGATTATCAGATTTTGAATGTATTGGCTCCATTATGAAATCAGTTGTTCTCGATCAATTCTAGTGATCAATAGTTTCTCTTCCGTTTGATTTTCTTTACTCGATGGCTATGCAACGTTAAACACTCAATTTGACCCAAGAGGAATGTGCGCAAGCGGTAGTTTTGCGAGAAGAAAAGTGGACATACACAAGAATTGCAAAAAGGTTTGGAGTTTCCCATACAACTGTGTCCAGAATGTTGCAGTGATTCAGGGAGACCGGTATGAATATCCGAAGACCAGGACAGGGTAGACCACAGGTAACAACTGCCATTCACTCAGACAATAATAAATCGCCTCAGAGAATATGATTTAAGGCCTCGTGTCGCGGCAAGAGGCCCAGCTCCTACCCCAGCACATCGAAGGGCGCGTATGGATTTTGCGAGAGAGCATATCCATTGGGAAGAGGCTGATTGGGAAAGAGTTCTCTTCACAGCTGAGTCTAGATTCTTCCTCTACCATTGTGATCGACGTTCCCTTGTATACAGACGTCCACATGAAAGATATGCTCAGTGCAATTTCCTGAATACTACTGGTTTTGGGGGAGGATCGATTATATGGGGTGGAATATCTTTGACTACTCGCACAGACCTAGTGGTCGTTGATAATGGAGCTATGAATACTGATAGCTATATTAGGAACATTCTTGAAGAGCATGTAGTGCCATTTGCCCCATACCTTGGTGAAATTTCATTTTTATGGACGATAATGGCAGACCCCATGGTGCGCGCATCGTTCAGGAGTACCTTGAAGAGGTTGAAGTCTCTCAAATGGAATGGCCAGCAAGAAGTCTAGATCTCAATCTGATTGAGCAGGTTTGGAACAACGTCAATAGAAGTTCAGAAAATCATCCAGCCACTCTTAATGACTTAGGAATCCAACTCAGTGAAATCTGGGAAGGATTAGATCAGAATATTTTGAGATCACTCATTTTGAGTATGAACCGTCGTTGCCGAGCTGTAATTAACGCAAGGGGTGGAAATACCGAGTATTAAATCCCTTATCAGCATTCCAGTATTTTGAAAATTGTTTATTTCTCTTCTTTCACATAAGATTCGGTGAAATCTTGGATTTTTCTTCCATTTAATGTGTCTTGTTTCGTTCAAAACCTTCCCGAGAGAACATAAAAAATAAGCTATATTGTCAATGTAGAGTTAACTTTCATTAAAATTGAGATTTTCAATATGTGCGTTAATTTTTTCGCGCAGTGTATTTTTTGATATACAAAAGTTATTGTAATGAAATGTATAATGATGTTTTCTTTAGGAAACCAAACTGATAACCCACAAATCGTTACAAACGTTGAGGGAAAATCAAGGACATATGCAAGAAATCGAGGATATCCTCATGAACGATAAGAGGTATCTCGTACTCGACCACATTCCCGAAGAAAGGACCCAGTTAATATTGAACTATTTAGAGGAATTGGATAGAAGGGGGCCCCCTCCACCTCCGACTGCTAGCGAACCCAATAGACGTAGTTTGAAGTAATTGTACAAATATTTCACAAGGCAAGAATATTTTTATTGACAAAGATTATTTAAGAATAGTCTTAAATTCAGGGCATTTTTTAATCAGTTGATGGATTTTGTTCACAGCGTTGGGAGTTTTAGATTGAAAAGTCGTGTTCGAATAATAAGTTTGTATATTTTGTTTGTACATTTTGCATATATTTTGTTCTGTTGATGCAGTAATTCGTAGTTTGGTCTCTCCAAGAGATCTTTTCCTTCAATTTCAGTAGTAAATCTTCACATATAATCGGTATTTTTGCTGTAAATTTAATTGAATTGTGTTCTACCGAGTCTTGCTACTAACTTTAACTTTTTATAAGAAAAATAATTGTTCTTTCAAAAAGTTTTGAAAGAGTGTTTTATGAACAAGAGAAGCAAATCGATGAATTATTGTATTGTGTTGAATACAAATTTAATCATTTCTAAAATAAAATAAACTGAAATAAAAAGACAAAATAGTATGACTAATAGATAATTTATACATATTAAATGATTATGTAACAATAAAAAGAGAACATAAAAACATATGTTAAACTTTAATAAACACTTTTTGCACAGTGGATGTTTCAAGGATCTCAAAAGGGATAGTATTTATGTCCCCTTGCCCTGAAAAAAATAAAGTCGTTAAAATAATAATAAATGAAGCGTAGAAACATTGCTGATTTTTTGCGCGCTTTTACATATAAGAGAAATAAAAATTCAAGCCTTTGCAAGATTTTCAAGTTATTTCCTCTAGAGTAATGAGTCGAGAACATCATAATTTTCATGAATGAATAACTTTAAAATGTGATTAAAGGCTAGAATGTAAATTATAATCTACAAATAAACATAGGTTTAACGCGTAGCATCGCCATGAATTCATAAATAATGTAAGCAGAGAATTGTATCAATCAATTAATTTCAACTAATATTAAACTCATACTTCAGAGAAAATCTCATCCTCATTTAAAGCCAAATAATGCAAGGAAGTGGTATCAAACACAGCATCTATGGATGGTCGTTTTGTCCTTCTTAGGGTTCATCAGCATGGAATAGCTCTGTATGGTACTAGGTATTCTTGGACCTTAAAACGAAATGGCACCTTCTTTCAGGTATTATATACCGAAGACGTCATCTCTGGAGATACATACAAACAACCTTCCATAGCATGAACCTCGAACGAAGTAGCGAGATGTTAACCCTTTGTCGTATTGACCGAAGCGTATAGTCCGTTCACGAAAGTTTGAGCGCATAGTAGGCGTTTGTTTATTTATCTGAAGTTGGCAGTATTTGCTGTCATAACGTAAAATAAAGTCAACGTTGCCGAATGTACCCGGCCTCGTCGATGAGCTTGCGAGATATCAGAGAACTCTATGCAATATTGCGTATCAATCTGACAAGAAAATAAATAAGATAACCTAAAATTTCAGTATACACAGTGGAATATGCCAAATTTCCATGGCCAACCGACGGCTCAATCTTTAGTGAACGGACTATACTTGCAGTTCACAAATTCTACATCTCCAGTCGAGAGTGAACTGATGTTATCCCGAGCGTTCCACGTCTTTGACTGAAGTTGTAAAATTTTGAAAGTACGCTTCGGTCAATACGACAAAATGTAAACATCTTGTCTACTTTGTTTGAGGTTCATGCTATGGAAGAAGGTTTGTACGCATGGATCTCCGGAGATGGCGTCTTTGTTATATTATAATACCTGAAAGAAGGTGCCATTTCGTTTTAAGGTCCAAGAATACCTTGTATCATTCAGAGCAATTCTATGCTGATGAGTCCTAAGAAGGAGAAAATGGCAATCCAAACCACTTCTTGCAGTTTTGCTTTTAACGAGAACAAGATAAGTATGAGTTTGATATTAATCTATTTCAAACGGCTGACCGGTTCTTATTTCCGTTTACTAATTGCATTCAAGTTGAATGAATAGATGAATGGTTAACAGAAATGATGACCGGTAAACCACTCTAAATTGATCATAGGTTGATTTTAATCGATTAATATTATTCTCTACTTACATCATTTATTATTATCTATGTTCAAGCCTTCAATTATGAATATTTGAAATATAAAGAATTATTCATATCAATAGTTTTGATGGTATTGATTTCTGCCAAATTTTAAGAACTCAAATTCCCTAAGAACCTTATTTGTTTAATTATTCGAAACTTACTCATCGAACGGGCATATCCTTCCGTTACAATCGAAACTGTCGATCAACTTCAAGTCCTCATCTTTCAATTCAAAGTCCCAAACACCGAAATTTTCCCTGATTCTCGACTTGGTAACAGATTTGGGAATCACGATGTGTCCCAGTTGAATCTGATATCTGAGTACGATCTGAGCTGGAGTTTTGCTGTATTTGTCTGCCAGTTCTCTAACTTTGGGATCGTCCAAAAGAAGAGGTTCATCTGGTTTTGCCCATGGACGATCAGGTGATCCCAACGGACTGTAAGCTGTTATCGTTATTCCTTTCGATTTGCAGAATGCAGACAGCTTCTTCTGGTTGAGGTAAGGATGGCATTCGACCTTGAATATATCAATTTTTAATTTGTTTAGATTTATAAGAAAATTGACCTGACTTCACGTCAGTGGAAAGACGGCTACTTTATTCTGGCTACACTCTCGCAAATAAAATATAAAATTCATTCAAGCGAAATTTGGAGAATCAATAATTACTCTAGACGAGTCTATGACGAATTGGCAACATTGTAATCTTCTAATCAACCAGAAAACTACTTGCCGCCATTTCCACTCGTTTGAATACGGTTTTTTTTTAAATTACAAACAGAAAAATTTATTGAACATTTTGAGAGTGAAATACTCAGATCAATAAAGAAATATAAGTCAGGTGTAAACAGAGGCAAAAATGAGTTGAAGATCTCTATGTTCATATTCCCCCCAGCTGTTTATAAACATTAACCTAACTTTGGATATTCTTATGATTTTCAAGATATTTGAGCCAGTTTTTTTGATTCGACGTTTCAATGTGCCTTGCCAGTGATATTGAAGTTCATTTACTTCAGAAAAATACCGAAATACTGAATACAGTATTAATAATAATAGAAGTAATAATAATTCGCAAGATATGAGAAAAACATGATTGAATACGAACAACATTCCAGACTTGAGTACAGTAGTTATAGTTTGAAAAAGGGTTACAGTTCACTGCGACCTCAAAGTCTATTGTGCCTCCTTACAGAGCTGTTCTGACCACACCCTTCACAGCTTGCTTTCCAGTTCCAGAGATCTGATGAAATTCAAAATCTGTGAAGGCTTCAACAAGGCTAGTTCCCCACTCTTACAAGTTTCTCGCCGAGAGCATTCTCTCCTTAGGTTCGCAATGGCAAATCATTCCGTGACTAGGTGAATGGGGGTTTCTTCCTCCCCACAGAACCTACACTCGTCAGTGCCCGATAATCCCATCCTCAACAGGTGCTTCCTGAGGAGACAGTGTCCTGTAAGAAAGCGAGTGAGGAGGTGTAATTGTTTCTTACCAAGATCCAGATATCTTTTGGATCTTGCTGTTTCAAAGTTCCGACGGAACATAGTGGAATTATCCATCCCTAGGAGATTCCGCCAGAGTTTTTCCTTCTAGGCTTTCTCCTTCTTATAGGTACATTTACCTATACCACAGAGGGGTTCTGGGCCAATGAGTGACATTCGTGCGCTCTCTTTGGCAAGTGTATTGGCCTCTTCCTTTCCTTTGTTTCCCGAATGGCTGAGAATCCAGGATAAAAAGACCAATTTTTCTTGCCCACCTCATTGAGTTTGTTCTGGCACTCCCAGATCATCAGTCGATGACATAGGAACTCAGTGCTTTGATAGCAGCTTGACTATCTGAGTGTATGGCTTTATCGCACCTCTGATAGTTTCTTTCTAGATTTATATCTAGACATCTTTCAATAGCTAAGATTTCCGCTTGAAAGACGTTCATACAGGAGCCTAGTGACAGTGCACACTTGGTACTTGACCCGTATATCCCAGGGGTAGCTCCTGTAGAGGTTTTGGAACCATCTGTATACCATTTTACGGTATTTTCTTTGAGGTTATAGTCGGTGTATTCCCGTTCCCATTCGTCTCTTTCACTTAGCAATGTCTTGAAGTTTTTCTCAGTGCTTACTTTCTTTATCATTACATCACTAGGGAGGTTCGCAGAAGAGATGTAGTTGTTCAGAGAGAACCAGACTCTCTGATTGTTAATTCTCTCATTACCTGTACATTCCTTCGATATTCTGAGGATAGCCTCATGGGCTACCCTATCAATCAAGTAGAGAATATCTTGGGTACAGTAGCGTGAGTTGATTATGGGTATATGTATTAATTTAATAATGTTTCTCTTGTTTTGTATACCTATAATTAGTCAGAAAATTTATCGTCGCTAATAACCGTAAGATGGACGCGAAGTTTTCCTTAAAATGATTCCTATTGATCTAAGTTTATAAAGAAGTAATATTTTTTCGTTTCACTACCCCTCAAAAAAAGCACCTTCGGTTTACATCGAACTGACAACTTTCGAAACAAAAACAAACATTTGCTTTGTATATCCGCAAATTCATTCAACTGATATGGCGCTTCGGGCCTATCTATGTTTCATTACAGACATAATGTGGAATTTTTCAGAAATGAATTCTTTTCAGTTTAGAAATTACCAATGATTAGTGTAGTAGGACATATACCTATAAAACTCTATACTGCAAACGTGAAATAAAAAGAGAAGCAATCTAGTTGCCATTTCCAATGCCCTTCAATCATCTGCGGATGTGCAAACTCGAAATTTGACAAGGTTACGTTTTGGCGCCTGCGCAGTGAATTCATAAGGCCATTGTACCACGTGATCGCTGCTTCAATTTGTAACAGAGATGTGGATTCATGTTAGCGGTATAGAAGTTTATAAGTATATGGTGTAGGAGACTGCAGTCAACTTTAAGAACTTTTTTTCACCAAAATCTGTAATCTGCTTGATTATTAAAATGTCATCATTTCTGTGCAATTTTCAGTTAATTTGACATAAACCATCGACTTAATTCTAAATCAACGATTTGATTGCCCAATCAAGCTTTGCAAAACCCACATTTGGAAGTGTTTCATAACTCTACCGATTAGTAAAGAGTATCATACGACAGAATAGTATGGTACCACGTTTTGCACCAACCTCAGCTAGGGACTTTTTTGTTTAATGTATTGTATTTTGTTAGCTCTCAATTCAAAAGAATATATATATAGTAAAGAGTATCATTTTTCACCTGATTAGTCTGGGGAACAACAGTAGCAGTCTTAAGAAGACGCTCAATTTGATTCTCGTTGAAATTAGAAATGCCAATAGATTTAGCAAGACCTTTCTTGTTGACTGCCTCCATAGCTTTCCAAGTATCAACATAATCGACCTCACTGTATTGAAGTGTTCCATTTGCATCCCTTGGCCATTCTCCTTCATTTTCCTAAGATAAAATTGAAAAAACGTTAAATACACAAGAGAAATGAACAATATTTGGGTCGTTTGTACCTTGTGACCAAACGGCCAATGAATCAAGTAAAGATCAAGGTAATCCAAGCCCAAATTGGACAGAGTTGTCTTTAGAGCTGGCTCCACCAGATCAGGGCTATGAGAGCTGTTCCATAATTTACTGGTGATGAAAACATCTTCACGTTTTATTACACCAGCATCGATTCGATTTTTTAAGGCAGCTCCGACTTCTTTCTCGTTACCGTAGATGTGAGCACAGTCGATGTGTCTGTACCCAATGTCGATGGCATCAATAACTGCTTGAGTGACTTCTCCTGGTTTGGACTGAAAATAGGATATTATTTTGAATGAAGAAAACTGATGCCATATGATCTAAATGAGATAAAATAATACCAATTATAACTAGAAACGCACCTTCCACGTTCCAAGACCCAGAATGGGGACCTTTACGCCGTTATTGAAATCCACTGTTTTACTAGCCATTATTTGTTTTGAATAGGATTGATTCGGAATTTTTAAACTCCTGCAATGTAAAATCAAATTTGTTGTTACTTCGATTTTTTGAGTTTTCAATTATACGGGAATCTAGGTGTACCCACCTGGTCGATTATTAGTAATGATATATTTCTATCGTGTACCGGCACGATTGAATCGTGAGTAATTATCTGTTTGATAATGATTCAAATTATTTATATCAACAATTCAACTTCAAAAGGTGACCTTCAGGTATTTTTCCATGACTATATAATAAAGGGAAGTATTCTTCTTTTCGTGAATAATAGATCTAATAATTACCGATAGATGGCACCATGAAATAATTCCATAATATGTATAAAAAAGAAATCTACCATACTTTTTTGAAGACTGATGCTAACACAAAAAGAAGAGAATGATTTTGTTTTTGTGTTATTTTAATATTCTATGTTAGCTGTCATTGTCTTAACCTCAAAAATCTGAAAGTGAAAAATATTTATTTTGATTTAAAGTGTTGCCGTTCAAGAATAACATTTAAAATTTGTTTTTTTCACGTGAGTAACAGAAATGGATAGCGAAAATGATAATGAAATTGACCCTGATTACGCTACACAAAATATTGCTTTGAAAAGAGCAGAGAAACTGAAAGAAGGTACATATAATAATTACTTTATTCATTCGTTTGTACATAATGACGACTGTTTTCAGAGGATGTTAGTTCGGTGGAGAAACTTAAAGAAATTCTCAATGCAGAATTTAATAAAGAATTAACTGAACGGCAAAATCAACTGGAACTGATTGAGAAGCAGCTACATAAAACTAGAAAGTTGATGCATCTCATGAGATATGTTTTGATAAGTTCTTATTATAATAAGAAAGAATTAGAATATAATGGAAATGATGAAACGTCGGCAAAAGCTGAGACTAGCTATTTATTCGATCAGAATAGGATTCACCCAGCCTTGAAGAAATTACTAGGTAAACAAGCAATAATTTTATCAATGAAGATTTTGTCATCTTATATTTTCTTTTGTGAAAACATTGTAGTTTTTCCAAAACATCTCTATAAATTTCTTAATGCACTCTGAATATGAATTTCAGGTAAAAATGGATCTGCTCCTGATTTCAACATGTGTAGAAGTGCCAGAAGAAATAAAGGAGACAAACCAAACTTAATGGTAGAAAACTTGACTAGTGGTAAATTCAAAAACTCCAGTTCAATATGTTCTAAAGCTTCATTGAATGAAAATACAGACGGTAGCAGCAGTAGTCAACAGACTATCGGTTTCGATAGAAATAGACAAAAAATAAAGAATCAAATAATAGTCGGCAACATTTCCAAATGGATGCCCTCATCTGAAGAAGAAAAATTGACACACAAGTGGATGGTATATGTTAGGGGTCCTAAAGAAAACCCAGATGTGTCACATTTTATAGAGAAAGTGGTCTTTTATTTACATCCGTCATATAAACCAGATGATGTGGTTGAAATCAGGTATTAAATTTATTTAACTTTCATAAAAAATCTCTTGAAATATATACTGATGGACAAAATTAGCGCACCACCTAAAATTTCGTTAAATTTCATCAATCAATATCTTCCCATTCTTTAGTCGGATTTCAATGTTTTTTTCTTTCAATTGTAGCTGTGTTATTGTCGAATTTCCTCCATTAAACAGAAGTCCAAAAAATAAAATCTTCATGTTGTACAGGGCGTTTAAATAATGTCATGTTTTATAGTCAAAGTTCAACGTCTTCTGTGGGCAATGCCAGGTTGCTGAGGCATACAAAAACAATAAAGCGTTGTAGCCTAGTATCTCTTGAGTATTTTGTTTTTTTAAAAACCAATTTATTTTGGAATCGTCCAGAGATATTCAACATTTTATCAACTCTTGTATTTTATGCATTAGCTATGAATATCTTCGCAACCATTTGTCCGATTTGAATGTTTTTTGTTTAGTTGTAGCTCTTTTATTGGCGAATATCATAGAGAGAGAGAGAAATAACTTTATTGATACTAGTATCAATTGGCTATCGACCGAAGTCTTCCTGCCAGTTACACTATATACATTTGTTTATAAATAAAAGAATATCATACTACAATGAGATGTTCAAAAAATAAATGCATCATGCTGTACAGGACATTCAAATTTTCGTTTTTTTTCATTACAGTTTAACGCCTTCTGTGGGCAATACCAGATATCTAAAAACTATACAGTGATGTAGCCTGATGTTTGCTTTTTTAAAAAGCAATTTAACTTGTACCCTTTCAGAGATATTCACATTTTTATAACATCTTGCATTTCATTCAAATCAGACAATTGGTATTCATGGCTACTGCATAAAATACAAGAGTTGACAAAATGTTGAATATATCTGGACGATTACAAGATAAATTGTTTTTTAAAAAAACAAAATACTCAAGAGATACTAGGCTAAAACTCTTTATTGTGTTTTTATATGCCTCAGCAACCTGGCATTGCCCATAGAAGACGTTAAAATTTGACTATAAAACATGACATTATTTAAGTGCCCTGTACAATATGAAGATTTTATTTTTTGGATTTCTGTTGAATGGACGGAATTCGACAATAACAGAGCTACAATTGAAAGAAGATAACATTGAAATCCGACTAAAGATTGGGAAGATATCCATTGTTAAAATTCAACGAAATTTTAGGTGGTGCGCTAATTTTGTCCATCAGTATACTTTGTTCTAAAAAATTTATTTTCAGTAAACCACCATTTCATCTGTCTAGAATGGGATGGGGAGAATTCCCAATTAGGTTACAAATTTATTTTGTTTGTACTATGAACAAGCCAGTTGATATAGTTCACAACTTAAAGCTGGACAAAACTTATTCTGGAAGACAAACATTAGGTGAGTGAATCTTTTTGTAAAAAAAATTGTTTTTTCAAAAGAATTTTATATACCGGGTGTTTCATTGGTAAATGAATATACAGTAACCTGAGCTAGAACTACTCTAGGCGAGTCTAGAAAATCCATTTATTGAATTAACCTGTATGGTCTGTTTATATTTGGAGCTCATGGTTTCCTTCCACAGGTTGATCGATTTATATTTAAATCTCCCAAAAATTCCAGCTCCCTATCTTAAAAATATGGTACTTCTTCCAAGCTGAGATTCAACACCCTGTATTTTAAAATTTTGGAATTTGATTGAGATAGTTGAAAAGAGTAGAAAATTTCATTGGGTTTCAGTATATTTTATTATCCCGCATGTCAGTTTGCTCAAAGAAAGCTTCAGGAAAAAATTGATATGTACAGGGTGTTTTTGAATAAGATGTCGTAAATTCCAGATATTCATCCTTAGATGATTTTATGACATAAAGTTCCTATGAACTATGGGTCTCTTAACGCATTGTTTTTGAGATACAGGGTGTGGAAATTTGGGAGAAAAATTGATTTTCGGAAATATTCTCTAAACCTTACAAGATTTTTGTTCACCTGTTTGTAGGTTGTTAGCACTCATCAAAACACATTTTTTTCAATCAAAAATTATTTTTAATTTCATCAGTGGCGTCCGACGTCGGAATAAATTTCGTGGAAAAAATGGTACGCTTGTTATCAAATTTAAAATTGTTTTTGTAATCACCACATAATTCACAGTGAAAATGGTATCTTGAGTTTTTTACCTGCGACAAAATATTTCTGAGATAAAAAATGAAATAGATGAAAAAGCATTTTATTTTTTATTTCAGAAAGTATTTGTCCCAAGTAAAAAACTCAACATACCATTTTCACTGTGAATTACGTGGTGATTACGGAAATAAATTTAAATTTGAAAACAAGCATTGGCGTCCCTTTTTTTTTCAAAATGATGATGAATCGGTGATTTCGTTCAGTGTTTTAATTTTCATCCAAATTGTAACTCAGAATCTACATATTTTCCAATTGTAATTCAGAAAACGTGAAACGTACTTGAGAAAAGCAAATTGGATTTCAGAAAATGGAAATTTTAATTCAGAATAGGGACTTTGAATTTCAGAATAACAACTTTTTATTCATACACGGTAATTTAGATTTCAGAATAGTAGTATGTAATTCAGAAATAGGACCCTGTAATTCAGAAAAACAAAATTGTAATTCAGAAATAGGTTTCACAGATTTGTCTCCTGTCTCTACCTTTGTAATACATTTTCTGAAATTGAATTGATAAGTTCTGAATTAAAATTTCCCTTTTCTGAGATTCAATTTGCCGTTTCTGAATTACAACTTTTTCTGAATTCCAGTTTCTGATTTCAGAATTACATATTCCTATTCTGAAATACAACTGTAAAACTGAATTACAACTGTAAAAGGTTCAGAACTCCTAGATATTGGGTGTTCAACTAAGGAATTCCGATTTAAAAGAGAAATTATAAAATGATTTTGGTATAAGCGCGCACACAGAACGAACGCTCCTCACCCATCCAGCGAATCATGGCGACTGAATTTCCATGAACCCCTCCTTTGTTTAAGACAAACCCCACTTCTCTATTCCTATTCAAAACAATTTTAGAGCGCTCTTAAATCGGAATTCTTTAGTTGATCCTCTAGGTTTTTTATATCACCCATCAAAATGTTTGCAAACTTATCCGGGACACCCTGTATATTCTCAAGATTCCCTAAAATTTTGATGTTATTATCTATCTTTCTTGCAGGTAATGAAACCATCATTGATCTCTATTTGTATAACGATAAGCTCAATGATTCGTCAGAATTCGAAGATATTCCAAGCCAAAATATCTTAATGGATTCGGAAAATGGAGATGATAGAAAGCATGAAATCGTTGCTGTTACAGATATTTGTGAAATGGGAGAATCTGGGACTAGGTCAATTGAAGGTTTGTTTCTTTCTAGCTTTACTCTTCTTTATCTCTTCTTATAATCGAGATATTTTATTTCCAAACCGGTAGTGCAGATGTCAAAAATTTCAAGAATGTGTGCAAAACTTGGCAACAATGCGTGGCAGATGATTTTCTTTTAGTAGGTTATACTGTGAATTTGGTATTTAATCAATTGAAAAATAAACATATAGGTAGTTCCATCTGAAATAAAGAAGTAGATACATATACGTTTAAGATAGATGTGGCAACACTGTGACTTAAAAATATTTTAGGCGAAGAGTTCATTTATACCTGAGACCCCACCTAAAATTTCAAAACGAAATATTCACTAGTTTCCCAAATACCTTTAATAGGCCAAGTTAAAAGGAGAACCCTATATCGAAAGGTTGAGCTGTCGGTTGGCCATGAAAATTTTAGGTTATGTTCTTTATTTTCTTGTCAGATTGATACGCAATGTTGTCAATATTGCATAGAGTTGTCTGATAACTCGCAAGCTCGTCGGACGAGGCCGGGTACATTCGGGCAACGTTTACTTTATTTTACGTTATGACAGCAAATACTGCCAACTTCAGATAAATAAAGAAACGCCTACTATGCGCTCAACTTTTCGTGAACGGACTATACCTGTTTTTTGCCTACTGCATAACTTTTGTGTTTTTTAGATTCAGCATCAAATTTTGAGCATGACTACTGTACCGAAGACATAAAACCAGATATAAGTGATGTGGTCCTAAACATGAACGATTCCATGAATACTGAACATTCATATAGTTATCCACCTACACATGAATTTTTCAACATTGAAATAAAGAAGGAGAAAGTAGAACCTGTAGAACAAGAAAATAATCCTCTTATATATGGTTTAGATGATTCTTACTCGGAAACGAACTCTGATTCAAAACGAAAAGAGCCTTTGTTTTATCGTAAATCTTTAGTTTATACAGCTAAAGAAGCTCCTGTTAAAAACCTTCATACAACTTCACTGGTAAAAGGTAAGGTGGTGGGAACCAAAAGAAAATCTCAAGAATCTCTACTGAAAAAAATGTATACGAAAAAACTGCAGGCGCAAGTGGTAGTTACATCGAACGATGAGCTAGGAAATAGTAGCAGTGATATCCCCATTCTGCAGTTGAGATTACCCAGGAACGAAATGAGTTCTCTTAAATTCAAAAATATGGGAGAAGTTCTACCGTACATATTCAAGCGTTTACCTTTAATCATGAACTCTGGTAAGAATCGTTACTCCTTCACAGCTTCATCTGTAGAAGAATATAATTCTTGGAGCATATCTAAATTGGCTAGTGCTGAGGTAAGCTATATTATATCATTTTTGTATAGTTTAAGTTCAAATATTATAAAAATTAATGAAAGCGGAAAATAATACTAATTGATTTAAAATCAACCAATATTAAACTCACACTTCGGAACTAATCCCGTCAACGCACAAAGAACATGCATAGTGGTAATATCAAACAGAGCATCCATAGATAGGTATTTCGCCCTATTTGGGGCTCTTCAGTATGAAGGAGCTCCGTCTGAAAGTTAGTTCCGAAGTGCGAGTTTAATATCGGTTGATTTTAAATAAATTAGTATTATTCTCCGCTTTCATTGTTTATATTATGCCCGCGTTACTCTTAAACGCATGATTTTTCATTTATTACTATTATTACCACGTCTGGTTTACGACGAAGAAAGCGTTTCCACTTCATCGACTGAAGGTTAAGTCCACATAGTTGGTCTACCACCAGTTTGTATGAAAAACATATAAACATCTCGCACTTCGTTCAGAGTTCATGCTTCGGACGTAGGTGTTCGTAAGGATCCCAAGAGATGGCGTCTTGGTTCTGTTATTCTCAAAGCTAGGCGACATTCTTCAAATAAGGGAGCCTAGAATGCCTTTCAGACGGAGCTTCTCCATACTGAAGGGCCCCAAATAGGGCGAACCGCGAAATAGCTATCTATGGATGGATGCTGTTTGATATTACCACTATGCATGTTCTTTGTGCTTTGACGGGATTAGTTCCGAAGTGTGAGTTTAATATTGGTTGATTTTAAATCATGTACACTGCTCAACAATTGATAGGGATCACTCACTTGTTCTAAATTTATTTCTGAAATATTCGCTTCAAGATTATAAATTTAGTCAGATATCAGAGTATTTTCAGTTGATAATATGGTTCACTTGAGAAAAGAATGAAAAAATGGAAAGTTGGAGAGGAAAAAAGACTTTATTAGGAACACTCAAAATTCTGTGTTTAAATAACATAAAAATTTTATGATGAAACTAGCGCTTCATCAACCAGACGACTACGGTGTGGACGGGCATTATCGTCAATTAAAATGAAATTCTCGCCCACGGCAGCCGCAAACGGAACAATTATGGGTTCAATAATCATATCGTGATATCTCTGGCTGGTCATGGTGGTGTTCTGCAGAACAACCAACTCTGTGCGTTGGTTCAAACAAATGCCTCCCCATACACATATAGAACCTCCGCCAAAAGCTGTTGTGGATACCATAACTGTTCTGCATACCTTCGACCTCTTTCCCTCCAAGCAAGAATACGTCCATCGGAGTTGACCAAACGAAATCTAGACTCATCCGTAAATAAACATCGGCTCCAATCTTCAATTGTCCAATTGCGGTGCTCCTCAGCCCATTGCCGTCGATGAACCCGGTGTTCCCTATTCAAACGGGGATGTTGTACCCTCCTACGTGCTCTCAAACCACGAACATGTAGTCGTCGTTTTACAGTCTGGTTCGAAATTAGAACTCCTGTTGCAACTCTCAGTGATCTATTGAGCCGCGACGCCGGGTAAGTGGGATTTCTCCTAGCATTGAGGATCAAAAGACGATCTTGGGCAGCTGTTGTACTGCACTGCCGACCTCCCCCATGAACATAAGCTACTGAGTCGTTTTGGATGAAACTATTCCAAGCCCGACTCACGACACTTTGCGAAACATTCAACCGCCGGGACACTTGATGATTTGGTCCAGTTGCACAGGAGCCAAACGTCTTCTCGGCATGACTGAAAAGCTGATATTGTTCTCATTTCTTCAATTATTGTCACCTTATGTGTTTGAACGAGAGAAAAAAACAGATTTAATAACAAATACCACATTGCTTTTCACTCCACCTGTAACAGCCTACAGATAATAATCGATTTTGTGAACAAGAGCCGATGAAGTGAGGAAGACTTTGATATAATCAACTCAAGACATCTTACTTTTTCCTTAAAGAACATATAATGTACAGATATTCACGAGATAACTTGAAAAAAATACAAATGAAGAGAAGTTCATAAGTGATCCCTAGCGATTGTTGATCAGTGTAGTATTATTCTCCGCTTTCATTGTTTATATTATGCCCGCGATACTCTTGAACGCATGATTTTTCATTTATTATTATAAAAGTTATCATCAAAGCAGCAAAATTTCATGAAACTTCAAATTAAAAATGTTTTGTTATCACTATACTATTCATTAAACTTTCTCAGGCTTGTATATGTGGGTGAAAATTTCTTTTTATGTTTCATCAAATCTTTAGAACACAAATCTATATTGAAAACCTCTAAATTTTGAAAGTATAATCATCCTATATTCTGAATTTTTTATGTAGTTCTTGAATTATTATTCAAGATTCCAAGAAAAATTTTTATAATTTCTCATCATAGCATTCTATATTGAATGAAAAATCCTTTAAATATTTTATGGGCCCATAACCTCATATAATACTGAAATTCAATCATTGCAAATTTTGACACCTTCGTTAATTTTCATCATCGAAATCTTTTCCTACTGTGAGAGAATTGTTTGAGGAGTTGTTCTCCTTAAACAATGGTGAGAGTATGTAATCAATATGTCTGTTATCTACGTCAAAATACCCAGAATAATGCGCACTGTTGCCAAACTTCTCTTCGGGTATGAATTAATTTCAGTAGGAATTAATGTTTCATGATTGCCTTATACTTGTCTTGAAATATTTTTTTCTAATTTTGATACAGTTCCTTTTATTCTGATACCTTGAAGAGTAAATAGTGCAAAAATATCTTAGTTTCGCAGAGATTTCACGGTTAAGTTTCATTGTTATATGTTGGTACATAAAGCCCGTTCGGCATTGACCTCCGCGAGCTGACGGATTTTTTAGTCACGTGATCACAGATCGTACAGATTCATCTGTAATATCTGGGAATAAACAGAGCACCTGCCACAGAACATAATGCTCTGTTCTATTTTTATAGATTATGAGATTACAAAGATCACTATTTTGGAAAATATGATAATCTTTTAACGATACTTTCACCCTTTTCGTAGTTCTTCAGTTAAATCCCAATTAAATAATTAGGTGCAAAGGAAACGAGGAATGCAATATCCTCCACTGGTCGTTCAATACGGCGATAGTGTACCGAAAGATCCTAATTAATTGATTAATTAATTACACGAAAAAGAAACGAGAAAGGAATATCTCCTCCTGCCCATTCATACCTACGATAGCTATATCGAAAAATTTTAATGAAATAATTAAGTTTTTAATGAATAAATGAGAACAGAAGAATAAAAGTGTTGGAATTTTTCAATCTATCAGTTGTCAGATCAGGAAACTCAACATAAAACAAAAAAATATATAGAAAACATAAAACTCTATGGATAAAATCGCTTTGATCCGTCGAAATAGACCGAGCGAAAAGATCGACGTCCGATTGCTCAGATTTTTATGACGAACGCTCCAGATGTCTACGCCCCTCAATCCGGATGTAATAAACGAACGGTTCAGATCGATCTGACACGTCTGATGTCGATGCCGAACGCCCCTAATGAACTTATCTGTCAATTCAGTGACAGTTGTGCCAACCGTCATTTTTCAATGCAAAATCACTAAACGATGTTCATGTAAATATTCAATTAATTTCAATAAAATTCAAGTGAATTAGGGAAAATAACTTATAATGCTCAGGAAAAAGTAATTCAAAAATGCTTTCCTTTGCGGCTCATTTTAATTTTGAACTTGTCGATGAATTTCTGCACATGTATATTACATAATTATTATTGAAAATACAATACTTTACGAATCAAAACGCCTTGAAAATGCGACTGTTACTCAATTTTATTGAAATAATACGTTAATACATTTTTTACTTTCAGTGGATTAGAGCTAAAATGATTAAAAACTTGATAGAGTCTGAACAAGTCCATGAACATCAAAAATGGACTGCAAAGACAATTATGTTATATGGAAAATCTCATGGATATACCCCAAAAACAAATTTCAGCATACTCGAAAAAATACAGTTGAAGTTAAAATGATAAATAATTGTTTTAGTTCTTCAGCAAATTTACCTTATAATCCCCCAAATTATAGTGCAGAAATATCCTTAGATATTGAGAATGAGTCAGGTATGTTCGTTTTTAGTTAGATAATTATATTTTTTGTTCGTATATTTTCATCCTATACAGGGTATCTCATTCCAAAGTGTCCATCCTCAATAACTCAACAACAAATCAAAATTAGTGAAAACACTCAGACAGGTCGATTTTTGATGACAGGGGGACATGATCCGGATACAAAGCTTGTTTCTGCTAGCAACCCTCTGGAGAGGGTTGCAAACCCATCATTAATTTGAATAGGGAATTTTGGTAGTATATGGATTCAAAGGGTATCAGCCGGGTTTCAATGGTAAATCTGCCCCCGCGGCTTTTCGATTCATATTGAGGGGATCGATTAGGCATGAAATGAAAATAATTCAGCCAACTTTTCAGCTTTTTATCTCTAGCCATTTTGAGATTTCTGTGAAAAACACTTTTTTCGTTTTTATTTTTTTTCTCTTGTGATTTCCAAAATTTTCGAATGGTGATTTTTTCTGTTGATTCTTGCTATCGAAGGAATAGACGTATAATTTTTTTATGAATTTCAGTTGCAAAATCTATTTTTAGAAAAAAAAATAAAGTTATTGTCATTTGTTTTTCGGTGTTCTTAAAAAGTGTCCACCGCCATTCTTTGACATAAAATGTCTTCTTTGGCCCTTTATATCCTGGAATTTTTCACATTTTTAAAACTGGTGGAACATTTTGAAAAAAAAATTAAATCTGTTTGAATTTTAGGATTCAACAGATATCCATCAAGTTTTGGTGCCATTGTATTCATATTGGCTCGCTGAACAATATTAGTGAAAAAACAATTGGCGATCCGTTTTAGTTTGGGAGATATGGGCCCACAAAGTCCGAAAATTATTTCACCTGAAAGTCACTTTTCTCACTACAGAAACCCTGAATTACCGCTTTGTTGAGTTTAAAGCCTCTCTGAACATTTTAACATAAAGATTTGATTCATTTTATTTCTGATATATTCAATAATTATTGCAAAAACATCGAAAAAATTCGAGGCAAAGCCCGCCGTTTCTTATGGTAAGTTTGGCACTACCGCGAATTATTTCGCGCGAATATGACACGATGCATACCGGTAAATCCCGCCGTAAAGACGCGGTAGTGCCAAACTTACCATGAGAAACGGCGGGTTTTTCGATGTTTTTTGCAATAATTATTGAATATATCTGAAATAAAATGAATCAAATCTTCATGTTAAAATGTTCAGAGAGGCTTTAAACTTAATAAAGCGGTAATTCAGTGTTTCTGTAGTGAGAAAAGTGACTTTCAGGTGAAATAATTTTCCGACTTTGGGGGCCCATATCTCCCAAACTAAAACAGATCGCCAATTGTTTTTTCACTAATATTGTTCAGCGAGCCGATATGAATACAACGGCACCAAAACTTGATGGATATCTGTTGAATCCTAAAATTCAAACAGATTTAATTTTTTTTCAAATTTTCCACCAATTTTTAAATATGAACAAATTCCAGGGTATAAAGGGCCAAAGAAGACATTTTATGTCAAAGAATGGCGGTGGACACTTTTTAAGAACACCGAAAAACAAATGACAATAACTTTTTTTTTTTCTAAAAATAGATTTTGCAACTGAAATTCATAAAAAAATTATACGTCTATTCCTTCAATAGCAAATAATCAACAGAAAAAATCACCATTCGAAAATTTTGGATATCACAAGAGAAAAAAATAAAAACGAAAAAAGTGTTTTTCACAGAAATCTCAAAAATGGCTAGAGATAAAAAGCTGAAAAGTTGGCTGAATTATTTTCATTCCATGCCTAATCGATCCCCTCAATATGAATCGAAAAGGCCGCAGGGGCAGATTTACCATTGAAGCGGCTATAACCTTTGTATTAACCTGCAGTTTGTGTTCTATAAAGTGAATATTCACAAAGTTACAGGGTGTTCTTTATGGAATTTTGGTACCGATAAAACTAAATGAAACATTCACTTATAGAACGCAAACTGCAGGCTCACAAATATTTGAATCCATACAACATTTGTGCTACAAAACTACCCTATTCAAATTCCTGATGGAGTTACAACCCTTTCCAGGGGGTTGCTAGTAGAGACAAGCTCTGTATCCTAGATCATGCTCCGCTGTCATCAAAAATCTACCTGTCTGAGTGTTTTCACAAATGCTGATTTGTTGTTGAGTTACACTTTCAAATGAGACACCCTGTATGTTGCATGTTCTTTGTTTTCAACTAGAATGATTTTTAGTATCACCAGAGAAGAAAAAACGAAAACTATCATGTGTGAATATATCCGATCCTTCACTTCAACAAGAGTGCTCTTTTATAAGGGAAGAAGCCTTGGAATGTGGTATTGTTTTGAAAAATGAGCAGATCCAAGAAGATGTTGTTTTTAATGGTGCCGAAAGAATGATATTGGAAGCTGTCAAGTGCTTGGCAAATCAGCTAGTAAGACGATCTTTACATTTTTCTGCAACATCGCGGACTTTTAAGTGAGTATAGGCATTTGCTATCAATTATTTATCAAGATTTTCCATTTGGCGTTATCGTTTTCAAAATATTCCGAAAAAAACTATGTCTTAAAAGATTAATTGTCGAAAACTTCTTTGTCATGGCTTATTTAAAATAATAAAATTATTTCAGTGGTGAAATCAACACTACACATTTGCAGAAAGCTTTGAAAGAGAGAAAAGAATTGGAAGCAATTTCCCAATTCAAGGCGAAGCAGAGCAACAAAAAATACTTTTTCTAAAGAGAAACATTATATAAACCATTGTTCTTGTACATACCAAAGATAAGAGTTATTCTTTTATTGTACCAATTATCTTATATTTCTATGAAATGTTTAGGTTTTTTAATAAACAAAAATCCAATATAATAAATCATTTATTAAACTGTATTAATGAGTATAAAACCATCAGATGATCATTAAAAAATATAAAATTAAAAATATTAAAATTACAATATCAAACAATTCAATTAATATCACAAAATTCATTCAGTGTACCCCAAGAATCTCCTGTTTTAAGTTTTACAGGAAAAGGAACAGAAAGATTCACTGACTCCATGTGTTTCTTTAAAAGCTCCGCAGTTTTTGCGAGATATTTTTTATTAACTTCGTATAAAAGTTCATCGTGCAAATGTAATACCAATGTTGGTTTTTCTTCTGGACCAAACATCTGATTGAAACTGTCTTCGATTCTCTTCATTGCATTTTTCACAAGATCTGCTGCTGAACCTTGAATTGTTGTGTTAACAGCTTGTCTTTCTGCATGACCTTTAAAAAAATAGTTTTGTTTTTGAATGGTTTGCTCCAGCAAATTTTTTTAGCTTTTTCTAGCGAAAAAGCGATAGAAACAGTGACAATGGTTCAACTTATGTGAATCATATTTTCCTCCATCAGAGCCAGAGCAAAAGTTACCAATTTAATAAGCCTAAATGTTGCTCCATTATATTTAGAAATACTCTTACTTTCGAAAGTTTTGAACCCCCCATCTGTAATGGAGATAAAACAAGACTCAAAACATACTGTTACTGACAACAAAAAGATATTGTTGACAACCAAATAAAACAATAACATTACGAAACAAAAAATGTTCATGTGTTTAAAATATCGATTTTGTTAAATGTGCGCCTTTCTGCAGATCAGTAGTTTTTCATTTTGAGCACCGGTTAGTTCAAAAACTGTAAAATATGCCCAGAAACGAGTTGTCTGAGTTTGATAGAACGAGAATTATTGCTCTCTGTTCAGAAGGCTTCTCACGTCATATATAGCCTATTCGTATTGAAGAGTTTTGTGCTCCTGAGTAACTCAAAACCTCGAAATACGGGTTGCCCTTGGTTGCGCACAAGTACTGGAACAGCTCAGGAGCACGAAACTCTTCAAAACGAATAATATAATAGTCAATCCTTACTAAGTAAAAGAAAGGATTGGAAACGGGAATACCCCGACCATAATCTAAAAGAAAATACCGTAAAATGGTATACAGATGGTTCCAAGACCTCTACAGGAGCAGCCACTGGGATATACGGGCCAAGTACCAAGTGCGCACTGTCGCTAGGCTCCTGTATGAGCATCTTTTAAGCGGAAATCTTAGCTATTGAAAGTCTACAATATAAATCTAGAAAGAAACTATCAGAAGTGTGATATAGCCATACACTCAGATAGTCAAGCTGCTATTAAAGCACTGAGCTCCTACGTCATCGACTCTAAAATGATCTGGGAGTTCCGGAACGAACTCAATGAGGTAGGCAAGAAAAATAACGTCTTTTTAATCTGGGTTCTCGGGAATCAAAGGAAACGAAGAGGCCAATACAATTGCCAAAAAGGACGCACGAATGTCACTTATTGACCCAGAACCCTTCTGTGGAATCTGTAAATGTACCTATAAGAAGGAGTTTCTGGAGAAGGAGAAAGTCGAGAGGGAAAAACTCTGGCGGAATTCCCCAGGGATGGATCAATCCACGGAGTTCCTTCGGAACTTTGAGACAGCGGGATCCAAAAGATATCTGGATCCTAGTTTTAAACAATTGCACCTCCTCACTGGCTTTCTTACAGGACACTGTCGCTTCAGGAAGCACCTGTTGAGGATGGAATTATCGGACACTGACGAGTGTAGGTTCTGCGGGGAGGAGGAAGAAACCACCATTCACCTAGTCACGGAATGCCTCGGCATTGCGGGCCTAAAGGGAGAATGCCTTGGGCGAGAAACTTGTAAGAGTGAGGAACTAGCTTTGTTGAAGCCTTCACAGTTATTAGATTTCATTAGATCTCTGGAACTGGAAGGCCAGCTGTGAAGGGTTTGGCCAGAACAGCTCTGTAAGGGGCACAATATACCTTAAGGTCGCAGTGAACTGTAACCCCTTTTTCAAACTAAGCTAAACTAGTCAATAGACTGAACATTATTCTTAGTACAGTAAGCAAAACGATGATGCGATGAGGAAACTGGTGGAGTGCAAAGTAGACCTCGAAGTGGTCGTCTTCGAGTTACCCCGATTCGAGAAGATCGGTATATTGCCCAACCAGCCCGTAGAAATAGGTTAGTGACGGTACCGACACTGAGTCGGAATTCCAACTGTGTAATTTCATGTGCTACAATTCGTAGAAGAGTTTTAGCATCAGGATTGTGGTCCAAAAGGCGTCTACGAGTTCGTCAACGAATCGCTCGTCTGCAGTGGGCGCGCGAACCCATCAAAACTGTCATTTAGAAAAATGGAGAATGTGTTATTTACAGATGAGTCACGGTTTGGGTTAGTAAGTGATGATTACCGCTTGAGAGTTTGGAGGGAACCAGGATGTCGAAATATTTCGGAGGCTATTCAAGTTGCTCCTGTCATCAAAGGAAACGAAGAGGCTAATACACTTGGGTGCACGAATGTCACTCATTGGCCCAGAACCCTTCTGTGGTATAGGTAAATTATTATTTTCCAATAGTAAATTCAGCTCGAATGATCAGCCATGGACTTAATGGTCAAAACTCTCTATAGAAGTCTTTTTCGACCTTATTCTTAATCTGTAGGCAACAAAACGTCTTTTTATTTTGAATTCGATCTTCAATCCAATGTATCACCTCTGAAATTAACTGAATCGTGCTATCTATTTCTCCGAAGATACAGATCGAAAAAAATATTGTTTATCTTTAATTTCTAACTCGAATTATAACTAAGAAATAACTCAAGAACTATACACAAGTAGGAATTATAATTTTTCATTAATTTGAACATCCAACAGCTGCACAACCAGGCATTTTGAAATATGAAGAATTCGGATAATCCAAAGTCGAAGCCGGTAATTTCCACAAACTTGACAACTCAACTGCTGAACACGTTTTGACAAATAAACATAAACAAACTGAATCTGCAATCTGCGCAACTCCGACGAAACATGGCGGCCAATCAATAGAAAATGAGACACGAGTTGTCGCCACTGTGGTAATATAGTAATTAACTAAACTAAACCCTCCTTCTAGTGGTGGCACTGAAATGTTTTGGGAAAGCATAATGTTTGGAAGAAGAACGCTACTAATTCAAATACCCGGGACGTTGACTGGTGCACATAATATAATATCATAAATCCTATAATTATACCCATAGGTAATGAATGAATATTTCGCATATTACAGTTTAAATGTAATTTTATCGAAATTAGTTGATTGCAAATTGTGTAATCTTCAGTGTTTTATATGAGGATTACGCGTTCAATCATCACTGTATGATAGATAAATAGTATATAAGTAGATAAAACAAAAATATGAATTCATTGGAAATAAGTGATAAAGTAACAGTAAAGAAAACGAAGCGGAGCGCACATATTAACAACTTTTTACAATAGCTAATTCTGAGCGAATGGTAATTGAAGAAATGCTATTTTTGATAGAAATTAACTTACTTCTTATTGCTATGTTGTCATCCCCAATCAACGCTAATGTCCTTCTTCTACCTGACAACGTTTCCACATAGCCATTTTCTCTGCAAAAATCCATAACGCTCTGTATGTAACTTTTCAACCCAGGGTAGGTATTTTTAAAATTCTCCATAAAAGTTGACGCTTCTTCTACGTCAATTTTCAACTGTTGTGCTAAAGCTTTACTTCCTATACCGTAAATGATTCCGTAACAAATTTGCTTGGTTTGATTCCTCTGAATTTCTGTTACCTGTTCTTCAGAAATATGATTCCATTTTGCTGTTATACTCTTGAAAATGTCCCCTTCTTTGTTCAGTATGTTGCATAAAAGTTCGTCGCCAGACAAGTGTGCCAACATTCTAAGTTCAAGCTGACAATAATCAGCTGAAATTAGCGTACAATCTTTTTTTGGTGTAAATATGTTTCTACAGCTTATAAAAACTTTTTGGTTGGTAATTGGATTGACGAAATCAAAATCTTTAGCTATATTCTGTATATTTGGTTCTTGCATACTAATTCTACCAGTCGAGGTGTGAGATATATATCTTCCATATACTCTTCCGTCTTTTATAACGCTTGCTAATGGTTGTAGCATTTTGCTCAACATGCATGATAACTTTCTCCAAAGTATTAAGAGATCAGATATCGGATGGGTGCTTTCTTCTAAAACTTGCTTGTTTGTGCTTGTTTTTTTAGTGGTTCGTAAACCTATAGCTTTGGCAATTTCTCTGCTGGAGGTAAGCGAAAATTTTCTACCAGCCAAACTGAAGATTTTCTGTTCAATTGATTTAATGTTTGCTCTTATGTAAACCATTAAGGATTCTAAAGCATGAGGATTGATTCCTATACCAGATATCTCCATTTTTGCTGTTATTAGTGCTATTACCATTTCCAATTCTGAAATCATAGATACCATAATGGATTTTTTCAAATATTGAAGTTGTATAGAATCTTATATCATTCAATTCAATGATAGTAGAATAGTCGAATGCTTCGTTTTATCAGGAAAACGATAGCACATATAGTCCGTTCACGAAAGGTTGAGCCGTCGGTTGGCCATGAAAATTGGGCATATTTCACTGTGTATATTAAAATTTTAGGTTATGCTGTTAATTTTCTTGTCAGATTGATACGCAATGTTGTCGATATTGCCTAGAGTTCTCTAATAACTCGCAAGCTCGTCGGACAAGTTCGTGTAAATTCGGCAACGTTGACTTTATTTTAGGTTATTAGAACAAATACTGCCAACTTCAGATAAATAAACAAACGCCTACTATGCGCTCAAACTTTCGTGAACGGACTATATATTTTTTAAATGCTTCGATTCGTTAGGAAAACGATAGCACATAGGAGTTTTGAGGCTGATCTAATCTGAATAAAGCGCTGTATCGATCGTCTCAGACAACAAGAATCCAAGTAATTTCGATAGAAGTAGTCAAAAGTTTACTTGTTTATTTTTGGAATGCTTCGATTTATCAGGAATTAGCTGATTTCGCTGGGTTTTCCCTTGGACGAATAGAACCTGTATTATTATAATATTCAAATACTTATAATACAAGGTGTCTCATTTGAGAGTGTCCACTCTGGATAACTCAACAATGAACCAGAATTTGTGAAAAAAACTGAGACACGTCGAATTTTGACGACAGCGAGACATGATTTGATATACAAAGCTTGTTCTACTAGCAAGTAGCAACCCCCTAGAGAGGATTGCAACTCCATAAGGAATTTGAATAGGGAAAGTGGGTAGTTTTGGAGCTTGCTAGTAGAAACAAGCTTTATATCCCAGATCAAGACCCCCTGTCATAAAAAATTAATCTGAGTGCTTTGAAAAATTCTGAATTGTGGTTGAGGGTGGGCACTGTGAAAGGAGACACCTGTATACAACGAAAAAATGTATGAAACTTTTAAATATTAGGCCCTTTCTATTTGAAACTGCATCACTTCCAAAGTGATGCAAAATCAGTTGATGCGCGTTCTATTCGACAATGTTGTGATTTAAAACTGATGCGCATCACTTCAGTTTATCATAACAATAACAACCTAATATTTCGATGAAAGTTTACAATTCACTTCTACCTAAACATAACAGAAGGTGAATTATAATATTATCCTCGGTTTCCATTGCTAGTAATGAATAATTCATATTACTTTTAGAATTTCTATCTGAACGTTCGTTGATATTTCTATTTGGTACTCTGATTTCAAACCTTATCGTTTTGTTAATTGTCATCCGAAAAAGGCATGTACTATTTGTCAAAAACACTTCACTTCCAACTGAAGTGATTTCGGAAATTATTCAGTCAAATAGAATTGATTTTTGATTTTACTCACCAAACGTCTTCAAAAGATTACTCGAATGTTCCATAACCATTCCTTTCATGACTACCATCAAATTCCAGGTTGCTATAGCTTCAACAGAGGCCCTCAATCTTGGATCTATTGTACTCTCTACATTCATACCCAATCCGTGGTAACCCCTACAAGAATCCATGAGGGTTGACAGCCCTTTTGCCTCAAGACAATATTTAGAAATCTGGAATCTTTAATTTTGTTCATATCTTGACAAAATGCAATCTGTTAGGCTGCGTCCGCATAGACAGGAGGCTTGCTTAGCGCCTAGAGCCTAGCGTCTTGCATCTCGCCTAATTGCTAGGATTCTGTCTCTCCATGCGAGTAGTGCGGCACATTGCGTATATTTCAAAACGTTCGTATTTCAAAACTCTATAATAATATATAGTTAGATATTATTATAGTTAGATGACTCGTTAGGCTCTAGGCGCTAAGCAAGCCTCTTGCCTATGCGGACGTAGCCTTAAAACTGCTGCATCACCCATAAAGGAACACAACATAATACACTCACTTTTCAAAAGTTTTGCATCCCCCTGTAGTGGAAATAAAATAATCAAGATTCACAACATATTGGGACTTATCTATTTGACTGATTAACTGAAGAAATCACTTCACTTCGACTGAATCGACCAATAGGATACTGATTTTGCATCAGTTTGGAATTGATGCGGCGTCAAATAGAAAAGTCATATTCATCTTTCTTAGAAACTTTATAGGTTTTCACTCCCAGTGAAGTTCTCCTACGAGAAGCACTTCACCTTAATCAACCATTTTGTTATTATTTATGTTTCAGAGACTGGGAGTGAAAACCTATTAGAATTATTGCTCTCTGGCAAGAAGGCTCTCAAGCCATCAGATAGCCAATAGACTGAACATTATTCGAAGCACGGTTAACAGAACGACCAGGCGCTATGATGAAACTGGTGGAGTGCAAAGTAGACCTCGAAGTGGTCATCCTCGAGTTACCACGATTCGAGAAGATCGGTGTAGTGCTCAATCAGCGCGTAGAAATAGGTTAGTGACGGTACCGACACCCAAATCGGAATTTCAACTTTGTTATTTCATGTGCTACAATGCGTAGAAGAGATTTAGCAAGGATTGCGGTCCAGAAGACCTCTAGGATTTCCTTTATTAACTGTTCGTCAACGAATCGCTCGTCTGCAGTGGGCGTGCGCTCATTCAAAACTGGCATTTAGAAGAATGGAGGAATGTGCTATTTAGAGATGAGTCACGGTTTGGGTTGGTAAGTGATGACTACAGCTTGAGAGTTTGGAGGGAACCAGGATGTCGAAATAGACCTGAGAGAGATATTCAAGTTGCTCCTTTTCGGTGGCACTGAAATGGGCAGTATAATGTTTGCAAGAAGAACGCCACACATCGTCCAGGGAAGATGACTTCAAAATATCATAAATCCTGTAATTATATCCATGGGTAATTAATTAGGGACTCAATTATTTTTGATGAACGGTAATGCCAAACCACATCGCACTAAAGGTGTTCAAGAGGCCTGGAAAACCAAAACATTACCTCATCCGTCGAAATAATACACCACCAAATTCACAAGAACTTTTTGTTACTGTTACCGAGGAATGATGAAATAATCAATAATTGAATTTTTGTGAATACCTATAGTCCGTTCAAGAAAGTTTGAGCCGTCGGTTGGCCACGACAATTTGGCATACTCCACAGTGTATAGTCCGTTCACGAAAGGTTGAGCGCATAGTAGGCATTTGTTTATTCATCTGAAGTTGGCAGTATTTGCAGTCATAAAGTAAAATAAAGTCAACGTTGCCGAATGTACCCGGCCTCGTCCGACGAGCTTGCGAGTTATCAGAGAACTCTATGCATAATTGACAACATTGCGTATCAATCTGACAAGGAAATACACAACTTAAACTAAAATTTTAATATACACAGTGGAATATGCCAAATTTCCATGGCCAACCGTCGGCTAAATCTTCCGTGAACGGACTATATATTAAAATTTTAGGTTATGCTGTTTATTTTCTTGTCAGATTGATACGCAATGTTGTCAATATTGCATAGAGATCTATGATAATTCGCAAGCTCGTCGGACGAGGTCGGGTACATTCGGCAACGTAGACTTTACTTTACGTTATGACAGCAAATACTACCAACTTCAGATAAATAAACAAAAGCCTACTATGCGCTCGAATTTTCGTGAACGGACTATAGACAACTGAATGCATTGCTAATCAGCAGAGGCTCAAATGCTGCATATTAGTTTGCTCTTTTATTAATTAAGTTTTCATTTTTCGTTCAAATCTAATTTTTGTTATTGAAATTTCTGATCCCTAATTTGTATTTTATTTCATAATTCTGTAAAATGAAATTGATTTTATTTTATTTCTGCATAAGCCTCTCATCTTAATTGAGCCTGAGGTTTTTTTTCGAAGTTGAATATAGCCTCAATAACTAGGGGGTGCGACACTTTTGAAAATGGGTGTAGAAAATATTTTGTGAATGAAAGAAGTACTTTTCAAATAATACCAAATCTTTCAAAACTGTATTATTTGAAAGTCTAGAAGAATTTTATTACGATGACAACTTACCATTGTATGGAAATCTTTTTCTTTACCATCTGGTTCAAGTAACCAATCTAGAACCTTTGGATCTTCTACTTTAGTACAAACTTCCAAACCAAGCGCTCTACTTATCATTAAGATGCATTCTTTACTATCGAAAAATTGAAACACATTATTTTTGTTTTCTAAATACTTCTTCAATAAATTATATTTATCTTCACAGCCATTGTCTTCCATAAATAAATAAAACACGTGCTTTCCATCCCATGTGACAGCGATTCCATCTACTTTCTTGTTCTCGAAACTATATTTAAAACTTTGCTTATCTGTATTATTAACGTTTAATCCTATTCTTGGTTTATTTTCTTCTATATTTCTACACGCTAAGGATAAACAAATATTTGGTTGATTCAGCATCTCGTTACAGAAACACTGATACAATTTACTATATTTACAAACATCGATAATGAAAAACATGGATAAATCGGTAGCCTCGGAAGACTCATTCTTCTTGTCCTTGAAATCGAAAGAATAATCTTCTAAGTCATCAGGAGCAGTGTTAGAATGTTCAGTTTTTGCTTTCTTCGATTTAGGAGCTACAATTTGTTCATGACTTCTCTTTCTATTATCCACAGGAAATGAGGAAACTTTATTCATAGTTTCCACTGAACTTCCCTCAAACAAATCATCATCTGACTCGGTATTTAAACTAGATTCATTACTTTTGGGAGTTTCTACCGTTAATGATATTCCGCTATCAAGACTACACAATTTCTTCTCAGAATTGATTTTAATATAATTATTTTCATGTTTGGGAGGCTTTTCATTTTGTTTTTCGACAATTTCAGTTGTTATTTTTGTGTTGTTGCTTAGCGTTGATTTTTGGTTTATCTTATTTTCTGTTTTCGAATTTTCATTCTGTTTGTCCTCAAGTTGGGTCACTAATATTTTTGTATTGTTGCTTGCCGTTGAATTTTGGTTTATTCTATTTTCTGTTTTTGAATTTTCATTCTGTTTGTCCTCAATTTGGGTTGATAATATTTTTGTATTGTTGCTTGGCGTTGATTTTTCGATTATTTTATCCCCTGCATTATATTTACTATCCCTAATAGTTTCTTCAGTTGTGAGTTGTGTTGATGAATTTTTTATTTCGTTTATTTTGTTTTTTGTTGTCAATTCCTCATTATCAAACATATTATCAGTTTTATCAGGAATGTGACTAGAAGTATTGTTTGTGCTATCCTCAGAATCATCTAAACTCTCCATTTGGCCCCACTTGATGTTTTTAACCCCCATTTCGTGCTCTAGATATTTTCTTGCATCGTTTAAAATCAAATTTGCAGCTTCTCGTTCAGTTAATCCCTGTTTACCTGTGATCCAAATAGTTCTTAATTTATTCCTTTGTTTAAAATCGTGTTCACTTTCACCTTCACGTTCTTGTACGTTCTCAAATGGCATCACTTTATGCAAAATATTTTCAATTGTGTTAACATCGGAGTTTGCAAGTTGTATCAAACTTTCTATTCCTGCGTTATAAAAAGCTCTGGCTTGTTTGCTATTCATGCAAGGAATCCTCATCAAGTCCAACAAGTCCCTGCTTACACCGAACTGTAGTCGGTCTTGAAATTGAGAAATTAGAATTTCAACGCTGGACCAGCCAAGCTGTCGACTGAACGATGTGACCATTCCAGCGAAAGTCGATGCAGATTGTTGTAAAGATTGTAATAAACCTCTGTTGCAAATAAATTTTGCAGCAACTTCGTCTAGTGGCTTTTCGTTAACCAAATCCTGCAACGCTAGGGCTATGAAGAATCTCTTATGTATTAAAAGTTTTGCTGAGTCTTGTACAGATCCCCTAGTTGCGTTTATTATAAAAGATTCTCTTACACCAACCAGTTCACCAACTTTTTTCATACTTAAAGGAAGTTTTTCCCAGAATTCTAAATAAAGCATCCAATCTATTCTCGGCCATTGGTAACACGAACTATACGGTGTTACCAAATAAATTAGATGTAACTCCGTTTCCAACACGAAACATTGTCGAGCTTTTTCTAGCTCAGTAAACAATTCTAAGCCTTCACCCGGTGGAAGGGATGAAGATAAACAAGCTTTACCCAAAGCGGTTGGAAAATATTTACTTGTACCATTCTCATCTTTTTGCAATCTGATAAAATTAAAATTTTTCAAAAATTCCACCACTTGGGATACCGGATCTAATTTTTCAGTTGTTTCAACTTCTTGTGTTGAAATCAGGGTGGATTTTGCGAATATTTCTAGATCTTCAGGTGAGGAAGCTACGCCGCTTGCTATTATTTCCAAAATAGCTCTCTTGAACTTCCCGACGTCTTCTAAACAACTTCGAACAGGTTTCAACGATGATTGTGTTAGGAATTTTGCAGTGTTGTAATCGGTTTTTTGGCAAATTAAAATGCTTTGACCTTCTGTGTCTATACCCATTCTGCCTGCACGACCAATCATTTGTCTGTACGTTAAAATATCGATCGGACGCCCGTTGAATATCGGTGATCGAATTATAACTCTTCTTGCCGGCAAATTAACACCTGAAGAAAGTGTTGAAGTTGCGATAAGCAATTTTACACCACCGTTTCTGAATCCACCTTCTATAATGTCCCGTTCTTCCATTGTTAGACCTGCGTGATGATATGCTACTCCAAAAGCTACGGTGTTTTTTAAAATTCGGTCTAAACCTGATGGACAATATTTCAACTGTTCCAGAACTTCAGATATTTTATCGATACTGAGATTTTTATGTAATATTTTACTCAGTTCTGAGTCTGACCTACCGATCCTCCAAAAAGCCATGGCTATCTGCTGAGCCAAGTTTTCACACCAATTTTTAGTCGGACAGAATATCAAAACTGAAGAAGAATTCTCGATTGTCTCAAGACATAACTGTAAGATATCATCGGTATCTGCAGCGAGATCAGGAAAGGTAGATAACCTCCTCAAAAGCTTGAATTCATTGTTGTATAATTCCTTATTAACATAAACCATTTCATGTAGTGGAATTGGTCTGAAATTTGTTGTGTATAAATCTGCATTCAGCCAATTTGCTAGTAAATCGAGATTTGGTAAAGTGGCACTCATTCCGACTATTTGGATTTGTACTTTTGTATTTTTGGTCATGACATATTTCAGTTTCGTTAATAATAGTTCTAGTAGATATCCCCTATGAGGATCCCCTATTAAATGCATTTCATCGATAATCACCAGTCCTGCAGAAAAAATATTTACATTCGGTAAATAACCAATTTTGGTGACCAGCAGATATCGACCAGATTTTGGTGTCATTGTATTCATTGAGTCTTCCTGAACAATATTAGTGAAACCAACAGGTGGCGGTCTGTCTTAGTTTAGAAAAAATCTAAAAATGTCCATCTTCACGTCGCTTTTCTTACTTCATAGTAAATTCACTGCTCCTATTAATCTATTCATCACCTTCAAAGTCTCAAATAACTAATCGATTAGAATCATTTCGGGTATATTTCTAAACTTGTACATAAGTACATTCTATTTATATATAAAACATGTGAAAATATCATGTTTCTTTCATTTAATTCAATAAAAAATAGTGCAATATCAAAACGTAGCTTTTTTTCTCTCTAATGGCAATTTTTTTTAAAAAACTCCGATTATCCGAATATTTGATTATCCGAATGGGTCCTGGTCCCCATTAATTCGGATAATTGGAGTTCTACTGTATATGAAACTATCAGACCAAACAGACGTTGTTCTGTATACACAAAAATTCATACAATTTGATCCAGCCGTTTAGTTGCAGAGTAGATGAATAACCTTAATAACGACTACAGCGCCATCCGTTGATCCGATTTGTGATCATAAACATACGGGTATCAGGCAATCCAAAATACATCCCTCACACTTCGGTACCTTCTCCTACCCGCCTAGTGCCTACCTCGGAGACGCATTTTGGTGCGATTTCATCTTCAACCTGCCATATCTTTTGATGTATTCATCATAATTGAATGATGTAGAAGGCAATTTCATTCTAAATTAAATACTGGGTATGAACGATGTATTTAATTGGATAAGGATCAATAGCGTATTCATAAAAAAATAGTCCCAAATAATGCATAATTTTGAGAGACATTTGGATACCTTTAAAAGATGATACCAAGTAAACCTTGAAAGATAGATAAATGCTATCGCGGACTTTTTTGTAGAAATATTAAAGAGGTACATTTCCGTCATACATTGTTTCCATGTACGTCTTACGGTTTTTGCAGCGCACCTGAAAAGAGCTGATTTTGGTACTCATATTTATTATCATTGAAGTTATAGTAGGTTTCCTTAATTTTCTCGGGTGAAAAGTATAGCCTATGTTGATCAAAAATAGTGTAGCATTCTAAGGGTGAAAAAATTTTTGAAATCGGTGTAGTAGCTTATAAGTTAACTCGTATCAAACCCACAAACATACAAACCTTTCCTCTTTATAATATTAGTATAGATGAACTAATCGAATAGTTATTTGAATGTTCGAAGGTGATTTATGGACTAAATTGAAGCAGTAATTTTTGTGTTTTATAGTGAAAAAAGTGACAAGACGATGAAACATATTTGGAACTTTGAGGGTCCATATTTTATAAACTGAGACAGACCGCCACCTGTTGTTTTCACTTATGTTGTTCAGGAAGACTCAATGAATACAACGACACCAAAATCTGGTCGATATCTGCTGCTCACCGAAATTTAAATATTTAACTTACATTCTATTAATTCATAAATTGAAATATTTCAACTTACCGATATCTTCCAATTTTTGTTCTTCCATCAGCCGATTCACCAAACTATTACATTTTTCTATTGTACCAACAGCCATATGTACAGGCTGAAAACCTCCTGGTGGATTATATGAACCCATAAATCCTTCAACTCTCTTACCAGATGAACCTAGGAGATCTTGAAAGTAGTAAACTTTCTCTCTTACTACAGATATAAACGGCAAGATGAATAATACTTTCTTTTTCCGTTCAAAAAGACATCTCATAGCTAAAATTTCAGCTACCAAAGTTTTACCAGCAGAGGTAGGAGCTGAATATACAAGATTTTTGTTGGCATCAAATATACCTTCTTTACTTAAGCATTCTAGCTGCCAATCAAACATTGATGTGATCTTTCTTTTCTCATAACTCTTTAAAACTGTCTCAGGTAAACCCCATGCTGATAGAGAATGATTATCAGTTGAGTTTGTTTGTATTAATGGTTCATCTTCATCGTTCTGATCTGAACCAGCAGTTTCTTCCAATTCAAAATTTTCTAAGGGGGTTTCTGGAACTTCATATGGTTGATGCAAATGTTCAATTCTATTAGTTGATTCATTTTGTAGGTTTTCATCAACATTCCCACAATTCAATAGAGGACATGCTTCAACTACATTATGAATTGATTTATTTATACTTTCGTTATCTATTTCAGGAGCAATAAGGCAAGAATTGAATTTACATAATTCATTGTCTTGTTTGATATTCTCTTCATCATCAAACGAGTTAGTTGGTGGGTCTTTGGCGCATTCAATATCAGTTATAGAAAGAAATATACTTTCATTAGATTGCTGAAGAGTATGATCTATGTCCTTTTCATCTTGTTTTGCGTTACTTTTATTCCCGTCCTCTTGAGATGAAACATTGTTGTCATCAAGACTGAAGAAAACTTGTGAATTAAATTCCTGTAGAAATAAAGTATCATCTAATAAGATGCTGTTTTGTACATTGTGTAAACTTTCAATTTTATTCTTGGATTCTTGTGTTTTCAATAAATTCTCTGTAACGAAATTGTCTATTTGAGACTCTGCAAAATAATCCAGAGTATCATTCATAATATTATATAAATTCTATCGATAAGAAATCGAAATAAAATTAATTTCTGTTCGAAATGTTTGAACTTGAAGTTTTAAAATTGAAAACCATAGAACAACAGAAACATTCACAGAACTGCGTATAATTTTTAGAACTATTCTATTTTAGAGCTACCATTGCTACCAATGTTTTAAATTTTCTGAGTTTGTGGTAAGGCTCATTGGAAAATATCAAATAAATTGATATACTGAGAGAATTGGGTCATCATTTGTTAATTTTGAAATATAGATAATAGGAATTATTGCAAATGCAGTTTATAATGAAGTAGTTCTAACGTTTTTCCTTAGATCAAAAAGTGCAAAATGCTTTTAGGGCTACGCCATTCTGTTGACAGCTGTCATCTGTCATGCAGTGCGCTGCACATGTCATTTTGTTTTAGTTGCTGCGGTCGCGAAGAAAACAAATGACACTGGCAGGTGTCATTAGTGAATTCGGGTAATAGTGTTTATTAAAAGACTGACAACAAATTGTAACTTATTTATTGATAAAAATGACAACAAGCATCTTTCCATCCTACCAAAGGATAGCAAGTAGAATTCCTCTTGCCTTTTCCAGGAGATCATTTAGATCTTGCGAAAAATATATAATTTTATTGGTGTTCATAACATTTGGTTTAGTGTGTTTTGGAACATTATTTTTCTTACCTGAATTCCGAAACTCGGCAACTAGATCTGAAAGTGTTTATAGAGTGTACGATCATTTCAAAAGAGCAGCTCCAGAACTTTTAATCCCACCACCACCCTTGGAAAATAGCAGAGAGGCACCGAAACTTTTGAGACATGAAATGGATACTCAGGGAGAAGATCCCCATCTCGTTGGGGATAGGGAGAAGTTTAGGGCTAAAATTGAGCAAGATTCTGAGTTGAAGGTTCTAGAGAGACCAGATATTGGTAGGTTTTATCGCAAGACTTCCACACCCTCAAATCAAGCGAAGCAAGGACCTTTTCATGAATCTGGTGTTGTGACCATTCCACCTGCAATCAGTGACCATTATCCACTTGTTACTAATGGTGAAGATAGTGACCCAGTTATGACAGAAAGAAGGAACAAAATCAAAGAGGTAAGTTCACTAACATTGTGATAAACACCCTCAAATCTTGCATTGATTCAAATTATAATTGACTTTTTACACACCAACACTGTGGTACCTAGTCAATTGTTGTTACTCTGGGTAATTATATATACACTTTCTTACATTTATTTCAAAATTTATTATTTGGATGTGCAGAAAACTTGCTGCACATTATGGTTTATTTCGGGTTCCATCCATTAATTCTGGACCCTCTTGTTGTTTTAAAGTAGCAATACACCTTGTTGAAAATGATAACATCTCTGAAAAACTCTTATTTCATATTTATTCTATTTTCCCATCAACTCTATTGAAAAATTAACAATCTGAGTTTATATTATAAATTCTTCTTTTTTCAATCATCCTGGGCAATAATAATATAATTAGAAATCAGACCTTTCTTTTGATATATATTCTTTTGAATTGAGAGCTAACAAAATACAATACATGAAACAAAAAAAGTCCCTAGCTGAGGTTGGTACAAAATGGGGTACTATACTATTCTGTCGTATGATCAGGAGCGACAGAGCGGAAAAACCTCAGTAGAAAAAACCTGCTCGCCGTTTTTACAAAATTGAAACTTAAAACTATTCGAATAAATACCTTCAATATTCAGATACAAAATACTTTCTTTTATTAATGGATTTCCTAGAATCATAAAATATTACACATTCAAGTTATTTCTGGTAAATGACGAAATTATATGATTGATAATTTCCTCGACTGATTATACCTATTCACATTCATATTATTGAGGTAAGGAAAAGTAACTGATTACTAACATTGTTTTATCAATAACTCATTCAATAACTTATGTTCAATTTGCTTGTTACCATAATTCTAGTTTGTTTATCATTTTTCACCTAGATGATGAGAAAGCTCTCATTATTCTTTTTAGGTTGAAGAAAGTGACAAAAACCTTATATTCAAAATATTGATTTGGAGAAGAGTTACTGCTTACTTTTATTGTTTATATCAATGTTTCGACCACTAATATTGTTCTGGTAACTTTTATGTTTTTGCATTTCTAAGCTCTTTTGGTACAAGGATACAGTATATTTGGTCATGACTTAGCGATAATTAAGGGCATCAAATATACCTAATATTATCGACAAAAACACCACATTGGGAAGTTTACCCCCTCAGCTTTAGTGTAGCCCCCATTTAAATTCCCTTTTTCATTTTCTTCGACCCTTTCAAATAGTATCGATTTCTTTGGACATAAAGATTCTACAGATGTGAAAAATATTTTTGAAAGATGATACAACAACCTTTCATCGAAGTAGAACAATATGAAATCATTCAACTTGAAAATGCCATAAAAAAATTCTTGAAAAAATTTAATAAAAAAATGTACTGATTTTCTTAAATCCTTAATAGTACAAGAACTAGCACATTGAAGTATAATTTTTTTTCAATAATTTAACACGCAAGGATATTAGCTACAAAACAACATCTACATTATTTCTGTAAGTTACATAATTTGAGAGTTATTGCTGTGCGAGCGCCCCAAACTTTTTTTTTATTGCTATAGGTCGTCATGAGGGCCATTTTTATGATAAATTTGTTTGTTCGATCATTAAAAATTATCGAAAGTACAGTACTGAGTTCTATTTTATTCTATCAATTTTCATAAGGGTCATGTTAGAACAGCAATTGCAATTACTTTTTAATTATGTAACTTACAGAAATTATGTTAGTATCGTTTTGTAGCTAATATCCTTGCGTGTTCAATAATTGAAAAAAAATTAAACTTCAATGTTCTAGTTGAACTATTGCGGATTTACTAAGAAAATCAGTACATTTTTTACCAAAATTTTTTTAAAGAATTTTTTTATGACATTTCGAAGTTAAATGGTTTCATATTGTTCCACTTTAATGAAAGGTGGTAGTATCATCTTTCAAAAAAAATTTTTTTCACATCTGTAGGACCTTTATGTCCAAAGAAATCGATATTATTTGGAAGGGTCAACTAAAATGAAAAAGTAAATACAAAATGAGGGGGTAAACTCCACAATGTGGGTGTTTTTGTCCATAAAGTTAGGTATATTTGATGCCCTTAAATTATCGCTAAGTCATGACCAAACACACTGTAGAGATATAAATTTTCACAGTTGATATTTGCAATGAAAAATATTGGTTGCCAGCACTATTTTATTTGTTAATTGATCGATAAATGAGTGATGAATCCTTGACAGAAGAGTTCCATGTATCAATATGTCATAATGAAATATAAACATGAATTTGAAATATTGATTCACCAAATTTTCAGATCTTTCATTCTCTGCATGAACTTTATTGAGAATAAATACATCTATAATGAAAAGCCTTTATTCTTATTTTTCAATATAATAAGTGATGAATTGTGTTTTGAACATTATTTTTGTTTCATTGATCTTCTGAGTTTTTCCTTCAAATTGTTCCCGAATGTCTGATCGACATTGGAGAACATTTGCAACACATTATTTCTCACTTTTTCACATGTTACTTTTTTAATGGTGGACACCAAGTTATCCTCAAGTCTATTTTTCGCAGAAGCATTCAACACTTGGTTGTAAAATACTTTGGCCTGTTTGAAATTGTCCCCAGTTTTTCCTGTGTCATAATGTCCAACCTTTCCTTCGACTTGTTGAGGATTAGGATAGTTAACAGGACAAGATGTCGGGCCGTCAAAACTATTTGGATAGTAGTTTGGAGCCCCTCCTTGGCTAATCACATTTGCAGCACCGTCTCTTTCATAACTGTTTACTTTAAAGGGACAATTGATTGGTAACTGTGTGTAGTTTATTCCCAATCTGTATCGGTGAGCATCCGGATAAGAAAACAGTCTCCCCGTTAATAATCTGTCAGGCGATATCCACATTCCAGGTGTGATATTGTTGGGGCTGAAAGCAAGCTGTTCCACCTCAATGAAATAGTTGGAAGGGTTTCTGTTCAGTAAAAATTTTCCAACTTCTATCAAAGGATGCTCAGAATGGGGCCATAGTTTGGTGACATAATATAGATTTGAGAAAGAGTTACTGGTTGCTTTTATTAATGTTTCATTCACTTGTGTTGTTTCGGGTTATTTGTTATGTTTTTGCATTTTTTAGCTCTTTTGGTAGAAGGTATATAGATATAAAATTTCACAGTTAATTCTTGCAATGAAAAATATCGGTTGGCAGCACTGATAAATCCTTGACAGAAGAGTTCCATGTATCAATATGTCATAATGAAATATAGGTAAACATGAAGTTTTAAATATTGATTCTCCAAATTTTCAGATCTTTCATTCTTTGCATGAACTTTATTGAGAATAAATACATCTATAATGAACAGCCTTTATTGTTATTTTTAACATAATAAGCGATAATTGCGTTTTGAACATTATTTTTGTTTCATTGATCTTCTCAGTTTTTCCTTCAAATTATTCCCGAAGTCTGATTGACATTGAAAAACATTTGCAAAACATTATTTTTCACTTTTTCACATGTACTTTTTAATGGAGGACACTAAGTTATCCTCAAGTCTATTTCTCGCAGAAGCATTCAACACTTGGTTGTAAAATACTTTGGCTTGTTTGAAATTGTCCCCAGTTTTTCCTGTGTCATAATGTCCAACCTTTCCTTCGACTTGTTGAGGATTAGGATAGTTAACCCTCTCTTTCCCACTGCTTACATTGGCGTCATTCACATTTTTGCATAGGGATGTACTGTTGGTTGCCAGGATAGATTCTTAATGTTCAGTTCGTTTTTAAGACATACTACGGCGTGCCAGATAGTGCTTCTTTATTTCCTCCAGATCCAATTTGAAATTTTGGGTCGTTGCAAAGTTACGTGATTTGTGCTCAGTTTTTGTATTATTCAGGTTGATGAAATCGTAAGTATTGAAGTTAATTATGATTGAAAAAATATGAAGCATATTCAAACACTATTTGTGATTCCGTAGGAAGTTTTCTCCTTCAAAATATCTCATCAAAATAATTTTATGACTCAAACAATATTTGACTTCATTTGGAGTCAATGGGAAACTCAATATAATTTTTTTTATATTTCTCCAGATGTCGTGTGACTCGTATGTGGGACTATCGGAAAAAGAAGCTGCTGAATTACTACTGCTTTTGGAGGGAGATGTTTCTGTTGTTGACGAGTTAGATGATGATGATGATGAGGCGGAAAATGAAAAAATAATTACATGATATGAACGTATCTCCTATCAACGCTGTTCTAGAAGACAATATAAACCTTGATCCCATACTGAATACAGATGAAGACGATATTCCATTGGCCACACTCTTTCCTTCACGAAAAACCACAGACTTTCGAAAAAAATCTTCCAAGTGTGATATTGCTCTTTGCGTGACCAAAGATAGCTGCTTCAAGCTTTTCCATATCAAGTCATAAGTTGTGTTATATTTAATATTATTATTAATTTCCTGATATTTCCATTTTTAGTTATATAGAAATAATGCAAAAGTTTATTGATCTGAGTTTCATAAAAAATGTTTATCTTAATAAGGTTTTATACCCACTGATTCCATATGGCATCCAAAAAAATTTTTTTTCAAATCGCATTCTAAAAAATTTAAATAGTATATTTCGAGGTTTCATTCTCGGATAGAGATGTATTGCGCCGGTAATAATTTTTTCGAGCCAACCAGAATATCTTGAAGAAACTTGGGAAAGAAAGGGTTAACAGGACAAGGTGCTGGGCCGTCAAAACTATTCGGATAGTAATTGGGAGCCCCTCCTTGGCTAATCACATTTGCAGCACCGTCTCTTTCATAATTATTAACTTTAAAGGGACAATTGATTGGTAACTGTGTGTAGTTTATTCCCAATCTGTATCGGTGAGCATCCGGATAAGAAAACAGTCTTCCCATTAATAATCTGTCAGGCGATATCCACATTCCAGGTGTTATATTGTTGGGGCTAAAAGCTAGTTGATCCACCTCGGAGAAATAGTTGGAAGGGTTTTTGTTAAGTACGAATTTTCCAACTTCTATCAGAGGATGCTCAGAATGGGGCCACACTTTGGTGACATAATATAGATTTGAGAAAGAGTTATTGGTTACATGTATCAATATGTCATAATGAAATATAAACATGAAGTTTGAAATATTGATTCTCCAAATTTTCAGATCTTTCATTCTTTGCATGAACTTTATTGAGAATAAAATACATCTTTAATGAACAGCCTTTATTGTTATTTTTCAACATTATAAGTGATGAATTTTGTTTAGAACATTATTTTTGTTTCCCTGATCTCCTCAGTTTGTCCTTCAAATTATTCCCGAATGTCTGATCGACATTGAAAAACATTTGCAAAACATTATTCACTTTTTCACATGTTACTTTTTTAATGGAGGACACTAAGTTATCCTCAAGTCTATTTCTCGCAGAAGCATTCAACACTTGGTTGTAAAATACTTTGGCTTGTTTGAAATTGTCCCCAGTTTTTCCTGTGTCATAATGTCCAACCTTTCCTTCGACTTGTTGAGGATTAGGATAGTTAACAGGACAAGATGTTGGGCCGTCGAAACTATTCGGATAGTAGTTGGGGGCACCTCCTTGGCTGATCACATTTGCAGCACCGTCTCTTTCATAATTGTTAACTTTAAAGGGACAATTGATTGGTAACTGTGTGTAGTTTATTCCCAATCTGTATCGGTGAGCATCCGGATAAGAAAACAGTCTCCCCATCAATAATCTGTCAGGCGATATCCACATTCCAGGTGTGATATTGTTGGGGCTGAAAGCTAACTGTTCCACCTCGGAAAATAGTTGGAAGGGTTCTTGTTGAGTACGAATTTTCCAACTTCTATCAGAGGATGCTCAGAATGGGGCCATACTTTGGTGACATATTATAGATTTGGGAAAGAGTTACTGGTTACTTTTATTAATGTTTCATTCACTTATGTCGTTTCAGGTTATTTGTTATGTTTTTGCATTTTTTAGCTCTTTTGGTACATGGTATATAGACATAAAATTTCACAGTTGATTTTTGCAATGAAAAAATGTTGGTTGGCAGCACTGTTTCATTCGTTAACTGATTGATAAATCCTTGACAGAAGAGTTCCATATATCAATATGTCATAATGAAATGTAAATATGAAGTTTGACATATTGATTCACCAAATTTTCAGGTCTTTTATTATTTGCATGAACTTTATTGAGATAAAATACATCTATAATGAACAGCCTTTATTGTTATTTTTCAACATAAGTGATGAATTTTGTTTTGAACATTATTTTTGTTTCATTGATCTTCTAAGTTTTTCCTTCAAATTGTTCCCGAATGTCTGATCGACATTGGAGAACATTTGCAACACATTATTTCTCACTTTTTCACATGTTACTTTTTTAATGGTGGACACCAAGTTATCCTCAAGTCTATTTTTCGCAGAAGCATTCAACACTTGGTTGTAAAATACTTTGGCTTGTTTGAAATTGTCCCCAGTTTTTCCTGTGTCATAATGTCCAACCTTTCCTTCGACTTGTTGAGGATTAGGATAGTTACCAGGACAGGATGTTGGGCCGTCAAAACTATTCGGATAGTAGTTGGGGGCCCCACCTTGGCTAATCACATTTGCAGCACCGTCTCTTTCATAATTGTTAACTTTAAAGGGACAATTGATTGGTAACTGTGTGTAGTTTATTCCCAATCTGTATCGGTGAGCATCCGGATAAGAAAACAGTCTCCCCATCAATAATCTGTCAGGCGATATCCACATTCCGGGTGTGATATTGTTGGGGCTGAAAGCTAGCTGTTCCACCTCGGAGAAATAGTTGGAAGGGTTCCTGTTCAGTACGAATTTTCCAACTTCTATCAAAGGATGCTCTGAATGGGGCCACACTTTGGTGATATCGAAGGGGTCATAGCTTTTCTTTTTGGCGTCTTGCGGAGACATCAATTGAACGTAGAATGTCCAGGATGGGAAGTTCTCATTTTCTATTGCGTCGTAAAGGTCTCTGCCGTAGTAGTTTGGGTCTTCTCCGGCTATACGTTGGGCTTCTTCGTTTGATAGATTTTCGATTCCTGGGAAAGTGTAAACAATATATTTTGGAAATATCTATCTGAAGAACAAAGGCTTTAGAAGATTCCTCAACCCAGGAATTATCACTGTCTTTTCCATCCAAAAAAAAACAGCATAAACCTCCTGGTAGTTCACTTTTTGAGCCTTTTGTCTCATTTTTTTTCTTTTATATCGCAGTTATTAATATTGATACCTTAATCAGTCTTCTAGCAGATTTAACAATGAGTTATTTCCGGTTTTTATCCAGAAATAAGAAAGTATGAGACAGTCCATTTTTTTATCATTGTGAGTGATGATATTATAATAGACAGTCTTATCTTTCTCTTGATTGCTTGAATGCATTATTGAAATTATTCTAGACTTAATATATTTCAAGGTTCCTTATGTTGAATTGGGGAAGAAATACTGTTTACTAATCTTGTTTAAATTAATGTTTCATACAAAAATTCTGAGGGCTTTCACTTCAAATATCGTTTTTGTTGTCGGAGATTTTGTTAATTTGTTATGTTTTTTTATCTTATTAGCTGTTCTGAAACTGGTTAAAAATAGGAATAAAGTTTTTTTAGCTTGAAAGACCATTCATCCATAATTTGTATTCTTTGCATTATTTCTATCTTAATCTCAATTCCTTTCACTCCTTTCATTTGACATTCAATTATTATTATTATCATCTCATTTCACATATTGATATTTTTCTCCAATTAAAATCTCAAAATTCATAAAATTTATGTATCAGCTTTTGCTTTCTGTTAATGTTTCATTCAATTTTGATTTAAAAAACTTTAAAACCCTCTGTTCTGATTATTTGTATTTTTTCAATTCTCCTGATACAAATTGAAAATACAGATTATTTATAATACGACAGCAGAAGGCATTGAAATTTTCCACGAGTGCTAGAATGAGATGTAAAAGTATTTTACATTATTTTTTTGAGCGCCCCTTCTCTTGAACGAGTGCTATATCGTTTTTTGTTCCAGTAGAGTAATGATATTACTCCGAACGTTTCTCTGAATGCTTTGTGATCGGTTGCCCATAAAAATGGCATAATAAAATTGCACGAATTGGACATTAATAGTTATTAATTCGAAATAAAAGGTGATTTTAATGTGTACGAAATTAAGCATTAATGACCCATTTTAATGCTCAATTTTTTAGCCATTTTAATGTTTGTGCAATCCTAATGGCAACCGCACACAAAGTATTCAAAAGCACTACGAGAAATGTCAAAACTCTACTGGAACATAGATACTTAGAAATTTTATTATGTCAAATGTCTTTTGCAAAATGAGAATGTATTTCAATGAAGAATTTATACACTATTCATGTTCAGATCGTCGGAAAAACCTTGTAATCAACACGGTTATTAATCTAGCGACTAATGGTCTTGAACTATTAACACGTTCGCTTCGCTCACGCATTAAAATTACTTGACCATTAGTCGCTGTCTTTAATAACCTAGTTGAATAAATAACTATTAATCAACCGAGTTGATTACAAGATTTTTCCGACGATCTCAACATGAATTGTGTATGAATTCTTGATTGAAATACATTCTAATTTTTTCACAAGACATACATTTGACATAATGAAATTTCTATGTATCTATGTTCTAGTAGAGTTTTGACATTTCTCGTAGTGCTTCTGAATACTTTGTGTACGGTTGCCATGAGGATTGCACATTAAAATGGCATAAATTGAGCATTAAAATGGGCCATTAATGATCACTTTCGTACACATTAAAATCACCTTTTATTTTGAGGTCGGCGGAAAAAGTATGTAAACAAATCAGCTTATAATATAGTTACCTTGATTAGTCTTATAATGGAATTTACAGTAGGTTATCTTCTGGTTTTTATCAACAAACGAGTAAGTATGAGATCCAAAACCATGCATGTGTCTGTAACTTTTCGGTATTCCCCTGTCGGAGAAGAGAAACATGACTTGGTGAACGGACTCTTCCCTGAGCGATATGAAGTCCCAAAACTGATTCCATTCCCTCAAATTAGTAACTGGGTTTGGTTTTTGAGAATGTATGAACTGAGGGAATAATATCGGGTCCCTAATGAAGAAAATAGGGGTGTTGTTTCCGACAAGGTCCCAGTTTCCTTCTTCCGTGTAAAATTTGATTGCGAAACCTGCAAAAATAATAATTTTTGTACAACTTAAAAAAAATCTAGACTTTTCCTTATCACTATGAATGCCTTAATAATAACTTTTCATCACCATTAAAACATTTTTTTTTCACCTTCAAAAAAAGAATTTACTTTTTTTCACTGTTAAAAAATAGTTTCTAGTGAGGATACAGAAAGATCACTGAATGCATAGAAATATTGTGTTGGAAGCATCATCTCGACACTCTCATGTGCAATGAAAAAAAACACTCATTTTACGCACTTAATACAAAAATAAGTGTTTTTTAAGTGCGTAAATGAGTGTTTTTTTTCATGGCACATGAGAGTGTCAACTTTTGGCCGAGATCGCAGGTCGAGGTCAAAAATTCACTTGAATGTGCCATAAAAACACGAATTTTATGAGCACGAAATACAAACAAAATTTTTTGTACAACTGTGAATAATAATTTTCATCGTCTGAAAAATAATTATTAAAGATAATGCCCCAATACAATATTTCTATGCATTCAGTGATCCTCTGAATAAATAATTAGTGTAGAAGGAGACTGCCATTTATTTTTTATTTCGAATCGAATGCTGTGAAATAAATATGAGGTTGCCAAGAGAAAATATCGAAATATTTAAATTTTGAGTTCCACATTTTCGGAGCAATATCTTCGAAAAACCTTACGATGTATCAAAATACTGAATGTACTACATGAATGCATGGATTCTCTACCTTGTCACTGCTGAGTTTGGTTCCGTTCGCATAAAAAATAATCAAGATACATATTGCATTTCCAAGCTGGCAATGCAGATGTAAAAAAATCCAGGAATTTGTGCATAACTTAGCAACAGTACATAGCAGATAAATTTTTTTAGTAGGTTATACTGCGAATTTGGTATTGAGCGATACATAAATGAAAATATAGGTACTTAGTTCTATTTGAAATAAGAATGTAGATATGTGTTTGAGATAGACGTGGCAACACTGTCTACTTCAAAATATTTTAGGAGAAGAGTTCCTTCACCCTCAAGGCTCCACCTAAATTTCAGAACGAAATATTCACTAGTTCTCCTAAAACGTCTAATAGGCCAACTTCAAAGGAAAACCCTGTATAATTCTATCATCGAGATTTTATAAGGAAAACAGATGCAGCTTTTTATGATCCCGTATATCTTAGGTTATCTGAATTTTTAGTGAATACTTTATCTCAACAAATGAGGACCATCTTCCTCAGCTCTGAAAAAAATTCATTGAATATTCAGAGTCAGATATATTTTACAAAATTATAAAATTTTCGATAACGAAGCAGAAAATTTCAAAAAAGTTGATTAATCGCCGTATCTTCGTAACTATAGATTTTCGGATTTTTGGACGTCTACTACTGGGTGGTCAACTAGGGAATTCCGATTTGAAAGCGCCCTAAAATTGTTTTGAATGAGAAGAGAGAAGTGGGGTTGGTCTTTAGTGAAGAAGGGGTTCATGGAAATTCAGTCGCCATGGTTTACTGGACGTTTGAGGAGCGTTTGTTCTGGGTGCGCTCTCATTTTTTTTTCTGATGAAGCACATTTTCATCTCAACGGCTATGTAAACCAACCAAATTGCCGGTATTGGTCTTCAGAAAACCCCAAAGAGAAACATGAAACTCAATTTCATAGTCTGAAGGTGACAGTTTGATGTGCAATACACGCACAAGGCATTATTGGCCCGTACTTTTTCAAAGACGGGCGCAGCCGAGCAGTAACAGTGGATTCTGATCGTTATGTGGACATGTTGAACAATTTTTTTTAACCAGTCCTTCAAGACTTTGATGGATACAATCAGGACACTTCGTTTCAGCAAGACGGGACCACTTGTCACACTTCAAATTGGTCTTTACCTGTTATTCAGACGCTTTTTCCTGAAAAATTGATTTCTCGTCGTGGGTCCTTTCCATGGCCCCCCAGAAGCCCGGACTTGATGCCTTGCTACTTTTACTTATGGAGATACCTTAAAAATGTAGTCTACCGTAGCAATCTCCGCACTCTAATTGCGTTGAAGGAAAATATCCGCCAGGAAATTCAAGCCATCGGTCCAGAAACTTTGTGTTTTCTAAATTGGGGGTTCGACTAGACGTCTGCCAGCAGAAAAACGGTGGACATTTGGACAGCGTAATTTTTAGAAATGAATCCCAAAGAGCTGAGAATTATTTGAAGAGAAAAATAAAATTGGCTTGATAGTTTTTGTTTCATTTCTCTTTTAATTCGGAAATCACGTCGAATCATCAAACCATTGCATAGAACTTCATGGGGATATCAAAAAACAACGAAGCAATTTTCGATGATTAAAGCTGTTTTTTGGCTAAATATCTGCAAAATATCAAATCTCGTTTCACTTTCAAGTTTCAACGAGGGGCAAACTGAAAATTATAGTCCGTTTAAGAATTATTGACATCGAAGCATGCCATGAACGTCCAGTCGGGGCTTTATTTCTAGTTACTAAAAAGTCACTAAAAATTTCTGTGGGTTCATCAGTCAAAGAAGGGAAATAAATAAACATAACCTAAAAACATATTTAATACAATATTTTTGTTTTCCAAAGCAAATTTCTGAGCTTGAGAATGTTCCTGATTCTTAAATAACATTAGGATTGTGTAAATCTCTAAACCTACCAGCAGTATATAATTTCTGACACTGTATTGACAAATTTTCGTATTTACCATCATTTGAAATTGCAGCTAAAGAGCGAGGAAACCAGAATAAGTATAGCCCCTAAGCTTATGAATATCATGAAAAATAAACAGTCATTTATTTTCAGTCCAGTTCAATCAATGGGATTCAGGTTCTATTACTATATCGCTGCCTCAATATATAAAACTATAAACTATCGAAGTACTCTAATGAGATGTCATTCATAATTCACCCATGAAGATTGAGACTCTATTGAAGATAATTAAGATAAATGTTTTTTTCTCTGACAAACTTTCATAATTATAACTAAAAATGATTGTGTTCAACTCAAATTCAACTGAGGTAGCCAAACTGGTGAAACGAAAAGTAAGAACTTGTTGATATTCTGAAATGTGTGGCCAAATTCGTTAATTGGTTATACATAATAAGACAAAAACACTAATAAAAGAATCTATTCAGTGGGTATGTTAATTGTATAACTTTAATAAACTTATCACCAATTCTGTCTGTTTCAGTAAGAGGAATATTTTATTGAATAGCTAAAAAAAATAAACAGAGCTTGTTTGGCAAAGGTGTTAAAATTAAATGAAGTGAAAAAATGTGGACCACAAGATGTTTTTTAATTTTTGTATGAAATTCATACTTGTTTCAGAATATACTATTGCACAGATTAAATAATGATTTCATTCCTGTATATGCTTTGGTGACGTTTGATATGAATAATTCAGTATTTGTTTGTTGATTTAACATATCCATCATATTAATTAAGTACTATTTCTTTAGATCCAATAGATAAACACACTGTTTGAACTCAGTCGAGAATAGAGAAATGGTGAATATTTTGGCTTTTAATGGAAACGATTGTCAATTTAGCTTTATTTAGGTCTTGTCGGTATTATTTTAGATAAAAGTTGATTGAGTTCCTTTGAGTGTTTGGAATTCATAGAAAGCAAAAGTTAAAGTTTTAGCATAAAATCTATATTTCAATCCTGACTATATGGGTAAGGAACACACTTATTCAACATTTCTTAAAACTGACAATTCACAGTGAAAAACTAAAATAAGCTTCTGTACAAAATTGAGAAAATTAATTCAGAACATTATTCCAAAATTTTATTGTTAATTGGAGACAGAAAATATATACAATCATAGATTCATTGAAAATAATTATTAAAAGTACAGTGGAATACTTATAAAGCCTTATACATTTACTATTTATTTACATATTAGAGTTATCTTCTAAATGCAGTGCTCCAAAGCGAACATAACATGTAAAATAACTGTTACAGTAAACATTAAAATTGTATTAACAATTCAACTTTCTATAAAATCCAACAAAGGATTTAAGTATTCCTAAGTTAATCAATTATAGGAAACTTATGTTCATGTAGCCGTTGCCAAATTACTTTTTTACGAGAAGCAGTCGTAGGTATTTGATCAACAAACCTTTGGGATTACTTCTAATGTCCACTGGCGGATTTGACTGCCACTTTCAAATATCCATGTTTCATCTAGATAAACAAATTTTACATTTTCTCTCAAGTATTCAAGATATTTACACAAAACCGTATATTCACGATATCTTAATGTTTATCAATAAGAATTTTCCTTCGATCAACTTTCTCATACTGGTAACCAATTTTTTTGATTATTCTATAAAGTGTTGACATAAAATGATCGAAATCCAGGTGCTTTTCAGCCAGTTCAAAAATGATATCCAAAGTGATATACTCGTTGTTTTTGATTTTAGAAAAAATAATGTCATTTAATGTCTCTTTGAAGGTATAATCATGTGGAATAGGTTTCCTTCCAGTGCTAACTCTGGCTCTACCAACTTGCCTTCTACTTTTTTCTCCGAAATTCTAGGACAGTTCTAGGAGAAATCTGAAATTTAAAAACTCATTACTTAATCAGAAAACACATTGTACATGATCGTTTACCTGAAATACCAGCACAATGCGTTTAATACTAGCAGAAATATCTGCTGAATCCCTAAAGAACTCGCAGTAACACCGATACACTGCCTGGCGTTCCCTTGCAGTAAGGTGAGAGGTATCTGGTTGTATTCCGGCCATTTTCAATTCAGTAATCAAACCAAAGTAGATTTAAGAGATATTTAAATCCACTTGCCGATTAAATCAAGAATATTCACAAATAAATTCGAAATATCTTCAATAGGTTAACTCAAACTGAAAAAGTCAGTGATATCAAGACTCTGTCTGGTGATATTTTCAACACCAACCTAAAATCGGCAAATCGAAATTCACCGAACGGACCGATACCAACATATTTTCGATTTCCCACAGCCACCTGAGATGTCAATCATTCTTAAACGGACTATAACCTCAATGGACGCGGTCAGTGCACTCTAGATGTTTGTATACACCTCGGTAATTACAGTGCCGTATCCTTTCACGAAGTTGACTTTCCATCGACTTTCTAAATATGGAAAATCTTCGATTGATCGCACTCCGGTTCGTCAAACCGATGACAGAACCAAGAAGTAACGGAGCTCTTTACTTTTCCGGATTATTGTGTAACATTGAAATTGCCGATTACGTCTAGTTCGCGAAGCTGCCAGATATATACAGGGTATCTGTGAACAAATGCGAGGGAGATGATTCCTCGATGAAAATAAGCAGGGGTAGTTCATATATATTTTTTTTGAAATCGACCTCCCTTCCAAGATATACCGCAGGTTTCACAAAGCTTGTTTTGATTTGAGTCGGTCGTTTACGTCCAAAATGAACTGAAATTTGCACAGAAATAATGACATTTCATCAATCAAGCTGATTGGGGTTTTTGTGAAACCCAGCTATAGCCTTTGGAACGCGATGACTAGTTGACAGTTTTTAATTTTTTCAGGAGTTCTAAGAAACACTTGCTCAGTTGCAGGAACGTCCATTAAAATTTAAAGGTCCATTAAACCCTTAATCCTCCATTAGTTCCTTGTAATAATGGAGGATTAAAAGTTTAATGGACCTTTAAATTTAATGGACGTTCCTGCAACTGACACGAGTCATAAAACTATACATAATATGATTCATTAAGTAGATGTTACTCACACAATTTTTTTTTGATCCCATAACTTTATTATTAGGGGTTGAAAATAACAACCCCTTATGATTTTCCTTCAAAAATCGTTTCGTGGGATAGATTTTCGAAAAAAAATTCTCTTATGATTTCCCATTGAATTCTGAAGAAAAAAGTCTCTCGCAAAATTTCGATACAATCTATACTTTTCTGGGAAAAAATAAAACTTCTAAGCAGTTATGATCACTGTCCATTCCATTTCATCGTATGTTCTATTGAATGAATATTCTAAGATATTTTCTATGATTCTTTTTACAATTTCCAGTTTCAGAAGAGTTCGATTTTTTTACTAAATACTTCGCAGTAATAATAGTTATTTAATCAACTAGACTAGGTTATTAAAGACAGCGACTAATGGTCTCGAACTATCAAAGCGCTTTGAAATATCTTGACCATTAGTCGCTCGATTAATGACTGAGTTGAGTACAAGATTTTTCCGACGATCTGAATATGAATTGTGTATGAATTCTTGATTGAAATACATTTTCATACAATTGTCATAGTGAAATTTCTATGTATCTATGTTCCAGTAGCGTTTTGACATTTCTAGTAGTAGGTAAAGGGTGTCCCAAAATTAACGCAAGATTTGAATTAAATAGAAAACGCCGTTCTTAGTCTTTTGATAGATATATTCTTATTGACTCGTAAAAAACATAGGATAGGGTTATGTATGGAATAATACATCGGACAAATGGCCTCCACGGCTTTGCATGCACATGCGCACTCTTTTGTTGAAATTTCCATGACCATTCTGCATAAATGTGGCTGAATTTCGTTGATGCAGCGTTGAATTTCCTCCTTTAATGCACGGGTGGTTGTGGGCTTGTTGACATAGACTTGTGATTTCAAATAACCCCATAAAAAGAAGTCTAATGGTGTTAAATCACACGATCTAGGAGGCCAATTTTGATCACCGAAACGAGAAGAGTACACGAACTGGAAATGTCTCATGCAGTAATTGAATTGTTTCACGGGCTGTATGACATGTGGCACCGTCTTGTTGAAACCACACAGATTGGACACAGATCTTTGGTGAGTATACGCTGTAGAGAGGTTCTTGAAATTTGCAATCTTGTCCACGGCGTCGAATTGAGGTTCCTGGATTGTCAGCAACACTCTCACGCACTGCTTCGACATTCACATTTGAACGGCTTGTTTTTGGACGACCAGTGTGTTTGGCGTCTCCAACGGATCCAGTCTCCATGAATTTTTCAATTAATCTCTTCACAGTTGACGAAGTTAAAACACTATTCCGACCATATTTTGTATGAAATTTTCGAACTGCAGCCGCCAAGCTTTCACTATTTTTGAAATATTCTTTAATAATGAAGACACGTTGTTCTATCGTGTAACGCTCCATTTTTAATAACCCTATACTGTTAGCTGTCAAATTGCTTTTTTTTCAGGGTTGCCAACACTTCACTGCACAAATGGCGGCAAATTCAAATCTTGCGTTAATTTTGGGACACCCTTTACTTCTGAATACTTTGTGAACGGTTGCCATGAGGATTGCACATTAAAATGGCTCAAAAAAATTGAGCATTAAAATGGGTCATTAATGCTCATTTTCGTACCCATTAAAATCACCTTTTATTTCGAGGTCGGCGGAAAAATAAACTACTGAGCTATAAAAATTTTAGTTTATTCGAATTTACATTTGGCAGATACGCACTTTTGCTTTTATATCCTGTCATAGACATACAATATCTTAGAATATTCATTCTATGGAACACTTATACGATGAAATGGAATGAACAGTGATTATAACTGTTGGTAAGTGTTTATTTTTTCCGAGAAAAGTATCGACTGTATCGAAATTTTGCGGGAGACTCTTTTTCTCAAGAATTGAATGGGAAACCATAAGAGAATTTTATTTTTCGAAAATCTATTCCACGAAAACAATTTTTGAAGGAAATCATAAGGGGTTGTTATTTTCAACCCCTAATAATATAGTTATGGGATAAAAAAAAATTGTCCTTAAAAGTCAGAATCATAAAGTAAGGCTGATTTTTGATACAATACCTCTGGGATCTAAATCCGTGTCTGCCGAGCCCGAACTGCCTGCAACCCTGGAAAACCTGACGGCAATAGGCGTTTTTTTGCCCACCGCTTCGAACACTTTGGACGTGGTGTACTTGGTGATGTCGTTGGTGACCTCGAAGAAGCCGAAAGCGGCGTTACCTTTGGCGTGGACTACCCTTTCGGGTATTCTTTCCCTGCTGAAGTGAGCCAGGCTCTCGAGGAGGTTCCAGTCATGGAGGACGATAGGTCCGTGTTCACCCACGGTGACGCTGCTGGTAGGGTTGCCTACCCCTATGCCTTCGGCGGTTGTGATGCACTTTTTTTGGCCCTGAAAAAGTAGGGTAGTTTTTGGGAGAATAGTTTGAATTGTTTTGAGAATTCTATACAGGGTGTTTCATCATAAACTGGACAAACATATATTTTCGTGTAGAGGACATCGGGAGAATCATTTTTGCCTTATGCAATATATCCCGTTTTCGAAGCATAAGCGAGATACAGGGTGTCAAATGTCATTTTTGAGCAAGATTCTTATGAGTGTGGTCAGTTATGTATAACACTTGGTGTATCAATTTTTGGTCAAATTTCAGTATTTTTGGGTCCTCTATTCAGAAAAGTTGACTAACTCCGAAAAAAAATTTACAAAATGGCGGAAGACCTGCAATGTTCCAAATTTTTTTTGCGGTTGTCAAATTGACTTTTGTTTTCTGAATGAACACAATTTTCTAGGAATTTCTGTGAAAAAAGTTTCTCGAAAATCGAACACAATTTTTTTTACATGTCTACAGCGATGAAAAAATTTCATTCGAAATGGATGAAATTTTGTACAATTGTACTTCTTGAATTATCAATCACGAATATGAAAACAGAATTGTAAAATATCGAAGGGTTTAGTTACTACAGGCATTCAAATGTTTCGTTCAGACCTCTGAAATAATGAAAAAAAAATTGTTTTGAGTTCTAGAGTCAAAATAATTGAATTATTGGCATGTCAAAACATTCTAGATGAATTTATACAAAAAAAATCAGTGAATTTCAGTTGGGACTCGAACCGACGTAGGTATCAAATAGGGAAATGGCACTGGTGTAAGAATAATAATTTTCGTTGCCAGGCAACGGTAGTTCGTAGTTCATAGAGTTTGACTACTGGTTAAATTATATTCACTGAAATTCAAAAACCAGTCCAACTCTATGAACTACGAACTACCGTTGCCTGGCAACGAATATTATTATTCTTACACCAGTCCCAGTTCCCTATTTGATACCTACGTCGGTTCGAATCCCAACTGAGTTTCACTGATTTTTTTTTATAAATTCATCTAGAATGTTTTAACATGCCAATAATTTAATTATTTTGACTCTAGAACTCAAAACAATTTTTGTTTCATTATTTCAGAGGTCTGAACGAAACATTTGAATGCCTGTAGTAACTAAACCGTTCGATATTTTACAATTCTGTTTTCATATTCGTGATTGATAATTCAAGAAGTACAATTGTACAAAATTTCATCCATTTCGAATGAAATTTTTTCATCGCTGTAGACATGTAAAAAAAATTTATGTTCGATTTTTGAAAAGTTTTTTCACAGAAATTCTTAGAAAATTGTGTTCATTCAGAAAATAAAAGTCAATTTGACAAACGCAAAAAAAAATTTGGGACATTGCAGGTCTTCCACCATTTTGTAATTTTTTTTCGGAGTTCGTCAACTTTTATGAATAGAGGACCCAAAAATACTGAGATTTGACCAAAAACCGTTACTTCAATTGTTATAGATGACTGACCACACTCATAAGAATCTTGCTCAAAAATGACGTTTGACACCCTGTATCTCGCTTATGCTTCGAAAACGGGATATATTGTATAAGGCAAAAATGATTCTCCCGGTGTCCCCTACACGAATATATATGTTTGTCCAGTTTATGATGAAACACCCTGTATACTAAAGCAAAATGGTGATCATAGAGAGTTGATATAGAAATGTTGTGGTGGGTGAGGGGTGTTTTTGAGGATTTTTGGAGCGCCGAAGGCCAAACGGGAAAGAGGAAGGACGAAGTTTCTTTCGAGACCCACCGCGAAGCGGGGCGGGGAAACGATTGAAAAAAATTTTTGGAAAAGCCCTGAGCAGGAGCTTTTGTGCGCCCGTTCTTTGCTGGAGGCATAGGACTTTTGTCTCAAAATTTTATATAGGATTTGAGATTGATACCAAATATTTAAATGCAGAATCTCAGCACAATCGGAATTATATTCTGAAAATTTTTCAAAAATATGAAATACATATGTGAAAAATAAATAATTAAAAAAATTAAATTCTATGGTTCTGATGATGCGATCTACTTGGAATTTCGCATGAACATTCAGTATAGTAGTTTTCATTCTCAAAATAAATTTCACTCGAATCGGATATTCTGTTATGGAAATGGGAAGATTTTTTTTTCGATATTCCAATTGAATTTTCTATGGTTCTGTTAAAACTATGGCCACGAAATTTTGGATGAACATTCAGAATATCGATCTCCATCCACAAAAAAAATCATTCGAATCAGATATCTTTTTATGGAAATATGAAGTTTCTTTTTTAATATTCCAATTGAATTTCCTATGGTTCTGTTCACATTATGGCAAAAAAATTTTGCATAACATTTCATTCCGACTGGTTTCGTATTTTCTGAGATATTGAGGAACAAAAATTTTGAATGGCCATATTTTATGGAACACGATGTACGATTTGACAGTCTAACCTTATCCTTTGAGACCATTTTCGGCCCAATATTCGAAAATTACAGACATTTCGGCAAAACGATATAGCACACGTTTAATTAGAACGAGCGCTCAAAAATGTGAAGAGTTTGAGATATCTTAAAAACCAACCTTATTTTATTTTTGCCATTTGGGCAATTGATTTTCAGAAGGTTTAGGCTACATTTTTTGTATACACTTAGCGAAAGATGCATTTGAGGTTGTCGACAGTTGAATGACGGTGAAAACGGCGAGGCAGGGTTTTTTCTACTGAGGTTTTTCCCTGTGCTCTGGTATCATACGACAGAATAGTATGGTACCCCGTTTCGCACCAACCTCAGCTAGGGACTTTTTTGTTTTATTTTTGTATTTTCTTAGCTCTCAATTCAAAAGAATAAATAAATTGATTTACCTATCACCTGATCTAGAGAGAATTGAATTTCACGAATTCGTCATCAGGGAATCTAACCCTATCCTTCGAGAACATTTTCGGCTCAAAATTCGAAATTAACATACATTTGTGCAAAAATAAAACATAGTAATAGCGTATCTACCACATAATGTGTTGAAGTTACGACAAATACGCGTTTAGATGTTTTATTTCTTTATATAAAAACGGCTCTCCACCTGAAAAAATGTAAAAGAAAGTTTTGTCACAAGTTGAACGAAGATTTCAAAACTAATTATTAGCTTGAAATATCTCAGTGACCTACCACTTTTCCCAGTCAGCTATCAAGTAAAACTGTATCTTGTAAAAAATGCATTTCCGGACATTTATGGGAACTTTTTCCTACAATGTTTCGAGTAATCACCCCCCTGAATCCTTCACATCAATTCAGAAACACCCTGTATAGTGTTCTTGAAAAGAAACACACTAAAATGAAGAAATTGTTCGAGAAATTCATCATTTTCATGGAACTATTCGCATTCAAAATAATAATAATAGTTGAATGGGAGTTTTCTACGGTTTGGCAGTTGATTTTTTGTTCAGTTTAGCCTATGAATAATTTTAGCGTTTTAAGTGGTTCTCATATAATACGACGAAAATGCGAATTTACTGCAAAAAAATTAAGGAAACTCGTTTCAACTTCACGCGTTCCATTCATATGGAGATAATTCGATTAAATTTCTCCAATTAATTTTATAACCTTGACAATATATTGATATCAGCTGTTTACGTCGGAAATTCTAATGAAATGACCAATGTTTATCGTCATTTGCTCATATAGATTATGAAATTAACGATTGGTATTAAATGTGGTAGTTATATCAAGTTTTATGTGCTCCAATTACTTCATTATGAATGATTTCTGAAAAAATATTATGACATTCCTAAAAGATCTTATTTGAATATATCAGAATGTTCAAAATAAAAAAAGTGGAAAAGCGTTGACCTGTACTCAGGAGCTCACATTCACTCATTTACTATATTAATCCACAGCGCGGTTACTGATTGAAAAAGTTTTCCAGATTATTGCGACCATTTTTGAGAAACTTGTAAAGGAGTATTGTGGAAATCATCATGAAAATTGTTTTCCTAATGTTGAAAGTGAGTTTTTCATTGTTTAGAAATACAAACAAGTCAGCAATAATCTGTCATTGAAATCAATAAGCTAAACAATATCGTTATTTACATTTGAATTAAAACATGCATTAATCCGTTCAGTTTAATAATCGCACTTGGAAGGATTCTAAACAAACAATTTGTTACTAGAGCCGATCTTTGTCATAAGTTCCACCTCATAACCCCTCAGCAAAAAATTGATTAAGCCACTGGATTCCTATCAAAAAAGTGTCTGTATAATATCGATTAAAATATAATCTGGGAGGATTCTGCATTTCTAGCAAACTTTCAAGGTTTTAACTCCCAGTCTCTGAAACAGAAGTAATTATAAAATTTTCAATTAAGATGAAATGCTCCTGCTTAAATCTTTGCACTAATTCTTTAGAAGCAAATTGGTTTTGAAAAAAAATGTTGCCTAACAGTGAAAATAAAAAAAGAAATAAATAAAAAGGATAATGTAACGTTTCGGTGTCTATATCAGACTCCTTCTTCAGACAAACATGTAAAATCTTTGGAATTGTGAATTTTTTCGTTTGCAGTCTAATTGACAACTTTCCTAGAATGTCAATTAGACTGCAAACGAAAAATACACAATTCCAAAGATTTTACAAGTTTGTCTGAAAAAGGAGTCTGATATAGACACCGAAACGTTACATTATCCTTTTCATTTATGTCCTTTTTTATTTTTACTGTTAGGAAAAATTTTTTTCAGAACCAATTTGCTCCTGACAAATTGGTGCAAAGATTTGAGCAGGAGCATTTAATCTTCATTGGAAATTTTTTAATTATTTTTGTTTCAAAACCTAAGAAGTTTTTTAGAAATGTCCTTATAATGTTTTTGTTTCAAGTTCATAGAACAAACGGAGATAATGATTAAAGTAAAATCACCGAAATGTCAATTTTGGCTTATAACTCGAGAACAAAAGACGATAGAGCAATGCGGTTGACGGCAAAAGGAGTTTCTCGAAAAAAGATGACACCATGCATTGTGTCAATCATTCTTCTCTATCTTATGGGATTAAAAAGTTGAAGTTCAGGGATCACCAATCCTAATCACATGATCGCCCTGTACAGGGTGGGCATATTTCGATGTTTTAGCACTACAACTTTTAAACCAGAGGAGATAGACAAAATCTGATACCCACTTCTCGATCTCCTTTTCTGAGAAACTAACAAGAGTAGAATTCATTTTTGGCTACCTTCTTTTGTTTTCGAGTTATAAGCGAAAATTGTAAAAGTGGCGATATCGAAAAAAATTCATATCTCTGCTAATACTGATGATAGAGCTCTGAAATTAAAACATTATACAGGCACTTTTTTACATAGAATCCAGTGGCGTGCTCGTCTTTTTTTGCACAATTTCTAATTACGAATCTATGACCCAAAGTTATGTTTTCTTAAATAGGAATACTAGATTTTTGTGCCATTTTCTGAAAGCTTAATTTTTTCTGATTTCAAAAATATATAAGTAACATTGTATGGTTTGTATCAATATGAATATAGAAAATCGTCAAAAACCTATTTTCATCTGAGTCTCAATATTTTCTATGGTTTCAACTGTTGAAAGCACAGACAAATTCGGCATCGTATGATTACCACAATCTCTTTCCAGTAGTCTTTTCATGTTCATGCTCTTTACTCAATTTCTCCAAGATCGAAGAATAATGGACTGCTCTGAAACTTGATCCTCATTCTAAGTTATTACCTACCTACTGACCTATTATTGTAATCACTATTACGTATTGAAAAATATTTTTCCTTTGATACTTTTCTAATTGAATTGATAACTTTAATCATATCTATATGCGTTATTCCATATGCGATTTGAAATAGACTGGAACTTGTGCGTATTTATTCTGGAGATCTACAAAAATATTCTCTTGCATCCATCTCATTTTAACTAAGTTACTAAGTATATATATTGAAACGGAGGATCATGTGGATCTTGCGTAATCTATTTCAAGATATAAGAGTTTATGAAATATATCCATGTTCGAATTTTGTAGAAATTAGTTGAAAGCATAGAAATAATGAGATTGACGGAAGGAGACTGCTCTTGTTATATAGGAAGCTCCATTTTTCTGTGCTCATCAACAGTTGAAACCATAGAAAATATTGAGACTCAGATGAAAATGGGTTTTTGACGATTTTCTATATTCATATTGATACAAACCATACAATGTTATATATTTTTGAAATCAGAAAAAATTAAGCTTCCAGAAAATGGCAGAAAAATTTAGCATTAACATTTAAAAAAAACATAACTTTGAGTCGTAGCTTCGTAATTAGAAATGGTACAAAAAAGATGAGCACGCCACTGGATTTTACGTAAAAAAGTGCCTGTATAATGTTTTAATTTCAGAGCTCTATCATGAGTATTAGCGGAGATATGAGTTTTTTTCGATATCGCTACTTTTCCAATTTTCGCTTATAACTCGAAAACAAAAGAAGGTAGCCAAAAATGAATACCACTCTTGTTAGTTTCTCAGAAAAAGAGATCGAGAAGTGGGTATCAGATTTTGTCTATCTCCTCTGGTTTAAAAGTTGTAATGCTAAAACATCGAAATATGCCCACCCTGTACAGTGTAAAGTTTGACAAACTTTCATGGTCAACTCGAAAATTTTCATAAAAATGTATAGAGTGTAAGATATCTTAAAAACTAACCTTATTTTCTTTTTGCCATTTGGGCAATTGATTTTCAGAAGGTTTAGGCTTCATTTTTTTGATTTACACTTGTTGAAAGATGCAGTTGAGGTTGTCTACAGTTGAATGACTGTTTTCGGAAATGAACATGTTGCTTACTTACCTTAAATATCAAGAAAATCTGGAAAATAACGGAAATTGTGGCAATGTCAGGGTCAGGGATACAACTATCAGTTGTAATCGCTTTGACAAATTTTGATTTTATATTGTGATTTGTTTGTTTACTTGCACCTTGCAGAAGTAGATAGATGTTTCAACTCACGAAGAAGATTCTCAAATACAGGGTGTATCATTTAAAAGTGTATAATCTCAATAAGTCACATTGAATCAGAATTTGTGAAAAAACTTATACAGGTCGGTTTTTGATGACAGGGGGACATGATCAGGGATACAAAGCATGTTTCTACTAACAAGCCTCTGGAGAGGATTGCAACCCCATCAGGAATTTGTACGAGGACAGTTCAAATATAAACGAGACTTTTCGATTTTCAAGCACAATAGTGGTGACAGAACATTCATGATTTTTTTGTTGTTGGGTAGGTTTGTCAGGAGTAAGGGAAGCACGTCGGATTGCCTCATCGACCCTCTCGGTATCCACTGTGACGATGTTTGAGCAAGAGGTTCTTCCGTCAATTGCGTAACGTATTGTTCTCTCCACTCCTCACTCGCTTGTTTAGACTCTGGGGTGTAGTGGTGCACCCGAGGGGGTACTCACTCTATGAAAAATGTACAGCGATTTCGGAAATCATGATGATTTCGGATGATTCCGAGTGATTTCGGATGATTGCGAATGATTTCGGACGATTGCGAGTGATTTCGGATGATTGCGAATGATTTCGGATGATTGCGAGTGATTTCGGGTGATTGCGAGTGATTTCGGGTGATTGCGAGTGATTTCGGATGATTGCGAGTGATTTTTTGTGACTTCGAACGATTATACATTATAGCATCGAATGAAAAACCGTCAAACAGAGTTCAATTAATTCGAAAAGTATTGCTTCTTATAGAATATTGAACAAGTAATAAATAGGCTTGTTAATAATATACTTCTATTCCTTATTAATTACCCCCAGTACCGCCCCCGTAAATACGCGACTTGACATTCTGCCATTTTGGAGATCCAGGTCGGATTGACAAAAATTTCATATGTTTCGCATCCCGAAATAAACACGCTGTATTTTCGAGATACGGTTTGATGTTTTGAAACAGCGCAAAAAACTGAAGTAAACTATGTAATTTTCATTCTCGCGCATGTTCTTTGTCTAATATCTTTTTAAATAATACACTTCTCAGGTTTATGCATGTTGACAATAAAAAATAGTTGATTTTCTACTTTGTGTGTTCATAACTTACTAACTAACCGGAATATTTTAATGAAATTTGCTAATCATATTCAAGTATTTCTACACCAGCGGCCTGAGTTTCAATAACTGAAAAAATCCAGGTCCGGAAAACAAAAATAGGTAATGCATGAGTAAACTCAGAAAACATCCTGTATATTTGGATTTTTGAGATATATGTATTGAATTTTGATATTTGGGAATACCAGAAAAATCTGAAACCAACAGAATACTACTTTTTATTTTCCCGCGTATTTTTCATCAAATAACTTAGGTACTTGATTTGAATTAGAAATTTCAGACATTTGAATATTTACAAATTTTCGCTAACCAACATGGAATCAAAGAATATATGCCATATTGTGTGAATACTCATGGTCGAACTTTCATGACCCTAAATAAGTAGGGTGTAATATCCAGGACCGGATTCGCCAAATCTCAATATATTATTGGGTTCAAGAAACGTCTGGTATTTCTCAAATTTCAGAATCTTTTATAATATTCTTAATAACATGAAAATCTACGCAAACAAGGTATTTATTCTTTAATATTTCTAAATCCGAGTCTGGACTTTTGAACTGACTTAAGGATAACAATCGATGCAGATAATGCACATTTTTTTTCATGTTTATAGTTGAAAACCTTCAATAGGTACATATACAGTGTGTTTGGTTATGACATAGCGATAATTTAAGGTTATCAAATAAACCTAATATTATCGACAAAAACACCCACTTGTAAGTTTACCCCCTTAGTTTTGGAGTAGCACCCATTTTAAATGCACTTTTTTTATTTTCGCTGACTCTTCCAAATAATATCGATTTCTTTGGACATAAAGATCCTACAGATGTGAAAAAAATGTTTTTTGAAAGATTATACTACCACCTTTCATTGAATTATAATATAAAAACATTCAACTTGAAAACGCCGAAAAAAAATTCTTTAAAAAAGTTCATAGTAAATATATGTACTGATTTTCTCACTATATCCGCAATAGTACAAGAATTAGCACATTGAAGTATAATTTTTTCTCAATGATTTAACACGCAAGGATATCAGCTTCAAAACAACACTCACATCATATCTGTAAGTTACATAAGTTGAGAGTTATTGCTAATTTCACTCCAGAAATATAGAATTCGAGGTAAAACTGTAGGTATGTATGTACCATAACCTAAAAATACTCCACAACAGTAGAGCACGCGCAAGATCGAATACGTTAGTGCGCACACTCTATTGATTGCGAGAAGGACGATTTCGGTGATGATTGCGAGATTTCGGAGAAGATTTCGGGATTGCGACAATGATTTCGGGATTTCGACGATGATTTCGGGATTTCGGTGGATGATTTCGGGATTTCGGAGTGATTTCGGGATTTCGGATGATGATTTCGGGATTTCGGACTTCAAAAGTACATCGATTTCGGGAGTGAGTACCCCCTCGGGTGCACCCATGTTTCATCACAGGTGATAATGTGAGTGAGAAATTGGTCCCCTTGTTCCTGAGATCGTGCAAGAAGACGCCCACACACCTGAAAACGATGCAATTTCTGGTCAGCTGTGAGAAGGCGAGGAAACCACCTGGCGCAACCCTTACGGTACCCTTTCTCCTTTGTGAGTATGGAGTAGGTGCTCTCATAACTTATCCCGACCTAAGTTGCAATTTCAGGAGTGGTACGACGTTTGTCGTCTTCAATAAGCTGTCGAACACTACTGATGTTGTTCGCTGCGGTCATGGCTCTCATTCTCAACACAATCACGACCCTCCACGAACTGTTTATGCCATGCAAACACTCTGGCTCGCGACAGTGTCTTTTCACCGAACATCGGCAGTCAATCTCCTCAAGATTTAGGCCAGTTTTACGCCTTCTGCGGCAAGAAACTTGATTACAACACGTTGCGCAATTGACGGAGGAACCTCTGGCTCAAACATCGTCACAGTGGACACCGAGAGGGTCGATGAGGCAATCCGACGTGCTTCCCTTACTCCTGACAAACCTACCCAACAACAAAAAAATCAGGAATGTTCTCCCCCCCCCTTTTGTGCCTGAAAATCGAAAAGTCTCGTTTATATTTGAACTGCCCTCGTATAAGGAAAGTGGGTAGTTTTGTAGCACAAATGATGCATGGATTCAAAATTGAACCTGTAGTTTGTTTTCTATAAAGTGAACCATAATTCCATTAAAAACATCTTGCAACTTTGTGAATAATCACTTATAGAACACAAACTGCAGGTTCATTCAAACCATATACAGGGTGTCCCAAAAATACCACGCGAAATTGACACTGGAGATAGATTGGCATTAGGTCTTTCAGATAGCATCAACATCACCTCAGTAAAAGTCCGCTGGTTTTCGAGATATCACCACTTTTGTGTATTTTTTAAAAATCTCCAATTTTCGGTCTTCAAACTCATGTTTTTTTACCTAGGTTATCCTGAATAGTTGCTTTAAACAATGAAGTAATAACTTCACCGAGAACTAGAACAAAATCCTTCAAAAAATGTCTAACTTGTTACGTATTTTATGCCGAAGTTAAAACGTTAACTAAAGTTTGACTGACTGATGTGAAAAAAAATTATATCAGACTGAATTGACAAATAATCGTAAAAACTGGTCCATTTCCTGCACTTTTGAAAATGATACAACTCTACCAATTTTTTTTAAGTCAAAACCTTAGAAATTATAATTTTGTCGCGAGAGATGTGTTTAAGCCGAAATAATTAAAAATTAGGAAAAATGCACAAGTACCACCTGTTGCCAAATTACATGTTGCTTGATATTATTTCCTCGCAACCGTTTCAAACAACCATTATTTTTGCTCTTCTTTCTTTTTTATCTCACATTCTCTTTCATTTTTGTTTGCAAAAGTGGTGATATCTCGAAAACCAGCGGACTTTTACTGAGGTCATGTTGATGCTATCTGATAGACCTAATGCCAATCTATCTCTAGTGTCACTTTCGCGTGGTATTTTTGGGACACCGTGTATATTGCATATATTTGTGTTACAACACTACCCACTTTAGCTATTCAAATTCTTGATAGGGTTGGTTGCTAGTAGAAACGAGCTTTGTATCCCAGATCATGTTTCCCTGTCATCAAATATTGACCTGTTTCAGTTTTTTCACAAATTCTGCTTGAAAACTTATGAATGAGAAAGCCTGTATAGCAAAATTGAATATTAATATTAGAGGGCTTAGCTATAGGTACTCAATTGTTTGGAGCAGTTTGTTTATTCGTCAGTAGTAAAACAATTTCATGAAAAGTTTCGATTTATATGAGTTTCTGGTTTATTCAATACACATAGTGGAACTTCCCTATAACGAACATCTGTAGAACGAATTTCGTACAGGACATTGCACATTGAATCCAAATTTCATGTTAATTAAGAACGAAGCAAATTCTCTCTATATCGAAATATTCAAAGAACATCACTCTTTGAAGGGGTATTGGTGAGAAGGTATAAGGGTGGGTTTTTTCCGAAATTTTTCCAGACGTACGTAATAAATCCCGACCTTAAACTAAATCATTACGGCGGGCAAAGAGATCCTTCTGAAACAGTTTTAAATACAGCCCTGGTTGTTTGGTTTCAATCTAACCATTGCGCTAGTGTGAAAGCTGTGCGAAAATGTCGAAAAGGAAGTGCTTAAGTTTGAACGATAATCTTAAATTTATCAGTGAAGTCGACCACGACATTGCCTACTATAAAAACAAATTTTCTGTATAACGAAATTTCTTTTTAAAGGAATTCCTATTGTAACGAGATTCTGTATTTGTATATTTGGTATCAATCTCAAATCTAATATAAAATTTTGAGGTATAGTCCGTTCACGAAAGGTTGAGCATATAGTAGGCGTTTCTTTATTTATCTGAAGTTGGCAGTATTTACTGTCATAAAGTAAAATAAAGTCAACGTTGCCGAATGTACTCGGCCTCGTCCGACGAGCTTGCGAGTTATCAGAGAACTCTATGCACTATTGACAACATTGCGTATCAATCTGACAAGAAAATAAGGAACATAACCTAAAATTTTAATATACACAGTGGAATATGCCAAATTTCCATGGCCAACCGACGGCTCAACCTTTCGTGAACGGAGTATAATTGTTTTATTGCTCCACCAAAGAACGAGAGCTCAAAAGCTCCTGCTTAGGTCTTTTCTTAAATTTTTCTCTGTGTCATAGGGTTAAAAATTCATGGTTGAACCAATTTGTTTATTCAATTGGAGAGAATGAATTGTAGTTAATATTAAAAAAGTATACTGAAGTGGTACTTTCAAGATATTCACTCATTTCAAGTGTTTTCTTGAATTGATTAAATCTAATTATCATTGAAAAGGTGCACTCTCATCAGTTTTTTTATTAGATCACGGCAAATCATTTCAATAAATAATTTTTCAACAAATAATTTAACAAGTCAAATATTAAAATATGTTTTCTCGGCAAGTATCTACTGAATCCTAACATTGATTTTATTATTAGATAGCTGTTCTACAATTTCGAAATCAAAATTAATTATGGACAGCTGTTGAAAATTGGGAATTGAGAAGTGATTAATATCTGCTGAGCTTATTTTTCCATCCATATGTAAAACTTCAAGTGTTAGTTTTCTCAAACTCAAACATAGCAAGAGGAAAATTAAATATGATTCATCTCAATAATGTATTCTATGCGTGTAGAAGCATGTTATTTCTAATAAGATCTATGAGTTGTACAGGGTGTCCGGGGAATAACTGTACATACTCTTACCTGAGATAGATTGGCACTAGCTGACTAGTGATTGACTATAAAAAATTAATTTCTGGGCTTCCCTAGAAAACTACAGGGTGGTTTTCCAATTTCATGGAAATACTTAGACCATCATAAAATCCGAACTCATTGACGGATATTATTAAAACTTGGGTGGATATTGGCACATGCTGAGGTAGAATCAGAAATACATCGATTATTTCATTATTCCAGGGCCGGACTCATTAATCTTCATTTAAAATGTTCAGGGTAAAAGAAACACTTTGTATTTCGAATGACGAATAATTGATTCACTTTTTAGAAAGAAGCTAAATTATGCTTCAATTCGTGGTATCGCTTAAAGTTGTCACATCAACAATTATTTTTTTGTGCATTTTTGAATTTGGAAAAAGTTCGAAAAATTGAATTTATTTACCTGAACAGAACTTAGTCACCTTGTGGAGTCGAAAATAAATAATAAATTTTCTTTAAAAAGTCACTGAAAGTGAGAAAGACTGATATACCCTAGACGCGGATCTCATTGCGATGAAGTGAATAACGATATATTGCGAGAAAAAATTATTGGCGACATGTATAGGGTATACATGAGCATATTTCAAAATTATTCGTATGTATACCGGGTGTTCAACAACAAAGATATAGATCAAAGTGGCACTTCTTCCAATGAACACCCGGTATACATACGAATAATTTCAAAATATGTTTATGTATACCCTATACATGTCGATAATAATTTTTTTCACAATATATCTTCATTTACTTCATCGCAATGAGATCCGCGTCATAGGGTGGCCACTCAGTATTTCAACAAATTATAGTCTTCCTCCTCCTTCAGTGACTTTTTAAAGAAAATTTATTATTTATTTTCGACCTCCTGTTCAGGTGAATAGATTCAATTTTTCCAACTTTTTCCAAATTCAAAAATGCATAAAAAAATAATTGTTGATGTGACAACTTTAAGCGATACCACAAATTGAAGCATAATTTAGCTTCTTTCTAAAAAGTGAATCAATTATTCGTAATTCGAAATACAAAGTGTTTTTTCACCCTGAACACTTTAAATGAAGATTAATGAGTCCGGCCCTGGAATAAGGAAATATTTGATGTATTTCTGACTCGACCTCAGCATGTGCCAATAACCCCCCAAGTTTCAATAATATCCGTCAATAAGTTTGGATTTTATGATGGTCTAAGTATTTCCATGAAGTTCGAAAAACACCGTGTAGTTTTCTAGGGAAATCCAGAAATTAATTTTTTATAGTCAATCAGTAGTCAGCTAGTGCAACTCTATCTCTGGTAAGAGTATGTACAGTTATTCGCCGGACACCCTGTATATTTATTTTCTTTTTGACCGCTCGTTGTATTTGTTACTATATCGAAATGAAATGTTACGGCCAAATGCAAGATGCTCAAAACAAGCCTCATGCAAAATTTTGTGGCCATAGTGTTAACAGAATCATAGAAAATTCAATAGGAATATTGAAAAGAAGAATCTTTTTATATCCATAACAGGATGCCCGATTCGAGTGAAATTTCCTTTGTGAATTTAAACTGATATACGGAATTTTCATGCAGAATTTTGTGGCTATGGTGCTAACAGAACCATAAAAAAATTCAATTGGAATATTGAAAAAAGAATTTCATATTTCCATATCAGAATATCCGATTCAGGTGAAACTCATTTTGTGATTGAATACTGATATACTGAATGATCATGTAAAATTTCAAGAGGATCGTACCTATCATCAGATCCACAGAATTTATTATTTTTTTATTTATATTTTTACATATATCATTTTCTGAATAATTTCCAGAATATAATTCCGATGCTGAGATTCTGCATCAATATTTAAGGTATCGATCTCAAGTTCCATATTAAATTTTGAGGTAATAGTCTCATTGCCCCACCAACGAACGAGTGCTCAATAGCTCCTGCTCAGGGCTTTTCTTAAATTTTATTATTTATTTTCATGTTTTGAAACTACATTCACCATTTCATCGAAGCGTATACACGGTATAATTAATAGCGTTCCGAAATGAGCATTGAACAATAAATATCAACGATGGTAAACAGAAAAATGCATATAATTTTTATTATCCTGCCCTTTTCATAGAATTCCGATTGACTTGAATTATGAAAAATTGCTTGCATTCAGATTCCATTACAGAGCCATTTCCGCTCCGTGCTTCTGCCTCACTGGTTTATATAATTTTTTTAATCGACTGGCTGGATTCCAGCTGCTCCAAAGGGTCCATCTGTAAGATTTAAAACGATTAAACTCTGGAATGTTCGTTTTTACGGGGATCATTTCAGATGGAAATAAGGAAAATTTAAAGAAAGCCCTAAGCACGTGCTTTTGAGCGCTCGTTAATTGCTGGAGCAATGAGGCTATTACTAAAATTTTTTTGTATTGGACTTGAGATTCATGCTAAGTACAGGGTCTCAAAAATGATTGTTATTTATTTATATTACTCTGTTACGCAGGTTAGGGTCTGGAATTATCAATGTCAAAGAAAGATAGAAATAAATATAGAGAGAGATTTGATAAATGTGTTGGGTTCGCGTATGAAGCAGCAAAATGAAAATAATCCAAAGCCAACTGCGCTGTTACAATCATTTATAAAAACCCCGTATATAAATGCAAAATTTCAGCACGCTCAGAATTATATTTTGAAAGTTATTAAAAAAATGAAACATGTAAAAAATCACTAATTGAAAAAAATCAATTCTATGGTTCTGATGATGCGATCCTCTTGAAATTTTGCATGAACATTCAGTGTATCAATCTTCATTCAAAAAATGAATTTCACTCGAATCTGATATCTTTTTACAGAAATATGAAGATTCTTTTTTAATGTTCCAATTGGATTTTCTATGGTTCTGTTAACAACTTTATGGCCACAAAATTTTGCATGAAGCTTTCCACGAGGGGGAAACCGCTGGGGATGTCTGGTGTACAAGATTGGGGATGTCCCTGGGATGTCCCAGGATATCCGGGGATGTCTCAGGAAATCGGGGGATGTCCGAGGATGTCTTTGGGATGTCTAGGGAAGTCTGATGTTTATCTAGAGATGTCAGGCTGATTTTATTTACATACTGACGAAATAAAGGGAATCTATAGATACAATATTCGTTATGAATATCAATTAGAATACGAAAAGTGGTGGAGTTAGATTTTTCACTGCTAATCTTGTTTCATTTTTTTTATCTGTAAGCTACGAGGTCGTAGCGTACGATTGATCTGTCAGATTCCCTACGATAGATACGGAAACATTTGCAGAATTATGCAATTTTGGAATTATTCTTGTTTTGTTACTATCCTAAGGAATCTGAAAGATCAGTCGTACGCTACGATCTCGTAGCTTACAGATGAAAAGCAGAATACGGGCATTAATATCACGAAAGTTTTGCACACACATAAATAATTTATCTAATCAAAATTCTAATGATGGTCAGGTACAAACAGACAACCGTCAGGAACAACCAAATTTGTTGAACGTCATTCCTTATATTCCTGGCCTTAAAGAGACAATAAGAAGAATTGGTTCTAAATTCAACATGAGAACTGTTTTCGAAACACAAAATGATTTGAGATCCATTCTAACCAGAACGAAACCAATAAATGAAACACAGAAATCAAAAAATTGTGTTTACAATATTTCCTGTAGGTATATGTGGAAAATCTTATACAGGAGAGACATCAAAAATAGAGACATTACAAGATCACAAATTGCTGATCATATACGTTCAAATAGCGGAGATCATATGATGAACTGGAACAACACAAAGATCCTAGTGACGGAACCTGATAATTTTAAAAGGAAATTTAAGGAATCCACATGTATTTTGTTAAAGTGGCGTAGTAACGCCACCACGGGCCTGTGTTCAAAATATTTTCCGGGCCCCTACCCTTACTAGCAGCGCTGCCTGCTGGTTACATATTTAAAAAAAATAGATAAGGACAAAATAAAACCACATTTTCTTTGTCACTTATATTAGAATAGTGACAATACAAAGTGCGTGGGTATCTTCCACATATAAATATAACCAACTAACAAAATAACAACTACAACAAATAACAACTATGAGCAAAATGGGAACAAAAAACAAAATAATATTAAAACTAAATTAACATATAAATATATTATTAATATAATAAACACAAAAAAGAGATAAAAACAAAGCGCAATCAAAACTTTTTTTGCGGGCTTTCGAATTTGCAAAATTTGTCACAATATTAGCTATACCTAATGTTCGGGCAACTTCATTTTCTATAGAAATAATTGAAAATAATTCTAGCAAGATTTCTTGACACAAGTAACGAAGTAACTTGTGAATTATATCGTCGAGGCTCTTTTTTTCTAATTATTTTTGGTTTATAAAGAAGTGTTATGCTGGATTCACAATGGACGTAACCATAAAACTCCCGCAACGTTAACGAAAAACGCAAAGTTGAACCAATGCAAATCATATGGAACTGTTCACAATAGGCTCTGTAATTTTTACGTTTACGTTGAGCTTATGGTAGTCCGTAATTCTAACGTTAATTATATATAATAGAAATTTGTTCACATTCTGTGAACTCACCAACGTGGTTTTTTTCTTCTTTTAGAATTTTGCTCTTCAATAAAAACAGACTCAATATCTTATACATTTTTGATTAATGACAACAATTCACAATAATCAATTGTCAAAAAATTCATAGAACACTCATTATAAAGGTACAGAAACATCTATAATTTGCTACTGCGCCCAAAGTCCATTCTGAAGACCATTACGTTTACGGACAAAGTACGTTTACGTGTTCGTTATGGTTACGTCCATTGTGAATCAGCACTTAGTGACCAATTACCAATTCGAACATTTATCCTTGATTACCTATATACCGAAAATTATCTGAAAATAATAATCTGATAACTCGACGATACAATTCACAATTCACTTAGTTTTCAATTCTATCAGCAATCCCCAAAGACTGACCCGCATTTTTTCATACTAAGAGAGGCGCCTAACGAAAAAATCAGCCACGTGATGAATTATAGAACTCACCTTGAATAACACTTAAAGTCCAGAAATTCAAAAACACTAAAAAAAGTCAAGAATTTTGAGAATTTTCACTCTGAACACACTCACAAGCACAACGTCGTTCCAAATTTGAATAGGTACTTATTTCTCTAGAATAGGAATAGAAGTGAAATGATTCTGAATTTTTCCCCTAGTCCAAAAAAAATTTCCCTATGTACATGAAGAATTCTACATCAAAAAAGCTGCTCAAAAAGAAGCCGCCCCAATAAAGCTATCATCTGGTGACGTTAATGTAATGTAATTATCCCCTAAACAGAATGCCGACACGCTTCATGCAAAGAGTTCGGTACGATTTGTCCAGGCCGCAAAATTGATTACGGGGATAGAAATTTTCACCAGAAGAATATAAATAACGAATTGTTGATTCAACGTTTTCATCTGTGTGCGATGTGGTAAATTTTAATAACAATCATATTTCTGATATGAATTGAGAATTTTAACTAGAGTTTCGGAGATGAGTTGGTTTTATTTCAAAATGAAGGATTTATTCTGCAAGAAAAAATAGTCGTCCCAAACCCGGGCCGGGCCTATGGGGCCCGGGCCTTGTTCTTCGAACACGCCGAACACCGGTCACTACGCCCCTGTTTTGTTAGATGAAGTAGATAATTTGGCCAACTATTCTGAATATATCCTTTTGGATTGATTTATTAAAGAAAGAAATGACATCAAGAAATTTCAAAATTAGATGAATCAACATCTCTTTATATTGATAACTTTCAATGTCAATCAGATTGCAAATGAAAAAACACACAATTCTGAAGATTTTACAAATTTGTCTGTAGAAGGTGTCTGATATAGACATCGAAACGTTACACTATCGTTTTATTTATTTCCCGTTTAAGTTTTACTGTTAGGCAACAATTTTTTCAAGACCACTTTGCTTCTGACAAATAAGTGCAAAGATTCTCGCTGGAGCACTTCATCTCAATTGAAATTTTTTTAATTATTTCTGTTTCAGAGACTGGGAGTGAAAACATATAAAGTTTTTAAGAAATGCAGAATCCTCCCAGAATATATTTCAATCGATATAAATTATTCTTATTTGGGTATGGTAAACACCCTGAAACTCATTTTCACAACAGTTTTCATATCTGCTCAATCGATAGAGAGCGATTTGGAATTTGTAAAGAAATATAGATATGGGTTGAAACATATTCTGTTAGGTTTCGGCATTTTACGAAAACTTGTATAGGTTTTTCACCCAAGTTACTGAAACACAAACAATTAAAAAAAATGAATACACCAAATGCTCCTTTCAAACCCTGCACTAATTTGACAAGAGCGTTTGAAATTGACTTTATTGAGAGGTTTCTTGAAAATCAATACCAACCAAACGCCACCAAATTTAATGGAAATTTAGAGGGATGCATTCCTAATCATAATTATAAATAGTGATCAGAAACAAACATGAAACCGTGGAGAGCAGCCGCGCCGAGCACCCTGTATATTCAAATAAATAATAGTTATTATCGTCTCGTTGTTTTTTCAACATGCCTTATATTTATATATTTTCATTGAAGGACGAGTTGAGGGATATCAAAAACAGGATCCGTTTTCCTTTAAAATTTCATCGAATCATATTGGTAGTACACAGGGTTGATAAAATGTCATATTTTGCTTCAAGAAAAAGGAACTTGAATATATAGGTACCTAAATGTAAGTGTTGTTATGAATGGGAACCATTTTTTCCAAATTCATCAAAAATCTTTATCTAGATGAAATACACTGCGCAAACAACTTAACGCACATTATGGAAATCTCAAATTTATTCTACAATTGAAGGTGTTCTCAATGATAATTATTTTCATCAGAATTATGCATGCATATGTTATCAATTTTCAACGTTTTTCTTCAATACATATGTTTTTTCCCAGCAGGAATAAAAAAAGATGAGATTTTGAATGTATTAGCTCCATTCTGAAATCAGTTGGTCTCGATCAATTCTAGTGATCAGTAGTTTGTTTTTCGTTTGATTTTCTACACTCGATCGCTATGCAACGCAAAACACGCAATTTAACCCAAGAAAAATGTGCCCAAGCGGTAGTTCTGCAAGAAGAGGTGTGTGGACATACACAATTGCAGAAAGGTTTGGAATTTCCCATACAAATGTGTCCAGAATGTTGCAGCGATTCAGGGAGACGGGTTTGAATGTCCGAAGACCAGGACAGGGTAGACCACGGGTAACAACTGCCATTCAGGAACGTTACTTCACAGTATGGGGTGGAATATTTTTGACTGCTCGCACAGACCTAGTGCTCGTTGATAATGGAGCTATGAAAGCTGATTGGTATATAAGGAACATTCTTGAAGAGCATGTAGTGCCATTTGCTTCAAACATTGGTGAAAATTTCATTTTTATGGACAATAATGCCAGACACCATCGTGCGCGCATCGTTCAGGAGTACCTTGAAGAGGTTAAAGTCTCTGGAATGGCCAGTAAGAAGTCGAGATCTCAATCCGATTGAGCAGGTTTGGGACAACCTCAACAGAAGGCTGAGAAGTTTAGAAAATCATCTAGCTACTCTTAATGCCTTTGGAATCCAACTCAGAGAAATCCGGGAAGGATTAGATAAAACATTTTAAGATCACCCATTTTGAGTATGAACCGTCGTTGCCGGGCTGTAATTAACGCAAGGGGTGGAAATACCAAGTATTAAATCACTTATCAGCATTCCAGTATTTTGAAATTGTTTATTTATCTTTTTTCACATGAGATTCGGTGAAATCCTTAATTTTTTTTCCATTTAATGAGTCTTGTTTCGTTCAAAACCTTCCCGAGAGAACATAAAAATAAGTTTTAAGTCAATGTAGAGTTAACTTTCATTAAAATTGAGATTTTCAGAATGTGCGTTAATTTTTTTTCGCAGTGTATTATAAGTCAGATTAGGATCAATTCAAGTATAATTCATTTTATACAAATAATTTTCAAACTAGAAATGGAAAAAATGACGAACCTGGTAATAAAGAGTGAAAAATTACTATTGGAATTTATCCTGGAAAATAGTTTGAATTCTTCGCCTCAAGGAATCAAAATATATTATATAGATAAAATATATCATATATTTGTGTGGGCATATCAAAAAAAAATTTCATTTTGATATCGAAAATTATACAAGCAAAAATTAAACATTCCACTAACGGCTTTGCTGGGTTTTAAAGGCCACTCATCAGTGCCGGATTTAGCGGGAGGGCATGCTCTCCTCCAGGACCAATAACTCACCCCCCGCTCGCTCCTAATTTTCAATGAATTTTCAACCACACTCCAAAAATTTTCCTTTCTACGCGAGTGTATTTTGAAGTTTCCCCGGTGTGCCCCCCCCCCCTCCCCCTGGATCTGCCACTGACTAATCAGATTCTTTTTTCGGCAGTTCAGAAATATCGAGGGATGTCAAATAGATAGCTATTTTCATTGAATTATAAATTTTGAATAAGAATATAAGTCATCTTCAGAGAGCTCACTTCTGCTCTGTTTCGAAAACACTCAATATCTACATAAAATATGTTCATTGTGTTATGCTATGTTCAAGAGTAGATTAAACAATAGATTTTTTTTTTCAATTTGATTTCGGGACACCACATAGTGCTACAAACTGTTTTTAATCACTCATTAAACCGATACCAACTATTAAGTGATAGAGGATATCCCAGGAAATCTTAGGATGTCTCGGGAAGTCTGGGGATATCCGGGGATGTCCGGGGATATCTGAGGATGTCTAGGGATGTCTGGGGATGTCTGCGGGATGTCCGGGGATATCTGGGGATGTCCCTCACTAAGGGGATGTCTGGTGTACAGAATTTGCTCAGCGGTTTATCCCTCGGCTTTCCATGAACATCTTGCGTGTGGCTGCAAAATTTCACCTCGAATATTTTTCTTCAACTGAGATATTAAGAACAAAAATTTCAATTGGCCATATTTTATGGAACATCCTGTACGATTCGGCTGGTTAACGAACTTAACCGCGGCCGTTGGGAACTGAACCTACCCTAAAAATCTCAATTCTCTAGGATCATCTTTTCGAAAATAACCGTGCTTACGGTCGGACGGCCGCACGGACAGAATTGAATTCTACCAAGAATTCGTAATCAGGGAGTCGAACCCTATCGTTTGAGTAGGAAAAGCGCTCAAAAACTCTTCCAGTTTACGATACGGGAAGTTTATTAATAGATCAAATCATTGACGCGAATTAAAATAAAACTGGATCTTAAAATATTGAACTTGTTGCGATAGCGCGAAGTTCGATCTAAGAAAATGAACAACTGGAGAAAGGAGATTTGAGTTTCGACATCTATTCACGAATTAATCACATGTTCTTGATATCTACAAAACGTTAACGTTTCTTCTTTTATCGATCTGAAAAAAAAGTATCGTTATGTCGAAATTTCGAAGGAGTGATATGGATTATTATATTTTGATCGCCAGTGGTGTGCTGCGGAATTTTATATTTTTAACCGAAAAAAAGCTTGCTCATGGTGGATGACCGATCATTCAAATTTTATATCCACTGTGCAAAAAAATTAACGCACATTATGGAAATCTCAAATTTATTCTACAACTGAAGGTGTTCTCAATGATAATTATTTTCATCAGATTTATGCATGCATAATATGTTATCCACTTTCAACGTTTTTCTTCATTATAAATGTTTTTTCCCAGCAGGAATCAAAAAAAGATGAGATTATCAGATTTTGAATATATTGGCTCCATCCTGAAATCAGTTGTTCTCGATCAATTCTAGTGATCAATAGTTTTTCTTTCGTTTGATTTTCTACACTCGATCGCTATGCAACGCGAAACACGCAATTTGACCCAGAGGAATGTGCCAAAGCGGTAGTTTAGCGAGAAGAAGAGTGGACATACACAAGAATTGCAGAAAGGTTTGGAGTTTCCCATACAAGTGTGTCCAGAATGTTGAAGCGATTCAGGGAGATAGGTATGAATGTCCGAAGACCAGGACAGGGTAGACCACGTGTAACAACTGTCATTCAAGAACGTTATTTGAAAGTTTCTTCGTTGAGACAACGGTTTGCAACCGCTCGCCTGCTCCAAAATCAGCTTGAGCAAACTCATAGGGTGCAAATTAGCTCTCAGATAATAAGAAATCGCCTCAGAGAATATAATTTAAGGCCTCGTGTCGCGGCAAGAGGCCCAGCTCTTACCCCAGCCCATTGAAGGGCGCGTTTGGATTTTGCGAGAGAGCATATCCATTGGGAAGAGGATGATTGGGAAAGAGTTCTCTTCACAGATGAGTCTAGATTCTGCTTCTACCATTGTGATCGACGTTCCCTTGTATACAGACGTCCACATGAAAGATATGTTCAGTGCAATTTCCTGAATACTACTGGTTTCGGGGGAGGATCGATTATGGTATGGGTGGAGTATCTATGACTGCTCGCCTAGACCTAGTGGTCGTTGATAATGGAGCTATGAATGCTGATAGGTATATAAGGAACATTCTTGAAGAGCATGTAGTTCTAGTTGCTCCATACATAGGTGAAAATTTCATTTTTATGGACGATAATGCTAGACCCCATCGTGGGCGCATCGTTCAGGAGTACTTTGAAGTGGTTGAAGTCTCTCGAATGGAATGGCCAGCAAGAAGTCCAGATCTCAATCCGATTGAGCAGGTTTGGGACAACCTTAATAGAAGGCTAAGAAGTTCAGTTCAGAAAATCATCCAGCTACTCTTAATGACTTAGGAATCCAACTCAGTGAAATCTGGGAAGGATTAGATCAGAATATTTTAAGATCACTCATTTTGAGTATGAACCGTCGTTCCGAGCTGTAATTAATGCAAGGGGTGGAAATAACAAGTATTGAATTACTTATCAGAATTCCAGTATTTTGAAAATTGTTTATTTCTCTTCTTTAACATAAGATTCGGTGAAATCCTGAATTTTTCTTCCATTTAATGTGTATTGTTTCGTTCAAAACCTTCCCGAGAGAACAAAAAATAAGTTATAAAGTCAATGTAGAGTTAACTTTCATTAAAATTGAGATTTTCAAAAATTGTGTTAATTTTTTTGCGCAGTGTAGATGAGAAAATGGTTTTCTTCTACTATCCTGGAGCTTCTGTACCTAGTAACCTATTATTATTCTCGAAATCAAACCTTGCAATCGCAAAATTAAATCGTTTCGTACTTTGCACATCTCTATGTTTCCATAATGCATTCTACGCATAGAAGAATATTGGCTAAGCATATCAGTTCTAATTTAGAGATCGGAGCGTCTCCTTTTTTATTTTTCTTCTTCTTGGTTTACCAAATGAATAATTCGAGGCAAACCGAAAGACCAAAAATATTCGATTTTTGTTTCTATTTGGCAACGCCTTCACCACGATATCACCATTCTTCTTCTATCGAAGTCAATGACAAACTTTTAACGATAGTGTATTCACTCCAAACAAAAATAGTGAATCCATGTTTATTGCTGCGTGTACTAACAATCAATAAGTTTGATTGGCTTCAAGAAACCACGCGATTGTCAGCTTCTACATCCAGGCCGATAATGAAGATTGATAAATTCCAGATAACCGACTGGCTTTTCTCTAAATCACCAGCTCGTCTATCCCGTGGTCACGGCGGAAGTCCAAGTGGTGTGCCCCAGGTCAATTCGAGGAGATTCGAAGCGCGATTCCCATCTTTTGTTGTCCGCCATGAAATTTGTCGCGCCCACGGTGGGTTCGGCTTTCATTGTGATGACGTGGACCGGTATATATTTTTCGACAAGGCAACGGAGCGGACCGACACCGGCGGGTTTCGAACCCGCAACTAACGTGACGGCAGTTACGGGTGCCGATTATGACTATGATTATCCCGCGGATGAAGCTGTTACGAGTGCGGATATTAGTGTCGAGGAGAAAAGAAGGAAAATCAAGGAGGTATTATTATTGTTTTATAATAATTATTTAGATTATTGAAAGGTTTGAAAGTTTGGAATGATGTTTCATTCAATAATAACAGTAATATTGTGATAATAAAGAGATTTTTTTCAATTCTGTGACAAATCCAACATAGGTTACAGTGTTGCCAAAAAAAATCGATGAAGTTTGTTCATTCATAAATTCGTTATAAAGGAATTTTGTTATACAGAAAATTTGTTTCTATTGTCGGCAATGTCGCGGTCGACTTCACTGATAAATTTAAGTTTATCATACAAACTTAAGCACTTCCTTTCAGACATTTTCGCACAACTTTTCATACTAACTTAATGGTTAGATTGAAACCAAACATCCAGGGGTGTATTTTAAACTGTTTCGGAAGGATTCTTTTGCATGCCGTAATGATTTAGTTTAAGGTCGGGATTTAGCACGTACGTCCGCGAAATTTGGAAAAAAACCCATCCTATTACTTTCTTACCAATACCCATTCAAAGAGTGATGTTCTTTGAATATTTCGTTATAAATTCCACACCCTGTGACAGTCATTTCACTCCTGTTGCCACAAATATCAATTTTTTCCAACTTTTTTTTTGATGTGTAACCCTGAATAATGCTTTCTAAACTGTGATCAAAATTTTGATACCAGCTGCTCTAGGTTTCATAAAAATAGGGCTAACTTCTCAGAAAAAAAATCAAAATAAACAATTGCCTAGGTTCAACTGACTGTATTGAAAAACAGAATGTACTACGCAAGTTTGGCATGTTTTGTCAAAAGTTGGCGATTTTAGTAAGGATTCCAAAATGGTATAATACTTGGTAAATTGTAGCTGCCGTATTTCAAATTCGCTTTCGATTGCCTTTGAATACACTTTTTCTTTAACTGCTTCCTAGTAAAAAAAGTGTAATAGATTCAAGTCCGGGCCGGCCCCGAGATTGGACCAGAACGTCCGATCCATCTTCCGGGAAAAAATGTTTTCAGAAAAAAAATTTCCAGAGAAATTTCTCCGGAAAAATTTTCTCTGGAAAAATCATTTTCTCTGGAAATTTTTTTTTCTGGAAACATTTTTCCCGGAAGATGGATCGTCCTGGTCCAATCTCGTGGCCGGCCCATTCACCGGACTTGAATCTATTGGACTTTTTTACTAGGAAGCAGTTAAAGAAAAAGTGTATTCAAAGGCAATCGAAAGCGAATTTGAACTACGGTAGCTACAAATTACCAAGTTTTATACTATTTTGGAATCCTTACTAAATGCGCCAACTTTTGACAAAACATGCCAAACTTGCGTAGTACATTTTTTTTCAATACAGTCACTTGAAACTAGGCGATTGTTTATTTTGAATTTTTTTTTGAGAAGTTAGACCTATTCTTATGAAACCTAGAGCAGCTGGTATCAAACTTTTGATTACTGTCTAGACAAGCATTATTCAGGGTTACACAACAAAAAAAAAGTTGGAAAAAGTTGGTATTTGTGGCAACAGGAGTGAAAAGACTGTCACAGGGTGTGGAATTTTCTGTGTTTTCTTAAATGCCTATTATTTTGAAATCATGCAACTTAGATTTTTTTCATATCTTTCTGACAACCAGCATGACTTGCCCTTTCACCCGGTTCCGGGTTGACGTCGAGTTTTGGGACACCCTGTAGAATTTGGATTGAAGGTGCAATGTCTTGTACGAAATTCGTTATACAGACGTTCGTTATGAGGAAGTTCCACTGTATTTAGATTATTGAAAGGTTTGAAAGTTAACAATGATGTCCCATTCGATAATAACAATAATATTGTGATAATAACAAGATTTCCTCGATTCTATGACAAATCCGACATAGGTTACAGTGTTGCCAATTCGTCATATATTTAAAAAAAATTATAAATGCTTTGTGATTACAGAGACCACCTTGACTGCAAACATAATTTATATATAATTATAATAACACATAGTTTTTCACTCATTCCCATATCATACATACTCAATTCAATTTTTATTTTCAATACAAACTAGGATACACAGCTCAATAGCTGTTTTTAGCTACTACTGCGTACGTCATTCTATACAGGGTGAAACCAAATCTGTTTTTTACCCTAACTTCAGAAACACCCCTGGTGTGTTTCAGTTGCTCCACCGTGTGATTTCTTATTTCATCATCAAGACACATCTTCTCTTGACAATTTAATTCTTTATTTATAACAACAGCTCAATTTTTGTTGATGATAAAGGGTTTTCAGTAAAACATTAAATTTCGCTAAGGCTGCAACAGTACTTCAACAAATTCAACATAGTACTGACCCTATGATAATAAACTGAAAATTTAGTCAAAAACATAACGTCTTTTCCGTCCAGACGCAGAAAACAGGTGCAATTCGTCTCGGCATGTCCTCATTAATGTTTTGAATCAATTAGACCATCACTGAGCTGCTGCAAATTTTCAGGAGTTGGTATACGCGAGATCGAATTTTCCTCCCAAGAGCATCCAAACATGTCCAATTGGGTTCAAATCTGGGCTTAGAGCAGGCCAATTGAATTCTTGGATATCAACCTCTTCCCCATTTAAACCTACCGTCCTTTTAAAAGGATATCAAAAATGCACAATATTCCGTATTTTTTCATATGACATCTGATATGATAAAGTTCATAGAGTAGTGTTTAACCCTACCGTCCTTTTTAAAGGACCGACGTTTTTGACAAAAATAAACAATCCTGAATTTTTTTGATAATTTTTCCTGTTAAGTAATTTTCAAAAAGAAATATTATTCTGCGATAAAAATAGTTTCAGGGTTAAATGGGTGTTAATACTCCCTGGCAATCCTAGACACATGCGGTTGATGAGGTCGGGCATTTTAATGCATTAGCACGAAATGGACTCCAATGAACTTTGCATAAAGAGCAACATGTCTAGCTGAAACTTCTCTTGTTTTATGTTTTCCTTTAGTTTTCAGTTTATTTTCATATAGTTCGGATTCAAGTTTAAATCTGTGGCAGTACTTTCATAACCATAGCCAAATTGTGGAATTTAATGTTTCTCTGAAAACCCCATATCCTTAACAAAAATTGAGCTATTGTTAAAAATGGAGAATTAAATGGCCAAGAAAAGATGTGTCTTGATGATTCTAAGGTTGGGGTAAAAAACAGATTTTTTTCGCCCTGTATAAAATCGTGTACGCCGAGTTTTCTTAAAGTTTAAAACTGATGCTTGATTAAGGATGAATATACCTACAATAAATGAAGTTAGCAATATAAAATACCTTGGTGTCATAGTTGACAATCATCTAAAATGGTCAAATCATATAGCTGGATTAGTAGTAAAAACGAGAAGGCTTGTTTACAAATTTTACGAGCTAATGCGGCCCATACACAAGCTACTTTTTCGGCGTTCTGGCAGCTAGCGTCGCCGCAAGCGACCAAAACGCCCAAAAGTAGCCCGAAAAACGCCTGTGTATGTCTATCCGCTGCCACGCTGGCGAGTCGCCGAGCTGGACGCAACGCCGGACGCCAAGATCAAACGTGTTTGATTTTAGCGTCAAGATAGCCGGCGAAACGCACGAAAAACGCTTGTGTGTGTGTGAGAGCGTCTAGAATGGCAGAGAATCATGCAAGATTTCCACATTCAGAAGAATTCCTCATAAATTTTATAGAACTATTTAAAAAGAATAAGTGTTTGTGGATGATTAAGAGCAAAGAATATTCGAACAGAACACTAAAGAATAAAGCCTACGAAGAATTGTAAGCTTTATGTAAACAATATAACGATGAATGCGATATTGGTTTCGTAAAGAAAAAAAGCCTCCGAGACTCATTCCGTAAAGAATAAAGTTACGAGCTGCGGAAAAGTCGGGTGAAAAAAGAGTTCAATTGTTTGGCCAACCGGGAGGTTTCATTTTCTAAAATCGACCTGCAAGCTAACACTCTGCTAAGATCGATGAATAACATAAAGAATGTTTGAAATTACGTGTCTTTTTTGAGAATATATAAAACACCTAATTTTCATTAATTTTCAAAAACTTTTTATTGTTAATTGAAATATCAGTTGTGACATTTATGTACGAAAAATAATGCCAAATGGCTTCCTCTAGCTCTACATACGTTGTTGTTTCTAAACATTAACATAACTTATAAAGGGACTACGCCATCAATAAAAATGGAACGATACATGCTTCAAGAACGCATTGAAATTATTAAAATTCACTATAAAAATGGTGAAAATTTGGCAGAGACTGATCGTATAACTCGATCTCTCGTCAGCGATCGGTGAGCTACTGAGACGCTTGTGTGTGGTCAAAATTGCACGAGCGTCTAGGACGCTCGCAAAACGCTAGCTGCCAGAACGCCGAAAAAGTAGCTTGTGTATGGGCCGCAAAACGTGTTTGATTTTAGCGTCAAGATAGCCGGCGAAACGCTTGAAAAACGCTTGTGTGTGTGTGAGAGCGTCTAGAATGGCAGAGAATCATGCAAGAATTGCACATTCAGAAGAATTTATTACAAATTTCATAGAACTATTTGAAAAGAATAAGTATTGGTGGGTGATTAAGAGCAAAGAATATTCGAACAGAACACTAAAGAATAAAGCCTACGAAGAATTTTTAGCTTTATGTAAACAAGAAAACGATGAATGCGATATTGATTTCGTAAAGAAAAAAATGAAAAGCATCCTAGACTCATTCCGTAAAGAATCCAAAAAGTTACGAGCTACGGAAAAGTCGGGTGCAAGTACGGATGACATTTTAAACCTTTATCGTCAGCGATCGATGAGCTACTGAGACGCTTGTGTGTGGTGAAAATTGCATGAGCGTCTAGGACGCTCGCAAAACGCTAGCTGCCAAAACGCCGAGAAAGTAGCTTGTGTATGGGCCGCATAAGGAAGTTCATGAACAAAAAACTCATTTTAATAGTTTATAAAGCTCTGGTGGAATCGATTTTGCAATACGGAATTGTTGTTTGGGGTGGTCTTTATGGGGGTGCTTTGGAGCCTCTAAATGTTGTCCAAAACTATATTTTGAAAGTAATTTATCAGAAAAATAAGCGTTACCCTACTGACCAAATATACAATGAAGAAATTCTGAATATAAGAATGCTGTACTTCTATAATTGTTGCCTATTTCTACACAAAAACAAAAATTTAAGTACAATAATTAATTACATAAGTCTTACCAGGCAAATGACAAACCGGAATTTAATTGTACCTTTTTACCGAAAGGATGGAAATCAGAGATTTGCAAAAAGTCTAGCTCCGAAGATACTAAATCCACTTCCTGTCAATATTAGGGATATTTCAAATCATAAAAAATTTGCGAAGATGTGTCGACCCTTTATTTATCATAACTAAAAAAAGTACATGGAATTTCTATAAATCAAAACTGTTATTGTGTCTCTCTTGAGTTTCGTTTTTTTACCGGAGAATTTGTTGCGATTTCTATCCTCACTGTACAATTGGGGCAGCTTAGGGTGTGGTTGGATGGTGTATGAAATTTGAGTGCTATTTGGGGGGTCTCATAGTTGTAGTTTTGGATCCATTGCACATACAGATTGTTTGTAATCTAGGTGCAATGGTATAATTGTAGGAATAATTTTACAAATTTGGCTCAGAACACTGCCAATACCACTCAGACTGCCACCTTTTTTTCACTTTGTTTGTACTAGAACTAGAGGTTGCTGAAATATTTTTTGTGTAATATATATTTTGTATTTTGTAGTATATATTCTGTATTTGTTAGGGGAAATAAACTTTGAAACTTAAAAAAAAAACTTTGAAACTTTAAAAAAAAATTGAAAAGAAATTCAACCGTATTGGACTTGAATAAAATACAGTGGCACTTCCCTGTAACGTAAGCGCTAAATCCGCAAAAAAAAATCGTTATGAAGAAATTTCGTTATAAAGAAAATTTGTTTCTATAGTCGGCAAGGTCGCAGTTGACTTCACTGATAAATTCAAGTTTATCATTCAAACTTAAGTACTTCCTTTCAGACATTTTCGCACAACTTTTCACTCTAGCGTAATGGTAAGATAGAAACCAAACAACCAAGTGTTCATTTAAAAATGTTTCAGGAGGCTCTCTCTGCCCGCCGTAATGATTTAGTTTAAGGTCCGGATTTGTTGCGTACGCCCGGAAAAATTTCGGAAAGACCCACCCTTATACCTTCTTATACCAATACCCATTCAAAGAGTGATGTTCTTTGAAAATTTCGTTTGAGAGAAAATTTACTCCGTTTTAAAGGGTGTTTTTAACATGGCATTTAGATTCAAGGTGCAATGTCTTGTACGAAATTCGTTATACAGACGTTCGTTATAGGGAAGTTCCACTGTATTTATGAATTAACAAACTTCATCGATTTTTTGAGTGTTCGAGTGGATCGATTATTTTGCCGGTGAGTGTATTTCAAAACACTGTATTAACTATTAAGCATGTATACAATTGATACTGGTTTCAGCACCGGCTACCCAAAATTTCGAACTAAACTACGCACTAGTCATTTTATCAATTTAAAAGCTTGTTTATTCAACCTGATTCTCTACAGTTTACACCAATAAGAAAGTTCTTTGTCTTCTTGTAAAAACAACTTAACGCGATAGTCATGGTGCTAGTGACACTAATTATTTTAACATATCGCTGGTTTGCGAGAATATCGACGTAATTCAAAATTCTGTCAAATTGAACTAAGTATACCAAACGATCATAAACCTTTCATATTTTATCTTGAACAGAGACGCAACGCGGATTTCGCGCAAAATCTTGTTAGAAAGAGACAGTGTCATTATTCGTTTGAGACGAAACACCCCATGGTAAGTCACAAATACAGACATATCTCAGTTAATCCGATATTCAAAGAGTGAACGTACAGTCTTTTCTCGTAAATAACGACACATTTAGGAGTTGGTGCAATAATTGGTGAAATCTTTTCAAGAATAGTGACGTATTTAGTGATAAGTCGTTGTTTTCGACAGGGGTGAGTATGTTTTTGTGTCTTATTTTTATTTAGGCCTATGTTCTCGAATGAATATGGGCCATTGCTTATGAAATTATATTTTATTCTGACATTATTTCAATTCAGTCTATATTCACGAAAAAATTAAGAAACTTATTCAGACATAATAAAGAAAAGTCGTTATTGGTGAAAAATTGGTCAGGTTTTTGCTTCTCATTTCGAAATGCGTCTGTGTTCGAGGAATGTTGGGATGAAATGTTTGAGTTGATTTTTTACACTAAATTCATTGATAATTGATTATTCAAGTCAAATTATTCGTTTCAGATAATTATATTATACTTTTTGGAGCAATTCAAGATGGTAGAAAGAATGTTATTTATGAAAAAGCTGAAAGAAGCAGCGATCGGAAGGAAAGAAAATGAGGATCCACATGATTCAATGGATGATGGAATAAAAGGTTATCATCCTACAATTTTTATTTTCTCTCAACTATTTAACTATTGAAAATATTTCAGGTGGCTTTATACATAAAAGCAGTTTGCCGTTGTATGAAAATAGTTCCGGTAGAAATGTCGAAAATGATATGAATTATAATAACATATTAGGTGAGTGAATGATTATTTTCTGCATTAAGTTGCAAAATTCTTTTCGATAGTTATTGTATAATTTAGATGTGTAGTTCGTCCAGTTGAAAACAGTTCACACTCACGCCATTGGCTAATCGTTAACTTCTGGGTTTGACTCCCAGGACAAAAATTGAAGTGTATGTAGCACACTTTGTCGCTTATTCCTAGAGATGCTTTCGTTTGCATGCTTACACAATAACTGTTTCTTTTGGTATTTTAACTGTAAATGAATGATGTTCATTGAGTTTCAGGCACTAATCCAAAAGAGAATAAGTGTTTCTTGAGACAAATATCACCATCCACATCTTCCTCAACATCATCATCGTCTTCTACCTCATCTTCCTGCTCGTCTTCCTGTTCACAATGTGTTTCAAGTGACTCCAAAAAAAGAGAAATAGAAGAGTGTAATAAAGAAAAAGATAACACGATAAGTTCAAATGAAAAATATCTAAGTAGCCATAGCCTGGAAAATATAACCAAAGAATTTAACGTGAGCAAAGAGTCAGTAAATGACGAGACTGAAGTAGAAAGTAATACAAAAATAGAAAGTGAACCGAAATCACTGACCAACATAAATACTGAAGGTGGAGAAGATAAGGAAGAAATTGATTTTTCATCAGATGATAGTATCGCAGATCCTAATTATCAAGTTAAAAATGATAATATATCGTCAGATTCGGATGAAACCGTCAAAGTCAATGAAGGATATATTTCCCCAGAATTAAACCAAAATATTAAACTAAAGAGGAAAGCGAACCCAGAACTTTGGAGAACGAATGTGGCAAAACGTCTACGAAATGCAGGGAATGAATATGTGGGCAAAAATAATAAAGTTATAAGAGCAAGACAATTAAGACTAGGATGTACCGAAAAGTGCAAGTTGAAGTGTAATACGAAATTTGATTGTGAGACTCGTCGCCATATTTTTGACGCATATTATAACTTACCAGATTTGCAAAGTAAAAGAACTTTTGTAGCATTCAATATAACCCCTATTGTTCCAACGTATCAATATAAAAATGATCACGACGAAATAACAACGCATTTTATTTCAGTGACAAAAATGGCGAAAAAATTCGTGTCTACACTAGATATATCTGACAGATTCATTCGAACAGTTACAGAAAAATCAAGGAGTGACTTGCCAGGTATTATAGAAGAGGATCGGCGAGGAAAACATGGCAATCACAGTCACGTAGACAAAAGTATTAAGGATGGTGTGAGAAATTTCATTAGGGCCATTCCAAAAATAGAAAGTCATTACTGTCGAGCAGATACTCAGAAAGAGTATATTGATGGAAGTAAGACTATTGCTGAAATTTATAGGGATTATGTAAAAAAGTGTGAAGAGAAAAGAGAAGCAAGTTCTAATTATGTAATGTTTAATAGGATATTTAATGGAGAATTCAATATAGGATTCTACCAACCAAAGAAGGATCAGTGCGAGGACTGTATTATTTATAAAAATGCTACTGTAGATGACTAAAATCGACTGAAGCCTAAATATGAAAACCACCTTAAAGAAAAAGAACTTTCCAGAATAGAAAAAGAGAAGGGCAAGAAAGAAGCACAGGCTAAAAACTCTACCATAGTAGCGGTTTATGACTTGCAGGCTGTGATGCCATGCCCCAGGGGCGATGTGTCAAATTTTTACTATGTTTCCAAAGTAAATACTTTGAACTTCACTGTATACGAAATGAATAAAAAAAATGCGATCTGCTACGTATGGCATGAAGGAGAAGCAAACAGAGGTGCTATAGAAATTGGGACCTGTATTTTGGAATATTTAAAAAGTCTTGGCAGAGATCTTTCAACTGAAGATAAACTTGACGTAATTTTTTATTCTGATAACTGCTGCGGACAGCAGAAGAATAAATACATCATAAGTATGTACATGTACGCCGTTTCTGCTTTTGATCACATCAGAAGTATCACACATAAATTTCTTATTAAGGGACATACGCAAAATGAAGGTGACAGTGTTCATTCTGTCATCGAAAGAATCATCAATAAAGCATTGAAATCAGGTCCTATCTTCACACCGGATCAGTATATTTCCATTATTCGCACTGCGAAAAAAAAGGATCCCCCTACAGAGTCGTAGAAATGGATCATAAATGTTTTTATGATTTGAAGTCGCTATGTTCTGACGTAGGAAAAAATTTCAATAAAAATACAGATAACGAGATTGTGAAAATGACAGATATAAAGATTGTGAAAATAGATGCCGACCTTAAAGAGTGTTTTTCTTACAAAACTTCTTATGGTGAAAATGAATTCAAATGTGTGAAAGTTACCAGCCGAACATCCAAGTCCTTGGACGAAAATTATACATTGAAATCTGCTTATAAGAAAAAGATCGGAATATCAGAAAAAAAGAAGAGAGGATTGATAGATTTAGCCGACAAAAATATAATTCCCAACTATTATAGACAATTTAACGAAGGATTATAAAATAATATGATTTGATGTGATTTGATTTCTTTACAGTGTGTAATTTATCTGTTTTTGTGATATTTTTGAAGAACTAATCTTTATTTTGATTCAATTCGATTCATATAATATAGTTATGTTTGTGTTATGATTTAGTATCAAGATACTATTGTTTGGTATTAAAGTCTATTTTTATTACTTTTGTGTGGTTTCAACTCATTTTTCTGAAGAAGCTCTCGAGTTGAATAAATGACATTAGTTGAATTTTATATTCTTTTCTTTCGAGAATAAAGACTGATTTCTGAAACCCTCATTGATTGACCATTTTTTTTAATAATTTCAATGGAATTTGAAAAATATTTTTATGTATTCTGAAAGAACTATAATTTTTTCTTTAATCAGTGGATCGAAAACACTAATTAAAATTTCACATATGGCGGTATACAATTGTATATTGATGACAAATTTTAAAAACGCCATTCTCAGAATTCAACAATTCTCAGTTCCGTCACTATTCTCGCAAACCAGCGATATATTAGAACTGCTCCAAGAAATCTAGGTCGATTCTGTTTGATGTGTGATGAATAATCGTTTGAGGAACTAATGATCTTACCGTATACTCACTCATGTTTCCTGTTGTGAAATTTCGAAGTTATTTCCTTCATTTGTAGGTTAATCGAAATTTCAGGATTATTCATTATATCATATCGAAAACATGAAACATTATTTTTGATCAGAAGATATCATCTCTGATTCTGTGACGAATAGTGTGGAATTATTTCAGTATATGTATTTCATTATTATGTGTTGGTTCTTGGAATACTCCTATCGGGGATTTGTCTATTATCTGCCAATTCAGTGATGAAGATAATTGCCTTATCAACCAACATTGCTCAATGCAAAAAATCGCTCAGTATTATTTAATCAATTTCAATAGAAATTCAATGATTAAGGGAAAATAATGTACGATACTAGCTCAGAGGCGTCATTATACACTGATTCCATGAAAATTCAGTGAATCAGACTCGTATATTATGCAACGAGCGTATAATGATAGCTATTATTCGCGAGGTGAAATCACCGAGTGAATAACAGCCATTACACGGAAGTAGCATACTCTACTTTATCCACGACTACTGAATATATTTCTTGAAGATTTCAATATCTGGCGACCGCAACAAGACCCTTCTATGACAAGCGTGGAAAAAATCAAGTTGACACATGAGAAATTTTTGGAGAATTGGTCATTGTATATTTTGTAATAAAAAAGCTTTAAATGATATAATGAGAGTAGATTTGGCCCTCGATTGACAAGGTATGCCATATTTGAAGAAATACCAATTTAAAGAATATCAAATCAAAGCTTAATCTATGAAGCATCTGACAGCAGTAATTTATAATCTCATTATTCCCTTGTGATTCAAGGGTATTATTAAGGCCGACAACAGAGACAGATGGACAGATTTTACAGAAGTTGAGGATAAAATAATATTTTGCAACGAGCGTATAGTGAAGTGAAGTTTAGGCTACGAACCACAAGCGAGTGGCCTAAATCATCGAGTGAATAATAGCCATTATACGCGAGTAGAATACTATACTTTATCCACAACTTCTTAATATTTTTCTCTATATTTTCAGCATTTCGCTCCCGTTTTATGTCCCAATGTCCCTTCTATTACTAGTGTGGCAAACGTCATATGGCATATGAGTAATTTTTTAATCTGGTCATTGTATATTTATAAACGTTAATTATATTCAAAATAGATTTGGCCCTCGATTGAAAAAGTTTTCCAACGCATATTTGTTTAGTTAGGGAACTCTAAAACACTGATGAAATATCAGTTTTAACCTCGGTTTTAACACTATAATATTGAAGCTAATTCAAGGAAGCATTTGACAGCAGTAAATAATGACTCATTATTCACTAATGATTAATGGATATTATTATGGCCGTTCAAACAGACTTATAATGGGTGGATAATAAAAAAAAGTGGTTCATACACTTCTAAATTCAAAAACTGTTTTTCATTTAGATCTCGTGAAAGAGTATCAATATATTCTGAATGTATGACAAATATTTTTGAGCGCTCAAAACGAAAGCTATATCGTTTTGTCCAAATATCTGTAATTTTCTAATTTTGGGTCGAAAATGGTCTCAAACGATAGGTCAAATTCTATTATGCCGTGGGGCCGGCCGTTAGCACGATAACTATCGAAGGGATTGTCCTAGAGACTTAAGATTTTCAGGGTGAGTTCGGTTTCCAAATGCCTCGGATAAGTTGGTTAACCAGCCAAATCGTACAGCGTGTTCCATAAAATATGGCCATTCAAAATTTTGTTCCTCGATATCTCGGACAAAACGAAAGCAATCGAAATGAAATGTTGCGTCCACATACAAGATACTCATAATAGGCCTTATGCAAATTTTTTTGGCCATAGTGTACACAGAACCATAAAGAATTCAATTGGAATATTGAAAAGAAGAAACTTCATATTTTCATAAAAAGATATCTGATTCGAATGAAATTTTTTTTTACATGAAGATGTATATACTCAATGTTTGTGCAAAACGTTGAAGCTATAGTGTTTACAGAACCATACAAAATTCAATTGGAATATTGAAAAGAAAAATCTGTATATTTCCATAACAGGATATCTGATTCGAGTGAAATTTATTTTGTGAATCAAGACTGATAAACTGAATGTTCATGTAAGTTTTCAAGAAAATCGTATCGTAACAGGACTATAGGTTTTAATTTTCTTATTTAATTTCTAGAATATCATTCCGATTGTGCTGTTCAAGAAGATCGTATCATCAGGACCATAGATTTTAATTTTGTTAATTATTTATTTTTCACATATTCCTTTTTTTGAATTATTTCTAGATTTCTAGAATATCATTCCGATTGTGCTGAGATTCTGCATTTATATATTTGGTGTATTAAATTTTGAGTTTATAGTATTATTGCTCCACTAAAAAACTTCTGCTCAGGGCTTTTCTTAATTTTTTCATTGGAGCATAATGTTGAGTAAAAATAACGCACACTTTCAATAACATATTTGAGAGTAATCATAGCAAAGTCCTCTATCAGTTCAGCTTGGCTGATGAAACCTTCAATTTATACCGAAAATTTCAGTTTTTAAAATATTATCAGAAGCTTTGGTTTATAATGCCCAGCTCCTTTTTTATTCTCATAGATTCAACCCAACTGTGGTTCAACAACGATTTCAAATTATACGAAAAAGGTAATGGCTACTTTATCTATTCAAAATCGGTGAAGTGTAACGGACATTAGTTGAATAATCCATATAGTTAATGGAGAAAATAGTAGTCATTGAAATCAATGTGAATGTCACTCGCATTGAAGGAAATTGTTCAGTGAATTTCGGTCGAATCGACGTGTTTGACGATTTTTCTCACTAATTTATGTAATAAGTACTTACCTTTGTTATAGTTGGTAAAAGGACAATAAAAGTTCGATTTTTCTGGAAAACGTTTTATGACGTCATACAGTAGGTTCGGGAAACAATCAATAGATTTTGAAGCCAATTTGGATAAACATTCGTGGATTCTACACCAAGTGTCCTTTTTATGCATATTAATAGTTATTTTCCGCCGACCTCGAAATAAAAGGTGATTTTAATGTGTATGAAATTGATCATTAATGACTCATTTTAATGCTCAAATTTTTGGCTATTTTAATGCGCAATCCTCATGGCAACCGCTCGCAAAGTATTCAGAAGCACTACGAGAAATGTCAAAACAGTACTGGAACATAGATACATAGAAATTTCATTATGACAAATGTATGTCTTGTGCAGAATGAAAATGTATTTCAATCAAGAATTTATACACAATTCATATTGAGATCGTCGGAAAAATCTTGTAATCAACTCGGTTATTAATCAAGCGACTAATGGTCAAGACTTTAGAGCGACCATTAGTCGCTGTCTTTAATAACCAAGTTGATTAAATAACTATTAATCAACCATTAGTCGCTGATTAATAACCGAATTGATTACAAAATTTTTCCGACGATCTCAACATGAATTGTGAATAAATTCTTGATTGACATACATTCTCCTTTTGAACAGGACATACATTTGACATAATAGAATTTCTATGTTCTAGTAGAGTTGTGACATTTTTCGTAGTGCTTCTGAATACTTTGTGTACGATTGCCATGAGGATTGCACATTATAATAGCATTAAAGGGGTCATTAATGTTCAAATTCGTACACATTGAAATCACCTTTCATTTCGAGGTCGGCGGAAATATAAATAAATCAAACTAACGATGAACGTGACTGTGATTCGGTTACAGTTAATCGAACATTTATTGTTTTATGCACGAAATCATAAATGTGTTAGGAACACTGATTAAATACAGGTGTTTGGTAATTCGACGTGATCCTTCGAAGGTGATATACTAGAAGCCATTTGCAGCTAAATACGTCTAGTGAAGCATGGTCCGAAAATCTATGGTTTACGAAGGTATGGCGAATTTTCAACTTTTTTTTGGAATTTTCTACTTCGTTATCGAAAACTAATGTTGTGAAAAATACTCGACTCTGAATATTTCTTTCAAAACCAAGGAAATAGTCCTCATTTCCTGCGTAGAAGTATTCACTAAAAATTCTGATTAGCCGAGATATACAGGGTCATAAATAGTTGCATCTGTGTTCCTCATAAAATCTTCATGCAAAAATAGATTATTGCTCGGAAAAACTAATATGAACATACCTTTTTGAAAAGTGAACGAAACAGGAAAGTTGTATACCTAGTTCATATTACTTTTTTCGAGTTAATCACGATTTTATGAGTAGTTATAGTCAAAGTTTAAAAAAAGGGTAATAGTTCACTGCGACCTCAAGGTCTATTGTGCCCCCTTACAGAGCTGTTCTGACCACACCCTTCACAGCTCGCCTTCCACTTCCAAAGATCTGATGAAATCCAATATCTGTGAAGGCTTTAACGAGGCTAGTTCCTCACTCTTGATAGTTGATAGTTTACAGAGGGGTTACAGTCCACTGCGACCTTATGGTCTATTGTGCCCCCTTACAGAGCTGTTCTGGCCAAAACCTTCACAGCTCGCCCTCCAGTTCCAGAGATCTAATGAAATCTAGTAACTGTGAAGACTTCAACGAGGCTAGTTCCTCACTCTTACAAGTTTCTTGTCCAAGGCATTTCCTCCTCAGGCTCGTAATGCCAAGGCATTCCGTGACTAGGAGAATGGGGGTTTCTTCCTCCTCCCCACAGAACCTACACTCGTCAGTGTCCGACAATCCCATCCTCAACAGGTGCTTCCTAAGGCGACAATGTCCTGTAAGAAAGCCAGTGAGGAGGTGCAATTGCTTCTTACCAAGATCCAGATATCTTTTGGATCCCGCTGTCTCGAAGTTCCGAAGGAACTCAGTGGAATGATCCATCCCTGGGAGATTCCGCCAGAGCTTTTCCCTCTCGGCTTTCTCCTTCTCCAGAAACTCCTTCTTATAGGTACATTTAGATATACCACAGAAGGGTTCTGGGCCAAAGAGTGACATTTGTGCGCCCTCTTTGGCGAGTGTATTGGCCTCTTCGTTTCCTTCGATTCCCGAGTGGCCGGGAACCCAGATTAAAAAGACCTTATTTTTCTTGCCTACCTCGTTGAGTTTGTTCCGGCACTCCCAGATCATCTTAGAATCGATGACGTAGGAGCTCAGTGCTTTAATAGCAGCTTGACTATCTGAGTGTATGGCTATATCACACTTCTGATAGTTTCTTTCTAGATTTATATCTAGACATCTTTCAATAGCTAAGATTTCCGCTTGAAAGACGCTCATATAGGAGCCCAGCGACAGTGCACACTTGGTGCTTGGCCCGTATATCCCGGCGCCTGCTCCTGTAGAGGTTTTGGAACCATCTGTATACCATTTTACGGTATTTTCTTTGAGATTATAGTCGGTGTATTCCCGTTTCCAATCATCTCTTTTACTTAGCAATGTCATGAAGTTTTTCTCAGTGATTACTTTCTTAATCATTGCATCACTAGGGAGATTCGCAGATGAGATGTAGTTATTCAGAGAGAACCAGACTCTTTGATCCTCACTCTTACAAGTTTCTCGCCTAAGGCATTCTTTCCTTGAGCTCGCAATGCCAAAGCATTCCGTGACTAGGTGAATAGCGGTTTCTTCCTCCTCCCTACAGAACCTACACTCGTCAGCGTCCGATAATCCCATTCTCAACAGGTACTTCCTGAGGCGACAGTGTCCTGTAAGAAAACCAGTGAGGAGATGTAATTGTTTCTTACCAAGATCTAGATATCTTTTGGATCTTGCTGTTTCAAAGTTCCGAAGGAACTAAGTGGAATTAACCATCCCTGAGGGATTTTTCCAGAGTTTCTCCTTCTCCAGAAACTCCTTCTTATACCTATACGACAGAAGGGTTCTGGGCCAAGGAGTGACATACGTTCGCCCTTTTTGGCAAGTGTATTGGCCTCTAGGTTTCATTTGATTCCCGAATGGCCGGGAACCCTGATTAAAAATACCTTATTTTTCTTGCCTACCTCATTGAGTTTGTTTCGTCACTCCCAGATCATCTTTGAGTAGATGACGTAGGAGCTCAGTGCTTTAATAGCAGCTTGACTATCTGAGTGTATGGCTATATCGCACTTCTGATAGTTTCTTTCTAGATTTGTATCTAGACATCTTTCAATAAAGTGAAAGTTTATTAGGATCTTTCGGTCAAAGAATCTTCATTACTAACAATTACGCTCGATAACTAATTTTCATATCTTTTAATAGCTAAGATGCTTGCAATACGCTCACACAGGAGCCTAGCTACAGTGCACACTTGGTACGTGGCCCTTATATCCCAGCGCCTGCTCCTGTAGAGGTTTTGGAACCATCTGTATACCATGTTACAGTATTTTCTTTGAGATTATAGTCGGTGTATTCCCGTTCCCATTCCTCTCTTTGACTCAGCAACGTCCTGAAGTTTTTCTCAGTGCTTACTTTCTTGATCATTACATCACTAGGGAGGTTCTCAGATGAGATGTAGCTGTTCAGAGAGCACCAGACTCTGATTATTTATTCTATCATTGATTCTTTATTCTCTCATTACCTTTACCTTCCTTAAATATTCTGAGGATAGACTCATATGGGAAGATTTTATTAGGAAAATAGGTGCAGCTATTTATAACCCTGTATATCAGGTTATCAGAAGTTTTAGTGAATACTTTTTCACAAGAAATGAAGACCATCTCATCAGCTTAGAAAATAATTCATAGAATATTTAGAGTAAGATAGTTTTCACAAATTTAATTATTTTCGACAACGAAGCAGAAAAATCAGAGAAGTTTAAAAACCGCTATATCTTCGTAACCATAGATTTTCGGACCATGCTTCACTAGACGCATTCTGCTACAAATGACGTCTTGTATAGTCCGTTCACAATAGGTTGAGCCGTCGGTTGGCCATGGAAATTTGGCATATTCCACTGTGTATATTAAAATTTCAGGTTATGTGGTTTATTTTCTGGTCAGATTGATACGCAATGTTGTCAATATTGCATAGAGTTCTCTGATAACTAGCAAGCTCGTCAACAACTTTGACTTTTGTTTATCGTTATGACAGCAAATACTGCCAACTTCAGATAAAATAACAAACGCCTACTATGCGCTTAAACTTTCGTGAACGGACTATATATCCCCCTTGAAGGATCTCATCGAATTACCAAACACCCTGTGTATTCATTCGGTGGTTATGAATATCAATCACGTAACGGAACCTCAGAATCGTTCACTATACAGAGTTATTATCTCAATTTTCCCAAACGACAAAATTGTATCGTGGCACGAAGAGACAAGGCAAAACCTCAAGCATTAAGGATATTTACCTTTTATGACCTTTATTCGACGACTGGTTCCAACCGAATCCACAGATATTTTTATTTCTTTTCGAGTAGTAGCATACTTTCTCGAGCGAATTTTACATAGCATCGAAACGTATTCCGAATGCTAATCGTACTGTGGTACCATCCAGTGGCGGAGAGATGAAATAAAATCAGAAGCATTCAATTGATTAGGTTTTTCGCCGACCTCTAAATAAAAGGTGATTTAAATGTGTACTAAATTGAACATTAACGACCTATTTTGATGCTCAATTTATGCTATTTTAATGTGCAGTCCTCATGGCAACCGTACACAAAGTATTCAGAAGCACTACGAGAAATGTCAAAACTCTACTGGAACATAGATACATAGAAATTTAATTATGACAAATGTATGTCTTGTGCAGAATGAAAATGTATTTCAATCAAGAGTTCATACACAATTTATATTGGAATCGTCGGAAAAATCTTGTAATCAACTCGGTTTTTAATCGAGCGTCTAATGGTCTCGAACTATTAAAGCGTGAGCGGAGCGAACGCTTTAAAAAATCTTGACCATTAGTCCCTGTCTTTAATAACCTAGTTGATTAAATAACTATTTTCGCCGACCTCGAAATGAAAGGTGATTTTAATGTGTAATATATTTAATATTGATGACCCATTTTACTGCTCAATTTATACTATTTTAATGTGCAGTCCTCATGGCAACCGTTCACAAAGTATTCAGAAGCACTACGAGAAATGTCGAAACTCTACTGGAACATAGAAACATAGAAATTCCATTTTGTCAAATGTATGTCTTGTGCAAAATGAGAATGTATTTCAATCAATTTATACACTATTCATGTTGAGATCGTCGGAAAAATCTTGTAATCAACCACGGTTATTAGTCTAGCGACTAATGGTCTCGAACTATTAACGCGTTCGCTCCGCTCACGCCTTAAAATATATTGACCATTAATCGCGGTCTTTAATAACCTAGTTGATTAAATAACCATTAATCCTCAATTTTTTTTTTCGATTTTAATGTGCAATCCTCATGAAAACCGTACACAAAGTATTCAGAAGCACTACGAGGAATGTCACAACTCTACTAAAACATTGAAATTCCATTACCTATGTCAAATGTATATCTTGTGTAAATTATAATGTATTTCAATCAAGAATTTATTCACAATTCATTTTGAGATCGTCGGAAAAATCTTGCAATCAACTCGGTTAATAATCTAGCGACTAATGGTCTCGAACTATTAACGCGTTCGCTCTGCTCGCGCGTTGAAATATCTTGACTATCAGTCGCTGTCTTTTATAACCTAGTTGATTGAATAACTATTAATATGCATAAAAAGGACACTTGGTGTCCTTTTATGCGACTGTTTATCAACAAATCAAAATGAGAATGTATTTCAAACAAAAATTTATACAAAATTTATGCTGAGATCGTCGGAAAAATCTTGTAATCAATTGGGTTATTAATTAATGAAAAAAAAATTATCGTCATTTATACCGGACAGTAGGCGTTATAATATGGAGTGCTATTTACATGCAAGTAGGTCACCTTTAGTCTTTATTCGAGGTTAGATGACAGCGTTGCGTTACGTTAAATAGTGGAGCCAAATGTTCTCCTTTAACCGACTCGAGAATCCAATATTTCAGCAAGATAATGCTCGACCTCATGTTTCCAGAGTTAGTGTGAACTTATAACGGTGGAAAAATACATTAACAAACTTCAACATTAAAAAAATTGTAAACCCATCGGTTTTTGAAGGCTCGTTCTACTTAAACGAGTGCTTTATCGTTTTGCCCAAATGTCGGTAATTTTCTAATTTTAAGCCGAAAATTGTCTCGAACGATAGGTTTAGACTCCCTGAAGACGAATTCGTGGTCAAATTCAATTCTGTCAGTGACCCCGTCCGTCCGTTAGCACAATAAATTTCGAAGGGATTGTCTTAGAGACTTGAAATTTTCAGTATGAGTTCGGGTCTCAAATGGCTAGGCCAAGTTCATTAACCAGCCAAATCGTACAGGATGTTCCATGAAATATGGCAATTCAAAATTTTTGTTCCTCAATATCTCAGAAATGTGGCCATAGTGTGAACAGAACCATCAAAAATTGAATTGGAATATTGAAAAAAACTTCCGATTCGAGAGAAATTTTTTTGTGAATGGAGATCCAATTTGTGAATGTTTATCCAAAATTTCGTGGTCATAGTTTTAATAGAACCATAGAAAATTCAATTGGAATATTGAAAAAAGAATCCTTATATTTTCATAACAGAATATCCGATTCAGGTGGAATTTATTTTGAGAATGGAAACTACTATACTGAATGTTCATGCAAAATTTTAGGAGGATCGCATCATCAGAACCATATAATTTATAATTTAATTTATTTAATTTTCTGAAAAATTTTCATAATATTATTCCTATTGTAACGAGATTCTGCATTTTGACCATTGATATCGATATCAGATCCCATATACAGGTTTGGAAATTCACATCTGAAATATACGATATACAATGGATCAGACAGAGAATTCTTCCCTCCAGTTGCACAGATGTATAGTCGCGAAAATCACGTGCTGTAACACACTGAATTCAGTTGTCTTACTTCAATATTCTAGTCTTGTCTCTCTCTTATCGTTTAGAGGAGCGTAATTCTTTAGTATGGTAGGCAACAGTAAATACTTGAATCGAGTATTACGGGCAGCTTGACAAATTAAAAATTCCAAACGTTGTGTGCGGATTCCCTACCATACTGCGATAAGAGAGAGACAAGACTAGATTATTGCAATAAGACAGTTGAATTCATTCAGTTATCGCACTTGATTATCTCGCCTATTCATCTGTGCAACTGGAGGGAAGTTCTCTGTCTGATGCATTGTATATCGTATGTTTTCGATGTGAATTTCCAAATCGGTATAATTTGAGGTAATAGTCTTATTGATCCATCAAAGAAAGAGCGCTCAAAAGCTCCTGCTCAGGGTTTTTCTTCAAATTTCAATCATTTACACCTTGCTGTATTATCTATGTTTTATCGAAAAAAAATCAAATTTAAACAGCTACTTCTGGGTGTTTCAGTTTCGTTGTCAGTTAGTATAGAATCGCCTCTCAAATTGCTGAATACTAACAACCTCATACCTTTCCTGATTCATGATATTAAAGTTAAGTTTCTGGCAGTGATTCATCCGTTTTCTTGGTATATCAACCACGGCACTGGCTTCGAAGACCGCAACATACCATCCAGAGCGATTTGCATATCGACTCCGTGGAAATAACAATGGGACATCCCAAGATCTTTAATTCCTTCCTACGTTCGCCATTGTACCAATTACGTTTCAAAAATTCTACGTCGTTGACTTTGTCCACTTCCAAATGTGATTTCGTGTTCTTCGTCGTGTGGGAAGATTTGTCTCTGTTAGTACCTGCATCTTTCGCGTTTGTTCTCACGGACTGCGTGTCCATAATCTGTAGTTTTTTCAATTATTTAATTGGTAAAAAATCGATTTAATATACAGGGTGTCCCAAAAATACCACGCGAAAGTGACACTGGAGATAGATTGGCATTAGGTCTATCAGATAGCATCAACATGACCTCAGTAAAAGTCCGCGGGTTTTCGAGATATCACCACTTTTGCAGACAAAAAATGAAAGAGAAAGTGAGATAAAAGAGAAAGAAGAGCAAAAATAATGGTTGTTTGAAACGGTAGCGAGGAAAGAATATCAAGCAACATGTAATTTGGCAACAGGTGATACTTGTGCATTTTTCCTAATTTTTAATTATTTCGGCTTAAACCATAGAAATTATAACTCCAATGGAAGCGGCGAAAGAGAGACTCGTGATGCCAAAAGAAAGATAGAGCTAGTGGTGGCAAGATTAATTGAATTAATTTAATTTTTTGAGAATAATTTGTTTTCTTGCTATTTTTCAGACGTGTTTCAAATGAGTATATATTATATATTAGTATGTACATATAGCAAAAAAACAAATTATTCTCAAAAAATTAAATGAATCCAATTATCTTGCCACCACTAGCTCTATCTTTCTTTTGACATCACGGGTCTCTCTCTTTCGCCGCTTCCATTTCTATCATTGGCTCTCAAATGGGATTTGCGGGCTTTTTGCCACCTCTAGCTTTATCTCTCTCTTGGCATCACATTCTCCGAAAGTATTGAATGACAGGCCTCATCCATGTAAGGTTAGTATATCTATGGCTTAAACACATCTCTCGCGACAAAATTATAATTTCTAAAGTTTTGACTTAAAAAAATTGGTAGTGTTGTATCATTTTGAAAAGTGCAGGAAATGGACCAGTTTTTACGATTATTTGTCAATTCAGTCTGATATAATTTTTTTTCACATCAGTCAGTTAAACTTAAGTTAACGTTTTAACTTCGTCATAAAATACAACAAGTTAGACACTTTTTGAAGGATTTTGTTCTAGTTCTCGGTGAAGTTATTACTTCATTGTTTAAAGCAACTACTCAGGATAGTCTAGGTAAAAAAAACATGAGTTTGAAGACCGAAAATTGGAGATTTTTAAAAAATACACAAAAGTGGCGATATCTCGAAAACCAGCGGACTTTTACTGAGGTCATGTTGATGCTTTCTGAAAGACCTAATGCCAATCTATCTCCAGTGTCACTTTTGCGTGGTATTTTTGGGACACCCTGTATATTGAGTTATTGGGTATAGGTGACCAAGGTGCAGAACTTCAAATCAAAAATCGATTTAAACAGTGCATAAATCAATTGAACATTAATATTTTGAACAATTTATGCCAGCGTTACTGTTAAATGCATGAATTTTTCATTTATTATTAATATTTTGGTAGCATTATTGGAATTTTGTATTCTGTGATCGTAAAAATCGAATATCAATGTTTAAGTAAGGCTCTGAAAAGGGGAGTATACCATACAACCATGCTGGGTCCAACCACAGACTCGAAAATTACAGAACAATTCGAATGAAATGAAATCTGTAATCGAATAAATGCTTATGCTTACCTGTCTAGTCTCCAACTTTATTGTTTTGAATAAAAAATCAATACTTTCTATTAACTATTCTTCAAAAAAAGCACGCAACTAACAATAGAGCACAATAACTGAGAAATTGACATTACCATCTGTAATTTTCGAGTCTATGGTTGGACCCAGTCAGCCTGTCTGGCATACCTATCTTTCTAGTGCTCTAGTTTAAGTCATTAATGCATAGAATAATTTTATCCTCGACTACTGTAAAATCAGTCCATTGTACGTCTCTGTGCTCGGCCATAATAATACCCATTAATCACAAGAGAATAATGAGATATTAATCACTGCTGTCAGATGCTTCATAGATTTAGCTCTGATATAATATTCTTCAAATTGGTATTTCTTCAGTATTCTAAAATACTCCAACTAACAAATATGGGTATACTTTGTCAATCGAGAGCCAAATCTACTATTATAATATCAATTAAAGCATTTTTTGTTTCAAAATATACAACGCCCAGTTTTTCGAAAATTTTTCATGTGTCAACTTGATTTTTTCCACGCTTGTCATAGAAGAGTCTTGTCGTGGTCGCCAAATGTTAAAATCTTCAAGAAATATTATATTCAGTAGTCGTGGATAAAGTATAGTATGCTACTCGCGTATAATGATAGCTTTTATTCACGAGATAAAGTTTAGGCCACCAGCCGTAAGCGAGTGGCCCAAATCACCTAGTGAATAAAAGCCATTATACGCGAGTAGCATACTATACTTTATTCACGACTACTGAATATATTTCTTGAAGATTTTAACATTTGGCGACCGCGACAAGACTCTTCTATGACAAGCGTGGAAAAAATCAAGTTGACACATGAAAAATTTTCGAAGAACTTGTCTTTGTATATTTTGTGATAAAAATTACTTCAGTGGATGTAATAAAAGTAGTAGGCGAGTGGTATAAATCACAGAGTGAATAATATACTATTAATTCGATGAAAATTAAACTTTTCCTGTCAACAATCATTACCAAATTGTATTATTTGAAGTGTGTTGAAATTTAATAGGATCAGAAGTAAGTGTTGACAATCACAAAACGAAAAATAAAACTGAATGCAATGCTGTAACGAGTTCATTACAGCACTGCTTTTAGTACTGTAATGAACTAATTACGATACTGCAATAGGGCAACATATTTTTCAATATGAAATCATTTTTTCTGTGTAGAAATGAAAGCTGTAATTTTTGTTGCAACATATAATGAAAAATGACGTCTTTACATGGAATACTGGTATTACTCATTCGAAATTAAACATTACCGTGCGGTTCAGTCGAATCCAAATAATCGCATTGCTAATTTGCTACCTGAACGAGATTGGTAGGTTGTGTGTCAGCGACAAAGCTGATTAACGGTGCGTTATTTCTTGAAAATTAAATAAGAAGGATCCAAGGTTGAAGACACAATGGGTTGAGCAAATTGTCGGCTATTCAATTTCTTATACACCAGTTTCATAATCCAAGGCTGACCTCTAGGTCTATCGTTTTTAATGAGACTAAGTCAATTCAAAATTAGCTATACCTCTCTATGGAAATTTTGTCTGGGACTTACGTTTGACTTCGTATTCTTCACTAGTGAGGCCATCGAATCTTTAATACCTATAGACCGTTCACGAAAGTTTGAGCCGTTGGTTGGCCATGACAATTTGGCATATTCCACTGTGTGTTAAAATTATAGGTTATGTTTTTTATTTTCTTGTCACATAGATACGCAATGTTGTCAAAATAACATATAGTTCTCTGATAACTCGAAAGCTCGTCAGGCGAGGCTGGGTACTTTCGGCAACGTTGACTTTATTTTACGTTATGACAGCAAATACTGCCAACTTCCGATAAATAAACAAACGCCTATTATGCCCTCAAACTTTCGTGAACGGACTAAAGTATATTTTAAAACAAGTTGCAGAATGCACGACTGCAGCATAAGTGTTGGAATTGCCTTCTGCAACGATTTTGTGAAATACTGTCGAAATTCGATGAAGAGTTTAGATTACAAATCCTAGTGACTTTTGTATCTTGTCAGTTGGTGTAACTGTTACGGAAATTGATAATTCACGGAATTTGAATTCAAATCATGTGTCCCGAATTTTGAAATAGTTTATCCTCATACATATGGTTCACGAAAGGTTGAGCCGTCGGTTGGCCATGGAAATTTGACATATTCCACTATGTATATTAAAATTTTAGGTTATGTTGGTCATTTTCTTGTCAGATTGATACGCAATGTTGTCAATATTGCATAGAGTTATCTGATAACTCGCATGCTCGTAGGACGAGGCCGGGTACATTCGGCAACGTTGACTTTATTTTACGTTATAACAGTAAATACTGCCAACTTCAGATAAATAAACAAACGCCTACTATGCTCTCAAACTTTCGTGAACGGACTATATGTGTCTATCGCTTTAAATCAGACGCGGTCAATTCAAAATTCGCTATACCTCTCTATGGAAATTTGAACAAAGTCTGTGAGTTACGAATTTCGATCCGGACTTACGTTTGACTTCGTATTCTTCACGAGTGAGTCCATCGAATCCATACTAATATTATAAATGCGAAAGTAACTCTGTCTGTCTGTCTGTCTGTCTGTTACTCTTTCACGCCTAAACGGCTGAACAGATTTTGATGAAATTTGGTATAGTGATAGATGATAACCTAAAAATGGTCATAGGCTATAAATAATCACGCCATCGTTCTTAGGGGGTAGGCAGTAGGCAGATAACTAAATTGAGTTAGTGATTTTTAGTCGTTTTTGTTGGGACTTTTGCTCTTTCACGTCTAAACGGCTGAACAGATTTTGATTGAATTTACTAAGGTAATAGATGGTTACCTAAAAACGGATATAAGATCAAAATGATCACGTCATCGTTCTTTGGGGGTAGGAAGTAGGCAGAAAACTGAATTGAGTTAGTGATTTTTTTATGGTTTTTGCTGGGAGTTTTGCTCTATCATGCCTAAACGGCTGAACGGATTTTGATGAAATTAGTAAGGTGATAGATAGTAACCTAGAAAAGGATATGGGCTATTAATACTCATGCTATCGTACTTAAGGCGTAGGCAGTAGGCAGAAAACTAATTAAGTTAGTGATTTTTAATCGTTTGTTTTAAAAAATTACCTTATTCACGCCTTAAGGTCTGAACGGATTTTTATAAGACTTGGTTAATATAAAGATAGGATCCTAGGCACGGACACAGGCTACTTTTTACGGCGGGAAAATACATCATTCCCGCGGAAATCTAGCGTGATCGTGTCAAGAAGCGCATGACGCCATAGCTACTGAAATGATTTTGATGTTTTTTTTAACTGAGTGTTACCAAGACTTCAAGTTAGTATTTGATCACTTTTCTAACTTAGAGGGTCGGTAGGCGGACGAAGTCGCGGGTAAAGCTAGTCCTTAATAAAGGGTTTTCCAATAAGAGGTGTTATTGGAATAGCCCGCTATTTCGGTAGATGTCACGTTTGAAGCTGTCATTTTTTGACATTTGATAAGTAGAAACTACGCCATTAATAAAAATGGAACGATACACCCTTCAAGAACGCATTGAAATTATTAAAATTCACTATAAAAATGGTGAAAATTTGGCAGAGACGGTTCGTATAACACGAACATTTTTGGGTCGTCGTGAAGCACCTTGTCGGACCGCAATAAAGAAATTGGTGGAAAAATTCGAGCTGTTGGGACAAGTGAGTGATGCACGTCGCTCAAGAACAGCCGAGAGTATTTCTACTTTAGCCGAAAGTGTTGAAGAAAACCCAGGTTTGTCCATTCCTTGTCGTTCTTTGGAATTAGGCATTCTAAAAACGTCATTACACCGTATTTTGCATACAGATTTTGGTCTTAAGGCATATAAAGTTCAGTTAACACAAGAACGTGACAAACAAGCAACGAAACCGCGGGAAAAATTTCCGGACCGTGTTATCTATCGAAGAAGTGATCACAATTGGCCACCGAGATATTGTGATTTAACACCAGGCGACTTCTTCCTTTGGGGCCACGTGAAAGAGAAGGTCTACGCCAATAGCACTGCGTCGATTCAAGACCTCAAAGATGGAATTCGTGAGACTATCGAGGAAATAGGGCAGCCACTTTGCGATTTGGTTATGGAAAATTTCATTAAAAGGATATGGTCCTGTGAGCGCGGTCGTGGTGGTGATTTGCCTTATGTTATTTTCCACTATTAACGGCATATCATCTTTATTATGAAATAAACATCCGATCCATTATACAGGATCTCTATAAATGATTGTAACAGCAAAAATTTCTCTGGATTATTTATTTATTTATATTACTCTGTTACGCAGGTTAGGGTGTCGAATTATGTGGCTGGAATTATCAATGCTAAGGATAGATAGAAAGAAATATAAAGGGAGATCTGATGAATGTGGTGATTTTGCATAAGAAGCAGCAAAATGAAAATAATTCAAAGCCAACTGCGCTGTTACAATCATTTACAAAAATCCGTATTAAAAAATGGCATTTTTTTGAATATCAAAATAACACCTCTTTTTGGAAAACCCTTTAGTATATTCCATTTACTCGAAAAGTTTTAAAGGTATATGACCGCAGGTATCTATTATCAGTCAATTCAGTGACAAAGAATCAGTTCTACCAACATGCTCCATGCAAAAATCACCATACGATATTTTTTCAGATATTTCATTAACTTAAATTATAGTTCACTCTATAATTCACTGAATTCTAGATAACAATGTAAAATACTCGTTCATTCAGAATTATAACAGTTTTTAAGAATGAAGTGTTGAAGACTTCCATATTCTTCCGAGAATTCACTGTATATTTATTGAAATTATTGGAATATTATCTATACTAATATTATAAAGAGGAAAGATTTGTATGTTTGTGTGTTGTGTGTTTGTGGCGTTGATACGAGTTAACTCATAAGCTACTTGACCGATTTCAATAATTCTTTCACCCTTAGAATGCTACACTATCCTTGAGTAACATAGGCTATACTTTTCACCCGAGAAAATTGAGGAAACCTACTATAACTTCAATGATAATAAATATGAGTACCAAAATCAGCTATTTTCAGGTGCGCTGCGAAAACCGTAAGACGTACATGGAAACAATGTATGACGGAAATGTACCTCTTCAATAGTTCTACAAAAAAGTCCGCGATAGCATATATCTATCTTTCAAGGTTTACTCGGTATCACCTTTTAAAGGTATACGAATGTTTCTCAAAATTATGCATTATTTGGGAGTATTTTTTTATGAATACGCTATTGATCTTTATCCAATTAAATACGTCCTTCATACGCAGTATTTAATATAGAACGAAATTGCCTCTTACATCATTCAATTATGATGAATACATCAAAAGATATGGCAGGTTGAAGATGAAATCGCACCAAAATCGAATTGCGTCTCCGAGCACGATATACCGGTATGCCGACGCCCATCGAGATGTGACGTCACAGCGGAGAATTTCCATTGCATTTGCGGGATGGAAGTGTTAGAACTCGAGGGAATGATTGGAATAATGCAATTAATCGCAAGTTCCATTGAAAATGCAATCATCTAACTATTTCAAATGAAATTTCCTCGATGTCTTTGTTTGTTGATCCTGGAATATATCAATGAAGTTGTATAAATATGGATGTTAGTGCTAAGTATTTACGAGTATTTGTTAATAGAGAATAAATTATTCAAGTTTCATTTAGAAACTTCGAATAAATGAAAATATTTTTATCATATTCAGGAAATTTCTATAAATGTCATTTATACTTCGTGAATTTGGAAAGTTTTTTGTTCATTTTTTTCTTCATATTCTGAAAACTGATCTTATTCAGATCCCGGTGTCTTAAGTTGGTACGGATTCTGCTCAAAACGGTAGGTTTTAGAAAAAAGTGGTCAATAGGGCGTTTGTAGAGAATAATTAACCTATAAAATGAGGTATCAATCGTCCTGATCGAATGAGCACAGACCGATTTATTTTCATTAGAAGATGAAAAAATGTAATTTTTCATCTCCTTCCAACTTTATTCGAGATATTTTCAAAACGATAGGTTATAGAAAAAAGTGGTCAATAGGGCGTTTGTAGAGAATTGATCTATATCTTTACTAATATCATACTTATACTTACTAATATTATAAAGAGGAAAGATTTGTATGTTTGTGGGTTTGAGGGTTTGATACGAGTTTACTCATAAGCTACTAGAGATTTCAATAATTATTTCACCCTTAGAATGCTACACTATCCTGAGTAACATAGGCTATACTTTTCACCCGAGAAATTTGAGGAAACCTACTATAACTTCAATGATAATAAATATGAGTACCAAAATCAGCCATGATCAGCTATTTTCAGGTGCGCTGCAAAAACCGTAAGACGTACATGGAAACAATGTAGGACGGAAATTTACCTCTTCAATAGTTCTACAAAAAAGTCCGGGATAGCATATATCTATCTTTCAAGGTTTACTCGGTATTACTTTTAAAGGTATCCGAATGTTTCTCAAAATTATGCATTATTTGTGAGTATTTTTTTATGAATACGCTATTGATCCTTATCCAATTGAATACGTCGTTCATACCCAGTATTTCATTTAAAACGAAATTGCCTCTTACATCATTCAATTTAATGAATACATCAAAAGATGTGGCAGGTTGAAGATGAAATAGCATCAAAATGTCTCCGAGGTAGGCACAAGGCAGCTAGGAGAAGGTACCGAAGTGTGAGGGATGTTTTGTATGAATGTATTTTGGATTGCCTATGCCCGTATGTTTATGACCACACATCAGATCAACAGATGGCGCTGAAGTCGTTATTCAGGTTAATCATCTACTCTGCAACAAAACGGCTCGATCGAATTGAATGAATTTTTGTGCATACAGAACAACGTCTGTTGGGTCTGCTAGTCATAAATACATTCAGTGATTTTTGCGTTTAAAAATGTTGTTAGTTATAACAGTTTCCTGTCAATGTATTGTTCCAAGTTCCTAGAACCAACATAATAATGAGGAAATGTACGAAACTACATCATTCTCTCACGATTCTGTTGTGCAAGGAATGCCAGAATGAACGGATTGGCCACAGAATTAAAAAAAATTCTGTATCATCTCAGGGTACTCAAAGAATGAAATTGAAATTAATTCAAGAACCTTAGAACTTATGTTAACGATATTTTATTACATTCAGCACTGGTATTGAATCGAATCGACACTGGAAATATTGTTCAATTTATAGTACCAGTTTTTGTGGAACTGGTTCTGTAATTACAGGATTATACGCTGCTTCGTGATCATATGGTAAAAAGAAGAGAAGGAATTGATAATGAGAACTTGCATTTCGAAATTTCGAAGCGATCCTAGAATGTGGCAATTATTGTTCCTTTTTCATTTGACAAATGAGTCAGTCAATTAATTTTGGTTGTTCATTAATTAAACCGTTATGTAATTGATCTAATTGTTCTATTTTTGCATTTGCTTGTGATATGTGTTCACAGGCTTTCTTACGTTTTTCCTATTGGAATAGTTCGCTGGATATTTATCATGATCATAGTTTTTTATAAATAAAATAAAGTTATTGGAAAGCCCTTTATATGGCTACAAGATAATTATTACTGAATACTTCATGTGAACCTCAGTAGTTCTTTTGAAATGATTTTGTTTGAATACACAAGCTGATACACTTTCTTTTTAGAAGAATTATCTGTGAAATGAATAGAAGTCTGCATGTTAAATGGAATTCGAGTAATATGAAAATCAATTTCTGTTCAAGTCTCTCTGAAACTCGAGAACGGCTAAACGGATTCATCTTATCTTGGTCTTAAAATGGTCCTCGAGGTCTAAAAAAAGCTTGAAAGGCGAGGCCACAGAAACCACAACGTTGACCGAAATAGAGTGCGCTAGATTTCTCCTGAATTGAATGTAGATAAAGTTGAATTCAGAAGCAATCGTTAAAAAAGTTTAGTATTCATTTAGCAGCGTCAAGATGCCTGCAAGACACAGAGGGGCAAAATTGGGTCAAACAAACCATTCTAGAGCCTTGCGAGATAAAAAAGCACAAAGATCAGGCTAACAAATCCAACAGAATCATGCAATGTGCGTGTAAGTGCTGATTCACAATGGACGTAACCATAACGAACACGTAAACGTACTTTGTCCGTAAACGTAAATGTGTTCAGAATGGACTTTGGGCCTTTATACCTTGATAATAAGTGTTCTATGAATTTTTTGACAATTGATTACTGTGAAGTGTTGTCATTAATTAAAAATGTATCAAGTATTAAGTCTGTTTTTATTGGGACGATGTTTGAAAAAAAAAAGAAATTGAAGAGCAAAATTCTAAAAGAAGGAAAAAACGACGTTGGTGAGTTAGACCTACAAATCACAGAATGTGAACAAATTTTTATAATTAACGTTAGAATTACGGACTACCATAAGCTCAACGTAAACGTAAAAATTACAGAGCCTATTGTGAACAGTTCCATATGATTTGCATTGGTTCAACTTTGCGTTTTTGTTTACGTTTCGGGAGTTTTATGGTTACGTCCATTGTGAATCCAGCATTAATATGCGCAGTTAGTGCGAGTCCACAACGGCGCACCGAGCCTAGCCCATCGCACCGCGATGTCGATATTTGAAGTTTGTCACGAAGTATAAACGTCATTTGATGACATCGCGGTGCGATGGGCTAGGCTCGGTGCGCCGTTGTGGACTCGCACTTATGCGCAACATAATCGCAAGAGATAAGAAATGAAAGGAATCAATGAGGAAGATATGAACAAAAAGTAGAGCACAAATTGGTAGTCGGCGGACACAAAATATCAAATCAGAAAAGTATTTTCTACCAATAATGTATATTAATGGCTTAAAACGTTAACCAAGTCAGTGCTAAATGAGTATTTAATTGTGAAATTGATCTTAAACTTTTTAACTGAAGAATTATTAAGATTATTTCTACTAAGTCTTGTTTTCTCATTAGTGCTTTTTTTGATGCTCGAAAAATGGCTTGTCCGTGAATAAATGAATAAACATATGAAATTGTATCTGCAATATTTGTAAGCGCAAGTAGGTATATTTTTTATGGATTCACATTACTTTCCTTGGATGGTTAAGTGATTTATTTACTCTACGTCACTGAGTTTTAATAAAATTATTGCAGTATTTCCTTGAATTTTGTTTATCCATTTCTGCATTGAGAAATTCCTGTTAGCAGAATACAAAAACGAAATATAATCAATAAACCTGTTCCAAAATATATGGCAGAATTAACGAAATTTCACTAAATCAGAAAAAGAGAATTTTTGTCCAATTGCTCTCCATCTATTTGATATATCTGAAATACGATATCGATTTGGCAAGCTCAAAAGGGAACAATTGAAATATGATTCAGTAGAATTAATAGTTTTTCTGTTATATTTCAATTATCAGGCAATTTTGGCGATGCCTGCTTTTATGTTTGAGCTTTTTCCATTAGTGTATTCAATTTGATATGGTCCAATTTTAAATTTTTGAAACTCTTACCATCCCTAAATTATATGGTATTTGATATGTTTGTTTTTCGCTATAAATGAATACAAACGTTCTGATAATTGAATTGTATAATTAATTTTGACCTTTCCATCCACATTTTATTTTTAGTCATGAAATTACACAGTTGATTGAAGTTTTGAATAAAACACAATCGAATGAACCCACCAACGACCATTCTTCATTTTCTATGAAGATCATTTCAATTTTCACAACGAATGCAATATTTTTCAGCTTGTTCAGAGGCATATGCTTGTTACCATTTCCCCTTCTTTTCTCTTCATCGATCCAAAATTAAAAAGGTCTTGCGATCGGGTAGCATATACCAAGAATGAATTTTGATTTCCTAATAATTTCGCAGCTGAAAACTTAATTACATGATAACATTTTAGTTTGATAAGATTTCAAACTAGCTCAACCTGTCTCTTAATGTTTGAAAATAGTATATTATGCAACAAGCGTATAATGATAGCTATTATTCACTAGCTGAATACCAGCCATTATATGATTAACAGGGTCTACCCTTATTTGTTAGTTGAATATAATGTTGAGGCTAAATCTATGAAGCATCTGACAGCCGTGAATATAATAACTGATTATTCACTAGTGATGAATGGGTATTATTATGGCTTAGTAAACAGACTTTTAATGGGTGGATTATACAACAGTCGTGAATAATAGTATGAGTATAGAATAGGAGCCGCAGGCGAGTGGCCTAAATCACCGAATGAAAAATAGCCATTACACGCAAGTAGAATACTATACTTCATCCTACTGAATAATTTTCCCGATATAATATTCTCTAAATTGGTATTTATTCAGTATTCTAAAGAACTCCAGCTAACAAATATGGGTATTGGGTATACCTTGTCAATCGAGGGCCACATCTACTTTCATGATATCAATTAAATCATTTTTTATTATAAAACTAGCGACCCGCCCCGGCTTCGCACGGGTGCCTCGTACGCGCTATTTATAGGCACGCTCTTGCCACCACATGGCTTCGTTTTATGTAAAATTGCGTTTGGTGATTAAAAGATGAAGAAAAAATTTTTTTTTCATATTTGAAAAGGAAAACTTTTATTTCATTTTACAACAGTAATGAATTCATTTCGATTACAAAAATGAAGTGTTATTTAGTTGAACTTCTCTAAGTAAATGAAAGTGAATCCAAAGTAAATACTGAATCGAAGCGTTATACGTGTCCGGAAACTATCCGTTTTTGTGAAGTGCTCTTTGGTAAACCATATTTTTGTTTTTTGGTCTGACGTTAACACAAACAAAGCGGATGGTTTCCCAACTCGTGAACACGCAACGTATAACTGCCCATGTGAAAAACAATGATTTTCTATGCACATAAAATTTTGAATTTTTCATCAGCTTTCTTTGAACCTGGTAACAATTTTCTTATCCAGAATAAACAGAACATGCCACGATGGGGATTCGAACCCGGTACACTACCGGGTCCACACGTTAGTCGTTACACCACTTGCCTGGTTACACGTGACGACTGTTTACAGCAGACTTCAACGGGTTTTATTAGGAATCAAAATACATGTAAATATATCAGGAAATCGAAAAAATATATTGAAATATCGATAATTATCATAATACATACTGTTTAATTATCATTTCCTGGCGTATTTTTTCCTAAAATACGAAAAATCCCCGAATTTTGTTCTCATTACGTTATTTGTCAGTGAAAAAGGAAATTCGGTTTAGTAGAAGCCTCAAATATCACTGCGACCTGAAATGATGCTTTTGATTGCTGAAATGTTAGGAATTCGTTGAATGAACGTTGAAGTTGATGATTTCATATGGACTTACCTATTCAAATAAGGTTTTCCACTCGAAACGAACAAATGTTTACATCAGACGTACCTATGTCCAAAATATTTTGTTCTTCCTTGTTATTTCAGAATTCCTGGAACAAATATCTTCATTAATAAACGTTATAGAACTACACAAAAACGATATTCGTACCTTGTTTGATTCGGATCTGTTCGTTTTTCTTCTCAAAATTGCAAATTTCCTAGAGCTTTTTTGACCTCTAAACTGAATTGACAATTGTCACGTACTTCCTTATAATTTCATAGTTTCTGGAACAAATATTTTTAGTAATAAACGTTATAAAATGATTAAAAAACGATATTCATACCTTGTTTCATTTGGATCTGGAATTTTTCTTCTGAAATGAGGAAATTTTTGGAAGCACTTCCCTCTCATAAGGAGACTTGACAGTTGTCATTGAATTCGATGTCATAAATAAGGAAATTTTCAGAAATGTCAAAAATTTACCAATTTCTTACGTTCTTCTCGATATCTTGAAATTTTTCCTGAATTTTCTTTGCTACAAACCTTCCTCTTGAATCACTCTATCTATTTAAAAAAAACGCATCCAAATCCGTTGCGTAGTTTCAAAGATCTAAGCATACATTGGGACATAGGGACAGAGAAAGCGACTTTGTTTTATACTATGTAGTGATATACAATGACCAGTTCTCCAAAATTTATCATGTGTCAACTTGACATTCTCCACGCTTGTCATAGAAGGGTCTTATCGCGGTCGCCAAATGTTCAAATCTTCAAGAAATATACACAGTAGTCGTGGATAAAGTATAGTATGCTACTCGCGTATACCTAATGGCTGTTATTCACTCGGTGATTTGGGTCACTCGCCTACGGCTCGTGGCCTAAACTTCACCTCGCGAATAATAGCTATCATTATACGCTTGTTGCATAATATATTATTTTAATACAATATAATATTATTAAATCCATGAAGCATCAAACATCAGTGAATAATAACTCATTATTTACAAGTCATTAATAGGTATTATTTTGGCCAAGCAAACAGACGTTTAATGGGTGTATTATAACAGAAAAAATTGGAAAAGTTCTCTACAGGAATGAAAATTCTATCATAGAAATATTAAGGCAGTAAAAATGATCTCAAAGTGAATATTCCAATTTTCTTATTATCTTTGCCTAAACCAGAATTTCCTCAGTTTAACCAGTGCAACGAGTATGAGTAAAATGATTTCGTCTATAATCTCATCAAAATTTATTCACGCTTTTGCCATCCTTGTGAACCTAACTTTCGGCTAAATTGGAAGTAACAAAGTTAACCAGAATTTAACAGCGGCGCACTTAGTAAGGATTCCAAAATGGTATAATACTTGGTAAATTCTAGCTGCCGTAGTTCAAATTAGCTTTCGATTGCCTTTGAATACAGTTTTTCTTTAACTGCTTCCCAGTAAAAAAAGTCCAATGGATTCAAGTCCGGTGAACAAGCCGGCCACGAAATTGAACCAGAACGTCCGATCCATCTTCCAGGAAAAAATTTTCCAGAAAAAAAATTTCCAGAGAAAATAATTTTTCCAGAAAAAATTTTTCCGGAGAAAGGACCCCGCACATTTACTATGGGAATTGGCTCCCGGTGGATTTGGCTGAAAATTTGATATGATGTTCTACTAATCCTTCTGATCAAATGTCTAAAAGTCACGAAGCTGAAAAATGCATACTTCTAGGAGTTTTTAGCGATTTTTTGTATCCATTATGGCTTACGTATTACCGTTCACACAGAAATGTTTGAAAATATTTCGTGATTATTGAAAGCAGATTCTGTCAATTCGAAATATTTTCAAACATTTCTGTGTGAACGGTAATAAGTCATAATGGAAACAAAAAATCGCTAAAAACTCCTAGAAGTATGCATTTTTCAGCTTCGTGACTGTTTAGACATTTGATCAGAAGGATTAGTAGAACATCATATCAAATTTTCAGTCAAATCCACCGGGAGCCAATTCCCATAGTAAATGTGCGGGGTCCTTTCTTCGGAAAATTTTTTTCTGGAAATATTTCTTTCCCGGAAGATGGATCGGACGTTCTAGTCCAATTTCGTGGCCGGCCCGTTTACCGGACTTGAATCCATTGGACTTTTTTACTGGGAAGCAGTTAAAGAAAAACTGTATTCGAAGGCAATCGAAAGCTAATTTGAACTACGGCAGCTACAATTTACCAAGTATTATACTTGCGTAGTACATTTTTTTTCAATACAGTCAGTTGAAACTAAGCAATTGTTTATTTTGAATTTTTTTTTTCTGAGAAGTAAGGTCTATTTTTAAGAAACCTAGAGCAGCTGGTATAAAAATTTTGGTTACAGATTAGACAAGCGAACTATTCAGGGTTACACAGCAAAAAAAAAAGTTGGAAAAAGTTGATATTTGTGGCAACAGGAGTGAAAAGACTGTCACAGGGTGTGGAATTTTGCGTATTTTTTTAAATGTCTATAATTTTAAAATCATGCAACTTAGATTTTTTTATATTACTTGCCTTTTCACCCGGTTCCGGGTTGACGTCGAGTTTTGGAACACCCTGTATTCATTTGACCTTTTTTTCATATTTTATGGTTCTCTATCGCTTGGCACTATACATCGTAATTAACACTCTGTATAATGCCTAATTTCTGAATACGTATAAGTTCTAACAATATTATATTATACCTAGTTAAATGTATGAAGCATCTGACAGCAGTGAATAATGACTCATTATTCACTAGTCATTGATGGGTATTATTATGACCGAGCAAAAAGACTTTTATTGGGTAGATTATTGAATAGTCGTGGATAAAAGAGATTTATCGATTTTGTTGAACATTTCATTCGATCGTCACGTAGTGGAGATCAATTCAAATTCTCTCGGTTGCAAGAAATACGTCGTAACTACGACTTCGAATGAAATTGGCAATTTTGCTTAGTCAACTGGCAGAGAAATGGGAACTGGAATACACCAACTATAACCTCAAAGAAAATACCTAAAATGTATACAGATGGTTCCAAAACCTCTACAGGAGCTGGCGCTGGGATATACGGGCAAGTACCAAGTGTGCACTGTCGCTAGGCTCCTGTATGAGCATCTTTCTAGCTGAAATCCTAGCTATTGAAAGATGTCTAGATATAAATCTAAAAAGAAGCTATCAGAATTGCAATATAGCCATATACTCAGATAGGCAAGCTGCTATTAAAGCACTGAGCTCCTACGTCATGAACTCAAAGATGATCTGGGAGTGCCGGAACAAACTCAATGAGGTAGGCTAAAAAATAAGGTATTTTTAATCTGGATTCCCGGCTAATCGAGAATCAAAGGAAACGAGGAGGCCAATACACTTGCCAAAGAGGGCGCACGAATGTCACTCATTGACCCAGAACCCTTCTGTGGTTTAGGTAAATGTACCTATAAGAAGGAGTTTCTGGAGAAGGGGAAAGCCGAGAAGGAAAAACTCTTGCGGAATCTCCCAGGTATGGATCATTCCACTAAGTTCCTTCGGAACTTTGAAACAGCAAAATCCAAAAGATATCTGGATCGTGGTAAGAAACAATTACACCTCCTCACTGGCTTTCTTACAGGACATTGTCGCCTCAGAAAGCACCTGTTGAGGATGGGATTATCGGACACTGATAAGTGTAGGTTCTGTGGGGAGGAGGAAAAAACCACCATTCACCTAGTCACGGAATGCTTTGCCATTGCGAGCCTAAGGAAAGAATGCATTGGGCTAGAAGCTTGTAAGAACGAGGAACTAGCCTCGTTGAAGTCTTCACATATATTGGATTTCACCAGATCTCTGGACCTGGAAGGCGTTTTGTAAAGGGTATGGTCAGAACAGCTCTGTAAGGGGACACAGTAGACCTTGAGGTCGCAGAGTGAACTGTAACCCCTTTTTAATCTATAACTTTAACTAGTCAACTGGCATGAAAATGATTTTAACCTCACAAGTTTTTATTATTCAGATCTGAATATGTCAAACCTCCACGGCCAACGATTTGATTGACTTAAACAATTGTATATGATCATGATCATTCACTAAGTCTTCTTTTTTGCAGATGGCGCAACACTCTTGGGACAACTATGTAAAGTACGCCTGGGGTAAAAACGAGTTGAGACCTATCAGCAAACGTGGACACAGTGCCAGCATTTTCGGTACCATGCCTTTAGGGGCCACAATACTCGACGGTTTGGACACCCTGTACATCATGGGCATGGAAAAGGAGTTCAAGCAAGCCAGGGACTGGGTTGCTAACGAACTAGACTTGAGTCAGATGGTAAAAAGAAGAAAGATTTTTCTTAGGTGGTTTATCTAACTGGGTGTTATTTTCAGACGAATGATGTATCTGTTTTCGAAACAAACATTCGATTTGTTGGTGGGTTGCTGTCTTGTTATGCTCTAACTGGTGATGTCATGTTCAGGGATAAGGCTCAGCAGATTGCCGACAAGCTTCTACCCGCCTTTCAGACACCTACTGGTATCCCTTATGCTATTGTTAATTTTAAAACGGGGGTGAGTACACTTTTTCGATTATTTTTCGCAAATTAAATAAAAAGCCTCATTAGATAGAGTCTTTTGATGACTAATCAGAGTATTAATGCTAAAACATTGCCATTGTACACAAATGCGATGGACTTAGGGAGATGATTCCTCGATGAAAATAAGCAGGGGTACTTTATGTAAATTTTTTTCGAAATCGATCCCCTCTTCAAGATACAGCCTTAGGAAGGCAATGCCGAGTTGACAGTTTTTAATTTTCTCACGATTTCTTGAAAACACTGAGCCATAAAACTATAGGTACTTAATATGAAGCACTGTTGTAGATGTTACTCACCATTTTTTTTAAATCTCATAAGTTTATTATTAGGGCTTGAAAATAACAACCCACTATTATTTTTGTTCAAAAATTGTTTTAGTGGGATTGATTTTCGAAAAATAAAATTCTCTTATGGTTTCCCATTCAATTCTGAAGAAAAAAGTTTCCTGCAAAATTTCGATACAGTCGATACTTTTCTCGGAAGAAATAAAAATTTACCAAGTGTTATGATCACTGTTCGTTCCATTTTAACATATAAGTGTTCCATAGAATGAATATTTTGAGATATTGTATGCCTATTACGGGAGATAATATATATGTTCTATGAATCTGAGGATTTAATTACTAATTTCCGGAAGAAAATTATATCCGTAATATTAATGTCATAAATAGAACCTTTTTTTTTATTAATAAGCATAATAACTGACACAAACCAATTTTGAGTAAAGATAATATCTTAGAATATTCTTTCTATGGAACTGTTCATTCCATTTCATCGTTTGTTCCATAGAATGAATATTCTAAGATATTGTTTATTATCAAAATTGGTTTTGTCAATTATGCTTATTAATCGAAGAAAGTTCTATTACGGTTATTATTTTCTTCTAGAAATTAGTAATTAAACCTTCAAAAGATTTATAGAACATCTTTATCTCCTGTCATAGACATACAATTATCTTAAAATATTCATTTTATGGAACACTTACACGATGAAATGGATGAACAGTAATCGTAACTGCTTGTGAGTTTTTATTTTTTCCGAGAAAAGTATCGACTGTATCGAAATTTTGCAAGAAACCTTTTTTCTCCAGAATTGATTGAGAAACCATAGGAGCATTTTATATTTCGAAAATCTATTCAATGAAAATAGTTTTCGAAGGAAAATCAAAAGGGGTTGTTATTTGCAACCCCTAATAATAAAGTTATGGGATCAAAAAAAAAATTGTGTGAGTAACATCTACTTAATGAATCATATTATGTATAGTTTTAGGACTCAGTGTTTCTTAGGACTCCTAAAAAAATTAAAAACTGTGAACTCGTTATTTGGTCTTATTCAACTTATTACTTTTTTGTTTATTATGATAATATCTATTTTCACTGCTTTTAGCTTAATATACTTCTGATTGTTCAAATTAACCATATAGAATTTGAGGCTTTTATACAGGGTGCTGGTGACGTAAGGGACAACGGCTAACTGGAGATAGAGGACCTCAAACTGAATGAGTATTGGGGGTTTAAATGTCCTATAAGGCTATTAGTTTCAGAGATACAGGGTGTTTTTTGGAAAAGTGCTAAAACTATAAACTCCCATATCTTCGTCGATATGGCAAATTTTTCGCTGATATTTGGCAAGCTTGTTACTAAACATATTCTCCATCAGATCGAGAAGAAAAACTCCCCAAAATTGCAGGTCCGTATTCAAAAATTCAATTTCCGTGTCAGGTTAGAAATATCACTCGTATATGAGATAAAAAAAATTTAATTGGAAAATTGAAATCTTCAAGAAACACTGAGTAAAAATCTGTTTTTAGTTTGAATGGCACAAATTTTTCATAGTTTTTATGATATGTTGAAAGTCGAATATTACAATTTATTCATATTGAATTCAAGAAACATACTATCCTGATAGAAAAAACACTGAATTTGAGATGCTTAAATAATCCTGACGCATTTTGAATATTCCTTCACACCTTGAACTCCTTTTTTATTAATTTTTTATCAATATTATAAGAAAAATTAAAAAAACAATAGAAATACAAAGAAGGAACAGTAGCACATATGATTCATAAAAAAATCAAATAAACAAATGCTCGATATGCTGGAGCCATTCCCCTCACACACTTAATGACTCTTTTGAACAATTGAAGTACTTTTCATATCCACAAGATGAAAAATTATACTCTTGATAGAACAGAAACACTCGAGAAAAGTTTGACTTTCTTCTCAGAACCCCTGAACAATAATCAATCTGGTACTTATGTTTTCAACAAAATTTATTCTTCAATGAAATAATGAATGAATTTTGAGGACTTACTTTCCTCTAATATGTACTTAGGTATAGCAACTTCATCTTCTTTTGAGAAGCATATGAATTCCTTTAATGCAAACAGAATACAATTAGGGAACAAGTGATTTTTTAGAATAAGAGGTTTATTATTCGTTATAAATAAAATACATCCTACTACACAGAGTAGGCTTATTTCAAAAAATGACGTTTATATTCATACATTCATTGATTGTGAATTATTGGGAATTGTGTCGTTTGTTTATCTACTGAAAAATGCCTTCAATATTCACGAATGAAGAATATGTAGATGATACTGGGTTTTGAATTGCGCAAAATGAATATAATATTTGGTCTCAGAATAATCCTCATATCAAAAGAGAAAGAAATCATTAGAGTTCAAGAGAGCCAATAAATGCGTTGAAGCAAATTGCTCTGATTTCGAGCATTTGCTTAGTTGTTTTCTCATGAATCATTGCATTATTTAATAAAAGAATAAATTTTGTTGAAAGAATAAGTATCAGATGGATTATTGTTCAGGCGTTCTGAGAAGAAAGTCGAACTTTTCTCGAGCTGAAATCTAGTGTTACTGTTCTATCAAGAGTAATTTTTCATCTTGTGGATATGAAACGTACTTCAATTGTTCAAAGAGCAAATAAGTGTGTGAGGGGAATGGCTCTCGCATATCAAGCATTTGTTTATTTGATTTTATTATGAACCATATGTGCTACTGTTAATCTTTTTGTGTTTGTATTGTTTTTTGAGTTTTTCTTATAATATTGATAGAAAAATTTAATGAAAAAGTATTTCAAGATGTGAAGGAATATTCAAAATGCGTCAGGATTATTTAAGCATCTCAAATTCAGTGTTTTCTTCTTTCAGGAATAGTGTGTTGCTTGAATTCAATATGAAAAAATTGTAATATTCGACTTTCAACATATCCTAAAAACTTTAAAAAATTTGTGCCATCAAAACTAAAAACAGATTTTTACTCAGTGTTTTTTGCAGATTCCAATTTCCGAATTTAATTTTTTTATTTCATATACCGAGTGATATTTCTCACCTGACACGGAAATTGAAATTTTTGAATACGGACCTGCAATTTTTGGGAATTTTTTCTTGCCGATCTGATGGAGAATATGTATATTAACAAGCTTGCCAAATATCAGCGAAAAATTTGCCATATTGACGAAGATATGGGAGTTTATAGTTTAAGCACTTTTGCAAAAAACACCCTGTATCTCTGAAACTAATAGCCTTGTAGGACATTTAAACCCCCAATCCTCATTCAGTTTGAGGTCCTATATCTCCAGTTAGCCGTTGTCCCATACGTCACCAGTCACCCTGTATAATTTCAAAGGATTTTTCTTTCTGAACTTGTCATTGTTTTTATGGAATAAAAACACACTATATATGAGTTATTGAAAACCTGACTTTGCTACAATTAATAACCTTATGTTTCAGATGAGCAAGAACTACGGTTGGGCAAGTGGTGGATCCAGTATACTTTCAGAATTCGGTACGCTTCATCTAGAATTTGCTTATTTGAGCGATGTTACTGGAAATCCCATCTACCGCAACAAAGTGGAAAAGATCAGGCAGGTTATACAGAAGACAGATAAACCCAACGGGCTCTACCCGAATTATTTCAACCCCAAAACAGGCAAATGGGGACAACGTAAGTTCTAGAGACATTGACCAGTTAATAACAAAGGAATCACGTAATTGAACGCTCGTTCTACTTAGACGAGTGCTATTTCGTTTTTATGAAAAACTTTTTAGGTTTTTCAGTCTCTCAAACAGAAATAATTAAAAAAATATATGTAATAAAAAATAAGTTGAAGTGCTCCTGCGAAAATCTTTGCACTAATTTGTCAGGAGCAAATTGGTTTTAAAAAAATGGTTGCCTAACAGTAAGACTAAAAAAGGAAATAAATGAAAAGGATAAAGTAATGTTTCGGTGTCTATATCAGACACTTTCTTCAGAAAAACTTGCAAAATCTTCGGAATTGTGTTTTTTCATTTGCAGAAACACTTCATTATAATTAAATTTTTTAATTATTTTTGTTTCAGAGACTGGGAGTGGAAAACCTGAAAAGTTTTTCATAGATGCAAAATCCTCCCAAATTATAACGGGTTATCCATTTCGCGATTTCAAAAGTATACGGCTGGAATTCGATATCTGTCAAACGAAGTTTTTTGAAAAATTTTTTTTTGTTTAGTTGAAAGTCTGGAATTTATGAAAATGGATCGCTTGACTATCGCACAACGCATGAAAATTGTGTAAAAACCTAATACAAAATGGCGATTCTGCCACAGCCACATATCGTGCTTTAAGAGCAGATTTTGGTTTACATAATCGTCCAACTACGCAAGCAATTGGTAAAATTGTGAAGAAATTTGAAGAGACTGGATTGGTTACAGATATTGAGCGCCCTGTGCATCATCGTTTTGCTCGTACCACTGAAAATATCGATACTGTAAGTGAAAGTGTTGCCGAAGACCCGAATCTGTCGATTCCTTGTCATTCTCAGGAATTAGGACTGTCTTACGGCACATTATGGCGTATTTTGCATTAAGATCTACACCTACACCCAATAAAATCCAGCTCACACAACAACTGAAGCCAGCCGACCATTCACATCAACATCGTGGATACGTCGAATGGGTGCTTGAACAACCGCGGTGGACGGCGATATCAACTGGCCACCAAGATCATGCGATTTGACACTGCTTGACTTTTTTTGTGGGGCTACGCGAAAGACCGTGTTTATGCAGATAAACCTTCAACTCTTGAGTAGTTAAAAATCAATATTCGTCAAGTTATGGCTGAGATACCGCCGAATATGTGTCAAAATGTGGTCGAAAATTACCTCAAAAGAATCGATGCTTGCAACAATTCGGGTGGTTGTCATTTAAATGATGTAGTATTTCACACAAATGTCAACGTTCAAACTTCATAATAAAAAGAAATATCATGATAAAAAATATTTTTTATGTGTTTTATTTACGTTTACTTTTGAAACCGCAAAATGGATACCCTTTATTTCAATCGTGTTCAAATTGAATTATGTTCGTCCGTCTGATCGTTAACACGATAACTTTCAAAGGTATTGTCCTAGGGACAAGAGATTTCTGAGTTGAGTTCGGTTCCCAAATGCCGCGGTTAATTTCGTTAACCAGCCAAATCGTACATCCATTCGAAATTTTGTTCCTCAATATATCACACAGAAAAAATCCAATCGAAATGAAATGTTGCAGCCACATGCAATATGCTCTTAATAAGCCTCATGCAAAATTTTGTGGACATAGGGTTAACAGAACGATTGAAAATTTAATTGAACGTTGAAAAGAAGAATTTTTATATTTCCATAACAAGATATCCGCTTCGAGTGAAATTTATTTTGGGAATTAAGATTGATAAACTGAATGTTCATGCAAAATTTCAAGGAGATCGTACCATCTGAACCGTAGAATTCAATTTTCATTAATCATTGATTTTTTACATATCTTATTTTTCAAATAATTCTCACCAGAATATAATTCTGATCGTGCTGAGATTTTGCATTCATATACTTAGCATAAATCTCAATTCCTACACAAAATTTTGAGGCAATAGCATTCTTGCTATACCAATGAACGAGCTCTCAAAAGCACCTCCTCAGGGCGTTTCACAATTGTTTTTTCTTCTAGATCATATGTCGATGGGAGCCCTCGGCGACAGTTTCTACGAGTACCTGTTGAAAGTATGGTTACAGTCCAACAAAGAAGATAACGAAGTACGTCAGATGTTCGACGATGCAATGGAAGGTGTTTTCAAGCACATGCTTCAAACGTCAGCCGGTGGATTGACGTACTTCGCAGACCTCAAATTCGACCGTCCAGAACATAAAATGGATCACCTCGCTTGCTTTTCAGGTAGGTTATGCACTATCAGTTTACATAATGGCAAATAAGTTGTATCTGTCGATGTGCGTGGTCTGAAATGCCATAAACATTGCATTAGATGATAGAAACAGAGGTTTAACGCGTACATCGCCATGAATATTGAAAAACAATAAAGTGAAAGCAGAGAATAATATTAATCGATATAAATCAACCAATACTTCGGAGCTAACTTCGTCCTTGTTCGAGACAAAATGCAAGGAAGTAGTATCAATCAGAGCACCTATGGATGGCCATTTCGTCCTTATTAGGACTCATCAGCACAGGTTAGCTCTGAATGATAGAAGGTATTTCTTGGGACTTAATGCGATTGATACTACTTCCTTGCATTTTGTCTCGAACAAGACGACGAAGTTAGCTCCGAAGTATGAGTTTAATATTGGTTGATTTATATCGATTAATATTATTCTCTGCTTTCACTTTATTGTTTTTCAATATTCATGGCGATGTACGCGTTAAACCTCTGTTTCTATTATTCATTACTAGTCACATGACGTTACCCGGGCGCTCCTCGTTGTAGACTGAAGTAGGAAAATTTTGCGATATGCAGAAACGCTTCAGTCAAGGCAACAAATGGTAAACATTTCGCTACTTTGTTCGAGATTCATGCTATGGAGGAAGGTTTTCGTATGGGACAAGAGATGGCGTTTTCGGTATTTTTAACATGCATTCAGTGTCTTTCAGTGTTACTGCTATGGCATTGTTGTGTGGAATAATACCTTAAGAGGACGCCGTTTCGCATTAATTTCCAAGAAATACCTTCTATCATTCAAAGCTAACCTGTGCTGATGAGTCCTAATAAGGACGAAATGGCCATCCATAGGTGCTCTGATTGATACTACTTCCTTGCATTTTGTCTCGAACAAGGACGAAGTTAGCTCCGAAGTATGAGTTTAATATTGGTTGATTTATATCGATTAATATTATTCTCTGCTTTCACTTTATTGCATTAGATGTTTCGTTCAAATTTGACACCAATGCAGTTTCAAAAATTCCAATTTGTCCAGCGGTGCAAAAGTTGGGGGGTATAACCTTTGTGCAAATTCAATATCTTCGCCACTGGCACTTCTGATAAAACAAGGTAAAGTGCGAGTAAGTAGGTATTATCAGTGAACATGTATATAAAAAAACTGAATTCTGTAATTTACATTTTTCCTGCGATATTAGCAAAATACTGAAAAAATAATACTTTTTTGACACCCTGTATCTGCTGAAACGAAGACCCGGAGTAAAAAATGGAAGATATAAAAAAATGCTATTTTATCATAAGGAATCTACTGTTTACCGGTGATACACTTATGTAGGAACAATCTATATATTTAATTTATTTGAAAATACCGCTCAATTTGATACACGCTTTACCAACTGGCACCTTTAAAAGTAAACCGTTAGGTACCAAACAAAAGTATCCAATTTTACAGGAGGACAAGAAAACGAAGGTATATGCATCATTTCACTCTGTAACATTCAAATCCACGGGATTAAAAACTTATTTTCGGGATCAATATGATGCTATTTATTCATATCATGGAATGCAATAGAAACTTTTTCCTTATGTTGATTAAATAATTATTTCAATTAACTTTTGAATTTTATGGTAACACTTTACCTCTAAGTTTTTATCCAATTAATAGATCTGTATGAAATCGCAATGTAAAAAACTCACTTAAACAAAAATATATCAATAATTCCATGGGGTGATTGGTAATCGAACATTGAATTTGTTATTTTTTCGGGTGTTTTTTTTTTCAATATAGGCAATAAAAACATGTGGATATTTTTTTACACATTAATTTTTCAGAAGTATAAAGAAGTTGAGTTATTATTCGGTTTTGAAGTATACCAAGATACAGAATAACTTTCAAAAGGAAAGACCTATTCAAAAAATTAACATAATCCCAAGTTTTAACAATACGAAGAACAAACCAATGTCAATTGTTTATCAATTTCTTATTTATTTGAAAAGTTGTTATAAAAAGATAATGCACACGTCTGTGAAATTATATTATTATAAATCAAACTTTTAAAACCCCTGTGGCTAAACGAACTGTTTGCTAATATAATAAGCGAAAATAGTTGTTTATTATACAAGGGAAAAAAGTATTAGATTTACAAAAAACCAAGATCTAAAATCTAATATTTTAACCGTTTATTATACACTATTTCATTCTGTGTCAGGAAGAACGATCATTTAATAGTGAAAGAAATATAACTTTTCACGAAATTACTTTTTTGCCCACAGGGAAAAAGTGAGTACCTACTTTTTTCCAGGGAAAAAAGTAATTTCGTAAAAAGTCACATTTTATGATCTGTCAAGAGATATAAAATGTCACATTTTTTCCCGTCACAGAAAAAACATAATTTCTTTTAGATGCAGCTAGGTTTAATCGAAATAAACACACTTTTCTCTAAAACTTTCGCCACGTCTCCTCAACATGCGCGGTGCAATGGGTATAGAACGGTTTTGCACTCAGCTGAACATTCAAGATCGGTTTTGTAACAACGCCTTCTAGGTTGGTATGAAGAACCTCGACAAAAGAGTGAACTTTGATATAATATGCCATATACAGTGTGTTTGGTCATGACTTGGCGATAATTTAAGGTCATCAAATATACTTAATATTATCGTCGAAAACCCTTAGTTTTGGAGTAGCCCCCATTATAAATTTACTTTTTATTTTCTTTGACCCTTCCAAATAATATCGATTTCTTTGGACATAAAGGTCCTACAGATGTTGAAAAAATGTTTTTTGAAAGATGATACTACCACCTTTCATTGAAGTGTAACAATATAAAAATATTCAACTTGAAAACGGCATAAAAAATTTGAAAAGTTCATAGTTAAAATATGTACTGATTTTCTCGGTAAATCCGCAATAGTACAAGAACTAGCACATTGAAGTATAATTTTTTTTAATGATTTAACACGCAAGGACACAAGCTACAAAACAACACTCACATCATTTCTGTAAGTTACATAATTTGAGAGTTATTGCTGTTCGAACATGATAGTCCGAGAGCTGGCACGAATTTTAGGGTAGGTATTTGAGGCAAGCTGAAAACTTGTCAGATTACTCTCCTATTATATCCCAACTCGGGATTGCAGACCTGGCTGGTGAGTAGCGGGGCTAAATCAACCCCTACATTTTTAATGGCCTGGCAGGTAGAAAGCCCTACCGAAATGATCTGTCTTTTTGGGAATCTTATTTTTTAGTTATAAGTAACACTCCATTAAAATTTCAAGCTGCCAAATAATTTAATCGGGGTTTTAACATTGCCAGACGCGTGCAAAAATATTTTGCAAAAAATATAAAAAATGTTTTTGAGGCAGCTTGAAATTTTAATGGAGTGTTACTTATAACTAAAAAATAAGATTCCCAAAAAGACAGATCATTTCGGTAGGGCTTTCTACCTGCCAGGCCATTAAAAATGTAGGGGTTGATTTAGCCCCGCTACTCACCAGCCAGATCTGCAATCCTGAGTTGGGATATAATAGGAGAGGTATCTGACAAGTTTTCAGCTTGCCTCAAATACCTACCCAAAAATTCGTGCCAGCTCTCCTACTATGACCCTTATGAAAATTGTTAAAATAAAAAAAACCTCAGTACAGTTACTTTTGATAATTTTCAATGATCAAACAAACAAATCAATCATAAAAATGGCTCAAAATGGCCGCGTCTGCTCTGTAGACAGGCAGTGGCCTTCATGACGACCTGTCTTGTGTCTTTTGCTCGCGTAGTGATCATGTCCGAACAGCAATAACTCTCAAATTATGTAACTTACAGATATGTGAGTGTTATTTTGTAGCTAATATCTTTGCGTGTAAAATAATTGAAAAAGAAATTGTACTTCAATGTGCTAGTTCTTGTACTATTGCGGATTTACTAAGGAATCAGTACATATTTTTACTATGAACTTTTTTAAAGAATTTTTTTATGGCGTTTTCAAGTTGAATGTTTTTATATTGTTATACTTCAATGAAAGGTGGTAGTGTCATCTTTCAAAAAACATTTTTTCACATCTGTAGGACTTTTATGTCCAAAGAAATCGATATTATTTGGAAGGGTCAACGAAAATAAAAAAGTAAATTTAAAATGGAGGCTACTCCAAAACTAAGGGGTTAAACTTCCAAGTTTGGGTGTTTTTGTCGATAATATTAGGAATATTTGATGACCTTAAATTATCGCTAGGTTATTACCAAACACACTGTATAAAGAGACGGCATTGATAACTCAATTTTAGAACATTTTGGCTTAGTAACGGTTTACATTGAAAGGTGCGAACTGGTTTTTGAAATTGAAGTATAGCTGTATTTTGTACTTGAATCTGTACTCCGTTCATCATGTTATATTAATTATAACCTTGTTTCATTTTTTCAGGTGGTCTATTAGCCTTAGGATCTAAAACACTCAAGAATCACATGTCAGATAGATATTTAGAAGTCGGTAAAGGCATCACAAACACTTGCCACGAGTCGTACGATCGTACCTACGTGAAGTTGGGACCTGAAGCTTTCAGATTTACAGAGGGCGCTGAGGCGAGAGCCCTGAAAAGTACAGAAAAATACTACATTCTTCGGCCGGAGGTTATCGAATCGTATTTTTATTTGTATAGAATAACTAAAGATCCGAAATATAGAGAATGGGCATGGGAGGCAGCTCAGGTAAGTTCTTGGCTATTTCAAATTGTTCGATTGAATTTTGAAAAATGTTGTTTTTCAGGCTTTGGAGAAACATTGCAGGGTTAATGGTGGATATACGGGTTTGAAAAATGTTTATTCAGAAGATCCCCAACAAGATGATGTGCAGCAGAGTTTCTTTTTAGCTGAAACACTTAAAGTAAGTGAAATTTTAGATTAAAATAATTTCATTTTGTTGAGATAATGATAAATATTAGGTGTACAAATAAGTTTCCGCGGTTTGTCAAAAGATGGCCCCACCAGAAGGTTATGGAGAAATTGTCAGATGTAAAACGTAATATCCCAAGTTTAGTCATCTGGCAACACCATAACCTTAAAGTACTAGTGATTCCGTATCAGCATCACGTAATTTTTTCGTGCAAAAATGTCAAGTTTTATTCCGAATAAGCATCATTTGCGGGAACTTTTGATTTACTTCTTTAATGTGAAAAAATCTGCAGCTGAGGCTGCTTATTTTGATCGAGGAATCATCTCCCAAATTTATCAAGAAAAAAGGGTTCTTCCTCCAAGACAATGCTGCAGCTCACAAATCAATAAAGACGGTGGCAAAATGGTAGAATTACGCCTCGAATTGCTTCCTCATCCCCCAAATTTTGCAGATTCAACCCCAAGTGATTATTATCTATTTCTAAACTTGAAGAGATAGTTCTAGGGAAAGAAATTCGAGAGGGATGACGAGGTCAAATGAAAAACCGCGGAAACTTATTTGTACACCTAATAGAAATGTGATGCCTACCTATTTTACGGAAATATGTTCATTACGAAAATTTCGAAGACATTGAGTAAGGTTTTATAATCTTGAAACTTAAAGGTTGGTTTTAAGATAGGAATAGGAAAGTTGAATAAAATTGGCATATGTTTTTTTTAAGATCGCAGCGCTAGAGTGAGTAAACTGAGAAACACATTAACAAGTATTTTTTAAAAAACTTTATATGTTTTCACTCCCTATCTGAAAGAGAAATGATTAAATTTTTTTCAACTAAGAAGTGCTCCTGCGTGACTTTTTGCACTTATTTGTCAGAAGCAAATTGGCCTTGAAAAATTGTTGCATAACAGTAAACTGAAAAAGGAAATGAATGAAAAGGACAATGTAACGTTTCGGCGTCTATATCAGACACCTTCTTCAGACAAACTTGTGAATTCTTCAGAATTGTGTGTTTTTTTTTCATTTGCAGTCTAATTGACATTGAAAGTGGTCAATATATAGAGACGTGGATTTATTAAATTTAGAAATTTCCTGATGTCATTTCTTTCTCCAATAAATCAATCCAAATTCAACAGAACAATTGGCCAAATTATCTACTTTATCTGAAAAAATACATGTGGATTCCTTAATTTACCTCTTATAATTATCAGGTTCCGTCATTAGAATCTTTGTGTTGTTCCAGTTCATCATATGATCTCAGCTATTTGAACATACATGATCAGCGATTTGTGATCTTGTAATGTATCTATTTTTGATGTTATTCTTATGTTCCCGTTTTCTTATCTCTAAAGGTCTCTTCTGTATGAGATTTTCCACATATACAGGGAATATTGCAATCACAATTTTTTGATTTTTGTGTCTTATTCATTGGTTTCGTTCTGGTTAGAATGAATCTCAAATCATTTTGTGTTTTGAAAACAGTTCTTATGTTGAATTTGGAAACTATTCTTTTTATTTTCTCTGGAAGGCCGGGAATATAAGGAATGACGTTCAATAAATTTGGTTCTTCTTGAAGGTTTTCCGTTTGTACTTGATCATCATTAGAATTTTGATTGGACATTTTTCGTTCTAAATTTGAAATTGTTTTTTCTATAAAATTTGGTGGGTATTGATTAACTAGTAGAAACTCCTTAATGAAGGAAATTTTATTATTTCTAATTGTAAGTGTGGATGAATAGGACTGTTGATTTTTTAAGGGTCCATTATTTCTAAAATAATATTTTCTGGAAATGCCCATTATATCAAAAAGAGTCCTATGAACTGAACAGAAACGTGGAATTATTTCCAAAACGCTCTCGAAAAAAATTTTAAAAAAATATTAATTAAACAAGAATTAGCATAATGTAAAATCGACAAATGCCTAATAACGGTTACTCGATCCTCTCGTTACAGAAATGATCACCAGGAGAAGCGATTAGAAACATTCGCCAATAAAATCAATAGTTCTCAGGGTTTTAGAATTTCACTAAGAAAGCAAAAGCTAATGACTCGATTTCAGCGATTTCTTCAATTTTTATATCTTTCTTCTAATTATCGTTTGCTAATAGTTTTTCGTTTGTTTCAGTATTTGTACTTGATCTTCTCAGATGACAATCTGATATCTCTGGACGAGTGGGTTTATAATACAGAAGCTCATCCACTTCCAATAAAAGGTGTAAATCCCTACTATAGGGAAGCGATAGTGTAATGAAAATTAACTTAAACTTGTAAACTAGGTGAATTGAGGTTATTAGTTAAGTAATTTATTTTTTATGTTTACTGCACTGGGATGAAAAATAGAATGAATGGAATGCAAGAAGTGTATGAATGATGAAATGGTATACAAATTGTGATTTTATATCTTCTTTAAGATGTATATAGTTGAAATTGTATTTGGAAATTGTTTTCCAACGGTACGATGTCTTGATTGAGAAAACTTCACGTTAGAATATGATATTATATTAGAAATGTTTTGCCTTCAGATATAATGAAGATTGTAGCTGATATTCTTCAGGTTTGTTGAGGTAGAAAGTTGATAATAAGTGACAGTAGTATTTTTTCTATTTGTTTTTCATCTTGATGAATCTTTATAATTTTAAGGACTCAAGAATATATTTCGTTGTCTTCTATAAGCTCTATATGTGAAGGGGATTCTGTGAATACTCCATTATTTAAATGTTTCTTAATACAGAATTTTCAGTCATAGCAATTTAAGTTTGAATAATTTCGATTTGGTTATGCTCATAACCCCAATTTTCATTTTTGTTTTTATTTTGAGTGTATTGTGTTATACGTTAAGAACTCAAAAAATACTATGGAAGGAGAGTCGAAAACATGACAGATATTGAAAGAAAAAACACGTTAACTTCGTTTCAATTCAATTGCAGTTAAATTATTATTAATAAAATGAAATTTACAAGAAGTGTAAATGATTTTGTTTCAAAGTATTCGAAGAGATTGAGGTTAGGAGATTTCAAAATAACAAAAGATATCAGAATGAAATTTAATTTAGTGTCTATTGTTCACAACAAAGTTTGGGTATCTGACAGTATGTAAGACATACTGCAAGACATGTATTTTACATCATTTAAATTTATTGATCCGGCAAAGGTTTTATGATTTGTTGAATAACGTTCAAAATTCTGAAGAACAAACTTCTGAAACTTTTTTGCTTTGGCTTTAAATTTTTCATTGAGATATTTTGACATAATCTAGTTGAAGATGTTTTTTGAGGCATAGAACATTAGTGTAAATATCTATATTCTATTTTTACTTATTTGAACATTTTGTATAAATATTATTTCTTTTCCAAGTTGATTTATCTTATTTATTAAAACTAATTTAATGAAGGAAGATGTTGTTTTATTTGCATTTTTTCATGAAAAGTTGATTGTTATTATGTGGTAAGTAACCAAACAGCGCTTTCTAAAGTCGGTAATTTAAAAAAAGCTTTTCTTTACTGCCGCACATCTGTTGACAATAACTTCTGAAATGAATGAATTTATTATATCAGTTTCTAGAGTCAATATCCTGCATAAAATCGTTGAGATATCAAATCAATCCAACATTTATAATTTATAAAGAAAATCAAATGGATATTTTTCAGAGTAACTCACTGACTATTTCTCGGCTAAATTCGTTTAGTGAATGAAAATATGAAAAGCTGGTTTCAGAACGTTATTTTTCTAATGGGCATTAGCCGTATGTTCAAATATTGGGTTTTCTCATATGAGAGAGAGAGAGAGAGAGCAAGTAGTGTAAAAATGCAGGTTCGCGAATTCACATCGAAAACATACGATATTCAATGCATTAAAGAAAGTATTTCACAGTCCAACAGTGGTATATTCGAAATATTTGCCTGCTATGTCTCTCTCAAATCCTATAACACAGGCAGCCGGACGCATTGAGTCAGCATTAATGCATGTCGGGTTGAGGTTGAGTGTGATAGTCTATTCGAGTACTTTAAGTTGCCTACCATACTGGTTCATTCAGGCCACTCCCAACGATAAGACAAAGACAACTGTATAATACGCAGAAAAATCCGCACTAGTTTCCAACTTACCATGAAGAACAGCTGGCTTGATTTCGATGTTTTTGCAATTATTATTAATATATGAAGACTGTTATACTGATTTTCTTGTAAAATTTTGTGGACATAGTGTCAACAGAACCATTGAAAATTCAATTGGAATATTGAAAAGAAGTATTTCTATATTTCCAGAACAGGACAACCGATTTGAGTGTAATTTATTTTGTGAATCAAGACTGATATACTGAATGTTCATGCAGAATTTCAAGAGGATCGCATCAACATAACCATTTAATTCAATTTTTGTAATTATTTGTTTTTTAAATATTTCATTTGTTGATTCTGATTGTGCTGAGATTTATATATTTAGTTTCCATCTCAAATCTCATATAAAGTTTTGAGGTAATAGTATTATTGCTCCATTAAAACCCGAGAGCCTAGAAGCTCCTGCTCTGGGCTTTTCTTATTTTTTTATATTTCGTTAGGTATAAATCGATCTCTGTTCATCCGATCAGGATGATTGGTACCTCATCTGATAGGTAAATTAATTCTCTACAAACTCCCTTTTGACCACTTTTTACTATAACCTACCGTTTTCGAAATTTTTCGAATAAACTTGGTAGCAGATGGAAAAACATTTTTTCATGTTTCGTTGGAAATAAATCGATCTCTGTTCATCCAATCAGAATAAATGATACCTCACCTTATAGGCAAATCCATTCTCTAGAAACGCCCTATTGAACACCTTTTTCTATAACCTACCGTTTTCAAAATTTTTCGAATTAACTTGGTAGCAGATGGAAAAAAAAACATTTTTTCATCATTCGTTGGAAATTAATCGAACTCTGTTCATCCGATCAGAATGATTGATACCTAATCTTATAGGCAAATTAATTCTTAACCACTTTTTACTATAACCTATCGTTTTTGAAATTTTCCGAATAAACTTGGTATCAGATGGAAAAAAAAACATTTTCTCATCTTTCGCTGAAAATGAATCGGTCTCTGTTCTTCCGATCAGGATGATTGCCATAACCCAAAGTTTTTGAAATTTTTCGAATAAACTTGGTAGCAGACGGAAAAAACATTTTTTCATTTTTCCTCGAAAATAAATCGGTCTCTTATACAGGGTGTCCCAAAACTCGACGTTAACCCGGAACAGGGTGCAAAGGCAAGTAATGCTGGTTGTCAGAAAAATATAAAAAAAATCCAAGTTGCATGATTTTGAAATAATGGGCATTTAAAAAAACACGCAAAATTCCACACCCTGTGACAGCCTTTTCGCTCCTGTTGCCACAAATATCAACTTTTTCCAACTTTTTTTTTGCTGTGTAACCTTGAATAATGCTTGTCTAAACTGTAATAAAAATTTGGATACCAGCTGCTCTAGGTTTCATAAAAATAGGGCTTGCTTCTCAGAAAAAAATTCAAAATAAACAATTGCCTAGATTCAACTGACTGTATTGAAAAAAAAATGTACTACGCAAGTTTGGCATGTTTTGTCAAAAGTTGGCGCATTTAGTAAGGATTCCAAAATGGTATAATACTTGTTAAATTGTAGCTGCCGTAGTTCAAATTTATTTATATTTATTTATACACTTTTTCTTAAACTGCTTCCCAGTAAAAAAATCCCATTGGATTTTTTTACTGCATTGATCCATTGATTCAAGTCCGGTGAACGGGCCGGCCACGAGATTGGACCAGAACGTCCGATCCATCTTCCGGAAAAATGTTACCAGAAAAAAAAATTTCCAGAGAATTTCTCCGGAAAAATTTTTTCTAGAAAAGTTATTTTCTCTTGAATTTTTTTTTTTCTGGTAACATTTTTTCCCGGAAGATGGATCGGACGTTCTGGTCCAATCTCGTGGCCGGCCCGTTCACCGGACTTGAATCCATTGGACTTTTTTACTGGGAAGCAGTTCAGAAAAAGTGTATTCAAAGGCAATCGAAAATAAATTTGAACTACGTTAGCTACAATTTAACAAGTATTAGACCATTTTGGAATCCTTACTAAATGCGTACTTTTGAAAAAAGTCAAACTTGCGTAGTACATTTTTTTTTCAATACAGTCAGTTGAAACTAGGCAATTGTTTATTTTGAATTTTTTTTCTGAGAAGCACGCCCTATTTTAATGAAACCTAGAGCAGCTGGTATCCAAATTTTTATTACAGTTTAGACAAGCATTACTCAAGGTTACACAGCAAAAAAAAAATGGAAGAAGTTGATATTTGTGGCAACAGGAGCGAAAAGGCTGTCACAGGATGTGGAATTTTGCGTGTTTTTTTAATGCCCATTATTTTAAAATCATGCAACTTAGATTTTTTGTTATATTTTTCTGACAACCAGCATTACTTGCCTTTTCACCCGGTTCCGGGTTGACGTCGAGTTTTGGGACACCCTGTATATTATGATTATATATTTTTATATATCTCATTTATAAACGAAGCTCGTATATTTGAAGGACATTTTTCTCAATACATTTTATTTGTTTTAGAATTTAATTTTTTTGTTTCATAATACTACGCCATTTTCGTAATGGTCCCAACAGTAAATACTATAGAGAATAATTATATGTATATCCTTGATTGTTTCCTCCACTAACATCTACGTTCACAAAAGAAGATGCTCCAATAGGTGAAGAAGTGAATAATATCTTCTCCAGAGTTGCTACTGGTGGTACTGGTGAGTTCTTCTGCTATTTCTTGCTCGATTTTCTTAAGGTCATCTTGATAATTTTTCAACTGTTTTTGTGTGTAAGGTATTTCCCCGGGTCTGCTTAGGGTTAAAAGAGGTTTATTGAACAAGGGTCGTTGATTTTGGATGTTCCTCAAACCATCTTGAAATAGGTGAGCTGGCAAGAAAGGTGGTAGTTCCTGAAAAGAAGATCATATTTTCAGAACTGAATTTCATTGTATTTATTAATAATTAGGGTGAAGTGCGGTAATTGCGTACTTGAGGCAAATGTGTACCTACTCATTTGAAAAAGGGAGGAAAAACTGAAGCTAGCTGCTATCTAGTGGCGCCATTTGTTTCTTTCAATTGTGCTATTCAAAACGTTTTTTAACTTTACTCCTATGCTTTTCACTTTGTTTTCACCTTTGTAAAATGTGCCAATTAAGGACAGAGGAGGACAGAAGGTGAGCAAAAAAAAGTGCATAGTTTCCACTGGAAAATTCGGAAATAAAAAAATCATAAACAGAACTTTTTTATCCTCAACTGCTCTTTTGTACACGTTTGCCCCAACAGCAAAACAACTGAATTGTACAGTATTTCCATGCGGCGTTCACATTTGCCCCAACTTGTAGCGCAAATGTGCTTCGGAGGTGGTTTAAAAAAATAGCAATACAACTATGAAAAAACGCCGCTAAAAGATGAAATGAAAAAAATTAAATTCTGAGTAATCCCCTCCCCACCAGAGGCTGAAGAAGTTGAATTTCGTCAAAACAGGTACGCATTTACCCTGGCAAAAAAAACTCGGTCAACTGAAATTTTGCTGAAGTTCGTTGTCTGAAACTTTTCGTAATTTTTCAATGATTTCAATTGTTTTTATACCAAAGTATTTATTTAGGACATAACATGCAATTTTTGGTGGTGAGTTATTGTTTGTAGAGAGGAAAGTTGCCCAATTTTGGATACTGCTTCACCTCGAATTCTAACAGGAGTTTTCCGGCATTGAATGCAGAAAACTATTTGTTTTTGTTCTAAATTCATCCCCCTGTAAACTATGTAGTCCAATCTGTAATTACTAGATGGCAATTTTAAATTTAACGTTTTTTATGTGGTACCTAGTGTTTTATTTTTCCCAATTTAAACGATGAAAAATAGGTAAGTAAAGGATAAGAAATATTGAAATTTGGTATAGCATAAGTAAAATTCTTTCCAATGAGCCCAAACATTCGATTCAAACATTTATGTTATGGATTTACCTATTCTAATTTAACCATAGAACCTAAAACATCAATAATGCCTATTTTTTTATAGGGAAGGTAGCCCATAATTGGATATCCAAATTTTGAAACCCGGTGTTTTTTCCTATTTTTCTTTCTTTGAAGTGCCTAAGAAAGGACTACCTTATAAAAAATGGAATATGGAAAACATGAAAAATCCCTTATCAACGTCACTTGAGAAGATAATTTATGCAAGGACAAAAGGTTCCTTATTTTGAATAGCGTATCCAATATAAGGAACCCATTTTTGAAATGACGAAAATTGGCATTTTTCAGTTAAGCTCATTTTATATCATTTGGGTGAGAAATAAATAGTTCAGTTTGTTTGATATGTCATCATTAAGGTTATGCCATATTTAAGGCAGGTAAAAATAATCAAAATATAAATATCACTAGCAAAAAATTACCACTAAAAAAAATATCCAAAAGAAGGCGACTTTCTCCTAATATTTTTATACTGATAATAAACAAACAAAGGGACTTAGGGAGATGATTCCTCGATGAAATAAGGAGGGGTAGTTTATATGAATTTCTTTCGAAATCACCCTCCTTTCCAAGATACAGCCTTTGGAAGGCGATGACGAGTTGACAGTTTTTAATTTTTTTAGGAGTCCTAAAAACACTGAGTCATAAAACTTTACATAATATCATTCATTAGGTAGATGTTACCCACACAATTTTTTTTTGATACCGTAACTGTATTATTAGGGGTCGAAAATAACAACGCCTTATGATTTTCCTTCAAAAATTATTTTCGTGGGATAGATTTTCGAAAAATAAAATTGTCTTATTGTTTCCCATTCAATTTTGAAGAAAAAATTCTTTCGCAAAATTTCGATGCGGTCGATAATTTTCTCTAAAAAAATAAAAACTTACAAGCAGTTATGATCACTGTTCATTCCATTTCATCGTATGTTCTATATAATGAATATTGTATGTCTAGGACAGGAGATAAAACAAATGTGCATATCTGCTAAATGCAAATTCCAATAAACTACCATTTTTATAACTGAGTAATTTATTTTATTACTGCAAAGTATTTATAAAAGAATCGAACTCTTCTGAAACTGAATATTGTAGAAAGAGTCATAGAAATTCTTTTTTCTTCTATCAAAACCAATTTTGAGCCTAAACAATATCTTAGAATACCATTCATTTTCTTCATGCTCAAAATTGGTTTTGATAGAAGAAAAAAGAATTTCTATGATTCTTTCTACAATTTTCAGTTTCAGAAGAGTTCGATTTTATCAATAAACTAGCTTTTACCCGCGACTTTGTCCGCATAATTTTTTTTGTTTTCTCCCGGCTGTAAGTCCCCTGCAACAATGTCCCACTATCGTGATCCAGTCCTCAACTTCACATCAAAATAATATCATGAATTCCCTAAATTATGGCGCCTACCGACCCTCTAAGTTAGAAAAATGATCAAATACTAACTTGAAGTCTTAGTAACACTCAGTTAAAAAAAAACATCAAAATTATTTCAGTAGCTATGGCGTCATGCGCCTCTTGACACGATCACGCTAGATTTCCGCGGGAATGAGGTATTTTTCCGCCGTAAAAAGTAGCCTGCGTCCGTGCCTTGGATCCTATCTTTATATTAACCAAGTCTTATAAAAATCCGTTCAGACACTAAAGCGTGAATGGGGTAAACTTTTAAAACAAACGATTAAAAATCACTTACTCAATTAGTTTTCTGTCTACTGCCTACGCCATAAGTACGATAGCATGAATATTAATAGCCCATATCCTTTTCTAGATTACTATATATCACCTAACTAAATTTCATCAAAATCCGTTCAGCCGTTTAGGCAGGATAGAGCAAAACTCCCAGCAAAAACCATAAAAAAATCACTAACTCAATTCAGTTTCTGCCTACTTACTAACCCCTAAGTACGATGACGTCATCATTTTGATCTTATATCCGTTTTTAGGTAACCATCTATCACCTTACTAAATTTCATCAAAATCTGTTCAGCCGTTTAGACGTGAAAGAGCAAAACTCCCAACAAAAACGACTAAAAATCACTAACTCCATTAGTAATCTGCCTACTACCTACCCCCTAAGAACGATGGCGTGATTATTTATAGCCTATGACCATTTCTAGGTTATCATCTATTACCATACTAATTTTCATCAAAATCCGTTCAGCCGTTCAGGCGTGAAAGAGTAACAGACAGACAGAGTTACTTTCGCATTCATATTATTAGTATGGATACTTATTCGAATTTGCATTCAGCAGATGCAGATATGCACTTCTGCTTTTATCTCCTGTCCTAGACATATAATATCTTAGAATATATTACTTATACGATGAAATGTAATAAACAGTGATCATAATTGCATAATAAGTTTTATTTTTTTCGAGAAAAGTAAAGACTGTGTCGATATTTTGCTAGAGAGTTTTTTTCTCCAGAATTGAATGGGAAACCATAAGAGAATTTTATTTTTCGAAAATCTATGCCAAGAATTTTTGAACAAAAATCATTGGGGGTTGTTATTATCAAACCCTAATAATAAAGTTATGAGATCAAAAAAATATGTGTAACATCTACTTAGTGCTCCATTATGTAAAGTTGTATGACTCAGAGTTTTAAAGAAGACGTAAAAATAATTAAAAACTGTCAACTCGTCATCGCTTTCCTAAGGCTGTATCTTGGAAGGGGAATCGATTTTGAAAAAAATTTATATGAACTACCCTTGCTTATTTTCATCGAGGAATCAACTCCCTCGCATTCGTTTACAGACACCCAGTATTACTATTAACCCATCAAAGCCTTATGTAACCATTTGGTCACATCAACACGCCCTCTCTGAAAGACTGCTCAAATGAGCACTTTTGCCAATATATTCATTTTAGTTGGATTTCTTGACGCTATATGTCTCTAGCAATTACTTCTGTAAGTGGCGTTTCTCACAATTGAGTTTCAAACCAGTGCCTGTATTTTAAAATCGAAGAGTACGAGTGTTTGTTAAAAATATGGAACCCAGATTCGTGTAAGTATTTTTTCATATAATCCCGTTAATAGTTAAAGTGTTTATACATAAATTTTAGGTAGATGAACAGTTAGTTTACAACCCAAAACAAGTGTTATATCATCTAACCTAAAAATGACTTTGTTGCTCGCGAGTAAACGTTCATGTTACCGTGGTCACACTAGGTCAATGTGATCGATTTTTTGATTTTATTTTTCAGAAAAGGGTTTTCGCTTCAAGAAGCATTAGATATGGTTTACGCCGATGATTATGAGGTACCAGACATATATATATCTCCTCCAGATGCCAACGTTTTAACTGATGAGGATTCAGCCGACGAGGATGAGGGCGGATTGGTAGATAATTTGTCACGTCGTCAGTTACTTGCCAGTGCTGAAATTCGTAATTCGGATGGCAGAAGATCACATGCATCTTCTAGCGCCCGTGTAGAAGATATAGCTGTAGTAGAGTCTGAGGATAATGAAGAAATTCCAGTAGATGCTGTGAAAAATGATGAAATGCTCCAGAATGATGAATCTTCTGAAAATGATTTTTTGAAATCATTGAAAGGAAAGAAGTACACCAACCGAACATGGATTGATGGTGATCTTATTCATTTTTCGAGATTTCCAAAACCAGACTACTCACAGTTCAGAGATTTATCGCCAGCTGAAATTTTTGAGCTGTTCTTTGATTATGATATGCTCATGCATATATTGGAAGAATCGAAAAGATATGCCCTTTTTTTGAATTGCCCCGATCCGAAAATTACCCTGGAAGAATTAAAATGTTTTTTGGGAATAATGATAATATCTGGGTACAATATTCTTCCTGGAAAGCGCTGTTATTGGGATTCCGGAAGTGATATGGCTAATGAATTGATAAAACAAGCAATGCGTCGTGATAGGTTTTTTCTTATAATGCGCTTTTTACATTGCGCAGATAATACTAAAATGAACCCCAATGACAAAATGTGGAAATTGAGACCAATTGTGAATAGGCTTCAAAGTTCATTTCTGAAGTACTATCAACCAACTGAAAACATGAATTACGACGAATCAATGGTCAAATATTATGGACGTCATCATTGCAAAAATTTTTAGAGGGAAACCGATTAGATTCGGTTATAAAGTATGGTGTCTAAATTCGGAGAATAGCTATTTGGTTAACTTTGACATTAATCAGGGTAAAAATCCAAATTCGAATGATCATTACGAAGCTGCGTTTGGAAAAGCTGCTACTCCTCTTATTTCGATGTTAGACAGTTTGAATGAAAAAAATCTCCGCTATCAAATATACCTAGACAATCTTTTCACTAGCTTCAATTTATTAGTGTATTTGAAAAAAAGGGGATATGGCGTTACAGGAACTATAAGAGAAAATCGAGTCCCAACAGATTTTCCCGTTATAAATAAAAAGGCAATGGCAAAAAACACACGAGGACATCTTGTTGCAAAAATTGACAAGGAAGACGGCATAATGGTGACTAGATGGATGGACAATGCAGTCGTAACGATGGCATCTACTTCATTTGGAATAAATCCAATTCAGCAGGTGAGGCGTTATTCACAAAAAGAAAAGAAAAATATACAAGTACCACGTCCAAATGTAGTGGCGATGTACAATAAATTCATGGGTGGTACAGATCGAATGGACGAAGATTTATCCAGATATCGAATAGGTATTCGTAGTAAAAAGTGGTATTGGCCAATTCTTACCTGGCTAATTGATGCGGCATTACAAAATGCGTGGGTTCTGTACAAGTGTTCTGGAGGCCCATAACAAACTTAAATTTTCGGCGTGAAATAGCAAATACTTACCTGAATAAATATGGTAATCCTCCTATAAGAACTGGTAGGCCATCGACTAACAAAAATAGTTTACCCTAAACAGAATTTCAGATGATATTAGGTATGACAGAATAAATCATCTTGTCATACCCGTACCAAACAAGAAACGCAGAAGGTGCGCAGGAGAGGGATGTTCATCGGTCGGCCTAACTCAGTGTCAAAAATGTGATGTTGGACTATGTGTCGAGTGTTTTTCAATTTTCACAGACAGTAATAAAATGACCTAGTGTAACCAAATGGTCACATGTTGAAACTCTGTTTTTTTTTCAATAAATTTTTTTCAAAAGTCTTTTTTTAGTTACTTAATGCTTTGTGAGTAATATATCTTCTTGATTTTTACATTTCTACTGTGTGAAAAAACTCCGGCTTTAATGGTTAATTGCAGATAAATTCTTAGTATCAGAAGAAACTTCAGAAAATTTTTGGAAAAAAGTTGATAGCATGTTTATAGAGGGTGAAAAAACCATGTATTTGTGGCCTTATTTCTTAACACCCTGTGGAACAATTTGGGAAAGAAGAGTTTACGCTCAGTTTGATACAAAACCCATTTGTTTCTTTTAATATCGAAACTATGTTAGGTATTTTTAATTGTTATCAGCGACATTCCTTGATGGTTCATCCCATACCTACGTTTAAGTTTTTGTTGAACTCAAAATTATTATAATTCCATCCATGATTCTCGCCATCATCTAGGTAATGATTAAGTAACAGAATGAATTCGCTTTCATAACCGTGCAGAATTAAATTTATACGGAAGTGAATTGTCTTTCAGTAACTCATTGCTAAGGTCTGGGCCGATTGTAAAGAGTTCTAGTTCACTTATATAACCGGCGCACTCTTGAATTCAGAAATATCTATTTACATACGTTACTCCAATTACATACGAAGAAATAATGCATAAATCTACCATGTGAAAGTAGGAATTCTCCCCACTAAATTGAGGAAGTTTGCGATTGATAGGTTTCAATTTGAATTGACAATTTCTGTGATTTCTAGATCAAATGATATCCATCAAAAACTATTACTGTAAAGGGTTTTCCAATAAGAGGTCTTATTCTGATATTCAAAGAAAAATTCCATTTTTCAATATAAAATGATCCGTTGTTTATTCCATTGTAAAGAAGCTATGCCATTAGAAGTGGAAAATAACATCAGGTAAATGACCACCACGACCACGCTTACAGGACCATTATCCTTTTAATGAAATTGTCCATAACCAAATCGCAAAGTAGCTGACCTATGTCCTCGATAGCCTCACGAATTCCATCTTTCAGGACTTGAATCGACGCTGGGCTATTGGCGTAGAACTTCTCTTTTAAGGAAGAAGTCGCAAGGTGTTAAATCACAAGATCTCGATGACCAATTGTGATCACCTCTTCGAGAGATAGCACGGCCCGGAAACTTTTTTTGCAAAAGATCAATGACTTCGTTGCTTGTGTGGTACGTAGTGCCGTCTTGTTGTAACAACAACGTTGTTCAGATCTATACTATCCAATTTCAGTGTAATGACGTTTGTGGAATGCCTAATTACAAAAAATGACGAGGAATGGACAAACTTGGGTTTTCTTCAACACTTTCGGCTACAACAACAATATTCTCGGCTGTTGATCACTAACTTGTATCAACAGCTCGAATTTGTCCATCAATTTCTGCAATTGCGGTCCGACAAGGTGCTTCACGACGACCCAAAAATGTTCGAGTTTAACGAACCATCTCTGCCAAATTTTCACCATTTTTATAATGAATTTCAATAATTTCAATGTGTTCTTGAAGCGTGTATCGTTCCATTATCATTAATGGCGTAGTTTCTACTGGTCAAATGACAAAAAATGACAGCTTCAAACGTGACATCTGCCGAAATAGCGGGCTATTCAAAATAACACCTCTCATCGGAAAACCCTTAATATAGTCCTTGATTTCTATAATATCCGCAGAATATTCAGTATAAGCAGAATTACAATCAAATACCTATATCAAAAATTTAACTTTTGTTCGAAGTTTGTTTAGTTCCAAAACCCTTTATGTGACAATATTTTATCACTATGTTTTTGAAATTAATCAAATCAATTTCTAGTGTAGGTACATATAATAGGATGGATCAAAGTCTACACAGTTGAATGAAAAGTCCTATTTCTAACAAAGATAGACAAAAACTGATGTCGGTGTCTGAGGGCCAATTTTTATGAAAAACTTGATGGTGAACACCACACGTACATATCTATGACTGTTTCACAGGTACCGGATGTTTCACGAAAATGTGCATTTTCGAAATACTGCTGTAACTTCTCTTCTGATAGTAATTTTTTTTTGTTGAAACTCAATTTCAATAAAGTTTTTCGTAGAATCCAATGACGTTAATTATGTTCTTCGCGAATTTCATCAGATTTTTTTATGGAAGTTTTTTTTATTCAAAATGGGACACCCTACATATTTTCACACTTTTCATTAGAACAATTCCAAATATAAAGCATACTTGATATTTTTCTGGAGCAATGAAAAAAAATATCAAGTATGTTATTATTACATTTTGAATAATCATTTCAAACTCTATTTGGATGTGTGAAAATATATGATGGGTTGTCCCCTTAAATAAAAAAAATTCATGAGAAAATCTGATGAAATATCAATTTGCGAAGAACCTAATTAACGTAATTCGATTCTACGTGAGAAGTTCTCGGAATAATATTTCACAGAAAAAGAAAATTTCCACCAGAAGAAAAGTTAAGCAGTATTTCGAAAATGCCCATTTCCGGGAAACATCCAGCAACTATGGAACGGTCATGGATATTCACGTGTGGTTTTCACCGTTAAGTTTTCCATGAAAATTGGTCGTTAGACAACGACATTAATTTTGTCTATCTTTGTTGGAATGGGACTTTACAAAGCTCAGGAAAATATTTTTTCCCAACATTTTTCTCAAATTTTTACACAATGGACATCATCAATTTTCTTTTTCATTCACTGGTACCCATCATAAATTCAACAAGCTTTGAGTTTGACCAATTCCTTCCAGCTCACACTGTATATTTTGAACTCAAAAATTATACCGAATTAAACTAATTTTTTTATTTGTAAATACAAGTTTAGTAAAAAATATTTTCTCGCTATTTTTTCCGAATTGTCACACAATTGACACCATCAATTCTCTTTTTTACGTGTTGTTTTCACTATTAAGTTTTCCATGAAAATTGGCCCTCAGACAACGACATCAGTTTTGTATATTTTGTAAGAAGTAAGACTTTCCAAAGTATCGTGACGGATTAAGACACCCTGTATAAAAATACCATATACATGGTGTTCCAAAACTTTATAATATTTACTTACCAACCCTCTCCCATTGAATCTTGGTCGTAAATAGAAACCAGCTTCCACTTGCAATGGAGTATCAGTAAATCTCACATTTGCTCCAATGTGATCTAACTCCACAGGTGTTTGAGAGCTGTAAGCTTGTGGAAAGGGAGGCAAATTTCTCCGGAAGTCCTCAAGAAAGCTTGAAGCATCTAGATGTAAAGGGAAATATGCCAGAGGTCTGGTTGCGGACGCCAGGTTGAGGAAAACCAGTACCACCAAGGAAAACAGCAACTGTGAAATCTGCAATTTACCACATATATTGATATGAAAACCATGAAAAAGTTGTTGCGCAAAGTCTAAAAGCTTTTTCATTATTTATTTTATAATACGTTTTAGACACAATTAACCGTCCACCTGAAATTTCGCTGGAGTTCGTTGATGTCCAAGAACTAACGTAATATCAAATGTTTCTACGCCAAATTGTGGATACATTAATTTGGTATTGAAACAAACTTAAGAAAAGTTTTCCAAAAAAAATTATTCAACTTCCCTGTGACGAAAGCGCTGAATCCGCAAAAAAATTCGTGTTAAAAAATTTCGATATACAGAATTTTTTTTATAGTCGGCAATGTCGCGGTCGACTTCGCTGATAAATTTAAGTTTATCATTCAAACTTAAGCACTTGCCTTTATACATTTTCGCACAACCTTTCACACTAGCGTAATAGTTAGATTGAAACCAAACAGCCAGGGGTGTATCTGAAACTGTTTCAGAAGGATCTCTCTGCTCGCCGTAATAATGGCCGGGATTTATTACGTACATCCGGAAAAATTTCCGAAAAACCAACCCTTATACCTTCTTACCAATACCCATTCGAAAAGTGATGTTCTTTGAATATTTCGTTATAGAGAGAATTAACTTCGTTATAGAGGGTGTTTTTAACATAGAATTAGGATTCAAGGTGCAATGTATTGTACGAAATTCGTTTTACAGATGTTCGTTATATTGAACAATTCCGGAAATGTGTAAAGTTCACGTTCATTTTATTGAAAAGGCTATTCGTTTTGTAATTTTTCAATTTTAACATCACCTTGATATCTTGATATTTTTGAAGTATTCAAATAAAAGCCTGAAATTTTATGAACACGCCAAGCTCTATTGAGGAAAAGTATCACATGTTTCGTCTCCTAAAGAATTGCACTTATTAATTCATCATTTACTTTTCTAATTTTCACGTAAAGACTCGATTTTTTTTTAAAATAAAGCTAAGGAACATTTTGATGTATCCATACTAAATTTTCGGCAAAAACTTTCAATTTCATATAGTGAGCTAGGCATGTTTATAAAATCCCAGACTGGTTATTTGAATACGTGTATGTTCAGAAGGAATCGAGATACCAAGATGAAATAAAAACTGAGAGATGGCGAAAAGAATATACTTCTCAATAAAATGATAAAAACACGACTTCTATCTGAATAGGTGTATCTTCAGAAAAATCAAAATATCAAGGTGAAATGAAAACTGAAAGATGGCTAAAAGAATGAGTTTTGTAGTGAATTGAACGTTAACTCTACAAATTTCCGGAACTGTTCTACAGGGTGTTAACAAATTAGACCACAAATACATGGTTTTCTTTCACTCTGTATGAAAAATATACTATCAATATTTCAGGGAAACTTATCTGTTTTTTTCAAACCAGAGATTTATTTACAGGAGCCAGTGTAGTGAATGAATTTCTATAGCGAAAATTGTACCCAATGAAACAACTTTCATGATTTGAAAATATAAGGTCAGAAAAATGAGTTTTCTTACCATTTTTCCGATTTTCGCACAATTGACATCATAAATATTTTTTTTGATTCACTGGAATCCATCATAGATTCAACAAGCTCCGATGAATCGTGATAGCGAATCGTATTTGAACATAAATATGTTTTTTTTTAATTATTTCTACTTGTACAATACGCTCCTGAAGTTCGAACCATTCCTCCCAACTCACCCTGTATATTTTAGACGCAAAAATTATACCGAATGAAACAAAATTTTTGGTTTCGAAAATACAAATTCAGAAAAATATTTTTTCTCAGCACTTTTCCCGAATTTCATACAATTGACACTATCAATTTTCCCTTTCATTGGCTGGAATCCATCATAGATTCAACAAGCTCCAAAAAATCGTAATAACAAATCGTATTAGAACATAAATATGTTTTTTTTTTAATTTTTTCCACTTGTACAATACGCTCCTGGAGTTTGACTCATTCTTCCCAACTCAGACTGTATATTTTGGACGCAGAAATTTTACCGGAAAAACTAATTTTCTGGTTTGAAAAGACAAGTTCAGGAAAATATTTTTTCTCACCATTTTCCCCGTATTTTCACACAATTGACACCATCAATTCTCTTTTTATTCACTGGAATCCATAATTGTCTCAACTAGGTACGATAAATACGTAATATTGAACTATTTTCAACCGCACCAAAACAGTGAAAGTCTGAATGTGACTTGATAGCAAATAACAATAAGAATCAGTTACCAAGCCTCTAAAAATCACCATTTCTTGTCGACCAATCAACAGATCAAAAATTCCTTCCCTTTTTTGCCTATAACCTCTAACAAGAGCAAATTCTTAATTTTATTGAGTAATAGAGAAAGTGTTCAATGTGTGCTAAGGCTACCTTACATATGTACCAGACGATCTTATTTCCTTTTAATTTCATTCGTTAATTGTAATTTGGCTTAAAGTCATTAACAACGTAAATTAACATGTCTCGAAAGTGTAATGATTAATTTGATTACTTTCAACTTATGTTTCTTCTTGACTTTGACCTCTAAAATGGTCAGATTTACTTGGGTAATCGACAATCGTGCATTTATGGTACCTCGAAAATTTATGAAATGACGGAGGTGTGCACAATATAAAAATTGATCTGAGTTGGTGCCCATCTTAAAATTGTATAGGACTTTGTTGATACTGAATAAAGGGATTCGAAATCTTAGCACAATCGAAATGATATTCTGAAAATTATTCAAAAAATGGAACATGTACAAAATTGACAACTAAAAATATGAAAAATTAAGAAAACCCCTTAGCAGGAGCTTTTAAGCGCTCGTTCATTGGTGGGGTAATAAGACTATTACCTCAAAATTCATTATGGGAATTGCGATTGATTCCTCATATCGGGTGTCCCGAGGTGAGTGGCCTATTAGATCCAATTGGCGTGTTACGAAAATGACTCTAGTTCGCTCAATATTTGAGATTTAAGTCAGAAATTTAGCAAGTCATTAGATATTGATCTGATCTATGTCACTGCTTTTGAATTATAGTTGTCAGTTATAGAGGTTGAACCAAAATAAATCATCAATTGTTTCCATAATAATGTAATAGGCCAGTGATTCTCAACCTGTGGTTCGCGGACCACCTGTGGTACGCGAACGGTTTTCATGTGGTCCGCGAAAAGAATAGTCATAAAATAATCAATTTGAATCTTGCCTTTTGAGACGTAAATTGATGCATCTGCCAATTTTTTTTTAACTCAAAACGTTTTTAGTATTGTGTTGACCAGAACCAGACGACCAAACGCGCCTGAACTCATTTTACCTATTATTGGGAAATGTTAATAATAATATCTAAGTGGTCCGCCAAGAATTCTGATAGGTACAAGTGGTCTGCCAAGAATTCTGATAGGTACAAGTGGTCCTCAGTGGTGAAAGGTTGAGAACCACTGTAATAGGCCACTCACTTGGGACACCCAATATATGAATGAAAAAATTAAAAATGTAAAATATAAATTGAAAAAAAATGAATTCTATGGTTCTGATGATGCGATCCTCTTGAAATTCTGCATGAACATTCAGTATATCAGTTTCCATTCACAAAATGAGTTTCACTCGAATCGGATATCCTGTAATGAAAATATAAAAAATTTTCTTTTCAATATTCCAATTGAATTTTCTACGGTTCTGATACCACTATAGCCACGAAATTTTGGATGAACATTCAGTATATCGATCTCCTTTCATAAAATAAATTTCACTAGAATTGTATAAACTGTTATGGAAATATAAAGATGCTTCTTTCAATATTCCAATTAAATTTCCATGAGTCTGTTAACACTATGTCCAAAAAATTTTGCAAGAGTCTTGTTATGAGCATCTTGCATTTGGTCGTAACATTTCATTTCGATTGGTTTCGTTTTTTCTGAGATATTGAGGAACAAAAATTTTGAATGGCCATATTTAATGGAACATCCTGTACGATTTGTCTGGTTAACGAACTTAACCGATCCATTTGGGAGCCGAACTCATGCTGAAAATTTCAAGTCTCTAGGACAATCCCTTCGAAAGTTATTATGCTAACGGACGGCTTCACGGACAAAATCGAATTTCACCACAAATTCGTCATCAGGGAGTCTAACAAACGTTTGGGCAAAACGATATAGCACTCGTTTAAATAGAACGAGCGCCTTGATATACAAGAGCATTATCTTGAAGAAAGAATCAGGAATTTTTAGGAAAAAGTATAATGAATTTGTTGAATAAATATACGACAAAACTTCCATGTTTCGTTAATTTTTCGAACAGGTACATATTTCAATAATTCTTAAATGCTATCAATCAGTGAGCAGAATCCAATCTTTTGAAACCATTTTCGGCCAAAAATTATAAAATTACAGACATTTGGGCAAAAAGATATAGCACTCCTCGAAGTAGAACGAGAATCCTTTTGAAAATTTGCATGATCATACACTTCGCCAATTTACATCCTGAAACTTCGATCGAATGTTTTTTCATGGGAACATTAGAATTTTTTCGATATAACGATAGATTCTTCTATGGTTGTATTAACGCAACTCCCAACTCGCATAAATGTTTGCGTACTGTTTTGAATTAGCATTGAACATTCTACTACTCGATGAGATTTAAAAACTCTAAATTATTGGATAATTTGAAAAAATTCTATGGTACAGATTATGCGGTCCTCTCGAAATTATGCATAAACATTCAGTATAAGAATTTTCAACCCAAAAATAAATTTCACTCAAAACAGATTCTTTGTTGTGAAAATATCCGAATTGCTCTTTTCAATATTCCGATTGTATTTTCTTTGGTTTAGTTAACAATATGGCCACAATATTCCGTATAAGGCTTGTAATGATCATCTTGCATGTGGCCGCATAATATCATTCCGATCTTTTTTGTTCTGTCTGAGGTATTGAGAAACAAAAATTTCGAAGAGCAATATTTTATAGAACCCTGTACGATTTTGATCGTATCTGCGACATTTAGAAACCGAAACTACCCTGAATATTTCACGTCTCTAGGATAATCCTTTCGACAGTTATAGCGTTCACGGAGGACCCCATGAACAGAATTGGACCACGCAGTCTTCATCAGGGATTCGAATCTTATATTGTTTGAGACCATTTTCGGCTCAAAATTCGAAAATTACTGATACAGTGGAACTTCCCTATAACAAAAGCGCAAGTTTATCATTCGAACTTAAGCCGTAATGATTTATTTTAAGGTCGAGATTTATTACGTACGTCCGGAAAAATTTCGGAAAAAACCCACCCTTACACCTTCCTACCAATACCCATTCAAAGAGCGATGATTTACTTCGTTAGAGGGTGTTTTCAACATGGAATTTGAATGCAAGATGCAATGTCTTGTACGAAATTCGTTATACAGAGGAATTCGTTTTACAGACGTTCGTTAAAGAGAAGTACCACTGTATTTGGAAAAAAACGATATAGCACTTCACTATAGTAGAAAGAGCGCTCGAAAACCCTTCTATTTGCTATCATTGTGCCCAAATGTCTGGTAGTTTAGAATTTTGAGCAGATAGTGGTCTCAAACGACTCGCTGTATTACGAAGAATCTGAGGTCAAAAACAATTCTTTGCTGTCATATTATCTCCTATTTTCTAAAAGAATGATATTGATAGAGACTTTTTTTAAATACCATAGTTGAATAATTCATTTATTTTTTCAAGAGATTCTATTAGCTTCTGCTATAGATTTCGGGACAATAGTTTAGATCTGTTGATGAATGAGTTAATCCGTAACATCTTGGGAGATAACATGTAAAGATATTCCTGACTTCACACCCTGAAATACCGCAATAAATGAATGAAACCAAGGCTTTCAAATAGATCCCTTCACCAACAGCAGAACAAAACAATACATGAACAATTCGCCGACAAAAATCTATATATTTCTGGTAGCAATCAGATCTTATGCACTCCCGTAACAAATTAGGTCCTTTCACTTTGTATTGTAACAATTATTAATCATATCTACCATCAGGAATCTCTACTTACCATAATATTCAAGGCCATCACTAAAATTTTTGACTTCTGGTCTCAAGAAGAAGAAAAAACTAGATAGGTATTTGTTACAGAAAGGTTGGAGACAAACTGAGGCATAGAAAAGGTTATTCTTTGCACTTCTACAGGAATAGGTACTAGGTAGTTACTATTTCCCATGCTAATATGAATTATGATTGTCGTATGACCTATAAGTATTTGTCATCATGGGATAAGAATTAATTCTCGTTTTTTTCATGTGTAATAATGCATGATGAAGCAGTTATATGAATTTTAATATCGATCGTTTTATATTAACATAATGATAATGAGATAAGTAGTGCAATTGTTCAGATAATTTGTTTCGATTTGGGAAGGAAATATGTATATTTTTATTGTGCAACTAGACGTGAAATTTTGTATGAGAATTGAATTTTGAGTCGAGGAGAGAAAAAATATAGCAGAGTATCAGTAGTATCAAAAAATTAACATATCTTGACTTGGGGTCTTCGAAATAATCTGTAAGAAATGATGACCACTGGTAAGAATTGGTCGAAAATATCATTTTTGTTGTTAAGTGTAACCACATAATAACCTTGTACTGAATATCATTTTAATCTACCGAATTTCGAATGAGTTATCTCTTCCAGAAAATTTATTTTTTATCTGAAAGTTTGAATTTTATTACTCAACTTTGATTTCTCAACTATTTGTTTTCATGAAGAAAGCTAACTTATTAAAGTTTGACGAATTTATTGATTGGGTCTTTTGAACAAAATTAATTTTCCTTTTGTTTTCCCATTTGAATGGAGTGAAGTGTGTAATTCATTATACTTTTTTTGAATCAAAACTAATTATTTTTATGTCGTTGAATGAATGAATTCTAGAATCTTATGGAAATGCTCAGTTCAACAGAAAGAAACTGACGGAACTATGTTTTAAAAATTCTTTCAATAAAAAGAACATTTCCAAATTAATGCATTCATTAAAATATAAGTTTTTCGAAGTGTTGAACTTTCGCAAATGTGCATTTGAAATGTTTTTTCGAAGTTTTTTATGTAAAATATTCATTTCAATATTTTCGCATGATGCCCTCTTCAGTTCATTAGGGAATTCAGAAGTTGTGAGTGATGCTCTGAAACTTTATAGTAGAGGAAACTTCATTTAGTGGAGCAATAAATCTGATAGATGGCAGTCTACTGTAAGTATTCTAGACAGTGGCGGCGATAATCGATATTTAATGAATTCGAAGAAAGATTATTTTCTTTTTTCGTTAAATAAAGTCCATATATTATTTATTACATTGTAAAATTCAATCTGAATATGAGGTTACTTATGTAGAAAGATGAGATTTTCAGTTCTCCGTAGAGATGAAGTTGATTATGATGAATATGCTTTTTCCATGAAGTAACCTCATCCTATTGAAAAAAATTTGATCATACTCAAAATCCTGATTAGTACTGACAGCACAAGAAAGGTTCAATTATCATTTGTGCTATCAAAATTAACGCAAGTTGAAACTGAATCTAAAAGAATTTTAAATAGCTGTTTCAAAATGAACTGATGGAATTTTCAGTTGTTGGAATATCTGAAGGCTGCAGTTTTGATTATATACGTTTAATTTTTCTTCTATTTGTATTATAAAGTTTCAACTCATAAAATGCTATGATCCTCATTCAAAACATGATGAACAAACTTTGATTTATCAGTATCCACGTGTTTGAACATTTGAAGGACATTCAGTTTCTGCAACATAGGCACTATCACACTCACTAGGTACTTTATATGTGCAATTTTTGTATTCTTAATTATTCGCTGAATTGTTACTATTTAAGTTTTAATAATGGGAATAGCAGCAATGTTATTAATTATTCTCTTTTTTCTTGGCTAGAGCTTTCGAGAAATATATTTTCTCTTCGTCGGCAGAACTCTACAATAAAAAGTAATGGAAACATATAACTTATTATATATTATATATTATATATTCTCAATTTCCTAAGTTTACAACCTTTATATAAGTTACATGTTTCCGTTACTTTATATTGTAGTTTTCCTGACGAAGGAAAATTACATTTCTCGAAAGTTCGAGCCAAAAAACGAGTATAATTAAAAACATTGCTGCTATTCCCATTATTAAAACTCAAATGCGTAATTTTTGGTTACTTGGATAGACCTGATAGTATCATGAGTCTTGAATGCTATTTTCAAATTTTACTCGTTTCCACTCATTCTTCCAATATTCTCAGATAACCCTTTGAAATATGGTATAACATTGGTTGACGTTTCTGCTGGTTCGGTTTGCTGATCTACAGGCTTAAAAGAATGATTTTTCAACAGTAGGTTACCCTTCAGCTTTTCATATGAAAAATATCAATATTTTCACTAAATTTTCAGATGCAATTTTACAATTTCTACACCCCTTAATAACTGAATAAGAATTTTCCGATCCCCAATATATTTACTTATAATTACTGAATATAATTTTTTCAGTCCGGGCCTGCGCTATCAGCAAGTCGTTATGTGCGAATATTTACCACTGGCCCATACTCTTTCAATTTTCATAAAGATCCATACAAGCGTTCAAGAGTTATGCCAATTGAAAATTTCTGTAGAAATACATTAAACATCCTGTATCTCTTAAACGAATATTGTTGGGACATACCTATTTCTAACACTGATTCAGACTCACCAAATGTCCTGCATCTGCCTTTAAAGTCTATACAACCATTCGAGAAACACCCTGTATAAAGGAATGTTATTTCCACCAAAATTCCAGATGAAGTTTCATCTCTTAACACCTAAATGAGAATTTTTTCAACTGTCAATCGATTTGCTGGTTTTCAGAATAAAAAAGTGAGTTTCCAACAATATATTACCCTTTTTACAGAGGAATATTCAAATTTTCACCAAATTTCCAGATGGAACTCTACAATTACCTCACCACTCAATACTTTGATATGTAGAGAAGAATTTTCACTTTCGTCAATCCATTTGCTGATCTACAGGCTGAAAAAAGTGATTTTCAACAGTTCATATAGAAATACTGAAATTTCCACCTAATTTTCATATGAAATTTCACCATTTCCACAACCCCTAATAACTGAATATAAAAATTCCCGATCGTCAATCTATTCCCTTATGTGAAGCAGTTTGGTTGTGGTTTATAGCAGAAACGTTTTCTCTCAATTTACTTCGAAAAGTTTAGGAACTGGAATGTTTAAATAAAAAGAAACCACCTGTACATAAGTTATTCCAACAGCAATACAACAGAGAAACGATACTCACTCATCCCGAAAAATAAAAATTTCCAAGAAATTTGCCGATCCAACTCCAATTTCTCACGCTCCCTACCTAATACCTCAAAAAGATTTTCCCGATCGCAAATCTATTTTCCGTTCAATTCAATTTCCGTCAAAGACCCGAACTAGAAAGAGACAGTATCTTTGACTGAAAATTCACCAGGTCCCGTAGTTCACCCTTAATCTCCTTGATTCCACAGGGGGAGAAAGCGATTCCCGTAATCGATGAGCGGGACTTACTCGCTCATAAACATCTCCAGAGCATCGACTTAATGTCCCGATCTCTGTCTCTTCCCCTAGGACCTCCCTTCCCCTCCCGGCTTAACGCCCTCACTCCGCAGACTTTGATCCCGGCTCACACAACACGAGCAACTGAATGGCTTCATCCCTTCGGTGTGAACTGGGACACCTGTGGGACCACACCCCGCAAACAATCTTCCTCTTGCTCTGCTCTAAGACCCAGTCAGAGGAGGAGACGGTCTACCAGCCGTCGTTTTACCCATCGTTATTCACCGCAGTCATTCGCATTTGGAGTTAATCGACATTTCGAGCTGATGCCGTGGGCCTGAGGGGTTCTAGGATTTCTGATCTACAGGCTGAGAGGAGTGATTTGTCTACAGTAGTTAGAGTTAATTCTTCAGATGTTTATAACAATATTCACCAAGCCAGAAATATCAAAATTTCCACTGAATATCCGCATTTTGCACTTGTTCCCCGAATATCCATATATTCCACTTGTCCTAATACCCCCAGAAGAATTTTACTGATCTCAATTCTATTTGCTGATCTACAGGATAGTCTACCAGTTGTCATCCTTATTCAATGCAGTAATTTGCATTTGGAGTTGATAATTTGATATACATTCCGAGCTGATGCCCTATGTCTGAGGGGATTCTAGGCTTTCTGATCTACAGGCTGGGAGGAGTGATTTGTCAACAGAAGTGAGAGTTAATTCTTCAGATGTACCTATTAATATAATAATAACAGTATTCAGCAAGCCAAAAATATCAACATTTCCACCGAATATCCTGATAAAATTCCACCTTTTCCACTTGTCCTATTACCCTCAGAAGAATTTTCCTGATAGCAATTCTATTTGCTGATCTACAGGATAGTCTACTTCCCTTCGTTTTACCCATCGTTATTCACCACAGTTATTCGCATTTCGAGTTAATGGACACTCCGAGCTGATGCTTTGCCTGAGGGGTTCTAGGATTTCTGATCTACAGGCTGAGAGGAGTGATTTGTCAACAGTTGTTAGAGTTAATTCTTCAGATGTTTATAACAGTATTCACCAAGCCAGAAATATCAAAATTTCCACTGAATATCCACATTTTGCACTTGTTCTAACACCCCCAGAATAAATTTTCTGATCGCAATTCTATTTGCTATTTTACATTTCCACTTCTCCTAATATCTACAGGAAGAATTTTTCTGATGATGAATATATGTGCTGATTTACTGCCTGAAAGAGATGATTTTTCAACAGTATAGTTAACACTTCAAATGTTTGTACAAGTATTCACCAAGCTTGAACTATTGACATTCCCACCAAATTTCATGATCAAATTCCACATCTTCCATTTCTCCTAATACCTTTGAAAATAATGTTTCTGATCCCAAATGTAAGAATTATTATATGTATTTATAACAGTCCTTGCCAAGCCAGAAACATTGAAATTCCCGTAAAATTTTCTTATCTTCCACTTCTTCTTATACCCCAGAAAGAATTTTCCCGATGGCCGTTCTATTTACCGATCTACAGGCTGAAACAAAGGGTTTTTCAACAGTAGTTAACCTTTCTAATGATAATAATTGTCCTCCTGGAATATTTAAATTTCCAACACATTTGATGACCAAATATCACATTTTACTCTTTTTCTTATACCTTCAAGGAAAATGTGTATGATCTCAGATGTATTTGCTGATCTACAGGCTAAAAGAAGTTATTTTTCAACAGTGATCTAGAAAAATTAAGGTTTTCACCAAATTTCCTGATCAAATTCCACATTTCCTATTCTTCTAATACCTCAAAACCATCGAGAAGAATGATTCTGGTCCCAAATAATTTACGCATCCTTACCATGCCAGAAATGTCGGATTTTCCATCGAATTTTTAAATGAAATTCCTATTTTACACTTCTTCTCGTATGTCAAAAGTAATTTCTCGATCACCGTTCTATTTACTGAAATACAGCAGTAGGCACCCTTCAGATGTTTATAACTTCGTCAGTATCAATATTTCCATAAAATTTCCTGATTGCATTACAAATTTTTCACTTCTCCTAATACCTCAAGGAGAATTTTCGCGATAGTCAACACATTTGCTGATCTAATGGCTATAAGGAGTGATTTCTCAACAGAAACTTAAATGATGTTTATAAAGGGTTTTCCAATAAGAGTTGTTATTTTGATATTCAAAGAAAAATGCCATTTTTCAATATAAATGATCTGATGTTTATTTCATTATAAAGAAAAAGCTATGCCGGTGGCCAATTGTGATTACCTCTTCGAGAGATAACACGGTCGGGAAAATTTTTTCGCAAAATATCAATGGTTTAGTTGCTTGTGTGGCACGTAGCACCGTCTTGTTGAAAGTAAACGTTGTCCAGATCAATACTATCCAATTTCGGCCATAAAAAATCATTAATCATTAATCATCTCTGGATAGCACAATAAATTTACCGTAACTGTTGCTCCAGCAACTTTCGGCTACAGCAGCAATATTCTTGGATGTTCTTGAGCGACGTGCACGGGTTCAATTCTTCACATCACTAACTTGTCCCAACAGCTCGATTTTTTTACCAATTTCTTTATTGCGGTCCGACTAGGTACTTCACAACGACCCAAAAATGTTCGAGTTGTACGAAACGTCTCTGCCAAATTTTCACCATTTTTATAGTGAATTTTAATAATTTCAATGCGTTCTCAAAACGTGTATCGTTTCATTTTTATTAATGACGTAGTTTCTACTTGTCAAATATCAACAACTTTCAGCTTCAAACGTGACATTTACCGAAATAGCTATTCAAAATAACACCTCTTATTGGAAAACCCTTCAGGAAGTCAGTATTGACAACCACCAAACGAAAATTATAACTGAAAACAATGCTGTAACGAGTTCATTACAGCACTGTTTTAAGTACTGTATTGAAATCATTACGATTCTGCAATGGAGAAATTAACATACCAAATATTATTTCTATAAAAGAATAGCTATTTTTTGGCTACAAGTCAGCATACAAATCTTTCTCGAGTTATTTTGACTCCTGATGACGTTAAATTTTCTGCTTATACTAGCAAATTACTCCTACAAATCTAAACAGTGATATTAATGGCAAAATTTACTGAATGCATATCCGGTACTCTTGAAATTAGGTAATATTGGAATCTTCCCATTCCCGTCATCGGTTTACTTCAGTCCTATCAAGAGCTTTGAACGTGACACCTACCGAAATAGCTGGCTATTCAAAATAACACCTATTATTGGAAAACCCTTAAGTAGTGATCAATAAAATAGAAATTTCAAAATTTCCACTATATCCTCGATAGATTCTCTAATTCTAATTTTCTAATTCACCGATAACTCAAGAAGAATTTTTCTGATCACCGCTCTATTCGCTGATCTGCAGGCTGAAAAAAGAGATTTTCCAACAGTAGGATATTCTTCAGATTTTCATAAAGAAATATTAATATTTTCACAAAAATTCGAGATGAAATTTCACATTCTCCATATCTCCAATCAACTAAAGGAAAGAATTTCCGATCGCCATTATATTTACTCATCCAAAGGTTGAATGGAGTGATTTTCCAGCACTAGGTTACCCTTCAGATGTTCAGAGTCCTAACTTAATGGGAAATATTATAGTTTCCACCAAATTTTCTGATTTGATTGCATATTTTTCACTTCTCATAATACCGCAAAAAGAATAATGACGAAAGTTGCTTTTCTGAAAGCTGCAAGTTCAAAGCCTTTTCTCCTTCCATTCAATACAAGAAACGAAAACAACAGAAACAGCTCAGATAATATTTAAATAACATTTTATATACAGGTGGTTTTGGAATGGCCGATCAATCTTTCGTTGCCTATGGATCAAGTAAATGATTAACCATCCCAAATTCAAATTTAGAGATTTCTTGAAGCATTCACTTTATTTTCGCATCAATAGTTAAAATTTCAAAAATATGAATCATTGAAAAATTGTTTCGATGAATCTGCCTTTGAATAGTTCCAATCACGTCCAAAGGTTTCCAGAGATATTTTCAAACAGAACTCTCATTCCATTACTGTAATATTAATCCTATCTCAATATCTATGACGCGTTTGACATTGAGAATAAACATGATTTACGGAATCCCAGTATGTATTTAATGATGGATAGCAATAAACTTCAGGATTTAGATTTTCATTAATAATACCATTGAGTTCCAATGGATCAATATATTTGAACTCAATGAAAAGTGCGGAAGGAAAACCATAACGAAATCAAGTACGTATTTTTCTTCAGGAACCTGCAAATTATAAGTGATAAATACCAACAAGAAATTAAAGTTAGTTCCTATAATTTAAGACATAAATCAAGGTGGACGAGGAATTCTTCCGTCTAAAGAATATGATCCAACTAATTCCATTTAGTTGACATGACATTCTTGATGATGGACATTTATTGAAATATTATTTGCTTCTTGTATTCAGCGTTCGCTAGCCGTCATTAGGAAAACTTTCAGGAAAGCAACATTCATTATTCCTTGAAAATTTATTTTTGTATAACTGTCGAAAAAACTTGACTTTTCTTCGTTTTACGCAAGAGCATTTCATCATGAAGAAATAATTTTTACATATTTCTGTTTCAGAGAACGGGAATGAAAACCTAAAAAGTTATCTAGGAATAACTTTTGTCACAGTTAAAAAAAGACTTTTTTCACCGTGAAAAAAAGAATGTAAATATTGTTTATACTCCAAATTGGTTTTGTCAATTATGCTTATCAATCGAAAGAAAGTTCTATTTGTGAAATTAAAATATTACAAATATAATTTTCCTCCGCAAACTAGTAGTTAAACCTTCAGAAAGATTTATAGAACATCATCTTTGCTTTATCTCCGGTTATAGGGATACAATATCTTAGAATATTTATTCTATTGAACCTACAATGAAATGGAATGAACAGTGATCATAACTGCTTGTGAGTTTTTATTTTTTCAGAGAAAAGTATCGACTGTATCGAAATTTTGCAGGAGACTCTTTCTTTTCAGAATTGAATGGAAACCATAAGAGAATTTTATTTTTCGGAAATCTATACAGGAAAAAAATTTTAAAAAAATCATAGGGGGTTTTATTTTCAACCCATAATAATAAAGTTATGAGATCTAAAAAAAATGTGTGAGTAACATCCTCTAAGTGCTTCATATTATATATAGTTTTATGATTCAGTGTTTTTATGAAGCCGTATAAAAATTAAACACTGTCAACTCGTCATCGCCTTCCAAAGGCTGTATCTTGGAGTCGATTTCGAAGAAAGTTTATATATCTCAAAGTCTCTCGAATTTGTTTACAGACAACCTGTATAAAAAGATAAGAAGAATTAGAAAAAAGTACAGCGGGAGATCAGCATTCAAGACAAGGCACTAACAAGGCTAATTTAACTAGAGACTTCATCGGGTTTTATAAAACCCGATGAAGTCACACTGAAGTTAAACTTCAGGAACATAATTGAGCAAATTATCCATGTGAGCTAAAATAGTAAAAACCCGTCCGATTAGACCTTTGCGGTATTTCGATATCTGAAACTCAAAACCAAATATTATGACCAATTGACAAAGACTACCTACGAGTTCTCTACCTATCACAAAGAAATAGGTCGATAGGTTTTAATGATGTGGCATCAAAATAATTCTCTTTATTATGAAATGTAATTTATCGCCAGCCTCTATGTTCAGCTAATTTTTTATGTTATTTGATTCGAACATTCAAAAAACGATCAGTTTCTCCAATAAGGTCACTACCACTCTCAAAAGTTACTTCTTCGGCATATGCAATTTTTGATAAGTTGATTTTCGTTATCAATTTTTACTTCAGTTAGATTAGTCCTGATAATTTCATGAATCTGGAATGCTGTTCTCATATAATACTTTTTTTAAGTCGAACTGAACCAGCACGAGTGATAACCAATGAGGTGGTCGAGGATTCTCATTGAGAGACCGTCCTCGCGACCTGAGGTCAATAGACTTCTGTTGCTGGAGAGGAAACAACTCGGTCTGGTGACTGGTGCATTGACTGGTCACCTGTTTAACAAACATTTGAAGAGAATGGGATTGACGAGCTGCTCCCTATGTCGGTGGTGCAGGAGTACTGATGAAACGGTTGAGCATATTTTGTTCAACTGTGGTAACCTAACTGAGTTAGGTCAACATACCTAGGAAATCCAACACCTACTATTCCTATGGTAAGAGGAACCACTCCCGACAGACTCGCGACATTTCTGTCTTCGTGTCTGAGGAGCTGAGTCTCTATAGAACGATACGGGTGAACATCAATGGGCCAGTAGGCCTCAGTTCGGCCGGAAAGGCACCGCACGAAGAAGAAGAAGAACTCAAGCAAAACCTGATAATCTCACACTTAAGCTTAGATTTAGGAACATAATTGGCATCATCGATGTGATCTGAAAATAGTACCGGTCCGAGATAAGACCCTTGCGGTACTCCACAATATCTCAAAGTGTCATAGCCGACTATGACCCATCGACAAAGAACACCAGTTTTCTATTAATTAATATATGTGTTGATAGGTTTTAATGATTTACAGTCAAAAGAATATTTTTTTATTCTGAAAACTAATTTATTGCGAGCCTCGCAGTCAAAGTTCTATGCGACAAATGGCTCATAGATAACACCCAGCTACCGGCATAGAAAACACTCGAAGTGTGGAATCGCTCATTCGGTGGAACGGATAAAACAAGTTTCCTGAATGTGTACTTTCGTTTCTGTGACATACGGGCGTGTGCTCGTTCTAGAATCCAGACATAGTGGATCACCTTCCGTTGAACATGACCCGCTACCGTGCAGGTCGATGGTCCTGTCGCAATTCGATTACAGTTTCCTCTTTTGCCGACTGGTTCTCGATATTTTTTCCGTATTTTTCTCGATATCAAGGCGATATTTATGTCCGTTTTCGTGTCACGTTTCCTCGAAGCAGAATAAAGGTTCGGATGTTGGTTAGGTTGTGATATGTTATTGCTCTTTTGTTCCTGAGATTGAGAATGATGATGATTTAAATTGACTAGGCTTCGATTGTATTTCTATCAAGCTCTTGTGAATTAGAAGAATCTGTTGAACTGCGTTACTCTGTCCTTACGCAATTTAAGGCGAGAGACGGTTGATACCGCGCACATCAGCCAAAAACATAATTAATTACCTATTAAACCTCTCAATGAATACGTATTCAAATTACGTAGAGAGCGTAGAAAACGAATATACAGGCTGTCCTGAGAACAATGGATAAGCCTGCAACTATAGATAGACACTGTCGTGGTCTAACTTATTCCAAATTTTGACCTTAATGAAAATTCCACGGTTTCCGAGATATTCATGGTTTTCGAATTTTTAGAAAATTTCCAAGTGCGATTAGTTTTTCTAGTACCATTTATACAAGTGAAGAGGTATTTCGATATGGTTTTTTTATTTCACATGAGATAGTTCAGCTATTGGAAACAAAGACTTTAATTCATCAAACTAAAAAAGTTAGCAACTCGTGAATTACAAAGAAAAATTGAAAACTAAATGAAATTTCCTTCAAGTCTGATAAGCTACAGTGTAAAAAAAATGAAGGACGCCTCTGGTACACATCATCTTAAAAACTTGCTCAGTTATTGCAGATTCCAAAAAGGTATCATAAGCCTAGGCATTCTGTAGTTTTTCATTCTCGTAACTACTTGATTACCAAATAGTCGTTACGTTTTTGTTGTAATCGTTATTCTGAGCTCATGTGTTGAAGTCAGGAGGCAATTTTTGTTGGAATCTAGTGGAAAATTACGAAAATTATTTTTATTTTGAAAAAAGCAGGGTTTCATTCTGCAGAATAATGCTGCATAAAATGCGGGAGGATTCACAATTTTTTAATAAAATTTTATTTACTGACGAGTCCTCATGCCGAAAAGATGGCTATTTAAATATCCACAATTTGCATAGCTGGAAAACTAAAAACCCGCATATCATGAGGGAAAAGTGATCACAGAATCAATTTAAATCCAACTTGTGGACTGTGATCGGTCCTTATGAACTTCCCGCCACACTAAATAGTGAGATTTATCTCGATTTTTTAGAAAAACAATTGAGCGACCTATTAGAAGATGTTCCCTTGGCTATAAGGCGGAATATGTGGCTCCAAAATGATGGGTGCCCAGCTCATTACGCAGTAAGAGCGAGAAATCACCTGAATGCAAAATACCCTCAAAGGTGAATAAGCCGGCTTGGCCCTATTTCATGGCCCCTGAGATCACCGGACTTAAAACCCCTGGATTTTTTTTTATTGGGGGTGCCTAAAAGATCTAGTCTACTCCAAGCTTATATTGATTGAGGAGTTACGGCTCGTATCCAAAATGTGTATAAGGGCGCAAAGACGTCAATTTGAACATTGAATGAATGTTCTATATGAATAATGAACTTATTGTTTTATTTTGCATTTTTCATTAATTTTTAATGAATAGTAATTTGGTAATAGCATCGAAGTTCTTTGAAAGATTCATACTTTTGCTATTGAAAAATAACCATAAGGTTAAACAAATCAGAATAGCTAGGTATAATCATACATTAACATTAACACATGAGCTCAGAATAACGATTACAACAAAACCAGTTTTTCGAAATTTTTAGACTATTTGGTAACCAAGTAGTTATGAGAATGAAAAAATACAGAATGCCTATGCTTATGATACCTTTTTTGAATCTGCAATAACTGAGCAAGTTTTTTAATGATGTGTGCCAGAGGCGTTCTTCATTTTTTTTAAACTGTAGCTCATCAAACTTGAAGGAAATTTCATTTAGTTTTCAATTTTTCTTTGTAATTCAAGAGTTTCTAACTTTTCACACTAGTTTGATGAATTTAAGTCTTTGTTTCCGATAGCTGAACTATCTCATGTGAAATAAAAAAAACCATATCGAAATACCTCTTCATTTGTATAAATGGCACTAGAAAAACTAATCGCACTTGGTAATTTTCTAAAAATTCGAAAACCATGAATATCTCGGAAACCGTGGAATTTTCATTAAGGTCAAAATTTGGAATAAGTTAGACCACGACAGTGTCTATCTATAGTTGCAGGCTTATCCATTGTTTTCGGGACACCCTGTATATGCAGATTTTCCATAAAATGATTATTTTTCCAAATAATCGACTTTTTGTGGAATAATCGGGAAAAATAGATCAACTTTGGAATTCTGTAGCAATAGAAAATAACACTGCGTGGATGCTGATGTTTCGTTGTTGATGTAGATTGATTTCTAAAAAGTTCAAGAAAAGCAAGACATTTTGAGCGCTCATTCCTTGGTAGAGCAATAAGACTTTTACCTCAAAATTTTATAGGGTACTTGAGATATAACAAATATATAAATGCATAATCTCAGCACAATCGGAATTATATTCTGGAAATTATTCTAAAAATGAAATATGTAAAAAATAAATAATTACAGAAATTGAATTCTATGGTTCTGATGGTGCGAGTCTCTTGAACTTTTGAATGAACATTCAGTATATCAGTCCTGATTCACAGGATAAATTTCACTTGAATCGATTATACTGTTTTGAAATTTAGGAATTCTCTCCAATATTCCAATTGAATTCTCTATGATTCTGCTGACACTATGGCCACGAAATTCTGCGTGAAAATTCAATATAACAGTCTCCATTCACAAGGAAAATTTCACTTGAATCGAAATAATAGGATTTCTTGTTATGGAAATATGAAGATTGGTTCTGTTAATAGTATGACCACAAAATTATGCATGAACATTCAATCTTAATTGATCGAATAAATTTCATTCTAATCGGATATTTTTTGATGGAAATATGAAGTTTGCCTATTCTTTTCAATATTCCATTTGAATTTTCTATGGTTCTGTCTACACTATGGCCACGAAATTTTGCATGAAGCTTGGTATGAGAATATGACCGCAACATTTCATTTTGATGGGTTTTGTTTTGTCTGAGATATTGAGGAACAAAAATTTTGAACGGCCATATTTTATGGAACACCCTGTACAATATGGCTGGTAAACGAACTTAATCGCGGCATTTGGGGACCGAACTGACTCTGAAAATCTCAAATCTCTAAAACAATCCCTTCTAAAGTTATCGTGCTCATGACCGGACGCCCCATGGACAGAATAGAATATGACCACGGATTCTTCAGCAGGGAGTAGAACCCTATCGTTGTAGACCATTTTCGGCTCAAAATTCGAAATTACAGACATTTGGTCAAAACGATATAGCACTCGTTCAAGGAGAACGAGGGCTCAAAAAATTAGAAGGTCCAATTTTTGGTCATTTTTGTAATAATCACAAATTTACAGCTATCAAAATGGCAATTTTACAGGGTTTCCAACTGTCAACTCGAAATGGGCGGCCTTTTCGAATCTTGCGTTTATGCCTTATCAAGTATTAACAACTACTTAGAGCTTAGAAAAAAATTGGCTCTTCAAGTGTGCCAATAAAATAAATATCCTTTAAAGTTAGCGTAATGGTCTCCATTGACGAATACCTACCTGTATTAATGTATGCCATTCATTGTTGCGAATTCTTGTGAATGATAATCTTATCTTTATAATGAATAAATATGTGGGCATTTCGTAGAAATTAGAGAATGGGTAGGACATTCACATCCCGCTGGTTTTTGTCATTTCAAGACATTTTCTGTGTGCGCTCTTTGCTTGAACCCCAATATTTTCCTTTCTTACCTTGTTTTTTTACTACACTGGTCTCATTCGAATAATTCGAAAAATTTGTCACACGTTTTTTATCATTACTCCGAAATTAAATTCGATATTCAGAATGAAATACCACTGTTTAAATCTTTGGAAGATGATTACCCTCAGTAGGGTCCTGTAGCGGTCTTAGAAGAACAGAAGATACGAAAATCTTCTCTTGGAAAGACAGATTTAGTTTAGAACACCCTTCTGGTCAAAGATCAAACAACATAAATAACGATTATAACGAATACTGAATAGACAGATAAGAAATTGATTTTGATAAGGGAGGTCCAAGAATTACAAAAAAAATTATTTTCTAATCTTATATTATTCGTGACGTTTCATTCTTCTTTCTCACACTGTATAAATAATGTTAACATTAGCCTAGAGGTTAGTGCAACGGACTCATGATCTTTTGGACCCCGGTTTGAAATGAAAGGTTTTCCAATAAGAGGTGTTATTTTGAATACACCGCTATTTCGGTAGATGTCACGTTTAAAGCTGTCATTTTTTTACATTAAACAAGTAGAAACTACGACATTAATAAAAATGGAACTATACACGCTTCAAGAGCGCAATAAAATTATTAAAATTCACTATAAAAATGGTGAAAATTTGGCAGAGACAGTTCGTAAAACTCGAAAATTTTTGGGTCGTCGTAAAGCACCTTGTCAGAACGCAATGAAGAAATTGGTGGAGAAATTCGAGCTGTTGGGACAAGTTAGTATGTGAAGAATAAAACATGTGCACGTCGCTCAAGAACAACCGAGAATATTGCTGCTGTAGCCGAAAGTTTTTAAGAAAACCCAGGTTTGTCCATTCCTCGTCGTTCTTCTTCTATCGAGAAATGATTCATGATTTTCAACTGCTGAAATTGGATTGTATCGATCTGGACAACGTTTACTTTCAACAAGACGGCGCTACGTCCACACAAGCAACGGAACCATTGATCTTTTGTGGGAAAAGTTTCCGGACCGTGTTATCTCTCGAAAAAATTGTCACAATTGGCCACCGAGATCTTGCGACTTCTTCCTTTGGGGCCACTTGAATGAGGAGGTCTACGCCAATAGCCTAGCGTCAATTGAGGACCTCAAAGATGGAATTCGTGAGGCTATCGGAGATATAGGGCAGCCACTTTGCGATTTGGTTTTCGAAAATTTCATTAAAAGGATATGGTCTTGTGAGCGTGATCGTGGTAATCATTTGCCTGATGTTATTTTCCACTTTTAACGGCATAGCCTCTTCTTTATAATGAAATAAACATCCGATCATTTATATGAAAAAAAGGCATTTTTCTGTGAATATCAAAATAACACCTCTTATTGGAAAACCCTTTATGTAAAGAGGTTATTTCTATCACCATATCAAGGAATAAATCTGGTTTTTTGATGAGCAGTTCGGTTTTTCGCTTTGAACATTGAAACTACCATTGAAATAAGCCTTAAAGTTCTCAAATTTGAACGACCACGTTTACAAAATAAACTAGCAAAAAGTTCTTGTTCTATAGTTCTGTAAAATTCACATCTACCCTGTATACATCAATCTCATCATCTCCATCTATATAAACTCAGTTTCATCTCGCGATGCACCGATTGATGAGGTCACATGCAATACAACAAGTAAAATAAAAAATTCGACATTTTCCACCCATATGAGACTGCATCTTCTGCACGGTGTCCACGCACCATTTCAGGACAAAAACTTCTTCAAAGGGAGTGTTCCACGTTACCAGGGTCGAACTGGCCAAGGTTAATATCGCGGTATAAAATACAGAGGGGGAGAGTGGCAGGACAGTATAGTAGTGGTTTGCCTTCCTGGTAGACCGTTGTTGTTCTTTAGCTGTACCATCATGTTTTTCCTAGTGAGTAGACACAGATTTTTCGATAATTGTGCGAATTTATGGAATTAGGAATTTGGGAAATTCTGCTCCTTCAAAATAAGGGAACTGTTTTTTTGGGTGTGCGTGAATTGTGCTTTTAAAAGATTAATGTTTTTTTTGTTAATTTTTCAAATGTATTTCCGGTATCTTCCTTTTTGTGAATATCCTTTGATAAGGATAAGGATTTGAGGTTATTTTTTGCATTTCATCTTACTTTTTTTGATGTTTAACTTGGATAACTGGTTATGTGGAATTTTTTCGTAACTTAATAGTTATTTAACCAACTAGGTTATTGAAGACAGTGACTTTAATGATATTTTAACGCGTGAATGGAACGGAAAAGTATCTTTTCCGTCGACCTCGAAATGAAAGGTGATTTTAATGTGTACGACATTGAGCATCAATCACCCATTTTAATCCTCAATTTTTCTGCCATGTCAATGTGCAATTCTCATGGCTACCGTACACAAAGTATTCAGAAGCACTACGAGAAATGTCAAAAATCTACTGGAACATAGAAACATAAAAATTTATATTTGTCAAATGCATGTCTTGTGCAAAATATGATTGTATTTCAATCAAGAATTTATACACAATTCGTATCGAGATCGGCGGAAAAATGTTGTAATCAACTCGGTTATTAATCTAGCGACTAATGGTCTCGAATTATTAAAGCGTACGCTCCGCTCACGCTTTAGAATATCTTGACGGTTAGTCGCTGTCTTTAATAACCTAGTTGATTAAATAACTATTTCCACTGCCGTCGAAATAACAGGTGATTTCAATATGTACGAAATAAATGACTCATTTTAATGCTCAATTTCTGCTATTTTAATGTGCAATACTCATGGCAACCGTTCACAAAATATTCAGAAGAACTATCAGAAATGTCAAAACATAGATACATAGAAATTTTATTACGTCAAATGTAAATCTCGTGCATAATGAGTATGTATTTCAATCAAGAATTCATACACAATCCAGATTGAGATCGTCAGAAAAATCTTGTAATCAACTCGGTTATTAAACGAACTTTTAACGCGTGAGCGGAGCGTAAATATCTTGACCTAGTTGATTGAATGAATATTTCTTTTGAGTTGATTCAAGATATTAGGTTGCCTAAATTAATGTGACAAATGTCAGAAGGTTATTCTTTAGATCATTTTATTAAACAAAGTTCGCATACGTGTAGGTCCGGAAATACATTGCTTTCAAGATACAGGCTGTTTAAGTTTCACTTGAAAACTGACTGAAAAAATTGTAGGAATTCAAAAATATTTGTTACTTCAAAATATCTTAGTAGGAAAGCTCTTTTTTCAGTCAGTTTTCAAGTAGAACATCCTGTATCTTGGAAATACAGTGGAACTTCCCTATAACGAATTTCTGTGTATAACGAATTTCGTACGAGACGTTGCACCTTCAATCCAAATTCCATGTTGAAAACACCCTCTCAAACGAATTCTCTCTATAACGAAATATTCAAAGAACATCATTCTTTGAATGGGTATTGGTAAGGAGGTATGAGGTTGGGTTTTTTCCGAATTTTTTTCGGGCGTACATAATAAATCCTGACCTTAAACTAAATCATCACGGCGGGCAGAGAGATTCTTCAAAAGAGTTTTGAATACACCCCTGTTTGGTTTCAATCTAACCATCACGCTAGTGTGAAAGTTGTGCAAAAATGTCTAAAAGGAAGTGCTTAAGTTTGAATGATAAACTTGAATTTATCAGTGAAGTTGACCGTGACATTGCCGACTATGGAAACAAATTTTCTGTATAACGAAATTTCTTTATAACGAATTTTTTGCGTATTTAGTGCTTTCGTTATAGGGAGATTCTTCTGCATTTCCGTTTCTACATTTATCGAAGGTTTTTGTCAGAAAATGATCTAAGGAATCACCTCCTGGAGGTTGTCGCATGAATTTAGGAACACCTGTATGTTTTTCCACCTTGCTGTCTCTACAAACAGCTTTAATTCGGATTTCTCATTTCTTTTGTTGTAGTACATACAGTTTTTTCTCTCTTGGATTTCTTTGTCCCTTGTTTCATATTATGTTTTTTATTCATTTACACTTAATTTACTTCTGAATCAGTTCACTTATCTTTCATTGGATCCTTTTGCAATATTTCATTTTGTATGGTTTATTTTGATTATCTTATTTTTTTTCTAATGACACATAAATGTTCGTTTTATCATAATACAAGTAATACCACTGAAGATGAAATTTAGCCAGTAAAATTTTGCAATTTTAATATGACAGTTAGCTGTTTGACAACTTCGTGAATGCTATTTGTGATTCTATAGAATGATTTCATAAGGAAAAGTGATAAAATGGAATATAACAATGAAGAAATTTCACCAGGAAGAATTTCATTTCGAGTGGTACCTATATTGGATCGTTTAACAGAAGTATCTGTGATGAAAACACGAGGAAATAAGCATTTTTAGTCATGAAATGAAGGATTGCATTCGATAAATATTTATTTTCTGAATTGTGGATGATGCTTCATTGAAATATTATTTTGAAAATTTCTATCATATTTTTTCTATTCAACGTTTTGGCCATCATCCGCAAACCATTGTCAGGAAAAACGCTAAGCCTTTTCACTTTCAGAAAAGCAACTTTCAATACTGTTGTAAGATGAATGAATGATCGCCCTGAAGAATATTGCAAATTCTGCTTCTGTGGTCATTAAGAATCATATAATCACTAACTTATGTCAGCAGAACATTTCAGTATAACATTTGTCATTCCTGAATGAAATAAGGAATATCTTTTATGGATATGGAGGAGTTTATGACGTAACAATTACTGCTCTAATTCACACATAATGAATTATTCATGACACATAAACCATATACACCTACACTCACCATTATTTTTAAACCACTTCAGATATCTATATACCTGTTTTTTTTCTGATCACGGATCAATGAAAATGACATTCAGAATTACGATATTTTTATTAGGAGAGTTCAACTTTCATTCCACACGATATGATTAAATAATATTGGTTTATTTTCTTCAATTGGGAAATGTTCATTAGCGTTTCATGCCATCCATACTTCATCAATGGATAAATTATTAAACAACGTAAGTCGGGAGGAATAGGCAAAACTCCAGGAGCATATTACTCGTATATACGTGAGAATAATTGAAAAAAAATCATATGTTTTTATATTATTCTCATTTGTTTTCGAGATATAGTGTGTTAAATTTAGAAATTTTGTCAAGTTTATCTCTTAAAGTATCACAAGATATTCAACTGAAATTTGGCATAAATATTGTCATTGATAGTTTGCACCATGTGATATCCCAATTTTGATAGCAAATCCACAGGGTTATATTTTTTCGAGAACACTATCCTTTGGTTTCCTCCAGAACTTTTTTTGGTGAGCCGCTGTTAATTTGAAGATAATTTAAAAAGAATTTTTGTTGATATACTCAACTTTATGGTTTCTGATAGTTTTGTCGTATCTGCTACCGATTTCGAGAAAAAAGTTCTGAACGATTCTCTCGAAATCCTCAGAAAAATTCAAATTGTCATAAAAAATCCAGTAAGTGAGCTGTGGTGACTGAATTCATTATTAGTTTTTATGGTTGTTTTCCCGATTTGAAACAGCTATTCATAAAGATTCGATACACTCATATAATCAATTGAAAAATGTATCTCAAAAACAAACGAGAATCGTATAAGAACATTTGAGTTTTTTTGAAATATTTTCACATTTACAATACGCTCCTGGAGTTTGGCCCATTCCTTTAAATTCACCCTATATAAAATATTTATTATTATTAAATGAATTGAAAACCCCAAGAAAGCATTCCGAATAACCATATAAGTACATAAAATTCCTGTTCATGAAACCAATGATATTAATTATTCCAATATCATTCCTTTCCTTATCAGTTTATTGTTTCGAAGTACCATAAGAACAATAAAACCCTATTGAAAGGTCAGCCTGTAATTGTAATCAAATGTCACCAATAATGGCGATGTTATGTAACAAATCATTTGCAAGAATCGTGAATATCAAGCAGTTGATGCAAGTTAGGTGCAACTAAATGCATTCACTTACAGATCTCATGTGGATAACCTTTTATTCAAGCGGTATCTATCTTATCTCGTAATCTGTTTTAACGTGAACGCAGATATTCGAACAACCATACAATTTTTTGAAGAGATTATCAACGTATCGTCCTCAAAAAAAAGAGTATCATAAGAGTGGTCAACTGCTTAAATAAGAACAAAATACACTTCCCTTTTTGAAAGGTCGTTCTACTGAAACGAGTGCTATATCGTTTTGTTCCAACGTTTGTAATGTTCGAATTTTTAGCCGAAAATGGTCTCAAACCGATAGGGTTAGACTCCCTGATGAATAATTCGTGGTCATATTCGATTCCTTCCGTGGAACTGTCGGTCCGTCTGTGAGCATGATAACCTCCGAAAGGATTGTCCTAGAGACAGTCAGTTTAGTTTCCTAATGCCGCGGTTAAGTTCGTTAACTAGCCAATCGTACAGGGTTTTCGATTAAATATGGCCATTCAAAATTTTTATTCCTCAATATCTCAGACAAACCGAAACCAATCTAAATGAAATTTTGCTGCTACATGCAAGATGTTTATAATAAGCCTTATGCAGAATTTTTTAGCCAAAGTGTTAAAAGAACCATGAAAACTTTAATTGTAATATATTGAAAAGAAGAACTTTTATACTTACATTACATTATATTATATTAGAGTGAAATTTATTTCGTGAATGAAGATTAATACACAGAATGTACATGCAAAATTTCGAAAAAATCGCATTATCAGAACTATAAAATTAAATTTTCCTTCGATTATTGATCTCTACATATTTCATATTTTGAATATTTTATAGAATACAATTACGATCCTATACAAAAATTTGGGGTAATAGCGTTATTGCTCTACCAATGAACAAGCGTTCAATAGCACCTACTCAGGGCTTTTTCGCTTACATTCAATGAACAATTTCAAAGTAGACTCAATAAGGACAGGCCTTTAAAATGAAACGTCTAACAGAAGTGGGAGACTTCAAATTATAGAGTGTTTGGGAATTCTGACTTCAAATGAAAGAGTGATGATGAGCAACATGTCACTGTGTACAACTTCAAATTTGCGAGAGAAGCAAAATCCATTTTTTCAACTTATCCTGTGTTGACCAAGGGACCCGAAGAAAACATCGATTGATTCAAATAATGGAGTGTCAAACTATCGAGAGTTGACTGTATCTAGACTCAACACTACTCTTAATGCTGTCCGTAAAAAACCCACATTTTAACATACTGGAAATTCAATTCAACCCGAAATTATCCGAAACCATTACATACAACTTCCAACTGCCCAAAAGATAGTGAAGAATTATATGCCCTCATTCATATAAAATCTCTGAATCTATGATTTAGAACTTCAAAAACCGTCTACGACTTTCAACTCTTCTGTGATGGCGTTCAGCTATGATCATATAACCAGAAACTCATAAAATGTACCTACTATCTGATTCCTGAATTAACCCACTGAAAACTAATGATTGGATTCACGTTCAAGAAATTATAATGCCGACACCTCAGACAACGTTTGGCTAAGGCCGACACCGACATGGCTGCCATAGTGGAGTACTAGGGCATTTCAACTTCTATAGTTCAGTAGAAACGTACTAATAACATAACTACTCCAGATCATAACTGAAGAGCTGTGTTTCACATATTCTAATTTTTCACGCGAGGGAGTTGAAAGAGGTTGAAAGTTGTGTATGAAGAAAAATGTAATCAGATACCATAGTTTCCAAGTAAATGAGCCATGACAAAGTGCCCATAATGAAAACCTCTTTGAACTAAAAAAAAAATTTTTTCTTGAAAATTTCTGCAACCCTGTAAAGAAGATACAAAGACCTTGTCAAAGGGTGCAACAAAAATACTTCAAAACTGCATAAAGATTTGGTAAACGTGAAACAAAAATTGACCTGTTTCAGGATTTTGTTGCCAAATATTTTTCTTCAGGGAAAATGAATTTGCTCCATAGAATCCTAAGAATTTATCCGAAATTAACCACAACCATTACATACAACTATCAACTCCCCAACGCTAGTGAACAATTATATGCCCGTAGGCATATAAAATCTCCGAATCTACGATTTAGAACTTCAGAAACTGTCTACGACCTTCAACTCCTCTCCGATGGCTTTTAGGTATGCTTATAGCAGCAGAAACTCAACAAATGTACTATCTGATGCCTGAATTAAACCAACTGAAAGCTAATGGCTGGATCCACGTCCACGAAATTAGAATGCCGACACCGACGTGGCTGCCTTAGTGGAGCACTAGGGCATTTCAACTTCAGTAGAAACGTACTAATAACATACCTACTTAAGATCATAACTGAAGCGCAGTATTTCACATATTCTAACTTTTCACATTGAGAGTTGAAAGAGATTTAAAGTTGTGTATGAACAAAACTGTAATGGTCGACTTTCATTCGGTGACACATTTCATGAGCTACCATCGTCTCGAAGTAAATGAGCAAGGATGACGTGCACATACTGAAAACCTATTTGAACTATCTAATTAAAAAAAAATCCATTTTCCCTATTCAAATATTCAATGGCAAAGGGTGCAACAAAAATCCGTCAAAACTGCATAATAATTGGGTAAAAGTGAAACAAAAACTGAACTATTTCAGGATTTTGTTGCCAAATATTTTTCTTCTGAGAAAATGAATTTGTTCCATAATTTTGACTCGTACTGTATTGTAATCCATAGAATTCCAAGAATTAATTCGAAATTATCCAAAACCATTACATACAACTCTCAACTTCCCAAACGCTAGTGAACAATTATATGCCTCCAGGCATATAAAATCTCCGAATCTACGATTTAGAACTTCAGAAACTGTCTACGACCTTCAACTCCTCTCCGATGGCTTTTAGCTATGCTTATAGCAGCAGAAACTCAACAAATGTACTATCTGATGCCTGAATTAACCCAACTGAAAGCTAATGGCTGGATCCACGTCCACGAAATTAGAATGCCGACACCGACGTGGCTGTCATAGTGGAGCACTAGGGCATGCAGACTCCTTCAGTAGGCATCTGGCATTTCCCATGGTTATACGTTCGAATTGGATCCAGACTCGGGCCCCGTTCCCATTTCTTTTTAATCAACAAAGCTGTGTTACAGTAAATGACTTGATCTGCTTTGCCGACAGCCTGCCTGGGACGTGAGAGGTTCTCAGACGTTTCGGGCTTTTTAGGACGTCTTCAGGAATTGGCTGTAGGGATTTGGTATGCGAAAAAATGTTGTTTGCTTTGATATTTCTAGTGATTTTTGTTGAAGGTATCTATGTTGAGGTTCGGAAATTATAGGCTTCTGTTAGTTTCTTTTGGCGTTTGATGAGCTTTGCGGGCTCCTATGGATCACGATATACAGGGTCTTTATAAATGATTGTAACAGAGCAGTTGGCTTTGGATTATTCTCATTTTGCTGCTTCCTATGCAAATTCAACACATTTATCAATCTTTCTTTCGTTGACATTGATTATTCAAGCCACAGAATTCGACAGCCTATCCTGCGTAACAGCGTAATTTCCTCATTCTCTGTGGTGTGAAGGAAACCTATAAATCATGTTAATTTACTCTGAAATTTGTCAATAAGTGATTCTAATATAATCCGTGCTTCCCTGTACTTTCAATACGGAAGAATGTTTTGAAAAAGTGAATAAACGTCAACGAATTTTCAGGAGTTGACAACAAGTGTCATGGTTGTCATTATGCTATGCTCTAATTGGTTAGAGTGAACATAATTTGGAACCCTTATTCTGTAGCGGCAAAGAAAAATCCATAGCGAAATGCGCTGTCACTATCATTTATAATGATCAGAATCCAATCTGAGGTCCCTTTCCCATTTCTTTTTAATCAACAAAGCTATTTATAGTGATTTTCGTCGTGGGTTAGAAATTAAGGCTTTGTGAGTTTGTTTATGTGTTTGATGAGATTAACGGACTTTTATGGATCACAATATAGGTACTAGTAGGACTAGGGTACCGTGAACTGTGGCAAATCCTTGATTCGGACTTGATTGAAAAGCATTCGACCACCATTTCCAATTAAAAAATTCACATCGACGTCTATAATTATTCCAACACTCTGTATCTCGAAGAGGACGCATTTTCCACCATATGTTTATACAGGTTTGGAAATTCACATCTGAAATACGATATACAATTCCGTTGTCTTACTTCAATATCCTAGTCTTGTCTCTCTCTCTTATCGTTTAGAGGAGCGTAATTCTTGAGTATGGTAGGCAACAGTAAATACTTGAATCGAGTATTACGGGCAGCCTGACAAATTAAAAATTCTATACGTAAAGTGCAGGTTCCCTACCATACTGCGATAAGAGACAAGACTAGATTATTGCAATAAGACAGTTGAATTCATTCAGTTATCGCACTTGATTATCTCGCCTATTCATCTGTGCAACTGGAGGGAAGAATTCTCTGTCTGATGCATTGTATATCGTATGTTTTCGATGTGAATTTCCCAATCTGTATAATAAACTAGGGCTCATTCCTGAAATTTAATGCGTAGTATAAATTTCTTGGTTAGAATCTGAACCAGCCTGTAGATAAATTTCCTAGTATTAAAACCAAAAAAAAACATTGAATCAACGAGAAACTGACATTTCTTCATTTTCAGGTGATCACGTTAGCCCTAGCTTCATCGGCTTTTGGTCAAGGTTACCGAGGTGACCCTAGAACAGCCGCCATTTTGAACGAACAAAGGTTCCTGAGTGCCTCCGGTCAATTCGGAGCAGCCTACCAACAAGAAGATGGCGTCCAATACAAAGAAGAGAGTGACGCAGACGGTACCAGACACGGTTCCTACTCCTACGTAGATCCAACTGGCCAAAGAAGAACCATTTCTTTCACCGCCGGTAAACATGGATTCCAAGCAAGTGGTGATGGCATTCCTCAACCACTTCCAACTGTTTTACCCCAAGCACCACAACCTCAGTACACCCCGTTGCCACAGTATAACTCTCCAGATTACCAGGCACCACAGCAGCAGTACAGGCCTCAACCACAGCCACAATATCAACCACAACCTCAGTATCAACCACAGCCTCAACCACAGTACCAGCCACAACCTCAGTACCAACCACAGCCTCAACCTCAGTACAGGCCACAACCACAACAGTATAACCCCCCTCCACCACAGTATACCACAACTCCAGCTCCTCACAGGTTCTTTCCACCAGGAAAACTATCTTTGAACAGGTCTCCTGATGGTTTCAGCTATACTTTTAGACAATCTTAAGTTGGACTGATTTTGTTGTGATTTTTTATGATATTCCTCTGTAAATATGCCTCCCTAATGTAATATGTTTAGGTGTGCTTTGTGATCGAGACTAGGTCTTCTTGAAACCAGAACCTATAATTATACCTTGAGTAGTTTTAGTGTTGTAGTTCAATTTTTCTCGGGTTGGGTTCTGATTTCAAGAATTTGTAATATGATGCATTTTTTAGTTTGAATCGTAATGAACTATGTTGTAGTTTTCCGATAAATATTATTGAAATATCAAGTGTGGTAACACTGAATGAACAAAATTGATCTGAGTCAAATAAAAGATTTCAACTTTTTTATCATTTCTATTTTATTCTTGCATATTGTTCCTATTACGTAAGTTGATATTTCCTGAGGTAAGTTTTCATTTTCTTACTTTTGTATAATACTATCACTCCCGTAGTTTTTTATTCAGGAATTTATTACTTATATTTAACAACCTGCACTGGGACAGCTAGGAGGGGGGTTTTGGGGCTGCAGCCCCCCTCAAAGGATTAATTTCTTCATTATTCCTTTCTTCTTTATTTTTTTGCAACTTTCGTATCTGTTGTATCATCAAGAATTGTTCAGTTCAGCCCCCCAGCGCTACTGTCAACTTGTATTGAATAGTTGAAAAGTAAAGTATTTTTTGGTCAAATACACGAAGAGGTTGTTTGAATATTTTCATGAGATAAAGAAAAAGAAATTGAGAAAATCAAACAAACCAAAAGAAAAAAAAGTTAGATTGAGGTTCAGTAAAATTTTCACATCAAAATTTGTCTTCTTAAAATATTGAAAAAATAGAATCAGTAATGATGACTGAAATATTTTGTCAATACAAATGGATTATCCCAAAACTAAAAAAATGGTTAAATACTCATCAATAAAAATTATGAAGTAACGGTTGAATGTATAATGAGAATGTAGATTATGATGAAACCACAGACAGACAATTTAAAAATAACTCCGAAGCAAAAAATTTTCTATTTTAATCCTTTTTGAATTGCAATTGGATAACTGATTAGTTATCAGCGTAAAAAAATATTATTCAAAGAAATAGGGTCAGAAATTTCATCAGTTATGAATAGAAAGAAAGGAATGCTAAGAATTTACATAATATTATCATAATCCAAATGATTACGACAAATATTCAGCAGTTAAAATATTTCAAAAAGAGCAAGAAAATCTGTTATAATTTAATATCATTGTGCTTCATTAGATAGAGTTTTTTCTAATAATTTTGGCTTCGATAATGACATTTATCTCATTGAATCATAAGGTAATTCTTTGCAACAGACAATAAGTATAACGCTGAATTTTTGAGGTATGTATGAACGTATCAATATTTTTGTTAAAATTTCCACAAATTTTCGAATACTCAAGTTAAAATTTTTTGGTTTCCCTTCGTATTAGGGCAAGGAAGTCTAGATTATCTATCTAATAAATATGCATTTAATAAGAAACGTTACTCACAACAGTATCATTCAGGATGGAAAGTAGACAAGATATCCTTGAAGTTGGTTTCTGCATCAACAATGTTGAAATATCTTTTCCGCAAACTCAATGGTATCTGGTTGGGCGTGGTTTTCGGAGCCCTAGGAAATGCCTGACAGTTTATTTTTGGCCAGATTGGAAAAAAAAGAGAATGATATTCAAGAAATGAAGGTTGTTTTTAATTCCGTATTATACCAGAAGTTTGGTTCAAGTTGAAAAACAATCATTATTTTCTGTTTTTCAAATTATATCTACTTATGAAATATTCAGAGCATTTACAGCAAAATGCGTTTAGTGAAGCATTGTCCGAAAATGTTTGGTTACGAAGATATGGCGATTTTTTAACTGTTTCGAAATTTTCTCCTTCGTTATCGAAAACTATTGATTGTGTGAAAACTACTTGATTCTGAATATGCAATGAATATTTTTCTTCAAAGCTAAGGAAATGGTCCTCACTCCTGAGTGAATAACTGCACCAGTTTTTCTCTTGAAATCTTGATGAAGGAATTGAGAATTACTCGAAGAAAGTATTCTGAACTTGGTGTACAAATGTAAGGAAAATCTTTTCTGTTTCGTTAGTTTATTAAAGAGGTACATACCTACGTCAATAATTCCTTCATGCAATTAAAAACTATGGTCGGAAAATTGAACAGGTAAAAGACTTTTTTCAGTAATTCAGATATCCCCTATTTCACTTGTGATTCGAAAAAAGGGAGAATAGGACATATGACTGACTCGAAAAAGTCTGTCATCTGTTCGGTTTTTTGGTCATACTTTTTGAGCGCTCGTTCTACTTAAACGAGTGCTATATCGTTCTGCCCAAATGTCTGTATTCGAATTCTGAGCTGAAAATGGTCTCAAACGATAGGGTTAGACTTCCTGAGGACGTATTCGTGGTCAAATTCAATTCTGTCCGTAGGGCCGTCCGGCCGTCTGTTAGCGCAATAGCTTTCGAAGGCATTGCCTAAGAGTCTTGAAATTTTCAGGATGAGTTCGGTTCCAAATGGCTCGGTTAAGTTCGCTAACCAGCCAAATCGTGAAAGAAAAAACTCCATATTTCCATAAGAAGATATTCGATTCGAGTGAAATTTATTTTGTGAATGGAGTCGATATGCTGAATGTTCATTCAAATTTCGTGGTCATAGTGTTAACAGAACAATAGAAAATTCAATTGGAATATTGAAAAGAAGAATCTCTATATTTCCATAACAGTATATCCGAATCGAGTGAAATTTTTTGTGAATGATGAGTGCTATACTGAGTTTCATGCAAAATTTTGTGGCCATTGTGTTAACGAAACCATACAAAATTCAATTGGAGTATTGAAAAGAAAAATCTTTATATTTCCATAACAGTATCTCCGAATCGGGTGAAATTTCTTTTGCGAATGTAAACTGATATATACTTAATTTAAATATAGAATTTTGTGGCCATAGTGTTAACAAAACCATAGAAAATTCAATCAAAATATTAAAAGAAGCATTTTCAGATTTCAATAACAGAATATCCGATTCGAGTGAAACTCATTTCGTGAATGAAAACTGACATACTGAATGTTCATGCAAAATTTTAAGAGGACGGCATTATCAGAAAAATAAAATTAAATTTTTTCAATTTATATTTTTTACATATTCATATTCATGACTCAAATGACGTATATCTCTTCCGAAGGATCAAGATACATACATTCATAAAATGTTATTTGCTTGAATTCTCACATACGTCTTCTGGATTATATCTTTGAGATTGTCGCTATTTCATGAAAATTTCTATTTGATAGTGCTGCCATCTATTCTGAACTGTAGACAATGTCGAATCGATCAAATTCCGCCTTATAAATGGTTAAATTTAAGGCGTGTCTACGATTAAAGTTAACTATTATAATGGAATGATTTTGTAATGAATTAATACTACACTGGGTGTGTTGTTTCGTTTGTTCTCTCACAGATGTATCTGGTGTATCTGGGTTTCTAGAAGAAAAGATTATTTGAATAAAAATCAAAAATAGAAATGACAAATTTATCCTGAAGGATTTACAGACGATTCCTTCAATATGTAAATTTCTGAGATGTATTGAAAAGTGACAAATGAACTGCTTGAACAACAAACGTTCTAGTACAGAATATTGATTGTTAGGTTCAAATTAACACTATTTACAAATTTTTCACTTGTATTTTTAGTTTCTCCAAAAAATAATTTGTGTCAGTAACTGTCCTTTTCAAAGAATCCAGGTGAATTCGCCATTCCGTGCCACCAAACCAGAAAAGACAAATAGTCCCTAGTGCAAAATGGCGAATGCGCCAGGTCCTTTTGAAGGGGATGTTATATTTAAAAAAAAATATTTCAGTCGATTGTCAATATATATTGAAATTATTGAAAAAAATTCTGTCATCAGTGAAAAGACCATTTTAAAGAAATAGTTGGACGCTTTTACAATACAGGGTGTCTGTAAACAAATGCGTGGGACTTGCGGAGGGGATGATAAGCAGGGGTGGTTCATATACATTTTTTTCGAAATCGACCTCCCCTTATGATTATCCTTCAAAAATTATTTTCGTGGGATGAATTTTCGAAAAATGAAATTCTCTTATGGGTTTCCATTCAATTCGAAAAAAAACGCCTCCTGCAACATTTCTGTACAGTAAATACTTCTCTCGGAAAAAAATTAAAACATACAAGCACTTCTTATCACTGTTCATTCCATTTAATCGCATTCACCATAGAAAGAATATTCTAAGATTTTGTTTATGCTCGAAATTGGTTTTGTCAATTATGCGTATCAATCGGAAGGAAGTTCTATTTGTGAAATTAATTAAAATATTAGGGATATAATTTTACTCCGGAAGTTAGTAATTGAACCTTCAGAAAGATCTATGGTACATCTTTATCTCCTGTTATAGGCGTAAAAAATCTTACAATATTCATTCTATGGAACATACGACGAAATTGAATGAACAGTGATCATAACTGCTTGTGAGTTTTTATTTTTTTCGAGAAAAGTATCGACTGTATCGAAATTTTGCAGGAAAATCTTTTTTCTCAGAATAGAATGGAAAACCTTAGGAGAATTTCATTTTTCGAAAATCTATACCACGAAAACAATTTAAAAGAAAATCATAGGGGGTTTTTATTTTCAACCCCTAATATTAAAGTTATGAGATCTGAAAATTTTGTGTGAGTAACATCTACTCAGTTGATCATATTATCTAGGTAAAGCTTTATGACTCAGTGTTTTTGAGCAGCCGTTAAAAAAATTAAAAACTTTCAACTCGTCATCGCCTTAAGCTGTATCTTGGAAGGATGATATATTTCGAAAAAAATTTAAATGAACTACTCTTGCTTATTTTCATCGAGGAATCATCTCCTAAAGTTATACGCATTTGTTTACAGACACCCTGTATAATGATTTTTCGAATTGTTTATTTATACTAACTATGAAAATTATTTTTTTCAGATTTTTTCGTTATACTTGAATAATAAATTCTAGATTGATTATATCATGAATGAGAACTCAGTATACCACAATTTTCAAATAAAACTACGAATACAAGAAATTCCAGAATAACAGCCATAGGTATACCTAGATTATTTATTCACAAGTCTACACCCACATACTTATACAGTATTCCTATAATTGGCAATAAAAATACACCTATTTCATAGATCGATTGATCAAATCAGCAGCTCCAGTCAATTCATCTGCGGCGAATTGTTTTTTTATTATCTCTATGTATATAAATTCTTTTTAATTAGTTGGAAATATTTCTTCATTACACCTCGAGGAATGCTTTCATCAATGGCTGTTTATAAATATTCTAGGTTACCATAGATTTCAATCTTTGAATCGTTAGAAAAATTAGAATGCAACTTGAAGAGAAATCAAAGCTACACGATAATTCTCGAAAGGATTGCCCTAGAAACTTGAAATTTTCAGGGCAAGTTCGGTTCCTGAATGCTGCGGTTGAGTTCGTTAAACAGAGTAATCGTAAATGGTCTTCCATCAAATAAAGCCATTCAAAATGATTGTTCCTGAATATCTCATACACACATACACAGCAAAACCAATCGAAATGAAAATTTGCGGCCACATGCAAGATACTCATAAGAAATCATAAGCATAATTTTGTCAACATAGTGTTTATAGAATCATAAAAATTTCGATCGGAATATTGATCAGAAAAATCCTTATATTCACATCACAAAAAATTCGATTCGAATGTAATTTATTTTGATGGTGAAGATTCTTTCTTTTGTGAGTACCTATCGAATAATCAGAAAAGAACCAAAGCAAATATTTTTTATCTAAATCATTCATTTCTCCGAATAATTCAGAATTTGTTGATTCGATTGTGCTGAAATTTTGTAATCATATTCATTACAAACACTACGAAAAAATTTGTGGTGGTTGCATTTATACAACCATAGAAAAGTATATCGTTATATCGACAAAAATTCTAATATTCTCATGAAAAAACTTTCTATTGAAATGGATTGTGAAATCAGAACTTTATACAGTGGAACTTCCCTATAACGAACGTCTGTATAACAAATTTCTCTGTATAACGAATTTCGTACAAGATATTGCACCATGAATCCAAATTCCATGTTAAAACACCCTCTAAAACGCAGTAAATCTTCTCTATAACGAAAAATTCAAAGAACATCACTCTTTGAATGCGTATTGGTAAGAAAAATGGTGGTTTTTTTCCGAAATTTTTCCAGGCGTACGTAATGAATTCCGACCTTAAACTGAATCATTAGGGCGGGCATAGAGATCCATCTGAAACAGTTTTGAATACACCCCTAGATGTTTGGTTTCAATCTAACCATTACGCTAACCATTGTGCGAAAATGTCTAAAAGGAAGAATGATAAACTTAATTTTATCAGTGAAGTCGGTCGCGACATTGCCGACTATAGAAACAAGTTTTCTGTATAACGAAATTTCTTTATGACGAATTTTTTTGCGGATTTAGCGCTTCCGTTATACGGAAGTTCCACTGTATATCGTTAATAGATGTGCCCATATCACTTAAGTAAATATTATTCACAGTTCTCATGTGAAACAAGTAGGGAAATAGAACCTCAATTTTTTATGGCAGATATCGAATCTACGTTAAAGAATAATGTGAGTGTATGCATCACACCCTTGACCTAAAGTGGATATTTTCTGAGTTATTCACAAAAACCTGTTTTTCGTCTTGAATTTTCAGCTATTTCTTTTCCCTTCACGCCAAAAAGATGAAAATTTCAGGAACTGTTACTTAAACCATGTTTCAGATTTTACTACCCTAATATGCAAGAGAAAAAAGTTACAGGTTGTTTCTAAATAGATGGCGAATTTTGATTCGAATTTCCCTATAACGAACGTCTGTATAACAAATTTCTCTGTATAACGAATTTCGTACAAGATATTGCACCATGAATCCAAATTCCATGTTAAAACACCCTCTAAAACGCAGTAAATCTTCTCTATAACGAAATATTCAAAGAACATCACTCTTTGAATGCGTATTGGTAAGAAGAATGGTGGGTTTTCTCCGAAATTTTTCCGGGCGTACGTAATGAATTCCGACCTTAAGCTGAATCATTAGGGCTGGCATAGAGATCCATCTGGAACAGTTTTAAATACACCCCTGACGGTTTGGTTTCAATCTAACCATTACGCTGCCTATAGTGTGAAAGTTGTGTGACAATGTCTAAAAGAAAGTGCTCAAGTTCGAATGATAAACTTTATCAGTGAAGTCTACCGCGACATTGTTTACTATGGAAACAAATTTTCTTTATAACGAATCTTTATTGTGGATTTAGCGCTTTCGTTATAAGGAAGTTCCACTGTAATTTTGATAAGTTCAGTTATAAATTCCTCTACATATTTCATTTTTGAATAATTTCCAGAATATAATTTTGATCGTGCTGAGATTCTGCATTCATATATTTAGTATCCATCTCAATTTCCATACATAAAATCAAAGTAAACGCATTATTTTTCCATAGAAAAACGAGCGTTCAGAAGTGCTTTCGGCTTTTCTTAAATTTTTTCTCCACCATTTTGCATCTAAATTCAGTACAGTTAAAATGTATCAGATTTTCTGTTAGAGCATTCTCTTGAGAGCATGTTGACAATGGTTTGAATTAATATACTCAAATACTCACTCTGTATCATTCAAAGTGCCAAGACCCTGGATATAACTATATAACATATAACAGCAACAACAAAATAACTCGAAGAATGTTTTCTGAAATAGAAATAGTTTTTCTTGAAGGCACATTCTGTTTTTTTTCTGATAACAATACTTACAGTGTTTTAATGTAAAACATTTTGGCGAAGGCTTTGGTACTTGAACATTTGTTAATAGAGAAAAGAAAATATCCTAGTTAAAGTTTTGATTTGAAAAAAAATTTCATACTTAGGAATTATCTTCTTGGCAGTGATATTGCTTTCGTCTAACAAGAACACTTAAAGGACTATCCATTGAGAAGTGTTTTTCACCATTTGTATTTGATCACTGCTAAATATATTCTACATATTCTACAGGTAGTAAATGATATTCATGAAAAAACCTGGTAGCTGCAGGAAGCCTATATTTCCAGCTGTGAAACAATTTTCTATTGGCACACCAAGCGTTTATTTTCTCTAAAGAAAAATGTAAGTATGGTTAGAATCGTAAATATGAGAATATTTATACCAGAATATCTCTAAAGGAATGTTAAATGTCAAGTCGAACAAATAGGGGATAGGAGTAATGTACATTACTGGTAACGCTCAGTATCAAATAGAAAAAAATAGCATCTCTGAGAGATAAAGCTATTAATCTTCTATAGCCATTTATGGGCTAGACAAGCTTCTGTTGAACGAAGTAGGAAATTGAGACAAATTCCCTAGTTGTTTTACATGAGAACAGTGAATAATATTTACTTAAGTGATATGGGCACATCTATTGTAGATATACAATGGAACTTTCCTATAACTTTCCTAAAACAGAAGCGCTAAATTCGCAAAAAAAATTTGTAATTAATAAATTTCGTTATACGGAAAATGTGTTTCTATAGTCGGCAATGTCGCGGCCTTCACTGATAAATTTAAGTTTATCATTCAAACTTAAGCACTTCCTTTTAGACATTTTCTCATGACTTTCACACTAGCGTAATGGTTAGAATGAAACCAAACAGCCAAGGGTGTATTCAAAACTGTTTCTGAAGGATCTCTCTGCCCACCGTAATGATTTAGTGTAAGGTCGAGATTTATTACGTAGGTACCGGGTTTTTCACTATAATTTGACCCCCCTTTAATTTTGTTACTGAAGGAGATACAAAATAATGTTTCGTATAAAAGTTTCACGAAATCCACTGAGGTTTCTTGATATGAGTCCAGAAAATGAAATATATACGGGGTGACCAACATATTGATGGCAACTTCATTTTTTCAAATGGAACACCCTGTATATTTTTCCATATTTGGTTAGCTCCTTTTCCCCTGATTTTGAATATGTAACATATGTTGGTCTATCTTTCTTATTCTGGGCACCACAGAGTTTCAAATTTCCATTACCATCTGGCATAGCGTTTTGGAAGTTCGTGAATGTTTAAGTGGCCAATTAGATCTTTGGATTGGTAATGGCGCACTCATTATATGGCCACCAAATAGTCCCGATTTAACACCGTTGGACACGATTATAAAGCCGTTCCTGAAGGAAAAAATTTACTTCAGCAATAATGATAATCAATGAAAGCGGAGAATAATATTAAGGATATAAAATCAACCAATAGTAAACTCATAACTCGGAATCAATCCCGTCAACGCAAAACGAATAATAATAATATTGTAATGATTAAGATCAAATTTTGAAGCTTTAATTTCTGACTTGAATCAGAGCCATAATAATGATATCAAAAATAGTATAAACAACTTGAGACAACGATATGAACTATGTGTATTGAATGAAGGTGGTCATTTCGAGCAATTTCTTTAGTTGATATATTCTTACCATACAACCATAGTTTATTATTTTTCATTGGTTAAGTAATTGTTAGGTATTCATTCTAACATAAAACTTTTAATTAGATTGTTTGGATATAATAATTTCGTAGGTATTTCACATATTTTTTATTCGGTATATTATAACTTCAAAAATGAGCATTTTCAGTAAATGCACTCTGCCACTTGTAAAATGATTACAGATCTTGACAGGTGGTTCTTAAAATTTGAAACTCTGTGGTTCTCAGAATAAAAGAAATAGACCAACATATGTTACATAGTCGAAATTAGGGGAAAAAGATCTAGTCAAACATGGAAAAATATACAGGGTGTTCCATTTGAAAAAATGAAGTTGCCATCAATATGTTGGCCAACCTGTATACAGGGTGTTTCATCATAAACTGGACAAACATATATTTTCGTGTAGAGGACATCGGAAGAATCATTTTTGCCTTATACAATATATCCCGTTTTCGAAGCATAAGCGAGTCAAACGTCATTTTTGAGCAAGATTCTTATGAGTGTGGTCAGTTATGTATAACACTTGGTGAAACGGTTTTTGGTCAAATCTCAGTATTTTTGGGTCCTCTATCCAGAAAAGTTGACGAACTCCGAAAAAAAATTTACAAAATGGCGGAAAACCTGCAATGTTCCAAATTTTTTTTTGCGGTTGTCAAATTGACTTTTGTTTTCTGAATGAACACAATTTTCTAAGACTTTCTGTGAAAAAATGTTTTCAAAAATCGAACACAAATTTTTTTTACATGTCTACAGCGATGAAAAAATTTCACTCGAAATGGATGAAATTTTGTACAATCGTACTTCTTGAATTATCAATCACGAATATGAAAACAGAATTGTAAAATATCGAACGGTTTCGTTACTACAGTCATTCAAATGTTTTGTTCAGACCTCTGAAATATTGAAAATAAAATTGTTTTGGGTTCTAGAATCAAAATGATTAAATTATTGGCATGTCTACACATTTTAGATGAATTTAAACGAAAAAAATCAGTGAACTTAGTTGGGACTCGAAACGACTTAGGTATTAAATAGGGAAATTGTACTGTTCTAAGGATATTAATATTCGTTGCCAGGCAACAGTAGTTCGTAGTTCATAGAGTTGGACTGGTATTTTAATTTCAGTGAATATAATTTAGCCAGTAGTCAAACTCTATGAACTACCGTTGCCTGGCAACTAATTAATATCCTTAGAACAGTGCAATTTCCCTACTTAATACCTACGTCGTTTCGAGTCCCAACTAAGTTTCACTGATTTTTTCGTTTAAATTCATCTAAAATGTTTAGACATACCGATAATTTAATCATTTTGATTCTAGAACCCAAAACAATTCTATTTTCAATATTTCAGAGGTCCGAACGAAACATTTGAATGACTGTAGTAACGAAACCGTTCGATATTTTACAATTCTGTTTTCATATTCGTGATTGATAATTCAAGAAGTACTATTGTACAAAATTTCATCCATTTCGAGTGAAATTTTTTCATCGCTGTAGACATGTAAAAAAAAATTGTGTTCGATTTTTGAAAAAATTTTTTCACAGAAAGTCTTAGAAAATTGTGTTCATTCAGAAAACAAAAGTCAATTTGACAACCGCAAAAAAAAATTTGGAACATTGCAGGTTTTCCGCCATTTTGTAAATTTTTTTTCGGAGTTCGTCAACTTTTCTGGATAGAGGACCCAAAAATACTGAGATTTGACCAAAAACCGTTACACCAAGTGTTATACATAACTGACCACACTCATAAGAATCTTGCTCAAAAATGACGTTTGACTCGCTTATGCTTCGAAAACGGGATATATTGTATAAGACAAAAATGATTCTCCCGATGTCCTCTACACGAAAATATATGTTTGTCCAGTTTATGATGAAACACCCTGTATATTTCAGTTTCTGGAGACTCATATAAAAAACCTCAGTTGATTTCGTGAAACTTTTATACGAAACATTTTTTTGTATCTCCTTTAGTAACAAAGTTAAAGGGGGGGTCAAATTATAGTGAAAAACCCGGTACGTCCGGAAAAATGTCGGAAAATACCCATCCTTATAACTTGTTACCAACATCCATTCGAAGAGTGATGTTCTTTGAATATTCCGTTAAAGAAAGAATTTATTTAATTTTAGAGGGTGTTTTCAACATGGAATTGGGATTCAAGGGGCAATGTCTTGTACGAAATTCGTTATTCAGAGAAATTCTATATTCGTTCTATGTTCGTTATAGGGAAATTCTACTGTATTTATCCATACGTTGTTTCAGAATGAGGTACCTAAATTCCGGATCTAAATCCTTGAATGATTTTATGACGTAAAATTCTTAGGGACTATGGGTTTCTGACGCATTGTTTCTGAGTTACGAGGTATTGAAATTTATAGGTATAGAAAATTGGTTTTTCGAAAATACTTCCGACACCGTACAAAATTTTTTTTGCGTGTTGGTAGGTTATGAATACGCATCAAAAAACAATTTTTGTCAGTTGAAAATTATTTCTGATTTTCACCAGTGGCGAACGTAGGTACAGACTTTTGACCGAATAAATTCGGTTGAAATAATGGCACGACAATGTTTTTTTTTTCAAATTCGAAATTATTTTCGTTATCACCACGTAATTCAAAGTGAGAATGGTATTTTGAGTTTTTACCTGAGATGTATAGTTTTTGAGATGAAAAATACAATGTTTTTTATCTTAGTTATGAAACTGTTTGACACTTCCAAAATCGTCTAGCACAGATTAAGAAATTTTCTTAAAAAAAATGTCATGCATAAACCACATTGCGTTTTTTTATTATGGGGATATCTTCCAACAAAATTGGTGAAGGATATGGTATATTCTGAAGAAATCCAGTCAAGAGAACAGCTGATGAACAGAATTATCAACTGTTGCGATATTTTAAGAAATAATGGCGATATGATTCACAAGGCTGTATCCAATTTGAACATTCGACAAGAGATATTTAATGTATACAAGCTAATGATTTTCATTTCGAACCACTTCTGAAATAACGTTGACTTAGCAATGTAGTCGTTCCTATTTTAATTTTAGTTAGATACTCTTTACTGAATTTTAGTTTCATTCATTTGTTATTGTTTCGTTATGGAATATGATTATCAAAGGCCTGATTTTTTTTGAAAATTTCCTACTAATACTTTCGCATTTTATATTCAAACATGAGATTTTCAGTTATCTTCATGGTGAAAAATTCAATTTTTCGAAATTCATCCAAATTCAAAAGTTTATGAGAAACTAATGGTTGATGTGACAACTTTAAGCGATACCACAAAATGAAGCATAAATAATTTAGCTTCTTTCTAAAAAGCGAATCAATTATTTGTGATTCGAAATAAATACAAAGTGTTTTTTACCCTGAACACTTCAAATGCAGATTAAAGAGTCCAGCCCTGAAATAATGAAATAATCGATATATTTTTGACTCGACCTTAGCATGTGCCAAAAACCTCCCAAGTTTAAATGATATCCGTCAATAAGTTTGGATTTATGATGGTCTAAGTACTTCCATGAAATTGGAAATCACCCTTTAGCTTTCTAGGGAAAACCAGAAATTATTTTTTATAGTCAAACAGTAATCAGCTAGTTCAACTCTGTCTCTGGTAAGAGTATGAACAGTTATTCTCTGGACACCCTGTATATCCTCAGAAAAGCCATAACCTTCTTGGAACAAATTTAAGTTTTTCACAAATTTATTTCAAATACTTTCTCCTATATTCATTCCAGATAATAAGATTTACTGATTGCAGTCAAGTGAATAATTTTGGTACAATTATTATCTCGGTGAGTGAAGCACGGTCCGAAAATCTATGGTTACGAAGATATGGCGATTTTTAAACTCATTGGAAATTTTTTGCTTCTTTATCGAAAATGATTGATTTTGTGAAAACTACTTGACTCTAAATATTCCACGAAAATTTATTTCAAAGCTAGTAGTAGACGGTCTTTATTTCTTGCGAGAAAATAATCTCTAAAAGACCAGATAACCCGAGATATACCTGCACCAGTTTTACCCATACAATATTGAAGAAAAAATGAAGATCAACTCAAGAAGAGTACTGTGATAGTTGATAGTTGATAGTTTACAGTTCACTGCGACCTTAAGGTCTATTGTGCCCCCTTACAGAGCTGTTCTGGCCAAAAACCTTCACAGCTCGCCTTCCAGTTCCAGAGATCTAATGAAATCTAGTAACTGTGAAGGCTTCAACGAGGCTAGTTCCTCACTCAATAGGTGCTTCCTGAGGCGACAATGTCCTGTAAGAAAGCCAGTGAGGAGGTGCAATTGCTTCTTACCAAGATCCAGATATCTTTTGGATCCCGCTGTCTCGAAGTTCCGAAGGAACTCAATGGAATGATCCATCCCGGGAGATTCCGCCAGAGCTTTTCCCTCTCGGCTTTCTCCTTCTCCAGAAACTCCTTCTTATAGGTACATTTAGATATACCACAGAAGGGTTCTGGGCCAAAGAGTGACATTTGTGCGCCCTCTTTGGCAAGTGTATTGGCCTCTTCGTTTCCTTCGATTCCCGAGTGGCCGGGAACCCAGATTAAAAAGACCTTATTTTTCTTGCCTACCTCGTTGAGTTTGTTCCGGCACTCCCAGATCATCTTAGAATCGATGACGTAGGAGCTCAGTGCTTAATAGCAGCTTGACTATCTGAGTGTATGGCTATATCACACTTCTGATAGTTTCTTCTAGATTTATATCTAGACATCTTTCAAAAGCTAATATTTCCGCTTGAAAGACGCTCATATAGGAGCCCAGCGACAGTGCACACTTGGTGCTTGGCCCGTATATCCGGCGCCTGCTCCTGTAGAGGTTTTGGAACCATCTGTATACCATTTTACGGTATTTTCTTTGAGATTATAGTCGGTGTATTCCCGTTTCCAATCATCTCTTTTACTTAGCAATGTCATGAAGTTTTTCTCAGTGATAAGAGTACTGTGAACTTGATGTACAAATATAAATGGAAAATTTTCCAGTTTCGCTAGCTTTTAAAATAGGTAAATACGTCAATAATTCCTTCATGAAATAAAAAAAATATGGCCGTGAAACCCAACAAGTAACAGATTTTTTCGAATAATTCAGATATTGCCCTACTAGGGATCGAACCATAGCCTGCTTTCGAATCACAAGTTAAATAGAGGATATCTGGACTCGAAAAAGTCGGTAACCTGTTTGATTTTTTGGACATATTTTTTTATTGCATGGAAAAATAATTGACGTAAGTACAGTAAAACTTCCCTATAACGAACGTCTGTAGCACGAATTTCTCTGTATTACGAATTTCGTACCTACTAGATATCGCACCTCGAATGAAAATTCAATGTTAAAAACACCCTCTAAAAAAGTGAATTCTCTCTATAACGAATATTCGAAGAACATCACTTTTTGAATGGGTATTGGTGAGAAGGTATAAGGGAGGGTTTTTTCCTAAATTTTTCTGGACGTACGTAATAAATCCTGACCTTAAACTAAACCATTACGGCGGGCAGAGGGATCCTTTCGAAACAGTTTTAAGTACACTCCTGGCTGTTTAGTTTCAATCTAACCATTACGCTAGTATGAAAGTTGTGCGAAAATGTCTAAAAGGAAGTGCTCAAGTTTGAAGGATAAAATTAAATTTATCAGTGGAGTTGACCGCAACATTGCCGACTATGAAAACAAATTTTCTGTGTAACGAAATTTCTTCATAACGAATTTTTTTTGTGGAGTTAGCGCTTTCGTTATAGGGAAGTTTTTTTTTAACTTATGAAACAGGGAAGTTCTTTCTTTTAGTTGTACACAAGGTTCATAATACTTTTTTCGAGTAATTCCCGTTTCCTCCTCAATATTTTATGAGGAAAACAGGTGAAGCAATTTATGACCCTGTGTATATGGGCTTATCTGAATTGTTAACGTATACATTTTCGCTAGAAATGAGTACCATTTCCTCAGCTGTGAAAAAATATTCATTGAATATTTACAGTCAAGTAGTTTTCACAAAATAAATTCTTCTCGATATCGAAGCAGAAAAAGGTGAAACAAAACCAAATACTCTGTACCTAATTTCGACGTTTTTTCTGGTATTGACGATTCATCAAAATTTTTCTTGCTCAATTCATAGCTCCCAACCTTCACCTCTGTTTTATTCATTCAATAGGTACTCAACTCACCATTTGATACCGATCTGAGAAATTGGAAAGTTCTCAATATCTCCTATTTCTACCGCCTATGCCGTATATTATCTATTCCTATTCCAAATGCGCATAATTGCAAATCTAAACAATTCAAGCTTACAACATACTGACTACCTCAATAAAGGCATTTTTTTCGCATGGACAGTATGAGTATGAACCAATAAAATATAAAATACGTTACAAATGTTTTAATTAGGCGTATAATACAGGGTCTGAATGTAAAATAAATATGTAAAATGTTCGCGTACGTCGATATTGAGAGTTAATACTGATAATGTCCCGCCAGTGGCGTAGAGAGAGAGTTGAATTGTTTTTCTCAATTTCCGTGGCAAATATGTTTATCCACAACTATTTTGTAAAATCCGTCTATTGTACGTCTCTGTACTCGGCCTTAATAATATCCATTAATCACAAGGGAATGATGAGATTATAATTCACTGCGCTCAGATGCTTCATAGATTCAGCTTCGATATTATATTCTTTGAATTGGTATTTCTTCAGTACTCTAAAGTACTCTAACTAACAAATATGGGCATAACTTGTCAATCGAGGGCCAAATATATTTTCATTATATCAATTGAACTTTTTTTAATTACAAAATATACAATGACCAGTTCTCCAGAAATTTCTCATGTGTCAACATGGCTTTTTACACGCTTGTCATAGAAGGGTCTTGTAGCGGTCGCTAAATGTTAAATCTTCAGAAAATATATTCAGTAGTCGTGATTAAAGTATAGTATGGTACTCGCGTATAATGACTGTTATTCACTGGTTGTATAATATACTATAATCCGCAACTACTAAATAATAAGTCATTAGTCACTGCTGTCAGATGCTTCATGGGTTTAGGTTTAATATTATAGTTTCTAGTACTATTATAATGCCACATCTTGTCGAGGAAAATCGTACGAAAATATCTTAGTTTTACTTATATTTTATGCTTAAGTATTGCTGTTTGAAAGTAGAGAAGATGATTATTCAGTATTCTGGGTCAGTAGACAGTTGCTTGAATATCTGAAAGATCGTCTGTTGGAAAGCCAGATCTGGTTGGATGAACCCTCTTGGTTATGGAATCTTTTTTTTTTAAATATCGAAGAAATTTCATGAAAAAGTATGAATGTGACTACAACTTGAATCACAACATTGATACTAATTACTTTCTCGTAGTTCTTCTGTTTCTGTTGATTTGATTTTCCAGGTAAAACCAAGAAAACAAATCAGACGAAAAAAAATTGTTATATCCATTATTTGTGCAATCTATGACAAAGAAAAAACTGTTCTGCCATCCAATATTTTCCAATTCAAAAGTGACTCAACTCTTAAGTATTGACGGAATATTCGTTTGCGGTTTTCATCCTTACTTTACTACTTATTCCTATTATTCTATTTATAACTTCCAATGGCTACTATTATTACTCGATTATGGCAAAGAAAATATAACTGTCACAAGTAATTGCAACAATTTTTTTTCAGTATGTAATAGGGGAGAAGGCTTATAAAATTAATATTTTGGGAAGTCGTTTAGTTTAATTGACTTCTTATTTTCCTCACTACCCCAGCAGCAAGTCTAACCTATTTTGTCCTGACTGAGAAAATATTTGCCAGGTTTATTGAAGTTTTTGAAATCGATGATCATTTTTTCAAAGCAACGAATACAGATTCTGAAGGAATCATTTCTGTAGGGTTTATTTTTGAGCCAAAGTTCTCAGGGATATCTGTACCTGTGTAATAATACAAGGTTTATTTCCCAAAATGACTGCTCTCAAAACATACATTACGTCCCATGGAAATTGTTATTTAATGAAGAAGTGAAGAAGGCATTGACATTTGTCCACGAGTTGAACAATTATTTAAAAAATTTAAAAACTATATTTTTTCAGTGTTTTTCAGCACCCTAACTAACAATTATGGGTGAGAATCCTTTTTCAATCGAGGGCAAAATCTACTTTTAATATAATCAACTTAGTATAAAAATATATTATGACAAGTTCATCAAAAAATTATTCATAATTCAACATGACTTTGTCCACATTAGTAATAGAAGAGACATATTACAGACCCTAAAAGTTAAAAGCTTCAAGAGAAATATTCAGTAGTCGCAGTTCAAGTATAATATTCTACCGGCATATATTGGTTTTTATTCACCTGGTGATTTAACTACTCCTCGAGAATAATAGCATAATATACTATTATCAGTACTTTTATCACCTGATCAATTGACTTCAAACTATATATTGCTGCTAGCTTTCTACTGACAATCTCTATAGTCCTTTCATGAAAGTTTGAGCCGTCGGTCGGTTGGTCATGAAACTTTGGCATATTTTACTGTGTATATTAAAATTTTATGTTATGTTGTTCATTTTATTGTTAGATTGATAAGCAATACTGCCAATATTGCATAGAGTTTCTCTTACGTTATGACAGCAAATACTGCAAACTTCAGATAAATACACAAACGCCTACTATGCGCTCAAACTTTCGTGAACGGACTACATGTATTAACAACCAGGTCAAATTTGACATCTGACAAAAAATTAACATTTATGACATTTGTTATGGACTTCTGTCTATAGAATATATCAGCTGATATAAATCTCTTAAATTTTATTTCTTTGTAAACAACATAATTTGTCATCTATAATTCTTTCGATGCCAAAGATCCAACAATATTTTTTAAGGTGGTCATCTTCATCTGCTATATCAGAATCAAAACATCATCGCCTTCAAGCTCTTCAGCAAGGCTCCCTTGGCCTTGTCTTCGGTCACCAATGGTCGGCAGCGCAGACAATGCATTAAGATTGTTTTCTTGTGCATGCGAAGTGGACAACATTGAAATAGGTGTGCCATTTTAAAACGGGTATATATAAGAATTGGCGATTCGTTAAGGTGTTTTGATTTGTGTGATAAAGTGCTCAGGGTGGTACCTACATCTTCGTCGCTAATACCATTGGAAAAATGAAGTGGTTGTGTCTAATGTGAGTGATTTTTTTTATGGTCAGAGGTTTTAGATATAAATTTGATGGTGTAGGGGTTTTTCGGAAGTGTTAAAAAAATTAAGTAAAGCCCTGAGCAGGTGCTTTTGAGCTCATTAGTGAAGGAATAAGGCTATCACCTGAAAATTTATTAAAGGACTTTCCAACTTGAGATTGATACTAAATATATGATAGCGGAATCTCAGTACGATAATTATACCGGGTGAATTTTTTAAGCGTTTCTTTCAATCAACTAAAAAGTCGCATTTTTTTCGATAACAGCTAAACTTCTGAGTTTAAAGACATGAAATGTTTGGTACATACAAAATAGTTAGGGTGCACCAAATATTTCATGTCTTTAGACTCAGTAGTTTAGCTGTTATCGTAGAAAATGCCACTTTTGAAGCTGACTGAATGAAACATTCAAAATAATCATTCAAAAATTAAATATGTAAAGAATCGATAACCAAATATTAAAAAAAAATTAAAAATTCTATGGTTCTGGTTTCACAATCATTTTGAAAACTTGATTGATCACTCACACCGCTAATTTACATCCTCAAACTCGATTTAATTTCGGTTCAAAGATTTTCATGGAAATCTTAGAATATTTTTAGATTTTTGTTTCGTTGTGATAACACAACTCCAACACATTTTTGAGTAGGTACTGCTTTGAATATGTATTGAACATTTTATTGCAAAATTTAAGCTCGGTTGAATTGACAAATTCCGAATTGTTCGAAAAATGATGTTAATGTTCGAAAAAAATTGAGAGATTATTTCTTTTCGTATCAAGAGTGAAAAGTAGTATCTACTTTTCAGCACAAGTAATCGAGTATCGAAAAGGTACTTTGATCCAAGATGAGAAAAATATATTTTCTACAACCGTTTCATTAATTTGAAAAATAACCTAATGGTGTCAATGCTTTCTTTTCATTCGATTAGAGTACAGTAGAACCTCGATTATCCGTGCGCGCTTTATCCGGGCGGCGGATTCTCCGTGCGGTATTCTGACAAGCTTAGGAGCTTAGAAAAATGAGGGAGATTATAAAGTGTAGAATTCACGAAGCCCAAAAACAAACAAAAATCGGTGATTTTTTCAAGCGATTTTTCAATGTGACATATAGACACTGTTCAATGTACGTTTAGACATTATGTTTAAATATTAAAACTGTTATTCTTGTTGCTGTATCTAGTATTACGTTTTTTTTTTTTTGTTTGACACATAGCTCTGTCTAAATAAATGGTTGAAAATTAAAACTAGGTCTTTGGATTATCCGTGTTTTCGATTATCCGGCGAAGGCTTGGTCCCGACTGGCACGGATAATCGGGGTTCTACTGTACTTTATTCAAATCGAAAAAATACTTCAAAATTCTCCTCATGAAACTTGCTTTAATGAATAGTTTGACAAAAAGAAACTTATTTTTTGACAAACAGGTAACTGATTGTTACAAAAATCGTTAAAATACCTCAGAATAAAATCATCAACATTTTATCATGGATGAATATGCATATTTCGAATAATTCAAATGAACAGGCTGAAGGACCCTTGGTCGATAGCCATTTGTATTACTGCAATAAAACACAGTTACTACTCAAATGAACAGATTGATGTTTGAGTTATTTGAATTGTAAAATTTAACGAACTAGTGAGGGAAGGTTTTTTTTCGCATTAGTGCGATGAAGTGACACTTTCCTTGCCAAAAATAGTGTGAAAGAGTAGTAATTCGCATAATGAGGAATATTTCTAGAAGTTATTCTAAGATTTCGAAACACGGTTTTCTTCCATTCTCTAAATATTTTGATTTTACCTTATTACTGAGGGTATAAAATACTATACAGAAAAATACTAGAAAATGAAATGATTCAGTTTTTGATTCGTTCTCTGAATCAATTGAAAAAAATTCTACGGAGAAATAAAAAAAATTCAAACTTGCGGTACAAGAATTTGTATAAAAACAATTTGATTGCGATGAGAGAAACAACTTCGCTAAACATAAAATAAATATTTCTAGAAAACTTTTTAGGTTTCTACTGCCAGTCTCTGAAACAACAATAATTAAATTTTTTTAATTAAGATGAAATGCTCCTGCGAAAATCTTTGCACAATTTTGTCAGAAGCGAATTGATGTTGAAGAAATTGTTGCCTAACAAAAAAATAAAAGAAAATAAATGAAAAGGATAATGTAACGTTTCGGTGTCTCTATCAGACCCCTTCTTCAGACAAACTTGTAAAATCTTCGGAATTGTGTATTTTTTCGTTTGCATTCTAAGTGATATTGAAAGTAGTCAACTACATTATCCTTCTCATTTATTTTTTTTAGTTTTACTATTAGGCAATAACTTTTTCAAAACCCATTTGCTCCTGATAAATAAGTGCAAAGATTTTCCCAGGAGTGTTTCATCTTAATTGAAATTTCTTAATTATTTCTGTTTCAGAGACTTGGAGTGAAAACCAAATAAGTTTCTAGAAATGCAGAATTCTCTCGGATTATATTTCAATTGATATAAAATAAATATACAAAATATTTTTGAACATCTGAACAATCTACTTGCTGCATCTGTCAGAACTGAAAAGAAAAAAAACATTCTAAGTATACATTATTAACAGGTCAAGATATAAATAACATAATATAATTCAATGAGTTCAGATATCAAATGAGTAATCCTCTTCTACTGAATGAATTTTCGAGAATCTTATGGAATGATTCAGTCCAACAAAAATGCTCGACAAAAATTTGAGTGAAAAATAAGACTTCAAAAAAACAACTATTTTTTATTCGAAATAGCTCGATTTATGATATATAAGTACTCGTAATTTTTAACATGATACAAATTTGCAAAAATCCAGAAATAGTGTTCTTACTGCTCAATAAAATTTTCAGCTGAATTAACTGGTTTCTGTCAGGATATTTCTCACAATTTAATTATCATTTTCTTCAAAAACGTCCAGACCTTTTACAGAGAATTACTACTAGATTCCCATTTAATTATTGGTATTTTTAAGATTTGATTTGAAAATTGATATAGTAATGAATGCCATGTTGAATTGGAAAAATTCACTTCTAGAAATATTTCATGTATTTGAATCCAAGGATTTCTGACAACCTCATTTTTTATGTCATCAATCTCTGCCTAATATATTTCGTTATTTTTAATTATATTGTCGGTATCTCTCGCCTCTTATTAATCATTTAACTAAATGAGCATTATTCTAATCCCAAGGCTTGAAATAGATCCAATTCTTAGTTCAAGGAAGTGAAATGATACAAATACATATATTCCTCTCATCAATATTAACTCCTGAATGTGAATGAAGCTACTAACCTTGATGAAGAATGTGTTTTTTTGGTGCAGTGTTAATTTCTAAGAGTTACTCCCATCGAGAAATCGAAACTATCAAGACAAATTATCATGATAAGATCTGAATTTTGTAGGATTTTAAGATAACTCAGAAAGTGCATAATTAATGGGTTATAATAAAGAATGAAATTGAGATATTTATGATTTTTCTGTTACTAACACACAGTAATATCATTTTTACTTATTATTTTCACTACTAGGTACTATTACTATTACTTATTCACAGTACTTTTCAGAGAAATTGTTCAAGAAATAATGGACCTTCAGAAAATTACAGTGAAAAATCCGTTTTTTGATTCGAAGTCAGGTTCTTGAGAAAAAAAAATTATTGAAAACACCGGAATAAGCTAACGATCAAAATTGGTGGTTGAGTGTGACGTACGCGTCAGCATTCATTCCATTGGTTGAATGTTTACAACAATGCCAACTGGCAACTCTCTCATGAAGCGACGTTTGATTTTAAGAGTATAAAACACGCATTTTCAATATTAAATTAAAAATTTATTACTTAAAATTTGAAGTGAATAATTGGATAGGTCTTTATTTAACACCAATTGAAATGCTTTCACTTTTTTAAACCCTGTATTTTTACATAATGGAAATGCCCATTATCACTTTTCTCAAATGCTTTGAATACTTCTGTTCGCAATAGAAAATCGAGAAAAATCTAAAAGGCACATGCGTTGAAGCATAAACATAGATGATGAACATATTAGTTTAGTTTAAAAAGGGTTTCCAGTTCACTGCGACCTCAAGGTCTATTGTGTCCCTTTACAGAGCTGTTCGGACCATACCCTCACAGCTCGCCTTCCAGTTCCAGAGATTCACATATTACTAAATAAAATTTTGTAAACCCATTCTGTAGTTTTGAGAGTACTCGAAAAATATAGTTTCGAGCGAAAATTGCTGTAAAAGCATCAAGTGCACTTTGCATTGAAAAAGTAGGTTGACAGAACTGTTTTCTGTTTCACTGAATTGACAGATAGTAGATAAATTTGTGCAGAGTTTAGTACCAACATTGAATAAAGAAATATACTTACCACGAAATCTATGTGAGAAGAGATATTCCTTCACGATTTTGCATTAAAAGTCAAAACAGAATGAGCGAATTGACCATAAAATCAGAAGAAAATAGCATGGACTATCGTATATTCAAGGTAAATGTCAAGATCGACAATAATTTGATATCCTGCTTTATTCATTTAATTTCAAACAGAATTATCCTTTATCATAGACATTTGAATGATAGTTGAATATTTTTTTCAAAATTGAATAGACGCATAGTTTTTGTAGCCCCATAAATCGAACTCGAGCTGTCTTTCTAATGACATTTTTAAAGCCAACTTGTCTTCGAATTCACAGTGAACGAATCGAATTAATAGGTTATCAAAGACAGCAATTAATGGTCAAGATATTTAAAAGCGTGAGCGGAGCAAACGCGTTAATAATTCGAGACCATTGGTCGCTACAAAATTTTTCCACCGCATTATGAATTTCATATAAATTCTTGATTGAAATACATTCTTATTTTACACAAGACATAAAATTGACATAATAATCTCTATATTTCAGTAGAGTTCAACATTACTCGTATTGCTTCATAGTAAAAGTTGAACGAAAAAATGGGTTAATATCAATCGATTTCGTGTACTTAAGCATTCATTTTGAGGACGACAGAACACACATTTGAGAGCACTCTCTCAAAATGATATAATTAATCGATTTTTCAAATTGAGAATAGTTAGGTTATAAATGATTTTTTATATTCGTATCAAACGGAATGTGAATATTTTCTTGGAAATATCGCTAGCACCATCTTAGAATGATTTGACATAGTGAGAGGTTTATACAGATTGACTTTTCTATGAAACTACCATAAGAATTTCAAGTTTTCTAGATTTTTTGTCAGAAGTTCCATTTTTTTCAGAAAATATAGAAAACATATCATCAAGTAAACTTTGCGTTGATCATGAAATCTGCGAAGAACTGAGGTATTCCCACTTAATTTTGCTCTAAAAGTGATGACAAAATGAATTGACCTCAGAATTAGAGGATAAAATTGTATGAACCATGGAATATACAGGCTGTCCCAACCCGACGTTAACCGGAACCGGGTGAAAAGGCAAGTAATGCTGGTTGTCAAAAAATATAAAAAAAATTTAAGTTGCATGATTTTAAAATAATGGGCATTTAAAAAAACACGCAAATTGCACACCCTGTGACAGTCTTTTCGCTCCTGTTGCCACAAATAAGAACTTTTTCCAACTTTTTTTTGCTGTGTAACTTGAATAATGCTTGTCTAAACTGTAATCAAAATAAGGATACCAGCTGCTCTAGGTTTCATAAAAATGGGGCTTGCTTCTCAGAAAAAAAATCAAATAAACAATTGCCTAGTTTCAACTGACTGTATTGAAAAAAATGTACTATACGCAAGTTAGGCATGTTTTGTCAAAAGTTGGCGAATTTAGTAAGGATTCCAAAATGGTATAATACTTGTTAAATTGTAGCTGCCGTAGTTCAAATTTATCTTCGATTGCCTTTGGATACACTTTTTTAAACCTGCTTCCCAGTAAAAAAGTCCAATGGTTTCAAGTCCGGTGAACGGGCCGGCCTTGAATCCATTGGACTTTTTCACTGGGAAGCAGTTTAAGAAAAAGTGTATCCAAAGTCAATCTAAAATAAATTTGAACTACGGCAGCTACAATTTAACAAGTATTATACCATTTTGGAATCCTTACTAAATTCGCCAACTTTGACAAAACATGCCAAACTTGCGTAGTACTTTTTTTTTCAATACAGTCAGTTGAAACTAGGCAATTGTTTATTTTGATTTTTTTTTCTGAGAAGCAAGCCCTATTTTTATGAAACCCAGAGCAGCTGGTATCCAAATTTTGATTACAGTTCAGACAAGCATTATTCAAGGTTACACAGCAAAAAAAAGTTGGAAAAGTTGATATTTGTGGCAACAGGAGCGAAAAGACTGCCACAGGGTGGGAATTTTGCGTGTTTTTTTTAAATGCCCATTATTTTAAAATCATGCAACTTAGTTTTTTTTTATATTTTTTGACAATCAGCATTACTTGCCTTTTCACCCGGTTCCGGGTTGACGTCGAGTTTTGGGACACCCTGTAGAAGGTTAATGTCAAGTTCGACTATAATTCAATATCTTGCTTAGTTTCCATATTTATTTAACAAATTCCAAACAGAATACTGTGATACCATAAGCATACGAATGACAGATAACATAATTTTTTTCAAAATTTAATAGACACCTAGTTTTTTTAGCCCCATAAATTGAACTCCAACTGTCTTTCTAATGACATTTTAATGGTGAACTTGTCTTTGAATTCGCAGTAATTGGTTCCAACACATTTAAATATTGCAAATCAAAATTTGCATCCTCCTCGTTAAAAGCTCGATATTGAATTATTATTGTAAGGCACTATATCGCACCTAATCAAATAATTTATGCAAACATTCAACTAGAACTATTTAACTAGCAAGCCCGAAGATAATTAGTGCAGAAAGTCAGCGTGAGATTTTATTACCATCCAGTGGTGGATGGTGATAGTTTTGTTTAGGGGGGACATTGATCAGAAATGAAAGAAGGAATATACACCCACCGGCAAAATAACTTGGCTACCTAAAATTTTGCTGGAGTTCGTTGTACAAGAACATTCGTAATCATCGATTTTGATTATTTGTACGCCAAATTTCAGATAAATTTTTTTGGTATTAGAACAAACTTGAGAAAAATTTTCTAAACATTTGGATAGCAGATTTATATAGGGTAAACAAAATATGTATTTGTGTATTAATTTCTAACACCTAGTGGAACTTTAAAGAGTTTGTAAGAGTTTACGCTCAATTAACACAAAGACCACTTTTTCACCTCTTTCATTTTTTTATTTCACTTGATATCTTGATTTCTTCTAAAGGTACACGTATTCAAATGAAAGTCTGGAATACAATTAACACTCAACCTCTATTAAGGGGATGTACAGTAGACTCTCGATAATTTGACACTCGATAAATTGAATCTCTCGATAATTTGAAGTCTTTTCAGTTCCCTTGAATAACACTTGATAATTGAAAAAAATCAACGTGTTTGACCCCCTCGATATTTGAAGTCGTAGCTGTGACTTCTTGCTCAATAACACTCTTTAATTTGAAGTCAAATCACCAAACACTCTATAATTTGAAGTCCCCACTCTTCTGTGATCCGTTTCATCTTGCACTTGTATTAATTGAGCTTGCGCAGTCTTCCTTATGCTGGATTCACAACTCCCGCAACGTAAACGAAAAACGCAAAGTTGAACCAATGCCAATCATATGGAACTGTTCAACAACATTGAACTCAATAAATATGTTTATTGAGTTCAATGGTTCACAATAGCTCTGTAATTTTTACGTTTACGTTGAGCTTATGGTAGTCCGTAATTCTAACGTTGATTTTAGAAATTGTGTTCACATTCTGTGGGTTGTGAGCCCAATACGTCAAAATGACGTAAAAACACAAGACAATAATAATATATAGTTTGGGGCCAGCGACAAGTTTGGGCATTTATATATTGTATTTCAGTTGGGTGAGTATAATTTGAAACGCAAAGTAACAATTTTTAAGCTATGAAATCTTTTTAGTCTATATTTGCTACTGCGCCCAAAGTCCATTCTGAACACCATTACGTTTACGGACAAAGTACGTTTACGTGTTCGTTATGGTTACGTCCATTGTGAATCAGCACTTAGAATTGCGTTGAACTGAAACCGGTTTTCGATTTTTCGAATTAAAAAATGAGTGAAAGAAAGAATAAGGGTCTTTCAATGAGAAAAGACTTGTTATCAAAGAGGTGGAAAATGCACATTGGAAAAAGATGTTCCGAATAGTTCGATATTCTACCATCCACATTGTCCATGATTTTAAGAATAAGAAACGAATCACTAGAAGTGTCTCCAGTATAGGAAGAAGAGGCTTCGTCAAGCTGAATTTCCTCGCCTGGAGGAAAAGTCTTTCGCTCAGGCTCTCGGTTTCTGCTTCTCTGCCCTCAGGGCAGAAACAAACGATGAATTCTTCTCAGCTCTCAACTTATAGAGAAAACACCCTGGACAATGCTAGGCTAGATGGAAGTCACTAACTCAAATGAAAATTGCTTACTTCTTTTCGAAATGAATACTCATGTTATCATATACACATAAAGATCATGTATGTAGAATATAATACATAATCGCATATACAATATCATTACCTATGTACTTCTGATCAAACTCTTGTTTAATTGAATTTCATCCTTACTCCCTCTTGTTTATTTGAACTCTTTTTATTTTGAACTCCCAGTAATTTGAACTTTTTCGTTGGTCCCTTGAGTTTCAAATATCGAGAGTCGACTGTATCATATGTTTTGCCTGCTCGAAAACTACACCTACTCATTCATTTTGATGTGCCTATACTGAATTATCAGCATAAACTTTCAGTTTCATTACCAATTGGATATTTTACCTGAAACAGTTCGACTACTTCATTTGAATACGTGTATCTTCAAAAGAAATCAAGATATAGTGATAATATAACTTCATTCCTTTTGAAGATACACGTATTCAAATAAAAAATCGAACTGTGGTGAAATAAAAACTGAACGATGGTGAAAAAGATGGTTTAAAATGAATATAGCGTAAACTATGTCTTAAGGCCAAAGAATTCATTTACAATTTGGTGTAGAAACGATTGAAATCGATGAAAATTTACGAAAGTTCTTGGATAACAACTTCAGCAACATTTTGGATGGCTGAGTTTTCTTACCGGAGAGTGTATATTTTTGAAATAGGTATTTTCTGAATGTCTACTTCTTGGAATTAAGCTTATCTCTCTCGTATTTGTCGCTTTTTCGTTGTGGTTAGGAATTTAACTCAATTTTTTTTTAATTTTTGCACACAATAATAAGTGGATTTTTTCACTCCAGATGTGACAATTTATGTCTCAACATAGCGACCAAGTTCAAAATAAGCCTCATCGGTTGTTCATTGATGAAATCGACAAATGAACGACGTTTTCAATGATCTTGTGGCTTTAGTTCCTGTGATTCTTGCACCTTATATGCCTTGAGAGTTCAATACTTGTGTAAAATATACCATATTGTTAACCAACCAAGTCCAACTTGTTGTGAACGTCTAATGGACATTTCAGAGTCCCCAGCAAAACTGTCATGAACCAAATCAATATTTTCTTGTGAACGACCACTACGACTGTATTTTCCAATTGTGATCACCACGAAATTCACAATAAATCGACCAATATTGCTTTCAGATGGACGACTATGTAAAACCATGATATTCATGTAATCTTTTTAAAACATTTTTCACAGAAAGCTGACTCTCATGGAATAATTCAACAACTTGAATGCGTTGTTGTATGGTCATTTTTATAAATGTCATACATCACACTTCTCAAATGTCAAAACACCCAAACAAATTCAGTGCGCCATCTATATTTCATTCATTCTTAAACAACCGCGGAATAAGAAACACCTCTTATAAACACATATAATTCCATTTTCAGAGCTTTGAATTTCGAAAAACTGGCATTTCAGAAAATATCAATGCATTCTAAAGCTACTTATTTTTTACTAGTGGACCCAACAGACGTTGTTCTGCATACACAATAATTCATTCAATTCGATCCAGCTGTTTAGTTTCAGGAAAGATGAATAACCTATAGACTACAGGCCCGTGTTGAAAAAATTATGGGTCATTTGAACCACCAGGTGACCTATCTAGATCGATATAAGAGCATAAAATAATAAGATTCAGCACTATGCCGTCACTTGTAAGCTGTCCAACAGAGTGCAGGTGAGAATTCGAAAGTACAGGTAGAGTGGGTACATTTTGGTCACATATTTTTGTACGGCATTCTTACCATCGGTAGATTCGTAAAAAAATGGGGAGCCACAAAGTCGAAACTTTTTTTTCATTTTCCGACAATTACCAAGGTAAATTTGGTCATTGATTTTGTACGGCATCTGTGTTATACTATTTCAATACTGCTTTTAATCCATTATTCCGCAACGCCCTACAAAAAATCATGCGACAAGGGAAAAAAAATCTAGGGTTGCAATCCCCTCTTTCCGCGGTCCAGGGGGTGATTTGACACAACATGAAATAAATTTATTTTGAAAGTATTTCATGCAAAGATAATATTTTTTCATATGCCGTACATTTTCCTTGGTCCAAATGGAAAAAAGAAAACATCCATTTATTTGTACTAATTTTCGTAGTCTTTTCGTGATTGTAGGTTCCTAGTTAGAAACTATGTTGAAAATGGGTTTGTATACTATCCATTTATACCAAATATAGATATATTATATTTCTCCATTCATAGAACTGCAAAATTCGAAATGTCTCCATTTTATCAATGTATCAAACTTTTTAATCATCTTCCTCGTTACATAAAAGGTCTTCAAAAAAATGAATTCAAAATGCTAGTTAAAGATTTGTTATTAAAACAGTGTTTCTATACTGTCCAGGAATATTACAGTTATATCTTCGAAAAATGTCAACCTAATGAATGAGCATGTATGTACAAATATTATATATGTATTATTTTTGACTTGTCCTATACATAAATGTTATGTCTCAAAGGATTAATAAATATCTATCTATCTATCTATCTATCTATATTGTCACTGATAATTTCAAAATACGACATATTTTTGAGAAGTATTCATGACACTGAAGTTTGCAGTACAAATCATGTGACAAGGGGGTCTGCTAACTTCAGTGTCATGAGTACTTTTCAAAAATATGTTTTATTTGGAATTATAGTGACAACATGTCCATATTTTGGTATAAATGGATAGTATAACAAACCCATATTCAACGTAGTTTTTTAACTAGGAACCTATAATCTCGAAAAGACCATGAAATTAGTACAAATAAATGGATGTTTTCTTTTTTCCCATTTGGACCAACGAAAATGTACGGCATATGGAAAATATTTTTTTTTGCATAAAATACTTTCAAAATAAATTTATTTCATGTTGTGTCAAATCACCTCCTGGACTGCGAAAAGAGAGGGATTGCAACCCTAGATTTTTTTCCCCTTGTCGCATGATTTTTGTACGGCGTTGCGGAATAAAGGATTAGAAGCAGTATTGAAATAGTATAACACAGATGCCGTACAAAATCAAATGACCAAATTTACCTTGGTAATTGTCGGAAAATGAAAAAAAGTTTCGACTTTTTTTTACATTTTTTTTACGGCGCGCTACGCGTCTCTTATTATTTTTCACGGATCTATCGATGGTAAGAATGCCGTACAAAAATATGTGACCAAAAAGTACCCACTCTACCTGTACTTTTGAATTCTCACCTGCACTCAGTTGGACAGCTTACAAGTGACGGCATAGTGCTGAATCTAATTATTTTATGCTCTTATATCGTTCTAGATAGGTCACCTGGTGGTTCAATGACCCATAATTTTTAACACGGGCCAGTAGTCTAGTCTAGATAACGACTACAGTGCATCTGTTGATCTGATTTGTGATCAAAAACATACAGGCATCAGGCAATCCAAAATACATTCATATATCATATGTTTAAAATTTGTAAAATACTGCATAAGTTTGAAACTGTTTTATAATATGTTAGTTCATATGTTTTTTTTTATTAAAATTTTGAATTTTCGATTCACTCGATGTAACTTCACTTTTTGTCCAAATGTCAAAATCATTATAACCTATAAATATGTATTTCTATAACTGCTTGATTGGTCTTAAGAAAGAGGAAAGCCTTTTATTTTTTTCTGGACAATTTTTTTGGAAATATGTTGTTGTACAACCTTGCCCTAGCAATTATGAACACAACAAAGAATGAATTACCCAATTTGGTGCAGCCGTTTGAAAGATATGGCATTTTGACGGTAACCATAGATCCTGTTTTACCAATATAGATGTATCATGTTCACAGTATATTTGAAAAACTTCGAGAGTTCATATTTAAGAGCTGCATATTTGTACATCATTTCTCTAAGGACGCCCGTAGCCCCCTTTTACGAGCCGCTCCTGCTACGATCAATAAATAATAGTGCAAAGCGATCAACACTTCTCTCGCCAAACACTAACTGTATAAGTCATTAATTTGTGTCTAGGAACTGGAGGTATTTAAGCACCTCTTAAAGTGGCTAATGTTTTTCTTGTTGAACAAACGACCTTGTTAATTTTCATTGAATGCGGTAAAAAAGCACACTGGTAATTGTTAATGATTGCCGTTTTGTTTTTGTCTCTAGGTGTTTGAGTGTTTGGTAATTACTGCTTTAGATGATGAAAGAGTGGAAATGTATACGAGTGTGGTAGGGGCTTAATGGAACTGAAATATCTTTCCGGAATTGTTTGTTAATTCTCTTAAACATTCCTACAACATTCGAATTTTTAATTGTGAACGGAAAATTCGTGATAATGGCTCATTAGTTGAAAGATTTTTTGGGTTGTTCTATTATCTTGGATTGTCCAACGTTTCGGCAAGCATTCGCCTGCCGTCTCCAGAGAAATCGCAAAATTAAACTTAAAATTCAGCAAAATTAATGCGACTAACTTCTGACATTAACTGTAAGAAAATCAAATTCTTACAAAGTCACGATAGAAATCGAGGAAAATAACCAACTATCTTTCCTTGATGTACTTGTTCATAAGCAGAATGAACTCCAAACCACAGTCTACAGAAAACCAACCAACACAGACCAATATCTTCATTACAAATCCAACCATAATCTGAGCACCAAATTCGGAGTAGCCAGATGCTTATACGACAGAGCAGCCAAGATATGCTCTAATCCAGAAGATCGAAATGAGGAATTCCACATCATCACAAAAACCCTCAAAAAAATGGCTACCCAAAGAAGATTCTCGATGTAGCCTGAGCTGAGAATCGAGGGAAACAAGAACAGAGCCCCAACGAATAGACAATGATCCTACAGAAACAATAACCTGTGCCATTGTTTAACAACCTTAAACAATGCCTGTGTCATACTATATGTAAAGGGTATATCTGAAAATATAAGAAGGATTGGTAACAAATACAATGTGAGAACAGCATTTAAGACCAAAGACACAACCAGGGAAAACTCACGAAAGTGAAACCTTTCAACGAGAATCAAATGACCGAGGAATGTATTTATGAAAAACCCTGTAAATGCGGCAGATCCTACATTGGAAAACTAAACGCCCCTCAAGATTAGAATCAAAGAACAACAAAGATTGGCTCAACTTGGAGAAACCGAAAAATCCATTGGAGACCAATAATATGTTCTGAATAAATACTATATACATATCATCTTAATTGAGAAATCATGTCTGTGACCTCTAACACAGAATTTGTAAAAATTCAATTTTCTGACAGATAATGTCAGAAGCTAGTCTAATTAATTTTGCTGAATCTTAAGTTTGATTTTTGCGATTTCCCTGAAGACAGCTGGCCAATGCTTGCCAAAGCGTTGGATAAACAATCCAAGATAATGGAAACAGCCCAAATTATCTTTCAACATTCGAATTTGGTATAGAATTCCTGAAATACTTAGGTATCAAGTGAGTTTTTGAGTTATACTCGGTTCTGGGTTATTATTATAGACTTGATTCTACTAGCATGAAAGGATGATTTTCTCTCACACCATCTAGTGATCGGCTATCACACTTTCTGCTAAGGAAAACATTCACTCATAACGGATAGCGAGTATCAGGGGCATTGATCTTTGAGGTGTTCGGTGTTTTTCTTCTCTTCTCTTGGGTCCTGGGTAGTTCGTACTTCGTTGCTTGGTCCTGGATTTTCTCGGTTGATGTCCTGGTAGTCGATCTTGCAATGTTCCCCTCCATGGTTGTCTCTGCTGTTCATCGTGACCTATAAACTTTCTTACCGTTCTAGCAGTACCGAGAAGTATTGCTCTTTGCGTTACTTTGTAAAGTTTTTCATCCAAATTTAGCTCCTGAGGTTGGCTTGAGACTTTTAGAAATAATTCTTGTGGTTGATATCAAAATCAGGATGGTTCTGGTACTGGACATTACCCACTGACTTCAGTTCTAGATCCCAGTATCTCGATATTTTCTCATCTTTGTCGAAGATTGTTGTTTATCGGGATGGCTTCGTCTATAAGGATTGCTCTCTTCTCCATTATCCTCAATGGAATTATGACTGGGTCTTATGAGGAACTGTAAAGTTTGTTAGTACTGTGAGGTCCCAGTATAGCCTGTAATAATCGTTCTTCACTATTACTTCAGGCTGATACTTATGAAGGGTTTTTCAATAGGAGGTGTTATTTTGATATTTAATAAAAAAAATTTCAATATAAATGATCGGATGTTTATTTCATTATAAAGAAGAAGCTATGCCGTTAACAGCGGAAAATAAGATCAGTCAAATGACCACCACGACCCCGCTTACAGGACCATATCCTTTTAATGAAATTTTCCATAACCAAATCGCAAACTGGCTGCCCTATGTCCTCGATAGCCTCACGAATTCCATATTTGAGGTCTTGAATCGAAGCTGGGCTCTTGACGTAGGCCTTCTCTTCACGTGGCCCCAAAGAAAGAAGTCGCAAGGTGTTAAATCACAAGATCTCGGTGGCCAATTGTGAACACCTCTCGAGATATAACACAGTCCGGAAATTTTTCCCGCAAAAGATCAATGGTTTCGCTGCTTGTGTGGCACGTAACGTCCTCTTGTTGAAAGTAAGCGTTGTCCAGATCGATACTATCCAATTTCGGCCATAAAAAGTCATTAATCATTTCTCGATAGCGCAATCCATTCACCGTTACTGTTGCTTCAGCCTCATTTTCGAAAAAGTAAGGTACAATGACTCCGCCGGACCATAAACCGTCCCAAACAGTCACACGTTGAGGACAGAGAGGCTTTCCCACAATAACTCTTGGGTTTTCCAAGCCTCAGATGCGACAATTTTGATTGTTGACAAAGCCAACGAGGTGGAAATGGGCCTCATCACTCAAGATGATTTATCGATGGAATTCCTAATCATTTTCATGCATTTCAACAACCCAATCAGCAAAGATACAACGTTGTTGATGATCGGCCGACTTGAGTTCTTGTGGTAACTGAACTTTATAAGCCTTAAGACCCAAATCTTTATGCAAAATACGGTGTAATGACGTTAGTGGAATGCCTAATTTCAAAGAACGACGAGGAATGGACAACCCTAGGTTTTCTTCAACAATTTCGGCAACAGCACGACGTGCACGGGTTTTATTCTTTACATCACTTTACACACTTGTCCAAACAGCTCGAATTTTTCATCAATAATTTCTTTATTGCGGTCCGACAGTGTGCTTCACGACGACCCAACAATGTTCGAGTTTTACGAAGCGTCTCTGCCAAATTTTCACCATTTTATATTGAATTTTAATATTTCAATGCGTTCTTGAAGCGAGTATCGGTTCATTTTATTAACGGCGTAGTTTCTGTTTGTCAAATGTCAAGAAATGACAGCTTCAAACTGACATCTACCGCAATAGCGAGCTATTCAAAATAACACCTCTTATTGGAAACCCTTTATTTATTAGGTATGCTAATTAAGTTCCTTTTGGTGGGTTTTAAATGATTTTTGAAAGTAAGCCTACTTTTAGAGAACCCATCGAGGGAATAAAGAAGAATAATACAAAAATTTTATTTCATTTATGCAGGTCGTCATATCTTCTAACATATATGCTGTACTGAGTCAAAGATTCGGGCCTGCCACAATTCTACAGGACAGCAGATTGGAACCGAAAGTTGATGGGACATTTGGATTCCTCTACAGAACAGAAGATGGCATAACCAGTGCTGCAAGAGGCAATCCAGATGGAAAAATCCAGGGACGTTTCACCTACACCGATCCCACAGGATTAAAGGTCAATTTCAACTATAATGCTGGATCAAGAAGAGCTCCAGGTGGGTTGAAACTAACTTCTTTTTCTTTTAATAATTTCTCATCTCTTCTTTATGTTTGGTATCTAAATTGCTACTTCAGACTTGCCTGTCAGCTACTCTGGGTGTTAAGTTACACATAGTGTCTCAAATCAGCATGTCAGATTTTGGCATAGAATTATTTTTGACCTCAGATTATTTATCAGTGAGTCCAATAACAGAGAATCGATTGAGCGGTCAACCATCTATGAAGCATCTAACAAATTCAGTTTGACTAATTTTTTCTTGATTTCATAACGATACAGGGTGTCCTGGATAAGGTGAGAAACATTTTAAGGGAGGATCCCGAAAATCCCCCATATGTAGTATATAGGAGTTCTAGATTCTGAGTTACAGAGAGTTCTTTTGAATCTGAATGGAAATCGAAACCACTGTATCTCCTGAACGAAATTACCGATTTATCCGAATTTTGGATTGAAGATAGCTTTCATGAAGTTCAACAAGAGAACTGTTATCAAATATTATTCGATTGCAGGACCGTATCACAAATTTGGACAGCTCTAAAGAGTTCACAAAACCACCCTACATGATTTTATGATTTCTTCGATATCTGCGTAACTATAGCATTCATTCATTGACTTAGCCAAATAATAGATATTTAATACACTAGTTTTTTTAAATTGACTACAAGATTTTTCCGAAGATCTCAATATAATAATTGATTGAAATACATTACCATTTTGCACAGACTTACATTTGACATAATGAAATTTTTATGCATCTATGTATCTATGTTCCAGTAGAGTTTTGACATTTCTGTAGTGCTTTTTGAATACTTTTGAACGGTTGCCATGAGGATTGCACTTAAAATAGACGAAAGTGAGCATTAATAGTTATTTAATCAACTAGGTTATCAAAGACAGCGAAAAAATGGTCAAGATATTTTAATGCTGAGAGAAGCGAACGCGTTTATAGTTCGAGACCATTAGTCGCTCGATTAATAACCGAGTTGAATACAAGATTTTTCGACGATCTCAATAAAATTGTGCACAATTCTTGATTGAAATCATTATCATTTTGCACAAACTACATTCGACATAATAAAATTTCTATGTATCTATGTTTCAGTAGAGTTTTAAAATTTCTCGTAGTGCTTTCTGAATACTTAGTGAATGTTGCCCTGAGAATTACACATTAAAATAGCAGAAATTGAACATTTAAATGGATCATTAACGATCAATTTCTTTAACATTAAAATCTCCTTTCATTTCGAGGTCGGCGGAAAATATTATTTGGCGTAGTGATGACAGTCTACGCAGATATCGAAGAAATCAGTAAATTCATTGTACCGGGTATCCTAAATTCGTTGTCTATATTAGGTATAATGAGTAGATCTCAAAAACCCGATAAGCTAGAACAGAATGAGTGGCAGATTTTTGGGCTCGATTTTTGAGAGAATTCATTCGGTGAAAACAGCAACCTTATAATTCGAACCGTTTTAGAGTTATTAGAGAAAATTGGAAAATGGCGTGAAATGAAAAGTTCTCATAACTTCTTCATTACTGAAGTTATGAACCTGAAACTAAAGCATTGTACAGGCACTTTTTTCAGCAGAACTAATTGAAGTAATACATTTTTCATTATTACATTTTATTCTAGCTAATTGAGTTCCTGAAACCCCCTCACTAGACAACAAACATCATGAAGGCTATCTTCATTCCAAATTTCGGTAAAATCGCCAAAATCGGTGAATTCGTTCAGGAGATACTGTGGTTTTGATTTCCATTGAAATTCAAGAAACAACCCTTAACTCAGAATTTAGATACTACAACATATAAGAGGTTTTCGGAATCATCTAGGTGTTTTCTATCCAATTAAAATGTACCCCTCTCATCCAGGTAACCCTGTTAATGAATTAATTCAAGCACGTCAATTTTTTTCATTCTCATGAACGAAACGCAAATAATGACAGAAAAATAAAATGGCCAAATCATCCCCATCCCCTCATTCAGCCACCCCCAGATCTCGAAATGCGGCCCTAAATATTACATCGACTTAAATCTTTTTTTCCCATTCTTAGACACGCCTCAACGCTGTTGGGCTCATAAAATATGTACCCGCTGAAAAAGAACCACCCCGCAGCCGAAACTTTCATGGCTGGGAATTCTCCAAGGCTTTTTTCGCCCTTTTATCCAGTCAGAAAGCTCTTAATTCGATTGAGAATCGTTCGACTTCGATGGATCCGAAGACAAAAGCTTTTAATCCGGCTAATTTTTCATTTTGTCCCTCAATTCGAGCGTCTCTGATAGCTGCGAAATCCGAGTTCTTATAGATTGGAGAAAGGGGAAGACATCTACCACCAACAGTCTTAAAAACGGTTTTTTTTCGTTGATATCTCAAGGATCTTGGAGATTTTTCATGGAACTTAGACCCTGATTGTTTCAACGTTTTTTGATTGAAAAAAAATGTTCAAAGATTACGGAAGTAAATTTGTTGAAAGAACCAAGAAAGCCGTGAGTAGGTGCTTTGGAGGGCTCGTCCATTGGTGGGACAATGAGACTATTACCTCCAAACTTCTTATAGAAATTAAGATTAATACTGAATATATAAATGCAAAATATTTTGAAAATTATTCGAAAACTGAAATATGTAAAAACTTGACAATTAAAAAATTAAATTCTATGGTTCTGATGATGGGATACTCTTGAAATTTTGCATGAACAATCTGTATATCAATCTCCATACACTCGAAACAGATATTTTTTATGGAAATATGGAGATTCTCCTTTGCGAACTTCTTGAAAAACTTTTTGCGTGAACGTTCAGTATATCAATCTTCATCTATAAAATAAATTTCCGCCGAATCGGATATTTTGTTATGGAAATATGAAGTTTCTTCTTTTCTTACTTTCAATTGAATTTTCCATGGTTCTGTTCATACTATGGTCACAAAATTTTGTCTGAGATATTGAGGAACAAAAATTTTGAATGGCCATATTTTAGGGAACACTCTGGACGATTTAGGTGGTTAACGAACTTAACCGATCCATTTGGGACCCGAACTCATGCTGAAAATTTCAAGTCTCTAGAACAATCCCATTTTGGAACCTAACTCATTCTGTACGTCTCAAGTATCTAGGACAATCCCTTCGAAAGTTATCGTGCTAACGGCCGACCGGACGGACAGCACCACGGAAGAATTAGAGCGCTCAAAATCATATATTAATTTGTAGATATTACTATTATGTACTATTCGAAAGAGATTCTAGCTTTGGCGTTTCAATGTAAGGAATAGGTACTTTACTTTTTTTTGTACAACTGTCACAAATACTTTCATGCTATGTTCAATGCAGGTTTGTGAATGCAGTTATTGTATCTTCATCAATTTAATGAAAAGATGACAATTTTGATTCACACAATTCGATTCAATTCAATAATAATTACCTTGTATTAATTTACTTTTACCGTTCAATAATTGGAACTGGGAATTTATCTGGAAATTTATAAGAACAATTTATTATTATTACACAAGATAACAGAGTTGAGGTTACAAAACTAATAAACTCTAAACTTAAGATATACAAACACAACTGTAAAACGAGAGAAAAAAAATTGACACAAGTGAGTTCCAGGATAAGGAACATAATTACGTGAAGGCAAATGAAATTCAACAAAATAACAAATGTGAAAAAAAAGGATCACCCAGTTATATTTAAGACTGATTTTCTGTCCGTACCGTACGATATAACATATGTTACAAGTGTAGATTAATTTCATTTCATTTTAAATCGAACTTCCCTATAACGAACGTCTGTATAACGAATTTCTCACAAGACATTGCACCTTGAATCCAAATTCCATGTTAAAAACCCTCTAAAACGAAGTGAATTCTCTCTATAACGAAATATTCAAAGAACGTCCCTTTTTGAGTGGGTATTGGTAGGAGCATAGACTTATAGGTAAAAGAATGGACAGGAGGACAGGACGTGTGAGAGAATATATTGACTTCAGACAAGGAAAGAATAATATTAGTGTGAAGCACAGAATAATAATAATAATAATAAAAACATAATAACACAATAATAAAAACATTGGATCGCATCAGAAATGTTTATGTTTATGTTCTGTTTTCCAACATTAAGAGAGAGAGAAACTGTGAAGGATGGAATAATATTAGTTTAGTTTAGTCTATGCACCACACTAATATTACTCCATCCTTCACAGTATCTCTCTCTCTTATGTTGGGTACACAAAACTCAGTGCGAAAGTCACGTGACGCCCTGTCTATCCTTTTATATGGTAGGAAGGTATAGGGGTGGGTTTTTTCGAAATTCTTCTGGACGGACGTGATAAATCATTACGGCGGGAAGAGAGATCCTTCTGAAACAGTTTTAAATACCTACACCCCTGGCTGTTTGGTTTCAATCTCACCATTACCCTAGTGTGAAAAGTTGTGCGATAATGTCTGAAAGGAAGTGCTTAAGTTCGAATAATAAACTTAAATTTATCAGTGAAGTTGACCGCGATATTGGCGACTATAGAAACAAATTTTCTGTATAACGAAATTTCTTTATAACGATTTTTTTTGCGGATTTAGCGATTTCGTTATAGGGAAGTTCCACTGTATCACAGTAGTACATGGTAATACTTCTGTTTCATTATGAACCATAGACATATAAAGGATGGACAGGGCGTCACGTGACTTTGGCACTGAGTTTTGTGCCCCCAACATAAGAGAGAGAGAGAGATACTGTGAAGGATGGAGTAATATTAGTGTAATGCATAGACTAAAATAAACTAATATTACTCCATCCTTCACAGCATCTCTCTCTCTCTCTCTCAATGTCGGAAAACTCACAAAGCATAACAATGGGATCCAATGTTTTTATTATTTGTTCTGTGCTTCGCACTAATATTATTCTATCCTTGTTTGAAGTCAATATTCTCTCTCACACGTCCTGTCCATTCTTTTATAAGTCTATGTTGTGAACTAAGTTGCCCGTTGCTGGGCAACTATTTTATGAAAAAAGCACGGCTTTTTTCTGAATCTTCGTCACGACACACAATGTATAGAAACATGAACATAAGTGACAATTCAATATTTCTCTGGCAAAAAAGATTCTAAACCCGCAAAATTTTTATAACAGTCGAATTATATTGTAATAGTCGAACGGGATGACCACTTCCTACTCGAAGCTTTCATACTCGTAGGAAATGAATGTAATTCCGTACTCGTTGTACAATACACTATTTCCGTTCACTTCAAAATAAAAGGTGGGTTTAATGTATATGAATTTAACAGTAATCACCCATTTTAATGTGCAATTGTCGTGGGAAACCGAACACAAAGTATTCAGAAGAAATACGTCACAACCATACTGGAACATAAAAACAAATTTATATTATTTCAAATATATGTCTTGTGCAAAAAATACATGTATTTCATTCAAGAATTTATACACAATTGATATTGAGGCCGACGAAAAAATATTGTAATCAACTCGTTTATTAATATAGCGTTCAATAAACTAGGTGATTAGTCGGAATGCATATACGTACTATCGAACACAGAATTGTAGATACAAGAATATATCCTTGTGGAATACATTAATCAAACTATTCATTCCAGGTTACATCAACGATGGCCCTGAAGATGACGGCACCTACGACCCAAGGAAATACGAGAATCCAGATCAAAATTTGAGACCTCAGCCAAACTACCCAGATCAGCCTGCAGCTCCAAGAAAATACAGCTCACAATACAGAGTCGAAGAAGAAGAAGCACCACGTCCAGTCTACAACCCCCCACCACCAGCAGTGTCAGCTGACATTTACCAGCAAAGGAGATCAAGACCTCCACCTCAATACAATGATGTTTATGAGCAACCAAGACCTCGTTACAACCCCAGATATTGAATTAAAATGTAAAAATTTTCCAGTGATAATAGTTTAATGTTAAGTTGATAATAAATAAAGATAGGTACTAAGTTAAATAACTTCATTGCTTAAGGAATACTTGGAGGAATACGTAAACTCCGATGATGATTTAAACCTAGTTAATACTGACGTAAAAAACATTAGTGAACTATGTAAATTTATTACTGAACAATTTTCTTTCATTTTCGACAACACAACATACCTGATGAAAGATAGTCTACCAATGTTCATCCAAGAACATTTTATAACTGATAACTCCCTACATTTGATTTGAATTTACACGCCAAACCTTAACACTCCTTTCCTTACCGTAGTCTCGCACCTCTGTTTCCGTTTAAACATCTATCTAGTTTCTAGACTGAATGCCTGCTTCAAAGTACATTAAATATCGCCAACAAATTGCAATTAAAAATCAATTGTCTTTTTTAATTATGAACAAGAATTTTTTCATGGTTGTTACTTGTTACTTCAGTTGAATTACTGATCGGTACGTCTGCTTGCACGCTTCTATTTCTTCCTTCTTTTGTTGTTGTTACTAAACCTCACTTTTAAAACTTATAAAATATCAGATACCAGAGTTTGCATTCCTAATCGATGATAATTTCAGCTGACCTGATGATGGTTCCACTGTAAACCGAAATCGATCACCGAAGTATAAAAATTCAAATAATATGGTGTATTTTTCCCGCCCATCCTTCATATACCATACACACTGATGGAATAATATTAGTAAAATACACAAAAAACTTCTAAATATAAAAATATATATTCGTAGACACCTATAAATAAATTTAACATCATCATTCACATTTACCAGGATTCATAGTACACCATTTTGGCCATATTGCGGACACTTCCAAACCTCTGAACCTTAAAATCCGCAGTCAAGGTACCAGTGACCAACTGTAGAAAAAATGATTCTTATATCCATTTTCAGAATGGCTGTTGGATTTCCAAACCAATATTGAACAATCAATCGGTTCTTATGCCTCAACTTACTCAAAGTATAGTGGTAGTTTGTGAGGGGACTCGACCAGAGTATGATATTCTTCGGAAGTTTATCGCTATTAGCAGATTTAAGCTGCTCCATCATCATATTAGTGTATCTGGCCCAAAATACCGTCATATCTGTCTCGTTTTCGGCTGCTTTACTCTTCTCCCAGCATTCTAAATTAACCTCATCACCACCAATATGGAATACATCGTCTTTCTTCATCAAACCTAATAGATATTTGTATATGTCTCCTAGTACCTACAACGTTTTTGGATTGTCTGGGTTCAAATGTCCATTTAGCACATCGTCTTCGTCGAAGATCACCAAATCATTACTATTTGGATGTGAGTGCCACCAGCACTAACATGGCTTGGTGCATCTATCTCTAGAATAACTCTCACTCCCCTAACTTCACTGTACTCTATTAAATGCTTGATCTCTTCTTCAGAGTATGTCATATTGGCCTTCTGGATGTTGCAGTTTCTTTGTCAGTTTTTATATGATATTGAATTCGTGATGCAGTTACTGATAAAAAATTGGGTTGCTTTGCTCGCAAAAAGAAAAAAAGCTTAAAATAGCTCTATAACAACTACTGGAATAGAGAGTTAAGTAAAGCCTTCATCAAGGTTTTAGATTGGTGACATCAGAAGAAGATTTTGACTCAATCTTTCATCCCGAAATTCTACGCATAATTTAATGTTAATTCAAAAACCATCAGCAAGTGGTCTTCTGGTACTTTAATTCCATATAAATCATTCTACACAAAACCCTGAGATACTAAATGAAAGAATAGATTACTCAAAACAACTTCTAAATATAAAAATATATATTGGTAGACACCTATAAATAAATTTCACATTGTCATTTACATTTACCAGGATTCATAGTACACCATTTTGGCCATATTGCGGACACTTCCAAACCTTGTGGGTGTTGCAGTTTCTTAGTCAGTTATTATACGGTATTGAATTCGTGATGCAGTTACTGATAAAAAAAATTGGGTTGCTTTGCTCGCAAAATGAGAAAAAAGCTTAGAATAGCTCTATAACAACTACTGGAATAGAGAATTGAGTGAAGCCTTCATCAAGATTTCAAGATTTTAGATTGATGACATCAGAAAAAGATTTTGACTCAACCTTTCATCCCCAAATTCCACGCATAATTTAATGTTAATTCAAAAACAATCAGCAATTGGTCATCTACTGCTTTAATTCCAAATAAATTATTCTACACAAAATACTGAGATGCTGAATGAAAGCATAGATCACACAAAAAAATTCTAAATATAAAATATATATTGGTAGACACATATGAATAAATTTCACATTATCATTCACATTTACCAGGATTCATAGTACACCATTTTGGCCATATTGCGGACACTTCCAAACCTCTGAACCTTAAAATCTCCCTAAAATTGTCCAGTCTTACATACACATCATCTTCGAATACTGCAGGGTCACTCCAGACTCTCTCAGCGAACGCTGCAGACCTAGGCCATATCCTGGTTTCCAAGGATTCTTCTGCTACTTGCTCAGACCACAGACAAACCTCTCCACCTTCTGTTAAGTTCCTGACAGAACTACTCTCCCATGGTTTATATTCATAGAATTTCTGCCACGAGGTATATGGGTCACAAACTCCATTTTTCTGACTGGGCTTCCATGGTCCAAAGCCGCAGTCAAGGTACCAGTGACCAACTGTAGAAAAGATTATTCTTAAATCCATATTAAGAATAGCTGTTGGATTTCCAAACCAATATTGAACGATCAGTCGGTTTTTATGCCTTAACTCACTCAAAGTGTAGTGGTAGTTTGTGAGGGGACTCGACCAGAGTATAATATTCTTCGGAAGTTTATCGTTATTTGCAGATTTGAGCTGCTCCATCATCATATTAGTGTATCTAGCCCAAAATACCGTCATATCTGTCTCGTTTTCGGCAGCTTTACTCTTCTTCCAGCATTCTAAATTAACCTCATCACCACCAATATGGAATACATCGTCATTCTTCATCAAACCTAATAGATTTTTGTATATGTCTCCTAGTACCTCCAAGCTCTTTGGATTGTCTGGGTTCAAATGTCCATTCAGCACATCGTCTTCGTCGCAGATCACCAAATCTTCACTATTTGGATGTGAGTGCCATCCAGCACTAACATGGCTTGGTGCATCTATCTCTAGAATAACTCTCACACCTCTAACTTCGCTGTACTCTATTAAACCCTTGATATCTTCTTCAGAATAAGTCATATTGGGATCGTATGCTCCATTTGACAACCACTGGAGATTCTTGATTTTCATAGGAAAGCTGACAGCATCTGTAAGATGAAGATGTAAGGTATTCAATTTGGAGAAAGACATTCCGTCGACAACCTTCCTCAGAAGGGGTATAGGAAAGAAATTTCTAGAAGTATCTACCATTACACCCCTGTAGGTAAAGGAAGGACGATCTTCAACTTCTAGGTCATGAATAATCCAGTGTCTTTTGTTATCAAACCAAATCAATTGAGAAAGAGATTCGAGTCCATGTCTTGCACCGAAGAATGTAGGAGCTAAAATAGTGATGCTGATAGAAACAGCTTTTTTCACAATGAGCTTGTAGCTCTCGTCAGTTCCTAGGTTCAAAACCACATCATCTCTTTTATCAGACACCTTGATGTTAACCTTAACAATTGCTTCAGCTGTAACTGTTTCGTTATCCTTCAGGTACCCTTTGAAGATCTCGATGAACGTTTGTAACATCTTGGTTGTTTTTGGTGCTGCTTCTATGTTGAATTGCAGGTTAGATTTTATGAAGGGAGAATAAGATTTGTTTGAGGTGAATACGAAATGCTTTGGTTTAGGCCATATTATGTCATCTAGACAGGTTTTTCTACAAGTTTCCAACGGTAGCAAGGGTGTGGTATTGTTGTATGGTTGTTTCGCTTTAGAGCAAGCATTATTCGTGCATATCCAAAGTGAATTTCTGTGAAAAAATAATATATAATTAAAAGAGTGTTTCCATAAGAGCGCAAGATTTCAGTGTTTGATTAAACACGGTTTATTGTAGCAAAGTATGGAAATATTTATTGATCTAGAAAAATTTAATATATATTTGGAAGTTATTTTTATATTTTACTAGCGACCCGCCCCGGCTTCGCACGGTAATTCGTTAAAAGTAAAACTGTTAAATAAAGACAGTTGCATCAGAATTTTATCATAAATTCCCTAAGTTATTGCGCCTACCGACCCTCTAAGTTAGAAAAGTGATCAAATACTAACTTGAAGTCTTAGTAACACTCAGTTAAAAAAAAACATCAAAATCATTTCAGTAGCTATGGCGTCATGCGCTTCTTGACACGATCACGCTAGATTTCCGCGGGAATGAGGTATTTTCCCGCCGTAAAAAGCAGCCTGTGTCCGTGCCTAGGATCCTGTCTTTATTTTAACCAAGTCTTATAAAAATACGTTCAGACGTTAAGGCGTGAATGAGGTAAACTTTTAAAACAAACGATCAAAAATCACTAACTTAATTAGTTTTCTGCCTACTGCCTACGCCTTAAGTACGATAGCATGAATATTAATAACCCATATCCTTTTGTAGGTTGCTATCTATCACCCAATTAAATTTCATCAAAATCCGTTCAGCTGTTTAGGCATGAGCAAAACTCCCAGCAAAAACCATAAAAAAATCACTAACTCAATTCAGTTTTCTGCCTACTTCCTACCCCCTAAGTACGATGACGTGATCATTTTGATCTTATATCCGGTTTTAGGTAACCATCTATTACCTTACTAAATTTCATCAAATTCTGTTCAGCCGTTTAGACGTGAAAGAGCAAAACTCCCAACAGAAACGACTAAAAATCACAAACTCAATTTAGTTATCTGCCTAGTGCCTACCCCCTAAGAACGATGGCGTAATGATTTATAGCCTATGACCATTTCTAGGTTATCATCTATCACCATACCAAATTTCATCAAAATCCGTTCAGCCGTTTAGGCGTGAAAGAGTAACAGACAGACAGACAGAAAGACAGACAGACAGACAGAGTTACTTTCGCATTTATAATATTAGTATGGATGAATTGTCTCTTGATATGAGTACCGTTCTGACGAAAATTTCAGTAACGTTATTGAATACATGTGATATTATTTTGATACAACGTCTAATTTCGGCTTTCAATGGTTCTATGGTTGCAGGTTTATTGGTATATGAATGTGTGACTTCAGATAACTCCACAGCCAGAATTCTAATGGCGTTTAATCGCAAGAGCGTGGAGGCCAATTTTAATCACCAAATCGGGAAATGGCAATCTTTAGTGAAAAATCCCTTAGGAGTGCTTGTTGGCATGCCTAATTCTTGTACACGATGGCGAATTAAAGTTTCTGGTCTTTCTGTCACTCTCTCGCGAACTGCCTTGATGTTTTGAACTGAAGGTCCTATTGGAGCTCGTATTGTGTGTTTGACATCACTAACCGAACCAGTATTTCAAATTTTCTGATTTTTCCTCAGTATTTGGGATACAAAGCTTGTTTCTACAAGCAACTCCCTGGAGAAGGGTGCCACCCATCAAGAATTTGAATAAGGAAAGTGGCTAATATTGTAGCACAAATGTATGCATGTCCTATGATTTGAATATTTACATAGTTACAGGATTTTATGGAATTATGGTACCGATGAAACTAAACGGAACATCATATAGTTGTGAATCCATGTATCATTTTTGCTACAAAAGTACCCATTTCCTGATGGGAATGCCACCCTTTCCAGGTGGTTGCTAGTAGAAACAAGCTTTTTATCCCACATCATGCCTCTTGTCAACAAAAATCGACATTTGTGAGTGTTTTCACAAATTCTGATTCTTTGTTGAGTTATTGAGGGCGAACACGTTCGAATGAGACACCCTGTATACTACGTGGATCAATAAGTCCCGAGACTAACCCAGACATGGCGCTCGTAGTGAACCAGTAACCACGTCTTTCTAGAGTACTAACCTTTACTTGAAACGTGTCAAAATTTTAAGTCGATCAGACCAGAAACAGCTGAATAATCGAGGTTGGAGTAAAGTCGGTTTGTAGTTTGTTTAAAAAATGGAAAAAACCAAGTTTCGTGTTCTGATAAAACATTATTTTTTAATTGGTAAAAACACCGTGCAAGCAAAACAATGGATTGAAAAATCTTACCTGGACTCTTGTCCATCAAAAGCAACGATTTGTCGGTGGTTTGCCGAGTTTAAACGTGGTCGTACCGACACAAATGAAGCGGAACGCTCGGGCAGACCTGTGGAAGACGTTACACCGGAAAATGTGAGTAAAATGACAAAAATTATAATGAAAGATCGTGAAGTGAAGCTCTGTGAGATTGCTGAGATGACACAGATATCATATAGAAGTGTATTTAGTATCCTTCATGAAAAGTTGAGCATGAAAAAGGTTTTTCCCAAGTGAGTGCCGCGATTGCTTTCTATGGGACAAAAACAGCAATGAGTCTATGATTCAGGAAGCTCTTTATCGCTATTTACTCGCAATAAAAAAGATTTCTTGATTCGTTACGTGACCATGGACGAAACATGGATACATCACTACATACCAGAGTCGAAGCGGCAGTCATCTGAGTGGCGCACAGCTGGCGAAAGCCGTCCGAAGCGTCCGAAGACGCAGCAGTCAGCTGGCAAAGTCATGGCGTCAGTTTTTTGGGATACCCATGGCGTGATTTTCATTAACTATCACGAAAAAGGTAAATCGATCAACAGTGATTATTATATTGACATATTGCTGGTGCGTTTGAAGGAGAAAATCGCAAAAAAACGACCGCACATGCAGAGAAAAAAATCCGTTCACCAAGACAATGCATCCTGTCACAAGTCGATGAAAACAATGGCAAAATTGAACGAATTGGTCTTTGATCTGCTTCACCACCCCCCATACTCGCCAGATTCAGCCACCAATGACTACTGGCTCTTTGCTGATCTTAAAAAAATGCTCCAGGGAAAAAGTTTTGGCTCAAATGAGGAGGTCATCGCTGAAACAGAAGCTTATTTTGAAGCGAAAGATAATTTTTTTTATAAACATGGTATTGAAAAATCGTAAAAGCGTAGGAACGATAGTATCACCCTAAAAGGTGATTATGTTGATGAATGAAAAAAAATTTTACAAAAAAAATGTTGTTTTCATCGTTAGTCTCGGGACTTATTGATCCATGTGTTAGATTTTGCATGAATTATAAGCCTTGTCTACTATTTAGAACAGATGGATAGACTATTTGATGGTTTTCAGGGGTTTTGGCAGTAGGTGAGCGTGCGTTCTCGATGTTTCGCCAGGTCGAGAGCCTGACATCTTTAGGAGATTCTCTCAGAAATTGCGTTGCCTGTTAGAACCATCAAATACACTGACCGGGAAAATAATCGATCCACTTAAAAAATCGATGAAGTTTGTTAATTCATTAATATGTTATTTCAAGTCCGATTCGAATGTTTTTTTTTAATTTTAGGTATGTTCATCCTTAATCAATTACCAGTTTCAAATTCGGCGTACGTCATTTTAGAGAAGGTGAAACAAAATCTGTTTTTATCCTAACTCTAGAACCACCCCTGGAGTGTTTCAGTTCTTCAACTCTGTGATTTCTTATTTTGTCATCAAGACACATCTTCCCTTAAGATCTTAAAATCACTCGGCTTCACAGCCGCCAAAAATTGGGTGTTTCCATCACTCGGAGAAACTTGCATGAAGGCCGTGATGCAGGACCACTGCTAACATCTCTAAGAGTGAAGAGGAAGTAATCAGTGCTTCCAGCATGCGATCTGTGATGATTGAACTTCTCATTTTGACACTACTCACTACTAGATGTCACCATCTGTAGGATAATACTCGATAGAGTCTTACAAGTGGTCTTAAATGTAGAAGTTTTTCAATAGAATGTTGTCTCTGAGGGATATGGGACACTGACGAGGCCTAATAAGGCCGAAACCGGTCTGTCTCTTCCCTCATTGACAACATCTTGAATAAATCATCCCAGTCCGCATGAAGAAGGTTCTGTGAGCCTATAAATTGAAGATTGTATTCATTTCGATGATTACTCTTTTCAATTTATCTATGTTTCAAAAACATCTTCTCTTGACCATTTAATATTTTATTTATAACAATAGCTCAATTTTTGTTAAAGATACAGGGTTTTCAGTAAAACATTAAATTTAGCTAAGGCCTGACCTAATGAAAACAAACTGAAAACTAAGTCAAAAACATGACGTGTTTTCCGCCCAGACGCAGAAAACAGGTGCAATTCGTCTCGACAAGTCCTCATTAAAGTTTTGAATCAATTAGAGCATCACTGAACTCCAACAAATTTTTAGTGTCTCATTCATTCACACAAAATTATAGTATTTTGTTACTTAGATGAAGTGAATACTTTGACTAATTGTTCTGTTCGAATAGATCGTATTTGGATCGATTTATTGAAGAAAGATATGACATCAGGAAATTTCAAAATTAAGTAAATCAACATCTCTATGTGTTGACAACTTTCAATGTCAATTAGACTGCAAACGAAAAAAAAATACAAATTTTACAAGTTTGTCTGAAGAGGCAGTCTGATATGGACACCGAAAGTTACATTATTCCTTTTATTTATTTCCTTTTTTAGTTTTACTCTGTCAGGCAAAATTTTTTTCAAATCCAATTTGCTCCTGATAATTTAGTGCAAGCATTTACGCAGGAGCATTTTCATCTTAATTAAAAATTTTTTAATTATTTCTGTTTCAGACTGAGAGTGAAAACCTAAGCCGTTTTCTAGAAACTTGAAGTTGTTCTTCCTGGAAGAAGTTAATAAAACGCCAACTTTCCACCTCACTCCGTAAAGCTTACAATAAAAGACGCATGCGATGCGCGTGCATTCCTGAAAATCCCAGACAAAGGTACAAACTCGCAACATTATTTTTCCATCCACCAGCAGTTGTCGGCTATCCCACAGCCATCCACTTAATGTAAAAATAACCAAAAGAAATTTAATTTAACGCCGACGGATTCTCGAAATAAAAAAAATCCGTATCGAGAAAATTGAAGTTGCTGCAACATCTAATGATATATAAACTCCCCAGGGGGCGCTCTCCGATATTATTATAATGAAATTAAAAATAATATTGGAACAGGTAATCAAAGAAAATCCACCTGGGGCGCTTCACCTGTGGAGTAGCTTCGGAACGAGAAGGGGGACCTTCGCAGTTAGACGTCAGAAGAGTGCAGTGGGAAATTCGTTTTTCCGGTCGAAAGGAGACGCGGAAATGCAGCGGAAAATGTGCTTACTGACAAAGGAACTACAGAACCCAGCTGGAGCTGTTTGAATTTAATTTTTTTTTGTGAAACATAGATAGTATAGCAAGAAGTAAATGATTAAAATTGGGTAAATGATTAAAATTTGGAGACAAAAATCCTCTTTCATGTGTTTCATGTAAATATCCTTTTTACTTTAATATTGTAGTCATTTCTTGCAATTTCTTTAAATTTGACAACAAACCAGTAATCCAAAGTCGATGTTCAGTTTTTGTTAAAATGCTTGGAGCACGTGTAAGCAGTGCTATATCGTTCTGCCCAAATGTCTGTAATTTTCGAATTTCAAGCCGAAAATGGTCTCACGTGATAGGGTTAGATTCCCTGATGACGAATTCGTGGTCAAATTCAATTCTGTCCGTGGGGCTGTTAGGCCGTCCGTTAGCACAATAACTCTCGAAGGGATTGTCCTAGAGACTTAAAATTTTTAGGATGAGTTCATGTTCCAAACGGCTCGGTTAAGTTCGTTAACCAGCCAAATCGTACAGGGTGTTCCATAAAATGTTGCCATTCAAAATTTTTGTTCCTCAATTTATCAGAAAATACGAAACCAATCGAAATGAAATATTGCGACCAAATGCAAGATGCTGATAACAAGGCTCATGCAGAATTTTGTGGCCATAGTGTGAACAGAACCATAGAAATTTAAATTGAAATGTAGAAAAAAAGAAACTTCCTATTTCCATGAAAAGACATCCGATTCGAGTAAAATTTTTTTTTTAATGGAGATCGATATTCTGAATGTCATCCACAATTTTGTGGCCATAGTTTCAACAGAACCATAAAAAATTCAATTGGAATAGGGAAAATTAAAATCTCTAAATTTCCATAACAGAATATCCGATTCGAGTGAAATTTGAATAAAACTACTATACTGTTTACGCATAACTTCAAGGGGATCGCATCATCAGAACCATAGAATTTAATTATTGTAATTATTTATTTTTACATATTTCATTTTTTGAATAATTTTCAGAATATAATTCCAATTGTACTGAGATTCTGCTTTTATTTATTTGGTATCAATCTTAAATCCCATATTAAATTTTGAGGTTATAGTCTAATTGCTCCACCAAAGAACGAGCGCTCAAAAGCTCCTGCTCAGGGCTTTTCTTGAATTTCTTTATTACATAGAGCATCTTGTATATTTTTGACATTTTTTTGATATCTACTCAAAATTACCTTTTCAACAATGTTCACACTTTGTATTTTAAGTTTGATTCCATGGAGAAAACGTCAATTGAAATTTCGAACTGAAAGAATTGCAGACTACTGCGATATTTTGTGTACCTAATCTTGATTCTGACAATCTGACTTCAATAATGATTGATAATCCATGGAAACATGTTAAGTCATTATTTTATGCAACTTTTACAGTTTTCAATAGTGGTATGCGTGTCAGATTAACTGACATGCTATAATAACAAGCGTGAAAATGAAATTTCATATGACGTTTTTTCTATCGAATCAAAAGTGAAATACAAAGTATGATCCATCGTTGAAAAGGTTATTTTTAGTCCACAAAAACTGTGGAAAATGTAGAAGGTGCGCTATGAAATAAAAAACCAGTTTGACTTCCGGTAAAAACGGAAGTGACTTTTCGTTTTTCTCAGACGGAGGTTTCTTGAACAGGTTAACTGGGACCCGGTATACTATTCATCATTTAGACCAAGCAATAGAGCTATCGAAAGATCGATTTCGTGACAAAAATACTACCTGAAATCTGACTGTGCAGTCATGCAATAGGTAGTTTCTACACGATTTTCATGATAAATTCCACTCCTGAATCGTCTTAGGTGTTTTTTGAGAAGCGAAAAATAGCCAAAAAAATCCAAAATTTTGCTTTTTCGCTTATAAAACGTGAAGTATTGATCTGATCGAAAAGCTGTTGAGGCACTTTTTCCAGAGAATTCAAAAACAAAAAAAATGAGAGGTGACAAGTCTCAAGCGGATAATTAGTTTCCGAGAAAAGTCCAAAAAACTGGAAAAAAACATCAATTTTTCAAAAATTCATAACTTGGTCAATTTCTGAGATGAAGCGTAATTGCTCTGAATTTAAGTAGTTATTAACATATACTTTATTGGTGCACAATTACAAAGCTGTCGGATAAATAGTTTTTGCACAATCGCAGTTTTCCGAATTCGACGTACTTTTTTCAAGAAGGTCGTGATACTCGGCTACTTGTCGGATTTGAATTTTACAAAAACCATTTTAAAGAAGAAATAAAATTCTTCAAATCGTATAGTCTCTCGATACCGACCGATAATGTTTAGTGGGTGAAAAACGGCGTCAAACAGGAGCAAAAAGGCTCGAATGCATCAAACTAGTCGGGGAGAGGGGGTCGCCCGCTACGCGAGGGGAAAACTGTATACCTTTTGTATCTTTCACGCGGCGCGAAATTCACAGTAGCTGGCGACTCCCACTCCGCGACTAGTTTGATGCATTCGAGCCTTTTTGCTCCTGTTTGACGCCGTTTTTCACCCACTAAACATTATCGGTCCGTATCGTGAGAATAAACGATTTGAAGAATTTTATTTTTTCTTTAAAATGCTTTCTGTAAAATTCAAATCCGACAAGTAGCCGAGTAGGTATCACGACCTTCTTGAAAAAAGTACGTCGAATTCGGAAAACTGCGATTGTGCAAAAACTATTTATCCGACAGCTTTGTAATTGTGCACCAATAAAGTATATGTTAATAACTACTTAAATTCAGAGCAACTACGCTTCATCTCAGAAATTGACCAAGTTATGAATTTTTGAAAAATTGATGTTTTTTTCCAGTTTTTTGGACTTTTCTCGGAAACTAATTATCCGCTTGAGACTTGTCACCTCTCAATTTTTTTGTTTTTGAATTCTCTGGAAAAAGTGCCTCAACAGCTTTTCGATCAGATCAATACTTCACGTTTTATAAGCGAAAAAGCAAAATTTTGGATTTTTTTGGCTATTTTTCGCTTCTCAAAAAAAACCTAAGACGATTCAGGAGTGGAATTTATCATGAAAAACATGTAGAAACTACCTATTGCATGACTGCACAGTCAGATTTCAGGTAGTATTTTTGTCACTTAAAAAACCTCTATTGCTTGGCCTAATTTACTTTTCAAATTTTCCACGTAAAGACTTGATTTTCATTTTGAAATGAAGTTGAAGAACATCTTGATGTGCCATGCTTAATTTTCGGTAAAAACTCTCAAATTTCCCTGAGTTGTAATTTTCAAAAACAATTCGATGATATTATTTGAATACGTATATCTTCGAAAGAAATCAAGATATCAAAGTCAAGTGAAAACTGAACGAAAGCGAAAGGAACGGTCTTTGTAATAAACTGTGCGTCAATTCTACAAATTTTCCTAACTCTTTCACAGGGTGTTGAGAAATTGGGCCACATATACATCAACATTTCTGCAAAACTTTCATGAAGTTTGTACTGATAACAAACAATTTATTTACCGTTTGGCGTAGAAACTATTGAAATTGATGAAAAATCACGAAAGTTCTTGGACAACGAAAAAAAATTTTAGGTAGCCGAGTTTTTTGCCAGTGAGTGTAATAAACCAAAACAAACACAGATTACAACTAGAGTTGAAAGCTAAACTCGAATTAACTCACCCATTCGAATTTTCCTCTTGCGTTCCACCATTTCCTTCAATATTCTTCGTTCTTACTCGATCAGCACATAACCAAATGAGGAATAAAACTGTAAACACTCCGTATACTCCCATTCTGACCATGTACCGCCTGAATCTCATTGAAAAATGGCAACAGATCACTCATTTTATTAGATATATTTGACATGTTCGCTATCCAAAATCGATAAATACACATCATTATCTATTTGTCGAGATTATTCGATGATTAAGGTTGGTTTCTATGAGTTGCTTTGTGTTGACGGTTATTTGGCACATATTTGTACACTTTGATAATACACAAAATATGTATTCATAATTCATAGAATTTTTTTCAGATTCTGGCAGTTTGAAAATATTTGGATTGACTGCTTAGGAAGCTCCGATATTTGATAACATGATATAATACACTGCGCAAAAAAATTAACTTGCATTATGGAAATCTCAAATTTATTCTACAACTGAAGGTGTTCTCAATGATAATTATTTTTATCAGAATTATGCATGCATATGTTATCCACTTTCGACGTTTTTCTTCAATACAGATGTTTTTCCCAGCAGTAATAAAAAAAGAGATTATCAGATTTTGAATGTATTGGCTCCATTCTGAAATCCGATGTTCTGATCAATTCTAGTGATCAATAGTTTTTCTTCCGTTTGATTTTCTACTCTAGATCGCTATGCAACGCGAAACACGCAATTTGATCCAAGAGGAATGTGCCCAAGCGGTAGTTTTGCGAGAAGAAGGGTGGACATACACAAGAATTACAGAAAGGTTTAGAGTTTCCCATAAAAGAGTGTCCAGAATGTTGCAACGATTCAGAGAGACAGGAATGAATGTCCGAAGACCAGGATAGGGTAGACCACGACTTACAACTACCATTCAAGAACGTTACTTGAGAATTTCTTCGTTAAGACAACGGTTTGCAGTCGCTCACCTCCGTCAAAATCAGCTTGAGCAAACTCATGGGGTGCAAATTAGCACTCAGAAAATAAGAAATCGCCTCAGAGAATATGGTTTAAGGCCTCGTGTCGCGGCAAGAGGCCCAGCTCTTATCCCATCCCATCGAAGGGCGCGTTTGGATTTTGCGGGAGAGCATATCCATTGGGAAGAGGCTGATTGGGAAAGAGTTCTCTTCACAGATGAGTCTAGATTCTGCCTCTACCATTCAAGGGCGGATTTACGGGGGGGGTAATGGGGGTAATTACCCCCCCCATGAATATCGAAAACCTAAAGAGAAGTTACGCAACGTGGTGCACCAATTTTTATTTGTTTGTTTTTTTTTACTAATATTACTTTACTACTATTTTTCTTATTATATTATTCCTCCTAAATATTTTGACTACAGTTTTTTCAAGTTTTGAACCTGATTTATCGATCTTGAATCATTACTACCCCCCCCATGAAAAAAAGCTATATCCGCCCTTGCTACCATTATGGTCGACGTTCTCTTGTACACAGACGTCCACATGAAAGATATGCTCAGTGCAATTTCCTGAATACCACTGGTTTCGGGGGAGGGGCGATTATGGTATGGGGTGGAATATCTTTGACTGCTCGCACATACCTAGTGGTCGTTGATAATGGAGCTTTGAATGCTGATAGGTATATAAGGAACATTCTTGAAGAGCATGTAGTGCCATTTGCCTCATACATTGGTGAAAATTTCATTTTTATGGACGATAATGCCAGACCCCATCGTGCCCGTTTCGTTAATGAGTACCTTAAAGAGGTTGAAGTCTCTAGAATAGAATGGCCAGCAAGAAATCCAGATATGAATCCAATTGAGCAGGTTGGGATAACCTCAATAGAAGGCTGAGAAGTTCAGCAAATCATCCAGCTACTCTTAATGAGTTAGAAATCTGCGAAGGATTAGATCAGAACATTTTAAGATCACTCATTTTGAGTATGAACCGTCGTTGCCGAGCTGTAATTAACGCAAGTATTAAATCACTTATCAGCATTCCAGTATTTTAAAAATTGTTTATTTCTCTTCTTTCACATAAGATTCGGTGAAATCCTGAATTTTTCTTCCATTTAATGTGTCTTGTTTCCTTCGAAACCTTCCTGAGAGAACATAAAAAATTTGTTATAAAGTCAATGTAGAGTTACCTTTCATTAAAATCGAGATTTACAGAATGTGCGTTAAATTTTTTGCGCAGTGTAGCTGAATAGAGTCGTTTTTTTTTGGTTCACTAACTTTGAGTCACGTAATGTCATTTTTTTCTTTTTGAGCAGTATTTCGTGAATGCACATTTTCCAGAAACGCCCGGTAACTATGAAACGGTCATAGATATTCATTTGTGGTTTTCATGCTGAAAATATAAACGCGCATTTGTCGTCGTTACTTAAACACATATTTATCTCAAAATTTAATATGAGACTTGAGATTGATACCTTATATATGTATAAATTCCGTATCTGAGCACAATCGGAATTATATTCTGAAAATTATTCAAAAAATGAAATATGTAAAACAATTAAATTATACAGTGGAACTTCCCTATAACGAAAGCGCTAAATCCGCAAAAAATCCGTTATAAAGAAATTTCGCTATACCTACGGAAAATTTATTTCTATAGTCGACAAAGTCGTGGTCGACTTCAATAATAAATTTAAGTTAATCATTCAAACTTAAGCATTCCTTTTAGACATTTTTGCACAACTACCACACTAGCGTAATGGTCAGATTGAAACCAAACAGCCAGGGGTGTATTTGCAACTGTTTTAGAAGGATCTCTCTGCCTACCGTAATGATTTAGTTGAAGGTATGGATTTATGACGTACGTCCGGTAAAATTTTGGAAATACCCATTCAAAGAGAGATGTTCTTTGAATATTTCGTTATAGAGAGAATGTACTTCGTTTTAGAGATGGAATTTGGATTCAAGGTGCAATGTCTTGTACGAAATTCGTTATATAGACGTTCGTTATGGGGAAGTTCCACTGTCTATGGTTCTGATGATGCGATCCTCTTGAATGAACATTCAATTTTGTAGTTTTCATTCACAAAATGAGTTTCACTCAAATCGGATATCCTGTTATGGAAATGCATGGTCCTTATAAATGATTGTAACAGCGCAGTTGGCTTTGCTATGACGCTACAGAATACCAAAATAAATAACTCTAACCAATCAGAACATAACATAATCACAAAATTCTGTGGTTTGCATAGGAAACGGCAAAATGAGAATTATCCAAAACCAAGTGCGCAATCATTTATAGAGACTGTGTATAATGATTCTTCTTTTCAATAGGTATTCCAATTGAATTTTCTATAATTCTGTTGACACTACGGCCATAAAATTTTGCATGAAAATTCAGTATATTAGTTTACACTCACAAAATAAATTTCACTCGAATCGGATGGATATCCTGTGATGAAAATATAAACACTAACTATGGCCACTAAATTTTGAATGAACATTCAGTATATCAAGTGAAAGCAGAGAATAATATCAATCGATATAAATCAACCAATATTAAACTCATACTTCGGAGCTAACTTCGTCCTTGTTCGAGACAAAATGCAAGGAAGTGGTATCAATCAGAGCACCTATGGATGGCCATTTCGTTCTTATTAGGACTCATCAGCACAATCGGAAATATATTCTAGAAATCATTCAAATAATAAAATATGTAAAAAATGAATAATCACAAAAATTGAATTCTATTGTTCTGATGATGAGTTCTTCTTGAAATTTTGCGTGAACAGTAGGTATAGTAATTTTTATTTTCAAAATAAATTTCACTCAAATCGGATATTCTGTTATGGAAATACAAAGATTTTAATTTTCAATATTCCAATTGAATTTTCTATGGTTCTGTTGAAAATATGGCCACCAAATTATTGATGACATTCAGAATATCGATCTCCATTCACACAAAAAAATATACTCAAATCAGATATCTTTTCATGGAAATATGGTGTTTTTTTTTCAATATTCCAATTGAATTTTCTATGGTTCTGTTCGCACTATGGTCACAAAATTTTGCATGAGGCTTGTTATCAGCATCTTGCATTTGACCGTAACATTTCATTCCGATTGGTTTAGTATTTTCGTGATATGAGGAACAGAAATTTTGAATGGCCATATTTTATGGAACACCCTCTACGATTTGGCTGCTTAACGAACTTAACCGAGCCATTTGGATCCAGAACTCCTGAAAATTTCAAGTCTCTAGGAGAATCCTTCGAAAGGACGGCCTCACGGACAGAATTGAATTTGACCACGAATTCGTCATCAGGGAGTCTAATCTTATCGTTTGAAATCATTTTCGGCTCAAAATTCGAAAAAACAACAGACGTTGGGGCAAAACGATATAGAACTCGAGTGCTCAAAAAAATTGAACGACGAATCCAAAAATAATTCTTAGTTCGAAATATCTCAGTGTTTTATTTTTTTTTGATAAAATTGAGATCATTGCCCGTATTCATAAAATTCTCAACCGCATGTTGGATAATGCGCAATAACTACCCCTCCAAACCTAACCAATTCCATTAGCATAAATCTCGATCGATTCCACTGCAATAAATAAATAGTGACTTTATAATAAAACCTCAATATTCCGTATCTTAGAAAACGAAGTACAATCCAAAAATAAAAATCGAAATGCTCGTATATGATCCTATGATATACTTCGCTGGATCGTTTTATTGATTCTATACGACACTTTCGGAAAACTCATATTTCATAAACACCCATGCCACATACAGCAAACCACCCTCTTTATTATCATAATTTTATTTGTGTAATCCACATCTTCTCGAACAGACCGCCGTCGGATATTGACGCAAAAATCAGTGCGAATTAAAATTGGGCTACCCCAGCCTGCTGCGACGGACGTCCCTGGGCCCAAGGGCGTACTTAATAAAGGGCCTGTTAGGGGAGGTCGAACAAGAGTAGCGTTTAGGCTAGGATTATCTCTCGAATTGTATTGAATGACTGACTGATGAATGGCTTGCCGATTCGCATAGAAAAAGGGGGTCCATAATGCGTATGCGTAGCCTAAGGCGCGATCTCAACTTTTTTTATGCACGAGGTCTGAATGTGCGGTTTGCCTTGTGACGTATAGGACGATTTTTGACGTTGTGAACTAGGGAGGAAGAAGGGGAAAACTGTAGAAAATGCTTAGTTGAGATCAAATTTTTATTTGTTTCTCATTTGTAAATGTCAGTTTCCAAAAACACAATATTAATCAAGAAAGTTTATTTTATCAAGTCACTAACTTGTAAAACTGACAGTTAACTTGTAAAATTTTTACAAGTTAGTAGTATTATTTATATTGACAGTACTTGCTTCTATTTTCATTCATCCTTCTAATTTCAGAGTTCCTGGAACAAATGTATTTCTCAATAAACGTTGTCAAACTATTCTAAAACGATATTCGTACCTTGTTTAGTTCGTATCTATTTGTTTTCCTTCTCAAAATTGCAAATATCCTAGAGGTTTTTTGACCTGTAAACTCACTGACAGTTGTTACGTACTTGCTTATAATTTCATTCATCCTTCTAATTTAATCGTTCCTGGAACAAATATTTTTAGTAATAAACGTTATAAAAGTATTAAAAAACGATATTCATACCTTGTTTCATTTGGATCTGGCCTTTTTCGTCAGAAATGAGCAAATATATTCTCGAAGGACTTCCCTCTCGTAAAGCCACTGACAGTTGTCATAATTTTCCGATGTCATAAATGATCATAAATAGCTTACGACATTTGCGACAAATTATTGAGAATTTTTTGAAATTTATCTAACCTTTTTACAAATGAGAAACAAATAAAATATAAAACAACACACGCAAGGTAACGGGTTTTACTGGCTCAGGGAGGTAACTGACTCGCCTGCGGCTCGTCAATTATATCCTCCATTCGCCAGTAAAAACCCTCTTACCTTGCTAGTAATGTATATACTATATTTTTTTTTCTGATTGAATGAATATTGAGCAACATCGCCTTAGTTACCGTAAGTCAAAAACACACTCATATTTCCCAAGGAAAATATGAAACGTCAAGTCATATGTCCCAAAGGAAATATGAAACGTCACATCATATTCACTAAAAATAGTATATTACGCAAATTTTCACTAATACATCAGAAAAAAGTCATTGGAGCTTCTATCAAGAATTTCTTGATCTGCTCCCGGGACAACACTGCTGATTTTTTTGGGAACGTATCCTTTATTTTTGTTCTTAACAATTCCTTCCACTTCATCGAATAATTTCACATTCGTTTTTTCCTTCAAATGTAGCATGGACCTTAACATAGATAATTTTGGCCATAACGTGTTTGGTGGATATTTCTGCTACTGGAGATCGAATGAATTAATCATACATTGAAAATAACAAGAATCAGAACAACATACCAAAAAATACCACGTTATGCCAAAATTATCTATGTTAAGGTCCATGCTACATTTGAAGGAAAAAACGAATGTAAATCTTCAAAATATGCTAACAAAATATTTTCGCTGACACCGTTCCACTTCTGAAAGCCTGCATTCTCTTTACTAATATAGGCAGGTTTAGATTTGTTGGGCATCAAAAATTCACGGGCTTTCGCCGCTTGAGTTTTGACGTAGTTCGACATTATTTCAATAATTTTATTTCTGACAAGACGTCAAAATGAAACCAGTCAACCATGATTCTCACAAACCCGGCCCATAGCAACGTTAAAAATCCAATTAATTCAAAATTTTACAATCTAATATTAATTTCTCCATTTTAGGAGCGCTATTGTTTCAATCAGAAAAAAACTATTGAGTACAACACGAGAAATATGAATACATTTTTCACGGTTGCCTATATTTGGCTTTGTTATTTATCTATGAATTTTTTGTTTTGAACTTCACTTTCATGTTTTTGCCTCCTGAAGATGAGCTACTCATAGCTCGAAACATGTTGAGACATTAAAATCACTTGAGTTTTATACCTGGAAAAGTGTTTTATTTACCTTACGATAAACTGCCCAGATATCAGGACATTCAATACTAGGTGAAAAACCCGGTAGGGTTTTTCACTATAATTTGACCCCCCTTTTAACTTTGTTACTAAAAGAGATACAAAAAAAATGTTTCGTATAAAAGTTTCACGAAATCAACTGAGGTTTTTTGATATGAGTCCAGAAACTGAAATATATACAGGGTGGCCAACATATTGATGGCAACTTAATTTTTTCAAATGGAACACCCTGTATAATTTGCCATGTTTGTCTAGCTCTTTTTCCCCTGATTTCGAATATGTAACATATGTTGGTCTATCTCTTTTATTCTGAGAACCACAGAGTTTCAAATTTTAAGAACCACCTCCCAAGATCTGTAATCATTTTACAAGTGGCAGAGTGCGTTTACTGAAAATGCTCATTTTTGGAGTTATAATAACGTCAATGGAAAGATATACAGGGTGAACCACATTGAATGTAACTATATTTTTTCAAATGGGACACCCTGTCCTGTATATTCTTCCTTTTTTTGATAGGCTATTTCCTCCTGATCTCGAATATATACAGCGTATGTGGCTGTGTCTCTTTAATTTTCAGAGTTTCAAAGTTTTGAAATGATGACACCGAATAAAAAAAAATATGTGTAATACCTAGGAAATTCTTTGTATCCAAACAATCTACTCAAAAGTATTATTTTAGAATGAATACTTAACAATTATTTAACCAATGAAATATAATAAACTATGGTAGTATGGTAAGAATAACATCAACTAAAGAAATTGCTCAAAATGAGCACCTTCATTCAATACACATAGTTCATATAGTTGTCTCAAGTTGTTTAGACTATTTTTGATAGCATTATTATGGCTTTGATTCAAGTTAGAAATTAAAGTTTCAATCTTTGTTTCTAATCATTACAATATTATCATTATTCTTTGTGCGTTGACGGGATTAGTTTCGAATCATTTGTTTTATTGGTTGATTTTATATCATTAATATTATTCTCCGCTTTCATTGATTGTCATTATTGCCGAAGTAAATTTTTTCCTTCAGGAACGGCTATAAAAACGTGTCCAACGGTGTTAAATCGGAACTATTTAGTGGCCATAAAATGGATGCGCCATTACCAATCCAAAGATCAAATTGGCCACTTAAATATTCACGAACTTGCTATGCCAGATGGTTATTGAAATTTGAAACTCTATGGTGCTCAGAATAAGAAAGATAGACCAACATATGTTACATATTCGAAAACAGGGGAAAAAGAGCTAACCAAATATGGAAAAATATACAGGGTGTTCCATTTGAAAAAATGAAGTTGCCATCAATATGTTGGCCACCCTGTATATATTTCAGTTTCTGGACTCATATCAAAAAACCTCAGTTGATTTAGTGAAACTTTCATACGAAACATTTTTTTGTATCTCCTTCAGTAACAAAGTTAAAGGGGGGGTCAAATTATAGTGAAAAACCCGGTACATATGAAATTGTTGTCAAAAGTTGGCATGTTCTGTATCGCAATTCGCAATAATTCATCAATGCAATCAGTGTTTTTTACGGTTGCCAGAAAAAATGTATACGCAATAAGTCCGAAAAATTTTTTTAGGCTCGCTTACATCCAATTTTGTCGACTAGTCGAAAAAAATCTACTTGCCGGACTTGTTAAGTATATTATATATATATCATCGCTTTATAGCGTCTGTCGTCGCCTTACGATACCCAACTTCCATTCTTTCCTATCTTGGCAGTCGTTTTCCGATAGGTTTCTTTCACTCATGGCCTTCTTGATATTTTGTAGCCAGTTCTTCTTCGGTCTTCCCCTTCGTTTTCGTCCCTGAGCTGACCACTCCAGCATTTGTCGTGGCGGTCTATTTTCTTCCATCCTGCAAAATGTCCATACCATATGAGCTGTCTCTGTTCGATCTCCTCTATTATGGTGGTATCTTTCTTCATAACCTCTCTTACGTGTTCGTTTGTTCTCCGTTCCAGTCTTGATATTCTCGCTGATCTTCGCAATGCATCCATTTCCGTAGCCATTATTTTCTTTTGTCTCTTTCAGTCATTGTCCATACTTCAGTGTTATATGTTAATACGCTTTTAATCATTGTATTATATATGTTTTTCTTTCTTCCTTTTGATATATTCTTCGACCATAGGACTCCATTTAGTGCACCTATAACTTTTCTGCTCTTGGTTATTAAGTATATTATATATTACTTTTATCTACGACTATTACAGTATTCGTTTTGAGGAGTTTCGTGCACCTGAGCTGTTCCAGCGCTTGTGCGCAGCCAATGGCAAGCCGTATTTCGAGCTTTTGAAGTACTCAGGAGCACGAAATATCACAAAACAAACAGGCTATATATCTAATGCTCACAATAATGCTATAATATTGTATTGTTAAAACTGATATATCGTTAGTTTTAAGAGTTCTCCAACTAACAAACATGTGTGGAAATATCTTTTCAATCTAGGGCGAAATCCACTTCAAATAGAATCAACCTTATTACAAATTATACACTGACAAGTTTATCAAAAAATAGCTCATATTTCAACTTGACTTTTTCCACACTAGTAATAGAAGGGACATATTTTGGCCACCAAATCTTGAAAACTTTGAGGAAATATTCACTATTCTGATCGCGTGTCATGACAAGTTCCCATAATTTTTTTTCCTGGTGGCCCTCCCTACGAAGATACGACCTCTTAAATGACGTAACTGGAAATCCTTTTTAGTGAAACAAGTTGCAAACTACTCGATATAATTTGATGAAAATTTGATATGATTAATAGTCTTAAGGACCTCTTAAATCACCGCACTCAAATTTCAATTAGCTTGTTCAGTTTACCAGGATCGGACTGGGCTGTACATTTTAATGCTTACATTTTTACACACTGTATGAAAAGGTGCTAGAAAAAACAAATTTGGATACCTTGCACACTAAGCTAGAGAAGAGGTACTCTTGTTCAGTGTCGATAAAATGAACCGTTTTGGAAAAAAAAATGAAAGAAGTAGGTAATTGAAATTTATACCACTAATAGAATGAATTTCCAGTGGCGTCATTTGGGAGGTCGTATCTTTGTAGGGAGGGCCGCTAGGAAAAAAATTTATGGGAACTTGTCATCTTATTTTTTAATGTTCTATTTGAATCCGAGAGATTTCCCACTTTTTCCGGGACACCCTGAATGTAGGTTACAACAGCAACGTATTCAAGTTGAGCTGTTAAACATAACGCTTTCAAATTTAATAGCTCAAAATAACAGGAGATGGTGAAATTTCCATTCTTGATATTGTCCCAGAAATGTTTGAGGCAGTGAATACTGCTTATTTATTGAAACTTATTGTGACAATATTTCACGGAATTGATATTTTTGACATTGAACAAGTCAATTTAAATCCTGAACAAATAGACTACAGGCCCGTGTTGAAAAAATTATGGGTCATTTGAACCACCAGGAGACCTATCTAGAACGATATAAGAGCATAAAATAATAAGATTCAGCACTATGCCGTCACTTGTAAGCTGTCCAACTAAGTGCAGGTGAGAATTCGAAAGTACAGGTAGAGTAGGTACATTTTGGTCACATATTTTTGTACGGCATTCTTACCATCGAAAGATCCGTTAAAAATAATAAGAAAACGCGTAGGACCGTAAAAAAATGGGGAGCCATAAAGTCGAATTTTTTTTTATTTTCCGACAATTACCAGTGTAAATTTGGTCATTTGATTTTGTACGGCATCTGTGTCTCACTATTTCAATACTGCTTCTAATCCATTATTCCGCAACGCCGTACAAAAATCATGCGACAAGGGAAAAAAATCTAGGGTTGCAATCCCCTCTCTTTCCGTAGTCCAGGGGGTGATTTGACACAACATGAAATAAATTTATTTTGAAAGTATTTTATGCAAAGATAATATTTTTTCATATGCCGTACATTTTCTTCGGTTCAAAGGGGAAAAAAAGAAAAAATCCATTTATTTGTACTAATTTTCATAGTCTTTTCGTTCCTAGTTAGAAACTATGTTGAATATGGGTTTGTATTCTATCCATTTATACCAAAAGATAGACATGTTGTCACTGATAATTCCAAAATACAACATATTTTTGGGAAGTACTCATGACACTGAAGTTTGCAGTACAAAATCATGTGACAAGGGGGTCTGCTAACTTCAGTGTCATGAGTACTTCTCAAAAGTATGTTGTATTTTGGAATGATCAGTGACAACATGTCTATATTTTGGTATAAATGGATAGTATACAAACCCATATTCAACATAGTTTCTAACTAGGAACATTTTTTTTCCCTTGTCGCATGATTTTTGTACGGCGTTGCGGAATAATGGATTAGAAGCAGTATTGAAATAGTAAGACACAGATGCCGTACAAAATCAAATGACCAAATTTACACTGGTAATTGTCGGAAAATAAAAAAAAAAATCGACTATATGGCTCCCCATTTTTTTACGGCGATGGTAAGAATGCCGTACAAAAATATGTGACAAAATGTACCCACTCTACCTGTACTTTCGAATTCTCACCTGCACTCAGTTGGACAGCTTACAAGTGACGGCATAGTGCTGAATCTTATTATTTTATGCTCTTATATCGTTCTAGATAGGTCTCCTGGTGGTTCAAATGACCCATAATTTTTTCAACACGGGACTGTAGTCTAAAAGTCCAAGTCGAATAAGTCGGTCGTGAACATGATAACTTCCGAAAGAAACAACTTCAAACTTTGAAATTTTTAGGGAAGTTATAAGATTTCAATAGGATCAAGTGAAGGCTTATCAGCATAAATTCTGACAAATATCGAAAAAATTTGACAGTTCATTTTTCCTTCAAAGATCATGCATTGCGCCGAACAAATAATGTTGGAATCATTCTTAACTTATCAATCTCTTTCGTAAATTTATCTGACATTCATTCAAAAAAGTTTTTCCCAGCTTACACCCCGACAATCTTACATCGTACATCATGTGGAAAAATCAACAAAGCCTTACCAACCTTTAAAAAAATAAACCACCTCCATTTGTTCGCAAACAATCTAACAATATTCCTTATTTAACTTTACAACCAACACGCTAAAATCTTAGGTACAAAATACAGAAAATCTCACAAAAACCTTGATGTTGCAATCTTGAAACTTTTCCTCGTTTATTTACAAAATAAATATCGGCCAGATCATTCGTTAACAATGGTACCGAAATCGCATACACAGCAGTCTACAAAACTGACATATGCACACAGACAAATTACAATAGTGGGGATTAGGAAAGGATCGCATCTGTGCTAAATACCTCCCTTTTACCACCATTTAATTTCACTAGGTCCGAGTGTTGTGGCATGTGATGCCTGTATGATTTCGTAGAAACTTCCGAATGGTACGTTTGTCAGAGATGGATCAAATGATAGACTTCGTTTCGAAGTGAACTGCCTTTTCAACGCAGTATTATTAAGCCATACATTATCCCTTGTGCCAGTTAGTAAAACCCCATATTAGACTGTTCATTCGTAGGGGTGAGAATCACCTTCGCTAGCTTCAATTTGCAAGGTTTGATTTGTTGTGCTTCAATTTGATTATGGCCTGCTCGATTTTGTTTCAATGAGGTTGTTACCTTTATACAGGGTGTGACAGTATAAGTTAGGTACTGTGAATTCGGTATTTTAATCCTCAAATTATTTTATGATATGAAATTCCTAGGAACTATTAGTCTCCGACGCATTATTTTTGAGATAAGGAAAAACTTGGTTTTTGGAAAAAAACACCATACAATGTTTTTCCTTGCGTGGTTATGAGTACCTACACATCAAAATACAGTTTTTCGATTCAAAATTATTTTGAATTTTTACCCGTGGCGTCTGTAAAGACTTTTGTCGGAATATTTTTTTTTGGAAAAAGGGTACGCCAATGCATTTTTTTCCAAATTGAAATAATTATCGTAATTACCACATAATTGAAGGCTAAAATCGTATCATGAGTATCATGATAACTGCTCGTCTTAGCGTCCAATAACCCCGTTCGGCATTGACTTCCGCGAGCAGACAGATTTTTTAGTCACGTGACCACAGATCGTACAGATTCATCTGGAATACATATCTGGGAATAAACGAACGGTACAGAGCATCTGCCACAGATCATACTGCTCTGTTCTACTTTTATAGATTATGAGATTTCAAAGATCACTATTATCTGAAATATGCTCATCTTTTAACGATACTTTCACCCTTTTCGTAGCTCTTCCGTAAAATCTCAATTAAATAATTAGGTGCAAAGGCACTGAATGCAAAGGAAACGAGGAATGCAATATCCCCTGCTGGTCGTTCAATACGGTGATAGTTGTAACTACGATAGCTATATCGTATTTTTTAATCTATCGGTTGTCAGATCAGGAAACTCAACATAAAACAACAAAATATTAATAAAAAACATAAAACTCTATAGTCCGTTCACGAAAGGTTGAGCCGTCGGTTGGCCATGGAAATTTGGCATATTCCACTGTGTATATTGAAATTTAGGTTATGTTCTTGTCAGATTGATACGCAATGTTGTCAATATTGCATAGAGTTGTCTGATAACTCGAAAGCTCGTCGAACGAGGTCGCGTACATTCGGCAACGTTGACTTTATTTTACGTTATGACAGCAAATACTGCCAACTTCAGATAAATAAAGAAACGCCTACTATGTGCTCAACCTTTCGTGAACGGACTATATGCATAAAATCGCTTTGCTCCGTCGAAATAGACCGAGCGAAAAGATCGACGTCTGATTGCTCAGATTTTCATGACGAACGCTCCAGATGTGTACGCCCCTCAATCCGGATGTAATAAACGAACGGTTCAGATCGATCCGACACGTCCGATGTCGATGCCGAACGCTTCAATTATAAGACTTTTTAATTTTGAATATTAATTACATGAAAAACCAAAGAAGTAACCCTAAATATGAGATTCTCAGAAGTTTTGTTTTTTTTGATTTTATAGCTATTTTCTATTTAAGTGTTTACTCTGGTTCAGTTCGAATTCGAAAAAAAATTATGAAAATATTGATATTTTTTATGTTAGATATATCAAATAAATGATCATTTCATGTCCGAATTAATGCAGAATAATGGGTAAAATGCAACAAATTTCGGTATTTCAACAATTTTGAGGAATTTTATACTTGATCACGTGAGTTTCGGTTTCGGTTTCTGTTTCGGCCGAAACTGAAGCCACTGCCGAAAGTTCGGTTTCGGTTTCGGCCGGAATACCTTTCTCACTTTGAATTATGTGGAAATGTCGAAAAGAATTTTAAATATTAAACAATAGACAATAAGCAAGATAAGTTCATATAATTTTTTTTCGAAATCGACCTCCCTTTCAAGATATAGCCTCTGGAAGGCGATCAGGAGTTGACAGTTTTTAATTTTTTCTAGGAGACCTAAAAAACACTGAGTTATAAAACTATAAATAATATGATTCATTAAGTACCTAGATGTTACCTCCTCACACAATTTTTTTATCCCATAATTTTAATATTAGGGGTTGAAAATAACAAACCTTTATGATTTTCATTGAAAAATTGTTTTCGTGGGATAGATTTTCGAAAAAAAAAATTCTCTTATGGTTTTTCATTCAATTATGGAGAAAAAATTCATCTGCAAATTTTCGATACAGTCGATACTTTTCTTGGAAAAAATAAAAACTTACAAGCAGTTATGTTCACTGTTTATGTGTTCATTTCATAGAATGAATATTCTAAGATATTATTTATGCTCAAAATTGGTTTCGATGAAAAAAAGGTTTTCTTTGATTTTTTTACAATTTTCAGTTTCGAAAGAGTTCGATATAAAAAAAATACTTTGCTGTTATAAAATAAATAACCCAGTGATAAAAATGGCAGTTTATTCGAAATTGCATTTGGCAGATATGCACTTTTGCTGTTATCTCCTGTCTTAACATACAATATCTTAGAAAATTCATTCTTTGGAACACTGATACGATGAAATGGAATGAACAGTGATCATAACTGATTATAAGTTTTATTTTGCAGAAGACATTTTTTCTTAAGAATTGATGGAAAACCATAAGAGAATTTCATTTTTCGAAAATCTATAGCACGAAAACCATTTTTGAATGAAAAGCATAAGGGTTATTGTTATTTCCAACCCCTAATAATGAAGTTATGAGATCAAAAAAAATTGTGTGAGTAACATCCACTAAGTGATCCTTATATGAATACTGTGGAAGTGAAATATGTGTTATTTACATTATTTTGTTCACAGCTATTCGCAACGTTTCGGCCAGCATTTGCCTGCTGTCATCAGAAACCTCACTTTGGGAATAAAAATGTAAAACTTGAGAGAAGTAATGGCGAAGTAATAAGGTATATCTGTAATTCTGGTTTGTTCACTGAATCATCTATAGATACCACAAAATAACCTCTGAATGGTACATTTCTCACTCTCAGACACTACTCACGAATGAAAAGAGGCATCAAGAAAGCAGCGGGAACACCATTAAAAAATCATATTAGATCCTGGGAGCACAGCAGTACTCTTTTTATCGGAAACGAAGTGATTGTTTGCCTCACCACACACGGTGGTACTTCTGGTAAGAGCACCGACTGATAGTTCATAGAGTACTCAAGGCTGGGTGTGAAGTGGGACAGGAAGTACGGAACCTACCCGCATCGGAAGATCACAGAATATTCCCATGGGAGTCATCCGCGAAAGGTGAAATAGGAGTGGTTTTTGTACAAGATTTTACGATTGATTTTTAAGAGCTTGTTGCTGTAGGATGTACGTGCTATCTTTAGCGCAAATGTGTGTCCACACAGCTCCAACTTTGGTATTAGCCTTAATAATTTGAGTAAGAATTTCGAGTACTTATAAATGAATATAAATATAGTTACTCAATATGCTAACTCGAAATAGTTAGATCAATACCGAAGTTTGAGTCGCGTAAACAGGCATTTCGATAAAAGACTTATTGGTGTTAAAGAAAGGAAGAAGAAATATACTATTATATAATTTTCTAGTGCGAAAGAAGCTACAATGGAACTTCCCTCTAACGAAAGCGCTAAATCCGCAAAATAATCGTTAAAAAGAAATTTCGTTATAAAGAAAATTTGTTTCTTTGGTCGGCAATATCGCGGTCGACATCAGTGATAAGTTTAAGTTTATCATTCAAACTTAAGCACTTGCTTTTAAACACAACTTTTCCCACTAGCGTAATGGTTAGATTGAAACCAACAGTCAGGGGTGTATTTAAAACTGTTTCAGAAGAAACTCCCTGGCCGCCGTAATGATTTAGTTTAAGGTCTGGATTTATTACGTACGTCCGGAAAAAAATTTGCAAAAAAAACCCACCCTTATACCTTCTTATCAATACCCATTCAAAGAGTTATGTTCTTTGAATATTTCGTTATATAGAGAATTTACTTCGTTTAAGAGGGTGTTTTCAACATGGAATTTGGATTCAAAATGCAATGGCTTGTACGAAATTCGTTATACAGAGTTTGTTATACAGACGTTCGTTATATGGAAGTTCCACTGTATATCATTTCGGAAAGATAATATCCGAGACAATGCTTTTTACGCACATGTCTCATAAATTCAGGATAGGTCTTATGAATATCAGTAGATTTCTGTGGCTTCGTACATTCGGTTATACAGTTCTTATAGAAACAATTAACTATCTACCTTAAATGTCGCTGATGTTCTTGTCTATGAGCTCTCATGATTTTTCATAGATTTCAGTTGTTTTTATGCTAAATTGTAGATGAATTGCTATTAGAACAAACATCAAATAAGTTTTCCAAAAATGTTGGTATCATATTTATACAGGGTGTCAAGAAAACATATATTTGTGGCCCAATTTCTTAACACCCTGTGGAACAGTTCTGGAAATTTGAGTTTACACCCATTTTATTGACAAAACCAAACTTTTCACCATCTTTCAGATTTTATTTCACCTTGGTATCTCTGTTTGTTTTGAAGACATAAGCAAAAAAGCCTGGGAACCTGGAATTTTAGAAGACGCCAAGTTCAAAAGACGAAATTGGAAATTTTGGTCGAAAATTTAGTATGAATACTTTGTATTCATTTTAAAATAGAAATCAAATATTTATGTGACAAATAAGAGAAAAATAGATAAATGATTAATTAGTAAATGCAATTCTCTAGAAGACCATACATGTGATACTTCCCAATATGAAGCTTGGCGTGTTTATCAAATTCCAGGCTTTTATTTGAATAGGTGTATCTTCAAGTGAATTAAGATATCGAGGTGAAATAAAAACTGAAAGATGGCGGCAAAAATGGTTGTTGTATTAAACTGAGCGTAAAATCAACAATTTCCGAAACTGTCCCACAGGCTGTTGAGAAATTAGACCACTTTTCTTTTCATCCTGTATAAATCTGTTATCAACACATTTGGAAAACTTCTTCCTCTGAAGTTTGTTTAAATACCAATCAATTCATCTACAATTTGGAGTGGAAACAATTGGATTCGATGAAAAATTAAGGAAGTTCTTGGTCAACGAACTTCAACATAATTTCAGTGAACCGGATTATTGTGCCTGTAAGGGTAGAAATCAATTCTTTGAGGATCCAATTTTGCTATTGAACGTAAGATATTCCCAACTAGCGAACAACCATAGAATCATGATAAATCACTGAAAAATCCTGGCTACTGCAAGGCCTCCCCAAAAGCTGTCGTCACTACTGTTTGATGTCATGCTTACGTCAAATTAATGTTAATTATAATATCAAGCAATAGCATTGCACGTCAATTTCTCGTAAAAACTTGCTGAAATAGAAAATGAGAAAAGTAGCGTCGCAACGTACAGGATAATTCACTCAACTTGGTAACCTAATTTTTTCCTGAACAGGATGAATATTATTTTATTCTGTTGAAGAAGAAATTTCTCTCGAATCGGATATGCTGTTATAGAAATACAAAGATGCTTTTTTCAATAATCCAATTGAATTTCCTATGGTTCTGTTAACACTATGATAACAAAATTGCATGTGGCTTGTTATGAGCATCTTTCATTTGACCGTAACATTTAATTTCGATAGGTCTCTTTTTTTCTGAGATATTGAGAAACAAAAGTTTGAATGCCATATTTTATGGAACACCCTGTAAGATTTGGTTGGTTAACCAACTTAACCGAGCTATTTGAGATTCCAACTTATCTTGAAAATTTAGATTCTCTAGGACAATCCCTTCGAAAGTTATTGTGCTAACGGACAGCAGGACAGCCCCACAGACAGAATTGAATTTGAACACGAATTCGTCATCAGGAAGTCTAACCCTAGCGTTTGAGACCATTTTCAGCTAAAAATCGAAATATACAGACGTTTGGGCAAAACGATATAGCATATAGAACGAGCGCTCAAAAAGAGAAAACTGCCCTAAGTACGTCTTCAAAATTTCGATAGTTTAAGTATCTTTCAATCAAATGAAAACGATTAGCTGAATTTCCCTGAGGTTGGAATTTTCACCCTTAAAAGCACAAAATTTTCTCGCCCTGACACCCTTTTCCTAGCAGATCCTTGTGGGGAAATCTCCGTCTCGCCAAACAAACCTTTAGACCCTTGAGGTAACTCGGAAGTGAGAAGTGAAACAATAAAACACTCGGAAGTGTCGTTCTTGGCGCTTTAAACGAGCAACGGGAGACGGGAAGTGCTCGAAATTTTGCGGAAACAAGGGCAGGAAGTTCGGGGAAAACCCGCATAACACTGTTCCAAGGGAATGTCAAGTTATCCTGACCGTGGGAGAGCCGGCAGATGGGAGGATCGCGCCAGCAGGGAGTATTCTTCGATTTGAATTTTCGAGGTGGCATCCTTCAGATCTGATTAGCTGTCATACCTTGAAATAAAGGGTTTTCCAATAAGAGGTGTTATTTTGAATAGCCCGCTATTTCGGTAGATGTCACGTCATTTTTTGACATTTGACAAGTAGAAACTACGCCATTAATAAGAATGGAACGATAAACACTTCAAGAACACATTGAAATTATTGAAATTCACTATAAAAATGGTGAAAATTTGGCTGAGACGGTTCGTAAAACTCGAATTTTTGGGTCGTCGTGAAGCAACTTGTCGGGCCGCAATAAAGAGATTGATGGAAAAATTGGAGCTGTTGGAGTTAGTGATGTGAGGAATAAACCCGTGCACGTCGCTCAAGAACAACCGAGAATATTGCTGCTGTAGCCGAAAGTGTTGAAGAAAACCCAGGGTTGTCCACTCCTCGTCATTCTTTGGAACTAGGCATTCCCAACAAACGTCATTACACCGTATTTTGCATGAATATTTGTGACTAAAGGCTCATGAAGTTCAGTTAACACAAAAAGTCAAACCGGCCGATCATCTTTTGCGGAAAAAGTTTCCGGGCCGTGTTATCTCCGAAACGGTGATCACAAGTGACCACCGAGATCTTGTTATTGAACACCTTGCGACATCTTCTTTTGGGGTCACGTCATGATACTAATACGAAGATAGATTTTAGTATCATGGGGTCACGTGAAAGAGAAAGTCTACGCCAATAGCCCAGCGTCAATTTAAGACCTCAACAAGGGCGGATTTACGGGGGGGGGTGATAACCCCCCCCCTATGAATATCGAAAACCTAAATAAAAGTTACGCAACGTGGTGCATATATTTTAATTTGTTTGTATATTTTTACTAATATTACTTTACTTCTATTTTTTCTTATTATATTATTCCTCCTAAATATTTTGATTAAATTTTTTTTAAGTTTTGAACCTGATCTATCGATCTTGAATCATTACTAAGTATCAGTATATCAATCTTCATTTAAAAATAAATTTCACTCGAATTGGATATCTTGTTATGAAAAGATGAAATTTCTCTTTTTAATATTCCAATTGAATTTTCCATGGTTCTGTACACAAGGGCCACAAAATTTTACATGAGACGTATTATGAGCATCCTGAATATGGCAGCAATATTGAATTTCGATTAGTTTTTTTTTATCTGAGATTTTATTTTGAATGACTATACCTATTTAATGGAACACCCTGTACGATTTGGCTGGTTAACGAACTTCCGCGGCATTCGCATACGAAACCAGCCCTGAAAATCTCTAGTCTCTAGGACAATCCCTTCGAAAGTTATCGTATCGAATTTGACCACGGATTCGTCATCAGGGAGTAGAACCCTATCGTTTGAGACCATTTTTGGCTCAACACATTTTTCAACAAAAATTTTTGCTTTGACATTCTCATTACATTAGTAGTTATTTAATTAACTAGTTTATTAATGACAGCGATTAATGTTTAACATATTTTCGAGACCATTAACCTGAGCTTGATTTGAGAGTTTATTACAAGATTTTCCTTCAACCACTTGATGGAATTGGAGTTTGAATTCTTGATTAAAATTCATTCTTATTTTATCACAAGAAATACATCTGATATAATATAAATTGCTCATTAATAGTTTTTTCCGCCGACCTCGAAATAAAAGGTGATTTTAATATGTACGAAATTGAACATTAATGACCCATTTTAATGCTCAATTTTTTTTAGCCATTTTAATGTGCAATCCTCATGGCAACCGTTCACAAAGTATTCAGAAGCGCTACGAGAAATGTCAAAACTCTACTGGAACATAGAAACATAGAAATTCCTTTACGTCAAATGTATGTCTTGTGCGAATTGAGAATGTATTTCAATCAAGTATTTATACATTATGCATGTTGAGATCGGCGGAAAAATCTTGTAATAAACTCGGTTATTAATCGAGCGACTAATGGTCTCGAACTATTAACGCGTTCGCTCCGCTCACGCATTAAAATATCTTGACCATTAATCGCTGTCTTTAATAACCTAGTTTATTAAATAACTATTCAATCAACTATTAAGGTTATTAAAGACAGAGACTAATGGTCAAGATATTTTAAAAGTTCGAGACCATTAGTCGCTAGATTAATAACCGAGTTGATTACAAGATTTTTCCGCCGATCTCAATACAAATTGTGTAGAAATACTTGATTGAAGTACATTTATATTTCGAAGAAGACGTGCAGTTGACAAATATAAATTTTTATGTTTCTATGTTCCAGTAGAGTTTTGGCGTTTCTCGTAGTGCTTTTGAATACTTTGTGTACGGTTGCCATGAGGATTGCACATTAAAATGGCTAAAAAATTGAGCATTAAAATAGGTCCTTAATGCTCAATTTGGTACACATTTAAATCACCTTTTATTTCAAGGTCGGCGGAAAAAGAGCATAAATTCAACATTTTTCAATATCGAGATCCAAATTTGTATTAAATTCCTAAGCTCATTCAGAATGTTTCAATTGAATATCATGTAAGATAGTCATTCCACTCTGTGGAGAACTTGGTCTTCCTAATAAGAGAAAAATTCTCGAATAAAATCATCACTTCAAGTGGCAGATAATAAAGTTGCAGATTTCAGGCACAAAATCACAAGATCCCAAGTCTACCGTATCTTCCCTCTCAAATTTCAGTTTCTTTGACTTCATAATGGTCTAAAAAACTCAGAAAAGAACCCGCATATCATCTGTACTTTTGTGTCGCCGAAATCCAGCGTTTTAAGGCAGTTCAAGGCTTTGTTGGCTTTCAGATCCTCCTGTTTAATGAACTGTTCCCTTTAGAATGTGGGAAAATATAACAAAATTTACCTGTGTGCAGATATAATAGACTGCAAGCGTAAGGAGGAAGCTATTAACTTGTGGTTGGTTACATCTTTTTTGGAAGCCAACTTGTCCTTTACGCAAGTGAAGTTTTGGACCTTTGCGGCAAAATTTTGGCGTAACTTTATACAGATCAAAAGGGCCGATGTTCCGACCGAGTGGAATTGGGTGTTTAAGTTTGACTCAATTGGATTTGACGTTTTGGATGCAATTTGGATGACTTCGGGTCTTGGAAATGTTGCCGAAAGGGCAAGGCAGAGGTTTCTTTCTTTGAATTCATGCAAGTTATTTGGTTTATTTCTCCTTGGTTTGAGGTGATCAATGATCCATAGGTTAATTTAACTCGAAATTGGCTCTAATGATATCTATTCTGAAATACATACTTTTTCAGGTTTATGTTCAGCTGGCTTCAGTATAAACAAGCTAACGAAAGCTTCTGATTTGTACGTTGTTTATAATAAAATGGAAGCAAGCTCTGAGCAGGAGCTTCTGAGCGCTCGTTCTCTGGTGGAGCAATAGGACTATCATCTCAAAATTCTGTATATGACTTGAAATTGATACTTTATATAAACAATTAAAAAAATTCAATTCTATGGTCACACTTGAAAATTAAAATAATTAAATTTATGGTTCTGATGATGCGATCCTCTTGAAAATTTGGCATGAACATTCAGTATATCAATCTTTATACCAGGAATAAATTTCACTCAATTCAGATATCTTGTTATGAAAAATAATTTTTTTTCAATAATCCAAATTGAATTTTCTATAGTTCGGATGATGCGATGATCTTCAAATTTTGCACAAACATTCAATATATAAATCTCAATTCCAAAAATAAATCATTTGATTCGGATATCTTGTTATGGAAATATAAAGAGTATTTCCTTTAAATTCCAATTGGATTTCTATGGTTCTGATGATGCTATCCTCTTGAAATTTTGCATGGACAATCAGTGTGTTAGTCTTCACTCACAGAATGAATTTCAGTTAAATCGGAAGGTCGTTATGGAAATAAAAAAATTCTTCTTTTCAATATACCAATTGAATTTTCTATGGTTCTGTTAACACTATGGCAAAAAAATTTGCAAGAGGCTTACTATGAACATCTGGCACGTTGCTGCAATATTTCATTCCGTTTGCTTTCGTTTTGTGTGAATATTGAGTAACAAAAATTTTGAATGGCTACTTTTTATGGAACACCTGTACGATTTTTCTGGTAACAAACTTAACCGAGCTATTTGGGAGCTGAACACACCCTGAAAATTTCAAGTCTCTAGGACAATCCGTTCGAGAGTTATTGTGCTCACGGACGGACAGCCGGACGGCCCTACAGAATTGATTTGACCTCATATTTTCCATCAGGGAGTCGAACCCTATCGTTTGAGACCATTTTCGGCTCAAAATTCGAAAATTACAGACATTTGGGCAAAACGATATAGCACTCGTCTAAGTAGAACGAGCGCTCAAAAATGTGGTTATTGTCAATGACATCAACGTCATAGACAGAGATTTTTTAATGACTGTTACCATAATATCCAATCATCAGGTTCCATCGTCTCAAAGTAAATGAGCCATGACAAAACTTCTTTGAACTAACTAATTCATATAAAACAATTTCTGCACGCCTGTGAGAAGATACAAATACAACATATAGACTTTTCTTTTTCAAAAAATTTTGAGTTTGATATGGATGATACAGGGTGCGTCAAAAATCCTTCAAAAATGAATGAAAATTTGGTAAAAGTGAAACAAAATTGACCTGTTTCAGGATTTTGTTGCCAAATATTTTTCTTTCAAGAAAATGAATTTGTGTCATAATTTTGACGAGCACTTTATAATATAACCACCTAATTTACAGGTCAGATCTGATTCAGTTTCCTAATGGCACAGATCATTCATAGTTAGTAGGAAGAAAATCTCAAATACCTCATTTTCCGAATAAAATGGAACTTTCTTTTTCAACAATCATTACCAAATTAAAAAAGGTTTTCCAATAAGAGGTGTTATTTCGAATAACCCGCTATTTCGGTAGATGACACGCTTGAAGCTGTAATTTTTTGACATTTGACAAATAGAAACTACTCCATTAATGAAAATGGAACGATACACGCTTCAAGAACGCATTGAATTGATAAAAATTCGCTATAAAAAAGGTGGAAATTTGGCAGAGACTGTTCGTAAAACTCGAACATTTTTGGGTCGTCGTGAAGCACCTTGTCGGACCACACTAAGGAAAAATTCGAGCTGTTGGGACAAGTTACTGATGTGAAGATTGATACTCGTGCAGGTTGCTCAAGAATAGCCGAGAATATTAATTTTTCGAAAATGAGGCTGGAGCAAAAGTAACGGTGAATGGATTGCACTATCGAGAGAAGATTAATGATTTTTTATGGCCGAAATTGGATAGTAACGATCTGGACAACGTTTACCTTCAACAAGACGGCGCTACGTGCCACACAAGCAACGAAACCATTGATCTTTTACGTGAAAAGTTTCCGGACCGTGTTATCTCTCGAAGAGGTCATCACAATTGCCCACCAATATCTTGTCATTTAACACCTTACGACTTCTTCCCCTGAGGCCACGTGAAAGAGGAGGTCAATAGCCCAGCGTCGATTCAAGACCTCAAAGATAGAATTCGTGAGGCTATCGAGGACATAGGGTAACCACTTTGCGATTTGGTTATGGAAAATTTCATTTAAAGGATATGGTCCTGTGAGCGTAGTCGTGGTGGTTATTTTTCTGATGTTATTTTGCACTATTAACGGCATAGCTTCTTCTTTATAATGAAACTAGCGACCCGCCCCGGCTTCGCACGGTACGACATCACATTAGAAACCTCAAAAATAACAGTACATACTTCTCCACTATTTAATGGATGTTATTATACATATAAACCTTCCTCTTGAATCACTCTATCTATTAAAAAAAACCCATCAAAATCCGTTGCGTAGTTTCAAAGATTCAAGCATACAAAGGGACAGAGAAAGCGACTTTGTTTTATACTATGTAGTGATTAACATCCGATCATTTATATTAAAAAATGGCATTTTTTGTGAATATCAAAATTACACCTCTTATTGAAAAACCCTTTATAATTTGACATGCGATGAAATTTGATAGGATCGGAAGTCAGTTTTGACTACAACAAAACAAAAAATATAATAAAGAAATACTGTAATATGTTCATAACAGCACTGTATTAAGTACTGTTATGAATTCATTGCGATACTGAAATAGAGAAAAACCATTTTCCCAATAAAACCCGAACACCAAGAGCCAATTATGCATAAAGTCTCCTCCTCCCTCAACTCTTCCAGTTCAACGTACTCGAATGCGAATAAAAATCCAATTTGTTTTCATCTCGCGCCAACTTCGATGTAAAACGATCTTCGAAAGGAGAAGCAGCAAGAAAAGCCTGCCACTTTAATGCCTAGCTCAGGGAGGAAATCCGCTAAAATGTCAAATGAGCGGAAAGAGAGCTTTCGCCCAAACCCCGAACTCAAACTTTGGGTCTGCGTTCGCCAAACTAAGGCTTCTCCCATTAAAGGATTTAACTACCTGCTGTCGAACGGCCATCTTGACAAAGCTGGAGAATGACGGAGAAACGACGCAGTCATAGCTCACTGAGATCACGTCCCCTCGGGCTGGGAAATTTGCATAATTACAGCTGAGGTTTTCCGGTTATTTGAAGTGGGAAATGATTTTTCCGTGGGAAAATCTCGGGGATGTTGGAATATACACGGTGAGCTGAACTTTATGTATTGGAAACACTGGTGCAGCTAGGGGGGGGCTTGCAACTTCTTTCGTATTTGTTGTATCATCAAGAATTGTTTTAGTTCAGCCCCCATAACAAAATCCTGGCTGCGCCACTGATTAGGAACATTTTTTGTAGAAGAATATCGCATTTCTATATCAGATATCAACGGCCAAAATTGAATATTTCGGTGATAGTTCGATCGAAAAAGACGTTAAAATTTCGTTGGCATTAACCACATCAATTTCCATCGTAAACAACATAGACTTTTGCACGCATATTTATATTGTGAAAACTGTAATTTGAATATCTTTAGAGAATTGATGGCAATCTATTATTCATTTATCGATTTAACATTACTTTTCAATTAAGATTTCGTTGTATGGAAAATTTGTTTCTATAGTCGACAATGTCGTGGTCACTGATAAATTTAAGTTTATCATTCAAACTTTTTCAAAAAAATTTTCACACTAGCGTTATGGTTAGATTGAAACCAAACAGCCGGGGGTATATTCAAAACTGTTTCAGAAGAATATCTCTGCCTACCGTAATGATTTAGTTTAAGGTCGCAATCAATTACGTACGTCCGGAAAAATTTCGGAAAAAACCCACTCTTATACCTTCTCACTAATACTCATTCAAAGAGTGATGTTCTCTGAATATTTCGTTATAGAGAGAAAATTCTCTATACAGATGATCGTTATAGGGAAGTTTCACAATATATGATAAGAAAAGTTTCAAGACCAAGAAATAAAGTTCAATAATTGAGCCTCAGAGTAAAAAGTAAAGTGTACTTCTTACTCTGAGAATTGAGCGCTAAGTGGTTAGGTATGAGCCAATTTTCATATTCATATTACCATATTCCTATATTCCTAAAATAAACAAGTGCGCTATAAACCGACCCCATTATCAGGATTTAGCTGGTCCTCGTCCAGGTCCTCAAATCCATTTTATCAATTCAGGATTCGATATAACGGCCCAACCAGGATTACCCCGTACTTAACATAATATCAGCGAAGGGTCCTCAACCTATCAGCTGTCTCCCGCCGTTCTGAGGACCATCGACACTGTATCGGCAAACAATTGACTAAAAAGCCTTCGATAACTGAGCCATTGCAAGAATAAATTTCCCGCTTTGTTGCCTTCGAACAATCAGACACTTTAGGAACACCACAATGTCATAAGCACCTCCCCCCTCTCTAAATCGCTGCTGCTCTTAACTGTTTTACTGTAATTGTTTGGTTTATTGCTGTGCTTCCCAGAGGCTCTTCACTGTTTCATTTTTCAACTACACCCTTCTGTTTTGTGTTTGCATTAAGGCTTTGTTCTGGGATTTGGTCCAGGGGATGGTAATTACTGGTGGTGAAACTGTGATGTTGAGTTTTAACGGATGATATGTTGAGTTCTTGGGAACGAAATATTTATTTTTCTTTTCTGAAAAATGTTAAGGTTTTCACTCCCAGTCTCTGAAACAGAAATAATTTTAAAAAAATTTAATTATGATTAAGTGCTCCTGTGAAAGTCTCCGCACTTATTTGTCAGGAGCAAATTGGTTTCGAAAGAATAATTGCTTAACAGTAAAACTAAAAAGAAAATAAATGAAAAGGATAATGTGACGTTTCGGTGTCTATATCAGACACCTTCTTCACATAAACTTTTAAAATCTTCGGAATTGTGTGTTTTTTCATTTGCAGTCTAATTGACATTGAAAGTTGTCAACACATAGAGATGTTGATTTATTTAATTTTGAAATTTTCTAATGTCATTTCTTTCTTCGATGAATCAATCCAAATAGATCTATTCCAACAGAACAATTGGCCAAACTATCTACTTCGTCTAACAAAATACATGTAGTTTCCTTAATTTTCCTTTTAAAATTATCAGGTTCCGTCATTAGGATCTTTGTGTTGTTCCAGTTCATCATATGATCTCCGCTATTTGAATGATTAGCGATTTGGGATCTTGTAATGTCTCTATTTTTGATGTTGTTCTTATGTTTCCGTTATCTTATCCTTTAAGGTCTTGATGTGTCTCCTGTATAAGATTTTCCACATATACAGGGAATATTGTAAACACAATTTTTTGTTCTCATTCATTGGTTTCGTTCTGGTTAGAATGGATCTCAAATCATTTTGTTTGAAAGCAGTTATTATGCTCAATTTGGAACCAATTCTTCTTATTTTTTTCTGGAAGGCCAGGAATATGATGAATGACGTTCAACAAATTTGGTTGTTCAAATGTCAATTTGCTCCTGACAAATAAGTGCAAAGATTTTTGCAGGAGCACTTCATGTTAATTAATTTTTTTTTAATTAATTCTGTTTCAGAGACTTGGAGTGAAAACGTAACAAGGTTTTTAGAAATGCATAATCCTCCCAGATTAAATTTCAATCGATATTTATTTTTCTGCCAATGTGATTGATAGTACACAGCGCAATGTTGTCAGAAGAATAATTAGTGAGACTATGATATACGAGTACAAGTTTACATTGGTTACCAGTCCTCTCTACACACCGGCAAAATAATCGAGTTCATAACTCAACAACAAAACTTGGCAAATGTCATTTTATACTGAGTGAAACCAAATCTGGTTTTTTACTCTAAAACCACCTGAGGTGTGTGTTCCAAACGTTCCACTGTGTGATATCTTATTTTATCATCAAGGCACATCTTTTTGACCATTTCCTTCTTCATTTATTATAATAGCTTATTGTTTTTGGAAGATACAGGGTCTTCAGCAAATCATTCACAATTTCGCTATGGCTATGTAACAGTACCTACTTCATCAAATTTAACCTGAAATCCGAACGTAATAAGATGGAATTGAAAACTATTTGAAAAACATGAAACATTAACTGAGAAGTGTTTTCTCCTATGCTCGGCGGATAACCGCTGATAACAGTCTTGGCATACCTTAAATGAAAGCTTTCGAACTGATTTCATTCTTCAATTAGAGCGTCACTGAGCTGCTTTGAATTTTCAGAAGTTGGAACGCTAGATCAAATTTTCTTCCTAAGAGTATGTATTGAATATGCACAATTGGGTTCACATCTGAGATCAGAGCTGGCCGACATAGTTTTTATATTTCAACCACACTGCCAAATACTCCCTGACAATCCTAGCCGCATGCGGTCGGGCATTATCTTGCACCAGCTATAAATAGTCTCCAATAAACGGTGCAAAAGGAACAACATGTTGCGCTAAAACTCCTCTTATGTTTAATGTTTTTCATTTAGGGTTCATCTCCAAGCCAGCCACGGATAGAATCAACGAGCCCAGCAACAACTTTTCAATGTTGCAATATTATAGTAAACTGAATTATTGATTTGAAACTCTGGTAAGTCACATTCAAAGGGTGCTGGTACATCACATAATTACGTGAATGTGATTCTTATCCACATCCCTGCTATGTCAAAATGTTTTCCGAAACATCTGGTCATGTAGAATGAAATGTCCATTTTGTTTAACATCATCGTTGTTTCCCTTCCACTTGAGCACGTTCAGAAATCGAATATCAACACAATCATGTACCCAGCTTCGTGCCCAGTTAATCCACATTCTCACTATCGAATGTTGGTCATTTGGTTTAAGAAACCAAATCGTTGTGAATCCTAGAAACATCTCTGCGATGTTGCAATGTTGCCTGAAAATATGGTTGTACAGATCAGAATCTTTATAAATTTGGTTGTCCTTCAAATTCGGGAGCGGAACGTACAAAAATACAAAAATTGTGTCGGGAATGTGATTACCAGCAAAGACCCTGCAATGTTGCAATATTATAGTCGACAGAATTTTTGATTTGGAACTGTAAGAAGTCATATAAGTCACCTTTAAATGATCATCATATAATGACATGAATGTGATTCCTAGCAACATCCCTGGAAAGTCGCAATGTTACCTGAAACATCTGGTAGTACTGAAAAGAGTATATATCTGGTTTTCTTGCAATTTCGGAAGCAGAATCTATACATAAAGACTGAATTACTTATAGGAAACTCTAATAATTCACATTCAAAATAAATCGTCGTTGAACTCCCTTCGACATCACTTTGTGTCGGGAATGTGATAACCAGCAACAATACTGTGACGTTGCAATATTAAAGTAGACCAAATTTTTGATTTGGAATTGTTAGGAGTCACATTCAAATGATGCTGGTACATCATATAATGACATGAATGTGATTCCCAGCAACATCCCTGGAAAGTCGCAATGTTACCTGAAACATCTGGCTCTGGCTGTACAGATCGAAGTCTCTATCTGGTTCTCTTTCAATTTCGGAAGCAGAACATACGCATTTAGACTGAGATACCTACTTATAGAAAACTCTAATAATGCACATTCAAAACAAAATCGTCGCTGAACTCTCTTCGACATCACTTTGTGTCGGGAATGTGATTACCAGCAACAACCCTGATATGTTGCAATATTATAGTAGAATGAAATATTGATTTGAAACTCTATCTGCTCAAATATAACCGAATTTTCATCAAATTCTCCTTCAATTTAATGTGGAAAATACACACATCAAGGACGTCAATTCCCAACACTTTTCGTTTCGATTCCTGCAGGATTATCCGGAAGAATCTTGAAATGTCCGTTTTGTTTACCATCATCGTTGTCTCCCTTCCACTTGAGCACGTTCAGAAATCGAATATCAACACAATATGTACCCAGCTTCATGCCCAGTTAATCCACATTTTCACTAGCGGATGTTGGTCAAATCGTTGTGAATCCTAGCAACATCTCTGCGATGTTGCAATGATACCTGAAACTATCTATTTATCTGGTTCTCCTTCAATTTCGGAAGCGGAACCTACAAGAATAGAGTGAATTACTCATTGAAAACTCTAATAATTCACATTCAAAACAAAATCGTCGCTTTACTCTCTGCAACATCACTTTGTGTCGGAAATGTGATTACCAGCAACAACCCTGCGATGTTGCAATATTATAGTAAACGGAATTTTGATTTGGAACTGTAAGAAGTCACATTCATATGATGCTGGTTCATCATATCATGACATGAATGTGATTCCCAGAAACATCCCTGGGAAGTCGCACTGTTTCCTGAAATATCTGGTCATACAGATCAGAGTCTCTATTTGGTTCTCTTTCAATTTCGGAAGCAGAACACATACATACAGACTGAGTTACTTATAAAAAAATTCACATTAAAAAAATCGTCGCTTCACTCTCTGCGACATCACTTTGTGTCGAGAATGTGATTACCAGAAACAACCCTGCGATGTTTCAATATTATAGTCCACAGAACTTTTGATTTTGAACTGTAAGAAGTCACATTCAAATGATGCTGGTACATCATATAATAACATGAATGTGATTCCCAGCAACATCCCTGGAAGTCGCAGTGTTACCTGAAACATCTGGTCATATAGATCGAAGTCTTTATCTGGTTCTCTTTCAATTTCGGAAGCAGAACATTTACATATAGACTGAGTTACTTATAGAAAACAATAATAATTCACTTTCAGAACAAAATCGTCGCTTCACTTTCTGCGACATCACTTGTATCGGGAATGTGATCAACAAGCGATATAGCAATATTATAGTAGAATGAAATATTGATTTGACACTCCAGGAAGTCACATTCAAATGATTCTGGTATATCATATAATGAAATGCATGTGATCCCAGCTACATCCCTGGGAAGTCGAATGTTACCTGAAACAGCTGGTCGTACATATCAGAGTCTCTATCTGGTTCTTATTAAATTTCGGAAGCAGAAAATGTACTTATAGACTAAGTTAGGTACTTAAGGAAAACTCTCATAATTCACATACAAAACAAAATCATCGCTGAACTCTCTTCGACATCACTTTGTGTCGGAAATGTGTTACCAGCAAAAACCCTGCGATGTTGCAATATTATAGTTGATTGAATTATTGATTTGGAACTCCACAAATTCACATCCAAATGATGCTGATCAGATCACATTGTGATGTGAATATGATTCCAAGCGACGTCCTAGCGAAGTCACAATCTTACCTGTAACATCTGGTAAAATTTAACCGAATTTCCATCAAATTCTCCTTCAATTCAATGTGGAAAATGCACACATCGAGGACGTCAGTTTCCTACGCGTTTCGTTTCAATCGTTTCGATTCCTGCAGGATTATCTCTAAGAATCCTGGAATGTCCGTTTTGTTTATCTTCGTCGTTGCTTTCCTTCCACTTGGGCACGTTCAGAAATCGAACAGCAATACAATAGTCTACCCAGCTTGTGCCCAGTTAATCCACATTTTCACTAGCGGATGTTGGTCAAATCGTTGTAAATTCTAGCAACATCTCTGCGATGTGGCAATGATACCTGAAACTATGATCGTATAGATCAGAATCAATCTATCTATCTGGTTCTCCTTCAATTTCGGAAAAATAATAAATACATATGGAATGAGTTTCTTATAGAAAACCCTAATAATTCACATTAATACGATTACCATCAACAAACCCTGCGATATTGCAATATTACCGATTCGTTGTGAATCCTAGCAACATCTCTGCGATGTTGTAATGATACTGATACTATATGGTCGTACAGATCAGAATTTATCTATCTGGTTCTCCCCAATTCCGGAAGAGAAACGTAGAAGAATAGAATAACGTATTGAAAACTCTAATAATTTAAATTCAAAACCAACTCGTCGCTTCACTCTCTGCGTCATCACTTTGTGTCGGGAATGTGATTACCAGCAACAACCTTGTAATATTATAGTAGACCGAATTTTTGATTTGGAACTTTTAAAAAGTCACATCCAAATTATGCTGGCACATCATATAATGACATGAATGTGATTCCCAGCTACACCCCTGGGAAGTCTCAATGTTACCTGAAACATCTGGTCGTACATATCAGAGTCTCTTTCTGGTTCTCTTCAATTTCGAAATCAGAAAATATACATATAGATTTACTCTAGAAAACTCTAATAATTCTCATTCAAAACAAAATCGTCGCTTCACTTTCTGTGACATCACTTTGTGTCGGGAACGTGATCACCAGCAACAACCATGCGATGTTGCAATATTGAAGTAGACCAAATTTTTGATTTGGAACTGTAAGAAGTCACATTCAAATGATGCTGGTTCATCATATAATGACATAAATGTGATTCCCAGCAACATCCCTGGAAGTCGCAATGTTACTGAAACATACTGCTATAAATTTTTACCAATTGTTTTGAAATTTTTCAACTGCTTCGAAATTTGGTCTACTGCTTCGAAAAACTACTGCCTTTTTTGCAAAATTGCCAACTTTCATGAACATTAGGCCGGTCTCTGTATCAACTCCATTGAAATTTATCAAACTGTTTTCAAATTTTTCAACCATTTTGACAATTTTTCCAACTGTTTCGAGAATTTGCCAACTCTGATCAATATTGGGCACGCCCCTAGACCAAATCCATTCACATTTGCCAACTGTTTCCATAATTTTTCCAACTGCTTGGAAGTTTTGTCAACTGATTCGAAACCAACTGTTCTGAAAAATTGAAAACTCTGATCAACCTGTATCAACTCCATCGAAACATTTCCAACTCTGTTCAACATTGGGGCCCGTCCCTGAAAACTCAACCAATGAAATGAATCTGAACGCGTAAATCACACTCAACGGCAAATTCTAATCGTTGAAATTTGCCAGCTCATTTCGATGATTTCAATATTATTTTCTCGAAAACCTGACTACAAAAATATTTAATCACTATGATTTTCGGTGGGTTCATTCTTCCTAAAACGATTTATATAAATAACCGGAAATGCTCATCAGATGAAGTCATATAAAAATCGAGTAATTTTGGCTCCAAAATCTCATCTCCAGTAGTATGACATAAGACAACTTCGATATTTCAGATGCTTCAAGCCAGCTAAGAGAAATAACCAACGAGCCGTGCACGCTAATCCACAAAATCTTCACTCCTTACCCTTTCAACACAAAAAAACAATACCCTACCATCCCCAAGCGATAATCCCGTCCTCAACACAACTCAAGAACAAGAGGACGACCCGTTTAACAACCCCAAATCCCCAGATACGCGAACCAGCGCATGCGCGCGCACACGCCTCCCCAATAAAAATATCAAAATTTTATTGTCCGATCCTCACGGCCGTCATAATCGCTCAACAAACTGTCCCCGACAAACAATCGCTCCTGAATTTTGATAGATTATAATTACAGGCCCTCCGGCCGGTTCCACATCACAGCCGATCAAACAGGGATTAAATTTCAATTTGCACTTCGTGTCGAAAGTGGCGAGGAGGAAGCGCGCCATAAAGGGGTTGATGAAAATTGAATGTTGCCGCGAAAACGAAATGACCAGGATACGCTAGTTAAAATGTGGATTAACTGGGCACGAAGCTGGGCACATTATTGTGTTGATATTCGATTTCTGAACGTGCCCAAGTGGAGGGGAAACAACGATGATGGTAAACAAAACGGACATTCCAGGATTCTTCTGGATAATCCTACGGGAATCGAAACGAAACGGTGGGGAATTGACGTTCTCGATGTGTGCATTTTCCACATTAAAACGAAGGAGAATTTGATGGAAATTCAGTTATATTTGACCAGATGTTTCAGGTAAGATTGCGACATCGCTGGGACGTTGCTGGGGAATCACATTTACATCACAATGTGATCTGATCAGCATCATTCGAATGTGAGTTTTCAGAGTTCCAAATCAAAAAAAAAATTTCAAAACAATTGGTAAAATTTTGTAGCAGTATGTTTCAGGTAACATTGCGACTTCCCAGGGAATCACATTCATGTCATTATATGATTACCAGCATCATTCGAATGTGACTTCTACAGTTCCAAAAAAAAATTCGGTGTTCTATAATATTGCAACATCGCAGGGTTGTTGCTGGTAATCACATTCCCGACACGAACTGATGACGCAGAGAGTCAAGCGACGATTTTGTTTTGAATGTGAAATACTACAGTCTCTTGGGGCGATCGGAAAGAGAGTTTTTATGACAGTTTGACCAATACGAGATTTATTGTGCGCAAACAGAGATTTTGTTTGGTTACAAAGCTCCTTATATTTGAACGGGACTAAGAGTTTTCTATAAAACTCAGTCTATATGTATATGTTCTGCTTCGAATTTGAAAGAAAACCAGATAGACTCTGATCTGTACGACCAGATGTTTCAGGTAACATTGCGACTTCCTGGGATGTTGGTGGGAATCACATTCATGTCATTATAATGATTTATTTATTATACAGGGTGACTGGGACAACGGCTAATTCGAGATAGAGGACCTCAAACTGAATGAGGATTGAGGTTTAAATGTCCCATGAGGCTATCTGTTTCAGAGATACAGGGTGTTTGGCTGGTATTATTTATATTCAAATTAACATAGTATGTAGAATTAGTTTTTGATTAGAGTTGTCAAAATAAAGTTAAATAGAAAAGTCAAATTATTCTTGAAGTCCTCATTTTGTGGCAAAAAAGTGGTCTTGCCACATCATTTTTGGTCCTTCGAGCCCTTATAGATAACATAATCGTGCTCCGACTGCGAGCACATCCTTTTGGTCGTAAAAAAAATAATAAAAACACCATGCCTGATATGTCAGATCAGGAAGAGTCTTTGAGAAAAACTACAAGAATCAATGCAGGAAAGCCTCCCTCGAGGTACAGTCCCAGTTCCCAACAAAGTAAAAAATCTTCATGCAGTATTCAACTGAAACAAATTGAATTGAAAAGGTTAGAGGTTTGAAATCATTAAAACGAAAGGAAGCAGAAGAAGCGCAAGAGCAGCAGAGGCAGCAAGAGCAGCAGAAACAAAAGCAGCAGAAATGAGGGAATTGACGGAAATAGAAAAACAAATTGTAAATATGCAAGCTCAAATTGAAGTCGAAGAAGTACTTCGAAATTCTTCCTTAAGATCCAACGCCTCTACAAATAGTTACGTAGAGATACCTGGCAATATTCAAACTCAAATGGAGAATACTTTCCAATAACGGCACAAACTATTACAGAAAGAAATAATGAGCAAATTCAATTATGGCTGGATCAAATGAATAATGAAAATCATGGAAATGATCCAAAAGAAAATCCAGTAATTTCTACTTTCGATATAAACGCTCTAGGTCAAGTGATGGAAAAATTCACTCAAGATATGAATTCGACATGTGAAGCTTTCAAAACTGTAGCAAGTAACTATGGAGAAATAGTATCAAGAAATATCGAAACTATTGAAACTGATCCCAGAACAGGAGAAATTACTCAAGTGGAGGAGGAGATCCAGAAACTGAATCCAAATTTTCCATCACCCAAGGGTCTTGTGAAAGAAATATTAACTGTAGTGAGCGAAAAAGATATTACTGCGCAGTACGAAGCTACCACAGAGAACATAATACGAGAAACTACCAAGCTCGATATGGGACTTGGCATAGATCCTCAACAAGTGTCACAGTTGGTTGAGGAAGAGAAGGAAGATGTAGATAACGCCTTGAAGATCAATCCACCGGATCTGGCGAATCATCAGTCACCAGAAAGATACTCATTGAAGAAACGCCTTCAGACGCTTAAGCTGAGTCCCGAAAATATTGCCCTACTGGAACAGTCTGTAATAAAACCCATCTCAGCTGACGAACCTTTACCTGAAGCATCTCCAGAGGTTATGGCTAAGGTGTTGAACGCAATGGATAAAAGCATGCAACCAATCAGTTCCGTTGCTCCTGGACCTCTTGGAGATGTCGTTATATCCGTGAATAACGTCCCAGAGTCAATACAGGAGGAAATGTTGAGTCCGAAAATGGAGGAAACTTCAGTGATCGTACAGACAGCCGAAGATAAACCTCAAGACTCCGCGTATGCTATGGTAACCCCACAACCACCCAAGAAAAAAGAAAGGAAAAAATGGGGCCGTCCTTACAAACCTCTAAGCCATGAAGATCCTCCATGGATGCAACAGGACATGCCAGATATAAGTGAAGCAATTGGAGCAGTTCCGAAGGAAAACATTGAAGTTTGCGACGTACTCGAAACCACAAAGGGGGAACAAATAATGAAGAAGTTGATAAAGGTATTGAGAGATTATTTGGACTGCAACCCCCTCCAATACTGTTCAAGGGTGCAATTGAGAGGATCGCAAACACCCCTCGGTTTCCAGGTTATGTATACGCCTTGTCAGATATGGGAGATTGCGTGGAACATATTTATCAAATTCAAACAGAAGATTTAAAGTTGCCATCCACTTCATATTTCAGAGAAAATGGATGAGTTGTAGTATTGTATTTTTTGTGGCCGCGGAAAATTTTGGCTGGTATTATTTATATTCAAATTAACATAGTATGTAGAATTAGTTTTTGATTAGAGGTGTCAAAATAAAGTTAAATAGAAAAGTCAAATTATTCTTGAAGTCCTCATTTTGTGGCAAAAAAGTGGTCTTGCCACATCACAGGGTGTTTTTTGCAAAAGTCCTGAAACTATAAACTCCCATATATCTTCGTCAATTTAGCAAATTTTCCGCTAATATTTGGCAGGCTTGTTACTATACATATTCTCCATCAGATCGAGAAAAATTTTCAAAAAAGCTGGTCCGTATTAAAAATTTCAATTTCGGTGTCAGGTGAGAAATATCATTCGGTATATGAGATAAAAAAATGGAAATGAAAAATTGGAATCTGCAAAAAAGGACTGAGTAAAAATCTGTTCTTAGTTTGAATGGCACTATATTTTATTGTTTTCATGATATGTTGAATGTCGAATATTACAATTTATTCATATTTTATTGAAAAAATATACTATCTGATGGAAAAAAACAATAAATTAGAGATGTTCAATTAATCCTGACGCATTGGAAGTATTCTTTTACATCTTGAAATCCATTTTTATAAATTTATATATCAAATTATAAGAAAACTCCAAAAAACAATACAAAACACAAAAACACATATGAAAAGAAAAAAATCAAACAAACAAATGCTCGATATGCGAGAGCCATTCCCCTCATAGACTAATTGGTTCTTTCGAACAATTGAAGTACTTTTCATATCCACAAGATAAAAATTATACTTCTGATAGAACATCAACACTGGATTTGACTTAATTTTTCAATCTCAGAACTCTGAACAATAATAATCCATCTGGTCGATGACAAGAAGTGATCTACCAGCAACTATTAGGTTTTGAAGAGCCCAATCAGGATGTGCATTTTTGTGTACAATTTATAGAGAATTAGCTGTATATTCGTTTTGAGCACTAGTTCTACTTGAAGTGCTATATCGTTTTGTCGGATATGTGTAATTTTCGAATTTTGAGCCGAAAACGGTCTCAAACAACAGCGTTCCACTCCCTGATGACGAATCCGTGGTCGAATACAGTTCTGTCGGTGAGGCCGTCCGGCCGGCCATAGGACGATAACTTTCGAAGGAACTTGAGACTTTGGATTAACCAGCCAAATCGTATAGGATGTTCCATGAAATATGCCAATTCAAAATTTTTGTTCTTCAATATCTCAGACAAAATATAACTAATCGAAATTAAATTTAGCGGCCACATGCAAGATGCTCATAATGAACATTATGCAAAATTGTGTGGCCCTAGTGTTAACAGAACCAAATTCAATTGAAATATTGAAAAGAAGAATATACATATTTCCTTAACACAAGATATTCGATTCGAACGAAATTTATTTCATGAATGAAGATTGATATACTGAATGTTCATGCAGAATTTCAAGAGATCATCTGAATCATATAATTTGATTTTATTAATTTTCCGATCGTTCTGAGAATTGGTATTCACATACTCAGCTTGAATATCAAGTCCTATACAACATTTTGAGTGAGGTAATAGCGTTATTGCTCCACCAATGAACGAGCGCTCGAAAGCACCTACTCCTAGCTCTTCTTAAGTTTTTATATAACCAGATGTTTCAGGTATCACAATTTATCTACTATATAAGTAGTACAGGTAAAGGGTTTTCCAATAAGAGGTGTTATTTTAATATTCAAAGAAAAATGTCATTTTTCAATGAAAATGATCGGATGTTTATTTCATATAAAGAAGAAGCTATGCCGTTAATAGAGAAAAATAACATTAGGCACACGACTACCATGACCACGCTGTTAATCCTGTATATCGATTTATTATTGAGTGGCATCTTCCCGACAAAGACGACATATGAAAAACTGGATTGACCGCGCCGGCACACATGCGCTTTCCGGAGATTATTTTCAATCATTCATTGTGCTGGCTTCGTTGAAAGACAGATAATAATATTGCTTTGTGTCTAGAAAAAATATTGAATTATCGAAATTTCGGATAGAATCTAGAATAAAGCTAAAATTGATTCTCAAGTATAGTGGGAAATCAGATCGCAATTTTGCGGAGAGCTATATGTTATTTTTGGGTTGTTCATTGCCAGGTGAGAGGAAGTTTTAAGCACCGTGTGTCGGCCCTGTCAATCTAGATATAATTTTAATTTCCCAGAGAGACTCCAGAAGGATTGTCTCCACGTGGTTCAAGTAACCCTATGTCAGGACCACCACTACAACTAAGTACCTGTAGAAGAATATATTCTGAGGATTAGAGGGTCTTATCGCCCACCGACACCATTTGTCCAAGCCGTCCATGTCTCGATGTTTTTTTTTGGGATATTTACATTGGTTGAATATTTGATCATTTATAGTACTTTATTGTCGTCTTAGGTAAGGAATAAAATTGTAAATGGTGGAAGTTCTTTCATTTCTTTGGGAAAGTCATAGATAAAAAAGATTCAGGCCTAGCCTCCTTTTTGAATCATTAGAACGTAACAACGCTTACAGGACCATATCTCTTATGAAATTTTCTATAACCAAATCGCAAAGTGGCTGTCTTATGCCCTCGATAGCGATAAAATTCCATCTTTGAGGTCTTGAATTGACGCTAGGCTATTGGCGTAGACCTTGGGTTTTCCGAGCCCAAGATGCGACAATTTTGCTTGTTGACGAAGCCACCGAGGTGCAAATGAGACTCATCACTCAAGATGCTTTTTCGATGGAATTCCGGATCATTTTCATGCATTTCAACGACCCAATCAGGCTTGAGTTCTTGTGTTAACTTAATTTTATAAGCCTTCAGACCCAAATCTTATGCGTTTGTGGAATGCCTGATTACAAAGAAAGGCGAGGAATGGACAAATCTGGGTCTTCTTCAATACTTTCGGCTACAGCAGCAATATTCTCGGCTGTTCTTGAGCGATGTGCACGGGTTTTATTCTTCACATCAATAACTTGTCCCAACACTTCGGATTTTTCCACCAATTTCTTTATTGCGGTCCGACAAGGTGTTTCTCGGCGACCCAAAAATGTTGGAGTTTTACGAACCGTCTCTGCCACATTTTCGCCATTTTTATAGTGAATTTCAATAATTTCAATGCTTTCTTGAAGCATGTATTGTTCCATTTTTATTGATGCCATAGTTTCTACTTGTCAAATGTTTCTTATTGGAACCCCTTTACAATCAATCTCGGATTCTACATCAGAAAATCTATCCTAGTCGAAAATTGAGCGAAACTTTAGCAAGCTATTCTCCACAGCACCAAGCGCACAAGAAGTCGAATTCTAAAGGGTTACAGCCCAACAATTCCAAGAACACCCAATATAATACGCGTATTATAGATAATACTCAGCTGTCGGCTACTGCACCCATTTAAAAAGACCAAGATATCCGAAAGGAGAAAAAAGAAGAAGATTAGTGTTGTACAAAACGGAACACAGCCCCATTATTCCTTAATAGCAGGTGAGTTAGGAGCTAGAAAAGCCATCACTAATGGCTATTGTTGGACCAGCAAACAAATGGCGGTACTTTTTGAACACGGTGGAGAAAATCTCCTCTTTCTTGTACGGGCATTAACTCTTGATTGTTATCTTCGGCTATGCTTTCTGACCTAAAATATGTGTGTTGACAAATTGGGCTGACCGATCGAAATCCTTTCCGAAAAGCGGGTTAAGGGAGCTGGGTTAGCGGGGTAGGAAATAAGAGAATTCCTTAGATTTTGTGTTGACTTAAGCTTTTGCGGTGTTTTCATCTCAACAGTTGAACTTAGAATTTTTGCTGACCATTTGACTTGTTTCATTTGGAGATTTTTCTGCAGATCGTTTGCTCATCCAATCCAGCTAGTGAGTTAATATTCCTTTTTCTCCTTGTGATAAGTTTGCGAAGTTCCCAGTAAGATATTTCATTTTGATATCAAAAAACTAACTAAAAATGTGGTACGCCACTAGGATTTTTTAATCTAACACCCCGATTACACTCATCTCACTTCCACGGCATGTAGCAGGGAAGTGGCAGGGAAGTGGACAGCGGCTGTATGTAATCACTATACTTCCCTGCTGCATGCCGTGAATCCTCGTGCTGCTGCCTCATGCTCCCCGAATTGGCGGTTTTTCGGACGGAAGTCAAAGCGACTGCAATACGGGCGCAGTGAATGATTACATTCAGCTAGGTTGCTGCTGCTGCGCTGAGAAAAGATCGCCCTGCGCCCTCACGAAATTTAATAATTTTTACGAAAATATTGTTTTTATTATTATCGAAAAAAAGTCCACGATGGAATGGAGTTATGAAAATAAAAAAACTATGAATTGCTCTGAAAATACATCTTCCTGTTTTTTTATTCAATTTTAATTTTTAAGGTGTGAATTATATTTACGTTTTTTTTATCTGTATTTGTTACCTTGATAAGATCACTGAGAACAATGTTGATAGCTCTGACACTTCAGGGAATTATTGAGATAATGGATTCTAAAACTTTGAATAGATAGTGTAAACTTATCCCTTGTGACCAAGAATCGCAGAGTTATCGCCAATCTAAATTTAGGGGGAATTGCAATTCTCATCTCGTATCCCCTTTTTTTATCATCGGTTGAATTTTGTTCAGAAAAATTTAAAATCTGCAGGTGACATTTTGAAAAATTGATAAATTCTCCAGATCTTCACAAGTCATTTCATTCAAAAAACTGTCCATTCCATTCCTGTATACGAAACATCAAATACTTGTAGATTGTAGTCACAAATGGTATAATATAATAATATTCAGAACTATTTTCGTTTGAATAGATAGAAAAACGGCAAATTGATACTGAGGACTGAGGGACTAACTTTCTTTTTCTCGACATGTTTTCAAGACATCCACATATTTATATAAAATATAAATCAACTAGACAAAGCGCTGAGGCTGGAATTTCTTCGTCCGTCATTGCCGAACCGTGGTCACGAGAGCAATACTGCGGCTGAGTGTAAATGCATACTGCCTTCGAAACTGCTGCAGAAGTATTTCGGGAATTATTGACGACAACGCGAGTGGCAGTGAGGAGGGCTGAGTGTAAATCGAGCATAACAATATAGTGATATAACGAACGTCTGTATAACGAATTTCGTACAATACATTGCACCTGAATCCAAATTCCTTGTTGAAAATACTCTCTAAAACGAAGTAAATTCTCTCTAAATTCAAAGAATATCGCTTTTTGATTGGGTATGGGAAAGAAGGTATAAGGGTGGGTTTTTCCGACATTTTTTCCGGACGTACGCAATAAATCCCGACTAGATCATTACGGCGGGCAGAGAGATCCTTCTGAAACAGTTTTAAAAACACCTCTGGCTGTGTGGTTTCAATCTAACCATTACAATAGTGTGAAAAGTTGTGCGAAAATGTCTGAAAGGAAGTGCTTGAGTTTGAATGATAAACTTGAATTTATCAATGAAGTCCACCGCGACATTGCCGACTGTAGAAACGAATTCTGTATAACGAAATTTCTTCAAAACAAATTTTTTTTCGGATTTAGTGCTTTCGCTATAGGGAAGTCCACTTATTTTAAATTATCATACATATAAACCTTCCTCTTGAATCACTGTGTCTATTAAAAAAACGCATCAAAATCCGTTGCGTAGTTTCAAAGATTTAAGCATACAAAGGGACATAGGGACAGAGGAAGCGACTTTGTTTTTTATACTATGTAGTGATTTGATTACTACCAGAATTACATTTTTTTCAATATGAAACATTGGAGCCTGTATACTCCGTTCACATAATGTCTTTTTCGCCCTTGGTTGTTTTCGCGAACGACGCGAAGCGGTCAACGGTAGTCGCGTGCAGGAAAGTATCACTTTCCGCACTTGTTAGGAAAATAACTATTTTTTCGTGTGCGGCGCTGTTTCTAAGTAATAAAATAAAATATTTTAACGTAACTTTTCACGAAAAATACTTTTTAAGATGTATCATTTTCTTACGTTAAAACGGCGCCAATTATGTTTTGAGGATTCAAAACTAGATTTTTATAAAATAATAGTGAGTTCAAAATATCTCCTTGGCGTACCACTTTTGAATCAGTTTATAAATAAAATTTCAACACTCTGTATCTTGGAAACAATGCATTTCCGCACCTACATTTATTTGAACCTTTTTTCATAAAATGTTCTAAGAAATCACCCCTTTTTTCGTATAATATTTAAACATAATATGATGAAAATCTTATTTTTCCATCCACTCAAAATATAATTTTTTTGGGATCACGAATTCATCATCAGTGAATTTGTTGTTTTGAGATCATTTTCTGGAATTCAAATAATGTTGCTTTTTTTTATTCGGGACAACCTCCTATTGTTGATTTTCTTTTGTTTTCTATTATTTATAACTTTCCCAGTTTTTCGTTATCAACATTATTTTTTTCAACTCGTTATTCGATAACCAAAAGGTTTGTTAAACTTTTTCCCCTAAGAGCGCAATTGATTTAACGCTTTCGTTATGGGGAAGTTCCACTGTATTTGTTAATCTTCTGGTTTTCAGCCAAGGGCGTAGCCAGGAATTAATTTCGGGGGGGGGGGGGGGGTTTTGACATTTTGGCAATTGACTTTGTAGGTGCCGAAAATTGTGAGGGTCGCTTTCTGTAGCAAGTATTCAATGAAAAAATAACTCTGAAACATTTCGGGGGGGTTTGAACCCCCAAACCCCCCCCCTGGCTACGTCCTTGTTTTTAGCTTATATCAATTAAATGTCCTGGGCAGCCAAAACCCGAACTTTACCTAGTTTGTGTTTTTGACACAATTTCAGAGATCTTAGACTCTGATATTTTTTATACATTTTTTTAATTTATACGGAATATGTGATGATTCTCTTTTGAGTTACAATGTGTTCGATAATTAGGTAAACACATTTATCGCTGAAAAAAAAAATCGACAGAACGTTATTATTTCGATAGCATAAGCTTTCTATACATTTTGTAGGAACTGAAAAACGAAAATCACCAAATATAATATGTGATAATATATTTCTCATATAATTCGATACAAAAATATCTCCTCTTATTTACAATTTCACTTAAAGCTATGGGATAGAATTTTAAATCCTATAAATAAAAGAGAACAATTTTTAACAATAACATCACAGTTCCCTAAACATATTTGCACTAACTAGTATTTCTCTTCATACTACATTACCTAATAATCTTTGTAATCTAGCTTGCACATTATAACATTGAATTCGAAAAAAAAGTAGAGATACATCGATCAAACTATAGAAACTTGAAGTATTTTTTCCAAGAAGTATTAAGTATGAACACAAATGGGTATTTACCTACATAAAAGGATAAATCTGAATGTAGAAGAGACACAAAAAATGGATCTGAAGAACTTCCGACAGTTTTTAATTTTCTTGATTATATTAGTATTACACTTCCTTCAGAATTGATTATTTCGAAAAAATAGTCGACTGAATGAAACTCGTACAGGTTAAAAAAAAAGGAATATATTTTTCAACTGATGATGACCTGAATTTTACTGATTTTTCGATAGAGAAGGATGTCTTTCCTTGAACTGAACCATGAGGGACTCCTGAATATCAATATTTATCGTAATGTTTGCAAATATAACTCGACAATACTAGATTACTTGTGGTATATCCCTTATGCGATTGTTTGAAAGGCTGTCCAGATATGTAGTGAAAAATATATACAGAGCGTATAATTTACCCCGATACGAAGTTGTATCCGGTTTAGAAAATATAGTTTTGTCCGTGTGACAGGTGAAATAAATAATTGATATTGGGTTGATTATACCCTCTATTCTAATGCGTTTCAAGGTAAAAAAATATGGCGACGTTGCCAAATGAATATACGGATGCCAAAATGCTCGGCTTAAGTGAATAAGCGGGAAAATAAAGATTGATCTATGCCGTTTTCCGACATAGAAAAATATGTGTGTACATATGCTCCCAAAGCGAAAGGAAGCTAAAGGCTTTGGGTGAGGTATAAGTATCCCAAAAAATTGGAAACAAAAGTTAAATTATTTGTAGAGAACCCGTGGGTCCTCGATATGAATGTGTTGAGCGAAAACGAATAAATTCAATAGTTTCGTTGCAGTTTTTTTCTGTTTCTTCAGTTCACTTCGTTGTTTTTTCAGGGTAACACTTCAACAAGTATGTACTTGTTCTCCCGCTCTCGTTTGCCCTGACCTTGTTCCTAGGGGTTCCCTAGGGATAGTCAGGTTACCAGGGTTCACCAACGTGGAGGTGAGAGTCGGAATTGGACAGTCAATGATCCTTTTGGTGGAACTGCCCCGTTTGAACCCTCTCCTTTTGCGTTTCCTTCACTTGAAGGAGGGATATGTATCCTGTTTATCCTTGCCATTCCTGTTGCTTGCATTAAGGCATGTTTCAGCGTGTTTTGAGGTATGTACCTCTAGTACTTTTTACTTATATAGTGATTTGTGCTTATAGTTTGCTCATCGTTTATTGTGTTTTGCTTTGTTTCATAGTTTTAGATCTGGAGACATCAAAAATGATGATGAATAAAATTCCTACATGTAACAGAATCACTGTAACAAATGTTGATGACATTTTCCTGAAAATATCAGTTTCTTCTCTCCTCTAGCTTTAATGAAGTTTATTCGAGGTATGTACCTCATTTGGATATTTCGTGTCCAAAAGTTTATCATGGATCATCCAAATTAGTAACTGTGAACTTATTTAGATTTCCGGAGTTTTTACAGCGATTTTATACGATTTCTATCAGGATTTTTAAAACAATTATGCATATAATGCTGATTTCAGCTTAGGATTTCTATTCAGAATGTATATTATGTAGTTTGACTTGAATTAATCAAAATAAAAGATGAATGCTCAAGTGCTTTTTGTTCATAGATTTGGTATAAATGTTTTTGAGACATATCTTCTTATATTAAACTACTGAATCAATGTTGTGTCTATGTAGACTGTTTTCATTTTCGTTGCTTGAATATGCTCTAAATAAATATGACTAGATGAAAAAATTACTTGAAGTTAATTTTTAGATTAACTAACATGTATTCTCATCGCAAAAATGTTTGTCCATGACAGATTCTGAAATTTTCGCTTTCTTGTTTTTTATTCAATGTTGGTATCAGCTTCCACCAGCGTTGGATTCCAATGAAAAATTTTTAGTTTGACTTGAATAAATAAAAAATGGGAGATGAATTCTCAAGTGCTTTCTGTTCATAGATTTGTTGTAAATGTTTTCGAGGCATATCTTTTGATTAACAAACTACTGAATCAATGTGGTGTCTATGTAGACTATTTTCATTTACGTTGCTTAAAAGTGTTTTAAATAAACATGACTAGATAAAAAAAATTTCGAACGTAACTTTCGGATTGCATAACCTATTTTCTAATCAGGATGAAGTTTGGAGCGCCTAGTTTTTGAAAACATTACCGTATAAATCGATTTTCAATGAAATTAACTTAAAACGTTCTTCTCTTGTTCAACTTTCAACATTTTTATGGAGTTTCATTCAGTCAAGTAATATTTGTCGGCAATTGAAACAATTGAGAATTCTTCAAATAATACAGTTTTGCTCATTGACGTTACTTCATACAAATCCTTAAAACATTAGCAATACCCAAAATGAATTCAGACTTACCCTACTCCAAGGAAAAACGCCGCATCAGATTAGAACTGCCTGAAGAGATATGATTGAGAATATTTCACAGTATTAACAACCATAACAAACTACAGGAGGTACTGAAGGAGCTCCAAGTCCCTATCTTGATGCAGTTTGGTTACGGTACATATCACAAATAATGTTAACAATAGGGATACTTCCTATCGTCTTCCTGAAGAACAACTCCTCAATGGTGAAATTGGTGACCTTCTTCATATGCGGTAGTATCAACATCAACTTGGTGAACCTCAAGGGTTGGTCAATATGAGATGTCATCATGTAATTGTTGAGGTTAGCCAAGTGCTCATCTTGGAGTAGAAGAACCCTGGACCTCTCCACCAAATTGCCTAGCTCTGGTCTTGATGCAGTATCTTGCAGATTTATGGCTCGGAAAAGCACCACAGTTCTCAAAGATTGGAACTCATGTGCGTCCAGCATCATTTGGTTCAACTTGGTTAGGATCTCTTGAAAATCTTGCACCTCCCTGGCGAAAGCTGAACTTTGAGGTGCGTTTCTGTAGAAATACCCCCCTGTTAGATCCAAGAGTGGTAAAAATTGAGCAATGCTCAAGATGAACAGGTCCCTCCAAGACTGCTCCAAAAGGTTCAGTTGATCTTGTAGTGGCAGGCTGACGAAAGATTGCACTGTCCTAACCCATTGGACGTTCATGAAAAGAAGTCTCGCAGCAGATTCGCAGATTATTGACACAGTTGGCTCGTCTGGTATTGACACCACTGGCAGCTGGGGAACAATTGGAGGTGTTGGGGGAAGAGTGGGCGGTGTTGGAAACTGCAAAAAACAGATAGGTTAGCTTTGGTCAATGGAGGAAACCAAGAAGGGTGAATATGAATTACGGTGACCAGCAGATATCGATCAGATTTTGGTATCATTGGGTACGTTCAGAAGTACTCAACTGTTGGCAACAGTTGAGTAAGTTGAGAAAGCTATAGCGTTCAGCAAAATCGCTGACAAAACGATGCTTCTCAGCAGATGTCGATTTCTGACAGCGGTAAAAATTTGCGCTTTATAACTCAACTGACCGCTGAGATATGCGCATATACCTATTTTGTGATTTGTTTATGTTTAGGGTTTTGAGTTGGAGTCTAGTATTGTTGTATTCTGTGAGTTGAAGTTCATAAAGGAGTATTTTGGTTATTCCAATACAGTTCAATTTATAATTTGCAAGTACAATCACAAAAAATAAGGTTATATATCATGATATGTCAGATTTGTAAATCACTCAGCGAAGCGTTCAGAAAATTTTCATCCGCTGAAACTCAACTCTACTCAACTGATTTTTGCTTGATGCCAACAGTTGAGTGCTTCTGAACGTACCCAATGGGTACGTTCAGAACAGTTGAGTAAGTTGAGAAAGCGATAGCGTTCAGCAAAATCGCTGACAAATCGATGTTTCTCAGCAGATGTCGATTTCTGGCAGCGGTAATTTGCGCTTTGTAACTCATCATATACCTATATTGTGATTTGTTTATGTTATGGGTTTCTAGTTGAAGTCTTGTATTGTTGTGTTCTGTGAGTTTAAGTTTATTAAGGAGTATTTTTGTTATTCCAATACACTTCAATTTATCATATAATCTGCAAGTACCATCACAAAAAGTTTCTCAACTGGGTATCAAAAAATAAGGTTATATATCATGATAATATGTCAGATGTGTAAATCACTCAGAGAAGCGTTCAGAAAATTTTCGCTGAAACTCAACTCTACTCAACTGATTTTTGCTTTATGCCAACAGTTGAGTGCTGCTGAACGTAGTCATTGTATTCATCGAGTCTTCTTGAACAACATTAGTTAAACTAACACCCAAAGTTCTAAAAATGTTCCATCTTTACGTCGCTTTTTTCACTATAAAACCATAAATTCACTGCTCCAATTTAATCGATAACTCACCTTCGAAGTTCCAAATAACGATTTGATTAGATTCATTTCAGGAATATTCAATAATTATTGCAAAAACGTCGAAATTCTAGAGGTATCACATATCCGCAAATTCTAAGAAAATCCCGCTGTTCTTCATCGTAAGTTTGGCACCAATGCCCTCCTTGGCGAGTGACAAATCAAATGATGGCGGGATTTACGGGAAGGCATCGTATCATATTCCCGCGATGAATCTGCGGCAGTGCCAAATCTACCATTAAAAACGGCGGTCTTTCCTCAGAATTTGTGGATATGTGGTGCGTCTACAATTTCGATATTTCTGTATTAAATATTGAATATATCTGAATTGAAACTAATCGAATAGTTATTCGAATGGTCGAAGGTGATTTATGGACTAAATTGGAGCAGTGAATTTGTGTTTTAAAGTGAAAAAAAGTGAAGTGAGTAACGATGTAACATTTTTGGAACTTGGGGGTCCATATTTTCTAACCTAAGAGAGACCGCTACCTGTTGTTTTACTAATGCTGTTCAGGAAGACTTAATGAATACAATGATACTACAATCTGATCGATATCTGCTGGTCACCGAAATTCAAATATTTACCCTAAGAAGTACTTACCCGAGAAAATGGAGCATTGTTGTAAAAGAACGGATGTGGAAAGATGTGTATAACGTTGTCCATCATCCTTGGTGACTGTGGAGAAGGTGATCTACCCATGGTCAAGTTGAGGACGTTAGATTGAGGAGGAGTCATCATCAATCTTGCATTGGCTTCGGTTAGATAGTTCATCTGCTGCTTTTTGAGGGTTGAATTTCTTGGTCCACGCTCATGTTGGACTGCTGTGAGCAAAACATGAATGAATTTAGGAGATAGTTCTTAAAAGATAAGATGTAAGGCTTTTTTCGTGATTGTGACGTTTAAAGATCGAGTTCTTAGGTATCTTCTGAATTATATGAATTACCACAGATTTGAAATAGTTTCTGATTTTTTTTTCATCCAATAATCGTAGGGAAAAGAGGCAGAAATAATGTCTTGTGTTAAGGTTTTCTAATAGGGATGATAAAATTTAAAAAGGTTACTGTTGTATAACTATATTATTTTTGACATTTCTCATGTTTTTTGTTCAGTAGATAATGCCGTTTCATCGAGGAAAATTAATGCTTCAACAATGTTGAAATTTGTTCAATTTTTTTATCAAAATCGGTGCTCAATCAGGCACGTAGCTAGGGGGTGGGCTAAGAGGCTGAAGCTCCCCCCCCCCCCGAAATTATTAAAATATCAATAAGCATGTATTCAGTTATGCGTTATGGCAATCATAAATTATTTCATTTCCATAGTTAGCCCTTCCCGAAAAAAATTCTTGGCTACGTGCTTGTGCTCAATTGTGATTTCTTAATATGTAGTTATTTAATCAACCAGTGCATTAATATCATGTTCACGCGTTAATAGTCCGAGACCATTAATCGCTAGATTAATAAACAAGTTTTTTCGTTGATCTTGTTATGAATTGAGTATAAATTCTTGATCGAAATATTTCTTATTTTGCACCAGATATACTTCGACACATTCATATTGCTTCTGAATACTTTGTGTTCGGTTGTCCATGAAAATTGTACATTGAAAAAGCATACATTGGACATTAAACTGCGTCATTAATGTTCAATTTCGTTCACAAGTCCACCTGTAATTTTCAAATTTTGAGCCGAAAAATGGTCTCAAACGATAGAGTTTGACTCGCTGATGATAAATTCGTGGTCAAATCCAATTCTGTCTGTGGCCCCGTCCCACCGTTAGCACAATAACTTTCGAAGGGATTGCCTTAGAGAATGGAAATTTTCAGGGTGAGTTCGGTTTCCAAATGGCTCGGTTAAGTTCGTTAACCAGCCAAATCGTACAGGGTGTTCTATAAAATATGGCCATTCAAAATTTTGTCCCTCCATACATCAGACAAAACGAAACCCATCGATATGAAATGTTGTGGCCAGATGCAAGATGTCCATAACAAGCCTCATCCCAAATTTTGTGGCCATAGTGTAACAGAACCATAAAAATCCAATTGGAATATTGAAAAGAAGAAATTTCATTTTTTTCCATAAAGATATCCAATTGTGATAAAATTTATTTCGCATGAATGGAGCTGGTACATTGAATGTTCGTGCAGAATGTTGTGAACATAGTGTTATCAGAACCTTAGAAAATTCAATTGGAATATTAAAAAGAAGAATATTTATATTTCTATAAGAGGATATCCGATTTGAGTGAAATTTTGTTTGTGAATGATTCTGAATTTTCATGCAAAATTTTGTGACCATAGTGTTAACAGAACCATAAAAAATTCAATTGGGATATTGAAGGAAAGAATCTCTATATTTTAATAACAAAATATCCGTGATATTTATTTCGTGAATAAAGACTGATATACCGATTTGGAAATTCACATCGAACACATACGATATACAATGCATCAGACAGAGAATTTTTCCCTCCAGTTGCACAGATGAATAGGCGAGATAATCAAGTGCGATAACTGAATGAATGCAACTGTCTTACTGCAAAAATCAAGTCTTGTCTCTCTCTTATCGCAGTATGGTAGGGAACCCGCACTGCACGTATAGAATTTTTAATTTGTCAGGCTGCCCGTAATACACGATTCAGTATTTACTGTTGCCTACCATATTAAAGAATTACGTTCCTCTAAACGATAAGAGAGAGACAAGACTAGAATAATGAAGCAAGACAACTGAATTCAGTGTGTTACAGCAAGTGATTGTCTAGACTATTCATCTGTGCAACTGGAGGGAAAAATTCTCTGTCTGATGCATTGTATATCGTATATTTCAGATGTGAATTTCCAAACCTGTATAGGTACTAAATGTTCATGAAAGATTTAAAGAGGATAGATCATCAGAACCAAGAATTCAATTGTTCACTGTTTTTTTCTGAATATTATCCGATTGTGTTGAGATTCATATATTTGATATCAATATCAAGTCCCATATAAGATTTAAAGGTAAGTCTTTAATTGCTCCACCAAAAAACGAGCGCTTAAAATCTCCTGCTCAGCGCTTTTCTTATTTTTTTTATGTTCGAATGATGTCATCCCGTTACTCAAACGTTCACAAAATATTCACAGCATAGTGAATAACATTAACAAATGTGCCATTCAGTCAGAAAGCCGTTTTCGTCAAAACTATGACGTCCAATAGAATCACCCCTCGTCGAAATTCACCTTCTTCGAACTGCCCCTGAAATAACAAATGCTACGTATCTTTCATTCATACATCCCTTATGAGACCGACGGAACAACCCTTAAAATAAACACAGTAGCTAACAAAAATGAAATTAGGAAGAATTAAGATATCTCGAGTGCCATTGAAACGCTGGACTGCACCTGGTGCACTATGAGAGTCTCGAAGCCAAGAGTTTGGCCTAACAAAAGTTGTTACTTTGAATTTCTTCGATTCTAAGATGGAAGGAATGTTGAGAAACATTTCTTGAGGGTGCTCGATTGATGCTTGAGGGTTTAAACGAATTTAAGATGTGTTTTCTTGGGAATGGGTTGAGAATTGATTGTTCTGTTTATTGAATTAATTTTTTAGTTCATCAACAAGGTAGACAGGGTAGTTTTTCACTTGAATTTCGGTTTTGGCATCAAAATAAGTCATTATACCAAAAATCGACATTCAAAAAGTTGTAGAAGCGAAGTTTCGTCTACATAAAACAAACGAAACATAACTGTTAATAGTTTGGATAAATTTAATATTTAATCGGTAGGTTTTGAAGTGTTCTAGTTTTTCTAATTCTAACCAACTGTAGGATCGTTTTTCTACCGAACAAATTTTTTAATTCATTTTCAATGTTTGAGCGTAAAATCTAAGCTGATAATTTTCATTTTTGTTGTAACTACTCGGAATTAATTTTTACCCATGACTATTGTAAAATTCGTCCATTGTACGTCTCTGTGCTCGGCCTCAATATTACCCATTATTCACAAGGGAATAATGAGATCATAAATCACTGCTTTCAGATGATTCATAGATTTTTTAGCTTTGATATTATATCTTTAAATTGGTATTTCTTCAGTATGCTAAAGTACCCCAACTAACAAATATGGACACACCTTGTCAATCGAGGGCCAAATCCACTTTCCTTATATCAATTAAAGCTTTTTTTATCACAAAATATACATAATATACATAGTTCTTCGAAAATGTCTAATGTGTCAACTCGACTTTTCATTCTCGTCATAGAAGGGTCTTGTCGCGGTCTCCAAATGTTAAAATCTTTAAGAAATATATTCAGTAGTCGTGGATAAAGTATATTTCTCGCGGATAATGGCTGTTATTCACTCGGTGATTTGGGCCTAAACTTCACATCGTAAATAATAACTATCATTTTACGCTCGTGGCATAATATACTATTTCCGTTCACCTCTAAATGTTTGGTGGGTTTACGTATACCTACGAAATTGAACAATAATGACTTATTTTGATGTTCAATTTATTCTCTTTCAATGTGCAATTGTCGCGGCCACCGAACAAGAAGTAGTCGGAAGCAATATGAGAACCTAATGTCACAACTGTACTGATTTATATTATGGTAAATGTATGTCTTGAGGAAAATAAAATATATTTGAATCCAGATTTATACACCATTACATTGAAGTAGTCGAAAAAATTTTGAAATCAACTCGTTTATAAATCTAGCGATTAAACGATATTTTAACCATTGGTTTTTTAACCATTTCATTGAGTTAATGAACTAGTCGATTAAATAACTATTGATTTCATATTTTAAATCTGCTTTTTCCCCAGAATTATTCGAGTTAATTTTTAGATGCTTTCAATTAACTTATACGAAATCTTCTCTGCGCCTCGATAAATTCGTTTATTCCTGAACAAATTATCAAATCAAAATTATCGACTAATGATAATATGTCAATAATTTCCGATCAGATTTGATGTTTGTTCATAGTTTTCGTTTGTGTGCAGCTGTGAGCACTATTGAATTTTTTTAAAGGCTAAATAAATCAATATTCAACTTAGTCGAGAATTATTTTCATTAAATTTGGTTTTATACAGGGTGTTTCATTGGGAAAGGGAAATACTTCACAGGTGCATAGGTGGCACCAAGACGGTTCTAGAGATACCCCATTTATTGGGTCTCACTGTCTTTGAAGCCGAAATACAGGGTGTTTTATGAATTTTGCCGTTTCTTCCTGAGGCCGTACCAGACGAACCACCCGGTATATTTTCTTCATATTTGGCAAATATGTTCCTACTTGAAAGCCCAAACATATCATGCAATAATAGCCTCGAAAATCAGGTCCGGGTTAACAAAAATTATGAATCGTTTGAATCCTCGAAACAACACCCTGTACATCGGAATTTTGAAAATCTGTTTCAATATGCGAAAACAGCACTAAAAACTAAACTGAGACGTATACTTCAAATTTTCGCGCAGAAAGTTCTACTGCACAAATTTTCAAGGTAAATGTGAAGTTTTAGGAACTTGGATACCCGAAAGTGGTTTGAAGTGACTTTTAACAATGAATTATCAACAATATTGAATCCATAATTATTTCAACATTACTTTGTAATTCATTTCCACATTGGTTTTCCTTTTTATAGCCGTATACTTGAAAATCCAGGTCCGGGTTAACGAAAATTATGAATCGTTTGAATCCTCGAAACAACACCCTGTACATCGGAATTTTGAAAATCTGTTTTAAAATTCGAAAATATCACAAAAATCTGAACTGAGACGTACACTTCAAGTTTCGCGCAGATAGTTTCAATGCACAAATTTTCAACGTAAAAGTGAAGTTTTTAAGAACTAAGATACCTGAAAGTGGTTTGAAGTGACTTTTAACAATGAATTATCAACAATATTGAAATCCATAATTATTATACGTAATAATGCAACTCATTCTCAATAAATGAAAACTAATATGAAATGAATTACAAAGTAATGTTGAAATAATTATGGATTCAATATTGTTGATAATTCATTGTTAAAAGTCACTTCAAACACTTTCAGGTATCTTAGTTCTTAAAAACTTCACTTTTACGTTGAAAATTTGTGCATTGAAACTATCTGCGCGAAAACTGAAGTGTACGTCTCAGTTCAGATTTTTGTGGTATTTTCGAATTTTAAAACAGATTTTCAAAATTCCGATGTACAGGGTGTTGTTCGAGGATTCAAACGATTCATAATTTTCGTTAACCCGGACCTGGATTTCAAGTATACGGCTATAAAAAGGAAAACCAATGTGGAAATGAATTACAAAGTAATGTTGAAATAATTATGGATTCAATATTGTTGATAATTCATTGTTAAAGTCACTTCAAACCACTTTCGGGTATCCAAGTTCCTAAAAACTTCACATTTACCTTGAATTTGTGCAGTAGAAACTTTCTGCGCGAAAATTTGAAGTATACGTCTCAGTTTAGTTTTTAGTGCTGTTTTCGCATATTGAACAGATTTTCAAAATTCCGATGTACAGGGTGTTGTTTCGAGGATTCAAACGATTCATAATTTTTTGTTAACCCGGACCTGGATTTTCGAGGCTATTATTGCATGATATGTTTGGGCTTTCAAGTAGGAACATATTTGCCAAATATGAAGAAAATATACCGGGTGGTTCGTCTGGTACGGCCTCAGGAAGAAACGGGCAAAATCATAAAACACCCTGTATTTCGGCTTCAAAGACAGTGAGACCCAATAAATGGGGTATCTCTAGAACCGTCTTGGTGCCACCTATGCACCTGTGAAGTATTTCCCTTTCCCAATGAAACACCCTGTATATTCGAACAGAAATTGCAATAAAATCGAGGGAAAAAATATCATATTTGAATTCAAAATCGCGAGAAATACAATTTGAAGATCCAAATTTCAAAACTTAAAAAATACGGAATATGTCCATATGAAATCAAAATACAAATTCAACAACATTTTCCGACTTTCCATAATTTTTCTCTCAGTGTAATAACTCACCGTCTTTGTTCATCCCAGCTTCCTCGCATTTTTTCAAACGACAAGCCCTGCATTGGTTACGATGAACCTTGTCTATGATGCAACCACAACTTCTTAGCTTTGCAGGTATACTTCCGTCTCTCCTGATGGAACGCTTGAAGAACCAGCGCAGCCGTCGCAAGCGAAAATGTTGTAGTGTTTTCCCGACGAAAAATCGCCACAAACCCTGCACGGGATGTCCAGAATCCTACCTGTTAAAAAAAGAAATCAATATTTTTTCATTGAAGCAAGTCGAAAAAATTCTTTTCCGTCGACCTTTAATAACAGGTGAATTTAATTTGTACGAAATTGAACATTAATTTGCCGTTTGAGTGTCCAATTTATGTTGTTTAATGTGCAATTGTCATGGGCAATCGGACACAAAGCTTTTAGAAGCAATACGAGTAATGACTTATCGGCTCGTGTTAGTTTCGCTCACGCTTAAAATATGACCATTAGTGGCTGTCATTCATAACCTAGTTGATTAAATTAAATTTCCGTCGATCTCAAAATAAAAGATGATTTTAATTTGTACGAAATTGATAATTAATGGCCCATTTCAATTCCTAATTTATGCTATTTTAATGTGCAATCCTCATGGCAACCGTTCACAAAGTATCCTGAAGCATTACGAGAAATGTCAAAAGTCTACTGGAACATGGATACATGGAAATTTTATTATGTCAAATGTAGTCTTGGCAAAATGAGAAAGTATTTCAATCAATAATTCATACACAATTGATATTGAGATCGTCGGAAAAATCTTGTAATCAACTCGGTTATTAATCGAGCGACTAATGGTCTCGAATATTAAAGCGTGAGCGGAGCGAACGCGTTAAAATAACTTGACCATTAGTCGCTGTTTTTAATAACCTGGTTGATTGAATAACTATTTTTACACCAGAATTTATCAAGAGTCAATTGCAATGAATATGTCTATTGTGGTTAACATTGAAACGGTGAAAACGCTTTTATCTTCAGATATATTGAAAATTTAAACTGCTCTACTTCAACGCTAGAAAATATTGTTACTTTTTCCATTCCAACAGAATCTCCCAAACAATTTATTCATAAACCATTCCCAAAATAATGAATATATTACATTTAGTATTGTCTTATTATTCTAAAAAAATTATGACAATCTCTGACTTCACGACTAACGGACGAAGAAAAAAATTCATAATATAAAAATCAAAGTTTCGAAGACATGTCTCTCGGAAGTCATCGTGTTTACTGCCAACCAATAGTTCTCAAAATATTCGAATTCCAAAGATCGTTTTTTCTTTATAAACAAGCTTGTAAATGCTTCTACCTCCCTTTTTTTTGTATACATAGAATCAAAGAAATATTTGAGAAAATCATTTTTTCAATATAAATTAAACGTGGTCAAAATTTATGATTACACGAGAAATTTATATTTGTATAATTACTTGTATTGACGACAACTCTATTTCAATTTGAATTGCTTTGCCAACAATTGTTCTCAGAAGTTTTAAGAGAATTTTACAAAGTGGTAGCCTGTGATATTTTTCTCGTAATGTAACGCTTCTGTTTAGGTTAATTTTGTCCTCGAGATAAGCAAAATTAAGTGCAAGGTATAGCTCACTAAAACCCTATTGAGGCTGAAGAATTACTTGCAACTGATCATGAAGCTCAGTAGTCGAACAGATCTGAATATCTTCACAGGTATAATGAAGGTTCTAAATTTACCTGAACTTCCATAAAATGTATACGATACTCAAATCCTTTTAAGTTACTGATTTTCAATTTAAAACAAATTAGCATTATCTGCTGGCACTGAAAGTTTTACCTGCTTTGATATGATCTGGGTCGAAATAATTTTAAGCTTGTTAGATTTTACACTTTTAATATATTTTTAACTGAAATATTCGCATTTCTACTTGGTCAGGAATTATCCTCGGAAAGAATTATTGAATATATCTATCAATATTCAGCAGTAGCGTTAATCTATTCTTATAGTAATTGTTAGTATTCAAATAGTTTGCAGAAATGAAAAAATTTTAATTAACGCATGATAAATCTAAGAAATCGTAGACAAAAATACCAATAGAGAAATGAAAGTGATTTTAATTTTCGAATGTCTATTTTTCGAACGAATATTAATACAATCTTGAAATGAAAGTGAAAAACGAATATATCAATAAAAAATGACTTACGAATGAATATAGCTAAAACATATTGAAAATTCATATTGCCGTATTGGATCATTAACGGATTGAAAATAATTAATAATTATTAATTTTTCGCAAATATTCCAATTTCAAATGAGAATTCGTCAATTTTGTCCATCAAATACATCATGCTGAGTTTTCAACAGCCATCAGTTGTAATGAATAAATTAAAGAGTTTGGATAACAATTTGAAAAACCTACATAAAAAGTGATGGAAAGAAGTAGAAGAAAAATTAAATTAAATCATATGATCTACCATGAAAAATTAATTTTCATTCGTTTCCGAAAAAATTAAATAATAATGAGACATTGAATTCGGGAATATAATGTTGAACTCCTAATGAAAATTGAACGATTATTTCTGTCCAGCACAACATTCTGAATAGGCAATTATTTGCAATCCTAAATGAAAATGAATCTGAATATCTTGAAAATGAAAGTTACACCTTTGTCATTGCGAATTATAGAATTACAATTCATAGTGAATTCATAATATTGCAACAATGGAACATAGTTGAAATATAGAAACAAAATCATGATGAATAAAGAACAGTTAGATACCACCAATTTCTATTATTTAATATGACTGTTGATTAGAAAATGAATCAAAACAAGTTATACGAATTAAAATGTGAATTGAAAAAATTCCTGAGAAAAATTGAATATACAAGAAAACAAAAACAAGTCAACAAATTCACTGTTCGAATTAATTTCATATATTTTAAAATTGAGACAAAGGTGTAAAATCATTTTCAAAAAATAAAAAATCTACTTACTCGAAGAAGAATTCTGTGGTTTTCCCTGTACCGACGAATTATCCATCCTCTGGAACATAGAATTCTCAGGTGTCGAAGACAACGAACCACCTGAACTCAACATATCGTCCTTAAACATTTGAAAAATCACTTTGAAATAGCGCACTAGACCGACTTTGATAGTAGCTCGCACTCACCACCGGGTAGCTCGAAGTCTAATCATAATCTGACTAAGTGAACATCCCAATTCAGACTTTTAAGCTTCCCCACAAATTTTCGGACATGTGTCAAGTCTATCATCCCTTGTTTAGGCGACGGAGCGCCCTGATTGGCCGGAATCTGCCCTTCTCTCTTTGGGGGTGGATTTGGCCCTGCCCTCTGGTGGCTTGGCGTGGCACGAATGGAACGAAGCCAATTGAGCTTGATGGCGGTGGGGGCTTTGAATTTGTAGCTTTAGGGCTTTCTCGAGGTCTAACATGTTACAGGTAATTCGTTTTGGGGGTGAATTAGATCGTCGGGGACGCAATTGCAGGGGTAGTTTTAATTTTGCGAGGCGAACAGGTGAAATTGAGGAGACGATTGATTTTTTTTGTTTTTTGGGTTTGCGGGCAAATTAGAATTTTGCAACAAGTGAGGATTGTTAAAGGATTAAAATGGGGGTTTGGAAATAGTTCTGGAGAAGTTGAAATGCAAATTTCATGAATTTGAAGTTGATTTTCTGGTGGAAACATGGAAATAAATCTTGAGAGTATGCATTTATTTTGTGAATTTGAGCGAATTAAATCGATATCTGTTAGGTGCAGAAAAGAGAATATTCGAAATACATGACAGTAGTCATATTTAAAACGAAAAAGTTTTTGAACAGTTCAAAAAAAATACAGACTTAGTTATTAAGGAACGGCCACAAAATTCTTCATATTTTTTCTCAATCAAAACACAATGACGGTTGAATTTTCCGAGAACATTTTTTAAATGTTGAAAATTATGTCACCAACAGCAGAAAACTGAATTAAAACTCTACAGAAACTTATTGAAATTGATTGCTGGCGTTTTCGAAGGTAAAATAATAAAAGAAATTGAGGCAGTGAACACCGCTTCATTTAAATTATTACTAAAGAAATCAAGAGAAAAGTAGGATAATGCATAGGCATACCTAAGTTATGTACCGGGTGTCCTAAATTCGTTGTCTAGTGAGGTGATCTCACAAACTCGATGAGCTGGAACAAAATAAGTGGTACATTTTCGGGCTCGATTTTTTATAGAAGTCATTTGGTGAAACCCGCAACCTTCAAAGTCAACCCGTTTTCGAACTATTAGAGAGATAACTTCTTCATTACCTACTGAAGTTATATAAACATGAAACTAGAACATTATACAGGGACTTTTTTCAGTAGAATTCAATGCAGTAATTAATTTTTCTTTATTACATTTTGTTCTAGCTCATCGGGTTTCTGAGATCCTCTCACTAGAAAACGAATTCAGGACACCCGGTACAACAATAACACTTTAACGAAATAACATTCCCTCAATGTAAAGAAAATAAGTGACATTTTAATTCATTACAGAGGAAAAATTTTGACGTTTTCTTTAGGACATCTTGTCAGGAATGTATTCCTAGCGACTTGCGTAATAGTATATTATTCGATGAGCGGTAATGCAGGTCAAAACACACGCAGATGAATTTTGCACCACGAGCCGTCAGGCGAGTGGTGTAATTCATCAAGTGTGTTTTGAGCATTACGCGAATTGAATACTATACTTTATCCACGACATCTTCAGTAAAATTCGAATTAATCTGCATTAAAAAATTTTGAACAGTTGTCAAAAGCGTTGACAACATTTCGTCCAACCGTCAAACCTCTGTACTCTGTAGTCGGAATCAAATCAGAGTCTCTAACTAATCAAATCAAGTACTTTCGCAACTTCAAAAATTTACGTTTTCCAAAAATAAATCTGGAATGAATCGCTAGAACGTTATATTGATGGCTGAAATAGATTTCCGGATCGATCTTACTTTTTATTCATTTTTTTTGTGAACAATTTCATTGTCCTAGGTATTTTTATTAGCGAGAGTTATGGGCGGGTGTTATTATAACACTCGCTTTTCGGTTCATAGAGATGTCTATGAATAATATACTATTATCCACTCCTATAAACTAATTTCTATGTGTAATATAAATTTTTTAAATGCAGATTAATTCGAATTTTACTGAAGAAGTCGTGGATAAAGTATAGTATTCAATTCGCGGTAATGCTCAAAACACACTTGATGAATTACACCACTCGCCTGACGGCTCGTGGTGCAAAATTCATCTGCTATTGTTTTGACCTGCATTACCGCTCATCGAATAATATATTATTTTCTCGAACAGAATGAAATAATTCAGATTGTTATAGATTCATATTATTCATAATCTTTTCACAATTTTAATTAATAAAAATAAAACGACGGTTAAATTTTCACAAAACAATTCACAAATTATGCATAACTCGAGATCTAACATGTTACAGGTAATTCGTTTTCGGGGTGAATTAGAGGCCATTGCGGCGGTATTTTTCATTTTGCGTGGCGAACAGGTGAAATTGAAAAAATGATTATTTTTTTGGGTTGACGAGAAAACGGGAAATTTGCAACAAGTATGGATTGTTGAGGGATGAAAATAGGGGTTGGAAATAGTTTTAGTGTGGTATCAATCAGGATGATATTGATTTCCTGGTGAGGAAATTTAAAAAAGCGGCCAATTTCTTGGGGATCTTGTCGAAATCGAGTGCATTTTTATCGAGGATTTGTCCAAATAAATCGATAGTTATGATTTTTCTAATGCAAAAATCGTATATTGTTCACCTGGTAGGAAAAGCCTAACATTGCTGCGCGACAGTAGCGCAGCCAGGATTTTATTTTGGGGGGGGCTGAACTGAAAAATTTTTGATGATACAGTGAATAACGAAAATTGCAAAAAAATTAAGAAGAAAGAAATAACGAAGAAATTAATCTTTGGGGGGGGCTGCAGCCCCAAAGCCCCCCCCCTGGCTGCGCCAGTGCTGCGCGAATTGCGCAGTCCAGGAATGTGGTTTTTCTGTCGGGTAAATATACATACTACTTTTTCGCAAAAACATTCGACAAATATTAATTTATTTTGTAAAACATGGCGAAGTGATGCTAGGAAAATCGCAACAAAATTATTTGGGATACACTGAAAACGAATTTAGGTTGAAATGTCGAACTTATCGCTTATAAATTTATTTGCTTGTAGTATCAAAGTAAAATAATTAGCGATTATGTATTGTAGTAAGGAAATTCTGCATTTTTCCCCAAGAAGTTTTGTCAGATATATCGCAATTTCCTAGAGTTTTACGGAGAATTCTAATGGATCAAAAAAACAGATTTATATTGAAAATAACGACGATGAAGTTAAATTCTCTACAATTTTTTCTCAATTATAACAGAATAAAGATGAAATAATCTGAGAACAGTTTTCCAAAGATTCATCATTTTTATCAGAGTACAACTTGCAAATATGTAGTTTTTTTCTTGATTGGTGGTTCTTATCTTACGAAACTGTGCATGAGGCTCCATAATATGTTCATAATTCGTAATCACTATGGCCAGTTTTCATCTGGCAGATATAATTCTTACTTTCGAAAAATGCGATTTCTCATCAGGAAATTGCCTAACTTTAGTAAATATGGAAACACTCAGCTGAGTTCAGAAATTCAATTCCAATACTGATATTTCCCGCTATTAGTTATTTCATTATCTATTCTATGCAATTTTTTAGAGCTTCGGTGGAACATCTAATTCTAAGTTGATTTCAGTAATTTATGTATGTATTCAACATACAGGGTTTTTCTTTTAAGTTGGCCTATTAGACGTTTTAGGAGAACTAGTGAATATTTCGTTCTGAAATTTTTGGTGCAGCCTTGAGGGTGAAGGAACTCTTCGTCTAAAATATTTTCAAGTCGACAGTGTTGCCACGTCTATCTCAAACGCATATCTACTTTCTTATTTTGAATGGAACTACCTATATTTTCATTTATGTATCGATTCAATACCAAATTTGCAGTATAACCCACTAAAAAAATTTCTCTGCTATGCACTGTTGCCAAGTTATTCATAAATTCCTGAAACTTTTCACATTTGCATTGCCAGTTTGGAAATATCTAGATTATTTTTTATGCGAACGGAACCAAACTCAGCAATCTCATAGTAAAGATTCCATGCATTCATGTGGTATATTCAGTATTTTGATACATCTTAAGGTTTTTCGGAGATATTGCTGCAAACATGTGAAACTCAAAATTGAAATATTTCGAGATTTTCAAATGACAACCCCATATTTATTTTACAGCATTCGATTCGAAATGAAAAATGAATGGCACTCTCCTTTTACACTAATTATTTATTTTGGATAGTTCTCGAATGAGATGAAAAATACTAAAATTTTTCAGTATTTATAGTTCATGATCTATGGTTCTGTTTACGATGAAATGGTTCTATGATTATGGCGTGAATCTTTGAAGTAGATACTATGGTTGAAATCATAAAAAGTATTCGCTGATCACGGATGTCATAGAAAAAAGTTTTTCCCATATTATTCAAACACGATTCGGGTTGTTTCACAATTCACGGGGAATGCCAAAAAATCATTGAATGGACCTGTAGGACCTTTAACAATCGTTATTCACATTTAGCAAGAATGACTTGAAAGAAATTCCGAAAATTGTTTAGGCTTTCTGTAATACTGGCCTTATAATCACTAATTATTTATTTTGGACAGTTTTCAAATGAGATGAAAAATACTGAAATTTTTCAGTATTTATAGTTCATGTTCATGTTCAATGGACATAATGCTGTGTGATTATAAAGTGAATTATCGGAATGAATCCTATTGTTGAAGTCATGAACATAGGGCCAGGATTACAGAAAGCCTAAACAATTTTCGGAATTTCTTTTCGATCATTCGTGCTAAATGTGTCCTTTCAATAATTTTTTGGCATTTCCCGTGAATTGTGAAACAACCCGAATCGTGTTTGAATAATATGGGAAAAACTTTTTTCTATGACATCCGTCATCAGCGAATACTTTTTATGATTTCAACCATAGAATCTACTTTAAAGATTCACGGCATAATCATAGACCATTTCATCGTAAACAGAATCATAGATCATGAACTATAAATACTGAAAAAATTCAGTATTTTTCATCTCATTCGAAAACTATCCAAAATAAATAATTAGTGTAAAAGGAGAGTGCCATTCATTTTTCATTTCGAATCGAATGCTGTAAAATAAATATGGGGTTGCCATTTGAAAATCTCGAAATATTTCAATTTTGAGTTTCACATTTTTGCAGCAATATCTCCGAAAAACTTTAAGATGTATCAAAATACTGAATATACCACATGAATGCATGGAATCTTTACTATGAGCTTGCTGAGTTTGGTTCTGTTCGCATAAAAAATAATCGAGATATTGCATTTCCAAACTGGCAATGCAAATGTCAAAAGTTTCAGGAATTTGTGAATAACTTGGCAACAGTGCATAGCAGAGAATTTTTTTTAGTGGGTTATACTGCAAATTTGGTATTGAATCGATACATAATTGAAAATATAGGTAGTTCCATTTGAAATAAGAAAGTAGATATGCGTTAGAGAGACGTGGCAACACTGTCGACTTGAAAATATTTTAGAAGAAGAGTTCCTTCACCCTCAAGGCTGCACCTAAAATCGCAGAATGAAATATTCACTAGTTCTCCTTAAACGTCTAATAGGCCAACTTAAAAGAAAAACCCTGTATGTTGGCATTACTAAGCACAAGTTATCATATAATCTCTATTTTAAAAAATATCAAACAGTATGATTTAACAGTTTGGATAAGTATGGCCAACAATAACAAAATTTTAAGCATGTCGCTAACAAAGAATAGAATTGAAGCAAGCCCCATCAAAACTCGAAAGTGAGAAAATCATGTTTGAAATCCGAGATAATTTAGAATTGTACTTTGCTTAATTCGACTGAAAAAGTTGATATAGAAGAACCAAATTATCTTCTCACGTTTCTCTTCCAAATTTTTTTATGTTGAAAAAAAATATGTAAAAATTGAGTCCTTTAAAGTAAAAATCGAAATTTTAGTATTTTGAAATACTGAGATAGAATAGAATTTACAATTGTTATTAAACGAATGAATAAAAATCATCCATATTTTTACATGAAAAAACTTTCTCAAAAATTTTGCTAATAGATTCCAACAATTTCTAATATTTCTGGTCTCTGAGATCTGCCTTAAGAATAATCGTTCGAATTGAAGCATACTGAAAACATGGAGCAACTCTTCAAATTGTTAAATAATGAAATATTTCCAAGAATTCGTTTGAAGTTGCCGAATATTGGGTAGTCAAATATAGTTTTGCTCAAATACAAGTTGCAAAGGATTGCAATAAATATTGACCCTCAAGTTGAAAGTGAGAGCCTTTCTTCATAATTACAGACCTCAGGTTCCAGGTACCATGTACATTATTTGTTGACGAATTTGTACAGGGGGTGAGGGGTGAGGTGTGAGGTAAAGTAGTTATCTATCGCTTACAGTAGGTATTGTCGGACAAAATTTCTAAAACTGCTTAGAGAGCTTATAGAGGCTCAAAAAGGTGTTGATTCCTTCGAAGTCTCCGAGGAGATATTCATGAATTTTAGTAAATACAATTTTATTTTTACAAACCCTGTTTGATGAAATGATGCGAATATTAAAACATTTATGATACCATATCGTTTTGCCTAAACGTTTGTGATTTTCATTTTTTGAGCCGAAAATAGTCTCAAACGATAGGGTTAGACTCGGGTCCCAAATGGCTCGGTTAAGTTCGTTAACCATCCAACTCGTACAGGGTGTTCCATAAAATATGACCATTCGAAAATTTTTTTCCACTATATCTTAGACAAAACGAAATCCATCGGAATGAAATGTTGCGGCCATATGCAAGATGTATTTCCATAAAAGGATATCCTAATCAAGTTAATTCCTTTTGTGAATTAAGACTGTTATACTATATATAAATCTTCATGCAAAATTTTGTAGCCATAGTGTCAACAGAACTATGGAAAGTTCAATTGGAATTTTGAAAAGAAGAATCCCTTTATTTCCATAACAGAATAACCGATTCGAGTGTAATTTATTTTTTGAATCAAAACTGATATACTGAATTTCAGATCTCATATAAAATTCTGTGGTAATAGTCTTATTGCTCCACCAAAGAACGAGCGCTCAAAATCTCCTGCTCATCAGATGTTTTCTTATATTTTTTATTTTCCTTGAAATGAAAATTGTAGGATGAAGTTCTGACTAATGTGTAAATTGTATAAACCTTTATCATGTCGAATATTGACATGCATTTTTCAACGTAATAAAACCTGTCTAGACTAAAAATAAAATACGTTATAGGTGGGTAATACCTAATGTAATGTTGAACCATTTTTTACATATGTTATATTATTTGAATAGTGGATATCAATTTTTTTGAGGAAAAAGGATGTAGGTATTTTTATGATCGAAATTCATCGAGCAGTATATTCAAAGAAGGAGACTCTTGTCAAAAATTAAAAAAGACTTCCTCTAATTTTGTCCCGAGAATCTGCAATGAATTTTTTTTTATTGGTTCAGCATTATCCTGTATAAATCATGAGTGAAATTTTTGAGGGGTTAGTAAGTATTATTCGGCCAACTTCCTACGCCAATTTAAAATACGGTTTTTGAGACGACCCGACCATTCGAAACACCAATGTTTATTTAAACAAAATGTACTTTTGTTCATAAGCTCTAAAGTAGAACCTTTGCCCGAAAATCAATTTTTATTTAAAAAATTTGAGAAGAGTCCTGACTAGAAGCTTTTGAGCGCTCGTTCATTGGTGGATCAATAAGACTCACCACCAATTTTATGTGGGATTTGAGATTGATACCAAATATACATATAAATGCAAAATCTCAGCACAAGCGGATTAATATTCTGGGAATTATGAAAAAATGAAATATGTATTATTCGAAAAAGTTCTTGAATGAGAAAAAATTTATATTTTATGGTTCTGATGATGATGCGATCCTCTCGATATTTCGCATGAACATTCAGTTTATCAATCTTCATTCATAAAATAAATTTCATTCGAATCGGATATCGGATATTCCAATATTTTCAATATTGAATTTTCTATGTTTCTGTTTACACTATGGCCACAAAATTTTGAATGAAGCATAGGGGAAAACCCGGATAGATGCCCCACTTTTTGAATTTGCCTTATATTTTTGAAAATATTGATTTTATATGTGTAATTTCTATGAGTGTAGGAAGCCACATTATTTGATTTGGAATACTGAGACTTTTCTCTGACATAGCAATCCCAAATTGCACAATAATTTAATTTTTGCAGAACCCTTTTTTGGGGATACTTGCCTACAAGTATGGGTAGTTGCCCCACCATGAAAATACTGGGAGGGATAGATGCCCTTCATACTGTGTGAACCAAAAACCCAACTAAATACAATGAGATTTTCTATGCTTAAAACAGCAACTTCATGTACGTAACATGGATCGAATTAACAACAATTGTGCATCTTCAATTTAATTTCAAAAGCATATATTAAACGAAAAGTTGCATTCTTCATATTAACATAAAGCATTATTCCACACATTCATGATAAATTAATTAAATAATAAGTCTCAACAAAAATTAAAATCAAAATAACACAATGAATCGAAAATCTGCTTAAAAGATATGGTTTTATTTTAGATGTCCTAAGGGGCACCTATACCTCAAAAAATCAGGGCAACTATCCTTTTCGATAAGGATAGATGCCCATGATTTTTTTCAATAAATTAAGAAGAAAACAAAAACTATTTGTACTCAGATGTAGGTACACTCAATGAAACGCTGTATTGGCGTAATAAAAAAAATTAATGAATTTATTACCACTTCAAAAGTTATACTGCGGCAAATACCTACCTCTAAAAGTTTTGCATGTTTGTGAAGTTCACTGCTGAGATGATCGCACACACTAGCGAAAAACGGCTTCACTTCATAATAACCCTTACAAAACTAAGGTCCATCAGGGTGACTGTAGCAGCTACTTATAAAATTAATTTTTTGATACGTGTTTCGGAAGTTAGGTATTTTGAAAATGGGGCATCTATCGAACTGAGGCATCTATCGAGGTTTTACCCTATTATGAGCATCTTGCATGTGGTCGCAACAATTCACTTCGATGGACTCAATTCTGTCCGTGGGACCGTCCGGAGGTTCGCATGATAACTTTCGCAGGGATGGTGATAGAGACTTGAGATTTTCAGGAGTTCGTTCACCAAATACCGCGGTTAAGTTCGTTAACCAGCTAAATCGTACAGGATGTTCCATGACATATGGCCAGTCAAAATTTTGTTCCTTAATATCTCAGACGAAACGAAACCAATCGAAATGAAATTTTGCGGCCACATGCAAGCTGCTCATAATGAGTCTGATGCAAAATTTTGTGGCCATAGTGTAAACAGAACCATAAAAAATTCAGTTGGAATATTGAAAAAAAGAAAATTCATTTTTCCATGTCTAGATATCCGATCCAAGTGAAATTTATTATGCAAATGAAGATATACTGAATTTTCATGCAAAATATCAAGAGGATCGCATTATCAGAACCATAGAATATACAGGGTGTTTCATCATAAACTGGACAAATATATATTTTCGTGTAGAGGACATCAAGAGAATCATTTTTGCCTTATACAATATATGCCGTTTTCGAAGCATAAGCGAGATACAGGGTGTCAAACGTCATTTTTGAGCAAGATTTTTATGAGTGTGGTCAGTTATGTATAACACTTAAAGTAACGGTTTTTAGCCAAATCTCAGTATTTTTGGGTCCTCTATTCATAAAAGTTGACGAACTCCGAAAAAAAAATTACAAAATGGCGGAAGACCTGCAATGTTCCAAATTTTTTTTAGCGGTTGTTAAATTGACTTTTATTTTCTGAATGAACACAATTTTCTAAGAACTTCCGTGAAAACATTTTTTCAAAAATCGAACACAATTTTTTTTTACATGTCTACAGCGATGAAAAAATTTCACTCAAAATGGATGAAATTTTGTACAATTGTACTTCTTGAATTATCAATTACGAATATGAAAACAGAATTGTAAAATATCGAACGGTTTCGTTACTACAGTCATTCAAATGTTTCGTTCAGACCTCTGAAATAATGAAAAAAAATTTGTATTGACTTCTAGAGTAAAAATAATTGAATTATTGGCATGTCCAAACATTCTAGATGAATTTATACAAAAAAAAATCAGTGAAACTTAGTTGGGACTCGAACCGAGGTAGGTATTAAATAGGGAAATGGCACTGTTCTAAGGATATTAATATTCGTTGCCAGGCAACGGTAGTTCGTAGTTCATAGAGTTTGACTACTGGCTAAATTATATTCACTGAAATTCAAATAAATGTCCAACTCTATGATCTACGAACTACCGTTGCCTGGCAACGAATATTAATATCCTTAGAACAGTGCCATTTCCCTATTTAATACCTACCTCGGTTCGAGTCCCAACTAAGTTTCACTGATTTTTTTTGTATAAATTCATCTAGAATGTTTGGACATGCCAATAATTTGATTATTTCAGAGGTCTGAACGAAACATTTGAATGACTGTAGTAACGAAACCGTTCGATATTTTACAATTCTGTTTTCATATTCGTGATTGATAATTCAAGAAATACAAATGTACAAAATTTCATCCATTTCGAGTGAAATTTTTTCATCGCTGTGGACATGTAAAAAAAAAATTGTGTTCGATTTTTGAAAAAATTTTTTCACAGAAGTTCTTAGAAAATTGTGTTCATTCAGAAAATAAAAGTCAATTTAACAACCGCTAAAAAAATTTGGAACATTGCAGGTCTTCCGCCATTTTGTAAATTTTTTTTCGGAGTTCGTCAACTTTTATGAATAGAGGACCCAAAAATACTGAGATTTGACCAAAAACCGTTACTTTAAGTGTTATACATAACTGACCACACTAATAAGAATCTTGCTCAAAAATGACGTTTGACACCCTGTATCTCGCTTATGCTTCGAAAACGGCATATATTGTATAAGGCAAAAATGATTCTCCCAATGTCCTCTACCCGAAAATATATGGTTGTCCAGTTTATGACACCCTGTATATTATTTTAATTTAAGAACTTTTCCGAATAATCCTGAGTCTGTCGATTGGACCCAGCTGTAATTTTGTAGTAAACGGTTCAATGTTCTATGTCAATTCAAAACAGTACCTACTCAAAAATTTGTATGAGTTGCGTTGATACAACCATAGTAAAGTCTATCGTTATATCAAAAACAATTCCAATATTGCCATGAAATCCTTTCGATTGAAATGAAATCGACTTTGAGGATGTAATTTGTTGAAGTGAATAATCATACAAATTTAGTATTTTGTTATATTTAAGTGAAGTAAATTTTCAAAGAGGTATTTCATCTTTTTAATTTAAAGAATATAATTTTGATCGTGGTGAGGATTTCCATTCATATGTATGTATTAGTATCAATCTCAAGTCCTATACAAAGTTTTGAGTTGAAAGCTGTATTGCTCCACCAATGAACGAGAGCTCAAGAATTCATGCTCGGGGCTCTTCTTTTAATTTTTTTGTTAGTATGAAAGGTATATATTTTAACATACTGGAAATACCCATTGAGACTTTTCTGTATAGTCTATGAATCCTTTTTGTTTCGATAATTAAAGTTTTGACTTATAAAAATTCCACTCTACATCTAACTTTTCATGTTAATTCGGGAAACAAATGTAAGAAGACAATTTCATCTTAACGTTAGTCATCAGCTGGTCATTTTTTCATTTTATTACTTCTGTTATATAGCTCCAATAAATCCAAAAGCTCACTCTGCTGCATAGCCGAACTGCCCATTCATAAAAATTCATTCATAAAATGTACCACTCGAGTTCGTAGGTAAACAAAGTTTAGCTTAGGCAAATATTCATTCATAAAATTTTACTAAAGGAGTCATTGGAAATTCCAACAGTCATAGATACCTCTTCTCGTTACAGAAAGGTACCAAACTCTTGAAATATCCATTCACAAAACTTTCGGGCAAGGAAGTAGTAAATTGGAATACTACGATCACCATTCAAAAAGGTCAGAAGTACGTAATATCTTCGGAAACGTAGAGGTACCGGGGTTTTCACTATAATTTGATCCCCCCTTCAACTTTGTTACTGAAGGAGATACAAAAAAATGTTTCGTATAAAAGTTTCACGAAATCAACTGAGGTTTTTTGATATGAGTCCAGAAACTGAAATATATACAGGGTGACAAACATATTGATGGCAACTTCATTTTTTCAAATGGAACACCCTGTATATTTTTTCATATTTGGTTAGCTCTTTTTTCCCTGATTTCGAATATGTAACATATGTTGGTCTATCTTTCTTATTCTGAGCACCACAGAGTTTCAAATTTCAATAACCATCTGGCATAGCGTTTTGGAAGTGCGTGAATATTTAAGTGGCCAATTTGATCTTTGGATTGGTAATGGCGCACCCATTTTATGGCCACCAAATAGTCCCGATTTAACACCGTTGGACTCGTTTTTGTAGCCGTTTCTGAAGGAAAAAATTTACTTCAGCAATAATGACAATCAGTGAAAGCGGAGAATAATATTAATGATATAAAATCAACCAATATTGAACCCATAATTCGGAACTAATCCCGTCAACGCACAAAGAATAATGATAATATTGTAATGATTTAAAACAAATTTTGAAGCTTTAATTTCTGACTTGAATCAGAGCCATAATAATGCTATCAAAAATAGTCTAAACAACTTGAGATAACTATATGTATGAACTATGTGTATTGAATGAAGGTGGTCATTTTGAGCAATTTCTTTAGTTGATGTTATTCTAACCATACTACCATAGTTTATCATTTTCATGGTTAAGTAATTGTTAAGTATTCATTCTAAAATAATACTTTTAAGTAGATGTTTGGATATAAAGAATTTCGTAGGTATTTCAAATATTTTTTCATTCGGTGTCATCTTTTCAAAACTTTTAAACTCTGACAATTGAAGAGACACATCCACATACGCATTTATATTCGAGATCAGGAAGAAATAGCCTATAAAAAAAAGGAAGAATATACAGGACAGGGTGTCCCATTTGAAAAGATATAGTTGCATTCAATGTTGTTCACCCTGTACATCTTCCCATTGACGTTATTATAACTCCAAAAATGAGCATTTTCAGTAAACGCACTCTGCCACTTGTAAAATGATTACAGATCTTGGCAGGTGGTTCTTAAAATTTGAAACTCTGTGATTCTCAGAATAAGAGAGATAGACCAACATTTGTTACATATTCGAAGTCAGGGGAAAAAGAGCTAGCCAAACATGAAAAAATATACAGGGTGTTCCATTTGAAAAAATGAAGTTGCCATCAATATGTTGGCCACCCTGTATATTTTCCAGTTTCTGGACTCATATCAAAAAACCTCAGTTGATTTCGTGAAACTTTTATACGAAATATTTTTTTGTATCTCCTTTAGTAACAGAGTTGAAGGGGGGTCAAATTATAGTTAAAAACCCGGTACAAATTTCCGAGTTACAGCAAGGTACCAAAACTAAACACTCGAAAAATTCATTCACAAAACTTTCGAGTCAGGAAGTAGTAAATTTGAATACTACGAATACTACGATTGACCATTCATAAAATTCCGAAGCACGTGTTATCTTCGGAAAGGAAGAGGTACATATTTCCGATTTTTGATCTTCAAGTCCGGAAATCAGTTGTAAATCTCCATACAAATTTCACAGTATTAGTGTAAGAATAATGAGGGATCGATAGATTTCTGCGTAACAACTACTAATAAAATTTTATAGATATGCGGATGTAAAAGTATACATTTTAATGTTGATATAACGATCTTTAGGTACTTCATGAATGAACCGCTTCCAAGAATTTCTGTTTGAAGGTCTTTATGAATGAACGTAGTAGGCTCAGGCAGCCTTCAATGTTCAACTTTATCTATTTGTTGTAATTAACAAACGTTTCTGAGAATGCAAATACCATACTGAATATTCGATATAGTATCTACCTTATATTTGTGCTTAAAAGAACACCTAGCGGAAAAGTTTTGGGTAGTTTTGATATCTTTCATTTTTTTAGGGTGCTGAATCCGGAATCTAAGGCTTGCTAACAAAATTTCGTGACGGAACATAGAAATTTAGAAAAAATACAAAAAAAGAATAAAAACCTCATTCTTAGTCAGTTTTTTGCTTATTACTATCAACTTTATAGTTTGAGCCAGAACGGGTTGTCGCAGTACAATTTGTAGGAAATTTTAAGTACTTTCTTTTCGTATTTAAAGATTTTTCACGAAAAGTTGATAGTTTTCGAGTAATAATCAAAAAACTAACCAAGAATGGGATTATTATTTTTTTTATGTTCCGTCACGAAATGTTGTTAGCAAACCTCAAATTCAGATTCAGCACCCCAAAACACATAGAAAATGAAAGAAATCAAAACTACCCAAAGACTTTCCTGCTGAAAGCACAATTCGACTGGATTTATTATAACATCATGATGGTGGATCGTCGGATGCTGTTTTTTTTCGTCACCACTTTGACAAGTTTCATTTTCAACCTTCTGTAGATTTCCTTCTGTGCCTTTCTTATTTTGTAATTTTATTCCTAACTTGCTTCACGTTGCCAATTGTATGCTTTTATTTTTTTTTGTAAATTACCGAGTTTATAGGTTCGCCCTCAACTCGAATCAATTATATAATAAATAAATAAATAAATAAATATAAAGAAAAAATTCAACAAAGACCTGAATAGGTGCTTTTGAGCGCTTGTTAATTAGTGAAGAAATAAGGCTATTACCTCAAAATTTTTATAGAACTTGAGATTGATACAAAATATTCAAATGTAAAATCTCAGCAAAATCGAAATAATATTCTGGATATAATTCAAAATCTGAAATATGTAAAAACTTTACAATTCAAAAATTTAAATTCTATGGTTCTGTTGATGCGATTCTCTTGAAATTTCGCAAGAACAGTCACTATATTAATTTTCATACAAAAAATAAATTTAACTCGAATCGGATATCTTGTTATGGAAATATATAGATTATTTTTGTCAATATTCTAATTGAATTTTTTATGGTTCATATAATGCGATTTTCTTGAAATTTTTGCACGAACATTCAATATATCAAATTTCATTCACAAAATAAATTTCACTTGAATCGTATGTCTTAGTGAGAAAATATGAAGTTTCTTCTTTCCAATATTCCAATTGAATTTTATATGGTTCTGTTAAAACTATGGCCACAAAATTTTGCATGAGGCTTATTATGAACATCTTATATGTGGCCGCAAAATTTCATTTTGAATTGTTTCGTTTTGTCTCAGATATTGAGGAACTAAAATTTTCGAAAGCTATTATTACGGAACACCCTCTACGATTTGTCTGGTTAACGAACTTTACCGAGGCATTTGGTAACCGAACTCGCCCTGAAAATCTCAAGTCTCTAGGACAATCCTTTCTGAAGTGAAGTTATCGTGTTAACAGCCGGACGAACGGTGTCACGGACAGAATAGAATTTGACCACCAATTTGTCATCAGGGGATCGAACCCTATCGTTTGAGACCATTTTCTACTCAAAATTCGAAAATTACAGACGTTTGGGCAAAACGATAGGGTAGTCTGCATGATGTCCACTTCTTTTAAGGTCTGTGGACGTTCACGAGAATTCTTCGAAGTATGAGTTAGATAGATATTTGTTGATTTAATCGATTGATATTATTTTCTACTTTCATATTTTATATTTCCACTTACATTTACGCTTTTAATTTTCATGTTATCATAAAGCTCAGATTGTCATTCAGATATAATTCTTATCCGAACTTATTCGATAATAATGAACCCAGTTAAGTCGGCTCTTTTTCAAACCGTTTGGCCTAGCCTCTAATCCCAAAGTCAATACCGGCTCATTGCCGATATGGCAACAGCGCATCAAGGCATAGGTGGAAAACAATATGAAAACGAGATGACATACGGCACAGACGATCCCTTCAACTAACCGCACATTGAATGCACTTACTGATCTGCTGACAATACCACAGATTAGCAGAGCTAAATCTAGCTCATTGTTGACCCTCTGTGTAACGCCGTCATTGTCAATCAGCGTTCTAGATATACAGAGTGTTTTCATAGGTGAATTTTTTAAGGATAATGACAATTCGTAAAATGTATCCATACCATACACAGGGTGTCTGTAAACAAATGCGAGAGACTTTGGGAGATGATTCCTCGTTGAAAATAAGCAGGGGTAATTCATATAATTTTTTTTCGAAATCGACCCCCATTCCAAGATACAGCCATTGGAAGGCGATGACGAGTTGACAGTTTGTAATTTATTTTACGGCTTCTTAAAAACACTGAGTCATAAAATTATACATAATATGATTCATTAAGGTGATGTTACTCACACAATTTTTTAAATCCCATAACTTCATTACTAAGGGTTGAAAATAACAACCCCCTATGATTTTCGTTCAAAAATCGTTTTCGTGGGATAGTTTCGAAAAATGAAATTCTTGTATGGTTTTTCATTCAATTTTATACTTTTCTCAGGAAAAATAAAAACTTACAAGCAGTTATGATCACTGTTCATTTGCTATTACCTCGAAATTTAATATTGGACTTGAGATTGTTACCAAATAGTAAATGCAGGATCTCAGCACAATCAGAATTTTATTCTGAGAATTATTCAGAAAATGACATACTTATGTAAAAATAAATAATAAAAACTTTAAATTCTATGGTTCTGATAATGCGATCCTTCTGAAATTCTACATGAACTTTCAGTATAGGTATCAGTCTACATTCAAAAAATGAATTTCACTCGAATTGGATAAGTATTCTGTTTTGGAAATATGAAAAAAAATACCTTTCAATATTTCAATTGAATTTTCTATGGTTCTGTTAACACTATAGTCACAAAATCTTAAATGAGAATTCAGTATATCACTTTCCATTCACAAAAAAATTCACCCGAATCGTATATCCTGTTATGGAGATAAAGGTTACCGTGAAAATCCTTTTCCTCAATGTTCCAATTGAATTTTCTATGGTTCTGTGTATACTATGGCTACGAATGTTCGCATGAACATTGAGTGTATCAATCTTCATTCACAAAATAAATTCCACTCCAATCGGTTATCTTTTTATGGAAATATAAAAGTTTCTTCTTTTCTATGGTTTTGAGTATACTATGGACACGAAAATTTGAATCCGACTTATTATGAGCATATTTCATGTGGCCGCAAAATTTAATTTCCATTGGTTGTTGTTTTGTCTGAGATATTGAGGAAAAAAAATTGAATGGCCATTTTTTATGGAACACTATACGTTTTGGCTGGTATAACGAACTAAGCCGAGCCATTTGGGATCCTAACTCACCCTAAGATTCCTAAGAATCTAGTCTCCAGAAAAATCCCTTCGAAAGTTATCCCAATAACGTACGGTCGGCCCCACCAAGAGAATTGATTTTGACCACGGATTCTTCATCAGTGAAGAATTAGACATTTGGGCAAAACGATATAGCACTCGTTAATTAGAACGAGCGCTCAAAAACCGGCGTATTTCTATGAAATATATTTGAAGGAATAAAAATACCGATTGAAATATAATCTGGGAGGGTTCTGCATTTCTGTTTCAGAGACTGGGAGTAAAAACCTATAAAGTTTTTTAGAAATAAAAATACGCTTACAAAGTTTGCAGATTCCAAAGTCAAGGGGGCACCATGCCAAGAATTCTATAACTGTAAGATTCATCATATTTGAGAATCGTTTTATATGAAATTTGGAATGTGATATGCAACTATGTTTTAAGATATTTATTGACATAATACTATTATTGGATACAAATTCAGAGATCAATAACTTCCAATTGAAAACTTTTATCTCCAAAATAAAAAAATATGGGTTCCCTTAATTTACAACCAAAATATTCTATTAAATTTTGTTGCAAATATTTCGGAGATCCTGTATATTTGATTGTTTTCATATTTTGATCATCTGAAAGCACTTTCGCGAATATTTGAACGATTTATCCTGTAAATTTTTCCTGCTATAATAACTTCGAATGACAAAGCCAATTTGAACGTTAAAAATGGCATCAGGAGGGGTGCAATGTAAATTGAATATCATTTAGATCCGTGGGGGTTTGATTCCATATCTCGAATATTAATAACTGAATACCTAAGATGGTTTTGATGCTTCAGAGCACCGAATGAATCCCTGATTGTATTCAAACTCCCCTATACTTTCATTATGAGGTATCGTATTATTTTCATTCCTTTTACATAGCTGTTGGATCAGTTGAAAAGTTCATAATATTACATATATGCAGACCGAAAATTCAGGAGAATATTATTCATTTGAAAAAGCAAGGAAATGTCGATGTTCCTCATTTCTTATTCTCATAAATCCTTAATGGCCTTAAAGCATAAAGTTATCGAAACCTCAAAAATTTTGTAAGAAAGTTCAATTTGAACCGATAAGTTGATTTGAAGAATGGATAAAATATAAAATGAAACCAAAAACATAAAGTTATCAAGACCTCAAAACTTCGAAATTTTGTAAGAAAGTTCCATTTGAACCGCTAAGTTGATTTGAAGAAAGGATAAGATATAAAATGAAACCAATAGCTCTCGACTTTGAATCATCGTCTTGCCAATATAAACAAGCTTGCAACTGACTTGTATGATGTTTTTTACATTATAAGTCATTTTTAATTAGGTTGACGGCATAATCGTAATAAAATATTGTCACAGAGAGTTGAGTAAATCTTATTGTTGCCAGGGTACAACATTTTGGCCGATTTGTAATTATATTGATGGTTGAACTAATAAATATACGGAAATTATGAATATTTTTTTGAATTTATTCATTACTAGCTGACCCGACAAACGTTGTTTTGTCATATAAATTCTTTCTATTTCTTAGATAAATTCTAGTGTAGACAAAAGTAGCCTACTTATTGTAAGTGTGTAAAAATTTTAGATTTTTAATAGAAGTACAGTTAAAAGCACTATAATTGATCAGTTTTTGAGAGGAATGAAAAATGATTAAATTACTAAAATGGCTATAAAATATAGGGTTTGGTGATAAAAAGTAAAAATTAAGGGTTGTATGTATTTTTTAATGCCACATTACAGAAAAATAAAAACAAAATATTTCGTCCAAAAAGAAACAAAAATTTAAGGGTGAAAAACTAGATGAAATCTACAAGGTGTCCCGGAAAATGTGGGAAATCTTTCGGATTCAGATAGAACATAAAAAGATAAGATAACAAGTTTCCATATTTTTTCCTCCTAGCGGCCCACCCTATGAAGATACGACATGCTAAATGAAGCCACTGGAAATTCGTTCCAGTGGTATGAATTTCTATTACTTACTTCTTTCAATATTTTTTTCGAAAACGGTTCATTTTATTGACACTCAACAAGAGTACCTTTTCTTTAGCTTAATGCTCAAGGTATCTAAATTTGTTTTTTTCGCACCTTATCATACAGGGTGTTAAGAATGTAAGCATTAAAATGTACAACCCAGTTCGCCCCTGGTAAACTGAACAAGATAATTGAAATTTGTGTGCGGTGGTTTAAGAGACCCTTAATACTATTAATCATATCAAATTTTCATCAAATTATATCGAGTAGTTTGAAAATTATTCCACTGAAATGGATTTCCAGTGGCGTCATTTAGAAGAAAAATTATGGGAAATTGTCATCTTCATTTTTATGTTCTATCTGAATCCGAGAGATTTCCCACATTTTCCGGGACACCCTGTAAATCTATATGGAAAACAGATGGTAGCAGATTCTCACAACTACTGAATACGTATATTTAATTATAAAAATCGGTAAAGCCGTTTCGGAGGAGTACGGTAACTAAAACTGTGACACGGAAATTTTATATATTTGATTTTTCTCTCATTATATACTCTTTGGTATTGTATATAAATTACGAAACTGAATAATTTTTTATTTTTTTGACCGAAGGTAGGTAGTATTCTGGAATAAACTAGAATCGAATATTTTTTCATGTCATTTCACCTTGAAATATGTTGAAAAATAAGTATATATTATCATGTTGAACTATTCATAAACTACTACTATGCTTTTTTTCCACTGATGTGAATAAATATATTAAAAAACTTCAAATTGTATTCACATATGACATCAAACCTTTTCGCCGAAAAGCGGCTTCATTAATATTTCAATGTCAAGATCACTGAATTATATTCATAGAACTACTCCATAAATTTCGATAGTAATTCAATGAATTGAAGAAAATAATGCAGAGCCGGAACTAGGATTCTAGCGCCTGTGGCAAACTTTCAAATGCGCCCTGAAGAAATTTATTTTTCAATAAATATATGATTTTTATAATTGACATTTATTGATTATAAGGGGTTTTCCAATAAAAGGTGTTATTTTGATATTAAAAGAATAATGCCATTTTTCAATAAAAATTATCGGATGTTTATTTCATTATGAAGAAGAAGCTATGCCGTTAATAGTGGAAAATAACATAAAGCAATGACCACCACGACCACGCTTACAGGACCATATCCTTTTAATGAAATTTTCCATAACCAAATCGCAAAGTGGCTGCCCTATGTCCTCGATAGCCTCACGAATTCCATCTTTGAGGTTTGAATCGACGCTGGGCTATTGGCGTAGACCTTCTCTTTCACGAAGTCGCAAGGTGTTAAATCACAAGATCTCGGTGGCCAATTGTAATCACCTCTTCGAGAGATAACACGGTTCGGAAACTTTTCCCGCAAAAGACCAATGGTTTCGTTGCTTGTGGGGCACGTAACGCCGTCTTGTTGAATGTAAACGTTGTACAGATCAGTACTATCCAATTTCGGCCATAAAAAATCATTGATCATCTCTCGATAGGGCAATCCATTCACCGTAACTGTTGCTCCCGCCTCATTTTCCGAAAAGTGGTCCAAAAGTGGGCCGGACCATGAACCGCACCAAACAGTCACACGTTGCGGATAGAGAGGCTTTTCAACAGTAACTCTTGGGTTTTCTTAGCCAAAGATGCGACAATTCTGCTTGTTGACGAGGCCACCGAGGTGGAAATGGGCCTCATCACTCAAGATGATTTTTCGATGGAATTCCGGTTTTTGTGTTAACTGAACTTCATAAGTTATAAGACCCAAATCTTTATGCAAAATACGGTGTAATGACGTTTGTGGAATCCCTATTTCCAAAGAACGACGAGGCATGGACAAATCTGGATTTTCTTTAACACTTTCGGCGGCAGCAGCAATATTTTCGGCTGTTCTCGAGCGACGTGCACGGGTTTTATTCTTCACATCACTAACTTATCCCAAGTTCTCGAATTTTTTCACCAATTTCTTCATTGCGATCCGACAAGGTTCTTGAAGCGTGTATCGTTTCATTTTTATTAATGACGTAGTTCTACTTGTCAAATGTCAAAAAATGACAGCTTCAAACGTGATATCTACCGAAATAGCGGGCTTTTCAAAATAACACCTCTTTTTGGAAAACCCTTCATTTTGAAGAACCTTTTATTGACAATAATCTCCCATATTTTAAGGTAATGGACAATGCACCTAGAGTCGTGTTTCTCGCCATGTATAATTTTCTAGGATTTTGTTCCGTTTTGGTAGTGTTCGTTAACTACGTGTTTCTCAATTTTGTAAACTGGTAAATTCGCCACTTTGAAATATAGAGCTTGTAGTCAATCTTGATGTAAAATGGAATATTTCATATTTCACATTTTGCGCCCCAAGGTCGTTTGCGCCCGTGGCAAATGCCTCCCTCGCCACGCCCACGGTCCGGCTCTGAAATAATGTACAATAAACATTCCTCCACTCTTTCAATCAAAAAATCGATAATGTGCTCGTTTTTGGATCTTGAACTCGATGAAAATAAGTTGATAGTCAATTAATCATACTTCAGAATGAAACAAAAATGTTAGTCTGAGCTGAAAGCATTTACAATTTCTTATTGATGATGTATATAATGAATTTTTTGTAGTTTACACATATAAACAAAAAAGAACAAAATATTGAGAACAGCCTGGAAAATATCTGTAGCACTTTTTTCTTTTTCATCCTATCCTCACTAGCACACCTGCATAACTAATATTCTTCCTCTCCCCCAGTTGATCTACGTCACTGGTTCACCCTCCGTAGCACGCTAATGATGCCGCAGATAAACCATTAGATAATTGATATGTTCCAAAGTTATATCTTCAGTCTTATCTTCGATCTATGTTATTCTTTGCAATGTTAACCTAGGTATTATGTACAAAATCAAAAGGGGTTTCATCCTTAGTGCGTTCATTAGATAGTTCAGATTACTCTGATTCACATATCCCTGATAATATTCGCTTAGAGCAGGAGATCTTATCTTCAAATGTGTACTCATCCATCCGCTTTGTTAGTCGAGCATCTGATGAACCACTAGATGCATCGGAGAATGGAACACCTGGGAAAATTCTTGCTTGGGGAGAAAACTTTCCTTTTTCCCCAAAACATCATATACAGCCTGTATATGATGTGATTAACTCATCTTGGTAACCTGATCTTTCTCAACAAGGGATGAATATTTCTTCAGCCTGTTGATGGTGAGTATTTGGTAAATGTTGACTTGAGATGTGCAAAAATTTTTCTTCAGAAACGTACCATTTGTATGGTGTCGTTCGAAAGAAAATTTTATTCATCTGTCAAATTCGACAGACAACAATGTTCCGACTGATTTTTTATCGTTGTTTTAGCCAATGAGCATACAATTAGGCGATAATTTTGCATTAGTGCAAATTATCGATAATTCGCACTTGTGCAAAATTATCAGGTCCTTTAAAATAAATACAGACGTAATTATGAACGTTTATTACTTATTAGAGTAACATGAAAACTGTTGAACCTAGACCTAGGTATTGAAATTTTCACAATTAAAAACGCAATTATTGAAATTTATGGTTGAACCAGCCGAAGTATGTTGTTGGTCAGAAACAACGTTACTTGAAGCAAAAGTTGAAACTGAAGAAACACTAAACTCGTTGTTTTCACTGTTTCTCATTTTCCTTATTATTTCCTCGTGAAACTCTTTATCGAGTTGTAAATAAGGTTTTATTGAACTGACATTTGAATGTCCCGTTATTTTCGTTAGCTGGTTTTCGTTTACCCCAACCTTGGCTAGATGGCTTACGGCAGTTGCTCGGTGAGAATGGTTTGTAGATTGAACTTTTCGCTATCGAGACCTGCTTTTTGGACAGACAGCTTTGTCCATTTTGCGATCTCGTTTCTTATCAATATCTACAGCAGAGGCGTTTCCAAATCGCGACATTGCACTCAGAAAATTTGACAATGGGTTTTTTATAATGCATCGTTTACTAAAAAATTTTTCATTGTCCGTAGCAAAGATTTTTTCCAGCAGCTCCTACGTGCCTGCAATGAGTATAAATTATACAATTATCGTCGCCACTGGTGACGGCAATGTGACAGCAACTTACAGCGACACAATACGATTTGATGGATTCACAAAATTTTCTTATTAAATTTAACTCTTGCAATGAAAATGAATCGATAATTTTTGACAAATCTGCTCTCATGCAAGTTAAACTGTAAAAGGCACTCGAGCGCTCCGCGCACTCGTGCTCTTTTTCAACTTAACTTGCATTCAAGCATATTTCCCAAAAATTTTCGATAATTTTCATTGCACTAGTTAAAGTATAACTGAATGTTGCTTCTAAATTCCATGTTATTCTATTTTTTACCGTCAGTGCAGACTTGCAGCGTGTTTTATGTTAATTCTATTCCATTGATTTTTTCTTTATTGTGACGGTATGCCTTGATTTAGGGACATAGATACGATTGAGTAAATTAAAATCGAGAGAATTGGTAGCAAACTATTTCTCAAATATTATTTTTCATAAAAATAAACAGTTTTAACAAACGCAACATTTCAAATCATAATAATATGTTCTTCTGGACATTATGACATAAATTATATCTTTTCCTTATATCATTAGACCTAAGTTACTTTGGCCAAAATATAAGGGTTCCCTTGGACAAAGTAACTTATAATAAAATAAGGGAAATATACAGGGTGTTCCTAAATTGAACGTACAAACGAAAAGGGGAGATTCCTCAAGAGAGTTTAAGAAAAAAAAGTCCCATAAACATGGGGTCGCAAACGTTTCGTTTTCGAGATACAGAGTGTTGAAGTTTCAACATTTTTTCTCGAAATCGTTGGTAGATACGACAAAACTACAAGAAACCGAAAAGTTTAGTATGAGAACAAAGCTTCTTTTTACATTTTTTCAAATTACCAGTTGCTCACCAAAAAAAAGTTCTGCAGAAGAACAGGTGGCAGTGTTCCATAAAAAATAGCACCCTGTAGATGTTCTCTCGAAATTGCCATGTCACGTGGTGAGAATTCTCAAATGTAATATCTATGCCAAATTTCAGTTGAATATCTTGTGAAGTGTAGATACTATGAGGAAAAAACTTGAAAAAAATTCAATCTTCAACACTCTGTATCTCGAAAACGAAACGTTTGCGACCCCATGTTTATGGGACTTTTTTCCTTAAACTCACTTAAGGAATCTCCCCTTTTCGTTTGTACGTTCAATTTAGGAACACCCTGTATAATTTATATAGGGATCATAATTGAATTAAATTCAACCGGTAACTTTCTCCAAGATCACTTCGGATTCTCAATCTAAAACAATCTAAAAGAAAAAGAAACCAGAAAAATAAAATGGTTTAAACTCGATCGAGTCGATTCAAAAATTAACAACCCAATGCAAATATGAATCGGTAACTATGAAGTTTTTAAGAAATGCAGAATCCTCCCAGAATATATTTCAATTGATAACTTCATGTAAGCCAACATGAAATTTAAATGTGAAACGATCATTCATGAGATGTTCTATTGTTTCCCCTGCTTTTCCGCATTCGCAACTTGGACTCTCAACTGAATTACCTGTGACAAGCATGGTTTTACAACGTCCATGACCTGTACGATTAATAACAGTCTATATTTTCTTTGAAAGATCAAATCCAGAAACTTCAATTGATTCATCTGGACTTCTGAATCATTTAACGAATAATTGATATAGGATTTTATACAGATTGTTTCTGATTAACGTTTTGAAACGTCACAGAGAGATTCGTAGTTTATTTTGAGTAGAAAAGTTCAAATGAACATGGGATTGAAACGGCTTCGTTACCAAGATACGGTATATCGAAGTTCAAGAATTTTTTTTTGATATTTTAAAGCTGACTATTGCTATTGAATCTAAATTTGGTATACGTCGAACCCATGCAAGGTGCTCTGTGAAAAATGAGAAAAAATCAGAAATTTTCAGTCGAGGCGTAGAATTCGGGGGTGTTGCGGGTTTAACAAAGCCTTATTGGGTAATCAAATCGTTGATTTTAATTGAAGTCAGTGGTTTACGTCGAAAATAAACTGAAATCTGCACAGAAACAATGACATTTTCTCAATCAACGTGATTGTGGTTTTTGTGAAACTCAGCTTCAATAGCACAAATAAAAACCTACCTAGAAGAATTTCGACGAATTCTCACTTGCTGTTTAAAAACCATATACCACCTAACAGTTTTCAGGAAATACACAATATTTAAAAACATAAATGACAGGTTTACGAATCAATTATTTTGATGGAATTAAATTTTAACCTTTTCTCAAATTTTGTCGAGCAATTGGTTTAGGTTCAGAGTATACGAAATTCAAAAGATAACAAAAATTTTTTGAACTATCCCGTATACCGATAAAATTCAATTTCGGACACATATTCATATAAACTTTTCTTCTGAAAGTAACCTGGAAAATCTACCTTTGGTGTTTGGTGACGTTATTTAAAAAGAGCTTGTATGTTTTCATGATGTCTCATGAATCAGTCAATCGGTCATTGAAGTTTTCGTTTTGGTTAACTGTCTGAGTTGTCCCAAAATTTTCTTTTTTGATCTCTGAATTTCATTCGATTGTACACATGGAACATAATGGATGTTATAACTTTGCGATTATATTTCAACCTATTCATTTGGTAAAATATAAATGTTGATTTTGAAAGAAGAAATATTTCACTGTAAAATTTAAAACTTTTTGAACTTCATCTTATGTCTCTGAAATATGCATTTAATCTCTGCATATAAATTCATATCACAATCGTTAAAAAAACAGTATATCAACTCGATTGTTTCAAAAAATAGAAAAGAACGTAATTTCATTCGATTGCAAAGTATCACTATTTTCATTCACGAATAAAGCCAGGTTTTCTTGATATAAAAATAATAATTTTTTCAATTCGAACAAATCCACACAATTCTCGTTCAGTTATTACATAATTATATCGAACTGAAATAATTTCATTCCGTTTCATCTAGTTTATAATATAAGTGGAACTTCTCTATGACGAACCTCTGTATAACGGATTTCTCTGTATAATGAATTTCGTACAAGACATTGCACCTCGAATACAAATTTCAATTAAATTTTAACTAAGAAAATTCTCTCTATAACGAAATATTCAAAAAACATCACTCTTTGAATGGGTATTGGTAAGAAGGTATACCTAAGGGTGGGATTTTTTCGAAATTTTTCCGGATGTAACGGGTTTTTCACTCTAATTTGACCCCCCCCTTTAACTTTGTTACTAAAGAAGATACAAAATAATGTTTCGTATAAAAGTTTCACGAAATCAACTGAGGTTTTTTATATGAGTTCAGAAACTGAAATATATTCAGGGTGGCCAACATATTGATGGCAACTTCATTTTTTCAAATGGAACACCCTGTATATTTTTCCATGTTTGACTAGATCTTTTTCCCCTAATTTCGACTATGTAACATATGTTGGTCTTTTTCTTTTATTCTGAGAACCACAGAGTTTCAAATTTTAAGAACCACCTGCCAAGATCTGTAATCATTTTACAAGTGGCAGAGTGCGTTTAATGAAAATGCTCATTTTTGAAGTTATAATAACGTCAATGGGAAGATATACAGGGTGAACAACATTGAATGCAAAATGCAACTATATTTTTTCAAATGGGACACCTTGTCCTGTATATTCGTCCTTTTTTTGATAGGCTATTTCCTCCTGATCTAGAATATAAATGCGTATGTGGATGTGTCTCTTCAAATTTCCGAGTTCAAAGTTTTGAAATGATGACACCGAATAAAAAATATGTGAAATACCTACGAAATTATTTATATCCAAACAATCTAATTAAAAGTATTATGTTAGAATGAATACCTAACAATTACTTAACCAATGAAAAATAATAAACTATGGTAGTATGGTAAGAAGAAGTCCAAGGGCGGATTTACGTGGGGGGGTGATGGGGGTAATTACCCCCCCCCCATGAATATCGAAAACCTAAAGAAAAGTTACGCAACGTGGTGCACATTTCTTTGTTTTTTTTACTAATATTACTTTACTACTATTTTTCTTATTATAAATATTATTCCTCCTAAATATTTTGATAACATTTTTTTCAAGTCTTGAAACTGATTTATCGATCTTGAATCATTACTACCCCCCCCATGAAAAAAAGCTATATCCGCCCTTGAGAAGAACATCAACTAAAGAAATTGCTCGAAATGACCACCTTCATTCAATACACATAGTTCATATCGTTGTCTCAAGTTGTTTATACTATTTTTGATAGCATTATTATGGCTCTGATTCAAGTCAGAAATTAAAGCTTCAAAATTTGATCTTAATCATTACAATATTATTATTATTCGTTTTGAGTTGACGTGATTGATTCTGAGTTATGAGTTTAATATTGGTTGATTTTATATCCTTAATATTATTCTCCGCTTTCATTGATTATTATCATTATTGCTGAAGTAAATATTTTCCTTCAGGAACGGCTTTATAAACGTGTCCAACGGTGTTAAATCGGGACTATTTGGTGGCCATATGAGTGCGCCAGTACCAATCCAAAGATCTAATTGGCCACTTAAACATTCACGAACTTCCAAAACGCTATGCCAGATGATAATTGAAATTTGAAACTCTGTGGTGCTCAGAATAAGGAGGATAGACCAACATATGTTACATATTCGAAATCAGGGGAAATGGAGCTAACCAAATATGGAAAAATATACAGGGTATTCCATTTGAAAAAATGAAGTTGCCATCAATATGTTGGTCACCTTGTATATATTTCATTTTCTGGACTCATATCAAGAAACCTCAGTGGATTTCGTGAAACTTTTATACGAAACATTTTTTTGTATCTCCTTCAGTAACGAAGTTAAAGGGGGGTCAAATTATAGTGAAAAACCCGGTACGTAATAAATCCCGACCTTAAAATAAATCATTACGGCGGGAAGAGAAAAGCTTCTGAAACACCACTGGCTGTTTGTTTTCAATCTAACCATCACGCTAGAATGAATGATAAACTTGAATTTATCAGTCAGTGAAGTCAACCGCGACATTGCTCACAAATTTTATGTTAACGAAGTTTCTTCATAACAATTTTTTTGCGGATTCAGCGCTTTCGTTATAGTTCCACTGTATTTTCTTCCAACAAAGAAATGCCCAGATTTTTCACAAGGGGGTTATAACGAATTGTATAATTTCGTTCAGAATCTGTCACAAAGTAAGGTTAACTTCATGAATTCATATCTGCCATATTTCAGGGCGGGGGGAAGCAAAATAACAGGGGGAGGGCAGGGCCACCCCCTCACCCCTCGCCCTGCCTCTCTAGCATTGTCCCAGAGTACCTGAAGAACATCACGTACCTGCACCATCTCTTCAGTATTCGAACCCTGTCATAAAACTGTCGGAAAACTGAGATTGATCTTATCGACGGCAAGTTTTAGTTGAGAATTTGAACCAATGAACTCCCTTCTTTTTCCAAATGAGTAATGCATAATTTGTTTTCTGCATAACTGGAGAGCTTCAAAATTCTTTTCGAACACCTGCATGTCATTATGCTGGTTTATTACCCCATATTTATTGCTACCCCTTTTAGTTGATGGGATTAGCATATTCCAGGTAATTGTGAGATAGAAGAGTTCAATGGTTGTTGAGACAGCTTGAAATATATCCATTAGTTTCTGCTCTTACCGTTTTCGTCTCGTCGATTATTTCGTCTTTCTATTTGGTCTTTATCATGAGATGTCGGAAGGTTTTGTTGAAGAGTATAGCTTAAAATGTTTGATTGGAAGAAAAGGCAGAAAACGTTTTAAATTGATATTCTCAATTAAGAAATAAAAAATAAAATAAAACACACTATTATTGTTAATTAAAATCTTCGGCTATCGATTTCGGAATTATTCCATCATCAGGCCAGCTGAAAGTATACAAATGTAGAACATGTATTTATTTAGGCGAGAGTATGCAACTTACTGTCTTGAATTAAAATGAACACAAACTGTTTGAAAACATTAAAAGTGGTCCTCCTCTGTCAGAATTGTTAAAATTTTACATAGGAATGACAACTCGTAATGTAGAAAAAGATTCAAAGAACACAAAAGAAATCTACCCCATTCCGCTTTAGGCACACATTTAAACGATACCGGACATCATATCACATTAGATAATCTGAAAATGCTTCATAAAGAAAATAATTACCATAAAATTATATTACTCGAACAACTAGAAATTTTAAAAAATAAAGACAACCAATTTTTACTTAATGATAATATAGAATTCGACAGACGAAGCATTTTCAAACTCATAGATTCCTAAAAAAACAACAATAAATATAAAATTCAAAAATGCGCGCCACCAATAGACCACATAAATATTAACATATTAGATATCACATTTCGCACATATCCTATAATAGTTCCATTTTCAGTTGACATTCCCACAAGAAAGATATATAGTAGTAAAGGTTGACTAGATTTTTTAAAAAATTTTAACAATTCTGACAGAGGAAGACCACTTTTAATGTTTTTAAACAGTTTGTGTTCATTTAATTCAGGACAGTAAGTTGCATACTCTCGCCTAAATAAATATCTACATGTTCTACATTTGTATACTTTCAGCTGGCCTGATGATGGAATAATTCCGAAATCGATAGCCGAAGATTTTAATAAACAATAATAGTGTGCTTTATTTTATTTTTTATTTCTTAATCTCGGAAGAACATACTATGGAAGAAATCATTTGTAAAAATGATATTCTCAATATTCAGAGTGTATCAGAATGACGTCATCAAACGCCGAAAGAAGATTTTCCAGCTTATTCGCGGAGAGAAGTTTTTATGATTTAAATTTTTTGTTTATTTTGGTATTTCATAATGACTATTACTGTTGCATTGAAATTTGGTTGCGATAAACCAAAATAATATGCAAAAATTGGGGAAAAGATTGAAAATTCATTTAAATGCGTAGAATTTGTGGCGGTTTAGTGGATTTTCCTCCTATTTTTCTTGACAAAATAGCCATTTTGCATATCAAATAGCACAAATGAGAAACCTAGTATGTTTCTGACAAATTTCATGTCTTGCTCGAATTTGATAGCTCTAATAGTTTACAAGAAATGCATACACGCTCAAGTATTAAAAACACAAATGATATGTTTACGTAACAGTTCTTTAATTAAATGAATTGACACCCCCCAAATTCCGCTCCTGACTTGAAATTGTAATATTTCTAAATTTACACAGCATTTCGAATGGTCTGAGCTTATATGATAATATATTCTCAATGTTGGAAAATATAAAAAAAAATTTTTGAACTTTGAGATCTCTGTAACGAAGCCGTTTCGGACTGAGGTTTATACAGGTTGTTCCTAAACTCATGCAACAAACTTCAGGAGGTGATTTCCAAGATTATTATATGACAAAAACTTTCTATAGATGTAGATTCGGAAATATATTCTATCCAAGATACAGGGTGTTGAAGTTTTACTTGAAAACTGACTGAAAAAAGTGTTATACCCCTGAGATATTTTAAACTAACAAGTTTCTTTAAATTTTTCATTCATTGCGTGACGAAATGTATTTTCGGTCCTTTTTTTTTCTTGTGTGGTCCAGTTTTATTTATGAAAATGAAACATTTTAACGCGTATTTGGTAGGACTTCAAATACATTACATAGTAGAGACTATACGTTATAATTTTTTCTACATGAAAACGGCCCACATACGTGAAAAAGGCAGAAAAGATTTTCTGTTGCAAATCGAACGAAGAATTAACAAAAATTAAACTTTAAAATTCCTCCGTGCGGTACCACGAAGCCCCAAAGCTAGATTTCTTCGTTATTCCTTTCTTCTTTATTTTTTTGGAACTTTCATATTTGTTGTATCATCAAGAATTTTTCAGTTCAGCCCCCCCCCAAAACAAAATCCTGGCTGCGCCACTGACCCTGTATAACTATTCTTCTTAAAATAAGCTGGAAAATATACCTTTGGCGTTTGATAACATTATTCTGAAAGACCCTGTATAATTGATAACATCGTTATAATATTGTGTTGATTTTATACGATACTTTTTTTCTAGATTTACTTATTGCATTTTTTCGTCCGAATGTAAATGAATCTTTTTCTTCGAGTTATTTCAGGCTTATCTGTCGGCAATTCGGCATAGCACGAAAAGGAACTCTTACGATAAAAAGAAAGTATTTCTTGAAATTCATAAATTTTATGATCACAAGTTACGCACATCTTGCTGTTGAAGTTGAAATTGTTATTGAAATGAGAAGCTTAGCATTTTTACTACCTGAAACTACCATAAAAACTAAAAAGGCCAGCTTATCTCACAATAATCGTCAATATGCCAGATGACGAAAAAATAGACCCAATAAACAAGTACGATAACTTGTTCACAAATCCTGTTTTACTCAAAAGTGCGTCATAATCTCAACAAGATGTTAAAATAAACTGGATCATAAAAAAATTCTGTTGAAAGATGCACCAGATTGGGACATTGTGGAAGGATATTTCAAAGTTAAATCGACATATTTTTTGTGTCATGTTCGAGTCGAACAATAAATGAATTCTCTAATTTTGTCAGTACTATTTTCTTTCACGCCTTATAGATCAAAAACGCCCGCAAAATCTCAGTTCTGCATAAATTTCATATTTATATTTCTAAACTATACTTTAGTAAGTGTATTATGCATTATTTTATCTAATTCACTTAATTTTATTCAAATTAATGGAATATGAAATCTTTAAGTATTCCTTCACAAAATTTACAGACAAAAAATACATAATATATGGAATAAAGTAGAAAGTACCCCGAATACAAGCAAATAATATAGCGAAATATAACCATGGATTTTTTATGAAACAATGAAGTAGAGATATTCTGGCATGATTTTTTGTTAAAATGTCATAACAAATGGGGATGTTCCTAATTGATAAGAGAGATTTAAGAAAAAAATTCCAATGGTATGTCCAGAAATGCAATGATTACAAGATACAGGGTGTTGAAGTTTCATTCAAAAACTTATTGAAAAAGTGAATACGCCACCGATATTTCAAAGTAAATATTTTTTTATTTATTCGTTTAATTTGAGACAAAAATATCTCCTCCTTTTTTTCGTGTGCCGTTTTTATGTGGGGAAATTAAACAATTTGACACCTGCTATACATTAAAATGCTTTCCTTTCTACATGAAAACGACGACCTACGCGAATAAAGGCAAGAGAGATTTTCATCACAAATTAAAAGAAGATTTTCAAAAATAATTGTCAGTTTGACATAAAGGGTTATCCAGTAAGAGGTGTTATTTTGATATTCATAGAAAAATGTCATTTTTCAATATAAATGATCGGAAATTTATTTCATTATAAAGAAGAAGCTATGCCGTTAATAGTGGAAAATAACATCAGGCGAATGACCACCAGGACCATGCTTAGAGGACCATATCCTTTTAATGAAATTTTCCATAACTGAATCGCAAAGTGGCTGCACTATTTCCTCGATAGCCTCACGATTCCATCTTTGAGGTCTTGAATCGACGCTGGGCTATTGGCGTAGACCTTCTCTTTCACGTGGCCCCAAAGGAAGAAGTCGCAAGGTGTTAAATCACAAGATCTGGGTGGCCAATTTTGATCACCTCTTCGAGAAAACGCGGTCCGGAAACTTTTTCCACAAAAGATCAATGGTGTCGTTACTTGTGTGGCACGCAGCGCCGTCTTGCCCAATGACTCCGCCGGACCATAAACCGCACCAAACAGTCACACGTTGAGGATAGAGGCTTTTCAAGAGTAAATCTTGGGTTTTCCGAGCCCCAGATGCGACAATTTTCTTTGTTGGAGAAGCCATCGAGATGTGTTAACTGAACTTTATGAGTCTTAAGACCCAAATCTTTATGCAACATACGGTGTAATGACGTTTGTGGAAAACCTTATTCAAAAGAACGACAAGAAATAGACAAACCTGGGTTTTCTTCAACACGTTCGGCTACAGCTGCAATATTCTCGGCTGTTATTGAGCGACGTGCACGGGTTTTATTTTTCACATCACTAACTTTTCCCAACAGCTCGAATTTTTTCACCTATTTTTTTATTGTGGTCAGACAAGGTGCTTCACGACGATCCAAAAAAGTTTTAGTTTTAAGAACCGTTTCTTCCAATTTTTCACCATTTTTTAGTGAATTTTAATAACATCAATGCGTTCTTGAAGCGTGTATCGTTTCATTTTTATTAATGACGCAGTTGGTACTAGTAAAATGTCAAAAAATGGCAGTTTCAAACGTGACATCTCCTATTGAAAAAACCCTTATCTCAGTGGCTTTTCACTTTTTTTAGTCAGTTTCAGAGAAAAACTTCAACACATCTTATCTTAGAAATGACGCTTTCCCGACCTACTTTTATTGGAACTTTTTTCTATAAAATGATCTGTAGAATCACTTTTTTAAATATGACGAATCAATTCAGAACACTCTTATAACTGTTATGGAATTGGGGAAAATGTTTGCCCCAATTCGATTTTTCAATTCAATGCATAAATATTTAAGATAGATTTCACCATTAACGAACATATAACCCAACCCTTAGGCCTAAGCTCAAATGCAGCAACTGCAATGAAGGGATGATGTAGGGTAGAAGTTGATTAACTCCACATCGCTAGAGAATTGGCGGTGTTTGCTGCCTTGGGGGCCCATAATGTCCTTTGCATGCTAGAGACAATGTAGATCACCGATATGCAACACGTGTTCTGGTTCACACAAGAAGAGATGCCACAACTCTAGTCTTGTACGACAAGCTAGACGATAATTGTCCATCTGATGTAACGTACAGAGGAATTCAGGGGCTTGGGGGGTGTAAGGACCTCAGGATGTAATGAATTATATCATTTGTACATTACTAATATATACCTATACATACTAGAATTTTTAGAACAATACTTATGCTATTCTATTCTCTTACAATATTTAATATATTATCTTCAGGACATCTAATTGTCCCTGTGGAAAATTTAAAAAACACGCACTTAAGTTATATTTCAGCAAGAACCATGCGTCCTAGCTTTCAAGCATTTGGGTAACTTGAAGGGATTTTAAGAATCTGAATAATTTTTTTCATTGGAAGAAGATTCAGGGCGATCATGTAAAAAATATAAAAACTGAAAAATGCTCACTCCAAAAAAACATATGAATTTTTCAAGGCTAGCTGGCTAAATACATTAAAAAACACTGAAAAGTGTTTATATATGGGTTATTTTTACAAATATATGGGTTATTTTTGGACAGTTTTGAGAAATCTGAGAAAATTTATTGTAGTCAACCTCCCGGCCATCCTGTATACACTCGCCGAAAACAAACTCGACCACCTAAAATTTTGCTGAAGTTCGTTGTCCAAAAACGGTTTCAATTTTCAATGAATTTCAGTTGTTTCTACGCCAAATTGTAGATAAATTCTTCGAAATCAGACCAAACTTCTGAAAAGTTTTCCAAAAATGTTGATAATATAATTATAAGGGATGAAAAGAAACCATGTATTTGTGGCCTAATTTCTTAACACTCTGTGAAACAGTTCGGGGAATTTGAAGAGTTCACAGTAAGTTCATCACAAAGACCGTTTGCTTCTCTCATCTTTCAGTTTTATTTCACCTCGATATCCTGATTTTTTTTGAGGATATCAAGGTGAAATTAAAACTGAAAGATGGAGAAGCAAATGGTCTTTGTAATGAACTGACCGTGAACACTACAAATTTCTAGAACTGTTTCACAGGGTGTTAAAGAAATAATACTCGAATACATGGTTTTGTCACCCTGTATAATATGCTATTATGTTATTTACTATTATGCTTTTAACATATTTGAAAACATTGTCTGAAGTTTCCAATTCATCAACAATTTGGCGCGGAAACAATTGACAACGGTGACAAATAACGAAAGTTTAGGGTGACCGATTTTTTTTGCCGGTAAGTGTATGTAATAATATTCTCTTTCTAACCAGCACAATTTACTTAATAACAAAAAAATCGAAGAAGGGTGCATGGTACGTTATACATATAATCATGATTTTCTTGTAGCACAGTACCTAGCTTTTCTGTAGATACCTTTGTTTAATGTGTATTCATCATCGAATTAGGAAAATTCCCTGCAGCCCTAAAAAATGTTGTGTATTCATAAATACATCTTATAGATCAGATCTGAAACAATCTCTTGATCGTACAGATGATTCGTAATTAGCAGGAAGATAATCTATGATACCTTGTTTCCTTGATGAGAATTGAATTTTTTCTGTCGACAATCATTATTAAATTATATTATTTGACGTGTGTTGTAATGTGATAGGACCTGAGGTCAGTGTTGACAACCAAAAAGCGAAAAATCTGAACGCAATGCTGTAACAATAGTATACTAGCATACCAGGCGAACTTCGTTTCGCCACCACATGGCTTCGTGTTATGTAAAATTTCGTTGGTGATAAAAAGATGAAGAAAAATTTTTTTTCATATTTGAAAAGGAAAACTTTTATCTCATTTCACAACAGTAATGAATTCATTTCGATTACAAAAATTAAGTGTTATTTAGTTCTCAAGTAAATGAAAGTGAATCCAAAGTAAATACTGAATTGAAGCGTTATACGTGTCCGCAAACTATCCGTTTTTTTGAAGTGCTCTTTGGTGAACCATATTTTTGTTTTTTGGTCTGACGTTAACACAAACAAAGCGGATGGTTTCCCAACTCGTGAACACGCAACGTATAACTGCCCATGTAAAAAACAATGATTTTCTAGTCAGGCCAGTAGATCTACCTTTTTAAGTAGATTTGTGAAACCGGTAGATCTACCTTTCTAAGTAGAATAATTTAACCGGTAGATCAACTGAACCGATAGATCAGATGAACAGTAGGTCATTCGAACCGTTTTGTATTGGTTTCGTGCACGTTTGACAACTGACAGCACATCGGAGGTATAACAACCCCACTTTTCCTATGTAAATCATAGCAAAACAACGAGATTTTGGTTTTTTCAAGTGTTTCAGTTGATTTATTGCTTCTTTGGACTGAAAAATCGTGAAAATGGACCTATCGGTCCAACGAATGCAAAACCGCGGAAATCGGTTCGTGCGTTCTCTGGAGTTATAGCGTCAGGGAGGAAAACCGACTTATTTTTATATAGTAGATTATGCAACGAGCGTGAAATGATACCTATTATTCACGAGGTGAAGTTTAGGCTACGAGCCATAGGTGAGTGGTCCAAATGACCGAGTGGATAATAGCCTTGTTTATGTAACTCTAGTTGTCAATGAAGTGTAGTTCGGGGAGTTAGCTCACAGAGGGAGTTTTGGTCAAATTCACTATTTGCTTCTTCTTTTTTATATATCCCCATCTTCGTCTACACTATTTAGCAATATTTGACTTTCTTAATTTGCGCGCAATGAATTCGTAGTAAAATTCAAATTGAATGTATGAAGGGCACATCTAAACCAAAGCTCCCTATGTGAGCTAACTCCCCGAACTACACTTCATTGGACAACTAGAGTTACATAAACAAGGATAAAAGTCATCATACGCGAGTAGCATACTATACTTTATCCACGACGACTGAATATATTTTTTGAAGATTTAAACATTTGGCGACCGCGACAGGACCCTTCTATGACAAGCGTGAAAAAAGTCAAGTTGACACATGACAAATGTTTGGAGAACTGCTCATTGAATATTTTGTAATAGAAAATGCTTTAATTGATAAAAAGTAGATTTGGCCCTCGATTGACAAGGTATACCCATATGTGTTAGTTGGAGTACTGAAGAAATACCAATTCAACGAATATTATAAATCTATGAAGCATCTGACAGCAGTGCATAATATCTCATCAATCACTTGTGATTATTGGATATATTCTTTTGGCCGAGCCCACAGACGTAAAATGACTAGATTATATAGTAGTCTTGGATAAATTCATTACAGCACTGTTTTTAGAGAAAGAATAATAAAAACCAATGAAAGCCCGTACAACAATAAATATTCCCTCATTCAATAGCCCAAATTTCCATATTCAAAAACCCGCTATGGTAAAAGAAAACCTGGAGAAAAGGAAATCAAACTGTCCGATTTTTCCAGCTAATTGATTCATACCTCCGAATAACAATAACACCCAGTACCAGCAGCTGGCAAGGTGTCATCCTGTAATTTAGTCCCCAATTTTCTCGCGACACTGAGATAGTGTATTACATTACTTGTGTGAAATGGGTGACTTTCAAACCAAGTAATGTAAACTATTTTTCGGACTACCACAGATACAACATAATTGAAATAAATTTATATATTTCACTTTATTTTTAGGAGTTGAGAATTTTACAAAGAAAAATGAAAATTTACCCATGTATGCAACAGTGCCCCCCCCCTGAAATCTGGGCTACGTTCTACAAACTCATTCATTATGACCCCCACTGAAAATAGTTATTTATTATACAAGGGAAAAAAGTATTAGATTTTGCTTGAGGTTATGTTGTGTCCCGACGCGAAGCGGAGGGAAACAAAAAGTCGAGAGCTAAAATCTAATATTTTTCCCGTGTATAATAAATACACTATTTTTTCTGTGACTGGAAAACTACCATTTAGTAGTAAAAGAAATATAACTGTTCACGAAATTACTTTTTTCTCCAGAAAAAAGTGAGTACTTTTTTCCCGGCTACACAGAGAAAAAATTTTTTGAAAGGGAAAAAAATTTCTTAAAAGTCATATTTTGTGACCTGTCAAGAGATTTAAAATGTCACATTTTTTTCCCGTCACAGAAAAATTATTTTATTTCCTGAGTTCTTCGCCATGAAAGGAATTGATCGTAAGCGTATTCTTTCTTTCTTCTGGACTTTTCAGGCAGTAAATTCAGTGACGTTAATTTTGCGGCCTCTTTCAATTCCAGTGGGGTAGGTACCTACATTGATCAGCACTATTAATCTCTTCTTTCATCATTCATCCATGTTTTATGGTATTTTGACATGGAAGACCGTGGTTAGTATGGTTTATGATAAGAATGAAGCATTTGCAAAACTGACACTCTTGAAGTTTCTCTAACGTTTTCGCAATACATATAGTTCGTTCACGAAAGGTTGAGCGCATAGTAGGCGTTTGTTTATTTAATCTGAAGTTGTCAGTATTTCTATCATAACGTAGAATAAAGTCAACTTGCCGAATTTACCCGGCCTCGTCCGACGAGCTTGCGAGTTATCAGACAACTCTATGCAATATTGACAACATTGCGTATCAATCTGACAAGAAAATAAACAACTTAACCTAAAATCTCAATAAAAGTACACAGTGGAATATGCCAAATTTCCATGGCCAACCGACGACTCAACCTTTCGTGAACGGACTATATTAATTTCAAATCATACTCATAACTATAGATTCAAATATCGCTCTAAACACTAGAGAGTTATTCAACTTTTCATCTGTAGACTGCTTTTTGTCATTTTCGCATGTGGTTGTCGAAAAGAATGAAGTGGAAAAATTCCAAATAGTTTTCGGTTTTTAGTCAATTGTACGACTTACCAATGGCCAACCCATTGAAAATGTGCTGTAAAAAATGAAAATATTTGAATGGAAACAGCCCGTACAACAATAAAATTTTCCCCCATTCAATAACCCAAATTTCCATATCCAAAAAACCCGCTATGGTAAAAGGAAAACCTGGAGAAAAGGAAATCGAAACTGTCCGATTTTCCCAGCTAATTGATTCATACCTCCGTATAACAATAACACCCAGTACTAGCAGCTGGCAAGGTGTCATCCTGAAATATAGTCCCCAATTTTCTCGCGATAAATGGATCAGCATAAACCGACGCCTGCCGTCGCGACGACAAAGAAGCCGTAACAGCGGGAAAGCGCCGCTCTCGATACGTTTTCCTTTGTTGTCGGGAAAGCGGAAAATGGAATCATTGTATTGCGATTCATCCCGGAATGATATTTTTCGCTTAAGGAGTTCGTGATTTTCGCTATAACTGTCTAAATAGCTGGAAGGTTGTATATTTCACCGGCGTAAGGCGCTGTACAGGCTGTGCGTTTTAGGAGGTTCAGTTCAAAACATAGTGAGCAGTTCCAGTATGTTAAAATATGTTTTCCGTCGACCTTGAAATAAAAGGTGATATTAATGTGTACGAAAATGATCTTTAATAACCCATTTTAATGCTCAATTTCGGCTATTTTAATGTGCAATCCTCGTGGCAACCGTTCACAAAGTATTCAGAAGCACTTTGAGAAATGTCAAAACTCTACTGGAACATAGATACATAGAAATTTTATTATATCAAATGAGTGTCTTGTGCAGAATGGGGGGATGTATTTTAATCAAGAATTCATACAAAACTCATATTGAGATCGTCGGAAAATTCTTGTAATCAACTCGGTTATTTTATTAATCGAGCGATTAATGGTCTCGAACTATTAACGCGTAAGCGGAGCGAAATATCTTGATCATTAATCGCTGTCTTTAATAACCTAGTTGATTAAATAACTATCGTTTATGTGAAAGCATAAGGAGCAGCGTTAAATATGTACAGGAAGGTTAGAATTGGTGATCCCTCAACTACAACTTCTTAACCCCATGAGATAGAAGAAATGAATGGCAAATTACTGTTTTTTTCCGAAAAACTCATTTTGCCTTAAACCGCATTGCTTGATCGTTTTTTGTTTTCAAGTTATAAGTCACAATTGACGTTTGGGAAATTTCAAATTCGGTCATTATCTCCGTTTCTCTTTGTGCCTTAAACTTGGAACAAAAACGTTTTATAAATACTTTTATCCACGACTATTGAAAAATCCGTTCATTTTACGTTTCTGTGCTCTGCCTTAATAATAGCCATTAATACCAAGGGAATAATGAGATTATAATTCACTGCTGTCTGATGCTTCATAGATTTAGCTCTGATATAATATTCATTAAATTGGTATTTCCTTAGTATTCTAAAGTACTCCAACTAACAAATATGGGTTATACCTTGTCAATCGAGGGCCAAATCAAATAAAGCTTCTTTATTACAAAATATGCAATGACCAGTTCTCCAGAAATTTCTCATATGTCAACTTGACTTTTTCCACGCTTGTCATAAAAGGGTTCTGTCGCGGTCCCCAAATGTTAAAATCTTTAAGAAATATACCCTGTGACAAATAAGGCCCACCTAAGAGAAAACAATTCTTGATCTTCATCAAAACAATAGAGAATAAAAATAAAATATATTAAACACAAAGTCATATAATACTCTATTTAGGACACGAATAAAAAAATATATATTCAAACATTAACACAAACAAAACGTGTTTTTTTCAAAAACACTCTTAATGGGCCTTATTTCTGCCAATGACACTAATAAGGCCCATATGGTAGAAACACAATAAAATCTTAAGAAGTAAAATAATAAACAATATTATGGTAAAAATGTATCACACAATAAATATTAAACATAAAATAAATTCCTGCACACCCAAAATTGAACTCTCAGGTATCACATTCGATGCATATATAGTCATCATCATCAGATGGTGTATACCCTAAACACTCCTCATGGGCCCATGAGTTGCATTGTTTACAACGCCTCATATCGCTTTGACGGGATTCCTGGCATAGGGGGCAGTACCATGATGAATCAGTAGTGTTGTTAGAGGTAGAAGTATTGCATGAACTGGTACTTGGTTCGGATTGATCTGTTTGCTGAAACAGACTTTTTGTAACAACTTGAGCTTTATAATTTAGAGCCTTGCGCCTTGGAGCTTTTTCTGCTTTCTTCTTTGAATAGTCTGGAGTTTCCATCAATTTATGGAAAGATTTATTGAAGTTTTCCTTATCCTCACTGTTCTTTTTTAGCCTTTGTTGTAGAACAGCTAACGAACATTCATCTTCACTATCACTATTACTGTCTCCCACTTCATTAGCCTTATTATCTGGACGTTCTGTTAGGATGCTTGGGGCGAAAGCAGAAAAGGAAATAGCTGATGGGTCATAGGGATACAATCCAGTCGCTCGAAAACCACTTACAATATTTTCATTGGTCATGCACCGTGACCATACTTTTGAGAAAATATGGTTGAATCTCGATTTAGTTATAACCCTCTCTGGATGTTTTTCCCAATAAAGAAGCACTTGTTGGTCCCAGTGAGCTTCAAATGATCTATAAACGGCTTTATCAAGCGGCTGGAGCTCATGGGTGGTGTTGCTTGGAAGACACATCAATGTGATTGCATGCTTATCAGCTTCTTCGACTATTGTGTAATCCAGATGACACTTGGCTCCATCGAAGACTAATAATATTGGACCAGCAATTTTATATTTTGCTAAATGACGGATAAATTCGACGAAAAGTTCGGTATTCATACTGCCTTTGGGTGCCATTTTGACCAATGTGCCTGCCGGTAAATTGTCTTGGAACTCGGGTTTTAATCTCTTGCCCTTGAAGATTATCATGGGTGGAATAGCTGATCCACATGCCGACACGCATCCAACCACAGTGACGTTCTCACCATGTTCTGGGGCTACAAGATGCAAACGCTTTTCGCCTTTTTTAGCCAAGACTGTCTGCTGGTGATGAATGGTCAGACGACACCCCTTCTCATCCATATTGAAGATGCGCTCAGGTTGGTTTTTAAATCCCAAATTATCCAAAATATTCCAAGTTTTGTAAAATAGTCATTTACTATTATTGGGTTCAATTTTTGAGCACGAGCGGGATTCATATTTTGTGCTTTTCTATTCGCTAATTGCGGATTCCGCTTCAGAAAAAGTTTTGTCCAACCACGGCCGGCCATTTCCTCATTTTTATTGAAGCTATGTTTTATTTTGTTCATTTCAACAAAACGGTACACCTGTCGCCTTACGCTTCTTTTAGTGTAAGGATAGCCAACTTCAGCTAGCCTTATTATTCGATCGACTAAATCCTTTTCCTGCTCCTTGGTCAAAATTGATGATCGTCCTAATTTTCTTTCGTCTTTTCCACTCTCTAAGTGATTCCGGAGGGTTCGTCTAGGAATATTGAATCTCGTAGCAGCTGCACGTTGGCCAAGTCGACCCTGTCTTATTGCTTTTAGAGCAGAATTCATATCCTCTTGAGTCCACTGGGCTCTAATATTTCGGCAAATTTTTCCCATTTTGTCTGAAATTGATGAAAACTAAAAATTTTGAATGACCAAAAATAAGGCCCACTAGTGAGAAATAAGGCCCACCTAGGATTTCAAATGGGCCTTATTTCTGACAAATCAATTTTGGGGTTGGGTGACTATTAAACAAAAAACAAGCAAATCCCTCGACTTTCTTAACGAATATCATTAGTTAATTAGGCTACTTACCAACAGAACAAATCTCACAAACTTCGAGCTGAAATCAGATTCAGCACAAGGACCTAACTTTATGAAAATTTTATAAAACACGTGCTTGCCTGCAGGATTTCAAACGAGTGACTGAATTCAAACCGATCAAATGCGTGGCCGCGCCTCGCCATCTATGTAAAGTTACTTATACTTATACCGGAATAAATTGGTGAATATTAGGGATGGGGTTCATGTTTCGTTGCAGTTTTCTGCGAAGTGGGCCTTATTACGTGCTGGGCCTTATTTGTCCAAGGTACCTTATTCAGTAGTCGTGGATAAAGTATAGTATGCTGCTCGCGTATAATGGATTTTATTCGCTCGGTGATTTGGGCCAGTAGCCTTCGGCTCGTGACCTTAACTTCACCTCGCAAAAAATAGCTATCATTATAAGCTCGTTGCATAATATACTATTTTGATAGGAATTCATTTTTAAATCTGATTTTTACTGAGGGGCTTCCTTCTTGATTTATTTCATGAAAATCTGTTTTTTATAACGGAAACAATATTTTATTTTTCCAGAGCATCCAAGAATGCCCAATTGGGTTCAAATCTAGGTTTAGAGCAGGCCAAATGAATTCTTGGATATCAACCTCTGCAAAAAACTTCCTCGCAATCTTAGACACATGCAGTCCAATAAACGATAAGGAACAACATGTAGTGCTAAAACTTCTCTTGTTTTATGTTTTCACTGAGTTTTCAGTTCATTTTCATTACGTTAGGATTCAAGTTATGTAAAAAATATGAATTGAGGTTAAATCTGTAAAAGTACTTTTATAGCCTTATCGAAATTGTGGAATTATTGCTCTGATTATCCTAAATATTCAACATAAATTGAGCTATTGTTATGAATAAAGAATGAAATGGTCAAGAGAATATAAATGTATTTGTGATGAAATAAGAAATCACATGGTGCAACAACTGAAACTCACCAGGAGTAATTCTAAAGTTGGGGTGAAAAAAACCGACTTTGTTTTCACTCTGTATAAAATTAAGTGAGCCGTGTTTTCTTGAAGTTAAAAACTGGCAATTTATTACATATGAACTTACCTAAAACTGAAAAAAAATTAAATTAAATCGGATTCGAATTAACATATTCATGAATTGACCAACTTTATCGATTGTTTGAGTGGATCGATTATTTTGCCGATAAGTATATAATTTCCTTCAAAAATAGCCCTTGATAGCCGGGATAGATTAAACCACGTAAAACTGGAAATTCCCACGTATCATCCCCTTGAAACAACTGACACCCCGTCGCCAACCCTGATTAGTTCGGATACCGATACAGAGCGCATCATTTCACCCCTCATCTATTTGCAGACAAGTACCAAAAGGAAGACATAATGCAGCTTTACAATTAAATGATTTTCATAAAACAACTCAACTATTTGAAAGTGTTGTTGAAGATTATACAAATGTCATACATCACACATCACACTTCTTAAATGTTGATATACCCAGAGGAATTCGGTGCGCCATCTAAATTTGATTGATTCTTGAGAAAACGCGTAATTTGAAACACCCTCAAGCTCAATAGTATATTATTATTCAGCGTTATTAGCCTATTATGATAGCTATTATTCAAGAGGTGAAGATACTGAACTTTATTCACGACTACTGAATAAATTTCTTGAAGATACAGTGGAACTTCCCTATAACAAAAGCTCTAAATCCACAAAAAATCGTTATAAAGAAATTTCGTTATAAAGAAAATTTGTTTCTATAGTCGGCAATGTGGCGGTCGACTTCACTGATAAATTTAAATTTATCCTTCAAACTTAAGCACTTCCTTTCAGACATTTTCGCACAACTTCCTCACTAGCGTAATGGTTTGATTGAAACCAAACATCCAGGGGTGTATTTAAAACTGCTTCAGAAGGAATTCTCTATCCGCCGTGATGATTTAGTTTGAGGCCGGGATTTATTACGTACGTCAGGAAAAATTTCGGAAAAAACCCACACACCTTCTTATCAATACCCATTCCAAGAGTTATGTTCTTCGAATATTTCATTATAGAGAGAATTTACTCCGTTTTAGAGGGTGTTTTTAACATGGAATTTGGATTCAAGGTGCAATGTCTTGTATGAAATTCGTTATACAGAGAAATTCGTTAAACAGACATTCGTTATAGGGAAGTTCCACTGTATTACCATTTGGAGAACGTGACAAGACCCTTCTAGTACAAGCGTGGAAAAAGTCAAGTTGACATAAGAGAAATTTTTGGAGAATTTGTTATTGTATATTTTGTAATAAAAAATGCTCTAAATGATGTAATAAATGTAGATTTGGTCCTTGATTGACTAGGTATACCCGTATTTGTTAGTTGGAGTACTTCAGAATACTAAATAAATATCAGAGTAAAGAATATCATATTCAAACTAAATCTATGAAGCATCTGACAGCAGTGAATAATAACTCATTATTTACTTGTGACTAATGGATAATATTTTATATGACCGAGCAAACAGACGTATAATGGGTGGATTATACAATAGTCGTGGATAAATAATATTTTAACCCCATTCAATATTCTAAAAATCAAAAATTATTGCTCCGAACGTATCACTATTACCTTACCAACATGACCTCATTCAAGATCCAAAAACCAAGCAAAATATCCCTCATCAACCTAAATGCTTCAAACTACCCCTGTCGATCATACAATTAAACTATCATTCTCTCCAAAAATAGCCCCTAATAGCCAGGGATCGATTAAACCGCGTAAAACCCGGAATTCCCACGTATCATCCCCTTGAAACAACTGACACCCCGTCGCCAACCCTGATTAGTTCGGATACCGATACAGAGCGCATCATTTCACCCCTCATCAATACGCAAACAAGGACCAAAAGGACGACATATGCCGCGTTACAATTATTTTATTATCAGCGTCCTGATGATGAATGCAACGTTTCGATCATGCATGGGAATCTCATTAGGCTGGCGGTGTCCAGCCCGTGCTGTACCTGCACGAAATATAATTTGTTTTATGTGGGAACAGTATCATTGGAAGTTGTAATTATTGGCATGGTGTTTTATCTGTTGGTTCCCATGTAGAGATGAGAATGACATGGGATTGAATTATCGCGTTTTCGATCTGAAAATGTTGGATTATTTTTTGGCCGGTGTCTGTATTTGTAGTTGTATTTGGATTTAGGAGTGATGGTATGTTGGAAACAGGGTTTTCAATTTCTGGGTTATTCTGATCATTTGATTATCAAGGACCTGTTTCACCACATAAGTTTGTCACACGTTTTTTTATTATTGTTCCGAAATTAAATTCGATATTTAGGATGAAATACCACTATTCAAATCTATGGGAGATGATTAACCTTCAGTAGGGTCCTGTAGCGGTCTTAGAAGAACAGAAGATTCGAAAATCAGCACTTGGAACGCCAGACCTGGTTTAAAACACCCTCCTGGCCCAAGAGCAAGAATTACGTATTTTGTATCTGAATATTTGAATAGTTTTAAGTTTCAATTTTGTTAAAATGGCGAGGCAGGGTTTTTTCTACTGAGGTTTTTCCCTGTGCTCTGGTATCATACGACAGAATAGTATGGTACCCCGTTTTGCACCAACCTCAGCTAGGGACTTTTTTGTTTCATGTATTGTATTTTGTTAGCTCTCAATTCAAAAGAATATATATATATATATATATTATAGTGGAAGATATTGGGGAAGTAGTCGGGTCATAAAGAAGACTCTTTTTTCCTTTTACTCGAGCTTTCGAGACTTTATTGTCCCTCGAGTAAAAGGAAAAAAGAGTCTTCTTTATGACCCGACTACTTCCCCAATATCTTCCACTATATTATTGCCAGTTAGTCGATAACCACCATTTCAATATATATATATATATATACCACTTACTGATAAGTAACTAAAAGCTATCTGACGAATATCCTTCTAAAATTTTTGGTCAGGACAATATTCTGTTAATTAAATGAAATTTCTTTATTTCAGTATCGTAAAGAGTTCAATACAGTCCTAAAAACAGTGCTGCAATGTGTAACGTTCAGGTAAAAAAAACAATTTTTTGGTTTCTAAGCGCTCGTTCTACTCAAATGAGTGATATATCATTTCGACCAAATGTCTGCAGTAATGGAACTGTGACATATCGAGTTTTGGGGAAAATGCAATTTGAAAGGTGAATTTCTAAGCGCTTGCAGAATTAATGCATAATGCTGAAATATAGCATTTTAGGGAGGTCAACCCCTTAGCCATTTTTGTCCACAATTTCGAAATTTAAAATGATCATTTTATGTGTTTATATTGAAGTCAAACAGACTGAAAAAAAATATGCAATTTATTTTTCATTCTGGCTTTTCAAACAGAAATTATGAAAGTTTAAATAGCGAGTTTAATATTTAATGTCATTTGAACGGTGATATACTTAACGCTCGCAGATATCGATTGCAAAGTATTTTTATCTGATTCAGCTACCTCGAAAACCTATAAAAACTTACCGAATGTAATAAAGTCCGTCGTACTTTTCAAATAAACTCAGTTTATAGATTTTGCATTTTTCATTTTCGAGTTTCGTTCTATTGCGTCTGGGTAATTCAGTTCGCTTCGAAACGATGAATTTTTAACGTCAATCGATTCATTAGACCGATTTTGTAGATTCTATAGAACTTATGCAAAATGCTAAAATATATAGTTTTAGGGGGAAGGTCAACCCACTTTTCGACCAAAATTTAAAAATTTTAGATGATCATTTTATGTGCTTATATTGGAGGTGACTACAGGCCGAAAAAGAATATTAAAATCTATCTATTACATATATAGGGAAGGCAAAATTTCAACTTCAAGCGGGCGGCATACCTATAGCTTTGGAAAGGCCCTGTCTGAAACGATAGGTTTTGACCCCCTTATGATAGATCTTTGGTCAAATTCGATTCTGACCGTGGGGCCGTCCGGCCGGTCGTCAGTACCTACGATAACTTTCGAAGGTATTGTCCTAGAGACTTGAGATTTTCAGGGTTTCCAACTGCCGCGGTCAAGTCTGTTAACCAGGGGGGTGATTCTTGAATAATGTCATATTCGCGATTCGACAATTGTCGACCAACTTCCCTGCTAAGTTGGTCGACATTTGTCGATTCGCGAACACGGCATTATTCAAAAATCGACGTCCATAATGAGCCTCATGCAAAATTTTCTGCTCATAGAGTTAAGACAACCATGGAAAATTCAATGAGAATATGGAAAAGAGGGAACTTCATATTTCCATAAAAAGATATCCGATTCGAGTGAAATTTATTTCGTGAACGAACCTTGATGTATTGAATGTTTATGTTAAATTTCGAGAGGTTCTCATCATCAGAACCATAGATTTATTTTTTCCAATTGTCAAATATTTACATATTTCAGGTTTCGAATAATACCCAACATATCATTCCGATAGTGTCAAGATTTTGCATTTATATATTTAGTATCAATTTCAAGTCCTTTACATTCAAGACTTAAATACACTGCTCAACAATTGATAGGGATCACTTACTTGTTCTAAATTCATTTCTGAAATATTCGCTCCAAGATTATAAATTTAGTCAGATATCAGAGTATTTACGTGCTCAAGATGGCAGACGGTACAGACGATAGTGAAAATAGCGAAGCAAAATTTGCGAATATTAAGACTGCAACAATGAAATGTTGCGGAAAAGTGTGCGCAGTATACGTATGTAAGAATTGCTCATCGATTCTACATAAAAGTTGTGCGGAAAAACTCAAACTCAAAATAAACGCCGAAAACAAAGTGGAATGCTGTAAAAGTGAGGTTAAGAACGAATCGACCGACGAGGAAACCAAAATAATTCTCCTGGAGAAACAAAGATTTGAGATGGAAAACAAGTATTTGAAGGAACTCTTGGAAGAAATGAGAGATAAAAATAATATCCTGAAAGTGAATAATTCTGCATTATTAGAAAGGATTAGTCACATGGAAAAAAATCAGGTAAACATCAACACACACTCTGATAAGAATGAAAACAAACTAGTTAAAGGGTCCCGTAGACCGCCAGATTTGCAGATGACGCAGATTTCGTCTGATACTAGTAGTGACAGTGATCAAATGAGAAATACATTATCCCAAGTAAGTGAACGAGAATTAAACTTGAACAAAAACATCCAAACACAAATTAGATCGAGAGAATCCCGTTCGCCAAAACCCACAAATAAAGTTGTTGAGTCAAACGTACAAAGAAACAGTACCCAAACAACTACAGACATTTTGGTGAACAAAAGCGTTAATGATTGGAACAAAATAGATAATGCTTTCACTGAGGTTAACTACCGACGAAAGAAAAGAAACCAATCGGAAAAGCTGCTGGGAACTGGCGATGAAAATGGTCGTTTTGCTGGTGAAGACAGAAAACTGTGGATAGAATTATATCGTGTCAAGAGAACTACGAACTGCGATGATATAAGAAATTACCTAGAAGGAAAATCCGAGTTCACAGGAGAGGTCAAGGTTGAAGAAATCCCTGGAAATGAGAATCAACTAAAACATTTCCTAGTTATTGCCCCAATGTCGAAAAAAGATGTAATGTACAATCCTCAATTTTGGCCAAAAGGAGTTGGAATAAGAAGATTCAACTTTTCGAAAAATCAAGATTTCCTGTTAAACAGAAAACATTTTTTATAGAAGAAACAGAAGTGGTCAGTGTAATTCACCAAAACACACAGTCTATAGGGAATGCAGTAGATGCCTGTGATGAATTCTTAAAAGGACATAGTGATTGCATAGCTTTTTGCGTGAGTGAACACTGGAAAACCAGAACACAGTTAGAAAATTTTGGAATCAGAGACTTCTATTTGGCAGCCAGTTTCTGTAGACAAGGTGCCACGGATCATGGTGGATCAGCGGTGTACGTGAGAAAAGGACTACAAAGTAAGGTGAGAGACGATATTGAAAAAGCATCAAGGCAAGGGTATTTTGAGTGCTGTGCGTGTGAACTGCAATACAAATCAGTTCACATGTTAGTAATGTCAGTATATAAACCACCACATCAGAACACATTTCAAATAGACTCATCATTAAGCATTATGGAAGATATATTAGGAAAAATTGGGGACAAGGAAGTAGTAATCGGTGGAGATTTCAATATTAATACACTAACTAATGATAACGATAAAATTCAGTTCTGTTCACTGATCAACTCTTTCAATATACACTGTACCATTAATGAACCCACTCGTGAAAAGGCTTGTATAGACAACATTCTAACAAACACTGAAAATAGTTATAGTTCACGGGTGCTGCACTCGGCGATTTCTGATCACTATGCACAAAAATTGTCCATCAACATCAAAAAAACTGAAGCCAAACCATCTAAAAAAAGGTCTTTCAATGAGAAAAACAAAATGAGTTCTTACAGAATCTTGGACAAATAAACTGGTCAGTTATTTACGAATACCAGGAATGGCAGGTTGAAAAACAATGGGATACTTTCAGTAACATCTACACCTGCGTCTTCAATAATAACTTTCCATTAACAACGGTATATCCCAGAAATTATAGGAAAAATAAAGGCAAGAATGACCCGGAGGTTATTCAATGTAAGCGAGAATTAGACGTTCTGTATGATTTATGTCGAGAGGATTCGAAATTTAGGGAACAATATAGACAGACCAAACGAATTTACAATAACGTACTTAATAAGGCTAGATCAAAGACGTTACAGCAAAATATCCAAGAGTCAGACAATAAAAGCAAAGCCGTTTGGAAGGTCGTCAATGAGATCAGGGGAAGTAAAAATAATAACAACCAAGCTGAAATTCCAATTCCGGGTACAGCAAGAAATATAGCTACTGCTTTCAATGATTACACCATCGAATCTGTTGACAGTCTTCTTGCGCAACTGCCGAATATACCGTTCTCCTGTAACATTGCGCCAAACCCCAAATCGATGTTTGTAAAACCAGTAACACCAAAAGAAATCAAAGAAATTATTAAAAGTCTCAAAAACAAGTTCAGCAGTGGTAATGATAATATACCAACAAGTATTATCAAGATAAGTATGGAAGAAATATCAGAACCCCTATCCTATGTGGTGAATAACTCCCTTAGGCATGGAATCTATCCACAACAATTGAATCTGGCCTTAGTGAAACCAATTTTCAAGAAGGGTGATGAAGAGCAATTGACAAGTTATCGGCCAATTAGCTTGTTGCCATCCTTTTCAAAAATATTCGAGGCGGCAATGTGTAACCGAATAATAAATTGGATGGAGACAAATAATTTGTTTACGGAGGCTCAACATGGATATAGAAAGGGAAAATCTACGAAATCAGCTATTTTTCAATTTGTACAGAAAATATTAACCTCGCTGGAAAATAATGAGTTAGTGATGGGTGTGTTTTTAGATTTATCTAAGGCATACGACTGCTTGAATCACGAAATACTGCTACATAAGTTAGAAAAATATGGAATACGCGGACCAGCTCTCCGATGGTGTAGATCATACCTTACAAACAGACAACAAATGGTTAGAGTGACAAAAAATAATGAAACGGTAACATCCGAGTACAAAGAATTAACAACAGGCATTTCCCAAGGCAGCATAGCAGGACCGGTTCTCTTTATTATTTACGTCAATGATATCGACGTTGACGAGGATGATAACAATATAATCGATAACAGTAAAATCAATAAAAATGACGCATTTCTAACAACATATGCAGACGATAAAAATCTGTTGGTTCGAGATCCACTGTATCCCGGCTTAATCTGTAAAAGTAATAAAATAATCAAAAATCTCACAACATGGTTTCTTAAAAATAAATTAATTCTAAATACAGATAAGACCCATTCAATGATATTTACAACACGGCATTCTGGTATAGAATGGCCAACATATGTCTCATTAAATGATGAAAAGTACCAGTTGGAAGAAAATGTGAAATTTCTTGGGGTTCACATCGATAACCAATTAAAATGGGAAAGTTATATAACTCATGTGAACCAAAAACTCAACAGCACCTGTTATACAATCAGAGTTCTATCCAATATGTGAATCACGAAACATTAAAAACCATATACCATGCTAACTTTGAATCACACTTAAGATATGGAATTATATTCTATGGAAGCAGTAGCGAAACAGAGCACCTTTTCATTACTCAAAAAAGAACCTTGAGACTACTTGCCAGGATCAACTCTAGAGAATCTTGTAGGGGTAAATTCAAAGAAAACAAGATCTTGACTGTGTATGGAGTATATATTCAGGAGTGTGTTCTCTTTCTATACAAAAATAGATATTTGTTTGAAGCATACCTTCCTCAAACAGTTAGAAACACCAGAACGCTGGATTATAATTTCCCCAAGCACAGACTAACGTTGACAGAAAAGGGAGCATTTTATAGTGCTATAAAATTCTATAATAAATTACCCAGGTCTGCTAAACTTAGCCAAAATTTGAGAGAATTCAAAAAAAATGTTTTCAATTTTTTATTAGAACTAGAACCATATAATATCAAAGAATTTTTAGGTTAACTATTCCAAATTGACGTTTATTGTGTTTAATGTTACTGAAATGTAATATTCACATAATAAAAAGACATTATTATTATTATTATTATTATTATTTTCAGTTGATAATATGGTTCACTTGAGAAAAGAATGAAAAAATGGAAAGTTGGAGAGAAAAAAGACTTGATTAGGAACACTCAACATTCTGTGATTGAATAACATAAAAATTTTATGATGAAACCACAAGAAGGCTGAAGTTTCGGTTAAGCTAGTACCTAGTTGGTCCCCCACGAGCTCGTCTCAAGCATTCTACCCTTCGAGGCATACTTTCGATCAAACGATTTATAAAATTTTGGGGCAAATTCGTCCAAATATCCCGTAAAGCGTTAGAAAGGTGATCGGTTGTTCTAAGGTTGACAATTGTCTAGACATCTCAGACCAGACATGATCGATGCAATTCATGTCTGGAGAGCGAGCTGGCCAGTCCATCCTATCAATTAGCATGAGTTTCTAGCGCTTCATTAACCAGACGACTACGGTGTGGACGGGCATTATCGTCAATTAAAAAGAAATTCTCGCCCACGGCAGCTGCAAACGGAACAATTATGGGTTCAATAATCATATCGTGATATCTTTGGCTGGTCATGGTGGTGTTCTGCAGAAAAACCAACTCTGTGCGATGGTTCAAACAAATGCCTCCCCATACATATATAGAACCTCCGCCAAAAGCTGTTGGGGGTACCATGAACTGTTCTGTATACATTCGACCTCTTTTCCTCCAAGCAAGAATACGTCCATCTGAGGTGACCAAACGAAATCTAGACTCATCCGTAAATAAACATCGGCTCCAATCTTCAACTGTCCAATTGCGGTGCTCCTCAGCCCATTGCCGTCGATGAATCCGGTGTTCCCTATTCAAACGGGGATGTTGTACCCTCCTACGTGCTCTCAAACCACGAACATGTAGTCGTCGTCTAACAGTCTGGTTCGAAATAAGAACTCCTGTTGCAACTTTCAGTGATCTATTGAGCCGCGAGGCCGGGTAAGTGGGATTTCTCCTAGCATTGAGGATCAAAAGACGATCTTGGGCAGCTGTTGTACTGCGCTGCCGACCTCCCCCATGAACATAAGCTACTGAGTCGTTTTGGATGAATCTATTCCAAGCCCGACTCACGACACTTTGCGAAACATTCAACCGCCGGGACACTTCTCGCTGGGACAAATCTTCCTGTATCCACCGTATGATTTGGTCCAGTTGCACAGGAGCCAAACGTCTTCTCGGCATGACTGATAAGCTGATTGTTCTCATTTCTTCAATTATTGTCACCTTATGTGTTTGAACGAGAGAAAAAAAACAGATTTTTAATAACAGATACCACATTGCTTTTCAATCCACCTGTAACAGCCTACAGATAACAATCGTTTTTGTGAACAAGAGCCGATGAAGTGGGGAAGACTTTGATATAATCAACTCAAAACATCTTACTTTTTCCTTAGAGAACATATAATGTACAGATATTCACGAGCTAACTTGAAAAAAATACAAATGAAGAGAAGTTCATAAGTGATCCCTAGTAATTGTTGATCAGTGTATTTTAACTGATTAAATCAGACTTTAATACAGAATAACTATATTCTGTGAATTTTCATTTTTGACGGGTAGCAGGTGATTAGAAGTCGAGTCTCAATACTTTGCCAAGTTTTCTTTGAATTTCGAGGCATGTTACATTCACCGATCCACTCAATAAATCAATTGATTTTGTTGACTCTTGAATATGTCCAATTTGATTGATTTTTTTTTCAACTGTAGATAAGTTATGAAATCGATTACAAGTTTTAAATCTCAAAAAAACTTGGCCTTACATATTTATACTAGGTGAAATGAAATCTATTTTGGAGCGTTCGTTCTACTGGAACGAGTGCGAGTATACAGGTTTGGAAAATTCACTCGGAAACATAGGATTTAACTTGCAAATCTCCAAGTCGCTCTGGTTCCAATGGAACACTGGAAAAATCGAAATATCAGTGCGGTGCCATATAGAAAACGCATCAGGACATGTAGAACGAACGCTGGAATCGTGGTGGGGATGCTTCAGCCTGGCTTTCCGCGATGTGCTTTTCGGATAATTTTTAATCATTCTAAACGAGGAGAGCATATCAGTTTGAAAAGTAATTAGAATTTCGCACACAACATACATATGACATAACAAAATTCCAGTATAGTTTTGACATTACTCGTATCGCTTCTGAATGCTTTGTGGTCTGCTGCCCATAAAAATTGCAAATTGGAATAGCATAAACTAAACATTGAAATGGGTCATTCATGTTCAATTTCGTAAAAATTAAACTTGCATTTTACTTTGAGGTCGACTGAAGAAAATAATAAATTATTGAGATGCGTTTCCAAAATTGAATTAGATCGTAGATTCATTCATCCAACAAAACGATGTGAAAAAAGGTCCAGAAAGATGCTGAAATGATTCAGAACAAGACCGACGGTGTTAAAATCAATTAGACCGGTCGCAAACACGATGTCACGAAATCTCTTGGAGTTACAAAACGCCCTTACCTCTGCAGCATGTGTAGGTTTTCACACAATTTCCCCCTATCTCTCAGGTAAAAATCATTTGTCGCCCTCGCCCCGCTCGCGGGCAGAATGGAACAATTTAAAATACGAATTCATCTTTTTGATTGAACGCGGTTTATCACATTGTCAGGCTGCGGATTATCGATTTTTTGATGGAATAAGCCCAGGTTTGACGAATCGGGATTTAGGCACTCCATAGCGTCATGTTATCGCGGACCAGGGCTATTTTTTCAAATTATCCCTTTGTTTTGAGGGTTCGAACGGGTTTTGAATGGTGTGGACTTTTTTTTTTTGATTTTTCGGCGTGGGGTGTTTATGGAATATCGAATTGTTGAACTGGATGTGAATGTATCGCGGTATTCAATCGCTTGTTATTTCTGGGATGAAAACATGAAGTTTTTTTGTCGAAACGGTGAAATTTTTTAAAGATAAAAGAACTAGGATTGTATCCATTCAATAAGATGAACACATAAATATTTGTGTTTCTGGTTTTTATTAGGGAACGAAGAATTGAACAATACTGTATTTCGGTCCTGGTCACTCAACGAATATTCTTTTTAGAATTGATTATTTTAGGATAAAAATTTAAAAGCTTCTTATGAATTGACTGATGTATTTTTTGACTGTCTTTTTATATTAACGAATCACCCTAGAAACTAATATGACATGGACACGCACGCTATTTTTATGAAAATTAAACAAGGATTATGGATGAATGAAAAAACTTGGGCCAATATTTTTGTCAAATCTGACAATGAAAATCAACTCTCAAAACTTGCATATACAGGGTGTTTCATCATAAACTGGAAAAACATATATTTTCGTGTAGAAGACATCGGGAGAATCATTTTTGCCTCATACAATATATCCCGTTTTCGAAGCATAAGCGAGATACAGGGTGTCAAACGTCATTTTTGAGCCAGATTCTTATGAGTGTAGTCAGTTATGTATAACACCTAAAGTAACGGTTTTTGGTCAAATCTCAGTATTTTTGGGTCCTCTATTCAGAAAAGTTGACGAACTCCGAAAAAAAATTTACAAAATGGCGGAAGACCTGCAATGATCCCAATTTTTTTCAGCGGTTGTCAAATTGACTTTTATTTTCTGAATGAACACAATTTTCTAAGAGTTTCTGTAAAAAATTTTCTTCAAAAATAGAACACAAATTTTTTTTCACATGTTTACAGCGATGAAAAAAATTCACTCGAAATGGATGAAATTTTGTACAATTGTACTTCTTGACTTATCAATCACGAATATGAAAACAGAATTGTAAAATATTGAACGCCTGAACGGTTTCGTTACTACAGTCATTCAAATGTTTCGTTCAGACCTCTGAAATAATGAAAAAAAATTTGTATTGAGTTCTAGGGTCAAAATAATTCAATTATTATTATGTCCAAACATTCTAGACGAATGTATACAAAAAAAATCAGTGAAACTTAGTTGGGACTCGAACCGACGTAGGTATTAAATAGGGAAATGGCACTGTTCTAAGGATATTAATATTCGTTGCCAGGCAACGGTAGTTCGTAGTTCATAGAGTTGGACATGTATTTGAATTTCAGTGAATATAATTTAGCCACTAGTCAAACTCTATGCACTACGAACTATCGTTTCCTGGCAACGAATATTATTATCCTTAGAACAGTGCCATTTCCCTATTTAATACCTACGTCGGTTCGAGTCCCAACTAAGTTTCACTGATTTTTTTTGTATACATTCGTCTAGAATGTTGGGACATGTAAATAATTTAATTATTTTGACTCTAGAACTCAAAACATTTTTTTTTCATTATTTTAGAGGTCTGAACGAAACATTTGAATGACTGTAGTAACGAAACCGTTCGATATTTTACAATTCTGTTTTCATATTCGTGATTGATAATTCAAGAAGTACAATTGTACAAAATTTCATCCATTTCGAGTGAAATTTTTTCATCGCTGAAGACATGTAAAAAAAAATTTGTGTTCGATTTTTGAAAGAATTTTTTCACAGAAATTCTCAGAAAATTGTGTTCATTCAGAAAATAAAAGTCAATTTGACAACCGCTAAAAAAAAATTGGAACATTGCAGGTCTTCCGCCATTTTGTAAATTTTTTTTCGGAGTTCGTCAACTTTTCTGAATAGAGGACCCAAAAATACTGAGATTTGACCAAAAACCGTCACTTTAGGTGTTATACATAACTGACCACACTCATCAGAATCTTGCTCAAAAATGACGTTTGACACCCTGTATCTCGCTTATGCTTCGAAAACGGGATATATTGTATAAGGCAAAAATGATTCTCCCGATGTCCTCTACACTTGTCCAGTTTATGATGAAACACCCTGTATAAAGTGCCTTGTCAATGTAGGTACTAAAAGCAATATTGGAGGTACTGAACGTCCTATAAGTGTTCGAATCGAACATAACATAAAACATTACCACAACAACTGATAAGTCAAAAATTGTCCAATATTCCTTGAATGAAAACCATAAGATTCTATGGGGAGATGCCTCCATAATATGAGAAAAGAACTGAAAAATATACAACCTAGAGATATGCAGCTGAAATTATTAAACATCTAGGGATACTAAAATCAAAAGAATTATAATTTACATAACAATTCCGGATCATTTTCATGCATTTCAACGACCCAATCAGCAAAGACACGACGTTGTTGATGATCGGCCGGCTTGAGTTCTTGTGTTAACTGAACATGAGCCTTAAGACCCAATCTTTATGCAAAATACGATGTAATGACGTTTGTGGAATGCCTAATTCCAAAGAAAGACGAGGAATGGACTAACCTGGGTGTTCTTCAACACTTTCAGCTACAGCGGCAATATTCTCGGCTGTTCTTGAGCGACGTGCACGGATTATACTCTTCACATTACTAACTTTTCCCAACAGATCGAATTTTTCCACCAATTTTTGTATTGTGGTCCGACAACGTGCTTCACGACGGCCCAAAAATGTTCGAGTATTACGAACCGTCTTTGCCAAATTTTCACAATTTTCATAGTGAATTTTAATAATTTCAATGCGTTCTTGAAGCGGTTATCTTTCCATTTTTATTAATTGCGTAGTTTCTACTCGTCAAATGTAAAAAAATGGCAGATTCAAACATAACAAATATCGAAACAGCGGGCTATTCAAAATAACACCTCTTATTGGAAAACCCTTTACATCAATTATTGTATGAAGTTTGTGTTTGTGCTATGGGATCAAAAGGAATATTTTTATGCGATGTCCGTAAATGTAAACTTGGAATACCACATTATTTGGAGTAAATTATGAAGAATATCGACTTGGAATTTTGACTTACGAGTTACGACTGACATAAAAGTCTACAATCTACAGAACCAGCATCACATCTAGTCCATGGGCCAGCGCCTGTTTTTCATGATTATTACTTATCTACAATCTGAATATTTGTGAGTAGCTTCATTTTGACGAGACGCCCAACTTTTTCCCCCACGAAAATTCTCGATAGTGAGGGCTAATACAACAAAGTCAAAAGTTGAATGGGTTAATGTTCAAATCTCATTACTAACAGCTACACTATAAATTGAATCTCGAAACAACTTCATAACAAATTGAAAACAATAATTGCCCTTCAAAAATGACGATTCAATCAAAGTGTCTCGCACTCCTAACATATAGAGTTAAATCGGCATATATGGAATAGTCGGGTAATATGAAATTTCAAATATTTTTTAAACAAGAAGTGCCATCTCATAAAGAATGGCGCTATTGGAGAAGTCCTTATACAGGGTACGGCACGGAGGATGGATGGTTTTAAAAAAATAATAAAAGCGTTAATTTTTACTCAAAAACACATTTATTGACGGAATCAGATTCTCAAGGAAATAGCATTTGAGACAGTCATGTGTGGAAAATCACATCAGGCATGTGGTGGCCGAAATCGGTGATGCAGTGCTGGAGGCGCTCTTGGAAGTTCGCGTAGACTCTCTCCAACATCGCTCTCTCAACTTGGGCAACTTCCACGCGAATAGCCCTTTTCAATTCGTCCAGAGTTCGGGGCTTGGTCTCGTATACTCTAGCCTTGAGGTGTCCCCATAAGAAAAACTCGCATATGGATAAATCTAGGGACCGGGGAGGCCAATGAACATCGCCAAACCTGGAAATAAAGCGACCAGGGAAAAGAGGGCGAATAACGTCCATTGATGCTCTGGCTGTGTGGGCGGTCGCCCCATCCTGTTGGAACCACACACGTCGGATTGGAACACGTTGCCGTCGTAATTCGGGGATAAAGAAGTTGTTGATCATTTCGACGTACCGCTCTGAGTTCACGGTAACAGCACGACCATTAACGTCTTCGAAGAAGTAAGGGCCAATGATGCGAGTTTGCGATACAGCGCACCAAACCGTAACTTTCAGGCTGTGCAGCGGTCTTTCGTGTAAGTGTTGCGGATTTTCATTAGCCCAATAACGGCAATTCTGCCGGTTAACCATGCCGTTGAGGTGAAAGTGGGCTTCGTCACTCATGAACAAAATGAGGTTCTCATTTTGATCGATCAGTGCTTCCATCTCACGTGCGAAGTTCATTCGTTGTGCATAATCTCCGGGGTGTAACTGTTGCACAATGGCCAATTTGTAGGGGTGATAGCGAAGATCCATATGCAAAATTCGTCTCACCGAACGATCACTGAGGCGAAGTGCAGCAGCATGTTTCCGAGCAGATCGCGATGGACTGCGAAGAATGGCTTGCCGAACGCGTTCAACATTTTCAGGCGTTCGAACTGTTCGCACAGGTCCTCTTGGTCTTCTGTTGATCAGTTCACCACGTCTGCGAAGTGATTCAACCCAACGAAGGATGGTGTTTCGAGAGGGAATAGCTCTATTCCGATGAATGTGGAAATGTCGACGAACGACCGTGACTGACTCATTATTTCGGACGAAACTATCATAGGCGAAAACACGATGCTCCACCGTCCAAGGCTCCATGACGACAACTGGTAAATAAATGCTAGGAACACACGAGTCTAACGGCACCTTCCCCACTTCTCTCGTCCTCAGTGGGGGAAAGTTATGCCCATCTGAAAAACGTCCACCCTCCGTGCCGCACCTTGTATATGTGGAGCTCTGCCGTAAAACAAAATCTGCGCACAACGCTATGAACGCTGAAATATGTGAGGTTATGATTTCGATGTGATCCGAGTTTGCGCGTCGTCTCAGTAGAAAATATTTTGCTACCACCCTGTGTGAAAATAAATTTGTTTGAGACCTTGGTGAGTTTGTTTAGGCATAAGGTAATAGAAATCTTGCAGATTTGAATCCATAATTTCTGCAATTGGCAATGCAGCATTAGTTTTGGTTTCATTTCGAAATGCGGGTAATATGGAATATTCCATATTTGCCGCATTATTCCCACTAAGCAAGAAACGTCATTCTTACGTTGAGTTACGTTATTTTCAAGTAACTTAGAAGATGTTCTCCTTTAAATATCTAATTGACGCAACTGGTACGATTTTGTGTGACGTTGAAATTGATTATGTTTTTGGAATGTTGAATGTAAGCATATGATTTTAACGTTATCAACAAAACGTGCTAGACACGTAGCATTTATGTAGGTTGAAAATGTTAGTGTAATATTCTATGGACTGACTATATCCAGATATCTGTGGTTTTCGTTTGACACCGACAATGACAAGATCGGAGAAGTTTCTAGAAGAAATTATATTAAGGATCAGTAGGTTATGTTGTAACAAGATGAAATGGAAATAACTTTTTGATTAAACTAAATAATAGAAGATTGTCTTGTGGTTTATTTCATCGGACTCTGCCATCATATTTCTTAACAGAAAAAATGTTTTAGGTTTACATCGCTGACACGTTTTTGGGTCAACTTCTTTGTTAAAGAGAAATGAAATGTAACACAAACGTAACATTCTTGTTAATCTAAAAAACGTTAATTTTAATTGTATCAGTTTCGTCGCCACACCGCCAACGCCAACCATAACCTATAAATTATTATACCAAAGTATTCCAGCCTTTGAATATAGTGTGTTTTATATATTCAAAGATTCCAGCCAGCGCCTGAATAATTATATCATTTTTCGTTTTGTGCATTTGCATTCGTTCCTTTTAAAAACTGTGTTCAGAGTAGCGGAACATGAATCGTAAAGTAAGTACTAAATTCGTTTATTAGTTAGTTAACCTAATTATAGGGAAAGAATCTCCTGTTTTTACCCTTACTTATATTATTATTATATGCCACAGCATAGGATGCGATTATAAATTGATAAATAGAGGTCAGTAATTAGTTTAGTATATGTATACAGGGTCCTGCAATAGTCCGTTACGCTTCCATAGCTGCCAAACCAGATGTTTTAAAAAATTTGTTGGAAAGCATGCACTTTATACTTTCAATTCTACATCTCAGGAAATCATTCCCTAATATACAGGGTGTTCCCAAATAAAATTATTCAAGAAATGAGTGATATATTAAATGGATAACTCCTTTTTTAACTTCTAATATTTGATTTATTTTTCAGAGGTTTGCAGCAGATGCTCTACGATAAATCTTACTATATGGGCATATTTATATACATAAGTAAAATAGAATATATTTTTCATTTCAATCTACAGTCGTATTATTTTGAAACAATTGAATAACTACCTATAAAGTGTTTCAATTGATGTTTGGAATATTTATTAATTGTATTGGGGTGCGTTTAGGTTAGAGCGGTGATAGTGATAAGAACTCAATACTATAGTGCTATTCTGATACAGATATAATATAAAATGTGAAGAGAGTCATCATGTATTTTTAGTGGGAAATCGACCAAATAAGGTAATTATATATTTTCTCTTATCAAAAGTTCAATATGAATTATTATCAATAGAAAAAACTGGTGCTACACATACCATTATACCTGTCGGTATGAGCTATCAATGAACTTTTTGCAAAGGAAAGTAACGTGCGTTCAAAAAAAATCGTTGTCAAGTAAGCTGTGGATTCTATTTTTCCTAAGAGTCTATGAGGGGAAAAATAGAATTCACAACCTACTTGACAACGAATTTTTTTGAACGCAGAATGACTAAAACGTAACATTCATGTAAAGCTTCTAAATCGAAACTCAAAAAAACCTATTTTTAGTGGAAAATCGACCCAAAAAAATAATTATATCGTGCGTTCAAAAAAATTCGTTGTCAAGTAAGCTGTGGATTCAATTTTTCCTAAGAGTCTATGGGGGGAAAAATAGAATCCACAGCCTACTTGACAACGAATTTTTTTGAACGCACGATATAATTATTTTTTGGACCGATTTTCTACTAAAAGTAGGTTTGTTTTAGTTTCGATTTAGAAGCGTTACACGAATGTAACGTTTTAGTCATTCTGCACTAAAAAGAACATCTCAAAAACGAAACTAATATGTATGTGCTTCGAAACGAAAACGTAACTTTAGTTACATAATCGTAACGTTAAAATTACGAGGTAACTGGAACATTCCAAGAACGAAAATAATATGTTACAGTTTTGTAACAAAAACGTTTATTTGTAAACGTAACTGGGATTTTGTCATGTTGGCGGACATTTTACGTAACTATGAACAAGAAAAGGCCGTAACAAATCTTTTTTGAATAACGTAACAATGTAACTTTCAACGTATCAGTAACGAAACTGCGATGTTTTTTTGCTTAGTGGGTTGCTATCCCATATTACCAACGTGATTTTGAGAAAGTTATTATTCTATGTTATTGGTTTGATCACTTCCTAGAAAAGACCAAACCTTCAGCAACAAATCCAATATTGCTAATGTTATGAAAAGCCAACCAATGACGATGTGGAATGTTTTTTTTGCCAGGAGAATTTTTCCAGTAGCAGAAGTAGGGAAATATGGGTAATGTGCTCAATTTGCAGAGGATGGGCTCACGAAGAGTGCACGCACCAGTGCGGAAAAGGATGTTTATGTTTGCGATTTTTGCAGTTAACTAGTGTTCGTGTATTATCAGGTTCTATTCCATATTACCTCATACTACTATTTCATATTTCACCCCTTTTTTTGTACGAATAAAAATTAATTTTTCAAATATATACTTCTAAATTCAACGAATTCAATTTTATATTCAATCAAGTATCTGATAGTGTTTGGATATACTTTGATCTATTTATTAACCAAATATTGCTGCTCCAAAGACTTTATGACCTGTATAATTACTCTATTATTCAATGGTATTCCATATATGCCGACTTTACTCTAACAAAAACTTGGTCTGGAAAAATCATTACTAACCGGCAGATTTTTTCACTGTTGCTTAGCAAATATTTATTTTATGAACTGGTCACATTTCCTACAAATTGAACTATTGTCGATTGTTAGTAATCATTTTCAATTGTGGGATATGTGGTACAATTTCTGAGGTAGGACTGGAAAAACGTTCCACTCAATTTGTATGACAATGTGACTGATTCATAAAGGAAATATTTGGTAAGCAACAGTTAAAAAAATCAGCCGGTTAGTAATAATTTTTTTTCAGACCTTGTTATTGATATATGTTGGGAGTGGGGGACACTTTGATAGAATCATCAATTTTGTTGGACAGATATTGTTTTCAATCTATAATATAAAAATGAATCGCAAAATGTGTTGGTAAGCGCATAACTCAACAACGCCTGGACCAATTTGGCCAAATCTTTTTTTTAAATGTTCGTTGAAGTTCAAGGATGGTTTTTACGGCGAGAAAAATTAGAAATATTGCTGGAAAAGCCCTAAAAATAGCCCTTCTTTTTCCCATACATATTTTTATGACGTTTCTCAAAATCGATTTTTTTTCCGATGTCATTCACATCGGAAAATTAGACAACTGTCAGATCTATTAACGTGAGGGAAGTGCTCGAGAATATTGGTTCATTGTGAACGAAATGGGGCAGATCCAAATGAAACAAGGTATGAATATCATTTTTTAATCCTTTTATAACGTTTATTACTAAAGGTTTTTGTTCTAGGAACAATTGAATTGAAAGGATGAATGGAAAAAGATCGGAGTAAGTGACATTTGTCGAGCGAGTTTACAGGACAAATATGTCCTGAAATATTTGCAATTTTGAGAAGGAAAATCAACAGATACGAATGAAACAAGATACGAATATGCTTTTTGAATAGTTCTATTACGTTTATTGATAAAAATATTCGTTGCAGGAATACTGAAATTACGAGAAAAAACCAAGTTCATTTGTGGATAACTGAAGACCTATCACAGAGGAATTTGATGAAAGCAATTAATGGATTTATTGTTACAATTGGATTTTATTATAAAGTCAGTATGTATTGGTGCTTTATATAGATCCTTCCACGATTTCCATAACTGTTTCAATAGTTTTAAAGTGATGATTGTTATTGACATGTCCTGTCAGTGGTGATTGAAGGAATTTGAATGTCACCGATGTGAATAAAAGTAAGTACTTGAAGATTGCATTTATTGATCTGTTTAAAAATGTAGATCTATTTAAAAAGGTAGATCTATTGGCCAAACTGATGTGCCATTAGAGTTTAAACGACTACAGTTTCCAGTGCGGCTTGCTTTTGCTATGACTATAAACAAGTCCTAGGGGCAATCATTAAGTGTTTGTGGTATTTATCTAGAAAACCCATGTTTCTCACATGGTCAATTGTATGTTGCCCGTGTTGGAAAACCATCAGATTTGTTTATCTATGCGCCAGGTCATCAAACAAAAAACATCGTATACCACAAAGCACTACAATGATAATAATAATAATTATGATTCACATGATTAACAATAAAGCGATTACTTACTTTTAAATCCTTGTATATGTTTTATTTAATTCACAAAGCACTATCACCAGGGTGACGGTTCTGTTCAGGAGAATTTTTTAAAATACGTAGATACAAAAACTGCCACATTACAAATCTTTTTGACAGGACGAAGTCTGTCGGGTCAGCTAGTTTGTAATAAAATTGTTTCAAGATGTAATTTTTAAAGTAGCTGTTAGTAATAAAACTCGAACATTCATTCATTCATTTAACACTAACTTTTGACGCCTCCATACTGTATTAGCCATCACTATCCAGAATTTTCGTACAGGAAAAAGTTGGGCGTCTCGTCAAATTGAAGCTTTTCACAAATATTCAGATTTTGAGTAATCATTATGGAAAACAGGCGCTGGCCCCTGGACTAATCTGGCAACAAACAAGGGTACGTTAGAGGACTTTTCGTGCGAGTCAATCATTGACCAAAAACCAAGCTGGCATTTTCCACGGTGTAATTAATCACAGAGATGGACGGAGAACAAAGGATGATCCAGAGAAGGGGCTTTCTAGCGTTTTTCAGGTATTCCAAGGAGAGTCATGTAACATTTGGAAGTTACAGCTCCCTCGCAACGGACACATGATGTTTTTCGCACAATATTTCACCATCCGAGGGATGAAATCATTTCGCTAGCAGGGGAGAGGAGGACCGTAAATTAATGGGGGTTACACAGGGTGGGCCATGAATATTTTTTACACGAGCTAAATTGTTCCTGGATTTCTGGTGGTTGTTTCGTTGTTGATGTTTTCTGTGAATTGTAAGTTTAAGTTCTTTGGTTTGAGGCTTTAGACTATTCAGAAGTATTATCAGTAATTAACAACGTTAATGGAACATGGAAACATAGAAATTTATATTATCTCTTATGCAAAATAAGAATGTATATGAATCAGTAATTCATACTCAATTATTTATAATACGGAAAAATCTTTTATCCACGTCTATTGTAAAAATTCATGTAATATTCAGAACATAGATTTAGTTACTGATCCCTCGAATAAAGTTCCTGGATTTGATCTTCCAAGAAAAATATGGATTGTTCTTGATCGTATAAGAACAAGTCATGGAAGTTGCAATAGTATGCTTTTCAAATGGAATTCAGTTGAGAGTCCTAGTTGCGAATGCGTAAAAGCAGAGGACTCAATTGAACATCTAATAAATGGGTTTCAAACATTTTATCTTTCTGTTTCTTTTTTCTGCTTTGATTTTTCCGTTTCAGATTCAGAATTCCGAAAGCATCTTGGAGAGGGTTATCGTTTTGACTAAATAGAGAAGAAATCCTTCAATATTTCAATAGTTTTTAAAAGTTATTGTTGTTGGACCGACGAGACAGGGTTTTTCTACTGGTGTTTTTCCCTGAGCTCTCGTATCATACGTGAAAAAGGTAAGGCACTCCGTTTTCCACTAACCTCAGCTAAGGATTTTTTATTTTTGTTCTATGTATTGTATTATGTTTCTAAATAATATACAGGGTGTTTCATCATAAACTGGACAAACATATATTTTCGTGTAGAGGACATCGGGAGAATCATTTCTGCCTTATACAATATATCCCGTTTTCGAAGCATAAGCGAGATACAGGGTGTCAAACGTCATTTTTGATTTGATTCTATTCAGAAAAGTTGACGAACTCCGAAAAAAAAATTACAAAATGGCGGAAGACCTGCAATGTTCCAAATTTTTTTTTGCGGTTGTCAAATTGACTTTTGTTTTCTGAATGAACACAATTTTCGAAGACTTTCTGTGAAAAATTTTTTTCAAAAATCGAACACAATTTTTTTACATGTCTACAGCGATGAAAAAATTTCATTCGAAACGGATGAAATTTTGTACAATTGTACTTCTTGAATTATCAATCACGAATATGAAAACAGAATCGTAAAATATCGAACGGTTTCGTTACTACAGTCATTCAAATGTTTCGTTCAGACCTCTGAAATATTGAAAATAAAATTGTTTTGGGTTCTAGAATCAAAATAATTGAATTATTGGCATATCTTAACATTTTAGATGAATTTAAACGAAAAAAATCAGTGAAACTTAGTTGGGACTCGAAACGACGTAGGTATCAAATAGGGAAATGGCACTGTTCTAAGGATATTAATATTCGTTGCCAGGCAACGGTAGTTCGTAGTTCATAGAGTTTGACTTCTGGCGAAATTTCATATTCGTGATTGATAATTCAAGAAGTACAATTGTACAAAATTTCATCCATTTCGAGTGAAATTTTTTCATCGCTGTTGACATGTAAAAAAAAAATTGTGTTCGATTTTTGAAAAAATTTTTTCACAGAAATTCTAAGAAAATTATGTTCATTCAGAAAATAAAAGTCAATTTGACAACCGCAAAAAAAAATTTAGAACAATGCCGGTCTTCCGCCATTTTGTAAATTTTTTTTCGGAGTTCGTCAACTTTTCTGAATAGAGGACCCAAAAATATTGAGATTTGACCAAAAACCATTACACCAAGTGTTATACATAACTGACCACACTCATAAGAATCTTGCTCAAAAATGACGTTCGACACCCTGTATCTGGCTTATGCTTCGAAAACGGGATATATTGTATAAGGCAAAAATGATTCTCCCGATGTCCTCTACACGAAAATATATGTTTGTCCAGTTTATGATGAAACGCCCTGTATATGGAATATCCTGTACGATATGGGAAATCGAACTGACCCTGAAAGTCTGAAGTCTCTGGGACAAACCCTTCGAAAGTTATCGTTTTTACGGCCGGACGGTCCCACGGACAGAAATGAATTTGACCAGGGATTACCATCAGGGAGTCAAACCCTATCATTTGGGACCATTTTTGGCTTGAAAATCAAATACATTCGGACACAACAGTATAGTACTCGTTCAAGTAGAACGTGCACTTAAAAAGGGGGAACACCTGATAAAATAACACAGAATGATGGAAAAATGTTAAAATGAGGTCTTTTATCCTAATATGGCCTTTATTAATTTAGGTTAAGTAAGAGGGGCCTGTATTCTATTGAAGACAGTCCTAAATCTTAGGTGCATGCTCATGAGCAGATGTCAAAATAAAGGAGACTTTATTTGAATTCGGCCTCCATTTTCGTTTCGATAACTTTTGTGATATTTACCTCCATAAGTACAGATTCATAACAAATCGACTCATGCAAATCTTCATGCTTGTTGACTATTAAAATTGAAACTTTTTCACAAATATTTTTGAAATCGTCTTTCTCAAAATACACTTATTTCTCAATTTTATCAGTCCTTAGCTGTCAGCCTCTCTCTCTATCATCTTCATCGCAATGCATCACCTTCATCAATCTTCGACCTTTCCAACGCTCCAATTGATGGAGGATACATCGGAAGTATCGAAACGACGTATCCTTCGTCCTCGAACACAAGGAGATCAGAGTCCTTTGAGGGCGTTGGCGCGGCGCAGGTTGGCGTCTATGACACAGTACAGAGTCGATTTAATACAGGGTCGTGGGATGCTCACCTCCTGGTTTCAACCGTGCGTAATGACGCTGGGGGGAATTGCGATGCCATGTGGTCCATCCTGAGAGCAGGGTCGGCTTCAGGAGGGCTCGAATTTGCAGGATCAGCACCTTGTTTTCATTTGAATCGAAGGAGGTTGAAAACGTTGAAAGTACGAAGGTTACATTTTCAAGTTTGGACTACACTAGTTGCAATTTTGCAACTGACAAATCTATCGTGAGGTTCGACATTTTGAGGTTATGCATCTAAGGAAGACTCAAATCTGCAGGATCATTACCCTGTTTTTATTTTGAAGATTTGAAACATTGGAGTCAGGTTTCACAACACTGTAATCGCATTGATTAATTGGACAGCGTTATGCAAAAAGCTACCATCCCCCAATAAAGACAAACTGAAATATCTAGGTCCAAAGTTTTTTTTAATTCTTCAAATATCTTGTGGGCTACTAAGATGTCTTTTAGTAGCGTTTTTGGATTATCGATAGATTTTGTCATATTTTATGTATTTCATTATTCATACAAGTCGAAAGGGAAAAACATAATAGTTGAGGGTTGGTAGGTTTTTGTTTTTCGAGAAATAGAGCATTTTTTTAATAAATATAGTAAACCAAACCATATCTTCTAAAAAAATGAAAATTGCATTTTGAACTACATATTCATTTCAAAACTTTTCATTTCAGTTTGGATCCACTTCGACACCTAAAGATTAGATATTAGGTTTGTTCCAACTCAAGAATTGACCGTACAATGATCGTCAGGATTCTGCGCAATAGATAAAAATGTGTTCCAACTGAAAATGTATCGTTTGAGAACGGTTTTGTTTTTGTTCCATCCTGCTTCGGGACCGTGAGTGGAACGGTTTTGTGATCGTCATTTCGATCCCTGGTCTGGAGCAGGTACTGTTTGGACGGTTCTTGTACGGTCAAAGTTTAGACGTGCGCATAAGATCGATTACTAACAGTTTCGTGACCGTCAAATTACCGTACAAAAGTCAGCTGTTGGAACAAACCTATTGTATCCAACATTTTCGATTCGTTGTTATGATTTGACCAACCCACTTGGATTTACCAGGCGCTAGGTTAGGTATTATACAGGGTTTTCCTTTCAAATTGGCCTATTATAGACATTTCTGGAGAACTGGTGGATATTTTGTTCTGAAATTTCAAGTGGAGCCTTGAGGGTGAAGAAACTCTTCTCCTAAAATATTTTCAAGTCGGCAGTGTTGCCATGTGTATCTCAAACGCATATCTACTTTCTTATTTCAAATGGAACTACTTATATTTTCTTTTATGTATCGATTCAATACCAAATTCTCAGTATAACATATTAAAAAAAATTTCTCTACCATGCACTGTTGCCAAGTTATGCACAAATTCCTAAATGTTGTCAATGAGGAAAGAGACAGACTGGTTTCGGCCTCACTAGGCCTCATCAGTGTCCCATATCCCTCAGAGACAACATTTTATTGAAAAACGTCTACATTTAAGACTACTTTTAAGAAGCTATCGAGTAGCAACTTACAGATGGTGACATCTAGTAGTGTCAAATGAGGAGTTCAATCATCACAGATCGCATGCTGAAAGCACTGATTACTTCCCCTTCACTCTTTGAGGTTAGAGATGTTAGCAGTGGCCCTAAATCAGGGCCTTCATGCAAGTTTCTCCGAGTGATGGAAACACCCAATATTTTTGGCGACTTTGAAGCCAAGTGATTTCAAGATAGAGAAAAAATGACAAACAAAAAATTCTTCGCCTTTAAGGAGGCTAACCTAACAAATTTTTGAAACATAGATAAATTGAAAATAGTGATCATCGAAATTAACACAATCTTCAATTTATAGGCTCACAGAACCATCTTCATGCGGACTGGGATGATTATTCAAGATGTTGTCAATGAGGGAAGAGACAGACCGGTTTCGGCCTCATAAGGCCTCATCAGTGTCCCATATTCCTCGATGTATCTATGTTTCAAAAAACTAACAGACAATGTTGCCAAACTGGCAGCCTTATCTGTAACAGACGCAAGCCATTAGTAGGGGAGCGGTAATAAAATTATCCCAATACGGAATAAACATACGGCACGAGTTCTCAATGCCAGAATATTGTTCTCGTCCATAAACAGATTCTACTTGGCTGCATAACAAATGCGTGAAGGCAACTTTAGATTTACTTTATACTATAAGGAGAACACACATTGATAGTTTGTTTCCAAGGTTCTGTCTTTGCATCTTCCGGTCGCAACTATTTCTGTCTGAGAAACACTCGAACAGGTGCCGTATTCTCGAGAAGTGATAGTCCAAAACGTATACGAACTTCATTGCGCGGTGTGCATTTTTGCAGGTAAAACAGGGACTCGCGCAATGAAGTGCGTATACGTTTTCGAATATCACTTCTCGAGAATACGGCACCAGGAGCCTTACTATAGTGTACCTATCGTGGTTTTAGGACCATCTGCTCACCATTTGACGGTATTTACTTTTTTGAAGTTTTGAGCAGTGTATTCCTTTTCCGATTCTTTCCTCTCTCACAGCATCGAGGAAAGTTCTTCTCGAGAGAATAATATTATGAACTTGGTGTATAAATGTAGGAAAAAACTGTTTAGTAAGCTTTCCAAAAAGTAACATTCGTCTACGAATTTTTATGCAAGCAACAAATACGGCTGAAAAACAAACAAGTAAAAGATTTTTTGTAGTCATTCAGATAATGTCTATTTCACTCGATTGATCGAACCATGGCCCTCTCACCAATCACGAGTGAAATGAATGATATCTGAATCACCTGGTGGTTTTCTAGGCATAGTTTTTGATTGATGGAGGAATTATTGACGTATGTAGAACCTTCATGAAAATCTTACGAAACATGGAAGTTTTTCCTCACATTTGTACACCAAGTTCATAATACTCTTTAATTCTTTTATCCAAACTTTATGAGGAAATCAAGAGGAGCCATTTATTACCCTGTATATTTCGGATTATCTGAATATTTAGTAGATACATTTTCTCGAGGAATGAGTACCTACCATCTTCTAAGATTCGAAAAAAATATTCGTTGAATATTTAGAGACATGTAGTTTTCACAAAATGAATTATTTTAGGAAACGAAACAGATACCTTCACAAATGTTGAATAATCGCCACGTCATTTAGCTGCGAATGACCTCTAGTGTATTCCCTTCAAAGGATCACGTCCAATAACCAAAATCCCTGTATAATCTTCAATGTTTCCACAATTAATGATGAGAAGTCCAGCAGAACAGTGCGAAATGATCAGATACCGATCGAATATAGAACAAAATTCCTCCTTGAACTCCCTGAGCCTGATCCAACCCTGTTCAAGGGTTACACGGAAGAGGATGCCTGTGGGAACATTCACCTGTGGGAGATTATCACACTCCTGATAGAGAGTCGATGTCGATTAGTGAAATCCTGCGTCATGTATACCCAATGAGAATGTCATGTCTCTCTAACACAGGGATGATATATATTTCTTGTAATGTTGTGTTTCACGCTTCTCAATCATATTTATATACGGAGTTTGAGGATCAAAAGATGAACTGACCCATTATTTGGGGTGTGATGGTTGTAAGAATTGTTTTCTAGCACTTTAGGTATGCTGGGAGGACATATGGCTGATAGAAATAATAATACATACAGAATTACAGAAGAGTAAATTTCGAAGCAACTTGAGGAATAGGATCCTATTACAACAAGAATGCTGAAAATATGAGTGTTGGAATGGCCTTCTGTAACGACTATTAATTGATATTTAATCAACTAGGTTATTAGAGACAGCGACTGATGGTCAAGATATTTTAACGTAGTTCGAGACCATTAGTCGCTCGATGAATAACTGAGTTGATTACAAGATTTTTCCGACGATCTCAATATAAATTGTGTATGAATTCTTGATTGAAATACATTCTCATTTTGCACGAGACTTACATTTTACATGATCAAATTTCTATGTATCTATGTTCCAGTAGAGTTTTGACATTTCTCATAGTGCTTCTGAATACTTTGGGAACGGTTGCCATGACGATTGCACATTAAAATAGCATAAATTGAGCATTAAAATGGGTTATTAATGTTCAATTTCGTATACATTAAAATCACCTTTTATTTTGAGATGGACGGAAATTATATTTTCTCCGTTTTAGTTAAGTTTTGTGGAATAGTGTCGAAATTCGATGAAAAATTCGAATTATACATTCTAGTGTCTTTTGTATTTTATCTTGGCAGTTGCTTTATCTGTTACGCAGATCGACAGATTACGGAATTTGAATTCAAATTTCAAATTTCGAAATAATTTATTATTATAGCTCACAATTTCTTGGAAATGCACCGATAAGAATTAACTTGAATCTATAATATCATCTCGGAAAATATACTTGTTTACTAGTGGACAATTTTCTTGATTTTGCATCATTAATAAAGGCTTTTATTGGAGACATGAACATGGGCGTATTTACGGGGGGGGTACTGGGGATAATTACCCCCCCCTGAAGAAAATTTGCAATACCCCTCCTTGAAGAATCAATCAACCCCCCCCCCGCTTTTCACTCAAGATCAGTCAGATCACTCGCTAAAACTTACCACTACCCCCCCCCAGAATCGCTCTCTGGATACGACCCTGGACATAAAGGTACATTGTACCTAGGTAATCATGATTGTCTTGCACCAACGATACTTGATTCGGGATATAAATCGCTGCTCAAAGCTTCGCTGTAGATACATTTGTATTACATATATTTATCATCGAATTAGAAAAATTTGCTCATCAAAAAATGTTCACACTCCAGAGAAAATATCACCCTGTGTATTTGTAATAGAAATTGGCATGTAACATGGGGAGAACTATGATAACAATGATAAGACTTATGCCAAATACGGTTAACTGAATCATGTACAAACCAAAGAATTTCATAAAGATGACCCTATTCCTTTTAATAATTTGTCCTTGGGTCCGAGCTCAGACCGATACTTTGGAGTTTTTGATGTAAGATAGAAATAAGGAATGAAAAGATTATCCAAATACCTGACAAAATTATTAAAATATAGCATAAGTCTTGAAAAATTTATATTTCGGGCCAGAATGAATTCTCAAAGAAGCTCGAAAACCGCTGTTCCAGCACGTGTAAAGGTAGATACCTCATCTCCTAATCTACGTACATTGCCATAGATTGCTGCTTGCCTTCTATTACCTATCAAAATTCAATCCATTGATGAAATACTACTAGTTGAGATCTACCTGAGGTCCCAGGTTCAGCCTTTAATTTGTTTTCTGACTACCGTTGCCATTTCCTTTCACCTTTTCAAAAACTTCGTGCCTTTTATGAGGCACCGGAAACGTAGTCATATGAGCTCTAGTACGTTCACGACTTCAAGTATTCACTTGTTGATGAATTGTATAAGGACGCACCCTGGAATTAAGAAGTGTACTCCTTTGACTCAACGAACTACCGAATAGTCTCAGGTTACCTTGCAGGACAGGCTTGCACCATTGGAACATTTTTGGCTCAGAGGAAGAGCTCTGGGAAAGACTGAAAATTGAAGATATTAAAATATAGAAACTTGGATTCTGTGAAGATTAATTAATATGAATCAACAAAATCAGGTTTTGAAGGTGGAATATTCGCTTTGGATTACTTTTCATCTGAGAAATCTTTCACAGCGCCTTTGAGATATTGTTAATAATAAATATAATTTTTTTTTACCGTGCTAGGTTTCATAATTCCCTTTTTCAATATTCCAATTGAATGTTTTATGGTTTTGTCAACACTATGGCAATCAAATTTCGCATGAACATTCAGTGTATTAATCTTCATTTATGAAATTAATTTAAAAAGAATTGGATATCTTCTTATGGAAATCGAAAGTTTCTTCTTTTCAATATTCAGACTGAATTTTTTATGGTTCTGTTTACAACATGGCCACATAATTCTGCATGATGCTTATTATGAGCATCTTGCATGTGGCCGCACCATTTAATTTCGATAGGTTTCGTTATGTCTGAGATATTGAGGAAATGAAAATTTGTAGGGCCATATTTTTTTGGAACACCCTGTACGATTTGGCTGATTAACGAACTCAATCAGGCCATTTGGGATCCGAAGTTATCCTGAAAATTTCAAGTCTCTAGGACAATCTATTCGAAAGTGTGCTAACGGAAGGTCGGACGGCCCCACGGAAATAATTGAATTTGATCACGTCTTCGTCATAAGTAGAACGAGCTTTCCAAAAAGAACCAGAAAAACAAAATGATTAAAACTCTATCAAACCGATTCAAAATCCACAATCAAATTCAAAAATCAATCGGTTACTTCATGTAAGCCAACCTTGAAATCTAAATATGGGACAATTATTTATGAGATGTTTTAATATCTCCTCTGTTTTTCTGCATTGGCAACTAGAACTCCCAACTGAATTCCATTTGAAAAGCATGCTATTTCAACGTCCATGACTTGTTCTTATACGACTTAAAATAGTTCATATTTTCCTTGGAAGATCAAATCTAGGAACTTTATTCGAGGGATCAGTTATTAAATCTTTGTTCTGAATCTTACATGTCGCACCCCCGGTGCGACACTGTCACTTATGCAGGAATGTAGTTTCTCAGGAGAAGCTTTTTAAACTTTGACACGTCACAAAACAATAACTATAGAAGATAGAGATGAGACAAATAGCTTTTACTACAATGTCAACTTTAAACTTCACTTTTGGTTGAATAATGATCACTAAATACCGTAAAAAATTTACTATACGATTATTTAAACATTTCAACCCTCTCAAAAGTGACGTTTATTTGGCACTATCGAAAAATTATAACTGTAGTTGTGTCACACTGAGTTATGAAAAAACGAGTACGAAATGTTTACTGATTTTTATTTCAAATCAAATAATGCACAGTTGTTAATAAAATAATCAAAAACTCTTCGAAATGAACATAAACCTTTTAACAGTTTTTCATTGATGTAGTTCAAAAATATTTAAATATTGGAGAAATAATGTCACAACTACTGCATCTTGGGTCACTATTGCTCCAGAATCTATAAAATATTATGACACAATTACCTTAGTAACAGTGTAGCTCCCAGAGTAACCGTGTTTCGCGCCAAAACCACAAAGACACTGTAGCCCTCTTAGGAAACTATGCGTACTACAGAAGTAACGTTATTGCACCAAGTAAAGGGGTGCTTTAGGACAACTAATATATATTTAACTCAATTTTGCATTTTTTGCATAATCAGATTGCCAAATTGTTTTATCGCTTTATTTCGAGGTCAGAAAATAATGGGACCAAAAAGGTTTACGTGATTCGGGGAATTTCATTAACTAGGAACATAGTGAAGTATTTCGAATGGATTTTTCGACGAATTAAATTTGTTTAAAATGTTTTAAGGTTGCGGTTAAGTGAAAGAGGAATGTTTGAAAGAACTACAGGATCTGCTATAATATTAATGATATATGGAGACCGTATTATATGCAACATAAAAACGTTGTAAATGCATGCAAATATGCATGAAAAATGCTTGAAATATGCACGAAAACTGGCAGAATATGCTATATTGAATAATGACCTTTGGGAACCCAAAAAAAGTAATTTTCTTTTCAAAATCCAAATATCAATAACTCTTAATAATATGATATTAAAATTCAATCCAATGTTTCGGTAAACTTTTACAATTAATAATTGTTCCAAATGTCCAATTGTTAAATTTTGTCTTCGATCATTTTGATTATTTTAGTATGTGGAAAAGGTGCGCTCCACATCCATGGACGTAATTGGGGAGAAACCTCTGTGCTATGTTCTCCCTTATAGTTTCAGGTAAAACTTTTACAGTCTCTCGATAAGAGACAAATCTTCGAAAGCTGGAGCTCCTTTCAATAATATCCTTTCAAACTTTTCTTGAAGTTTATTTGGAAACGTGATGTTCATTTGGTGTATTTCACTCATTATTTGGATACTTTCGTAGCGCGCGGCAACTAATAGGTACTGCATTCCGAAATGCGATAAAAGTAATTTGCAAATCTGACAAAAGTCACAACTATTAGTATTATTAATCAATAGACCTCATATTTTGAAAAATTTGGTCGGACTCGCGCGTTATCATCACTTTTATAGCATTTCGGAACGCAGGGAAGAAAATATGTACTTACTTACCGAAAATAGGCATCATAACTGGATCTTACCTAATATATGCAAATACCGCTGAAGATCACTTGAATATGCAATAGCATATACAAATATGCAAATACATATATTCCGTTCTCTAATGATATGTTATTACTATGATTATACTGATGACTCCTAGACTTTCTTGAGGCCCTCAGCTATAGGTTTGTTCCAACTCAAGAATTGACCGTACAATGATCGTCAGGATTCTGCGCAATAGATAAAAATGTGGTCCAACTAAAAATGTATCGTTTGAGAACGGTTTCGTTTTTGTTCCATCCTGCTTCGGGACCGTGAGTGGAACGGTTTTGTGATCGTCATTTCGATCCCTGGTCTGGAGCAAGTACTGTTTGGACTGTTCTTGTACGGTCAAAGTTTAGACATGCGCATAAGATCGATTACTAACAGTTTCGTGACCGTCAAATTACCGTACAAAAGTCAGCTGTTGGAACAAACCTTATATTGGCTTGTTCGAGTCAGAAGAATAAGTTGCGTTCTGTGTAGGCTTTGTTACTGTGTCCTTACACCATCTCAGGCGCTAATGTTAATATCAACCTTAGAAAACCTCGTTTTTCAAGGAACCACCACCAAAGAGACCCAGATACGACCCTGATATCTCCCTTTTCAGCACGTCGATATCGAATAACGTACGATAAAATTCACATACGAAGCTAAAAGACCAGCGGCAAGACATGAAAAGGTCATCGGAATCAGGTGTAAACACGTCCATATGGAAGAATAAAGAATAATGACAACGTCGGGACTTTTGTATGAACAATGGCTGGAAGAAACGTTTAGGTCCTCCCGATTGTGCAGCTCCTGAAGGAGGAGATCTCTATCTTGTGCTAGTTTGACATCACATCCGGGGTGTGGAAAAAGGACTTGTTGAATGGGTTCCAAGAGATCGGTTGGAAGAGCGAGAGAATAGGAGAGAGATGGTTGTGTGGAAGTTTGGATTAAGAGCATAACGTCGTTAATAAGTGATGGTTTGGAATAAGGACAAAGGACGAAGCAGTGGGAAAGATTGAATGCAAACAACAGAGGAGCATGAAGATTAGATGTTGTGGAATGATGGTGACCTTCGTAATGTCTTTGATGAAATTGTTAACGTGAACTCATATGAGTTTCATTGAATTCTTAAACGAACTCTCATGTTTTTGCAAAAATATTTACAATGGACATTTCCAGAATGTTGAAATATGTGACAGCTTCAAGAGTAATATTAAATATTATAAAGGGTTCTCCAATAAGAGGTGTTATTTTGATATTCAAAGAAAAATGCCAATTTTCAATATAGATGATCGGATGTTTATTTCATTATAAAGAAGAAGCTATGCCGTTAATAGTGGAAAATAACATCAGGCAAATGACCACCACGACCACGCTTACAGGACCATATCCTTTTAATGAAATTTTCCATAAGCAAATCGCAAAATGGCTGCCCTATGTCCTCGATAGCCTCACGAATTCCATCTTTTAGGTCTTGAATCGACGCTGGGCTATTGATGGCGTAGATCTTCTCTTTCACGTGACACCAAAAGAAGAAGTCGCAAGGTGTTAAATCACTAGATCTCGGTGGCCAATAGTGATCACCTCTTCGAGAGATAACACAGTTCGGAAACTTTTCTTGCAGAAGACCAATGGTTTTGTAGCATGTGTGGCACTTAACGCCGTCCTGTTCAAGGTAAAAGTTATCCAGATCGATACTATCCAATTTCGGTCATCAAAAACCATTAATCATCTTTCAATAGCGAAATCCATTCTCCGTGACTGTTGCTCCAACCTCATTTTCGAAAAAGTAAGGTCCAATGACTCCGCCGGACCATAAACCGCACCAAACAGTCACACGTTGATGATAGAGAGGCTTTTCAACAATAACTCTTGTATTTTCCGAGCCCCAGATGCGACAATTTTGCTTGTTGACGAAGCCACCGAGGTGGAAATGGGCCTCATCACTCAAAATGATTTTTCGATGGAATTCCGGATCATTTTCATGCATTTCAACGACCCAATCAGCAAAGACACGACGTTGTTGATGATCGGTCGGCTCGAGTTCTTGTGTTAACTGAACTTTATGAGCCTTAAACCCAAATCTTTATGCCAAATACGGTGTAGTGACGTTTGTGGAATGCCTAATTCCAAAGAACGACGAGGAATGGACAAACCTGGGTTTTCTTCAACTCTTTCGGCTACAGCCGCAATATTCTCGGCTGTTTTTGAGCGACGTGCACGGGTTTTATTCTTCACATCACTAACTCGTCCCAACAGCTCGAATTTTTACACCAATTTCTTTATTGCGGTCCGACTGTTTCTGCCGAATTTTCACCATTTTTATAGTGAATTTCAACAATTTCACTGCCTTCTTGATGCGTGTATTGTCCCATTTTTATTAATGGCTTAGTTTCTACTTGTCAAATGTCAAAAAATGACAGCTTAAAACGTGACATCTACCGAAATGAAGGGCTATTCAAAATAACACCTCTTATTGGAAAACCCTTTATATCGGGTGTCCCAAGGTGAGTGGCCTATTAGATCATCATGGAAACTATTGATGGTAAAAATTTGAAGTTTTGTGGATCGATATTTGGTCCATGTAAGGTACATTTTCAAAATAATTTCACATTACCAGTGTTGTCGGGTGTACAAAAATTTTGCAACAACTTTGTTATTTCAAATGGGACATCCGTTATTTTTTATGATACTCAGTAAAATATTGAACCTATTCACTCTTACTTTGTTATACCCATCATTAACGGGTTTTGAGTTATCAATTTTTGCTCGAAATTCTAGATCAAATCCGCGTGTTACGAAATTAACCCTAGTTCTATCAATATTGGATATTTAAGTCATAAGTTTAGCAAGTCATTAGATATCGATCTGACCTATGTCACTGCTTTTGAATTATGGTCAGTTATACAGGAGGGGCCAAAAAATATCATCATCCAAATACAAATTCTTTTTTTGAATTCAAAAGTCCGTGGACGTCATTCATCTATGGAATATACCTATGCATGTAGGTATACTCCGTTCACGAAAGGTTGAGCCGTCGGTTGGCCATGAAAATTTGGCATATTCCACTGTGTATATTAAAATTTTAGGTTATGTTCTTTATTTTCTTGTCAGATTGATACGCAATGTTGTCAATATTGCATAGAGTTCTCTGATAACTCGCAAGCTCATCGGACGAGGCCGGGTACATTCGGCAACGTTGACTTATTTTACTCTATGACAGTAAATTCTGCCAACTTCAGATAAATAAAGAAACGCCTACTATGTGCTCAACCTTTCGTGAACGGACTATAGTAGTTTCATCTACATCCGCTGAAACTTGTCAAAGCGGAAATTGTTTTAGACTCAAAATATCATAAAACAATATTATTTATTTCGCAGGAAATCTTGAATGTTGTTATGTCTTAAACATTTTCACTTTTTCAAACAATGAATAAAACAAATTTTACAACCCATTTCAATCCGAATATCCAACCTATTCAAAATTTCCCTTTCGAATTTCCACAATGCTGCCAAAACAATAAACCAAATGCACGTATTACCAACCCCCAAAAAGACATGTAACCTTCATCATGCAAAACATCCAATTCAACGGAAAACAATTCAATACAATAGATCCTCGCACCCTTACAATCAATTCAGGGGTGTTATCACCCCTAAAAAGACGCTACAAAGACCACCAATTGTTGCCAACAATATAACAATAAATCCGGATATTGTGTTGAGGCTCTCGGAGAACGCTCTGAAATTTCCTTTTGTTGGAAAATAATGGATAGATCTGGAGCTTTCCAGCTTTTCCACAAATTATGTCAGCGTTCGGGCCCGGTCTGAGAGAATGCGCGCGCAGAACAGGGAGGAGAGAAGGGTCAGGGGGTGTGGTCCAAGACGGTGTAAATCGTCTTCAAATAATGACTTTCTGGCAGGGTGACCTGGTGGAGATGGTCTAGGTGGTGGGCGAGGTCGTGTGCTTGATTCTGCCATTTTTATGTCTTTCGAAGGGTTGTTCCTGGTTGAAATGTTACCGCTCGTTTTAGGGGTTGTATATAACGATGATGCTGATGCTTTACATTTGTATATCATTGTCTTGCAAAACATCTAGGTAATCTCTAGAATAAAATTCACAATTTCTTTATACACTGCGCAAAAAAATTAACGCACATTCTGAAAATCTCAATTTCAATGAAAGTTTACTCTACATTGACTTTATAACTTATTTTTTATAAACAAAAGAAGCAGAGAATAATATTAATTGATTAAAATCAACCAATATTAAACCCATACTTCGGAACTAATCCCGTCAACGCACAAAGAACATGCATGGTGGTAATATCAAACGGAGCATCCATAGATAGCTATTTCGCCCTATTTGGGGCTCATCAGTATGGAGGAGCTCAGTCTGAAAGGCATTCTAGGTTCCCTTACTTGAAGAAATGTCGCCCAGCTCTGAGTATTAACAGAAACAAGACGCCATCTCTTGGGATCCTTACGAACACCTACCTCCAATGCATGAACGTTGAACGAAGTCGCGAGATGTTTATCCGTTTTTCATACAAACTGGTGGCAGTCCAACTTTGTGGATTCTACCTTCAGTCGATGAAGTGGAAACGCTCGATTAATCGTCATAAACCAGACGTGGGGATAATAGTACGAAATAAGAATTAGTGCGTTAATAGGAACGCAGGTATAATATAAACAATGAAAGCAGAGAATAATATTAATTGATTAAAATCAACCAATATTAAACTTTGTGCGTTGACGGGATTAGTTCCGAAGTATGGGTTCAATATTGGTTGATTTTAATCAATTAATATTATTCTCTGCTTTCATTGTTTATATTATACCTGCGTTCCTATTAACGCACTAATTCTTATTTCGTACTATTATCCCCACGTCTGGTTTATGACGATTAATCGAGCGTTTCCACTTCATCGACTGAAGGTAGAATCCACAAAGTTGGACTGCCACCAGTTTGTATGAAAAACGGATAAACATCTCGCGACTTCGTTCAACGTTCATGCATTGGAGGTAGGTGTTCGTAAGGATCCCAAGAGATGGCGTCTTGTTTCTGTTAATACTCAGAGCTGGGCGACATTTCTTCAAGTAAGGGAACCTAGAATGCCTTTCAGACTGAGCTCCTCCATACTGATGAGCCCCAAATAGGGCGAAATAGCTATCTATGGATGCTCCGTTTGATACTACCACCATGCATGTTCTTTGTGCGTTGACGGGATTAGTTCCGAAGTATGGGTTTAATATTGGTTGATTTTAATCAATTAATATTATTCTCTGCTTTCATTGTTTATATTATACCTGCGTTCCTATTAACGCACTAATTCTTATTTCTTATTTTTTATGTTCTCTCGGGAAGATTTTGAACGGAACAAGACACATTAAATGGAAGAAAAATTCAGGATTTCACCGAATTTTATGTGAAAGAAGAGAAATAAACAATTTTCAAAATACTGGAATGCTGATAAGTGATTTAATACTTGGTATTTCCACCCCTTGCGTTAATTACAGCTCGGCAACGACGGTTCATACTCAAAATGAGTGATCTCAAAATGTTCTGATCTAATCCTTCCCAGATTTCTCTGAGTTGGATTCCTAAGTCATTAAAAGTAGCTGGATGATTTTCTGAACTTCTCAGCCTTCTATTGAGGTTGTCCCAAACCTGCTCAATCGGATTGAGATCTGTACTTCTTACTAGCCATTCAATTCGAGAGACTTCACACTCTTCAAGGTACTCCTGAACGATTCGCGCACGATGGGGTCTGGCATTATCGTCCATAAAAATGAAATATTCACCAATGTATGGGGCAAATGGCACTACATGCTCTTCAAGAATGTTCCTTATATTATACCTATCAACATTCATAGCTCCATTATCAACAACCACTAGGTCTGTGCGAGCAGTCAAAGATATTTCACCCCATACCATAATCGATCCTCCCCCGAAACCAGTAGTATTCAGAAAATTGCACTGAACATATCTTTCATGTGGACGTCCGTATACAAGAGAACGTCGATCACAATGGTAGAGGCAGAATCTAGACTCATCTGTGAAGAGAACTCTTTCCCAATCAGCCTCTTACCAATGGATATGCTCTCTCGCAAAATCCAAACGCGCCCTTCGATGGGCTAGGATAAGAGCTGGGCCTCTTGCCGCGACACGAGGCCTTAAATCATATTCTCTGAGGCGATTTCTTATTGTCTGAGTGCTAATTTGCACCCCATGAGTTTGCTCAAGCTGATTTTGAAAGAGACGAGCGATTGCAAACCGTTGTCTCAACGAAGAAACTCTCAAGTAACGTTCTTGAATGGCAGTTGTTACCTGTCTTCGGACATTCATACCTGTCTCCCTGAATCGCTGCAACATTCTGGACACACTTGTATGGAAAACTCCAAACCTTTCTGCGATTCTTGTGTATGTCCACTCTTCTACTCGCAAAACTACCGCTTGGGCACATTTCTCTTGGGTCAAATTGCGTGTTTCACGTTGCATAGCGATCGAGTGTGGAAAATCAAACGAAAGAAAAACTATTGATCAATAGAATTGATCGAGAACAACTGATTTCAGAATGGAGCCAATACATTCAAAATCTGATTATCTCATCTTTTTTATTTCTGCTGGGAAAAAACATCTGTATTGAAGAAAAACGTTGAAAGTGGATAACATAAGCATGCATAATTCTGATAAAAATAATTATCATTGAGAACACCTTCAGTTGTAGAATAAATTTGAGATTTCCATAATGTGCGTAAATTTTTTTGAGCATTTTTTTGGTGTACATTCAGCCTTTGATGCGACAGTTTAATATTTCCTATTTATTTTGATTTTCGATCCAAAATTAACTATCAGATTCAGAAGTTTTGTCCAGGGTTTAACTACATTCCCCTGCTTCTCATTTTCAAAAAGAAATGCTGTGAAATTCAAAGTTTCCACAAAGAAGAAGAAAACACGTTTATCTGGGCAAAAATCCTTTTATTCATCAACGTAACTTCCTTCGAAAGTGATACAAGAAGTCTTGCAAAACGTTTGTGACAGTCGAATATCTCCTAATTTTTTTGTTCTTCAATCCTCCTCTTGTTGAAGAGAAATCCCCACATGCTGACAAATTCAAAGTTTTCACAGGAAAAGAAGAAAATGCATTTTTTTACCAAAACATCCTGGTATTTATCAACATACTTTTCTTCAGAAGTGGTAATTTTTGCAATGAAAAATGCTTCAGTTTTTCATTTTTATTAAAAGGGCGACATACCCCAGTTCAAATTTATAGAAAATGATTTCCCAAAATAGTGAGTTTCTATAGAGAGTTTACAAGGCCGTACCCAGCTAGGCGGGGACAGCTCATACCTGTTTCGAGAAGATGGTCGGTCGGGTATATTGAAAAAAAAAATTAATGAAAATTGACGTTTATTTATTTTATTTTCTACCCCTTGCCCGAACCTGGGGACGCCCTTGGAGTTATATTTACAAAAAAAGCTGCTCTTAACCTGAAGGATTCATCAAACCTTGTATAGCTCTTGGAGTGATGATCTATCAGAACCCCAGATGTTCAAAGAATTATCTACGAACCTATAATACATTCCTCCCCCATAGATTTGAACAACTGCATTTCTCCCTGAATATCAAATTCAATTTCGGAATAATAAAAAATTTCGATAAACTCATGTCAAAGTGATATAGCAAATAGTGAATTGTGCAACGAGCGTATAACAATAGCCATTTTTTGCGAGTGGAATACGATACTTCAGCCACGACTACTGAATATTTTTCTTGTAGTTTTTTAACATTTGGCGGTTGTACTATGTCCCTTTTATTACTAGTGTGCTAAAGTCAAGTTGTCATATGAGTAATTTTTTAATGAACTTATAATTGCATATTTGGTAATAAAATTTGATTATATTGAAAGTAGAATTTGGAACTCAATTAAAAAGGTATTTCCACCCATATTTGGTAATAAGGAAACTCTAAAACACTGAAGAAATATTAGTTTCAAAAATATAAACTTAAGCTGAATCTATGAAGCATTTGACAGCATTATTCACCAATAATCAATGGTCATGATTATGGCCAATGGCTGAGCAGACAGGCATATAATGGATAGATACAGGTTATAAAATAGTCTTAGATAAAACAATTTTTTCTATAGTTCAAACAGACTGTATCAATTCACCCGAAACGAACTTGATAAAAATGTTGAAAAAAAACGAGAATACCTACATCTTCTTTAGAAACTTTCTATGAAATTTGAAACTTCCTATAAAAAAAACCAAAATCAATGTACAATCTCTAAAATCCACTTCTCACGAAAAATTCTCACAACTCACCCCCTTAAAAAACTACACTCTTCGAAATCTCCAATAAAAGCCATTTCAAAGATCAGAGTCACCCGAGACATTTTCATTCATGAATGTCTACCAGGTTTTTTACAAGGTTTGATTTCCTGTCTGTCATGTCCCTAACCTTTGAAATTTCGCTGTTAGGTAACGTAGTCAAGTTAAGATATTAATTTAGGTTATCCTTAGGGCTGAAGAGCGCATAAAAGACAGGATAGGGGCGTGTTGAAATCGTTGCAAAACCGTCAATGGTGCTCAAAAAGTAGCCCCGTAGCGTTTAAGAATCCGTGGGACTTTTGACGCTATGGGAAGACAGTTGGTAGATCTGCTTCATCAGTTGTACAGAGTATACTACCGTGTTAATTCAATTTTTTTTTTGACAAAAGTTTGTCAAACGTTTTTGATCATTTTTCCGAAATTGCAGTCGATATTTAAATCTATGAACCTGTAGCGGTCTTAGAAAAACAAGAGATTCGAAAAATCTTCACTTGGAATGCCAGACCTGATTTAAAACACCCTCCTGGCCCAAGAGCATAAATTAAGTTTTTTGTATATAAATATTGAAGGTATTAATTCGAATAGTTTTAAGTTTCAATTTTGTAAAAACGGCGACACATGGTTTTTTTTACTGAGGTTTTTACCTGTGCTCTGGTATCATACGACAGAATAGTATGGTACCCCGTTTTGCACCAACCTCAGCTAGGGACTTTGTATTTTGTTAGCTCTCAATTCAAAAGAATATATAATTCAAAAAGGCGTATTTGAGTGACTTGAATTCGAGAAAATGCGACTTCTCTGTTTCGATATTGGCCATCTTTGTTTCCCTAAGTGTCATGATACTTATTTGGTGGATATATCCGAATAAGTATTAGATTTATATTGCAAATTGCCATACATTAAAGATTCGAAAGAATCATACTTTTGATATATACAAATTTCAAGGAAAATTGTAGTTATGCTCCTTTGAATTAACACGGCAATATAATATACTGTGGAACTTCCCTATAACGAAACTGCTAAATCCGCAAAAAAATTCGTTATAAAGAAATTTCGTTATACAGAAAATTAGTTTCTATAGTCGGCAATGTCGCGGCTGACTTCACTGATGAATTTAATTTTATCATCACCTTAAGCTTGCTTTTAGACATTTTCGCATAACTTTTCACATAAGCGTAATGGTTAGATTGAAACCAAACAGCCAGGGCTGTATTTAAAACTGTTTCTGAATGATTTATCTGCCAGCCATAATGATTTAGTTTAAGGGGATTTATTACGTACCTACGCCCGGAAAAATTTCTTAAAAAACCCACCCTTATACCTTTTTACCAATACCCATACAAAGAGTGATGTTCTTTGAATATTTCATTGTAGAGAGAATCTACTTCGTTTTAGAGGGTGTCTTCAACAAGGAATTTGGATTCAAGGTGCAATGTCTTGTACGAAATTCGTTATACAGAGAAATTCGTTATACAGACGTTCGTTATAGGGAAGTTTCACTGTATATTCAGTTTTTACTTCATTTTTGTACAGTGCGCGTTAAAATTATGGAACAAATTCATTTTCTCAAAAGAAAAATATTTGGCAACGAAATCCTCCAATTTTCGTTTCACTTTTACCAAATTTTTATTCATTTTTTGTTGCATCTGTGCCATCCCAATCAACCCTCTGAATTTTTTGAATAGGGATAGTGGGTTATGTGGTACTGTATTGGCAAGGTCTTTCTACCTCCTTCATGGGAGAGCAGACATTTTCGAGAATTTTTTTTTCAAATGAGTTAAGTAGTTCAAAAACGTTTTCCGTATGTGCACTTTGTCATGGCTCCTTTTCTTCGATACGATAGTACCTGATGGAATTTGTTACCAAATGAAAGTTGGACATTACAATTCTATTCATGAACAACTTTCAACCCCCTCACGTAAAATATTAGAATGTGTGACGTTAGTCAGTTATAATAGTTAGTTAGTTAGTTTTTTCGTCAGTAATATCATAAGGGCACCTAATTTTTTCGCAAGTAATCGAAAAAACACGTTGGTTAGCAATATTTCGACAAAAAACATGAGTGCAACAAAAATCCGAGTCGAAGACAAGGATATTTGCACTGCACGAATGCTTTTTGTTGAAAAATTATACTCTACATTGTGTTTTTCCTATTTTTTCCACAGAAAGACTTAGATGAACGAATGATATTTGACAGGACCGATTATTCAGTATGCATTATATACTCCGTTCACGAAAGGTTGAGCACATAGTAGGCGTTTCTTTATATATCTGAAGTTGGCAGTATTTGCTGTCATAACGTAAAATAAATTGAATGTTGCCGAATGTATCCAGCCTCCTCCGACGAGCTTGCGAGTTATCAGACGACTCTATGCAATATTGACAACATTGCATATCAATCTGACAAGAAAATAAACATCATAACCTAAAATTTTAATATACACAGTGGAATATGTCAAATTATCATGGCCAACCGACGGCTCAACCTTTCGTGAACGGACTATATATGTATAGGCATTAATTTGATAACAACTGTCAAGTTTTGCCGCGGGTAAACTCGAATAAACTGCTGACACCACCTGCCAAACAGCTTTCCACCCAGAAACTATTTGTAATTCAAAATTGCGCGTTTCTGATTTGTGGAAATTACTACTAGAGAAAAAGACAGTTGTTTAGAGTTCCCTAACTAACAAATATGTGTGGGAATACCTTTTCAAAACTAGTCCAAACTAGTATTAAAAGATACATATTGCCACCTCCAAATGCTAAAATCTTCAGGAAAAATTTTAGTTGTCGTGAAAAAAGTATAGTATTCTACTCGCGTGTGCCCATTATACGCTGGTTGAAAAAAAATTTCAGAAAAGAGAAAAGCCTTTAGGAGGTGCTTTTGAGCACTCGTTCATTGGTGGAGCAATAATGTTATTAGCTCAAAATTTTGTATACGACTTGAGATTCATGCTACGTACAATATGAATGCAAAATCGCAGCACGATCGGAATTATAATCTGGAAATTATTAAAAAAATGAAATAAGTAAAAATCAATAATTGAAACAAAATTACATATGGTTTTGATAATGCGATCCTTTTGAAACTCCACAAGAACATTCAATATATCAATCTTCATTCACAGACTACATTTCACTCAAATCGGATATCTTATTATGAAAATATAAATATTCTTCTTTTCAATATTTAAGTTGATGATTCTACTGTTCTGTAAACACTATGGCTAAAAAATTTTGCAAAAGACTTATTATGAGCATCTTGCATGTGACCGCAAAATTTTTTGATTTCGATTGGTTTCATTCTGAGATATCTGAGATATCGGGGAACAAAAATTTTGAATGGCCAATTTTATGGGACACCCTGTCCGATTTGGCTGGTTAATGAACTCAACTGGGGAATTTGGTAACCGACCTTACCCTGAAAATTTCAAGTCTCTAGGACAATCCCTTCGAAAGTTATCGTGCTCTCTACCGGCTGGACGGCCCCACGGATAGAATAATTGTATTTGACCACGGTCGTCATCAGTGAGTCGAACTCTATCGTTTGAGACCATTTTCGGCTCAAAATTCTAAAATTACAAACAATTGGGCAAAACGATATATCACTCGTTTAAGTAGGACGACCCTGCAAGATGTAACTTGACAGATCTGATTTATATGCCATTGGAGTGACATATAATAAAAAAAGCCTGTGACAAAAGTGCTCCGAGTAAAAATCAAATTCAACCATGAAGCTTGTGTGATTTATCCAAATAAAATATAGGAAAACTCTTATTCTCAAACAAATTAGAATCAAAAACATTTCCAGGTCGTGGAGAAAACGTGTTCCATTCAATTTCAGCTAAGGACGTGACGTATCAACGTTTACACGATTCCGTTAATTTTCTGGGATAACCCCATCTCTAATCCCCTCTAATCCTTTGTGTTTCCCTTCGTTAAGGACTAATTTACATCGAATCCTTGCAGCTTTCTCAACCACTGAAACGTAAAACTCACGGTCTGTGGTACGGTTGGCTTTGCGGCGAAAAGAATTATACGCGCAAATGAACATAGAATGGCAGTACGCGAGGAAAAGTCAAAGGAAAGTGAAATTCGCACGGATTTGATCGATTCTGTGCGCGTTTTTATGCGGAACCAGAAAGCCAACGTACGAAAATATGGAATTAGTTAAATGTCAATGGTTTTCTGTTCTTTTGGGTGGAAAAACTGTTGAAATGGAACAATGCTGATGTGGGTGTAAGACTTTTTTGTTTTACACTGATAATGTTGGGTTTTCAATTTATTTTCTTACAGATATCTGGATATTGGTATCGATATGATATAATGGAATGTTTATCTGACAAAATTGGAGTTATAGTCTGTTCACGAAAGTTTGAGAAATCAGTTGACCATGGAAATTTGGCTTATTTCACTGTGTTTATTGAAATTTTAGGTTATGTTGTTTATTTTCTTTTCAGATTGATACGCAATGTTGTCAGTATTGCACAGATTTGTCTGATAACTCGCAAGCTCGTCGGACGAAGCTGGGTACATTCGGCAACGTTGACTTCTTTTTACCATATGAAAGCAAATACTGCCAACTTCAGATAAATAAACAAACGCCTACTATGCGCCCAAACTTTCGTGAAAGGACTATACACGCTGACAAGAAATCAGAAGTTTCAACAACATCAGACCACGATACACAAACACAAGTATGCCAGATTCGGGGTCTAAACTCGTCCGGCGCGAGTATCTACGTCATTGCGGGAATATTAGAAACAAATTCCAATCAGTTCTCCTGAGTTCTTACACTTCTATCCCGCAAATGCAATGGAAATGCTCCGCAGTGATGTCACTCTCGATGAGCGTCGGCATACCGGTGTGTGTGTATCGTGCATCAGACGATTCAGGTTTCTCTGATTTACACTGCTCAAAAAAATTAACGCACATTCTGAAAATCTCAATTTTAATGAAAGTTAACTCTGCTTTGACTTTATAACTTATTTTTTCATTATCAACGACCACTATAGGTATGTGCGAGCAGTCAAAGATATTCAACCCCATACCATAATCGATCCTCCCCCGAAACCAGTAGTATTCAGGAAATTGCACTGAGCATATCTTTCATGTGGACGTCTGTATCTATACAAGAGAACGTCGATCACAATGGTAGAGGCAGCATCTAGAATCATCTGTGAAGGAAACTCTTTCCCAATCAGCCTCTTTCCAATGGATATGCTCTCTCGCAAAATCCAAACGCGCCCTTCGATGTGCTGGGGTAGAAGCTGGGCCACTTGCCGAGACACGAGGTCTTAAATCATATTCTCTGAGGCGATTTCTTATTGTCTGAGTGATAATTTGCACCTCATTAGTTTGCTCAAGCTGATTTTAAGGAGGCGAGCGGTTGCAAATCGTTGTCTCAACGAAGAAACTCTCAAGTAACGTTCTTGGATGGCAGTTGTTACCCGTGGTCTACCCTGTCCTGGTCTTCGGACATTCATACCTGTGTCCCTGAATTGCTTCAACATTCTGGACACACTTGTATGGAAAACTCCAAACCTTTTTGCAATTCTTGTGTATGTCCACCCTTCTTCTCGCAAAGCTACCGCTTGGGCACATTCCTCTTGGGTCAAATTGCGTGTTTCGCGTTGCATAGCTATCGAGTGTAGAAAATCGAACGAAAGAAAAACTATTGATCACTAGAATTGATCGAGAACAACTGATTTCAGAATGAAGCCAATATATTCAAAATCTGATTATCTCATCTTCTTTCATTCCTGCTAGGAAAAAACATCTGTATTGAAGAAAAACGTTGAAAGTGGATAACATATTTTGCATTCACAATTCTGACAGAAAGAATTATCATTGAGAACACCTTCAGTTGTTTAATAAATTTGAGATTTTCATAATATGCGTTAATTTTTTTGCGGAGTGTATTTTGCGATATTTTCAAAACTGTGAATATGAAAAGTTTTAGTTCCATTTCTACGAATTTCGACCCTAAAAATCGACCGAACCATCGAAATAAAAACGAACAAACTACATGAACCACTAATAGGCCACTCAATTCTCAAAATTAAAATTTCAGCAAGGGGGAAAAGTGTTTAACATTTAATCCATGGCTGCCAAAGCCAGGTAAAGTCGTTCTAAGTCGCCGAAAGGCAACGCAGACACCTGGATGGTACAACCATGGGCGCGATGGGTCCATTTGCAAGGATCTTGTAAAGAATTGACCTAACTTTAGTTATCCCTATTAGGTGGTTGGTCGACCACGAACAAAAGATTGTATCTGGGGCCCCTTTGAGTATGTACGATAAATGCTGCATGGCAGTGCGTTCAGAAAGAGATGATTTTGGTTCGCTGAATGTGCAACGAGCGTTGGTTTTTCAATCAGGGATGTCCAAAGCAACATACAAGGTCTGATCGTAAAAAAGGTGAATATTCAATTTTTGAGCGCTCGTTCTACTTTACGTTCTGCCAATATTGAACGCGATAAGGTTCGACTCACTGGGTGCCCCGTAAATAGACCGACAAACTTCTAGTGGACATTATAGATCGTATTTTAGACAGATTCAACCCAAATCATTCCATGCAAAATTGCTTCGTTAAGGAGCTAGTGCCCTTTGAAGATGACGTCCTGTTCACACTTTTTGCCACATATTCGCAAAACGGAGTCACATAAAATGCTGAAAGTTTACACATTGGCTAATATCAAAAATACGCATCGATTAGATTGAGTGCATTTCTTTCATGTCAAGCACAATCGTATCATTTGGGGGGGGGGCGAAGGGTATTTTTAGTTGAAACTTTTTGAACTTTCATTATTTCGCTAAATTTACATCATATTCATAAACTTTGATGTTTTTTCTTGAAAAAAGATGCTGTTGTAAAATAAAGCCCAGATTTCTGAAAAAAATAGATTTGAAATTTTCTCTCTTTCCACTAACTACTCAATGTTCACTTTTGTTTTGAATTTTTTTCAATTGATAATGGTTAGGCATCTTTTTTCAAGAAAAAACATCAGAGTTAATGATCTAGCGAAATAATGAAAGTTAAAAAAGCTTCAACTAAAAATACCCTTCGCCCCCCCCTAAATGATACGATTGTGCTTGACATGAAAGAAATGCACCCAATCTAATCGATGCGTATTTTTGATATCAGCCAATGTGTAAGCTTGCAGCACTTTATGTGAACCCGTTTTGCGAATATGTGGCAAAAAGTGTGGACAGGACGTCATCTTCAAAGGGCACTAGCTCCTTAACGAAGCAATTTTGCATCATATGATTTGGGTCGAATCTGTCTAAAATATGATTCATAATGTCCACTGGAAGTTTGTCGGTCTAATTACGGGACACCCTGTATAGGCGTTTTCGGAAACTTATCCAGGGTTACTAACTCGATCTATTGGGTCACGTGACGGATCTACTCGGATCACGGACCCGGGTTCTAAGTTAACGAATACATAAAGAGAAGGATTTGAAGTGACAGTCAATAGCATAACCAAATATTTTTTTGTACAACTGTCAAAAAACTTGACTTTTCTTCATCGCTATGGATGCGTAAATGATTACTTTAACGGTGAAGAAAAGTAAATACTGTTTAATAGCGTCAATAAATAGCTTTTTTTAACGGTGAAAAAAAGTAGAGACTGTATGCATAGAAATATTATATTGAAAGCATTGTCTTCTATCATTTTATATGTCAGACGATGTAAATTCAAATTCACAGTTGTACAAAGAATGTTGTTTGTATTTCGTGCTTATTAAATTCGTGTTTTCATGGCACATTTGAGCGAATTACACTCTCATTTGCCATGAAAAAACACTAAATACAAAAATAACTATTTCAGTCCCAGTTTATTTTCGGATTGTCCCTAGCTTTGCTTGAATTTATTGGCTTTCGTAAAATATTTCTTAAAATTTCTGATGTACCCTTCCATGTTCAATTTTCTTTTTGAATACCTATGTGAAAGAAGTTGATAATTTATTTTTTCAGTTCCAGTTTTTTTACTGATTGTCTTTAGCTTTTCTTGGATTTATTGGCTTCTGTGAGATCTTTCTTCTAATTTTTGGTGTGCCCTCGCATGTTCAATGTTAACTTGGAGTACCTATGTTCAAGAAGTGTACTACACTGAGCCAAATTCTGATCTCTTTCCATGATTTTTAGCAATAGAATATATGAAATTACTGCGAAAGGAACAGAAGACTTATTCCCACCTTTTTCAAATACAAAATTGAACTGCAGTGCGCATGCGGTAACTCTACGACCTTGTTCCCGTGTAGGGTTACGATAGATCAACCTGAGTGATCGAATGAATAGCACCGTACTTTCCTTCATACGAAATTTTGCGGTGATAGCTGAACAAAATCAATCCGAATATCGGAAAGAAGAACCCTTATATTTCCACACAAAAAAATATTCGATTCGAGTATAATTAGTTTTGAGGATAAAAATTTTCAAACTGAATGTTCACGCAAAATTTCGAGATACCTAATTAAATTTCTTTCAAAATTATCAATTCTTTAAATAAATTAGAAATTGTCCAATCGATCAAATCGGACAGAATTGAATTTGACCAAGAATTAGCATCTTGCATTCGGCCATGACATTTCATTTCGATTGGTTTCTTATTTTCTGACATATTGAGGAACAAAAATTTTGAATGGACATATTTTATGTAACTCCATGTACGATTTGGCTGGTTAACGAACTTAACCGAGCCATTGGGGACCCGAAATCATCCTGAAAATTTCAAGTTTCTAGGACAATCCCTCCGAAAGTTATTGTGCTAACGGATGGCCGGACGGCCCCACGGATAACTGAATTTGACCACAAATTCATCATCAGGGAGTCTAACCCTATCGTTCGAGATCATTTTCGACTCAAAATTCAAAAATGACCGACATAAGGACAAAACGAGCACTCGTTTAAGTGGAACGAGAGCTCAAAAACATGTAACAAACTTATGTCAAAATGACAAGAACAAATCTTTTTTTTCACTTATTATTTTTGTGTACAGTGATTCTATTTGAACAAAGATGAGCAGCCAACTTCTATAAAATTGAATAAATCTGTAACCGTCAGGGGATGCATCTTTCCATTTTGGACACCCCTAGCTCATTAGAGGGTACATAATGGGAGTAAGCCCATATCTGCAGCCGGTCGCATCCTTTTGCCTTTATGCCTTCGCGACTAAATACTGGATTATTCTTTTGAACCCACTCTCCCTTCACGCACCCTACGCCGCTGACCTAATTGTTCAAGCCGTACTAACACACTTTTTCGAGGGAAAACTAAATGGGTGAGAGTTTTTCCGAGCCAGGAATCTCGATTTCCACTCGTCGATTAACCACGAAAAGGTTTTTGCGTTTTTAACCCCGTTTTTAGCATCAGAAAGTGGAAAATTGTGCGTTGGCGGACGTTAGGGGATGTAACATAGAGTTCTGATGGGTGGAAATCACAAAAAGTTGTTCATAATTCTACCGAGAAGGGAAATTATTGGAAAAACGAACATTGAAGAGATTGTAAGATTTTTTCTGTGCTTCTCATTGAAAGAAGGAACATTGAAATGATTATGAGGTGGTTTTTTGTGCTTCTGACTGAAAGAACGAACATTGAGTCGATTAGAAATGTTTTAATGTGCTTCTGATTGAAATACAGAACATTGAATTGATCTCAAGATATTTTTCCGCCGACCTCGAAATAAAAAGTGATTTTGATATGTGCGAAATTGATCATTAATGACACATTTAAATAATCAATTTTGCTTTTTCAATGAACAATCTTCATGGCAACCGTTCACAAAGTATTCACAAGCATTATGAGAAATGTCAAAACTCTACTGGAACATAGATACATAGAAATTTTATTATGTCAAATGTGAGTCTTGTGCAGAATGGAAATATATTTCAATCAAGAATTCATATTGAGATCGGCGGAAAAATCTTGTAATCAACTCGGTTATTAAACGAGCGACTTATATGAAAAATATAAAAAAAGTTTGAACAATGAATATGTGTGAATTTGTAGTACCTATTTCAAGATTGAGATGAACCCCCTGACAACTAATTATAATTATAAAAATTAAGGAACAGCCCTGATCAGGAGCTGGTGAGCGCTCGTTCTTTGGTGGAGCAATAAGAATATTACCTCAAAATTTAATATGGGATTTGAGATTGATACCAAATATATACATAAATGCAGTATCTTAGCGCAATCGAAACTACAGTCTGAAAATTATTGAAAATATTTAATATATAAAAATAATAATAATAATAAACGCAATATATTAACCCAAAGGCCAAATGGCCATCGACACTATAGTCCTGCAGCCAATATAAAAATAAATATTTTCAAAAATTAAATTCTATATAGTTCTAATGATGCGATCCCCTTGAAATTTCGCATGACGTTTAAGTTTAGCAGTTTTTATTGTCATAATAAATTTCACTCGAATCGAATATTCTCCTATGGAAATATAAAGGTTCATCTTTCAATATTCTGATTGAATTTTCTATGGTTCTGTTAACACTATTACAACAAAATTCTGCACGAAGATTCAGTATATCAACCTTTATTAGCAAAAAAAAAATCACCTCCATCAGATATCCTGTTATAGAAATATAAGGAATTTTCTTTTCAATATTACAATTTAATTTTTTATGGTTCTGTTAGAACTATGGCCTCGACATTTCGGATGACTGTTCAGAATATCAATCTCTATTCACGAAAAAAATCACTCGAATCGGATATCTCTTTATAGAAATATGAAGTTTCTTTTTTTCAATATTCCAATTAAATCATCTATGGTTCTGTTCACACTATGGCCACAAATTTTTCCACGAGGCTTGTTATCAGCATCTAGCATTTGACCGAAACATTTAATTCCGATTGGTTCCGTTTTTTCTGAGATATTGAAGAACAAAAATTTTTAATGGCCATATTTTATGGAACACCTTGTACGATTTGGATGGTTAACGAACTAAACCGAGCCATTTCGGACCCGAATTCATCATGAAAATTTCCAGTCTCCAGGACAATCCCTTCGAATGTTATTGTGCTAATGGACGGACGGACGGCCCAGGGGACAGAATTCAGTTTGACCACGAATTCGTTATTAGGTAGACTAACACTACCTATCGTTTGAGAACATTTTCGGCTAAAAGTTCGAAAATAACAGACATTTGGGCAAAACTACAGGATGCGGCAGCATAACTTCCATTTTTTAAAACGTATTGTATGAATCAGTAAATTTTTATTCTTTTTTTATAATATAGGCACATACATAAGTTTTGTTTTACCCAGTTTTGAAGATAACATCAGGTAGGATACGTCCCCCATTCTCCATACACTGAGTAAACCGATTTCTGGCGTTTGTCATGACTCCAGCCAGTATAGCAGGCGTTATGTTGGCAATTGTTTCTTGAATGTGGGCAAAAAATTCCTGTAACATGTTTACATACCGGTCCGAATTCACTGTCACTGTGACTTGATTTTCCTCAAAGAACCAGGGACCAATAATTCCACTTGAGGAAATTGCACACCACACTGGTGAATGCAAAGGCCTTTGATGCAATTGTCGATTTGACCCCTTGCGACTTTTTTCTATGGGATTCTTTAAAATCTCTAGTTTATGTGAACCGTCCAAGGACCCTACAAGATTTGGAGAACAACATCCAGGAAAAAATTGCCAACATAACGCCTGCTATACTGGCTGGAGTCATGACAAACGCCACAAATCGGTTTACTCAGTGTAAGGGAAAACCCGGATAGATACCCCACTTTTTGAATTTGCCTCATATTTTTGAAAATAATGACTTTATATGTGTAATTTCTATGAGTGTAGGAAGCCCCATAATTTGATTTGAAATACTCAGACTTTTCTCTGATATAGCAATCCCAAATGTCGCAAAAATTTGATTTTTGTAGAACCCATTTTTTGGGGATGCCTACAAGTATGGATAGTTGCCCCACCATGAAAATACTGGGTGGGATAGATGCCCTTCATACTGTGTGAACCAAAAACCCAACTAAATAAAATGAAATTTTCTATGCTAAAAACAGCAACTTTATCTACGCAACATGGATCGAATTAACAACAATTGTGCATTTTTAATTGAATTTCAAAAGCATATATTAAACGAAAAGTTGAATTCTTCATATTAACATAAAGCATTATTCCACACATTCATGATAAATTAATGAAATGATAAGCCTCAACAAAAATGATCAGAAATCAAGTTTAAAATCAAAATAACACAATGAATCGAAAATCTGCTAAGAAGATAAGGTTTTAGTTTAGATGTCCTAAGAGGCACCTATACTTAAAAAAATCAGGGCAACTATCCTATGTTTGTGAAGTTCGCTGCTGAGATGATCGCACACACTAGCGAAAAACGGCTTCACTTTACAATAACCCTTACAAAACTATGGGCCAGGGTGACTATAGCAGCTACTTATGAAATTAATTTTTTGGTACGTGTTTCAGAAGGTAGGTATTTTGAAAATGGGGCATCTATCCAACTGGGGCATCTATCCGGGTTTTACCCTATGGAGAATGGGGAACGTCACCTACCTGATTTTATCTTCAAAACTGGGTAAAACAAAACTTTATGCATAGTCCGTTCAGGAAAGGTGAGCCGTCGGTTGGCCATGATAATTTGACATATTCCACTGTGTATATTAAAATTTTAGGTTATGATGTTTATTTTCTTGTCAGATTGATACGCAATGTTGTCAATATTGCATAGAGTTCTCTGATAACTCGCAAGCTTGTCTGACGATGCCGGGTAGATTCGGCAACATTGAATTTATTTTACGTTATGACAGCAACTACTGTCAACTTCAGATAAATAAAGAAACGCCTACTATGTGCTCAACCTTTCGTGAACGGAGTATCTATGTGCCTTTATTATAAAAAACGAATAAAAATGTTTTGATTCATACAATTCGTTTTATTGAGTTTCAAAAGAGTTATGCTGCCGCACCCTGTATATAGCACACGTTTGAGTAGAACGGCGCTCAAAAATTGACAAATATGAACTGTCGAGTACAACTCACTATTCACTGATTTCATACACCCACAACCTCATAGGTCAATCTTTTACCAAGACAACGCATACCAAAGCTGATTCTCATCTGCCCCTCGAATCTTGAACTTTCCATTCCCACAAAATTGTAAAAGAACTTCATGGCAAGATGAAAATCTACACCGTCTGTTTTGTGTTGCCTTCGCACAGTTTTCAGATGAAAAGAAATCGAAGTACTGAAGAGGGTACCAGTAGATATAAGGGGTCTTCTACAGCCCCCCAGATCAGAAGAGTGACATGACTGTATTATTTACTGTTGACGTCAAGATATTGTTTGGGATGAAGTCATTATTTAAAAGCAGTGAATAGAGGTCCTGGTTTTGTTTGCGTCAATGGACGGTAAGCTGAAGATGGTACATGGCTGAGATTCTTGATGAAGATATGGGTTTGGATCTTTTGTTTGAAGCGGGCGAACTTCTTGTAGATGGTCGTGTTTTGGCTGCTGTATACAAGGTGTTAATGTTGATGGTGGGCTATTAGATGTAGATAAGTGTATTGTCGGTGAGGTGAAAAGGCGGGGAACACAGCTGGTATATACAGGGTGTCCCGTAATTAAACCGACAAACTTCTAGTGAACTTTATAGATGGTATTTTAGACAGATTCGACCCAAATCATATCATGCAAAATTGCTTCGTTAAGGAGCTAGTGCCCTTTGAAGATGACGTCCTGTCCACACTTTTTGCCACATTTTCGCAAAACGGAGTCACATAAAGTAATGAAAGTTTACACATTGGCTAATATCAAAAATACGCATCCATTAGATTGAGTGAATTTCTTTCATGTCAAGCACAATTGTATCATTTGGGGGGAGGGCGAAGGGTATTTTTAGTTGAAATTTTTTTAACTTTCATTATTTCGCGAGATTTACATCATATTCATAAACTCTGATGTTTTTTCTTGAAAAATGATGCTCTTGTATAATAACGCCCAGATGCACCATTTCTGAAAAAAATATAAAATAGTCTTTACAGTTAGTTAAATGATAAAAATAATTTTTTTCTCAGAAATGCTGCACCTGGGCGTTATTATACAAGAGCATCTTTTTTCAAGAAAAAACATCAGAGTTTATGAATATGATGTAAATCATGAATGAAAGTTAAAAAAGTTTCAACTAAAATACTCTTCAGAATTCTGATCCTTCCAATTATTTATCTGATTTAGGCGATTTCGATCTTTTTTTCCGGAAAAGCGCATAACCCAGTATTTCGGATATGATTTTTTTAAATCACTGACTATATTTTTTCCATTATTTTCTTTAGTTATCTCACATTATTTAAACATCATATGTAGGAATTAAAACACTTAACTTATGAATATACTCGTAAATATAGAGATACCAAAATGAATCGAAAGAATAACTGAATTTTTGGAGTAGCATTCTTTATTATCCATAAAATAATTATATCAGGAATATCAAACAAATTCATAATCAAAATCGACTCAATCTTGTAAAAAGTCATTCTGAATTGGTGGTCAAAAATTAGGAGCAATTAGAGTTATGACAAAAGCCTTTATCGAACTTCCTCAAAGTGGTTCATGAAAAAACTCCTCCAAAAGATGAATCCTTCAATACTTTTGATAATGAACATCTGAAGAGAACTAAATTCCCTAGTTATTTGATGCAATCAAATGAAAATAAGCCTAAAATAGAGTTGAGGGTTATTAAAATTGCTTTTCCGCCAACCTCGAAATAAAAAGTAATTTTAATTTGTACGAAATGGAGCTTTAATGACCCATTTTAATGATCAATTTATGCTATATTTTCATGTGCAATCCTCATGGCAACCGTTCACAAAGTATTCAGAAGCTTCACAAGTAATGTCAAAACTCTACTGGAACATAGATATATAGAAATTTCATTATGTCTTGTGCAAAATGAAAATGTATTTCAATCAAGAATTTATACACAATTTATGTTGAGATCGTCGGAAAAATCTTGTAATCAACACTAATTTAGTGACTAATGGTTTCGAACTATTAGCGCGTTCGCTCCGTTCACGCATCAAAATATCGCGACCATTAGTCGCTGTCTTGAATAACCTAGTTGATTGAATAACTGTTAATTCTCTGAATATTCACATCATGGATCAGAAATAATTAAATTTTAGGACTGAGAGATTTTCTACTCTAGAAATCTAGAGATAATTCAATTTTAGGACCGAGGATTTTTCTACTCTAGAAAGATTGAAGATTCGCTATAGTATAAGGGAATACATTTATTCATTTAAACTGATCAGAATTGCATCCAGTTCAATAAATTTTGTTTCACTGAAGTAATAGTAAATCTGAATATTACAATTGATATCAGTTGCAAGTGCTGCATCTGACACATTCTCAGTAAGAGTACTTTTTAATGAATAAAATCTTTCTTTCAGGAAAATTCTTTTGGAAATCTATATTTTTTGGTTCCATTGCTCTATACGCTCTCAAAAGTTGATCACCAATTTCAGAATTACCCTGTATATCAAACAAACTTAAAAAAAATTTCAAATATCTTTCTTTTATACTAATTTTCCACACTCTGGTTTCTACCTCCACTCCTTGGTCTAATTGTCCTATTCGTGTGATGAATAACGATATCTTGGACTCTCATGTTGGATGTCAAGAATTGCTGAAGAGTCCTAACGCCATCTCTTGGCATCCTGTCGAATGGGTACCCCATGGATCTACGATCAGGATAGAGCCTATCCTTCAGTCCACAGAAAGAATAGGCGTCATTGCAGGTTCCAGTAGTAGTTTGCTCAATCTGTAAATTCAATCAGTCAAAATATATGCGAAAATAGACTATCTATGGTCCGTTCACGAAAGTTTGAGAGCATAGTAGTCGTTTGTTTATTTATCTGAAGTTGGCAGTATTTGCTGTCATAACGTAAAATAGAGTAAACGTTGTCGAATGTACCGGCCTCGTCCGACGAGCGTGCGAATTATCAGAGAACTCTATGTTATATTGACATTATTGCGTATCAATCTGACAAGAAAAAAAATTGATATATACTGCATTCAAATATTATTGAGCACAAAGTAGGCCTTGGTTTCATTATCTTAGGTTGTTGTTTTTGGGAATAATTTGCTACTTTCAATGCAACGTTGCCAGGCCTAACGTATAGTCTGTAGCCAACGTAAACTAACGTTTAGTTTACGATGTCTACGCGTAGCCTTGCCATTCGACGCATTTTTGAGTCCAGAGAGGTTTTGTTGCTTGCAATTCACAACAATCATAACAATTCTCATCTCTCGAGTATAACATGCATGTATCTGTAGGTAGAGGTGCTTCCTTAAGTTCAAATCAGGATATTTTGAAACCGACGATTCTCCAGAATTATCTTATGAAAAAATCAGTTCATTTAATGAACGATTAAAAATGTTTCGAAGAAAACTTTAAACTCTCTAGGTGAAATACGAAATGCACGTGAGTAACGAGTACTTTTCTCAAATAAGTCTGAATTATCTTCATTTATTACTCCCAGTGGCGCAGCCAGGATTTTGTTTTGGGGGGGGCTGAACTGAACAATTCTTGATGATACAACAAATATGAAAGTTGCAAAAAATAAAGAAGAAAGAAATAACGAAGAGATCAATCTTTGGGCCCCCCACTGGCTGCGCCATAGATTACTCCAGATATATCTTGATTCGTCTTGACCATACAACGTTTATGTTCGTCAGATAATGTTTGTTTCAGAATTTTTTCTTCATTTGACTTGATTCTGTTCACTCGCACTATTATTGACTAATGAAACTGATCATTCTCGGATGCATTTAAAATTGGTACAATTAGTTTTCACTGTTCAAACAATGATATTTTCATTCAATTCAAGTTGTAAATCTGTATTGTTAAATTCGATAGAAGAATTAGAAATACGCGATACATCTTTCTTATAATACTGGCAACATTGCGTATCAATCTGACAAGAAAATAACAACATAACCTAAAATTTTAATATATACAGTGGAATATGCCCAATTGTCATGGCCAACCGACGGCTCAAAATTTCACGAACGGACTATATGTTCAAATCTATTCTATTTTTTCTGAGACCGTAAAAAAACCTCGAAAACATACTCTTCGATGGAATGAAATCTTTTGGTACTCAGGATAATCTATTTCTTAAAAAAACTCACATGGTCATTGGCATAGTTCGAAATCATTACGAAAAGTTGGCACTGATACCCTTCTGCATTTCCTTTGGGTATCAGCATATGCTGAGGCCATCCACAACCACAGAAGTTGAACTGTGCAAGGGCATCACCACCCTCAGGCCTGTTAGTATCGAAGTCTCTGAAGGTGCGATCGAAAGGAATGGTCACAGAGGATTGAGTAGATGAGCGATTTATAACGTTCTGTCCTGATCTCACTGAAACGTAAAACGAAAGTTGATCCTTCATTCTAGCCAAAGAAAACAGAGAGCCTCATAATAGTGCATTCTACAGGGTGCTCCAAAAATGATGAACCCTTCTCTAGGATATAAAGAAAATCGAAAAATAATTGGGTTTTTTTCAGTAAAAAATTTTCGTAGAGCCATCCGTATTCAAGATAGAGGGCGCTTTTCTCACGGATCGTACCAACTATTATTGAACATAACTTTTTAAATATTAGATTTATTGAGCAAAATTTAAAGTGAACTTAAACATCATTCAATTGCACACCAGAGAGGTACTCTTGAAAAACTCGATAATGTGTATCGTGTGTTTGGGACTTGACAATTTAGCAATTGACTTTGTAGGTGCCGGGAATTGTGAGTAGTGTAGCAAGTATTTGTTGGTTTTAAGAATTCAATAATCCTTTTCCTACTTCGGAAACAATATTCAACATAGATATTCCTAGTTAGGTTAGGTAAACCTATTTTTCAAATATGTTTCAGAATTTAATTTTTATTCACTCAAACAAAAACTTAAAAAACAATATTTATTTCCCAAACAATATACTTACAGGATGAAACAATATGAAATTAGTGTGGATGTGCGCTTTCATTGAAATTAAATAGAGTTTTTTAATGTTTTGCTCCAAAATAGTGCCAACAACATATGAATAGGTATTAAAAATGAAACAGTGAGAAAACACGAACAATATTTTTTATAGTGAATTCCTTCAGTTAAAGTCTATCCGTCTTTTTTTTCTAGCGAATTGGTCAACCACTTCATTTTCATCAATTTTCACACTATAATGAAATTCATAAGCGCCAACCCATTCAATCTAGTTTCGCTAGCTAATTTTTAATTCTCCTCAAGCTGAAAAAACTTCTTTCTGGAGTAGCAGTAGATACTGGAATCTGGACCATAGACAACTGTCAGAACTGCACGTAGCCTATAGCCAAGTTACATAACCTGTCTTGTCCCATAGAATTTCTGAAATAGGTTTTTATCAATTTTAGTTTTGAAAATGATCTTTCAGCACTAGCTGTAGTCACAGGAATTGTTAGAAATAACATAAATGCAATGCATTCTTCAGGAAACCAGCAGGACATAAAATGATTTTTTATTATTAATAAATCAGCAAGGTCTTTAATACATCTGGATAGTCAATAGCGTTGGGTACTGCATCTGATGATTCTGGTACTATACTTTTAGTAAGTTCCAATTTTCCACTTTTGGCTGCAGCGTCACGAAAGAAGTGAAAACAGAATGGGGAATTCCCCGATCCTCAATGCTCACCCGCGCTGCCAACGTATCGCGACAACATATGTAAAAACCAAGGGATGCGTTCTTAAATGAATAGGGATGTCCAATTACGGGTATTTTGATTGACGGTTTTTTGAGGGTCTTAAGTACCTAAAATTATTAGTCACGGGTAAGGTGTACATCTCCAAAAGTTGTATTATGGTCTTTAGTTGTTTCACTTTGGATTTTTTTAAAAATAGACTTTTCAACTAGAATAAAATAATAAGGTACAGTGTAAAAAAATATTTTTGAGCTCGCGGCAACTTGGGCCGGGGCCCCCTTAAGTCGGGGGCCCGTGGCATTTTGCCACCCCTGCCCCCCTATAGTTACGCCACTGTACGACACTGAAATAGCGAAAGAAGTTCACAATTCACAAGGTTTGATCCTACTTACAGTTGACTTCAAATTTATCCAACTCGATGAAAATATCCTTCTGATCTCTGAACAACCAAGGGTTGCCCCTCTCGTCAAACTTAGGAGCTAGGAAAATTCTGCATGTACCCATTCTGTTACTTCCTTCATTGTTAACAGTTATCCTATAGTTGAATTCTTGGTGTTGAAGATGAGTGAACCTGACAAGCACTGGACCTCTTGGCTGGAAGTCCATACCTCTGGATAAGTCAACATCTGACTGTTGCCAGAATGTTTCTATTCTGTTGTTACCAGTGCCTTGACTTTGAATCTCGATGCCAGTGACATTTACTCCATCGTATGCAAGCTTAAATCAATAAAGAAGTGATGAACAGAACTTCAGTATGTTGAGCTTATACAGGCTGTCCCGGCTAAGATGGGAAAAATTTTAATGGGAGATCCAGATGATCTCGGGAAACCCTCAAATGTGTTTTCAAAGAATTTTAAATTCTGTGTTACAGGGTATATTTTGATTTGAATGGAATTTGAAACCACTCTCTCTAACGAAATCACCGATTTATCTGAAATTATTTGGAATGAAAATAGCTTTCATGAGGTTTCAGATAAAAAAAATATCATTTGATTGTTGAATCGTTTCACATGAATTTGGAGAGTTTCAATAAATATGCGAAAACACCCTGTATAATGAATTTCATAATTCTGCGTAAATTATGAATAATATACATTTATTCAATTCGTCAAATAATATTGTATGGCACCATCCATGATAACGAGGACTGATTTTTTTCCTTACAATGAAAATATTTTTTTCTGTCGTGTCCATAGGCAACCGTACACGAAGTATTCAGAAGCACAAGGAGAAATGTCAAAACTCTACTCGAACATAGAAACACAGAAATTCTTTTATGTCAAATGTACGTCTTGTGCAGAATGAGAATTTAAATCAAAAATTCGAACACAGTTCATGTTGAGATCGTCGGAAAAATCTTGTAATTAACTCGGTTATCAACCGAGCGACTAATGGTCTCGAACTATTAACGCGTTAAAATATCTTGACCATCAGTCACCGTCTTTAATAACCTAGTTGATAATGTAACAATTATTTACTTATCTAAAACCAGTACATATAACATTATTTTTAAATCATTTAATTAGTATTATTCTATCAAAGATTTTGACAATAGCAGACTAGATAATGTATTTCAAATTTTAATCAAGATAGACTTGAATGAATTTGAATGATTTAGTATGAAATTGTCATAATCTTTAGAATAATAATATTAATCAATCGAATTGAAACTGAATAATTGAACTGAAAAACATTCTGAATTATATTTGATTAAATTCATAATAAGTATTCAAAACTCACTTCGTTACGAGGAGAATAGAATGTAAAATATCGATACGAGAGAAAAAATTAGTGTCACTATGAAGGAAAAAAATCAGTCCTAGCCAATTTGGACAGTACCATAAGACATTATTTGGCGAATTGAATATATGAATGTTGCAGTTCACGCAGATATCGAAAAAATTATGGGATAATGAAAACTATCTTTATTCCGAATTCGGTTCAATCGATTATTTCGTTCAGAAATACAGTGTTTTCAATTTCCATTCAAATTCAAAAAACACCCTGTATCTCAGAATCTAGAACTTTTAGATACCACATGAGGGGTTTTTCGAGATCCATTAGGTGGTTTCCCATCTTATACGGCACACCTGTATAAATCATGGTAATGGTAAAATGATACACCCCGATTACACTCAGCTCACTGCCACGACAGGGAGCAGGGAAGTGGGCAGCGCGAGAATGTAATCACTATACTAATTCCTGCTACCTGCCGCTGCTGGTCATGTTGCTTTACGCTCCTCCCTACATTAGAGGTTTTTCGTACGGAAGTCAAAGGACTGGCAGCATGAACAGCAGTAAGTGATTAAATTTAATTATGTTGCCGTGGAATTTCTTCGTCCGTCATTGCCGACACTTGGTCGGGAGAGAAATGTTGCAGCTGAGTGTGAATGCTCACTGACTTCGATACTGCCGCAAAAGTATTTCGGGAATTATTGCCGACAAAGCGAGTGGCAGAAGGAAGGGCTGAGTGTAATTGAGGCTACAAAATCACTCACTTGGCCAACAGGATATGAAGGTAAGGTTGATTTGAACTCCTGGAAGATATCATCGATATGTGCATGCCAGCGGTAGAATACAGGGTCTCTCATTGCAGTTGTTGAATCTCCCATTACACCAAAGCTTTCCTATCGATGATGTGTAAGATTTGGATTAGTGGTTTCAATAAAGAACCAAACGAGTAAGTTTAATTTCATGAGGAGACATCAGTGAAAGTCATGTAAGAGGTACATACCAAATGTCTATGGTCTGGATCATGAATGTAAGAAAGGAATATGTGACCCATGTTGTGGTAATCACCATAAAAAGTTCTATTTGGCGACAAAATCGAAGATTCCATCACGTTTCCAAGAACATCAATACCTTCATTTTCGGTTAGAATGACCCTATCACCTCTTTCCTGAAAAATTCAAGATTTAAACTGCATCTAAGAAAATATACAGGGTGTTTGGTAATTCGAAGTGATCTTTGAAAAGGGATATATGTACTAGACTTCATTTGCAGCAAATTGCGTCGAATGAAGCATGGTCAGAAAATTTGGCGATTTCTTTATTTCTGACCATCCCTTCACAGGTAGCCTTCCAGTTCCAGAGATCTGATGAAATCCAATATCTGTGGAGGCTTCAACGAGGCATTCTCTCCTTAGGCACGCAATGCCAATGCATTCAATGACTACGTGAATGAACCTATCCTCGTCAGTGTCCGATAATCTCATCCTCAACAGGTGCTTCCTGAGGCTACAGTGTCGTGTAAGAAAGCCAGTGAGGAGGTGTAATTGTTTATTACTAAGATGCATATATCTTTTGAATTATTCTGTTTCAAAGTTCCGAAGGATTCTCTTTCTTATAAGTACATTTACCTATACCAATACCACAGGAAAGTTTCTCCTCACATTTGTACACTAAGTTCATTATACATCATACATTTTTCGAGAAATTCCCAATTCTATCATCAATACTTCATGCCATTCATGACCCTGTATATCTCGTGATAGCTGAATTTTCAGTGAATACTTTTTCGCAAGAAATGAGTATCAATCATCTCCTCAGCTTCGAAAAAATATTCAGTGAATATTCATAGTCAAGTATTATTATTATATAATAGAAATAGAGGTTTAACGCGTACATCGCCATGAATATTGAAAAACAATAATGTGAAAGCAGAGAATAATATCAATCGATATAAATCAACCAATATTAAACTCATACTTCGGAGCTAACTTCGTCCTTGTTCGAGACAAAATGCAAGGAAGTGGTATCAATCAGAGCACCTATGGATGGCCATTTCGTCCTTATTAGGACTCATCAGCACAGGTTAGCTCTGAATGATAGAAGGTATTTCTTGGGATTTAATGCGAAACGGCGTCCTCTTTATGGTATTATTCCACACAACAATGCCATAACAGTAACACTGAAAGACACTGAATGCATGTTAAAAATACCGAAGACGCCATCTCTTGTCCCATACGAAAACCTTCTTCCATAGCATGAATCTCAAACAAAGTAGCGAAATGTTTACCATTTGTTGCCTTAACTGAAGCGTTTTTGCATATCGCAAAATTTTCTTACTTCAGTCTACAACGAGGAGCGCCCGGGTAACGTCAGGTGACTACAATTATTATTATATTACATTATCAGTTATTTTCGATAACAAAGCAGAATATTTCAAAAAAGTTGGAAAATTGCCATAGTTTTTCGCACCATGCTTTACTGGACGCAATTCGCTGCAAATGACATCCAGTATATCCCCTTCGAAGAATCAGGTTGAATTATCAATCACCCTGTATAGTAGTATATAAATCTGAACTTTTTCAAATAGATGTTACACTTCTTTCTTTACCTACATTTTCAACATATCCTTGATGAATTGCGGCAAATATCCTGTCTCTCCATCTCTCCATATCATCTATGTCTTGTTGTATCTGATCAACAGTCCTGTTCAAGTCTCTTGGAGTTTGGTTAGCAACACGAGCTGGATAGCTTCTGCTCGCTACCAAACTATCCAGTTTGGGGAAATATGCTTCCTTTATAGGTTCCCTCAAACTTGTAAGACGCTCTACTCTTCTCATGTGGTTGCAAAGACGTTCGATATTGTATCTGCAAAAAACAATTTTGATTCCAATCTTTTATCGCTCGAATGTTCCGTAATTTTGGAATTTTGTTCCGAAAATGGTCTCAAACGATAGGTTTCGACGCCCTGATGACGAATTCGTGGTCAAATTCAATTCTGTCCGTAGGGCCCTCCGGTCGGTCGTTAGCACGATAACTTTCGACGGAATTTTCCTAGACACTTGAGATTTTTAGGGTGAATCCAGTTCTCAAATGACTCTGTTAAGTTCGTTAACCAGCTAAATCGTATAGGGTGTTCCACAAAATATAATCTCAGACAAAACAAAACCAATCGAAATGAAATTTTGCGGCACATGCAGGATGCGTATTTTAAGCCTCACGCGAAATTGTGTGATCATAAAGTTAACAGAACAATAGAAAATTCAATTGGTATATTGAAAAGGTGAATCTTTATATATTTTGATAACAAAATAAAATATCTGATTCAAGTGAAATTCATTTAGTGAATGAAGATTGATATACTGAATGTTCATGCAAAATTTCAAAAGGATCGCATCTGAACTATTGAATTTAATTTTTTTAATATGGTTTTTTTACATATTTCATTATTCGAATAATTTCCAGAATATTTAAGAGTCAACTATAACCTACCTGGCAATGACTTGCTGGTGCATATAGTAGAATAGTTCACCTCTTCTGTTCTTATTTACGACTTCAAGTGCTCCTTCGAAAGGATACACTAAATGCCAGTGCCAATGGTGAAGATTTATCCCTAAATCTTCTCTGAAATAGGCAACCCTGTGTTCTTCTTCAAGATCAGATGCAGTGTAGTCTCGAGGAATCTCAATAGGTGTCTAGAATTTACTTAATTATACAGGGTGTTTGGTGAATCGACGAGATCCTCCAAAATGGATGTACTAGACGTCATTTATAGCGAAATGCTTCAAGTGAATCTAAGGTTACGAAGACATGGTTATCGAAAATGATTTTGTGAAAACAATTTGGCTCTAAATATTCAATGAATATTTTCTCAATGTTGGGAAGATGGTCCTGACTTTTTTCAAAAGAGTTTTCACTAAAAATTCTGATAACCCAAGGTATACAGAGTCATATACAGGGTGATTTTTTTTAGTGTTTCATTAGACGTTTTCGAGGAAGGAATTGTAATACAGATTCAAGATTTTGGATTTTCGTTTAAGAGTACATGAACTTCAATTGTAAAATATTTTCAAGAAGAATCTACTTCCGGTTTCACCGGAAACGAATGTAATTTCGTTATTTCAAATGCAACACCCTGTATATTTATACATATTCGAATTCTTCGTTCAATTCTACACTGATCTGTTGTATGATATGTGCAACCACTCAAGCGGTTCTTGAATTATAGCCTAATTATCAAGTTTTTTGAAAAAAAGGTTGTCAAAAACTAGTGTCCATATCTTCAAAATCCCTCATTACAAGAATTTCTATTTGCGAAAGTGGAACAAAAGAAAGTACGCTGATACTGTTTCTTGTATAACTTATGAGGAAATATCATACAAGATGTCTGAAAAAGGGTCCCAAAGTGAGCCTCAATAAAACTATGAAATCTCACTTTCTTCAAATGGCAACCCTATAATTTTGTAACTCCAATCGATAGCTCGTCAAAAACCAGTTAGGGTGTCCCGAACATTTCATGCCTCTAAAATCAGTAGTTTTGCCGTTGTTGAATAAAATTCGAATTTCAGGATTGAATCAAGGTTTCTTAGTCTAACCATAGATTTATTAGGACAGAAGTTTTCAAGAAGGCTATGTCTGTTGATTTATAATGCATTTTGTAGAACTGTCATTTATACTTTTTTGATTAATCGGGCACTATGCAAAATATGAATTACAGTAACAGTGATGTATTGAATATGTTCTTCATTTATGGTGAATGTAACAAAATATTAGAAAGGACAGTCAGAAATTTTAACGAAGGAAATCCACATTGTTATTGTAGTATTAGTTTACTGTTGTGAATGAAATTTTTGTGATAGTTTTAAACTAAGAGATCATTCATTATCTATTACTGTATTAACTCGAGTCCATTTAGGGTTAAGGCTTCCAGTAAAGAGAAAATTGTTTTGATACCTCCTGAACTTTGATTTCGTTAAAGTCAGTAAATGTGAATTTCGTTTGTTGAATTTCTAATTACCTTTTTTAGGAACTTGTTACATTTGCCGCAAATAAAGAATATACCCTTGATATTTCATTCCAGTGAAATTATTATTGCATGTTTTGCTTAGTGCTTGATCTGTTGTAAGAAAAAGTAAGAATGACAGTTCCTAACATAGCCTACTTCAAAAATGCAAGCTTACAAACTGTGTGAAACCTGTCTTTAATCGTGAAATTCGAATTTTATTGAATAACGGCAAAATTACTGATTTTAGAGGCATGAAATGTTCGGGACACCCTAACTGGTTTTTGACGAGCTATCAATTGGAATCACAAAATTATAGGGTTGCCATTTGAAAAAAGTGAGATTTTATTGTTTTATTGAGGCTCACTTTAGGACCCTTTTTCAGACATCCTGTATAATACTTCCCCATAAGTTATACAAGAAACAGTATCAGCGTACTTTCTTTTGTTCCACTTTCGCAAATAGAAATTCTTGTAATGAGGGATTTTGAAGATATGGACACTAGTTTGTGACAACCTTTTTTTTCAAAAAATTTGATAACCAGGCTATAATTCAAGAACCGCTTGAGTGGTTGCACATATCATACATCAGATCAGTGTAGAATTGAACGAAGAATTCGAATATCTATAAATATATAGGGTGTTGCATTTGAAATAACGAAGGTTCATTCGTTTCCGGTTAAACCGGAAGTAGATTCCTCTTGAAAATATTTTACAATTAAAGTTCATGTACTCTAAAACGGAAATCCAAAATCTTGAATCTGTATTACAATTCCTTCCTCGAAAACGTCTAATGAAACACTTAAAAAAATCACCCCGTATACCTGCACCTGTTTTCCTCATAGAATCTTAAGGAGGAAACGGTAATTACTCTAAAAAAGTATTATGAACTCGGTATACAAATGTGAGAGAAAACGTCCCTGTTTCGTTAGCTTTTCAGAAAGGTATAATAGTGCGTTCATGAAAGTTTGAGCGCATAGTAGGCGTTTGTTTATTTATCTGAAGTTGACAGTATTTGCTGTCATAACGTAAAATAAAGTCAACGTTGCCGAATGTACCCGGCCTAGTCCGACGAGCTTTCGAGTTATCAGAGAACTCTATGCAATATTGACAACATTGCGTATCAATCTGACAAGAAAATAAGCAACATAACCTAAAATTTCAATATACACAGTGGAATATGCCAAATTTCCATGGCCAACCGACGGCTAAAACTTTCGTGAACGGACTATACGTCATCTTTTCTTCCTGCAATCAAAAAATTTGGCCGGGAAACCAGCAGGTGACAGACTTTTTCAGGTCATTCGGATATCCTTTATTTTACTCGTGATTCGTGAGCGGGTTATGGATCGATCACTCGAGTGAAATGCGGGATCAATGACTCCAAAAAGTCTGTTATTAGCTGGTTTTTCAGCCATAATTTTAATTGCATGAAGGAATTATTGACGTATGCACCTTTTTGATAAGCTAACGAAACAGGGAAGTTTTCCTCTCATTTTTTACACCAAAGTCATAATACTTCTTTCGAATAATTCTCAATTCCTCTATCAAGATCTTATGAGGAAAACCGGTGCAGCTATTTCACACAGTGAATTTCTCGGGTTATCTGTTTTTTTCAGCGAATACTTTTTCTCAAGAAATGAGGACCATCTCCCTAGCTTTGAAATTTTTTTTTTTTAATGTTAAGCGTGGAGTAGTTTTCACGAAATCCAATATTTTCGATACCGAAGAAGAAAATTTCACAAAAGTTGAAATATCGCCATATCTTCATAACCTTATATTTTCGGACAATGCTTTACTCGACGCAATTCGCTGCAAATGATGTCAAGTAAATCCTTCTTCAAGGATCGCGTCAAATTATCAAAGATTCTATAGATTCATAAAAAGTTATTGCCTATAACATAGATCTTACCCTCGAACCATCAGGAACGATTGTTGCTTCTTCACGAGCTTTAGAAAAAACAGAACTATCGACAAATTTATCAGGAAAAGAATTGACAATGGATGGTACATCAATATCTCTGGTGTCACTACGGTGTAGGAGACAAACAGAAAGGCAGTAGTTGAAGAGGTATGGGTTAACATTATCTCTGGCGTAAACACAAACTGCTAGTAGGTCTTCCACATCTCTTACACCTTCAAAAAATGTAATAAATTTAGTCATTTTGAAATAAAATTGACATACGTTTTTGAGCGCTTTTTCTACTCAAACGAGTGCTATATCCTTTTGGCCGAATGTCTGTAATTTTCTAATATTGAGCCGAAAATGGTCACAAACCAAAGGCTGTCTGGTCGTAAACACGGTAACTCTCGAAAGGATTGTCCTAGAGACATGAGATTTTCAGAGTGAGATCGGTTCCCACTTCCCAAATACCGAAATTAAGTTCGTTAACCAGCCAAATCGTTCAGGGTGTTCCTTAAAGTATGGCCATTAATAGTTATTTATTATACAAGAGAAAAAAGTATTAGATTTTAGCTGGACTGAGACAAAAAGCCGAGAGCTAAAATCTATTATTTTTCCCGTGTATAATACACTATTTTTTTCTATGACAAGAAAAACAACCATTTAATAGTGAAAGAAATATAACTGTTCACGAAATTACTTTTTTTCCCCGGGAAAAAAGTGAGTACTTTTTTCCCGGCTACATAGAGAATCTTTTTTTTTGACAGGGAAAAAAGTAATTTCTTAAAAAGTCATATTTCGTGACCTGTCAAGAGAAATAGAATGTCACATTTTTTCCCGTCAAAGAAAAAATATTTTTATTCCCCAATCTCTCAAACATAACGAAACCAATCGAAATAAAATTTTGTGGACACATTCAAGATGCTAAGGTATATTATTTAAGCCCCATGCAAGATCTCTATATTTCCATAACGGGATATCCGATTCGAATGAAATTTATTTTGTGAATCAAGAAATGTTCATGAAAGATTTCAAGAAGATCGCATCATCAGAACCAAAAAATTAATTTTTTTAATTATTCATTTTTCACATATTTCATTGTTTGAATAATTTCCATAATATTATTCCCATATAAAATTTTCTGGTAACAGTCTTGTTGCTTCACCAATGAACTAATGTTTAAAAGTTCCTGCTCAGGGCTTTTCTCAAATTTTTTTCTTCTGAGGTTTTTCTTTGAGCTTTGGCGTCATACGCAGACTAGTATTAGAGTAAGATCCCAGAGCGATAAGACACAACTTATTTTCAGATAAATGAAACCTCATGTTCTCAGTAGTGTCTTATGTGCTCAGAATACCTGCGCGCTTGTGGAGCTTGCCGAGTGACACCTGGGCAGGTACCAGGTGTGAAAGGTAACTGAAATTAATAGTTACCTAACTTAAATTCTCATAGCTGATTTTTAAATATATGTTGTAGAGTGTTATTATAAAGTTATACCATAAGCGTCAGACACTTTTCGTGGGCCAGTACTTTTGTCAGACGCTTTAAAGCTCTACAAAAAATAAATTAACTTAACTTATTTTTACATGTCTGACATTTAAATATGCTGTTCAGACAATTGTTACGAAGTTATATTTAATTAGTCAGACAAAATTGATTGACCAAACACCCCCTAAACAGCAAAATTATTCTGCCGTGAGTATGAGCGCGAAAGCATTATAGGTGCGTTTCGGAGCGAGTTAGACGGTCTTACTAACTCAGTTCCCCTTCTCTCATTCGTGTAATTCTTCTGTGTATTGTTCATGTGTCCTTTGGGTACAACCTAATAGTATACAGTATAGTTTGGATCTGTGAGACCACATGTTTTTGTTGTTTACGTCGTGTGATTTGTGAGTTATTTACATTACTTATTAACGTGAAAATCATGGAAGAAACAGAACCAGCAAAATTAACGTGTACATTTTGTGAAAAATCTAGTGATAAATTAATATTATTTACCGAGATAACATTAAAAAAGTGTAAAATTATTTCACAACAGCGAGTGACACATAACCTAAAATTTAAAGACGTAGTTTTACCTGAAGATTTATATGATAAAGGTTATCATCGGGAATGCTATAAAAATTTTACTGCTCTGCCCAAAAAATATTATTCTGAGATTCCAGAAAAAACTAAAATCAGTAAAAATAAAAGTTTTCCGAGCATTGTTGACAAACCATTTGTTGCATCGACATCAATTTGACCTAGTAGTACAAGTACTAATAGTGATCCATCCACAGCATCTACCTCGGCAACAGTAGAATTATTTTGTTCAGTTGAGGTAGATGCTGTGGATGGATCACTATTAGTACTTGTACTACTAGGTCAAATTGATGTCGATGCAACAAATGGTTTGTCAACAATGCTCGGAGAACTTTTATTTTACCGATTTAGTTTATCATATAAATCTTCAGGTAAAACTACGTCTTTAAATTTTAGGTTATGTGTCACTCGCTGTTGTAAAATAATTTTACACTTTTTTAATGTTATCTCGGTAAATAATATTAATTTATCACTAGATTTTTCACAAAATGTACACGTTAATTTTGCTGGTTCTGTTTCTTCCATGATTTTCACGTTAATAAGTAATGTAAATAACTCACAAATCACACGACGTAAACAACAAAAACATGTGGTCTCACAGATCCAAACTATACTGTATACTATTAGGTTGTTCCCAAAGGACACATACACAATACACAGAAGAATTACACGAATGAGAGAAGGGGAACTGAGTTAGTAAGACCGTCTAACTCGCTCCGAAACGCACCTATAATGCTTTCGCGCTCATACTCACGGCAGAATAATTTTGCTGTTTAGAGGGTGTTTGGTCAATCAATTTTGTCTGACTAATTAAATATAACTTCGTAACAATTGTCTGAACAACATATTTAAATGTCAGACATGTAAAAATAAGTTAAGTTAATTTATTTTTTGTAGAGCTTTAAAGCGTCTGACAAAAGTACTGGCCCACGAAAAGTGTCTGACGCTTATGGTATAACTTTATAATAACACTCTACAACATATATTTAAAAATCAGCTATGAGAATTTAAGTTAGGTAACTATTAATTTCAGTTACCTTTCACACCTGGTACCTGCCCAGGTGTCACTCGGCAAGCTCCACAAGCGCGCAGGTATTCTGAGCACATAAGACACTACTGAGAACATGAGGTTTCATTTATGTGAAAATAAGTTATGTCTTATCGCTCTGGGATCTTGGACTATATGGTACCCCGTTTTGTACTAACATCAACTAGGAGTTTTTTGCTTCATGTATTGTATTTTGTTAGCTTTCAATTCAATATACAGGGTTTCCCGGAAAATTTGGCAATCTCTCGGATTCAAATAGAACATAAAAAATGAAGCTACAAGTTTTCATAATTTTTTTCCAAGCGGCCATCTCTATACGAAGATACGACATCCTATGTGACTCCACTGGAAATCCAATTTAGTGGAATAAGTTTCAAACTACCCGATATAATTTGATGAAAATTTGATATGATTCATAGTATTAAGGACCTCTTAAATCGCCGCACTAAAATTTCAATAAGCTTGTTCAGTTTACTATAGGCGGACTGAGTTGTATTTACATTTTAATGCTTACATTTTTAACACCCTGTATGATAAGGTGCTAAAAAACAAATTTGGATAACTTGAACATTAAGCTAAAAAAAAAGTACTCTTGTTCAGTGTCGACAAAATGAACCGTTTTCGAAAAAAATAATGAAAGAAGTAAGTAGCTAATTGAAATTTATTCTACTAAAATGAATTTCCAGTGGCGTCATTTAGGAGGTCGTATCTTCGTAGGGAGGGTCGCTATGGGAACTTGTCATCTTAGTTTTTTATATTCTATCTGAATCCGAGAGATTTCTCACATTTTCCGGGACACCCTGTATACACCTTTGAAAATAAGTGAGGAGAAAGGGCAGAATAGAATTCAGACTGGGTATACTTACCAAGGAAGATGTTGATGAGTTTTCCAGCCAATCTTCGATGCTTTGGTATGAACAGGGAGAAGTTTTCGTGTCTTCCAAGGTCTGTTATGTCCCCCAAGTTAGGTAAAGAGATGTCTTTGACATCAATTTCTTCTCCAGCTTCACCGTTGAATCGGTCTGTCAATGTCACGCCAAGGGGTTGATACCTATCACTCTAAAGCAATAAAACATAATGAGTTTGAAAATATTCGAAAATATACGAATATGCATTTAGTTTTCCATAAAATAATGATTTTTCCAAATAACCGACTCAAATAGGGAAAATAGGTCAAATTTTTAGTGCTGTATAGCAGCCAGTAAAATGGTACCACCTTAATGCTGAGTATATTTTATTGCAGATCGATCCTTCGCGAATCAGAATAACCATTTTTTTATTCACATATCGCGAATAGTTTAGTTTTTTCTTCAATATTCAAGTTTTCGAATTTTTCATCCACCATTACGAAAAGATAAATGTTTTACAAAAAAACTGTTCGCATTTTGTTGATTCACTCGATTTAGTATATGGTGAAATAATTTCTTTTCGATCGCAACCAAAACTTTACCAATAACTAATTCGAGGCCCTAAATGGAGAATATGTAACGAATTTTTGAGTGAAAAAAAATTTGGACCATCGCGCAAAAATTCAGAATATCTAAACTGTAAGCCATAGGTTAATGAACATTTCATATTCTGTATCGCAAAGGATCAATCTATCACACAAACTAAAGCATACTCACATTACTACTTTTCTGGCTGTGACATCACTCCAGATTTTATTTTTTTTTATTTTTCCATAAAAAGTAGATTATTCGTCAACATGAATATTTTATAGAAATATTAATTATAATTAATTGCTTTACGATCTCAAATTATCAAAGAAATTACTCCGGTCAATATAGCTGAAAATATTTTTTGTACAACTTTCAGAATATCTGACTTTTCTTTATCACTATAGATGCGTAAATACTTACTTTTTTCACCGTTAAATAAGAGCCTTTTTCTACAACCATCGAAAAATGTTGACATTTTTGTACTATTTTCGGGTGCAAAAGCCATAAATTCCTTTACCGTACAAAAATTTGCTTGTTGCTTAGCAACACTTTTGATCCTAGGATTAAAAACGTTAATTTTAATCCTAGGGCTAAAAATAATTGCATTTGACGTCTACTTGACAATCAATATTCACCAACAATACCAGATATCCCTGACTACCGACTTGGTATCGCTGTTATAATTAGTATCTAGGTGTTCAAATTTATTACCAAATTATTAACAAGGCCAAAAATTGACTCTCACGTGCCATGAAAAAAAAATACTCATTTTACGCACTTACTACGAAAATAACTATTTTATTTGTTTCTCATTTGTAAACGTCAGATTCCAAAAACACAATATTAATCAAGGAAGTTTATTTTTTCAAGTCACTAACTTGTAAAATTGACAGTTAACTTGTAAAACTTTTACAAGTTAGTAGTATTATTTACATTGAAAGTTGTCAAGTACTTGCTTCTAATTTAATTTATTCTTCTAATCTCAGAGTTCCTGGAACAAATGTATTTCTCAATAAACGTTCTCAAACTATTCAAAAACGATATTCGTACCTTGTTATATTCGTATCTATTCGCTTTCTTTTTCACGTACTTGCTTCTAATTTCATTTATCCTTCTAATTTCATCGTTCCTGCAACACATATTTTTAGTAATAAATGTTACAAAAGTATTAAAAAACGATATGCATACCTTGTTTCATTTGGATCTGGCCTTTTTCGTCAGCAATCAGCAAATATTCTCGAAGGACTTCCCTCTCGTAAAGCCACTGACAGTTGTCATAATTTTTCGATGTCATAAATAATCATAAATAGCTTACGACATTTGCGACAAATTATTGAAATTTTTTTGGAATTTATCCCACCTTTTTACAAACGAGAAACAAATAAAATATAAAACAATACTCGCAAGGTAACGGGTTTTACTGGCTCAAGGAGGTAACTGACTCGCCTGCGGCTCGTCAATTATATCCTCCATTCGCCAGTAAAAACCCTCTTACCTTGCTAGTAATGTTATATACTATTTCTGTGACGGGAAAAAAATGTGACATTTCATGTCCATTGACAGGTCACAAAATATGACTTTTTACGAAATTACTTTTTTCCCTGTCAGAAAAATGAGTCTCTATGTATCCGGGAAAAAAGTAATTTTTTTTTTTTCAATTTCGTGAGGAGTTATATTTCTTTTCACTATTAAATGGTCGCTATTCCTGTCACAGAAAAAAATTGTGTACTATACACGGGAAAAATATTAGATTTTAGCTCTCGGTCTTTTGTCTCCCTCCGCTACGCGTCCTCGAGCTAAAATCTAATACTTTTTTCCCTTGTATAATAAATAACTATTTTTTCAAGTTCCATACTTACGAGAAATTTGTTTGGTACTTTGAAGACAGACTTCTTATCTCCTTTAGCTACAAATACAGGCTCTTGTGGACGATCGTACAAAAGAATAAGATGATTTTTCGTATTGGATGACATTTTGAAAACCAAATAAGATCAGTTACGTTTATTTATTATCGCAAACGTCCTATTTCTTTAAGGCACAATATCACTGGAATAAAGTTACGAGTACACTAACTTTTAATCGAAATATTTCTCCTTTTATATGCAGGTGACTATTTTGAAGATCTCCAGTGAAAAACATATTTTGGAGACTATATCTCTGCGGTTTGTGATAAAGAAATTTGGAACTTCCATTGAAAATATTTTTGTGGTACATAATGAGTAACAATTTCGGTTTTGAGTTGATAAGGTAAGATTTGATAACTGTTTGGTTTGTTGCAATGAGTTTTTATTTTCAAGGTTTAACATCTGGAAAATATTGCAGGTTTTTGGTTTCCTTTCAAAGAAGGTCTGCACGTGAATATCTTCAATGAATTTCGTAAAAATGAAATTGAAAATTTCTATTCCAAACTTTTGATTAATAATTAAGATTAATATCTAATATCTATGGGGTACTTCAAGAATTACAATCATCACATAGTTATTGATGAAAAGAGCCCAAAACATAATTCAATAAAAAAATGTCTGTTACAAATAAAAATTCGTGACCTGAAAAGACCTTGAAAAAATTGAAAAAATATTCATTCAAATTGATATATTTTGAAAACAATAGAGCTTTTCCCTTGTAAATTCTATTTTTCTGTTTTTCGAATATTTAAATTTCAGATATAATTTACTCAAAATGAACATATGCTCAATGGCCTGATTGATTTCCGAGACTTTGTCTCTCAATCATAACCTATAAACCTCATTTCAGTCCAATAACACTTAATGACGTCAATGTCATCATTATTTCATCACTAAAATAAAAAATGTTCCGAAAACCCGTATAGAAGAAAATATTCCCGCCGGCAAAAAAACTCGGCCACCTAAAATTTTGCTCAAGTTTGTTGTCTAAAAGTCCAAAAACTTTTTCAGCGATTTCTATTGTTCCTACGCCAAATTGAAGATAGATTCCTTCGTATTAGAGCAAACTTCAGAGAAAAATTCCAAAAATTTTGATAGCATGTTTATACAGGATAAAAAGAAACCATGTATTTGTCGCCCAATTTCTCAACACCCTGTGGCACAGTTTGGGGAATTTGTAAAGTTCACACTTAGTTCATTACAGAAACCATTCTTTCCGCCATCTTTCAGTCTTTATTTCACATTGATATCTCGATTTGTTTTGAAGATACACTTATTCAAAAGTCTGAAATTTTACAGACAGTCCAAGATCTATTAAGGGGATGTATCACGCATGTTTCCATTCCTCGAGAACTGCACTTAGTAATTCATCATTTACTTCTCTGATTTTTCACGTAAAGACTTGATTTTTGTTTTAAAAGAAAGCTAAAGATAATATTGATGTGCTCATACTGAATTTTCGGTAAGAACTTTCAATTTCGTCTTGTGAGCCTGGAGTGTTTGAAAAATCCCTGGCATTTTTTTTGAAAACGTGTATCTTCCAACAAAATCTTTATTGCTTTATTGGTACCTAGGTACTGTTTGCAACCTGAATCTCTAAATAAATAAATAAATAAATAAAAATCAAGATTTCAAGGTAAAATAAAAACTGTTAGATGGCGAAAAGAATGATATTTGTAATAAATTGAGCGCAATCCCTTCAAATTCTCCGATCTGTTCAACAGGGTGCATCGAAAAATGTCCTGAAATTTATACTATCAACAAGGAATCTATCCTCAATTTGGCGTAGAAACAATTGAAAGCGTTATATACAGGGTGATTTTTTTAAGTGTTTCATTAGACGTTTTCGAGGAAGGAATTGTAATACAGATTCAAGATTCTGGATTTTCGTTTTAGAGTACATGAACTTTAATTGTAAAATATTTTCAAGAGGAATCTACTTCCGGTTTCACCGGAAACGAATGTAACTTCGTTATTTCAAATGCAACACCCTGTATATTTATACATATTCGAATTATTCGTTCAATTCTACACTGACTTGATGTATGATATATGCAACCACTCAAGCGGCTCTTGAATTATAGCCTGATTATCAAATTTTTTGAAAAAAAGGTTGTCACAAATTAGTGTCCATATCTTCAAAATCTCTCATTACAAGAATTCCTTTTTGCGAAAGTGGAACAAAAGAAAGTACGCTGATACTGTTTCTTGTATAACTTATGAGGAAATATTATACAGGATGTCTGTAAAAGGGCTTCAAAGTGAGCCTCAATTAAACTATAAAATCTCACTTTTTTCAAATGGCAACCCTATAATTTTGTAATTCCAATCGATGGCTCGTCAAAAACCAGTTAGGGTGTCCCGAACATTTCATGCCTCTAAAATCAGTAGTTTTGCCGTTATTGAATAAAATTCGAATTTCAGGATTGAATCAAGGTTCCTTAGTCTAACCATAGATTTATTAGGATAGAAGTTTTCAAGAAGGCTATGTCTGTTGATTTATAAGGCATTTTAGAGAACTGTTATTTATACTTGTTTGATTAATCGGGCACTATGCAAAATATGAATTACAGTAATAGTCATGTATTGAATATGTTCTTCATTTATGGTGAATGTAACAAAATATTAGAAAGGGCAGTCAGAACTTTTAACGAAAGAAATCCACATTTACCACCTTTAACAAAATCGAAGTTCAGGAAGTATCAAATCAAATCGAAGCATTAACCCAAAACGGAATCGTGTGAATACAGTAACAGATAATGTAGAAAATCAAATAAATATTCTAGGACTAACCGCGGGTTTCACAAACGCTTGATTGGCAATCAAATCGTTGATTTTCAATTGAGTCGATGGTTTACGTCAAAAATGAACTGAAAATTGCACAGAAATGATGACATTTCAATAATCAAGCTGATTGGAGTTTTGTGAAACCCGGCTATATTCTTGCAAATCCAAGAGGTTCCATCAGACAGGTTGCACAGGAATTTTGATTTTGATTTCGTTTAAGTCAGGAAATGTGAATTTCGTTCGTTGAATTTCTAATTACCTTTTTTAGGAATTTGTTACATTTGCCGCAATTAAAGAACATACCCTTGATATATCATTCCAGTGAAATTATTATTGCATGTTTTGCTTAGTGCTCGATCTGTAAGAAAAAGTAGGAATGACAGTTTCTAACATAGCCTACTTCAAAAATGCAAGCTTACAAACTGTGCGAAACCTGTTTTTAATCGTGAAATTAGAATTTTATTGAATACCGGCAAAAATACTGATTTTAGAGGCATGAAATGTTTGGGACACCATAACTGGTTTTTGACGAGCAATCGATTGGAATTACAAAATTATAGGGTTGCATTTGAAAAAAGTGAAATTTCATGGTTTTATTGAGGCTTACTTTGGGGCCCTTTTTCAGACACCCTGTATCATATTTCCTCATAAGTTATAGAAGAAACAGTATCAGCGTACTTTCTTTTGTTTCACTTTCGTAAAAATAAATTCTTGTAATGAGAGATTTTGAAGATATGGACACTAATTTGTGACAACCTTTTTTTCAAAAAATTTGATAATCAGGCTATAATTCAAGAGCTGCTTGAGTGGTTGCACATATCATACATCAAATAAATCAGTGTAGAATTGAACGAAGAATTCGAATATGTATAAATATACAGGGTGTTGCATTTGAAATAACGAAGTTACATTCGTTTCCGGTGAAACCGGAAGTAGATTCCTCTTGAAAATATTTTACAATTAAAGTTCATGTACTCTAAAACGAAAATCCAGAATCTTGAATCTGTATTACAATTCCTTCCTCGAAAATGTCTAATGAAACACTTAAAAAAATCACCCTGTATATTCTTTTGAAATCAAGAGCTAACATAATACAATACATAAAACAAAAATAAAATTTTTTTACTGAGGTTAGTGCAAAACGGGGTACCATACCATTTTTTCGTATGATATCAGAGCTCAGGGAAAAACCTCAGCTGAAAAAACCCTGTCTCGCCGTTCTTACAGAAAGAAAACTAAAAAAACTATTTGAATATTGAAGGATTTCTTCTTCATTGAGACCAACAAAATATACGATAATACTCTCCAAGATGCCTTCGAAATTCTGAATCTGAAAAAAAAATCGAAGCAGAAAAAGGAACAGAAAAATAAAATAAAATGAAACTCTATCAAATCGATTTGAAATTAACAAGCCAATTCAAAAACGACTCGGTAGTTTCATTTATAGCTCTCAAGCCATCCTGAAATTTATATATGGAACAATTATTTATCAGATGTTCAATTGTCTCCTCTGCTTCTCCGCATTCGCAACTAGGACTCTCAGCTGAATTCCATTTGAAAAGCATGCTATTGCAGCGTCCATGGCCTGTTTTTATACGATTAAGAACACGAAGAGTCCATATTTTCCTTAGAAGATATTAAATTAAATCTTTGTTCTGAATATTACATGAGTTCCACTCGGATTGCCAAATTGTTTCATCACTTTCATTTGAGTTCAGAAAATAATTTGACCAAAAAGGTTGAAATATAGGAGAGTATTTGATATAAATTTATAGAAGAATTAAATTCGTTCCAAATTTTCGAAGTAATGGCCTGCCTGCGTTAAAAAATCATTAAAGTTCAGACAACAAAAATGAGCAAAATTTGAGGCGGCCATATTTTTTGCCGGTGAGTGAAGTTTTTATTGAACTATAACTATAAAATACCTAGGTACTTTGGATTCAATTACAGCAATAGTCAATGGAATATGTAAGATTACAAGATATCGATGTAAATAACGATTCAAATAAAACACTCATTCAACTGACAGAGGCATCTCATAGAACTAAATTCCTGAATTCCGGAAAAATAAGGGTGCAGAATCACCCCTCCCAATGTCAACCAACCATGAACGAATCGATGAACAAATTAGCCGTGAAACCTTGACAAGAAATAAACATACGGACCTATTTCGCCTAAAATGCATCATTCTTAAGCACATTCTACCCATCTACCCTGTCAATGGAATTCATTCAAGAAGGTAACATGCTAGTAAATATTTTCATTCACTGGTTCATTTTATATAGTAAAGGGAACCATTATGGAACTATATGTCAACGATTTGTCAATTCAATGTCAAACACATCGCCCTTTCCTTGGTTTTGTCAAAGAGGAACCGGTGTTCTTGGTCCTTTACCTGCCTAAAGTTGTGGTCAATGTATAATGGGTGCATTTTGATTGACAAAAGAGTGTTAAAATGTATTTCCGGTGGTTATGATCGATGAAGAAGTTCGGCTTCTCCATGAATTACAAACGTTCGGCTTTATTGAGTGAAAATGATCGAAATTAAGCTATAGAATCTTATCTAGCATTTTGGAATTATTCTCTTCTATTACGTCGAAATTTGGTCAAATATCAGTGTAGACTACGCGTGAATCAACCCCTAATATAGCTGCCTTAAATCAGAATAACCTTGAATGGCCAAGGCACACATGTTTAAAAGTCTGTACGGACGCCACTGGTGAAAATTAATAGTATATTATATTATAAGGATTAAAAGTGCATATTTTTTTACGAGCAATATTTGCAGTTGCGAGGCGCAGCCGAGCGAATGCAAAATTGCGAGTTAAAATAGGCACTTTTAGTCCGAATAATATATACTATTTTTTCTCCAACCAAGTCAAAATTACAATAAAATTGGTTTTAGTCAAAAATCTTTAATAATTTGGTTAAAAATTTGAACACCTACTAATGACAGTGATTGTCAACTAGACGTCAAATGCAATTACTTTTAATCCAAGGATTAAAAGTAGCGTTTTTAATCCTAGGATTAAAAGTGTTGCTAAGTAACGAGTGAATTTTTGTACGGTAAGGGAATTTATGACTTTTGCACCTGAAAATAGTACAAAAATGTCAACATTTTTTGATGGTTGGAGAAAAAAATAATTTTTAATTGAAACGAATGTGTTCTGATACGTACTGATAATATACCAGAAGTCAAATAAAAATCTTGAAGGGTGTCTAAAACTGGAGAAAATTGAAAATAATTTTGAATTGAAAAAAATGAGTTGTGATGCATTCTCATAATAATCATTTTTTCAACATCCTGTATCTCGGAAATAATTTGTCAGTGAATCATAGTTCATAGGATTTTTATGTCAAAAAGTCATCTAAGGATAAAGATCCCGAATTTACGGTAACTTATTCTGAAACACCCTGAACAGTGATTTTGATAACGATCCGAGAAAAATGACATTTTGGCAAAATTTTCATTTTTTCGAAGGTTTCCTTTCAACTCGTCCTAATATCAGCTGTATTTGGATAACAGGTTAATATTCCGTTCTGAAATTTTAGGTGTAGCCTTGAGGAGTAAGAAACTCTTTGCTTGAAATATTTTCAAGTCGTAAGTATTGCCACATCTATCTTGAACGCATATTTACTTTCTTGTTTAAAATGAAACTAACTATATTTTTATTTATGTACAGGGTCTCTATAAATGATTATAACGGTGCGTTGGACTTTTATAAATATTTATATTCTGATGTTAACTTTAATTTAAACAAAAAATACTGGGAGTTTGGGCTGGTAATTCCGAAAGAAATTAAATAATGTGAATGGAATTATAAATTGGTAGAAAATTTGTAAGAAAATATAAGATGAAAAATGTTCAAAGCAACCTACGATGTTACAATCATTTATAAAGACCCCGTATAACTCACTAAAAATGATTCTTTGCCATGTATTGTTGACATATTATGCATTGCCAGTTCGGAAATGCAACATCTTGAATATTTTTTATGCGAACGAAACCAAACTCAGCTGTTTCATAGTGGAGAATCTCAGCATTCATGTGCTACACTCCGTATTTTGATACATCTTAAGGTTTCTCGAAAATTTTGCTCCGAATGTGTGGAACTCATAATTGAAATACAATGGAACTTCCCTATAACGAAATCGCAAAATCCGCAAAAAATTTCGTTATACGAAATGTTTTTATTGTGTCAAGTATCAAAACGGACAATTGCATTTTTATTGTGCATTCATATACATACTCAAAAAGGTGTGTAAGTGCATTTCTAATAGCTAATAGGCATTTTATGTAGGTACGTATACAACACATAGCTATTCACGAAATTTTTGTCTGAGTGGTACAATTGAAAAACATTTTATTTTCATGAAAAATCTTCGCATTTTCTCCAAGATTCAAAAATATTCAATGGACCGGAAAGCTAGACGAAACGTTTTAAAGGCTTGAAGGATATCTTCACGATTTGGTTGTTTGACCGGTTGCCCCTCTAAATCAACGCTGTCGGTATCATCACTGCTATCGTAGTGATCTCCAATACCAGATTTGACACTGTTTAACATGTCCTTTTCAGTTGGAAGTTCATTTGCTACAATTTTTACATCGACATTAACGAAATCATTCAAAGTTATTGTCATTATCATCATTTTCATCTGAATTCAACGTTTCGGAAGGATCTATCTAAACTTATATCAAAACGAGGTGAAAATATTACCTCGCCACGACTATTCTTAAAACCAAATAGACATTGGAAAAATCAAAATGACAAATGGTACGATAATGTACCTGTTGGAAGAAATACCATAAATGGATGGACTAAATCTGCTGCCGAAGCAATTGGCTTGAACATAAAGGACAAAAAGATCACAAATCATTCCAATAGATCAACTGCTGTTAGCCAATTGGCAAAAAGTGGTGTGGAAGAACAGCAATTGCTGAAAATTACTGGTCATAGCAATCAAAATTCCATTAAACCATACCTGAACCTCGATCAATAACACCACAACAAGATCATAAATATTATGCGTGGTAATAGTTCTAATGTAGAGAACAGCAACGAATCTAATGTTACGTTAAATTTTAGTAATTGCACTTTCACTAATTGTACTTTTAATAAATAAATAAATAAATGTTTTGTTGTGCTGAGTTATACAGTTTTTTGTCAAAAAATTTTCTTCCGAATATCCCTCGGACATTGACAAATGCTTCATAATTTTATGACAAATATCTCAAGCTCATTCCTTGGTAACAGCCCTCAGCCTTCGGCTTCGGGCTGTTACCAAGTAATGAGCTTTCGATTGTCATAAAATTATCTCGTCTATTATCAATGTCCTAGGGATATTACTACTGAAAATTGACTTCGATTTAGACTTTTAGAGGGTGTTTTCAATAGGGAATTTGGATTCAATGTGCAATGTCTTGAACGAAATTCTTTTTACAGAAAAAATCGTTATACTGACGTTCGCTATAGGTAAGTTCCCCTGTATTTCGAAATTCTCACATGGCAACTCCATATTTGTTTCATCACATTCAATTCGAAAGAAAAATGAATGGCAATATCCCTCCACACTAACTATTTCTTCCGAATAGTTTTCGAAAGAGATCGAAAATACTAAAATCCCCGATTTTTCGTCCATCAAAGTGACTGTTAAGTAGGAAAATAAAGCTCCTTTTCAAACCCAAAGGTTAAGGATCCTTTGTTATCTTTGTCAAAACCCATACCGACAAAATGCAATTGGACTTTTCTATTTGAGGCTGCATCACATCCAAACTGATGCAAAATCAGTATCGCAGCTTTCCTATTGGTCGATTCGGTCGAAGTGAAGTGATTTCTTCAATTAATCAGCCAAATAGAAAAGCCCCAATGACTCAGCTTACCATTGTTACTCTTTCAGTTTGATCGACATCGTTTACGACAGTTTTAATTCCCTTCAAATGACACCCGATCAAGAATGAATTGGAACAATAAAATCGGAATGAAAGCTTGTGCCAATGTCACGCTGGCACTTCAAAAAGAGCAACCGTTTTGTATGGGGACACATGGGACAATTATAAAAGTTATTGCCGTTGTTGTAACATGAACAGAGGGGTTTGTTGTTGACCTGCAAGAAGTGCATATGGGGGCGTATTAAGGTAATTTGATCTGAGACACCCTATAGAAAGTGGAAGGGAAGAATTTAATAATGGAGTGTTGGCAGGAGTGGAAGTTCATTTGGAAATGTTTCAGGGTATTACGTTGGATATAGTGATGCAAATATTAATGAGAATTTTTACTAATCTTTGTAAAAATGTATCTTTTGTTATCTGAGATTGAAATTTAACGAGTGTGACTCTTAAATAGGAGGTCAATATTAATAGTATATTATGCAACGAGCGTATAATGATAGCTATTATTCGCGAGGTGATGAAATTAAGGCTACAAGCCATAGGCGAGTGGCCCATATCACCGAGTGAATAGCAGCCATTATACGCGAGTAGCATACTATACTTTATCCACGTCTACTGAATATATTTCTTGAAGACAGTTGCGCAGCCAGGATTTTATTTTGGGGGGAGCTGAACTGAAAATTTTTTGATGATACAGTGAATAACGAAAGTTGCAAAAAAATGAAGAAGAAAGAAATAACGAAGAAATTAATATTTGGGGGGGGGGGGGCTGCAGCCCCAAAGCCCCCCCCCTGGCTGCGCCACTGCTTGAAGATTTTAACATTTGGCGACCGCGACAAGACCCTTCTATGACAAGCGTGGAAATAGTCAAGTTGACACATGAGAAAATTTTCGGAGAACTGGTCGTTGTATATTTTGTAATAAAAAAGCTTTAAATGATATAATGAAAGTAGATTTGGCCCTTGATTGACAAGGTATGCCCATATTTGTTAGTTGGAGAACTTTAGAATGCTGAAGAAATATCAATTTAAAAATTTTTTATCAAAGCTTAATCTTTGAAGCATCTGACAGCCTTGAATAAAAATCTAATTATTCCCTTGTGATTAATGGGTATAACGTACCAAGGACAGATTTCACAATAGTCGTGGATAAAGTTCATTCTAGAAAATACATATATAAATTCCAGAATATGATGAAAAAATTCGATAAAATTCCTTTCAAGTAATCTCTGTGAAAGCTTAATGATGGTTCTTATATAATATGTTTGTTGTTTTTCATCATCTTCAACACCTTTGATAATGAAATTTAGAAAAAATATTCGGTACCTACTTAATGAAGTTATATGAAAATCACCCCGGAACTCTGAATTCAAATCAGTCATTGTAATTGAGTGACGTAGTTACACAAAAATAAGAATGATATCTGAGAAAATATATACTTACAGGGTGACTCGGGAGGAACGGGCCAAACTCCGAAAGCGTATATTGAACACGTGAAAATGAATCAAAAACACTCATTTGTTTTCATACGATTCTCATTTGTTTTCGAGATACAGTATGTTGAACTGTGAGTTTATTTTCGGTAATGATTATACTCGTTTATTAAATCCTTGGGATTTATGGCAACAAATCCAAAAAACAACCATTAAAACTCATGATGAATTTATTCATCGCAACTTACAAAATGGATTTTTCATAACAATTTGGATTTTTCCGAGGATTTCGAGAGAATCGTTAAAACAATTTTTCAACTCGGCAGCAGTTGCGACAAAACTACAAGAGTTTAGTATATCAACGAAGATTCTCCTAACATTTTTTCAAACAACAACAGTGGCTCTCCGAAAAAAAGCAAAGAGAAAAACAAGGGATAGTGATCCAGAAAAAAATATTGCCTAATTTAAAATTCCTAGCTTTATTAGAATTTTAGAAAAAAATAAAACGTCTTAGTCGACACCTATTAGGGGTGATATCTCGGAAATGAGAGATCTGAGGAAATTTTGTTATAGGATAGACCAAACTCAATTTCGTATGAGCAACCTCCCACTGAAGTTTGTCGTATGTATTCAAGAACAGCCGGTAGGTATGTATGCAAATTTTTCTCAGATCGCCATCAAAAACACTATATTCCGAATACAGCGTGTAGATTAATAATACGTGAACAGATTTTCATTAAAATAACTATCTCTAAAAGCCTAACCGGTGCAATAATATGAAAAAGAGCCATAACTTCTGAGTTCCCTAAAAAATACCACATTTTTAAATCCTTTCACGTGTTTTCAACTTTACAAAATACCACATTTGGTATTTTGTGTTGCCTGCGTAAAGAAAAATAACCATACTTACCAACATACGAAATATGCGTATTGTGTGTTGCGTACTGAAGTTCTAGCAGACCTTAAAACATCAACCTGTTTGATGTGTTGCCTATGTAAAATATTTTGATATCCCTGTATTTCATAACACTATTCCACTAAACAAAGACTATTATGTCTTCAACACAATAAATGAAGCTGAGGAAAAATGCTATATTTTTCTATTTTAAGTATTAACCTAGGTAATGAATACGCATTTCTAATGGTTTGTATACCATGAATTTTTCTATTTCTACAACACCCTTCGATAGCTCAGTTGGTAGAGCGGTGGACTGTAGAGGAACTAAACAACTGTCATCCATAGGTCGCTGGTTCAAATCCGGCTCGAAGGAGTCAAACTTTTATACTCCTCCACGAACATTTTTCAATAAAATTCTTCAGAAATCACGTCGTAATCTCATTGTGTTTACGTTTTTCCTTTTTTCAAGCCAACGAACATGTACAACCTTGCAAGGACGCTCAGGTTAAATGACCGGAGAAATTATTAACCAGCTTCGAACGAAAAAAATAAAAGGAAGATGCTGTCCAGAGAAATAATCGAGTCAGATAAATACGATTTCGAGTCGCGTTAAGTTACACCATCTTCTTCTTGCCTTTTCTTTTGTTTTCTCTTGGACGTAGAGGGCCTGAGATGAGGTTGATAAATGATGATTACATATGAAATTACATCTGAAGTCGTATCTGAAGATGGGGCATTGTACCCATAAAATATTCTTCGACTGTAAGGGAACGATGAACTGTAGGTACCTACATATTAAAAGTTTGGGTGTAAGGAAGAAAAAAATTAACAAAATAAGCACTAAGCAGGTGCTTTTGAGTTCATTGGTTCATGAGGCAATTACCTCAAAATTTCGTATAGGACTTGAGATTTATGCTGAGTATATGGATGCAAAGTGTCCGAGCGATCGAAATTATATTCTGGAAATTATTCAGAAATTGAAATATGTAAAAAGTAAAAAATTAAAAAAAGATATATATATTTTATGGTTCTGCAATTCTCCTCAAACAATGGCTCTGCTAATGGGATCCTCTTGAAATTATGAATGAACATTCAGTATAGGTATCAATCTTCATACACAAAATAAATTTCACTCGAATCGGATATCTTGTTATGAAAAATTAAGGATTCTTCTTTTCAATGCTTCAATTGAATTTAGTATGGTTTTTTTAACACTAAGACCACAAAATTTTCCATGAGGCTTATTATGAGCATCATTCTTGTGGCCACAAAATTTCATTTCCTTTTGTCTCAGATATTGAAGAACAAAAATTTTGGATGGCTAATATGGCCATATTTTATGGAACACCACGTACGATTTGACTGGTTAACGAATTCAACCATAGTATAAGGAAACCTAACTCACCCTGAAAATCTCAAGTCTCTAGGACAAGCCCTTCGAAAGTTATCGTACTCACGGCCGGCCGGACGGCCCCACGGACAGAACTGAATATGACCATGGGTTTGTCACCAGGGAGTCGAACCCTATCGTTTTAGGTCATTTTCCGCTGAAAGTCAATATTCTCCATAATTTACTCCAAGTCCAAATAAGATGAAATTCCAAGTTTAGTTTTACGGACATCGTATAAAAATATTCCTTTTGATCCTAGAGCACCAACTTTTTGTATTAACTGATGAATTATGCATTTTTGTGTGAAAAAATATATGTATAGTCCGTTCACGAAAGGTTGAGCCGTCGGTTGGCCATGGAAATTTGGCATATTCCACTGTGTATATTGAAATTTTAGGTTATGTTCTTGATTTTCTTGTCATATTGATACGCAATGTTGTCAATATTGCATAGAGTTCTCTAATAACTCGCAAGCTCGTCGGACGAGACCGAGTATATTCGGCAACGTTTACTTTATTTTACTCTATGACAGTAAATACTGCCAACTTCAGATAATAAAAGAAACGCCTACTATGTGCTCAACCTTTCGTGAACGGACTATAGTTAGAAGACCAACAGGCTGGGCAGGAAAAGTTCATTAGCTGCAGAGAAAGCAATTTACCTAAGAGAACGATACTCTGAAATCAAACGCTTGTCCTCAAGGTTGGGGGTTGAGGCATCGGGCTAACTCCTCGATACTCATAAAAATGGTGAAATGTTAAAAAACCCAATAGTAGCCTTTAGATTACCAAAGAAAGTGATGAGATGGATACCTCGGAAAACAGGAAAAGAGGAAGACCAAGAACGACATGGATTAGTGGAATAAGAAAATCAATGAGTGAAGGAGGGCTAAATGATGAAGACTACAACAATAGAAGGTATTGGCAATTAGGAATCGGACAATATCTTTAGGATGTTTTAACCCGAATAAATATATATAATTAAAAATTTACAGACATTTGGGCAAAACGATATAGCAATCGTTTAAAGTAGAACGAGCGCTCAAAAAGAGAGTGCAGTGTAGGAAATAAAACAATTATCAGTATACATTCGATTTACTAATCTCGTACGGATAATGTCAACGATATAAATCTGATAGAACATTGTCACAGAAATTTTAATTAATTCGTACCATAAAATAGCTTCGAATCCATATCTAGGATCTAGGATGAATGTAATTTCAGATTCGGACACTGCTTGATGTTCCACATATGGTGCAAACTATTTTGTTATTTTTGCTATAAATTTTGGGATATCAATTGATTGAAACTGGCCTAAATAGGTTCTTTAAATCACTAATAGAATCAAGATATTTGTTCCTCCGCAAAAAAAAACACTTTTCAATGATAAAAAACGATCACAGATATCATCGAACTTTCGCTCAAACCAGATTCAGTAAGAATGGACAAATGAACGCCTATTAATTGTAGGCCTTCTACTTAGTTCAGCGCCTCTGCGTGTACCATACTGCTTTTTATGAATGTGCCAGATATAGGCTGTGGGTACTATTCGGTTACGGAAATATTCAGCTGAATTGAAAAATTAGTATATTATATTATAAGGATTAAAAGTGTATATTTTTTTACGAGCAATATTTGCAGTTGCGAGGCGCAGCCGAGCGAATGCAAAATTGCGAGTTAAAATAGGCACTTTTAGTCCGAATAATATATACTATTTTTTCTCCAACCAAGTCAAAATTACAATAAAATTGGTTTCAGTGAAAAATCGTTCATAATTTGGTTATGAATTTGAACACAGAATCATGACAGTGATTGTCAAGTAGACTTCAAATGCATTTACTTTTAATCCAAGGATTAAAAGTAGCGTTTTTAATCCTAGGATTAAAAGTGTTGCTGAGCAACGAGCAAATTTTTGTACGGTAAGAGAATTTATGACTTTTGCACCTGAAAATAGTACAGAAAAGTCAACATTTTTTGATGGTTGGAGAAAATAGTATATTATATTATAAGGATTAAAAGTGTATATTTTTTTTACGAGCAATATTTGCAGTTGCGAGGCGCAGCCGAGCGAATGCAAAATTGCGAGTTAAAATAGGCACTTTTAGTCCGAATAATATATACTATTTTTTCTCCAACCAAGTCAAAATTACAATAAAATTGGTTTTAGTCAAAAATCTTTAATAATTTGGTTATAACTTTGAACACATACTAATGACAGTGATTGTCAACTAGACTTCAAATGCAATTACTTTTAATCCAAGGATTAAAAGTAGCGTTTTTAATCCTAGGATTAAAAGTGTTGCTAAGTAACGAGTGAATTTTTGTACGGTAAGGGAATTCATGACTTTTGCACCTGAAAATAGTACAAAAATGTCAACATTTTTTGATGGTTGGAGAAAATAGTATATTATATTATAAGGATTAAAAGTGCATATTTTTTTACGAGCAATATTTGTAGTTGCGAGGCGCAGCCGAGCGAATGCAGAATTGCGAGTTGAAATAGGCACTTTTAATCCGAATAATATATACTATTTTTTCTCCAACCAAGTCAAAATTACAATAAAATTGGTTTCAGTGAAAAATCGTTCATAATTTGGTTATGAATTTGAACACAGAATCATGACAGTGATTGTCAAGTAGACTTCGAATGCATTTACTTTTAATCCAAGGATTAAAAGTAGCGTTTTTAATCCTAGGATTAAAAGTGTTGCTGAGCAACGAGCAAATTTTTGTACGGTAAGAGAATTTATGACTTTTGCACCTGAAAATAGTACAGAAAAGTCAACATTTTTTGATGGTTGGAGAAAAACATTTTTTTTTTGATTTGTGCCATATATGGCACACGATGCGGTAAAGGGTTAATCACACCAAGTTTTGGCCCATTTTAAAATATATTTGTGTTAAGATTCACAATAACATGGAGTTTATTGATAAGTTCTTGAATTAATCGTATTCATCATCCGTTACTATGTAATTTTACGGTCCTACTCTGACGCATTTGATGCGAATTATAGGCCAAAAATATCTCAGACAGAACAAAACCGATTGAAATGAAATTTTGCGACCACATATGTTAGATACCTAGTCATAAAATACGAAATTTTGTGGCTATAGTAGTAGTAAAACTATGAAAAAAAGAAAAAAATCCTTTTATTTCCACTACAAATTATCCGATTCGAGCGGAATTTATTTTTAGTGTGAAGATTCTTATACTGAATGCAGAATTTTAAGAATTCAATTTCTTTTAGAATCACCCATTTTTTCGAAAAATCCAAATTTATCAATTCGATCGAACTGAAATTTTTCAGTAAATTGTTCAATACCAATTCAAAGCAGCACGCAAAAAATTGTGGAAGCGCGTATTAACGCGCTTCCACAATGGTTGTATCAACAATGGTTAAAAATCTGGTTGTATTAACAACCATAAGGAAGTCTTTAGCTATGTCGAAAAAAATTTAATATTGCACTTAAAAAACTTTCGATTTAATGAAATCAAGTTTGAGGATGTGAATTGGTAAAATGAATAATCAAAATCAAAGGATTGTTATTAAATCACAAACATAGAATTTTGATTTTATTTGTGATCGCCTTTTTACATATTTAATTTCTTGAATTATTTCCAGAATATAATTTCGATCGTGGTTATATTTCGCATTCATAATAAGTATCTTTCTCAAGTCCTTAACTTATTAGGTATTACACCAATAAACGAGTACCTGCTCAGGGCTTCTCTTCATTTTTTAAATGAATCAATATTGTTTAATAACCCAATCAAACAACGAAATTTCTTATATTGCTTCTTTTATTCAGTTCTTATATTAATGACTTACAAAAAATTAACTATAGTTACATACATCATCAATAATATTTCACAAGAAGTAAAAAAAATTGCAATATCTTATACATACGTTTATAATCATGAGCAAGTGTAGGAGCTTATTAGACAAAACCGAGTTCAAATCATTCACTATAGGTGAATGAAAAAAAAATTGAAAGGCAAGAAAAGTTAGATTATATCGACATTTCACACTATGTTTAAGTATAGTTTCAATATCTATCGAATCAGATTAATCAAGATTATATTTCAGTAGCTTCAGTCCATTTTGAGGAACTTAAATTAGGCAGTACCTGGAAAAACAGCACCGTAATCACAAAAATCTACAAAAATTGGCTCAGAGACATGGAGGGTTACATTTTGATTTTCCTCGTACCATTATTGAATCTTAAAAACGGAAAGCAATACTTTTTTTAGATCACACTGAATAGATATATTGTAATCATATGAAAATATTTTAAATATTTTTCTTGAAGTCCCAAAAACAAACTATGATAGATATACAGGGTATATCTGAAAAACATCGAAAAAAATTAAGGGGTGATGCCTCAGATCATTTTATGAAAGGAGGTTCGCATGAATGTAGCTCCGGAAATGCAAGATACAGGGTTTTATTCAAAAACTTACTTATTTCAAACTCATAATTATTTTTGAATTTTTCGTTTAATTTGTGACGAAAAATCTCTTCTACATAGTTAATATAATATAAATAATATATATAAAAAGAGTAAAAAATAAAACTTTTAAACTTTACGTTCTACAAAGTACGTCTCAAGATGTTTGCTTTTCCTACATAAAAAAGCAGAAGAGATTTTGGTCACAAATTAAACTGAGAATTAAAAAATAATCGTTAATTAGAAATTCCTCAGTGGCATACCACTTTTTTAGACAATTTTTAAGGAATACCTACTACAATACTCTGTATCTTCGAAACAATGCATTTCGGGGTTACATTTATTCAAACCTTTTCTCATAAAATGATTTCAGGAATCCTTTCTTTCGGTATATTTTATATACACCCTGCACACCAATGATGAGTATAAATAACTAAAAATAATAACTGCAATTCTGCTGGGAGTTTCATAGCGTTTTCCATTGGAAGAACTAGTGCGCACTGAGTGCATATTTTTTGTTCCATTGGTACGATGAACAATAAAATTCCTAACAAAGCCCATTCAATGTGAACCAGTGTAGTGCCAGTGCAGTACTAGTGCCGAACTGGTGCACCCAATGAAAAACGCTACTAGAACAATCAACTTAGTGTATCCTACAAACAAGATATTTGCACCAGCAATATTATTTTAAGTGAACCAAATAAATAGTTTCGTCGAATAATAATAATACTCCATAAACAATTCATAATTTCACAGAAAACGGACTTTCTGGAGTCACCATTTAGACAATGCTCTTTGCTATAATAATCTAGTTGTAAAACACGCTATATAAGAATTTCAGTATCAAGAAAACATCAACAAAAAATGGCACAATAAATCCTGTGTTTGCAATTCACCCTCCACATCTCAAAGCACTACAAGTCTATGGCATCAAAAAACAATCACAAAGACAAGAACTTCATCAGAGCATCGTAGATCAGACGAGGGTTTATCGTACCATCAGCAGTATAACGTACGCCCCTGAGCGAACCGTCATCGTGGCTCACCACCCCATACTCCCCGACTATGAACCCATCCGAAGTCCTCTCCTCAACTCTATACTTTCTGTAATTTCTGCCTTCAACTACGTAACCCACTTTTTGATTATCGTCCTTTTTGTTTTTCGTCTCACCAGCGTTTTGTTTCGGTTGTACTCCGTGCACCCTTCCGTTTGTGACGACACTGACCGACTCGTCAACTTCGTAGTTTTGCTCTGGTTGTGCCGTATACGGTCGTTGAGTGGGCCGTGGTACATAGGATTTTTCTGGAGATTCCCAGTTTCTTTCCTTGAATCTAGGAGGTGAGGAAGAAGAAGTAGGTGTCAATTGAGGTCTATGCCAGGGTTTCCTCGAGTTCTCTGTGACTGGGAAAGATTGTGTTTGACTTGAGCTACTTTCCATGACGTTGTCTTTCTCGGAATTCCCGAAATTGTTCAAATATTCCGAGGTTTTGGAACCATCATAATGTCTTTCTTGCCTTTCGTTGATTTTAGGTTTTTCGTGTTCCCATTTGTTCAAATTTGCAACACCCTGTGCAACACTACTGTATGACACTGATCTTGCTTGGTTGGCATCACCGTTGTTATGGAATATTATAGTCTGTTGGTAAGGGTGCACTTTAGTTTGACTTTGGCCTTGCTTGAGCAAATCTTCTGGGGGGTTGAAATCTGGTAATCTAGCTGGAACTTCTACGAAAGAATGGGATGAGTCGGAAGCAGTTGTAATTGGTTCTTTCTCTTCAACGTTGAATTCATTCTTGTTTGATTCGGCTATTATGCTTGGATGTTCTTCTGAAGCTATTGAAATTTGATCTAAAACATCTGCTACGTTGTTTTCATCAATAGGGCTTAATTGAGGTTCGTTATTTTCGTCTGCGTCATTTATTTCCTGAGTTTTTACAGTTTTCGCATCCACCAAAGGTGACAGTGTGGTTTCCCAAAGGACAGGAATGGTGGAATCACCCAGATCGTTCTTTCCTTGATCAAAACTATTCCTACGGACATCCTTGTTGATCAAAGTTTTCCCGACAGATGAAGACACTCTTACAGCAACAACAATACCATCACTATCACTATTTTCACTAGGATATCTGTTGCTTCTTTCGATTTTGAACAAGTTACCAACAGTTGGTCTGATTTTTCTTATGGTACTCGTGTATGGATTCAAGTGAACTGTACTTCGTGGTATTCTGCTTTCTGTGCTAGATTTAAGTGGTGTCTGTGTTGCTTCTTGTGATGGTAAGGAGCCTGGGTTGTCCATGAATAAAGAAAGGAAGTCTGATCCATGAAGAGGTCCATCATCGACACTGCGCTCGAACCTCATTGTAGGAAGAGCTTCACTTGTCGATTTTCCCTCGAAAAATACCTGGAATGGAGGAAGGAATTAGTTTTTCTCATTATAACATAGATGTTTTGTTACAGACATAACATTTTTGCTCTTAAGAAAGGCCGCATATCAATTTTGTTCAGTGTACCTACAGGGTGGGTCAAATTCGACACTTTTGAATGGAAAGTCCTATTTTTAACAAAGATGGACAAAAACTGATGTAGGTGGTATCAGAAACTTAATGGTGAAAACCGCACGTGAATATCTATGACCGTTTTATATTTACCGGGTGTTCCTAGAAAATGTGCTTTCACGAAATACTGCTGTTACTTTTTTTTCGATGCAAATTTTGGTTTTCGGGGAAACACATTTTTTCAGGAAAATTTCACGTAGAATCCCATGAAGTTAATTATGTTCTTCCCTAAAAGTCATTTCATCAGTATTTCTTATGATGATGTTTTTTTTCTGAATTGGACACATTTCAATAGAGCTTGAAATAATATTTCCAAATATGAATCATACTTGATATTTTTCTAGAGCACAGCTTACTCTGATAAAACTAAAAAATTATCAAGTATGCTGAAGGGTTTTTCAATAGGAGGTGTTATTTTGAATAGTCCGAATTTCGGTAGATGTCACGTTTGAAGCTGTAAGTTTTTGACATTTGACAAGTAGAAACTAGGCCATTAATAAAAATGTAACGATACACGCTTCAAGAACGCATTGAAATAATTAAAATTCAATATAAAATGGTGAAAATTTGGCAGAGATGGTTCGTAAAAACTTGAACATTTTTGGTTCGTCGTGAAGCACCTTGTCTGACTGCAATAAAGAAATTGTTGGAAAAATTCGAGCTGTTGGGACCAGTTAGTGAAGAAAACCCAGGTTTATTAATTCCTCGTCATTCTTTGGAATTAGGCATTCCACAAACGTCATACGTTATTACACCGAATGTTGAATAAAGATTTGGGTCTTAAGGCCTATAAAGTTTAGTGAACACAAGAACTCAAGCCAGCCGGTCATCATTATTTTTGCTGATTGGGTCGTTGAAATGCATAAAAATCATCCTGAATTCCATCGATAAATCATCTTTAGTGATGAAGCCCATTTCCACCTTGGTGGCTTCGTCAACAAGCAAAATTGTCGCATCTGGATCTCGGAAAAGCCAAGAGTTATTGTTGAAAAGCCTCTCTTTCCTCAACGTGTGACTGTTTGGTGCGGTTTATGGTTTGGCGGAGTCATTGGACCTTACTTTTTCGAAAATGAGGCTGGAGCAACAGTTACGGTGAATGGATTGCGCTATCGAGAGATGATTTTTTATGGCCGAAATTGGATAGCATTGATCTGGACAACGTTTAGTTTCAACAAGACGGCGCTACGTGCCACACAAGCAGCGAAACCATTGATCTTTTGCGGGAAAAGTTTCCGGACCGTGTTATCTCTCAAAGAGGTGATCACAATTGGCCACTGAGATGTTGTGATTTAACACCTTGTGACTTCTTCCTTTGAGGCCACGTGAAAAAGAATGTCTACGCCAATAGCCCAGCGTTCGGACTGTTGAGACAAGTTAGTGATGTGAAGAATAAAACCCGTTCACGTCGCTCAAGAACAGCCGAGAAAATTGCTGCTGCAGCCGAAAGTGTTGAAGAAAACCTAGGTTAATCCATTTCTCGTCGTTCTTTGGAATTAGGCATTCCACAAACGTCATAACACCGTATTTTGCAGAAAGATTGGGGTCTTAAGGCTCATGAAGTTCAGTTTACACAAGAACTCAAGCCGGCCGACAATCAACAACGTCGTGTCTTTCCTGACCGTGTGGTACGTGTTATCTCTCGAAGGGGTGATCACAATTGGCCACCGAGATCTTGTGATTTAACGCCTTGAGACTTCTTCCTTTGGGGCCACGTGAAAAAGAAGGTCTACGCCAATAGTCCAGCGTCGATTCAAGACCTTAAAGATGGAATTCGTGAGGCTATCGGGGACATAGGGCAGACACTTTGCGATTTGGTTATGGAAAATTTCATTAACGGGATAGTGTCCTGTAAGCGTGGTCGTGGTGGTCATTTGCCTGATATTATTTTCCACTATTAACGGCATAGCTTCCTCTTTATGATGAAATAAACACCCGATTATTTATATTGAAGAATGGCATTTTTCTTTGAATATCAAAATAACACCTTCTATTGGAGAATCCTTTATATATGAGAAAATGTTATTTCAAACTCTATTTGAAAATTGAAGAATATAAAGCTGGTCCTAATAAAAGAAATGAAAATTCACTCTTTTAAAAACATAATTAACGTCTTTGTATTCTACGTGAAAAGTTTCCGCAATAATGTTTTCACAGAAAAAAATGCCATCAGAAGAAAAGTTACAGCTGTATTATGAAAATGCACATTTTCGCTAAACACCTATTAACTATGAAACGATCACGTGCAAATTTCATTAAGTCTTTCCTACATCAGTTTTTGTAAGAAATAGGACTTTGCATTCAAAAGTGTCGAATTTCGTCCACTTTGTATAAAGTTCAACTTTTTTCTTCGATCAAATTATATCTTAAAACAGTTCCACTGTGTTGTATTACGAATGAATAAAAACCGGAACATTCAGACTAACACATGCAATTTTGACATTCGTACAAAACTCCTTATTTCAAATCGTAGTTCAGCAACTTGAATACCAAGTCAACAAAACAAGAATTGAAAGAATCGAAATGCTACAATTCCACTTTGGGTGTTGTCATGGTCAATACTCAATAGCCATCAGTTCCTGATCAAAATAGAACCAAACAGACGTATGACACTAAACAATTAGTCACTGCATATGGACACCTGCAGTATTCGGAAACTGACATTCCAATCGTATGTCATAGCTTTATCATCCCTATAATTCTCAAGGTATATTCGGAACTATTCGAGATCATATCATTCCTTAATGTTTTCATTGTGTAGGTACTGCAAAAATGTACGGTGTGATGAAAAAGAATGAAAGAATTGTCGAAATGGTTTTTATAGTGAGGATGTTGCGAAAAAAATAGCTTAGTATTTCGTTTTGTGTAATATTTTCCGATTAATGGAATGAACGATGTGATTTAACAACAATGTTTAGTGTTATTTAATCTTTTGTCATTTTTTGTGGATACGTTCTGTAAAAAAAATTGTATAATTTCTGAAACGAGTGCGACAATCAGTAATTTGGATCATTGTTTTTCTTCAATAGGCTGAGTAATTAGAATTAGAGTGTGAAAATTTTGGTAAACTTCTAAGAGTTATCAGCCAGACAAATGGCATTGGATAAATGCTGATTTTTTGTTTGAAAATTGATCCTCCACGAATGAAATGATCTTATTTTTATTCGCCTCTCGCTATCGACTTGAATTTTATGATTTTTCGGCAAGAGTCTAAAATTTTTCGAGAAACAGAAAATACCTTATCATTCTGCTCGGATCGCCATGAAAATCACTGTATGTGCCAAATCGGGGTAGTAGATCAAAAATATGCAACCAGATTTTCATTAAAAAATCATATCTTGAGTTATAGCCAATGGAAAATCAGAAGTTTTCGACTCTCGCGAAAAAAAAACAAGAATTCCAAACCAACTGCGGCAGGTGAATTAAAATTGGATCATTTTATCTGTGAAGGATCAATCTATAAGCAAAAAATCAGCTTTTGTTCAATGCCATGTTCTGGCTGCTATAGTCCTTCAAAATCGATCAAATTTTTCTCTCTTTATACTGTCAAGTATCGAAACAAGCAATTGCATTTTTTATTGTGAATTCATATGCATAATCAAAAAAGTGTGTAAGTGCATATCTAATGGCTTATTGGCATTTTATGTAGGTACTTATACAATACTACAGAACAATACATAGCTTTTCACGATTTTTTGGGCAAATGGTTCGTAATTTTTGTCTGAGTGATAAAATAAAAAACATTTTATTCTCATAAAAAAACTTCGCAATTTCTCAAATATTCGAAAATATTTTCCGGAATCCCTTCAATTGACCGACTCGTTTTAAAGGCTTGAAGTACCTCTTTACGATTCGGTTTTTCGGCCGGTTGCACCTCCAAATCAAAGCTGTAGGTATGATCACTGCTTTCGTAGTGATCTCGACCACCGCATTTGACACTGTTTAACATGTCTTTTTCAGTTGGAAGTTCATTTGTTACAATTTAACATCGACTTTAACGAAATCATTTAAAGTAACCATCATTATAAACATTTCCAGCTGAATCCAACGTTTCCGAAGGATCTATCCGCACGCCGTAATGGTTTAGTTTATAGTCGGGATTTATTACCTACATCCGGCATAATTACGGAAAAATTCCACCCTTATACCTTTTTACCAATAACCATTCAATGAGTGATGTTCTTGTTCTTGAAATATTTCGTTATGGAGAGAATTTACTTCGTTTTAGAGGGCGTTTTGAACATGGAATTTGGATTCAAGGTGCAATGTCTTGAAAGAAAATCGTTATACAGAGAAATTCGTTATACAGACATTCACTATAAAATTTTGGACTATCGCAAAAAAAACCATAAATGCCAAACCACATGCAGCGGGTGAATTAAAATTGGATCATTACATTTGTAAAGGATTAATATAGAAGCAAAAAAAATCAGTGTTCGTTCAGTGGCATTTTTCTGGCTGCTACAGTCCTTCAAAATTGACCAAATTTTCCACTCTTTCATTAATCAGTTTATCAAAGATTTATATCAATCGAGTAAGCGAAAATATAAGATATTCGATTTAATCAATCGAACTTCCAAAACAATCGAGAATCTAACTGACTCTTTCTGGTATTACCAAAGCCAATACAACGTCCAGATAATATTCATATCGTTTGTAAACTCAAGCTTAATCTGCTATACATGCCTAGAATTACCAAACAATGGCGCAATAGTACCTTGTACCTCTACCAGAAAAAAATCAGCTACTTGAGTCGCTTTTCATATCAGCTACACGGTTATCCTCCACCGTTCTAACATATAGAAGGATTTTTTCGAATTAGATCATTGTTCGTAAGCAGGTAGCGTATAAGCTATGCCTTCGACCAGGCGGTACCCTTTGCAGACATCTTTTGAATGGTAAGTACTGTCGCGTTCAAGTTAACAATTCATGAAATGAATTGAAAGGGATTGTAGAAATTGTCTTAGATATTTATGCTTAAGTGTATAAGTTTTGAAAGATAAGGAGGCTGCTTTTATACTTCTTTGGTTCTTTGTAATAGACTAATAATATTTTTATCGACGACTATTGTAAAATCCGTGATTATACGTCTCTGTGCTCGGCCTTAAAAATGCCCATTAATCACAAAGGAATAATGAGATAATAATTCACTGCTGTCAGATGCTTCATATATTTAGCTTTGATATAATATTCTTTAAATTTGTCGGTATTCTAAAGTACTCCAACTAACAAATATGGGTATACCTTGTCAATCGAGGGCCAAATCTACTTTCATTATATCAATTAAAGACTTTTTATTACAAAATATACAATGACCAGTTCTCAAAAAATTTCTCATGTGTCAACTTGATTTTTTCCACGCTTGTCATAGGAGGGTCTTGTCGCAGTCCCCAAATGTTAAAATCTTCAAGAAGTATATTCAGTAGTCGTGATTAAAGATAAAGATTTTTCGAGAGTGAAACGGAATCTGTTTTTTACCCTAAATTTAGAACAACGCCTGGTGTGTTCCAGTTGTTCCACCGTATGATTTCTTATCACATCATGAAAACACATCTTTTCTTTAAAATGTGATTATTATTTATAACAATAGCTCGTTTTTCATTGAAGATCCAGAGTTTTCAGTACAACATTAAATTTATCTAAGGCTACAACAGTACAGTACAAATTTAAACTTAAATTCTGACCTAATGAAAATAAAACGAAAAATAATTTAAAAACCTAACGTACTTTCCGCCCAGAAGCGGATAACAGATGCAATTCTTTTCGGCATATCCTCATTGAGGTTTTGAATCAATTAGAGCATTACTGAGTTGCTGCAAATTTTGTGGAGTTGGTACGCGAGAGCGAATTTTCCTCCCAAGAGAGAAATTTTACATTTTCCGTAGAATGATTAATCTTTTTTATCAGAATTGATAGTTTTAGCTATGAACTGAGCATTCACGCCAAATCGTTGTTCGGGAAGCATTTTTTTAAGTTCGCGAACATCACTTAGTTAAATCTCAATGGGGGTTAAATGTGGTCAACAGAGTGGATACGATCAAAGAGGAATTTCCGTATATTATGAAGTCTATTTCTTCTTTTACTAGACCTGAGAAATACACAAACTTTATTGTATTCTCCCTCACACAAAAATATTTCACATAAACAAAGCACACCTAACACACGAATCGAACACCATTTCTTGTGCATAATCACTTCTCTCATTTCATAATCATTAAATTCGCAAACTACATCAAACACCGCTCTGGATATCGATCTATATTGATCCAATTATTTCTAATATCCATTCATTACGTTTTTCGAGCATTATAATAGCTCTAATGAGGCTCCATTGAGTAATATGTTATGCGTATAGAGTGTACCTCCAAAGCAGGTCAAGGTCACACGCTACAATATGGTTTGATTTTGAATTTGAATTGATTGAATGTGTTGAATGCAGAAGGAAGTCCTTCTGCGAGAAATGCCAAGACAAATGGGACATGGGGAGAATGCTGGTGGAATATTGTTTTGGAATTTTTTCGTGATGAGGCAGAGTCATACAAGGTTTATCTTTGAAAACTCTAACTTGTGTGTGATAACCCTCAGTAGTGCATGTAAAGGGTTTTCCAATAAGAGGTGTTATTTTGAAAAGTCCGCTTTTTCGGTAGATGCCTCCTTTGAAGCTGTCATTTTTTGACATTTGACAAGTAGAAACTACGCCATTAATAGAAATGGAACGATACAGGCTTCAAGAACGCATTGAAATCAATAAAATTCACTATAAAAATGGTGGAAATTTGGCAGAGATGGTTCGTAAAATTCGAACTTTTATGGGTCGTCGTGAAGCACCTTGTCAGACCGCAATAAAGAAATTGGTGGACAAATTCGAGCTGTTGGGCCAAGTTAGTGATGTGAAGATTAAAACCCGTGAACGTCGCTCAAGAAAAGCCGAGAATATTGCTGCTGTAACCGAAAGTGTTGAAGAAAAACCCAGGTGTGTCCATTCCTCGTAATTACACTGTATTTTGCATAAAGATTAGGGTCTTATGAAGTTCAGTTAACACAAGAACCTAAGCCGTCCGATCGTAACCAACGTCGTGTCTTCGCTGATTGGGTCGTTGAAATGTATGAAAATGCTCCATTCCATCGAAAAAGTGATGAGGCCCATTTCCACCTCGATGGCTTCGTCAACGAGCACCTTGCGACTTCTTCCTTTTGGGGCACGTGAAAGAGAAGAATTCAAGTCCTTCGTGAGGCTATCGAGGACATAGGGCTGCCTCTTTGCAATTTGGTTATGGCAAATTTCATTAGAAGGATATGGTCCTGTAAGCGTGGTCGTGGTTCCACTGTTAACGGCTTAGCTTTCTTCTTTATAATACAACATACGATCATTTTTATTGTAAAATGGCATTTTCCTTTGAATATCATAATAACAACTCTTATTGGAAAACCTCTATTGAACAGATGATTCATAGTAAGCAGGAAGCAAATATCTAATGTCTTATTTTTCTACGGAAATTATACCTTTCCTGTCAACAAACATTACCAAATTATATTATTATTTGAGGTGTATTGAATTTGGATAGGATCATAAGTCAGCGTTGACAACCACAAAACGAAAAATATAAATGAAAGCAACGCTGTGATGAGTTCATTACAACACTATACTGAAATAAAGAAAATGTTTATTTTGTCAGAGCGGCTGAAGAGAAAAATTTCTTCGTAAACATGATAACTTCCGAAAGGAACGACTTCAAATCTTGTGATTTTCGAGATAAGTTTAAGTTTTGAAGATGAAATTTGAATTCATGAATGAACAGAATTCAGGGCTGTTTCCATTTTTTTCTGAATAAGAGTTATTCCAAAGTTGAAAATTACCCAATACCAGCCATAACTCTGAACCTAATTTACTATCCATGGGCATAAATGCATATTTTATTGTTTGAATTACCAAAGTATTCATCAATTAGAGCTATATCTTTCCTAACATGACATCATTTTCATCTACCTTTAAATAATCAGTGATTTCATGGCGCTCAAATGAAAGGTCCATTCTCAAAATTTATGCATAATTCCAATTACCCATAATTTTACATGGAACAATTCACATGTGTGTTAGTTAACCAAAGATACCCATAAGATTTCTACCATGACTTGTGTAAGAACCCCATTGGGTGTGGTCATTGCAAGGAAATAATTACCCATAGGTAGGTTCATGATAAATCTGGCATCATTGTGGGTAAAAATTCAAGGTCATTTTTATAATGCGAATCAAGCAAAAAAAATATGATTGGACGCAGTATCTATAAGTTTTTTCCTTGTTCTATCACTGGCCTTCCTTTTATTATCCAGAAAGCGAATTCTTTGGGCTTATAATTATAGGTCTGTTCAGTTTATAGGTGAAATTAGCGTGGTTGTTGATTATTAAGTTATAGGTGGTGCTTCTTAAGCGCTGCTTGGACTGTTTTTTATTCAAATTGAGATTAAAACGTATTAGATATTCGAGAAATCATGTAAAATTGTTTTTTTTATTCTGTGGGGAATCCTTCCGTTTTATCATATCTGTAGATCAAAATCATGCGATTAATACTCGGAATCACAAACTTTTTATTGTAATATAGGAACTGGTCCTCCGAACTCTACTGTCGCGGATTCATCTATAACCTGTCAATGCAGCCTTCTATTTGATTTATGTTTGAAATTCATGTCGTCAACAATTGTTCACGACTTGAAACTATTACACCTAATTTACTGAGATAAATTGAACTTGACTCAATAGGAATATACCTGGTGAAATATTTTCTTAGAAAAAATTCGTCTTTGTAAAAAAAATTCATTGTATTTCGAAATGCAAAAATCGTGGGATAAAATATTGACAATTTAGAATTCATTTACCATTATTGTTTTTTTCAGGATAGGATGTTACGCAACGAGCTTATAATGATTGCTATTATTCTCAAGGTGAATTTTAAGCTAAAAACCGCAAGGGAGTGGCCAAAATCAACGAGTGAATAAAAGCCATTATACGCGAGTAGAATACTGTACTTATGTACTTTATCTGACTGACTTCTTGAAGTTTTTAACATTTGGCGGTTGTGATATGTCCCTTTTATTACTGGTGTGGAAAACGTCGAGTAGACATATAACAAATTTTTTTATAAACTTATCATTGTATATTTTGTGAAAAAAGTGTATTAATTTTAAAGAAGATTTGGCCTTCGATTAGAAAGGTATTTACGTAAATACTTGTTAGTTAGGGAACTCTTGAACATCGAGGAAATATCAGCTTTAACCGTAAAATATTATTGCTAAATCCATGAACCATCTGACAGCAGTGACTAATGACTTATTATTCCCTCGTGATTAATGTAAATTATTATGGCCGAGCAATCAGACGTATAATGAGTGGATTATAAAATAGCCGTGAATAAATATCATTTCATAACAATAGAACGCGTGAATTTGGATACATATTGGGATAAATGAAAGCTCTACAATCCTAATTAAATATGTCCTTTCCGTATATAGTTTTATCCACGACTATTGTATAATCCACCCATTATACGTCTGTTTGCTCGGCCATTATAAAACCTATTAATCACAAGTGAATAATGAGTTATTATTCACTGCTGTCAGATGCTTCATAAATGTAGCTGTAAAATTATATTTTTCAAATTGATATTTCTTCAGTATTCTGAAGTACCACAACTAACAAATATGAATATACCTTTTCAATCGAGGACCAGATCTACTTATTAAATTGAAGCAATTTCTGGTAGAGAAAATACAATGACAAGTTCTTCAAAAATTTATCATGTGTCAACTTGACTTTTTCGACACTTGTAATAGAAGGGTCTTCTCACGGTCCAAGGGCGGATATAGCTTTTTTTCATGGGGGGGGGGGTAGTAATGATTCAAGATCGATAAATCAGGTTCAAAACTTGAAAAAAATTTAATCAAAGTATTTAGGAGGAATAATATAATAAGAAAAAATAGTAGTAAAGTAATAGTAGTAAAAAACAAACAAATGAAAATATGTGCACCACGTTGCGTAACTTTTTCTAAGGTTTTCGATATTCATGGGGGGGGGTAATTACCCCCATTACCCCCCCCCCCCGTAAATCCGCCCTTGTCACGGTCACAAAATGTTAAGATCTTCAAGAAATATATTCAGTAGTCGTGGATAAAGTATAGTATGCTACTTGCGTATAATAGCTGTTATTGGCTCGTTGATCTAGGCCACTCGCCTACGGCTCGTCGCCTAAACTTCACCTCGTGAATAGCAGCTATCATTAATCGTTGCATAACATTCCATTTTTCCCTTTTAATATGTGTTTTTCTGAGAGTACGAAAACTGATATAATGAAGGTTCAAGACAGAACTATAGTTTGAATAATTCTTTCATTATTGAAATTTGGTAGATTACTTCATTACATTTGTCTCATCTACGAGTTAGTGTAGTTTATCAGTTGAATTTTTCACTAGTTCTTGAAATAAACCTAGCCGAATGGTGCCTTGAATATTGGCTTTCAATATTCACATCACGGATAGTCATACACACATAAAAATTTCATATGTCCAACCGTTTTTATTCGCCAAAAACACAATCAATCAAACTGCAGATCACTATCTCGTACGTCATTCGTATAGTCTGTCAAAATTTGACAGATCCTACAGACGATTGTGACGTGCCATTGATCAAGTCCGCCTAAACGCAAGATCGACAATGTAATTAGTCGTAGTAGTCCATTTAAGGAAGAAAAAGAAATAATCACAGAAGTTCAGTCTGTGTCAATGTCGATTTGAATATGATGAATCGATGTAGGAGCGGCCTAATGAAATGTAATTGAAAGATACAGAACGATTTAAATGGTAACATAATATGTGGCTTCTTTCTCGAACAGCAAGTGCTGGTCGGTGTATTACTTAATAACTATCAGATTGGTACGCCACTGGGATATTTTAAAGGAGCTATGATTTTCGAATTCTTCTTTTAATTTGTAACAATAAATCTCTTTCGCCTTTTTCTCGTGAGGGGCGCCGTTTTCATGTAAAAAGTACGTAGCGTCGCTGCTACATACTCGAATAAGTCAACAAGTTATTTATTAAAACAAATACTGCGTCACGTATAGAAAAAAAGGCAGAAGAAATTTCTTGTCACAAAATGAATGAAGAATTAAAAAATCATTGTTAGCTTAGATTGTTTAGAATGAAGAATCAGAGAGTCTGATCCTCTTGAACAACTACATCTCATCTGCGAACCTCCCTAGTGATGTAATGATCAAGAAAGTAAGCACTGAGAAAAACTTCAGGACATGGCCAAGTAAAAAAAAAGAATGGGAACGGAAATACACCGATTATCACCTCAAAAAAATACCGCAAAATGGTATACAGATGGTCCAAAACCTCTACAAGAGCTGGCGCTGGGATAAACGGACCAAGTACCAAGTGTGCACTGTCGCTAGGCTCCTGTATGAGCGTCTTTCAAACTGACATCTTAGCTATTGGAAGATGTCTAGATATAAATCTAGAAATAAACTATCAGTAGTGCGATATAGTCATACACTCAGATAGTCTGGCTGCTATTAAAGCACTGAACCCCTACGTCATCGACTCAAAGATGATCTGAGAGTGCCGGAACAAACTCAATGAGGTAGCCAGGAAAAATAGGATCTCTTTAATCTGGGCTCCAGCCATACGGGAATCAAAGGAAATGAAGAGGCCAATACATTTGCCAAAGAGGGCACACGAATGTCACTCATTGGCCCAGAACCAATCTGTGGTAAGAGTAAATGTTTCTGGAGAAGGAGAAAGCCGAGAGGGAAAAACCATCCCAGAGATGGATCATTCCACTACGTTCCTTCGGAACTTTGAAATAGCCATTGGATCTTGGTAAGATGCAATTACACCTCCTCACTGGCTCTCTTCCTGGACACTGTCGCCTCAGAAACCACCTGTTGAGGATGGGATTATCATACACTGATGACTGTAGGTTCTGTAGGGAGGAAGAAGAAACTCCCATTCACCTAGTCACGGAATGCTTTGGCATTTGCCAGCCTAAGTAGAGAATGACTTGTGCGAGAAACTTGTAAGAGTGAGGAACTAGTCTCATTGAAGCCTTCACAGATATTAGATTTCATTAGATCTCTGGAACTGGAATCCGAGCTGTGAAGGGTGTGGTCAGAACAGCTCTGTAAGGGACCACAATAGACCTTGAGAGCGCAGTGAACTTTAACCTCTTTTTAAACTAAAACCTAAAATGACTTACTAGATTGTTTAAAATATCTCAGTGGAATACCACTTGTTTGGGTCAACTTTCAATTGAAACTTAACACCCTGTATCTTGAAACCCACATTTATGAGAAGTTTTTTTCATAAAATGATCTGGGGAATCCCTTCCTGAAATTCGTCGAATGAATTTAGGAACAAACTATACAGTTTTTAATTGGTGATCGAATTACTGACTGATTATTGCAGTTCTCTTTTGACATATGTTCAGAAAAGCTCTGACGTGAAGCTTTCGATCTTGCTTATATTGTGGAAATGATAATTTGAATTTAGACTTCCTGGGAATTAGGGGTCTTTAAATCTAGTTTCAAAGTTGCATAAACGAATGCAATGGGATGATATTGTAAAATTGGTTCAATAAACATTTCCAGTAGATTAAAATACAGGGTTTTTTTAAGGATAGCAGTAGGTGTAGTGCTGAAACATACCTATCCAAAGATTCACTTAAAATTTCGAGTAATAAATTTGAAAAATGAATACTCGATTTCTATAGTCGTGAGTTCCAACGACGGATCATTCAATTTTGACCAATGTCATATGAGCTATATCCAATCTTCTTTTATTTTCTTCTTCCTTGTCCAAAGGCAAGATCTTCAGAGCAGCAATTCATTTCGGAAGACAATAACATTCACGTCAGATACCAGATCCAAACTGAAAAAGCCCATAGAGCGGACCCAGCAATTTCGGAAAAACACTGACACGAACGACACCGTACTTTTCTGTGTTGATGGAGAAAAATTCATAACGGATTACACTGAGGGAGTGCAGCACTGACAGCAACAATGTCGTCACGTCACGGGAATGTGTGGATCGATCTTTTTCCGGGGATTTCAGTAATTTTTTCTCAAAAACCTGTCAACGAAATCAAAACCGTATAAGCACTATGATTTTCTGGGAGCCCATCATTTCTGAAATGATATATTTTTTTTAAATCACTAGTAATACCCATCAGTGCCTCAATAATAAGAAATAGTTTAAAGATAACAAAACTTCTCCATATTAGCTTTGAAATCGTTCAATAGCATCTATGAACAAAAAATTCCTCTTGATCTATTGATCGTACCTACATGATCAATCATAAAAACTGCGTTCTTTCGTTTCATCAACCAACACTCTCAATGCCAAATTTTAAGGTTGAGTTGTCTTCTTGAGGAAGTTTTAATATCAATTATATCTTCATGGGGTTCTTGAGATGCAATGCGAACTTATCCATCCTTTAATTAACCATTATTGAAGACAGCTGCGAAGCTAATTTTCTATCAGTACATGACTAGACACTTCTACGAACAATCAGACTATTGCAGTTTTTCAAAGTGAATTCAATGGACATTTTTTTGGCGGAACACAAAGATGTTATTCAAGATTGTTACGAAACATAGTGTTTGTTTGGAAATACCCACGTTTTGTTATCTGGAAAAATTCGGGTACAATTCACTATTCAACAATGCTAATGATTATTGGTATTGGTTAAATGTAGAGGGTTTTCCAATAGGATGTTTGAAGAGTCACCTGTATGCGCAGCTCTTACTTTTGATGTCTTATGACTTTTAAAAAGTAAAATTTACGCTATCACTGAATAGTATATGTATTCTAAAAAAGTTGTGGAATGTGCTCCTATTCCAACACGAATGGGTACATGAGTGTTGAAATTGCCTTCTGGCAACGAATATTAGACGATATTTTATCTATTTCAGTGACTTTTGTATCGTATCTTGGCAGTTTGCGTAACTGTTAGGAAAATTTACAGATTACGCAATTTCGTATTTTGAAATAATTCATCATTATAGCACAAATTTTTTTTAGAGAGCAGAATTGAGTATTAACTTGAACCTGTTAATAATACTGCGATGGATGTACGTCATGATTGTGAAACCTATAATCATATATGGGGCAGTAGCCTGGTTTGCCAAGGCAAGTCGGGTAAGTACGAGGAAAAGGCTCGATAAAGTACATCACTGGAGCTATGAGAACGTGCCAAACTAGGGCACTTGAGGTTATTATGGATTTCACACCTCTACATCTAGTGGTTGATAGGGTAGCCTATGAGGTTATCCTCAGAATATCTACGGAAGGTACAGGTAATGAGAGAATAAATAATCAGAGAGTCTGGTCCTCTCTGAATAACTACATCTCATCTGAGAACCTCCCTAGTGATGTAATGATCAAAAAGTAATCACTGAAAAAACTTCATGACATTGCTAAGTAAAAGAGATGATTGGAAACAGTAATACACCGACTATAATCTCAAAGAAAATACCGTATAATGATATACAGATGGTTCCAAAACCTCTACAGGAGCAGGAGCTGGAATATACAGGCCAAGTACCAAGTGTGCACTGTCGCGAGGCTCCTGTATGAGCGTCTTTCAAGCAGAAATCTTAAATATTGAAAGATGTCCAGATATAAATTTAGAAAGAAACTATCAAAAGTGTGATATAGTCACTAAGATACACTAAGATAGTCAAGCTGCTATTAAAGCACTAAGCTCCTACGTCATCGACTCTAAAATGATCTGGGAGTGTCGAAACAAACTCAATGAGGTAGGCCAGAAAAATAACGTCTTTTTGATCTGGATTCTCGGCCACAAGGAAACCAAAGGAAACGAAGAGGCCAATACACTAGCCAAATAGGGCGCACGAATGTCACTTATTGGCCCAGAACCCTTCTGTGATATATGTATATGTACCTATAAGAAGGAGTTTCTGCAGAGGGAGAAAGCTAACAAGGAAAAACTCTTCTGTGGTATATCTAAATGTAGGTACCTATAAGAAGGAATTTCTGGAGAAGGTGAAAGCCGAGAGGGAAAAACTCTGGTGGAATCTCCCAGGGATGGATCATTCCACTGAGTTCCTTCGGAACTTCGAGACAGCGGGATCCAAAAGATATGTGGATCTTGGTGAGATGCAATTACACCTCCTCACTGGCTTTCTTTCAGGACATTGTCGCCTCAGGAATCAGGAAACTTGTAAAAGTGAGGAACAAGCCTCGTTGAAGCCTTCAAAGTTATTAGATTTCATTAGATCTCTTTGACTGGAAGCGAAGCTGTGAAGGGTGTGGCCAGAACAGCTCTGTAAGGGGACACAATAGACCTTAAGGTCGCAGTGAACTGTAACCTAAAACTAAACCTGTTATGTCACCTTGGAAATTTAAACCTACATACATGCAGCTGAAGATATTAATCATCTAAAGATACTTGTTATTTTTTTGACAATCCTTGCGATTCTGCATGTCTCATTAAGTGATAAAGCTTTTTTCATGATTTTCTTGTAGCGCCATTGATACACTTGCTTCAGGATATAAATTTCTGTTCAATAGTAATATTTATGCTATGCCTTTTCACCATCAAATTAAAAAAACTTCCTCAAGTCTAAAAAATGTTGTGTTCCCATGTAAAATATATTAGTAGTTGAAATTGAATAGGTAAATATTGATCATCATTGATCTCTTCTTATCAAAATAAATCCTATTCTCAAGCCATCTTTTGATTGCTTCTTAAAACATAGTACCGAAAACACTTCTTTTTCAAGTTGAAATTTGAAGAAAATGTCGATACTTGTTGAAGAATATCAAAAGTTGTTTGATGCAAATGTGATTTCACTACGCCACTGCTTTGGTCGAGTTGATCAATCTTATCTAGATCACTTCCTGAGTGCATGATCACTGGATTCTTGAAATAAACTCGTTTTCGATAATTATATTTTGATACAGCATGATTTCACGCCTATTATCATTTTATATATGGGTAGATCAGATAGAGTCATTAGTGGAAAATTCAAAGTGGTAGTCATTAAATTGTGGGACAGAAAATTGTGGTATTTGTTTGATAGCTTTTCATGAAAGTATTGGATAAAATGAATCGTCTAGAAAATATGTATCCACTACATAAAAATAACTCCTATGCCATAATATCAATTGATATAATAGAAGTTTCGCGTTTCACCTGACGTTGGAGTCTCCAAAGTAATTCTCATGATGGATAATCATTCAAATGTTTTTATCATTGTTCCGAAATAGAATTCGATATTTAGGATGAAATACCACTATTCAGATCTATGGGAGATGATTGTCCTTCAATAGGGCCATGTAGCGGTCTCAGAAGAATAGGAGATTCGAAAAATCATCACTTGGAGTTACAGACCTGATTTAAAACACCCTTCTGTCTCGAGCGCAAGAATTGACTATTTTGTATCTGAATTTTGAAGGTATTTACTCGAATAGTTTTAAGGTTAAATTTTGTAAAAAAAGCGGGACAGGGTTTTCTCCTACTTAGGGTTTTCCCCGTGCTGTGTTATCATAGTATGGTACCCCGTTTTGCACCAGCCTCAGCTAGGGACTTTTTTGGTTCATGTTATGTATTTTGTTAACTCCTAATTCGAAAGAATATATATTATTCAGTATGATTTCAGATGAAATACAAGTTAAGAATTCGTTTTTGTGAGTTCAAAGAAATAATGCAAGTCTATATGTCAAATCTCAACCCAATCAGTACTCTAAGTGTCAACTGAAAATTAGACGATAGAATTCTAAAAAACTTTATAGGTTTTCATTCCCAGTCTCTGAAACAGGAATAATTAAGAAAATTTCAATCAAGATGAAGTGCTCCTGCGAGAATCTTTGCACTTATTTGACAGGAGCAAATTGGTCTTGAAAAAATTGTTGCCTAACAGTAAAAATGAAAAAGGAAATAAATAAAAAGGATAATGTAACGTTTCGGTGTCTATATCGGACATCTTCTTCAGACAAACTCGTAAAATGTTCAGAATTGTGTGTTTTTTCATCCGCAAACACAAAATTCTAAAAATGAAGAAAGTGTCTGATATAGACACCGAAACTTTACTTTATCCTTTTAATTTATTTCCTTTTTCAGTTTTACTATAAACTGATATTTTGGTTATGAACTCTTCCATAAGTAATTTAGTGCCAATATGGTTTAAATAAAATAGCGCACTTCGTTTTTTAATAATGGATCTACTGGCTATCGATTTCGGCTTTCAAGCCATCATCAGGCCAGCTGAAAAATACACAAATCGTCGCTTCAATATGCAAATCACATAAGAACCAAAATCCAAAGTTTACAGGAGAGGAAAAAAACTGTAAATTTTGAATGTGCTTAAGTGATTTTTTTTATTCTTAGATAACGTTGGGGGTTTCGTCAGCTAAAAGATTTTTTGGAGTTTTGTGAATTTATGCACAGGTGCACACGAACTTACGAAGCTCCTTGACATAACAACTGAAATTCGCCTAAAAGTGACTTATGTGATTTGCATACTAGGCCGACGAAATGTAAAAATTATAATTGTGAAAATATTTTAGATTACAGAAAAAACAACTTGAACTCACCGTCAGTAAAATATACAATCTTCGGTCGAAATCGATAGCCAATAGATTTATTTTTCAAAAACGGAGTGTGCTATTGAAAACAGATATTTTATTTCTACAGAATCAATTTGCAAAAAATTATTACCACGTGAGCTCTAGTGGCATACAACCAACCTGTATGTCCGGGTGTGAACATAGTCTTGATCTATCATGATAGCCAAAGATTAATGAAAAAATGATTTTGATATGATATGATTTGATGTTATGAAAGAACTTCACATAAAAATAATAATAATAACAGTAAGTTATTCGAGTTGATCGGTAAATAAGTCTTATTATAATTATCATGCGAAGTTTTAGGCTATAATCACAGAAAGATGCATCCCAACACTTCAAAGTATGGAGCGACACTGGTTCCAGTAAGTTGTATAAAATCCATTAATTATTACTTTCATATTCAACAACCTTTGTCAATGAAAGAATGTGTTGCCCTAGTTAGATGTAGGAGGCAATCTTGGATACAATCAGCAATTCTTTACTGGTCCTACAACAGACATCTACAGGGTCATGCATGAAAGAAAACGAGCACACTTTTCGTGTAAATCTCTTTAGTTCTGAATAGAATAATGAGTGTTGACACTATTTTAAATAAGATAACCTGTACATTGGACTAGTGCGTGCAAAAAAAGCTTCTTTAAAACATGGTAGGCTTATGAGGTTGTCAAACAAAATACTGTTTGATAGGTCATTATTGATGGGTTTGCAGACACAAAACATTGACTAATACATGTGGTAGTATAAAAAACCTTAATAATGAATATCAACTTTATAACTAGGTTTCGAATAAAGATTATGATGCGTACCTAATAATGATATCACGATGAAACGATTGAAATTCTTCAGAATAACTCAAACACGAATTAGAATTTGTGAAAACACTTAGACAGGTCGATTTTTGGAGACAAGGGCACATGATCTGGACTACATAGTTTATTTCTACTAGAAACTTCCTGTAGAGGGTTGCAACCCCATCGTTAATTTGAATAGGGAAAGTGAGTAGTCTGGATTAAAATTTGTATGAACCTGCGGATTGTGTTCTATAATGTAAATGTTCAATTTAGTTTTATCAGCACCATAATTCCATAAAGAACACATGTACCTCTGTGAATATTCACTTTATAGAACACATACTGCAGGTTCATACAAACTTGAATCCATGCATAAATTGGTGATACAAAACTACCCACTTTCCCTATTCAAATTCCTAAAGGGTTTGCAAACCTCTTCAAGAGGTTGCTAGTACAAGTACAAGCTTTATATCCCAATTCATGTCCTCTGTTATCAACATAGAGGTAAGATAGTATAGGGTTGCCATCATTGAAATAAACGTGGTATCAGATGCGCCATATTGCTACCACCTAACGTCAAATTTGACAATCGTTGAATTTTCTGGAAGAATTGTGATTCTTGCGACTGATTTATAGTTAAATTGTAATTTTTCTGCTCAATAATATACAATGAAATGGTCTTGTAAGGCTTTCTTCAAGCAGAGAAGAGACAGAGAAGAAGAAAATTAGAAGAAAAACATATCACAGGTAGGGATGACTACTGAACAGATTCGCATTCGAAATTTTAGCTAGTTTGTCTTGGTGATCTGATATCTTTTTATATGTGTATATTATGGCCTGAAAAAAAATTGTTTATATAATATTCAATTGGCTTTATTTGAACCGGATTCCTAAAGACCCAATACGTCGTATTTTTCGGGTGAAATTCGTAAACAGAAAAAACTGGCAACTTATTCAACCCTGATTTTTTCGCCATATTGGTCCCCGACTTAGCCCCGCCCAGTGGTACTATTTTCCCTTACTCGATTGTATGTCATAGCGTCTCTGGTCTATTATATCTCGATGGTTATCAATAATCGATATGTCTGAATGTTTTCACAAATTCTGATTTGTTTAGTTATTGAGGATGTACACACTCAAATGAGACACCCTGTGCATTAAACTGGTGCTTGGCAAAAAGCTATTTAAAAAACACGCCATGATTGTTACATAAGGTAGAGTTTCATGGATCATCATGGGCACAGAAATTTGGTCAATACCTGTGGTAGTAAGAAAACCATAATAATGAATGTCCCTGTATAATTGAGTGGATGCTATATCATAATAGAACCTCAATGTCTACTTTATCAGCAAGGCCAGCTTCTTACGTTATCAAACTTTTACCAGCATGCTTCAGCAAACCTGTCATACTGTCGATATATTTTTTTTAATGAAAGCGTATAAATCATAGAATAAATGTATATATTTGTAGTGAAATTGTGAACGTTTTTATGAATCTTCAGCTATTGTATTCAACCATTTATGGTTTAGGAATTTTGAGCTAAAACATATTTTTAAACGCAAGTTTAACAATATCATTTATATTTTTGAGTTAAAGTTAAAAAATAACTTTTATATATTTAAACTCAAGGGCTTAAAGTACCTTCACACAACAAGGCTTGATAAACAGAAGAGAATTATGAAAGAAAATATTGAAACGCTTTTTTGATTCGGCAAAATTGAATTCAGTTATAGAGTGCGAATATTCATTATCTGAAAAGTTTTATTATGATTTATATCGAATTTTCACTTACTGAGAGAGAGTTGAGAAAAATTATCTGAATATTTGATAAAAGACGATTGAATATTATTCTCTACATTAACAGGGTTTTTCAGGTTTTTAACATAAACTTTTTATGAACTATGGGTCTTTGACACAATTCAAAATGAGAATGTTATCTTGAATTTTTCACTAGCGACGAATACTTTTTGGGATATGAAATAATATGCTATAACATCTATGAGAATAATGACATTCTTTGATTACTTCCGAAATCATCTAGACACAGATTGTGGCAGCTCAGCTTCTTGATTTTCATCTATTCAAGCAGAGTATAATCCACCAAAAAATAGGGAAACTCAGGATCAATTTTCTCAAAATGTATGGATTGGAATGATTGGAGCTTTTTTGATTGGATCTTTTTCCCACCCGTTAGATCAAACGGAGATTCATTCAAGTTCAACAATCTTGTTGGAAGATGTCCCCATTATGAAAAGAAAAACGATGTGGTTTATGCACGACTGTTTTTCTAAATGAAGGGACTATTCTGCATAAATGTGTGTCTAGAAGATTTTAGTAATAATCAAAAAATTTCGAAACTTTCTTAAAAAAATAATTTTTTTTTGAAGAAAACACCTCAGAAACAATTCGTCAGAAACCCATAGTCCATAGGAACTCCATGTCATAAAATCATCTGAGTATTGAGATTCAGGATTCTGATACACCATGTATAAACTTAGGTAGATATCTTCTGTTTGTATTAACTTTTTTTCTATAATTTCTGTCAAGAAAATTGGGAAAAATAATGTGAATATTTATATGGAAGATTGATTGCATACTGAAATTCAACCAAATTCATTAAAAAGACAAAAAAAAGCAAAAAAACTTTTGAGCAAGCAAAGCAAATTTCAATGGATTCATTGGCAAAAAAATACAATTCGAAATCTGTTATCAAAGTTGAATAAATCTCTAAATGAGGAAAATTATATTCTAATGAGTATAGAGTATAATTTATTTTTTTCATATTGTTTCGTAGTTTTATGAATTCATTCCAAAATCTTTTACTTTTACGGAACATTTGGTTTTATTTCAGTGAAACGACCCTCAAATAATTTTGCATATGGTGATACTTAATCATTTATGACTTTTACCGTAGGTTTATAATTATATTGAACACATAAATCTACCTTATAATGAAAAAATTGATTCTGATTTATAATTAGTAATTCTGACATAAAAATTGATATATCCAAGAACTTAAATATAGTGGCAATTTCCAACTTAACACTCAAGTTTAGTATCACTCTCAAAAAGTGACATACCTATAATAACACTGTTATTATACCCTCCAATCTAAAGCAAAAAATGATAAATGACCAAATTAACGTTGTTGATACAAATTAAGACGTTTAAATACCAATTTGCATACCAAATTGGTATGTAAAAACCAGTGGATAATAATGAAATGTTGCTTATTGCATTGGCATTCATTCGTACCGAATCTGACAATTTTTTTTGAAGTTTTTCCTATATGGGTATGCAGTCCACATTTTTAATTGTAGGTTGATCGAACAACCTTTAGTTTGCTCGTAATATCATTTGCATAATTAATGGTTGACACTACCTTATCAAAGTCTTAGACGCCTTTGTATGAATTGGTTATTAACAGTATAAATATTTAGTTATCGTGAAGGAAAGGATTTTAAATGATTTTTGTTTCCTGGGTAATTTCCGTGATATTAGTAGGATACAAACAAAAAATTCCTGCAGATTAATTGGTTGCGTCAGATTCCCTGAAGATTGTATGCTTCAAGTTAGAATAATTGAATCATTTTATATTGACGAACAAAATTCCATAGCCGAGTTACTAGACGACGAATTATTTTGAATACACGTTGTTCAATCTAAAACGGAACTTTCATGTTTATTTATAGCATATCATAAACTCTATTTTTCATCGATATAAAAAGTTCAATTATTTTATTCTAATTATTACTATTCCATAGAATCCGCTTATTGTTTTATTAGTTTGAAATTAGCTAAAAAATTGTATAAGTATCTATGAGTTGGTCATAATTTTTGCACGAGTTTTTTATCATCATTCGAGAATTGAAATCGATATTTAGGGCGAAATAACGCTGTCTAATTTTTTGGGAAATGATTTCCTAGTATAATGGTTCTGTAGACAGTTCCTTGAACATCTGAGGTCTGAAAGATAATCGTTTGTTTTGAAAAATCCTTCTGGCTTTAGAACAGAAATTTTAAGGAAAAATGTGACTGTGATTTGTAGCACATAGATGATATTTATGTTATTTATTGCTTTCTCGTCGTTTTTTTTCTGTTGTTTTGTTTTTCCAGATGCAATATCAAGATGAAAAATCGTATAAGAGGGGAAACAAATTTGGCTCAAGGTAGAGAAGCCTTCGATATAGCTTGTTTTTCAAAAAATTCAAACATACAGACACTACACTTATACGAGGTTTTTATTGAGGTTTTTTTCTGTGGTCTTGTATCATATGCATTTTACATTTTTCGAAATTTTCTGCTTCGTTGTCGAGAATAATAAATTTTGTGAATTCTACTTGACTCTAAATATTCGAAGATTATTTTTTCGAAGCCGAGCAGATGGTCCTCATTTCTTGCGAAAAAGTATTCACTGAAAACTCAAAAATAGCTACACCTATTTTTCTCAAAAAATCTTGACAACAGAATAGAGAATTAGGTACTCGAAAAAAGTATTATGAACATGGTGTACAAATATGAAGAAGAACTTCCCTATGTCGTCTAGCTTTTCAAAAAGGTACACTATGTCAATAATTCCTTCATGCAATAAAAAAATATGACCGGAAAACCAGCAGGTAACAGACTTTTTCGAGTCATTCATATATCCTCTATTTCACTCGAGTGATCGAACCATGGCCCACTTACGAATCACGAGTGATGCTTCACTCAACGCAATTCACTGAAAACGACGTTTAGTATATCCCCACCCAAGGAACACGTCGAATTACCAAACACCCCGTATATAGATATCGATTGAAATATATTCTGGGATTATTCTGCATTTTTAAGAAACTTTATAGGTTTTCACTCCCAGTCTCTGAAACAGAAATAATTAAAAAAAATTAATTAAGATGAAGTGCTCCTGCGAAAATCTTTTACACTATATTGTCAGGAGCTAATTGCGTTTGGAAAAATTGTTGCCTAACAAATTTAACAGAAAGAACAATTTTAAATTTAGAACGAAAAATATCTAATCAAAATTGTAATGATGATCAGGTACAGGAAACCGTCAAGAACAACCAAATTTGTTGAACGTCATTCCTTATATTCCTAGCCTTTCAGAAAATATAAGAAGAATTGGTTTCAAATTCAACATAAGAACTGTTTTCAAAAAACAAAATAATTTGAGATCCATTCTAATCACAACGAAACCAATGAATGAGACACAAAAATAAAAAAATTGTGTTAACAATATTCCCTGTATACGTGGAAAATCTTATACAGGAGAGACATCCAGACCTTTAGAGATAAGAAAACGGGAACATAAGAACAACATCAAAAATAGAGACATTACAAGATCACAAATCGCTGATCATGTATGTTCAAATAGCGGAGATCATATGATGAACTGGAACAACACGAAGATCCTAATGACGGAACTTGATAATTATAAAAGAAAAATTAAGGAATCCAAATGTATTTTGTTAGATGAAGTTGATAATTTGGCCAATTGTTCTGTTGGAATAGATCGTATTTGGATTGATTTATTGAACAAGGAAATGACATCAGGAAATTACCAAATTAAATAAATCAACATCTCCATGTGTTGACAACTTTCAATGTCAGTTAGACTGCAAATGAAAAAACACACAATTCAGAAGATTTTACAAGTTTGTCTGAGGAAGGTGTCTGATATAGACACGGAAACGTTACATTATCCTTTTCATTTATTTCCATTTTTATTTTCACTGTTAGGCAACAATTTTTTCAAAACCAATTTGTTCCTGACAAATAAGTACGAAGATTTCCGCAGGAGCGCTTCATCTTAATAAACATTCTTTAATTATTTCTGTTTCTGAGACTAGGAGTGAAAACCTATAAAGTTTTTTAAAAACCCCGTATATAGCAATTGTTATATTTCTTACATAACATATTCAATCAGATTTTCCATAAAACAAGTTCCTAAACCAAATATCGCACATAGAACGATCGCAATCGATGTACGCCCACGCCATCGACGAAGATCGGTATCTGCACCGCCGGTGTCACTTCTGGACCGTAGGCGGGCCGTTGCATTCTTTCGCAACGCTTAAATCATACGGAGTATATAACAGAGTCAGGAATTCCGTGAACTGAATTTATTCTTGCGGGCGAATATGAAGCCTGGTGGCGCCCAGAGGCGCGGTGTGACGATGCCACTGGCCAAGAGTGAAAGAACCGAACAACATTGAACGGCCTTCAAGATTCACTGATCCCAGCCGGTTGTATCGGCTGCTGGCCCGCGGATTTCTGCATGAAATTACGACAAATTAGGGACATTGTGGACTGGCGGATTGTCGTTAAGTTCATGCTGGGTTTTTTTACTTCAGGAAATAATGAGTATAGATAGAGGTGCATTATTATATCAAAACATATAGTCCATACATGAAATGATCGACATCGTAGGCCCTGAAAGTCTAGCCGCAGCTTTATTTCTGGTTCAAAAAAGGCTTAAATTTTCTGTGTGGGTATTATACATTTAAATATAAAATATAACCTAAAAATGCATTAGGTTGGAAATTTCTTGGACAAGGTTATTCGGCACAATTCTAAGAGTGCAACTCTAAGCATATGTTTTACAGGGTGTCTCATTTCAAAGTGTCTACTTTCGATAATCCAACCACAAATCAGACTTTGTGTAAACACTCAGACAAGTCGATTGGTATGTGGGATAATCGGAACGAAACCAATGAATGGGACACAAAAATAAAAAAAATGTGTTTACAATATTCCCTGTATATGTGAAAAATCTTATACAGGAGAGACATCAAGACCTTTAGAGATAAGAAAACGGGAACATAAGGACAACATCAAAAATAGAGACAATACAAGATCACAAATCGCTGATCATGTATATTCAAATAGCGGAGATCATATGATGAACTGGAACAAGACAAAGATCCTAATGACAGAACCTGATAATTATAAAAGGAAAATTAAGGTATCCACATGTATTTTGTTAGATGAAGTAGATAACTTGGCCAACTGTTTTGTTGGAATAGATCGTATTTGGATTGATTTATTGAAGGAAGAAATGACATTAGGAAATTAAATAAATCAACGTATCTATGTGTTGACAACTTTCAATATCAATTAGACTGCAAATGAAAACACACAATTCCGAAGATTTTACAAGTTTGTCTGAAGAAGGTGTTTGATATAGACACCGAAACGTTACATTGTCCTTTTCATTCATTTCAAGTTTAACTGTTACAATTTTTTCAAAAACAATTTGCTCCTGACAAATAAGTACAAAGGATTTTCGCAGGAGCACTTCATCTTAATTTAGAATTTTTTTTTATTATTTCTGTTTCAGAGACTGGGAGTGAGAAACCCCATCAAGAATTTAAATTGAGAAAGTGGGTAGTTTTGTTGCACAAATGTATGCATGGATTCAAATTTGTATGAAACTATAGTTGTGTTCTATCAAGTTAATATCTCATTTAATTTTATCCGTGCAATAATTCCATAAAGAAACCCCCTGTTAACTTTGTGAATATTCATCTAATCCAGGGGTTCCCAACTTTTTATCTTATGCGCCCCACCAAAATTTCAGCTGAAAAACTAGTGCCCGCAAGGGGCAGAAATAGAGAATAGGAGTATTGAGAAAACTACTAATATGTAGTCATTATTCGATTTCAGAGATCATTCGACTACTAAAGTACTAATTTTACAACCGATTATCCAAAGTAATAATCGGTAATATCACGATTATACAAATTATTCGTAATTGCTTTGATTAATTCAATGCCTGACGCATTGACTCAATGCACCAGACTGCCCGAGTTAGTCGATTTGAGGGAGACAACCATATTATTTGTTCATTAGACCATCCATCGCGTCAAACGAAAGCGTATCATAGCAGGTATATCTGTTGAGTAAACCACTGTCCAACTGCACGGCAAATCTCTCTGTCTCTCTAATGCATTGATTAACGTATGTTTCCGATCTGAATTTCCGAACCTGTATATTTAATATTACTCTTGGTGCTGTCAAATGAAAAAGGACCTTATTTCAACATAGGTACTGGAAATTCCTATTCAGTGACACGTTTGGTCCATCAATATTTTTTATTGATTCAAGCGAAATTCATGAAAATATTCCAACAATATAAACAATGAAAGCGGAGAATAATATTAATTGATTTAAAATCAACCAATATTAAACCCACACTTCGGAACTAATCCCGTCAACGCACAAAGAACATGCATAGTGGTAATTTCAAACAGAGCATCCATAGATAGCTATTTCGCCCTAGGGCGGGATTAGTTCCGAAGTGTGGGTTTAATATTGGTTGATTTTAAATTAATTAATATTATTCTCCGCTTTCATTGTTTATATTATGCCCGCGTTACTCTTAAACGCATGAATTTTCATTTGTATTTCAATAATATTCAGTTCAGAAATTACTAGAAAATGAAACAATATAACAAGTTTATTTGTCAATATAAACTGGGACAAATGTTAACCGCGACAACTGTTTAAAGAAATTGTTTATTCACTTCATGCAGCTCAAACAAATATATTTCAATCAACTATGCGATTAAAAAAGTTCTATATGCGACAAACCAAGAATTCAATTTGCAGAATGAATAGAAATTAAATATATAAATATCTAAAATTAATATCATTAAAAACTGAAGTGGTTCAGGTACCTATGCTAATCTTAATTATTCAAACCTCTAAATAATAAATTAGATGACTATCTTTATTAATGACACCTTTCGGAGGTTTGCTATAGTTTTAATGTTGTTGTAAATTACATTTATGATAATTAGAAATGAATAGATTTGACAGCGGACAAACGTCTAGCATGGTAGGAGTGGTTGTTCTGCCTTTTCGCCAGCATTACCAACGTTATAAATCAGTAATCATATATTCCTGCTTGATCTGTCAACGTTGACAGCTTACTTACGCGAACATATTGGCAACGAATGCTTGCAGTACACTTCGTGTGTGGCTGTCATTTTTTTCGTGAGAGATTAGACTGGAAGATAAATCGATGTTATGTATGATATTGAATTTGTTTTATGAACGTATTACGTATTTACTGTATGAAATGTTTGCAGCAATTGAAGCCACCAAGTTCCACAAGATTTTTGGCAATATTAATTCGCCCCCAATGTGCTTGAACATTAATTAGACCGGGAATAAAATAGAAGCATGCGGAACACCATCGGATACCACTCGAGGATCTTTGATGTCGTGACATTCTCAAAGAAATAGCTCAATAGCTGTGAATCTGAAACTTTTGAACAATTGCGAGAAATTTGGAATAAAACGACATACAAGGTGTCCAGGGGGTTGATGTCAATATGTAATGCGATTTTTTGTTGTTTCGAGTTATGAGTTTTCGAGTGTTTTTTCAATGTATTTTGCATCTGAGTTTGAAAAAATTCATATCTTCCTATGCAGTAGGTATTTTGCAGTTTTTATTTTTTTAACATGGTCCCTCTGAATGTTGCTTCAATAAAAAAAATATTCAGCTTCCTGAAATCACTGCCAGCTACCCAAAAAAGGCTTGAAAGCTAGAACTTCAGTTTCAGGATGTATTCAAACATTCACTTTCGATTCAGAAATAAAAAAGGTGTTTTTTAGCTTCTGGCCAAGTGTAAAAACTTTGCGGAGTCCTAAGCTACGAAAGTCATAGGGAAAAATTGAAACTCGATAAAATTTGTTTTTCTTTTTTTTTAACTTTTATGGTATATTTGACTTGAAAATGGGATTTTGAATTGTTCTTAATTGAAATTCCTGTGAAACAAATGTAGGTCGTAAATTTTATACAATGATTTTGTCTCACCAGTTAAGGAAAATCTTAACATTCGTCGGAATTGCTAGTTGTGAAAAAACCTGTTTTTTTTATTTGGACCTTTTACAAAAGAGCGAAGGAAATCAATAACGAAACAGAATTGAGTCAAAAACTTTCAGAAGCGGAGAGAAAAATAAATCAAAAATATTCGAGTAGCTTCAGGCAAATCACACGTCACTTTTTATAACGTTTTCGAAAATGTATTGAATTGGAGGCACGGATTTTAAAAAATCATTGAAGTGAATAGTAATTTTCAGTATTATGTACCTTTTATTTTTTATTCCAAAACAGGTAATTTCACAACTAGCAATTCCTACGAATGTTGAAATTTTTCATCAGTGGCGAGACCAAAATTATTGTAAAAATTACACGAGCTACAGTTGTTTCACAGGAATTTCAATCGAAATAAATTTAAAATTCCATTTTAAAGTTCAATTTATCATAAAAATGAAAAAACGAAGAAATAGTTATTTTTGTATTAAGTGCGTAAAATGAGTGTTTTTTTCATGGCACATGAGAGTGTCAATTTTGGCCGAGACCGCAGGTCGAGGCCAAAAATTCACTCGAATGTGCCATGAAAACACGAATTTTATACGCACGAAATACAAACAACATTTTTTGTACAACTGTGAATGTGAATTTACATCGTCTGAAATACGTATAATCATTGAAGATAATGCTTTCAGTACAATATTTAAATGAATCCAGTGATCTTTCTGTGTCGTAACTATAGAAACAGTTTGTTGAAATTGTTTGAATCTTTGACAGTATTTGCTCGTAGTTGCTTCAATTTCGAATTATTTTAAAGAAGATGAATGTTGAACATGATAGTGGTAGTGATACCCCCGCAGATATGGCTGAAGAAGCAAATACAATTGTATATTATATGTTACCAGCCAAATCAAAGCTAATAATATGAGAAAACATATAACCAATTTCGAGAATGATGCAACAAGAACAACGTAAAAAAGGTTTCTGAAAATGTGCTCACATGCTATTTCGAGGAGAAATAAAAAATTTTTAACCTTCCAAGTTATGGAGCTCAATGTTAAAAAAAACATCGAATGTCAAGGAAAATATTGATATAAGGAATTTTTCAAAATTGGTCCCTCTTATTAAGAACAAAACGTCGGATACCGAGGAAAGAAATCTAAAGTGTTATGGAGGGACAATATCAATAAATTTCTCAGAGATGCTGATGACGAAACTAATTTACTTTATAAGGTACAGATACAATCATAATTTTGTGAAATTAGTTGCAATTAAAATATTCATTATTTTTAAGTTGTTCTAATTTTAGTTATCAGCAGTGAAAAAAAGACTTTTTTTAACGGTGAAAAAAGACTTTTTTTAACGGTGAAAAAAAGTAATATTTTACGCATCCATAGTGATGAAGAAAAGTCAAGTTTTTTTGACAGTTGTACAAAAAACTAATTTTTTGTACAACTGTCAAAAAAACTTGACTTTTCTTCATCACTATGGATGCGTAAAATATTACTTTTTTTCACCGTTAAAAAAAGTCTTTTATTCACTGCTGATAACTAAAATTAGAACAACTTAAAAATAATGAATATTTTAATTACAACTAATTTCACAAAATTATGATTGTATCTGTACCTTATAAAGTAAATTAGTTTCATCATCAGCATCTCTGAGAAATTTATTGATATTATCCCTCCATAACACTTTAGATTTCTTTCCTCGGTATCCGACGCTTTTGTTCTTAATAAGCGGGACCAATTTTGAAAAATTCCTTATATTAATATTTCCTTGACATTCGAGGTTTTTTTAACATTGAGCTCCATAACTTAGAAGGTTTAAAAATTTTTTATTTTTCCTCGAAATAGCATGTGAGCACATGTTCAGAAACCTTTTTTACGTTGTTCTTGTTGCGCCATTCGAAATTGGTTATATGTTCTCTCATATTATTAGCTTTGATTTGGCTGGTAACATATAAGATACAATTGTATTTGCTTCTTCAGCCATATCTGCGGGGGTATCACTACCACTATCATGTTCAACATCCATCTTCTTTAAAATAATTCGAAATTGAAGCAACTACGAGCAAATACTGTGAAAGATTCAAACAATTTCAACAAACTGTTTCTATAGTTACGACACAGAAAGATCACTGGATTCATTTAAATATTGTACTGAAAGCATTATCTTCAATGATTATACGTATTTTAGACGATGTAAATTCACATTCACAGTTGTACAAAAAATGTTGTTTGTATTTCGTGCGTGTAAAATTCGTGTTTTCATGGCACATTCGAGTGAATTGACACTCTCATGTGCCATGAAAAAAACACTCATTTTACGCACTTAATACAAAAATAACTATTATAGAGTTCCAATGATTTTCAGCCTATCCACCTTCCAAGGCAGGTTACAACGAGAATAGTCCGATCAAGTACCTTATTATTTGTATATATGGTATTAGAATATTTTCCCGATGTTTCCGTAAACAAATGAGAATTCTTGTTGTAGTCTTTATTTAATCGAAATGTTATTTCAGCTTTTGAAGGTTTCAGAAGGATCATGCTCTCGTGATCGAAAAAAATTCAAATGACCGAAATTATAGGAAAAAACAATTCTATAATTGACAAATTATATATTGAATATTTCGTATGATCACATTCATTTCGTTGAAACGATGAGTTCTATCCATTTTCAAAAACACATACATATAGTTCTACCTATGTTGATAAAAGAGCAGCAAAATTTTTTGCTAACAAATTAGTGCTTTGATCGCATGATCAGGGTTATTTAAGTTATGATAATTATGAATTGAATAATTGTTGCTTTCCGTAGAATTCCTACTCATTATTTCCTACATCTGAAAAGGCAATAAATCTAATAATTATTGAGCAATCACAGATCAAAACCGTTAACGTATATATATATATTGCATCGACAAAATCCTGAATTTTCCCATACATTAATGAGATCGATATTATTGAAAACTTATAAATCAATGCAATATTTGCTAAGAAAGACCGACATTACCCCATTTCATATTTTTTCTTGAATCCCAACAACAATTACGTCGTTATAAACATTGCTGGCTTGAATGGTAACTCACAATATTAATAATATATAATCTCTCTACTCCCCGATACTAAATCTCGAAAAAATCGCCATTCCTGTTAATTTATCGGAGCTTATATCGTAATGGAAACGTAAATGTCAAAATAGCTGAGGTATTTTCATTGAGGAAGGTAAAAGTTACTACTTTGGTCGGTGATTTATAGAATATCGAAGATGTTGATTGTCTTCTCTTGCTCGAACGTGAAGAATGAGCTGCGAATTGATTTTCTCTCTTTCAGTACCGTAATGCGTTCATTACTGTTCTAAAAACAGTGCTGTGAAGTACTCATCACTGCATTGCTTTCAGTTATATATTTCTTCCATAAGCGTGCACTTTCATTCTCTTTCCCGCACGTATTTCAATTCGTAAAGAGTCACATTGCCAAACAGTGTGGGAAAACCCCTGCTATTCCATTACCGCACGCAAATGCGTGTGGTAATGGATTAGCAAGGGTTTTTCTCGCACGCTTTTTCTAAAGAATAAACTGAATAATAAAATTTGATCACAAACTTGGCCATTATCCAGGATCATTTTAAATGAAAGAAAAAGAAGTTCGTACTCACTGGATTTTTATTTTTACGATTAACTCGACTAGTTTCGCCTGCTAGGCATCATCAGGAGCTCTAGAAGATTTATTTTACAGTTTTCAATAAAATTCTTACAATGAAACACAAAAATATGCTTACTTGTCAATAAAAGTAATATACACTGAACATTTACTTGGAAAACTGACAATCACAAACAATAAGACGACTGAAAAATTTCGGAATTCATCAATCAAATTTAGGGTTATGTTCTCATAAACACGGTCAACCACAGAAAAACAAAAACCAAAAAACAAACACCGCACCAGTCAAGTCACACAGAGCGACATCTGTCTACATTAAATTATAGTCTTGGAGTTAAATTAGGTTTTCAAAAATTGGCTTGTATGAAAGATTGGTCTCAGTTTGGTTATTCAGACAAAAGGTTGAGTTCTTCTTCAAGTTTTTCTTTATTTCATAAATTTCAAGTAAATCCAACTTATTTCCTCTCCCAACGTTATGTAATCTCTTTCTTGTCAAATTCATGTTTAGTCGACTTCAAATGGTTCCCAAATGCACTTTTCTGATTGGGATTGGTAACAACTCAATTTATACACTCCGTTTTTTTGTTGGTGTATCTACTGAGCTAACAACTGGTCTTATGGGTATATCTGTGCAGTTTCGGAAGCCCATAAAGTTTTGGTGTTTTTGGGTTTTGAAACTGCCATATGACTCCATGAACTCATCGCTTAATTTTACATTTTTTACCTTGTTTATGAGAGAAGTTAGTGGGTTGTTGTTTAATTCTTGAAAACCATTGTTCTGAATGAATTCATGTACTTTATTAACGTACAGTTGTGTTTCTAATATCACAATACATGAACCTTTGTCTGCTTTCACCACTGTGAGGTTATTATCACTTATTTTCTTTCTCAAGTTTCTAACCTCCAAGTTTTGACCTTTTGTTTCTTTTATTCTACTACTCATCTTTCTTTTCTCCTTTTGCAAGATATTCTGGCATGTGGTCCTTATTTCATTTTTCTGCTAGAATTTGAGAGACTTGTGCAAGAAACATCGTATGAGGTAGAGGGTCTCAGGATTCAAAGAACGCGTATACTAAGAGGAAAATTAAATCATCTGGAAAACATCACTTTTCAGAAAACAAGTACGGATGAACTTTGTTCACCGTTCACATTTCACCCGGGCATCAAGAATCTGTCACAAGTAGAATTCAATGAGGGGGAAAAAACAATCTTAAACAGAGGTTTAAAACACTCTATACCGAATCCTTCAAAACAAAACCTTGAAGTCCTATCGGTAGAAATAGATGCAGTTTTGGAGAACTCCTCGCTAAAAATGGAGCAGAAAAATGAAATAAGGACCACATGCCAGAATATCTTGCAAAGGAGAAAAGAAAGATGAGTAGTAGAATAAAAGAAACAAAAGGTCAAAACTTGGAGGTTAGAAACTTGAGAAAGAAAATAAGTGATAATAACCTCACAGTGGTGAAAGCAGACAAAGGTTCATGTATTGTGATATTAGAAACACAACTGTACGTTAATAAAGTACATGAATTCATTCAGAACAATGGTTTTCAAGAATTAAACAACAACCCACTAACTTCTCTCATAAACAAGGTAAAAAATGTAAAATTAAGCGATGAGTTCATGGAGTCATATGGCAGTTTCAAAACCCAAAACACCAAAACTTTATGGGCTTCCGAAACTGCACAGATATACCCATAAGACCAGTTGTTAGCTCAGTAGATACACCAACAAAAAACGGAGTGTATAAATTGAGTTGTTACCAATCCCAATCAGAAAAGTGCATTTGGGAACCATTTGAAGTCGACTAAACATGAATTTGACAAGAAAGAGATTACATAACGTTGGGAGAGGAAATAAGTTGGATTTACTTGAAATTTATGAAATAAAGAAAAACTTGAAGAAGAACTCAACCTTTTGTCTGAATAACCAAACTGAGACCAATCTTTCATACAAGCCAATTTTTGAAAACCTAATTTAACTCCAAGACTATAATTTAATGTAGACAGATGTCGCTCTGTGTGACTTGACTGGTGCGGTGTTTGTTTTTTGGTTTTTTGTTTTTCTGTGGTTGACCGTGTTTATGAGAACATAACCCTAAATTTGATTGATGAATTCCGAAATTTTTCAGTCGTCTTATTGTTTGTGATTGTCAGTTTTCCAAGTAAATGTTCAGTGTATATTACTTTTATTGACAAGTAAGCATATTTTTGTGTTTCATTGTAAGAATTTTATTGAAAACTGTAAAATAAATCTTCTAGAGCTCCTGATGATGCCTAGCAGGCGAAACTAGTCGAGTTAATCGTAAAAATAAAAATCCAGTGAGTACGAACTTCTTTTTCTTTCATTTAAACTGAATAATGATATATCTCTATGCCACCGACGACGTCACTATGGAAACGATGAGAGTACAATGGTAACGACTTGTCAGAGACTTTTGTCATTCATGTGTATTTAGAAAGATCAATTCACATTTGATCTGTGTGTTGAAATCGATCTCGTATAAGCGCTTGTAGAAAAAATATTGTTCCTAACTCGTGCGGAAAGTGTTTTTCCCGCACTCAACTGCTAACCCAAACTCCGCTTCGCGTCGTTTGGGTAACGGCAGTTTCGTGCGGGAAAATGTCTCTTTCCGCACTTATTAGGAAATTACTATTTCGTTTTGTGGCTGTCAACACTGACTTCCGATTGTTTCAATTTCAACACATTTCAAATAATACAATTTGCTAATGATTAATGAGAGAAAAAAATTTAATTTTCATCAAGAAAATGAGGTTTTACAGATTTTCTTTCTGCCTCATATGAATAATCTGTTCTAAAAAAATCTGTTTCAGATCTGATCAATTTTTGTAATTATAGATTCCATGCTAATTATTATTATTACAGCATCAAACAGAGCGCTCGGAAGTGCTACATTAATAGGTTGGAAAGTGTGCAGCATAAGTTTTTGAGGTTTTTGAGTCATAAAAATAATTTCCAAATATTGAACAACGAATATACCTTGGCCGAACGAAGGTTAACAATTAATGACTTTGGAGAATCGTAGGAAGCTCAATTTCATGAGTCTTTTGTACAAAATTGTCTAGTGACTGCGCCTGGCATTCTGGAGTTTATCGTTTTCAGGGTGCCAGATGTTCGACATTAGTGAAAACATAAGAATATTCGTATAATGATAGCTTTTATTCACTAGGTGAAGTTTAGGCAACTAGACGTAGGCGAGTGGCCGGAATCACTTAGTGAAAAACAGTCATTATACGCAAGTGGTATACTATACTTTATCCACATCTACCGAATATATTTCTTAAAGATTTTAACATTTGACGACCGTAATAAGACCCTTCTAGCACAAGTGTGGAAACAGTCAAGTTGACATAAGAAAAATTGTTGAAGAACATGTCATTGTATATTTTGTAATAAAAATAGCTTCAATTGAAGTAATAAATGTAGACTTGGCCTATGATTGACATGGTATACCCATATTTCTTAGTTGGTGTACATAAGAATACTGAAGAAATATTAATTTAAAAAGTATAATTTAATACTTTATTGGTACGTAGGTACTGTTGGTGACCCAAATGTTTAAAAAAATTAATGAATAAATCTGACAGCAGTTAATAATAACCCATTATTCACTAGGGTGATTAATGGGTACTATTATGGATGAGGAAAGAGACGTTAGATGGTGTATACAATAGCTGTTGATAAACAAATTTTAAGCTACTGTACAGAGAGGATATCAGCATATGAAGAACTATGTATAATTTCTGAGGAATATTAATACTTCAATTCTCTTTTGTGCGTAAATTTTCCGAATGATTAGATAGTTTTGAAACTTCAATAGTGAGAGTTAAAATTCAGATGAAAACAAGGAAATAAAGGTATGAATAATGAATAATTCTACGAAATTTCTTAATCTATGTTCCTCAACAAATTCACAATCAGAATAAGTAATTGTTGTAACTTTGGTGTAAATGAATGTAATAAATGTTCGGATTAGCCGAAAAAAGTGTAAACACATTCAGTGGATCATTTGGTACTTTTACAATATGAATTGATTAATTTTCATCATTTTTTAGCTCTCGTTCTACGCGTGCTATTTATATCGTTTTGCTCAAATGCCTGTTATTTTCGAATTTTGAGCTGAAAATTGTCTCAAACGAAAGGTTTCGACTCCCTGACGAATCCATGGTCAATTTGATTTCTGTCCGTGGGGTCGTCCGACCGTGAGCACGATAACGTCCCAAGGGGTTGTCCTAGAAACAGGGTGTTCCATAAAAATGGCCATTCGAAATTTTTGTTCCTCAATATCTCAGACAAAACAAAAATAAATGAAATGAATTTTTGCGATCACATGCAAGTTGCTCAAGATGAGCCTCATGCAAAATTTTGTGGCCATAGTGTTAACAGAACCATAGAAAATTCAATTGGAATATTGAAAAGAAGAATCTTCAAATTTTCATAACAAGACATTCGATTCGAGTGAAATTCATTTTGTGAATAAAGATTGATATACTGAATGTTCACGCAAAATTTCAAGAGGATCGCATTATCAGAACCATTTAATTTAATTCTTACACTTTACTAGTTTTTACCTATTTCAGTTTTCGAATAATTTTCAGAATATTTTTCCGATCGTGCTGAGAATTTGCATCTATTAATTTAGTATCAATCTCAAGTCCCATACAAAATTTTGAGATATTAGTCTCATTGCTTCAGCAATGCTCAGGACTTCCTTAATTTTTCTTTCAATGAGGTTCAAATATGATTCATCTGATAATCTGTTCAATAATTGACAAACATCCGGAAGGTACTAGCGCTGAAGAATTTCCTATCATTTAAAAACTGCAATGTATGATGTCCTTGACGCTATCATCAATACCTTCACCGGCAATTTCACGTTTACATTTTCCGCAATATAATGAAGAACTGTATAACCAAAACGGCTCTTTTGCAATAAACTATTTTTATGGATTCCTTATGGTAATACCAAGTTTCATAACAAAAGAGTGTTGAAAGTACGAACATTTTAACTGCTTGTATATTTATTGTCGAATTCTTGCATTATGCATGTTTTTGAGACTGTACTGGAGCTTGAGAGAGTAAAAAAACGAAATCAGCGAAATTGTTGAATATTTGAGTAACGATACGGAATTTTTCAGTTCGATAAATCATATATATATTGTGCGAAGGGTCATTTGTTTGGTACTGTATACATGGTAATATGGTGGAGATCGTAAAAAAGACATAAATATTGATCGTAAATTATCAGCTGTATTATAACCTAGCACTTCAACTGATCGTTCATATCATTAAACAACTAGTACTGTATATTTGTGCTTAAAAAAACCCCTAGCGGGAAAAGTTTTGGGGTAGTTTTGATTTCTTCCATTTTTCATGTTTTTTGCTGTGCTGAATCAGATTTAGAGGTTTTCTAACAAAATTTCGTGATTGATTATAGAAAAAACTACAATAGAGATGAAAAATCCCATTTTTTCGTGAATCATACAAAATGAAGGTACATTAAAATTCCTAGAAATTGTACTACCACAGCCTGTTCTGTAACAACCTGCTCTGGCTCAAATAAGAGTTTAAAATGAGGTATTTTCTATAAGTCAATAAATTAAAAAAAATTTTAATTTTATGTTTTCGATGATGCGTTCCTCTTGAAATTTTGCATTAACATTCAGTATATCAGTCTCGATTCACAAAAAAAAATCATTCGAATCTTATATCTTGTTATATGGAAATATAAAGATTCTTCTTTTCTTCATTAAAATTTTTTTTTTATGGCTCTGTTCACACTATGGTCCCACAATTTTGCATGAAACTCATTACGACCATCTTGCATTTAGCCGCAACATTTCATGTCGATTGTTTTCGTTAGACATAAAACATGGCCATTCAAAATTTTCGTTCCTAAATATCTCAGACAAAGCGTATACATGGCCACTCAAAATTTTTGTTCCTCAATTTTTCAGATAAAACGAAACCAATCGAAATGAAATGTTGCGGCTAAGAGCAAAATGCTTATGGTAAGCCTTGTGCAAAATTGTATGACCATAGTGTGAACAAACCCATAGAAAATTCAATAGGAATATTGAATAGAAGAATCTTTATATTTCCATAATGAGATATCTGATTCGAGTGAGTTTTTTTTGGTGAATCGAGACTGATATACTAAATGTTCCTGCAAAATTTCAAGAGGATTGCCTCATCGGAACTATAGAATTTAATTTTTTCTCATTTATAGAGCCATAAAAACACCTCATTTTCAATTATAATTTGAGCCAGAACGGGTTGTCGCAGAGCAAGTTGTTGTAGTTTAATTTGTAGGCAGGTTTTCCACAAAAAGTTGATAGTTTCCGAGTATAAAGCAAAAACTTACCAAGAATTACATTTTTCTTCTTTTTTGTATTTTTTTATGTTTATTTCCGTCGAAATTTTGTTAGCAAACCTCAAATTCGGATTCAGCACCCAAAACACCCCAAAGCTTTTCTGCTGAAAGCACAATTCGGCTGGATTAAATGGGATGTAGAAGTAATAAGCATCTGCTCTATGGAAATATTGTCATATATTGATAAAATTTCAGACTCTACTGATAACAATGATAAATTGAAACATTACTCAATGCAACATTTCATATCGTCATTCTGGAAATGAAAAATAGAAGTCTCAACATAACCTTCCTCATAGGTATTTAGCTATCTCAGAAATGCTGAAAATTTACGATGCAGTTGTGGACCATCTTAAAGTTATGTCGTAGCACCTCAAGAAGATATATCTGCCAAGATTTTCCGATAAGGAAATACCAGTCACATTGTTTTTAGGTCTCCTCTGGCAAGTTGTGATTATTTTTAGAGATATTTCACCGATGACCACGCCTTTGTATATCCTTCACCTTTAAATTCCTTTAAATTCTTTTGGATTCTTTTTAGAGGCCACCCGTATCAAAAAAATCTATTTACGGTTCCTACTCCTGACCTTTTCAACACAGGAAAAATTGTTGAAAGTCATTGTTGAAAAAAAGATAAAATGTTGGAGTTGTATTTTATAGTGCTATATTAACAATTTTGTTTTTTTTTATATTCTGTACGATATTTCTGTGGTATCCCTTAATTGATTTTAATTCCAGTTTTTTGTGACGTGAATGCTAGTTTTGTAGTACTACTCATTCTTTCCAAAACTTTATCAATTTTTTCAAATGTTTATGATGCATTCGTTCAATAATATTCGATCTCAATTCTCCCGCTTCTAAGTTTCCTGAAATTTATTCATGAAATGAGTTGAAGCTATGTACTCAGACAATAAAACTCTGGTAGGTCTTTACGAATTGTTTGGTGAATTTTATTCAGCTTTAACAGGCAAGGATATCCATTATAAAATTAGGGAAATTAACAGAATACTCTTTCGTAACACCTACAAAATATGTTTCAAATATAAGTCCATTTTGTCGAAAGGAATAAAACACATTTTACATACAGTCAAAAAATATGCAAAATCAAGATATTAAAAGAACAAAACATCGAATGAATTAAATTGGAATATTGAAAAACAGAATCTTTGTATTTCCATAACAGGATGTCCGATTCGAGTGATTTTTTTTGCGAATGAAAACTGATAAACTGAATGTTCATGCAAAATTTTGTGGAAATAGGTTTAACAGTGCCATAAAAAATTCAATTGTAACATTGAAAAGAAGAATCGCTATATTTTCATAACAGGATAACCGATTCAAATGAAATTTATTTTGTGAAGCTATACTGATATACTGCAATATTTGTTGGTTTGCGTTATCAGAGCCATGGAACTTATTTTTTCGTATGTGCAGAATATTATTCCTATTGTGCTGAGATTCTGCATTTATATATTTAGTATCAATCTCAAGTCCTATATAAAATTTTAAGGTAATTGTCTTATTGCTCCACCAAAGAATGAGCGCTCAGAAGCTCCTGCTCAGGGCTCTACTTTTAGACACATCATGACTGAAATATTAAAATAACAGCCGAATATTTCTTAAATTCTTTTAAATGTTTTTGTTCTTCTTGATTGTTTTTGTAATTTTTTTTCACATTTGGAATATAATTTTTTTCGATTTTTACCGTTGAATTTAATGTTTGATTCGCCTCTAAATATTAATTCCCTGATTAATTTCCTCTCAATTAATTTCACATAAAAATAAAAACGACAATTTTTGATCATTTCATGGAAATAAGTCCATATAGAATCTCTGTACCAACCCAAAAAGATAAAAAAGCAATAAAAAATTACTGCTGCCATATTTCGGCTTTCCTGAGAAGAGTACCAGCGAGACCAATTAATGTTTTGCCATTTTTTCCGCTGGATCACCAGAGATAGTTACATAAAAAAGGCGTTATTGCTTTTAGATAGCGATACGATGAATTGGTCTTCTTTATTTATCGCCTACCTGTTTTACTCAAGCTTTAAAAAGCGGAGGAGTAGCGACATGTACTGATTTATAGATCTTTTAAATCTTTTATGTAACACAAGAATTTGGAGAATGTGAAGAGAATGTTGAGATAGTGGACTTCTGCAAAAGTGATCTGTTCTGAATACTCGAGTTTTTGATAAGATGAGCGTTTTATGTGGGAATGGAATTTAGTGTAAAGTTAAATTGGTTTTTGGAATTGAAACATTTTGAACTCTTGTGATTTTAATTTTTCATTTTAGTTCTGAAGTTCTGAATAAGAAGGATATTTCCTGAGATCATTTAATGAAAAAAAAGTTTCCAAGAATGTAGATCTAGAAATGTCTTGTTTCCAAGATACGGGGTTGAAGCTTTACTCAAAAACTGACTGAAAAAAGTGGTACGCAACTGATATGTTTTAAACAAGCAATTATTCTTTCAATTTTTAGTTGAATTCGGGACTAAAAATCTCTTTTCCTTTTTCCGTATCGGATGCCGTCTTTATGTAAGAAAATGAAACATCTTAACGCGTATTTGTAGTGAAAAGTAACGTTAAAATGTTTTATTTTCGAGCGCTCGTTTTGCCTAAAGGTCTGTTATTTTCTAATTTAAAGCCAAAACTTGTCTCAAACGATGAGGTTCGACTCCCTGATGATGAATTCATGGTCAAATTCAATTCTGTCAGTGGGGCCGTCCGGCCGTTAGTACGATAACTTTCGAACGGATTGTGTTAGAAATTTGAGATTTTTAGGGTAAGTTCAGCACAAAAATAGATCGGTTAATTTCGTTAACCAGCCAAATCATATATTGTGTTCCAAAAAATATGGCCAATCAAAATTTTGGCTCCTAAATAACACATCAGACAAAATGATACCAATCGAAATGAAAAGTTGAAGCCACATGCATGATGCTTATAATAAGCCTCATGCAGAATTTTTGGTCATAGTGTACATAGAATCATAGAAAGTTCAATTAAAATATTGAAAATAAGAAACTTCAAATTTCCATAAAAAGATATCCGATTTGAGTGGAATTTATTTTGTGTATGAAGATTGATATATTGAATGTTCATGCAAAATTTTGTGGTCATGTTAACAGAACCATAGAAAATTTAACTAGGATATTGAAAAGAAGAATCTTCATATTTTCATAACAAGATATTAGACTCGGGTGAAATTTCTCTTGTTCATGAAGACTGATATACTTATTGTTTATACAAATGTGTGTGGTTACTGTGTCAATAGAACCATAAAAAATCAATTAGAATATTGAAACAAAAACAATCTTAGCTGATATACTGAATGTTCATGCAAAATTCAGAGAGGAGATTGCATCATAAAAACCATAGACTTTAATTTTTTTAGTTATTTATTTTTAAAATTTTGCATTTTCTGAATGATTTCCAGAAAATAATTGCGATTATGCTGAGATTCTGCATTTATATATAAATTTGGTATAAATCTCAAGTCCCATATATTATATTGAGGTAACGGTCTTTTGCTTCCTGAACGAGCGCTAAAAAGCTTCTATTCAGAGCTTTTCTTAAATTTTTTTACTTAAAAACCGCGCCCCACACGAAAAAAAGACAGAATTCAAAAAATAAGTGGGAGTTTGAAATATCTCACTTCTTCAATCAGTTTTCAAATAAAAATCTCAGAAACAATGCATTTTCGGACCTACATTTGTGGAAACCTTGATTTATAAAATGATCCTGGAAATCACCCCTTTCATTTTTCGGTGTAATTCAGATACACGCTGTTTATTTAAAATAAATCAAGTTAAGCTTTATTTGCTCATTCAAAAGAAAAGTTCACAAGGACAAAGAAGATTGTCAATTTTGGGTTGAGGATTCTTAAATTATTGAATTTTCGAAGGAACAACTCAATGCAATTTGATATTTGCATAGAAAAGTTGAATTTATGAATTCATAGAATGAAACCTGTGGTTTTAAAGACTCTCAAATTTGAATAATAATTTTTCCAATATGAACCAGGCTGCCAAAATTTTCACTTTGACATTCTAGTAGAACAGAACGCCTAGAATATTTTTACATTGACAATTGACTTTGATATAAATCATCTATTTATGATTATCTGTCTGGTGAGAATGGAGCTTATCATCAAAAACAATTCCTGACTCAAGATACGAAAATTGAAGACAATTTGTTTTCCTTCAAAAACAAGTGCGCAAAAATCACAAACTAGATTCATGTTCCACTGAAAAAATAATCTTCTTCATTATCTTTTCTTGTTTGTGCATTCCTCTCGTTCAATATTCATAACATACCTGCACTATGGCGACCTCGCCAATTAATATAAGAATCAATTTCGAAATTACATCGCGAATCGAAGCAATAAGCGATTCAACAAGATATTTTCAAGTTTTTCTAGAAGATCAGGATCCAATCAACATGAACATCTACCAGTATTTTAATTATCCTTGAGGTATCTTCAGAGAAGGATGCATTCATTAATGGAGTACAGAAATGATTTTAAATAAGAATAGATCGGCAATAGCGTCATTTTGACCTTTGGATAATTGGTAATCGTGAATAAAAATATTGTAAGCGTTGATCATTCCGTGATCTGGACTATGTGTTTCGAACATTATACAGAATTTTATTTCAAAATTCAGCTATCTTCTAGATACGCTCTAATGCGGCTTAGTCCCTTCATGTAAAATAATTTAAGAAAAGCCCAGAGCAGAAGCTTTTGAGGGCTCGTTCTTTGGTGGAGCAATAAGACTATTACCTCAAAATGTTATATGGGATTTGAGATTGATATCAAATATACAGTGTGTTTGGTCACGAGTTAGCGATAATTTAAGGTCATCAAATATACCTAATATTGTCGACAAAAACACCCAAACTTGGAAGTTTTCCCCCTTGGTTTTGGAGTAGCCCCCATTTTAAATTTACTTTTTTTATTTTTGTTGACCCTTCCAAATAATATCGATTTCTTTGGACATAAAGGTCCTACAGATGTGAAAAAAATGTTTTTTAAAAAATGATACTACCACCTTTCATTGAAGTATAACAATATAAAAACATTCAACTTGATAACGGCATAAAAAAATTCTTTGAAAAAGTTCATAGTGAAAATATGTACTGATTTTCTCAGTAAATCCGCAATAGTACAAGAACTAGCACATTGAAGTATAATTTTTTTGCAATGATCTAACACGCAAGGACACAAGCTACAAAACAAGACTCACATCATTTCTGTAAGTTACATGATTTGAGAGTTATTGCTGTTCGAACATGACCCTTATGAAAAAACTTTAGTACTGTACTTTCGATAATTTTCAATGATCAAACAAACAAATTAATTATAAAAATTGCTCAAAATGGCCGCCTCTGCTCTGTAGACAGGCAGTGGCCTTCATGTCTTGTGTCTTTTGCTCGCGTAGTGATCATGTTCGAACAGCAATAACTCTCAAATTATGTAACTTACAGATATGATGTGAGTGTTGTTTTGTAGCTAATACCCTTGCGTGTTAAATCATTGAAAAAAAATTATACTTCAATGTCCTAGTTCTTGTACTATTGGGGATTTATTAAGAAAATCAGTACATATTTTTACAATGAACTTTTTTAAAGATTTTTTTATGGCGTTTTCAAGTTGAATATTTTTATATTGTTATACTTCAATGAAAAGTGGTAGTGTCATCTTTCAAAAAACATTTTTTTCACATCTGTAGGACCTTTATGTCCAAAGAAATCGAAATTATTTGGAAGAGTCAACGAAAATAAAAAAGTAAATTTAAAATGGGGGCTACTCCAAAACTAAGGGGGCAAACTTCCAAGTTTGGGTGTTTTTGTCGATAATATTAGGTATATTTGATGACCTTGAATTATCGCTAACTCGTGACCAAACACACTGTATAAATGTAGAATCTCGGCACAATCGGAATTATATTCTGAAAATTATTCAAAAAATGAAATATGTAAAAAATAAATAATTACAAAAATTAAATTGTATGGTTCTGATGATGCAATCCCCTTGATATTTTGCAGGAACATTCAGTATAGTAGTTCTCATGTTCAAAATAAATTTCGCTCGAATCGGATATTCTGCTATGGAAATATAAAGATTCTTCTTTCTTATATATCAATTGGATGTTTTATGGTTCTGTTAAAACTATGGATACGACATTTTGGATGATCATGTCGAGAATATTGATCTCCATTCACAAAAAATATTTACTCGAATCGGACATCGTTTCATGGAAATATGAAGTTTATTTTTTTAAATATTCCAATTGAATGTGTTTTGGTTTTGTTAAAACTATGGCCACGAAATTCTGGATGATCATATCGAGAATATCGATCTCCATTCACAAAAAAAATTACTCGAATCGGACATCTTTTAATGGAAATATGAAGTTTCTTCTTTAAAATATTCCTATTGTTTTCCTAATGTTTTATGGTTCTGTTAAAATTATGGCCACAAAATTTTCGATGATCATATCGAGGATATGGATCTCCATTCACAAAAAAAATTACTCGAATCGGACATCTTTCTGTGGAAATAGGAAGTTTTTTTTGAATATTTCAATTAAATTTTCTGGTTCTGGTTCTGTTCACACTATGGCCACAAAATGTTGCATGATGATTAAGTATATCAATCTTTATTCACAAAAAAATTTTACTCGAATCAGATATCCTGTAATGGAAAAGATTTTTCTTTTCAATATCCCAGTTGAATTTTCTATGGTCCTGTTAACACTATGGCCACGAAATTTTGGATAAACATTCAGAATATCGATCTCCATTCACAAAAAAAATCACTTGAATCTGATATCTCTTCATGGAAACATAGAGTTTTTTTCTATATTCCAATTGAATTTTTTATGGTTCTATTTACACTATGGCTTGTTATCAGCATATTGCATTTGGCCATAACATTTCATTCCGATTGGTTTCGTATTTTCTGAAATATTGAGGAACAAAAATTTTGAATTGCCAAATTTTATGGAACACCCTGTATGATTTGGCTGCTTCACGAACTTAACTAAGCCACTTGGGACATGAATATTTCAAGTCTCTTGGACAATCCCTTCGAAAGTTATTGTGCTAACGGACGACCAGACGGCCCCACGGACATAATTGAATTTGCCCACGAATTCGTCATCAGGGAGTCTATCGTTTCAGACCATTTTCTAATCAAAATCCGAAAATAAGAGACATTTGGGCAAAACGATATAGCACTCGTTTAAGTAGAAGGTGCGCTCATAAACGGATAATAGCTTATTTTAAGAAATGCCAGTTGACTTATGATAACATGAGACATGGCACAGGAGAGTTCCAAGTAGAAATATATTGCAAGGAGAGATAAATATGAAATTTATGTGAAACTCAGATTATACAGGGTGTTTCATTGGGAAAGGGAAATACTTCACAGGTGCATAGGTGGCACCAAGACGGTTCTAGAGATACCCCATTTATTGGGTCTCACTGTCTTCGTAGCCGAGATACAGGGTGTTTTATGAATTTTGCCCGTTTCTTCCTGAGGCCGTACCAGACAAACCACCCGGTATATTTTCTTCATATTCGGCAAATATGTTCCTAATTGAGAGCTCAAACTTATCATGCAATAACCGCCTCGAAAATCCAGGTCCGGGTTAACAAAAAATTATGAATCGTTTGAATACTCGAGACAACACCCTGTACATCGGAATTTTGAAAATCTGTTTTAATATTCGAAAACACCACTAAAAACTAAACTGAGACGTATTCCTCAAATTTTCGCGCAGAAAGTTTTACTGCACAAATTTTCAAGGTAAATGTGAAGTTTTCAGGAACTTGGATACCCGAAAGTGGTTTGAAGTGACTTTAACAATGAATTATCAACAATATTGAATCCATAATTATTTAAACATTACTTTGTAATTCATTTTTACATTGGGTTTCCTTTTTATAGCCGTTTACTTGAAAATCCAGGTCCGGGTTAACGAAAATTATGAATCGTTTGAATCCTCGAAACAACATCGAAACTGTACATCGGAATTTTGAAAATCTGTTTTAAAATTCGAAAATACCACTAATAACTGAACTGAGACGTACACTTCAAATTTTCGCGCAGGTAGTTTCAATGCACAAATTTTCAACGTAGAAGTGAAGTTTTTAAGAACTTGGATACCTGAAAGTGGTTAGAAGTGACTTTCAACAATGAATTATCAACAATATTGAATCCATAATTATTTCATTATTACTTTGTGATTCATTTCCACATTAGTTTTCATTTATTGAGAAGTGAGTTGCATTATAACGTATAATAATTATGGATTTCAATATTTTGATAATTCATTGTTAAAAGTCACTTCAAACCACTTTCAGGTATCCAATTTCTTAAAAACTTCACTTTCACTTTGAAAATTGTGCAGTGAAACTATCTGCGCGAAAATTTGAAGTGTACGTCTCAGTTCAGTTTTAAGTGGTATTTCCGAATTTTAAAACAGATTTTCAAAATTCCGAGTTACAGGGTGTTGTTTCGAGGAATCAAACGATTCATAATTTTCGTTGACCCGGACCTGGATTTTTAAGTATACAGCTATAAAAAAGAAAACCAATGTAAAAATGAATTACAGAGTAATGTAGAAATAATTATGGATTCAATATTGTTGATAATTCATTGTTAAAATCACTTCAAACCACTTCGGGTATTCAAGTTCCTAAAAACTTTCTGCGCGAAAATTTGAAGTATACGTCTCAGTTTAGTTTTTAGTGGTGTTTTCGAATATTAAAACAGATTTTCAAAATTCCGATGTACAGGGTGTTGTTTCGAGTATTCAAACGATTCATAATTTTTTGTTAACCCAGACCTGGATTTTCGAGGCGGTTATTGCATGATATGTTTGGGCTCTCAATTAGGAATATATTTGCCAAATATGAAGAAAATATACCGGGTGGTTCGTCTGGTACGGCCTCAGGTAGAAATGGGCAAAATTCATAAAACACCCTGTATCTCGCCTACGATGACAGTGAGACCCAATAAATGGGGTATCTCTAGAACCGTCTTGGTGCCACCTATGCACCTGTGAAGTATTTCCCTTTCCCAATGAAACACCCTGTATAGCAGGATCTTGCTCTTCAATGTTTATGACATAATGAAAGCTTTTATCTCATAATTAGGAAAATTTATATTCAGCATGAGCTATCCGTCAAACTTATGATCACCATTTCCACAGATCACCACTATTTTAGTCGTGAAGCCCATCACCAATAAAAGCAGTTAAACTTCTCAATGAGCTTAAATCAGGCATATATGAAGGCTAGGTCGGTCCATTCAAGTCAGATTACCCAAAATACCAAGGTGTCTGCTCGAATGTCACATTATTCTAACAACCATCGTGATATTTTGTCTATGGAATGTCGAATAATTAAGATAACCCCAACAATAGACATTCCAATTCAATATGGATCCTGTTATTACAGGTTGAAATTAATCGAACGCAGACGCCATTGATTTGCCATGACAGTGCGTAGATCCCATAACAATTATTGTTGCTAGAGAATATGCTGAGTGTTGATTACGTAGTTCTTCGACATTCAAGGTGATCTTATTGATATATCGAATAAACTAAGTGGAACTAATAGTGAATTATAAACCTATGCAATGGTGAACTTAACCCCATTTGAAGGAATCAAAAAACAGTTTAATCACTTAGTTTATACATAATTCCAGTTCAGAATAATATTTGAGAATAAGAATCAATAGACCTTTGAAACAATAGTATATTTTGAGTTGTTGAAAATGATCCTATTAGAACAAAAGAAATCATGAGTGTTTGAATGAACTTCTGCAACGAATTTTAGAAGATACTTTCTCTACTTCAGTCAAGTTTTTTTAAAATAGTGGCGAAATTCGATGACAAATTCAGATTCTACATCTTTGTTGTATCTTAGCAGTTGGCGTGACTGCTACGAAAATTGACAGAATACGGAATTTGAATTTGAAATTTAAGTATGAAATTTTGGAATAATTTATTATTAAATCTCGAAATTTTAGAATTAACTTGAGGGTGTAGTCTGTAGACTTAATGTCATCTTGAAAAATATACAACCTACATACATGCAGCTGAAAGTATTAACCATCTAGGGATGCTTGTTTTTTGTAATTGACAATTCTTTCGATTGGCCTTATTCATTAAATAATAAAAGCTCTTATCGGAGAAATGTACATTATGCATATGGGTTATCATAATTTTCTTGTAGAACCAATGATACTTGATTCGGAATACAAATCGTTGCTCAATAGCTTTCCTGTAGATACATTCGCGTTATGTGCACTCATCCAGACAGTACAAGGGAGCCAGAATTTGCATAGCCTCTGATAGTCAGATGGCACTGAGGCAGCTTATGGCCGTTGATTGTAGATCAAGGACCATTTGGAGCTGCAAACAGTCCCTCAAAACACTGGCGGAGTACAACAAGCTAGTTCTAGCTTGGGTACCTGCCCAACAGAGCATTGAGAGCTGATGCCCTTGCAAAAAGAGGAGCAAACATACCCTTCACCGGACCCGTGCCCTCCTGTTGGGTATCACCTACACTTATTAGGGCAGAGGTCGGTGTTTGGGAAAAAAGGGAGAAACACTCTTACTGGATAAACACATCCGGTCAAAGACAAGCAAAGAGACTAATCGAACCTTCCAAAGAGAAGGCTCAACAAGCTCTATCGTTGTCAAAAAATGAGTTAAGGCTGCTAATCGGCCTTCTCACAGGGCATTGTCCCGTGAGATATCACCTACACAAGATCGGTAAAGAAATCTCCGACATTTGTAGGTTATGTGAATCGGCCACTGAAACCACCGAGCACATACTATGCCAATGCACTGCGCTGGCGCAAACCAGACTTACTCTACTAGGTGGCGCGTTATTAACGCCAGCCGACATAAGAGCGAAGTCTCCTAAGGAAGTAACCAGCTTTGCTAAGGAGGTTAGATTCCTGGGAAAAACGTAGTTTTAGTATGGTAACGCACAAAAGACCTTATTGGTCGCAGTGCAGAAGGGTAATCAACGTGTCGATCGACCACTATCTAATCTAATCTATGTGCACTCATCATCGAAGTAGGAAAATTCCCTTCAGTCCTAAAAAATGTTGTGTACTTAAAAATGAAACCACCTAAGTTAAATATCGAATCCAAAGCAGTTTTATAATAGAACAGATGATTCATAGTTAGCAGGAAGTAAATCTCTAAGAGATACCGTATTTTCTTGATGAAAATTGAAATCTTCCTGTCAACAATCAATACCAAAATATGTTATTTGACGTGTGTTGAAATTTTATATGTTCGGAAGTCAATGTTGACAACCACAGTGTAATGAGTTCGTTCCAGCGCTGTTTTGGAATTGTAATGAACTTATTACGAAGCTCAAATAAGGAACAAAATTAATTGACCGGTCAATTCTTCGATTTTGGTGGTTTTGGAACTAAAATTGGTAATTTATTCGAAGTTTTCCGCTTCACCTGACGTTGGAGTCTCCGATGTAATTCTCATGATTGATCATTATTCAGCATAATTTCAGTTAAAAGTAACATATGAAATCGTATTTGTGAGGTCGAAGAAAAGACGCGAGAATATTTATAATCTCAACGCAACAAATATTCTCAATAACTCAACATTGGACGATAGAATTCTAACAGCAAAATTTACCTTTAGATACGAATAATGATGAGAACAGTTCCTTCAAACTGTTCTGGACGGAAAGATTCCATTAGTATTGTTGATTCTCAGTATATACAGTGGAACTTCCCTATAACGAAAGCGCTTAATCCGCAAAAAAAATTCGTTATAAAGATATTTCGTTATGAAGAAAATTTGTTTCTATAGTCGGCAATGTCGCGGTCGACTTCACTGATAAATTTAAGTTTATCATTCAATCTTAAGCAGTTCCTTTTAGACATTTTCGCACAAATTTCACACTAACGCAATGGTTAGATTGAAACCAAACAGCCAGGGGTGTATTTAAAACTGTTTCAGAAGGATCTCTCTGCCCGCCGTAATGATTTAGTTTAAGGTCGGGATTTATCACGTACGTCCGGAAAAATTTCGGAAAAAAACCCACCCTTATAACTTTTTACCAATACCCATTCAAAAAGTGATATTCTTTGAATAATTCGTTATAGACAGAATGTACTTCGTTTCAGAGGGTGTTTCAAGGTGGATTCAAGGTGCAATGTCTTGTACGAAATTCGTTATACAGAGAAATTCGTTATAAAGAATTTAGTTGTAGGGTTCCATTGTTCCATTGTAGAAAGTTCATTATAATTTATTGACATAAATGTCACTATTTACGTCAAAGTTTGTCCGGAAAACTCATATAGGTACATTTGAACGAATAAAGTAATATTTATGCATTTTGCAGGCAAGTGTAATGGCTCAAAATGCATCTGATGTACATTTTTTCGTCGATAATATACTTCCAGTTGAATCAGAAATATGCCCAATTTGTGTTATTTATATTGTCATTTACCTTCAAAAGATATTCATCTGGTTTCATAATGTATACCAACTCTTTATAATGGAGTAGATACACATTGAACTATAATGTTTTTTGCACCTTGTCGCAAGTCTGTCATTAGTATTGAAATATATACATAATGTTTAATATTTAAGGAAGTAATTTCTTGACAAAAAATTAGAGAATGACACCCGAAAGTATCAATAATCATAGGAATCTCTTGGAGACCCCAACGTCAGGTTAAGCGAGAAACCTAAAATAGCTTCTCCGAACTATCTTTCAATTGCAACGAACACCCCGTATACATCTAACCACCTAATTCCCCATATTCAAACGCCAAAACCAGACCAATTTCATCACCCAGTGTTGCCAATCTGATAACATAGCGCGCTATCGAATCTGCATGCCAATTTCCTACCATACCGGAAGGTTGGCCAAAGAACTAACAACAACACATTCAGTTCGTTCTCGTCAAGTAGGCAAGGTCGGCAGGTCTGCTCTAGAATCGGACTTACATCACAGCTGGCGGCGGGTGGAGGCATAGAGTGCGGCACTCCCGCCTTTTCCTCAACAGAAGAGAGTACTTCTATGGTCACTGCTTAGTAGCGTGACAATTTTGACATTTGTCGAGGTTGATATAAAAACATGGACCTATAATACTAACTGGACGTCGAACTTCCTTACTGTCGCGTAGAAAAAAGTGAGGCAAATGGCCGCCATTTGCAGTTTGGGGTGAACCACAAATATATTGATGTTTTATGCCATCTGTGCTCGAATTCATAGATTTATAATAGGTCCATGCTCGAATTTTGATTGAAACATAGACGTTCCTTTGAAAGAAGTGATGAAAAACGAACTCTATATATTAGTGTTCTGTGAACTCTGACATTTCGGTCTATTAAAATTATACATATTTTCGATTCTTGTGATTAGTTATTAAACAATATTGGTAATCCTATCATTTTAATTCGTTGAAATAAATAAAGGAATATTGGTAATTCTAATATTTCAATTCATAGAAAAAGTGACACCTCTCAAATTCACCCCAAACTGCAAATGGCCGCCGTTTGCCTCAAAATTTTTGACAGGTTCGCCATCTAGTTAGTATTATAAATCTATGTTTAAAAAGAGGAAGAAGAAGATAGGTACGTCACTGCTTATTCTGTGACCTATTCGAGTCATAGAGCTGTTTTGACAGTTGTCGATGAAGAAGAAACCATTATTATTATTTGAATTGGGGTGGTTATGGCTAAGTCAGCCCTCCAGGAATTGCGACCATAGATCTTTATTGTTATTATTTGACAATATAAAATACTGGGTCTTTATAAATGATTGTAACATTGTAGGTTGCTTTGGAAATATTTTATCCTATAGTTTTTATGCAAAGTCTACAAATTTATGATTCCAGTCATATTATTCAATTTCTTTCGGAATGACAAGCCTACAATTATGTTTTACATCCGAATATGAACATTTAAAATAGTCCAACGCCAACTGCCGTGTAATAATCATTTATAAAGGCCCTGTATAATAATATTTGATATTTGTCGAAGTTGCCTCTAACAGGGAAAATAAAATATTCAGAGAGTAATTGAGTTTTACTTTATGATACGTTAGTCCCATAGAATCTCTTGAAAATTTCTTCATTTGTTGAAGTTAGAATATAAATAAGTTGAACAAAATTCATTCCATTTTTATATCAGTATAGGTCATATATTCACATATGTGTCGATATACAATATCTAATCATATAATTGCGACAATAATTTTGTTAGAACTAAAACTTTCGAAGGGATTGCTCCAGAGACATGATATTTTCAGGGTGAGTTCGGTTCACAAATGCCGCGGTTAAGTACAATAACCAGCCATATCGAACAGGGTGTTCCATAAAATATGGCCGTTCAAAATTTTTGTTGCTCAATATCTCAGAAAAAACAAAACCAATCGAAATGAACTTGCGGACCTACGCAATATGCTCATAGTAATTCTCATGCAAATCTTTGTGGTCATAATGTTAATACAGCCATAGAAAATTCAATTGGAATATTGAAAAAAAAAGAAACTTCATATTTCCATAACAAGATATCCGATTTGAGTGAAATTCATTTTGTTAATGAAGATTGATATACGGAATGCTCATACGAAGTTTTAAGAAGATCGCATTATCTGAACCATAAAATATTTGATTGAATATTGAATATAAGAATCTCTATATTTTCATAACAAGATATCCGATTCAAGTAAAATTTATTTCGTGAATAATTAGTGATATACTGACTGCAAAAATGCAAAATTTTAAGAGGATCGCATCATCAGAACCAAAGAATTTGATGTTTTGAAATGTCTAGTTTTCACATATTTTATTTTTTGAATAATATCCAGAATATGAATCTTAGGTCCTAAACAAAATTTTGAGGTAATAGCCCCATTGCTCCACTAATGAAAGATCGCTGAAAAGCACCTCTCAAATTTTTTTATATTTATCTTTACTACTTCCAAATATGTCTGAGTTTAATATACCCAATAAGTACCTATTGCAGTATTTTCTGAATCGAAAAGGATTGTTTAGTTCGGCATTTTTCAAATAGAATTGGGTATTTTTCTAACTATCGCAAATTTTTCTGTCTTTTAAATAGAGGCTTTCGCTTAATTATTGTAAGTGTAGTAGCTTCCACTTTAACAAATCCTAATCTGAATATAACCTGCTTTACTAACTCCGAGTTAGAGTGTGGGAGACCCTTACGCTCTTAAAACAGATTAATAGTCTTATGAACATATGAAAATTTCTTAATGGCGTCTCCAAGTATAGGCACCTAATAATTTCCTGTATTCTGAGTCACCACATCATTCCCATAAAAATAATTTATAGGCTCATTTGTAGCAATAAATTAAAACTCAAAAAATAAGAAATTACGTTTTACTCGCAAAGTGAATTAACATTTACGACTTGAACCCGAAGAAATATCAAACTTGATACTCTGATATTCCCAATAAAACTCGAATTATCAAATTCCAACAAGGAAAATCATAAATTCGAGAATATGAGCATGAAGCATCATTAAAAGAGATTTAAAACAACGCCATTTCACAAATCAGAGGAGTTTAATCGTTATAATAAAGTATCTTGGTGCGAAGTTTTGAATTGATAAAAAATCGAGGAGTGTATAGTAGAGGCACACAACAAAAATTAGCAAAATTTATTTCGCGAACACGTTCAGTTAATTGTTGGTTGAGGTTTTGTAGTTAGGAATATGTTTGCGATGCTTCGCGAACAACCCTTCTCGTTGTTCGGCCTTGGGCTCCTGATTTGATTTTCTTCCACGAATTCTAAATTCAAAGTTAATTTACAAATTGGCAAGTTTTCAATGGGAGAATGACTTTTCATACGAGCATTATATATCACTTTTTTCAATGCACTGATTTTATTGTTGAAATGAATGGACATCTTTGGTGATTTCTGCATCAAAAACTGTAGGTTGAGAGACAGTTACAGAACGGTAATTTATAATTATGAAATATAACCATAAAATAGGGATTCAACGGTATGAAAGAATGAATTGATTAGATTTAGAATCAAAGAAACCATAGATTTATACTCAAGAATTGAAATATTTTTTGATAAGTTAATTTACAACAATTTTTCGTTTCTATTTTTTATTGAAAAAAGTAATTAATCCACATATTTGTTATTGCGAATTTTATGCTTATGGTTTGAAAGTCTCAGTGTAGGTTAATTCTAGGGGAAATGTACCGATTATGGAATACTTAAGGGAATTCATTTATTTGTTTTGCATTTAGTAAAGGTATATCAATAATGAGTGAACTCATGAACAGAAAATATATTCTTCTTCAATACAGAAATGAATCAAACATGTAACATAACAAATAAAACAGAAATAACAACTCAAATTTGAACTCTCAAAATTCCATATTAGGAGCATAGTGCTCCCAAAATGGAATAGGTATGTTTCTATCATGAAACGCTTATATTTCTACCGAAAACTAAACAAAAAATCACAGATTCATTAATTAATCAGTTATGAGTCCACCAGCACACTTCACTTTGATCTTTTGTTTTTTTTTAGGTCCTTCAGTCCGGTGCAAGCGAAACTCTTTCTTAGGGTTTCCTGCACATTTTGAATGGGCCCATTCGCGGCATCCTTGGCACTTTACCCATTCGCCCAGACCCGCACTCTCGGACCATAATTTATTGCAATACAGACACTCGGACATACAGGTATTCCAAATTAGGAACAACAACAAAGAGTACATAAAATGGCTGTAACCTTAAAATTACAAAAGCTTTCGACAAAAAGCGATCGGCACTTTATTGAAAACATGTACTTCAATGTGTTCAAATTATGCGGATGTTTATAAAACTTACCTTTTAAAATTTGGGACTCTTTCTTTCGGAGACAACTGATATATCGAAAACAGCCGAACACGCAATGACCTGCGTACAACGGATAAACAAGAACATTGAATTCTGACACCGGGGTAACAGTATGTAGTGAACAGGCAGAGGCATTTCGAAGTGCAAACTATAGATTGCAGCATGTCGTTATTGAAAAACGATGGTATTCCAAATTAGGCATATATTCCATATTAGGTACCTTTCCTACTGGGCACTGTATGGATGCTGATTTGATTCACTGTAGATTCATCTTTTCAGAAATCAGAATATTGAAATTTCATTAATTTATCACAAATATTTGGGATTTTCCGAATTTTTCGCTGAGGTTCATATTTTCGAATTTTATCGACCACAACTGAAAAAATGAATGTTTCAAAGAAAAACTGTTTGCATATTCTCAATCTACGCCCCCTAAGTAAATGGTGAACAAGAAAAATCACAAATTCGAGAATATGAGCATGAAGAATCATTGAAAGAGATTTAAATCAACGCCATTTCACAAATCAGAGTGTTGAAATATGGCAAGTTTTCAAGTGTGAGAATTACTTTTTATAAAAGCATTATACATTACTTTCTTCAATGCACTGATTTTTTTGTTGGAACGAATGAATATTCTTTGGTGATTTCTGCATAAAAAAAACAGTTGGTTGACAGACAGTTCTAAAACACCAAAAGATAATAATGAAATATAGCTATAAAATATGGATTTAACGATATGAAAAAATGATTTAACGATACCAAAGAATTAATGGATTAGTTTTAGAATCAGAGGACCCAAATATTTAAAAAATTATAATACGATATATTACAATATTTTCCCGTTTTTATTTTCCTATTGAAAGGGAACTTTGTCCACATGTTTCTTATTGCGAATTTTGTGCCTATGTTTTGAAACTCTCAGTGTAGGTTCATTCTACTTTTTGTGAAAAAATCGAGTAGGTTTATTCTTTGCAAATCAAAATATCCAAATTTACACCCTGAAGCATCATTAAAAGAGATTTAAAACAACGCCATTTCACAAATCGGAGGAGTTTAATCGTTATAATAAAGTATCTTGGTGCGAAGTTTTAAATTGATAAAAAATCGAGGAGTATATAGAGACGCACAATAAAAATGAGCAAAATTTATTTCGCGAACAGGTTTAATTAATTGGTGGTTGAGGTTTTGTGGTTAGGAATCTTTTTTGCGATGCTCCGCGAAGAACAAAAAGCAGTCCTTGGTGCCACCCTTCACTTGTTGATCTGTCTGGGGGCCTCTGACCTTGGGTGACATTTAAACTTGGAATTTGATGGATTTGATTACAGAATTAGCTACCGATGAGGTGCGAATAATTGGTGGCCAGAGAATCTGTAGCAAAAAATTCATTTGCATATTTCAACCGAATTATAGCAGGTCAGAATTTTGAGTTAGCGCCTTCAACTGATGAGAAATTGATGAATACTATGTTTAATTATAGTAAATTATATGTTCCATTTCTGTCTTAGACAACATGGGAAACCCAACAAAGTATCATCTCGAAATTCTGCATCTTGATTGTGGATTTCGATACTTTTTTTGCGTTTCAGTTTTATTAAAACTTAAACGTTCTTACTTTCGATTCATGAAATGAAATTTTTTTTAAACTTTTCAATTTTATATTGAAAAGAGAAGAATATATAATTAAGGAACTAGATTCATAATTTTCCTAGAGTAATCGATATAGAATATATGTAAATTGTGAATTTTAGGTTGAATATGCAAGGCTAATAAGTTTTGGTGACAATTGGAGTATTCAATCTATTAGTACAGTAGAATATACAGGATGTCTGTAAACATATGCGACGGACTTCGGGAGATGATTCTTCGATGAAATAAGCAGGGGCAGTTCAAATTTTTTTTTTCGAAATCGACCTCCCCTCCAAGATACAGCCTTTGAAAGTCGATGACGAGTTGACACTGAGTCATGAAACTATACATAATATGATTCATTATGTAAATGTTACTCACACATTTTTTTGATCCCATAACTTTATTATTAGGAGTTTAAAACCCTGTTCTGCAAAATTTTGATACAGTCGATACTTTTCTCGGAAAGAATAAAAACTTACAAGCAGTTATGATCACTGTTCATTCCATTTCTTCATATGTTCCATAGAATGATTATTCTGAGGTATTGTTTATGCCAGCGTTTCCCAACCTGTGGGGCGCGCCCCCTTGGGGGGCGCGAATGAATTGAAGGGGGGGCGCCAACAACCCGCCCCTACCCCAAACGGTTCTTGCATGGCTCGAATTAGAACCACTTTTCTAACTAGAGGGGGGCGCGATGGAATTTGAGATTGAAAATTGGGCCGCGAATACTGAAAGGTTGGGAAACGCTGGTTTATGCTCAAAATTCGTTTTGTCAATAAGGCTCATTAATTGAAAGAAATTTAAAAATTACGGATATAATTTTCTTCCTAATCTTAGAATATTCATTCTAAGATATACACTTATACGATGAAATGGAGTGAATAGTGATCATAACTGCTCGTAAATTTTTATTTTTTCCGAGAAAAATATCGACTATATAAAAATTTTGCAGGAAACTTTTTTTTCCAGATTTGAATGGAAAACTATAAGAGAATTTTATTTTTCGAAAATCTATCTCACGAAAACAATTTTTGAGAAAATTTTGAGAAAAATCATAAGGGGTTGTTATTTGCAACCCCTAATAATAAAGTTATGAGATCTAAAAAATTCCAAAGGCTGTATCTTGGAAGGTGGGTTGATTTCGAACAAAATGAACTATCCCTGCTTATTTTCATCGAGGAATCATCTCCAAAAGTCCCTCGCATCTGTTTACAGACACTCTGTCCACAGGATATTGTATATCTCAAGTAAGAATGTTTCTTTAGAAGTGAGAAAAAAATATATCAGAAAAAACGAAAAATGAAATGGATTATCTGGAGATCCTAACAAAAAGCTAGGCGAGAAACCTCAAATTATGATGTTTAATGCAAACAATATTATAAAAGTCGAAAGCTTCTGCGAGCTGTTAATATTTTGAAAATTTCAACTCAAGTTTGGTTATCCTGAGAACTCTCTGATGACTTACTGTAAACAAGATAACTTCAGAACTAAAGCGAGTTGAAAATCTCCTTAAAGAGGTTCAGGTACTATCCTAATAATAATATAATAATTTTTTCACCTAAAATCACAAAAGAAAAAATGGAAATTTTCTTTCAATATTGCCGATTTCTGTTGTGGAAAAATGGAATGAACCTGTGTTTTGATACCAAAAAAAATTTAAACACCATGTGTTTCTGAATTGATGCGAATGACTTAAGGCGGTGTTTCCTCAGATCATTTTAGGAAAAAAAGTTGCCATAAATGTAGATCCGGAAATAACTACATTGTTTCCAAGATACAGAGCGTAAAAGTTCCACTTAATAACTTACTCAAAAAAGTATTATGTCACAGAGACAAAATCAAAAAAAATAATATTCCAGTGGCGTACAACTTTTTCAGCCAGTTTTTAGTGGAAACGTCGATCCCTGTATCTTAATAACAATGCATTTTCGGACCTTCACTTAGGAATTTTTTTCTTGAAATGATCTGAGATATCAGGCCTTTAAATCTTTCGCATCAATTCAAAAAACACCCTGTATGTGGTAGATCTCCATTACAATCATTCAACTTAATCAAAACTCTATAAGCTTGGAATTCAATCTACCACGTGCATTTTAACAACTCATAATTTTTGAATAACTCAAACAAGACTATCCGATGAATGAATTAGTTGTTTCAGTGTTTCAGACGAATAAATAGATCAGATACGGCTCTGGAATTCCACGTCCATGACTGCGACATACGCCGGCATATTACCATACGAACATTTCATTTTCTTGAAAGTGACACAATAAATTATGCATTAAAGGTTATGGTTATCCAACTTTTTTTGTTGGCATTGTTGTAGGAGTACTTAATAAATAATAATATGCCAAAAACCCACTGTGATCGCTTTAACAATTCATTTATGAATCCATATTGTTTTATGTGGAGCACAGATTTATTGGTCTTTTTCAGGAACAAAGAAGTTTGAAATGATACTTTGTTATCGGATTTTTGTTGAAAAGACAGAAGCTGCCCAAGGAGCTAGTGCATTGAAGAATGGAATGCAAGATTATTACTGAAGATATTCAACTACAAATAATGAAAAAAAATCGATCTTCAAGGTAGAATTTATCTCCTCTAGTTCCGTGTTCATTTTTCATCCCTTTCAAGTGCAAATCGTGAACGAATATCTCAATTCCACAATGCCCTCATGAATTTAATATTATTATTATTATTTCATGTTGCTATTTGAATTCCTTTTCCACGGATTTATCTACTATCCTATATGTCAGTTGAGAGATATAGAAAACTAGTTTTCCACCAATCAGTTTCAATGTGAAAAACTGTATTTATGGAACGATTCTATTAGTTTCAATAAAAATTCCCGGTAAAAGTGTGAACTATATTTTTTTGCAATTCAAGTCAATACGATTTTCTCATGGGGGGCAGTTTATATGAATGCGAAATCTTAGCACGATCGGAATTATATTCTGGAAATTATTCAGAAAATGAAATATGTAGAGAATCAATATTTGAAAATAATTAAATTTTATGGTTCAGATGATGTGATCCTCTTGAAATTTTGCATTAACATTCAGTATACCAATCTTCATTCACAAAATATCGAATCGGATATCTTGTTATGGAAATATAAAATTCTTCTTTCCAATATTTCAATTGAATTTTCTATGGTTCTGTTGAAACTATGGTCACAAAAGTTTGCATGAGGCTTATTATGAGCATCTTGCATATGGCCGCAACATTTCATTTTGATTGGTTTTGTCTTGTCAGAGATATAGAGGAACAAAAATTTCGATTGGCCATATTTTATGGAACGAATTCGATATCAGTCATCAGTGAGTCTAACCCTATCGTTTGAGACCATTTTCGGCTCGAAATTAGAAAATTGCGGACATTTGGGCAAAACGATGTAGTTCTTGTTTCTTGTAAAACGAGAACTCGAAAATTACGTTTCTTGTCAAAAAAAATTTGCTGTAGTACTGACAGTATGAATTTGATATTGAAATTTTCATTAAGAATAAGTACATCAATTTGAGTGGATTATTTTGTTTTAATTGTATTATGAATTATTATTTCAATGATCTAATGATCAGATGTAAGAAAAATTAACCACAAAATTTTTCTCTCGTTTTTAAAAATGAGTAAGCAATAACGAAGCATTTCACAATTTCCGAGAACAAAATTTGCCGTTATATTTCCGAAATTTTTATAGTCCGGAAGATTTGAGGATTCTTTATGGTTTCGTTTCATCGAATTTATAACAAAATGACGTAAAACAACTGTAAAAACTACGAATCGTCAAGATATCTGTGTTGTGATTCATATGGGTATTTATAACCGATATAGACAGAGAATTTATGGAGTCAGCGACCCCTTCAGATCTGTTCAACTTAGGTATTTATAATTCTGTTCTGATTATTCGGGAGCTGAAGATAGTGAATTCGATAAAAATTAAAAGATAATAGTTATTTCTCTGAATCTGTGCTATAATATTTCAGATCTGAACAGTTTTCCTGGTTATACATATTCCCATGTTATCTGTTGGTTCTTGGAACTCTCTCCTTTTCCGAATATAATTTTAATGATGTTCATCGAATATTCGATTAATTTCAATGGAAATTCAGTGAATTGAATACAACGTATAATATTCGTACAAAAAACATTAAATAAATTGTGAATATCCAGAACATCTAATATAACTAATTTGAATTATTTTCTTTGGCGAATTCTAAATTCAAAATCTAATTAGAATGATCGTTTTTACTGGTATAATGCACTGTTTCTTTTGTTCAAATGAATGAACATTCTTTGGTGATTTCTGCATCACAAAATGTTGGTTGATCGACAGTTCCAAGACACCAACATATAATTACGAAATATAACCCTGGTTTGACGATATGAAAGAATGAATGGATTAACTTCAGGAGCAGAGAAAGCAAATATCTGTACTCAAAAATTGAAGCAAAAGTAATACTATTTATTGGAATATTTTCTCGTTTTTATTTTCCTATTGAATAAGGAAGCTTGTATTCATGTTTGTTATTTGAATTTGGTGCTTGTACTTTGAAACTTCCATTGTAGGTTAATACCTGAATATTTTTTTGAAATACTCAATGGAAATGCCAACAGTTGCGTTAAATTAATTTGAAATTCCAGCTTGGTTTGTCAGGATCAAAAAATCTGCGAATATTTCTTGGGCGAATTGATTGACATCACATAGTTCCTGACACAAAATATTTTTATATTCCTTTCATTCTCAAGGCCTTTTCGAGCGCTAAAAGTCCTGAGTTATTAGCACGTATATCTTACATTAAAAATGACCAAAATCAAGGAAAACTGTTATATTATCCTCTGAAAATTGGCACATCGCATTCGATCAGAAAATATATGGTAAAAAATTCGTAAATTACATCGAAATCGTATGCACCCAAACGTAACGTTCTGAACAACATAACCTGCACCATATTTATAATAATTCATTCTGCAGCAACCTTCAGGAAATAATCTTTGAGAAATAGCGCATTCTTCGTATATAACCTCTTCAAGCAGGCGTATGTGTTCATTGTCAAAAGTTCGTTATTTTTATTTCGACAGTGGAACTTCCCTATAACGAAAGCGCTAAATCCGCAAAAAAATTCGTTATAAAGAAATTTCGTTTCACAGAAAATGTATTTCTATAATCGGTAATGTGGTGGTCGACTTCATTGATAAATTTAAGTTTATCATTCGAACTTAAGCACTTCATTTTTTCCCACAAATTTTCACACTTGAGTAATAGTTGAATTGAAACCAAACAGCCATGGATGTATATAAAACTGTTTCAGAAGGATATCTCTATCCGCCGTAATGATTTAGTTAGGTCGGGGTTCATTATGTACGTCCGAAAAAAATTCGGAAAAAACACACCTTCACACCTTCTCACCAATACCCAGTCAAAGAGTGATGTGAATATTTCTTTATAGGTAAAGAGAATTTACTTCGTTTTAGAGGGTGTTTTAACATGGAATTTAGATTCGAGGTGCAATGTCTTGTACGAAATTTGCTATACAGTGAAATTCATTAAACAGACGTTCGTTGTAGGGAAGTTCCACTGTATTTGATTTTATTTTCATTTATGCTAGATGATTACCCAATATTAAGGGTATTTTGACCTTCTCACCTATCCAGGGTGTCTCAATTAAAAGTATTCACCCTCAATAACTCAAAAACGAATCAAAATTTGTGAAAACAGTCAGACAGGTCAATTTTTTCATGACTTCGGGACATGAAGCTTGTTTCTTTTAGCCACCCCCTGTAAAGTGCTGCAACACAATCAGAAATGTAAGTAGGGAAGGTGTATAGTATTGTATCACAAATGTATGCATGAATTTAAATATATATGAACCTGCAGTTTGTGTTCCACAAGTTTTGTGTTTCATTTAGTTTTATAGGTACCTAGCATAATTCCATAAAAAACACCCTGTACTTTGAGAACATTCAGTTTATAGAACACAAACTACAGGTTCATTCAAATTTGAATCCATGCATAAGTAAACTACAAAAGTATCCACTTTTCCTATTTGAATTCCATAATATGGGGTTGCGACCCTTTCCAAGGGGTTGCTAGTAGAAACAAGCTGTATATCTCAGATCCTATACCTCTGTCATAAAAAATCAAGCTGTCTGAATGTTCTCCCAAATTCTGATTAGTTGTTAAAATGTTTATGGTGGACACTTTCAAATGGGAAACCTGTATTTTGAGTTTCAAAAAAACTTTATAGGTTTTCAGGAGCCAATTTTTGCCTAAGAGTAAAACTGAAAATAACTGGAAATAAATGAAAAGGACAATGTAACGTTTCGGTGTCTATATCCTTTTCATTTATTTCCTTTTTCAGTTTTACTGACAGGCAACAATTTTTTCAAGACCCATTTGCTCCTGACAAATGAGTGCAAAGATTCTCGCAGGAGCACTTCACCTCAATTGATTTTTTTAATTATTTCTGTTTCAGAGACTGGGAGTGAAAACCTATAAAGTTTTTTAGAAATGCACAATCCTCCCAGAATATATTTTAATCGATATATGATTTCATTTTATATCGGACACATTCATCAAGAGAAATAGACTATAATCCAATATTTATATGTTTTATAATCCTTGCAAGGCCGAAGTATGGTAATAGTACCGAATAGTTTGAGACAACAGATCACATTGTCTCCAATTCTTTAGTTTTTAAGCCTTCACGGTAGAGAGCACGGTTACCGAAAATAATCCAATGTTACGTTATATCAACCACTGGAATATACCAGGTCGGTAATATTAGGAAATATCTGTGAGTTGCGGCAACAGAGGAAATAAATTTCAATATTTGCTGCATTGGAATTCGCATAAGAAATTAAATCAGTGTTAATTGAATGTTTTGAGTGAGTTTGGATAATTAGAAGTAGAAAATGTGAGGATTATTCTGGAGAAATCTTCACAAAGTTATATTTCGATGTTTATTAATATATTTCGATTTTACGTCTAACCCGTACTTGATTCATACAAAAAAACACAACCGTAAAAAAATTAGGAAAACTCTGATATTTTGAGCGCTCATTCATTGGTGGAAGCATTAAGGCTTTTACCTAAAAAAATTGCATAGTACTCGATATTTATTGTGAATATATAAATTCAAAATCTCAGCACGATCGGAATTTAATTCTGAAAATTAATCGAAAAATCAAATATGTGAAAAATCGATTACTGAAAATATCAAAATTTTATGGTTCTAATTTCACAATCCTTTTGAAAATTTGCATGATATTCAATTCGTCGATTTAAATCCTCAAATTCAATTTCATTTCAATATACAGTTTTTTCATGGGAATATAAGAATTTTTCAATGTTATGACGGTCTTTTCTATGGTTGTATTAGCGCAACTCCACCAATTTGCGTACTGCTTTGAATTGGTATCAAACCATTTTCTGCGAAATTTCAAGTCCACCGAATTGATAAATTCTGGATTATTAGGAAAAAGTTCATAATTTATAAAATAATAAAATTCTATATGGTTTTCATACACAAAATGAATTTCACCCGAATCGGATATCTTGTGGCATGTGGCTGCAATTCGGTTGGTTTCGTTTTATTCGAGATATTGAGAAACAAAATTTTGAGTGACCATATTTTATGGAACACCCTGTATGGTTTGACTGGTTTACGATCCTAACCGCGGTGTTTGAGAATTGAACTCAACCCGAAAATCTCACGTCTCTAGGACAATTCCTTCGAAAGTTATCGTGTTTACGGCCGGACGACCAGGAATTGAATACGACCACGGATTCGTCATCAGAGAGTAAAACCGCTTCGTTTGAGACCATTTTCGGCTCAAAATTCGAAAATTACAGACATTTGGGCTAAACGATATAGCACTTGTTTAAGTAGAACGAGCGCTCAAAAATGACAGAGAATTTTACTAGCTGAGTTCTGTATCTTCCATCCCATCCAGTTCTGAACTACTGTACTATGCTTATTATGAATGTATACGGGATGTCTCAGTTGATAGTGTCCACCATCAACAGAGAATCGGAATTTGAGAAAACAATCAAACAGATCGGTGTTTTGATGATAGGGGCACATGATCTAGGATACAAAGTTTGTTTCTACTAGCAACCCCCTGGAGAGGGTTGCAACTCCATCAGGCACTTGAATAGGGAAAGTGAGTGGTTTTGAGGCACACATGATGCATAGATTCAAATTTGTATGAAACTGCAGTTCGTGTTCTATAGAGTGAATATTCACAAAGTTAAAGAAGAGAGTTTTCGATGGAGTTATGGTACCGATAAAACCAAATGGAACATTCACTTTATAGGACACAAACACAAACTACAGGTTCATACATATTAGAGTCAATGATTCAATGAAATGTTAATTGAATTTCACTAACTGTCAAGCCAGATAATGATAATACATATAGCCCTTTCACGAAAGGTTGAGCGCATAGTAGGCGTTTGTTTATTTATCTGAAGTTGGCAGTATTTGCTGCCATCTTCTTCTTCTTCTCTGTGCGGTGCCTTACCGGCCGAACTGAGGCCTAGTGGCCCATTGTTCACCCGCATCGTTCTATAGAGACTCAGCTCCTCAGACACGAAGACAGAAATGTCGCGAGCCTGCCAGGAGTGGTCCCTCTCACCATAGGAATAGAAGGTGTTGGATTTCCTAGGTGTGTTGACCTTAACTCAGTAAGGTTTCCACAGTTGAACAAAATATGCTCAACCGTTTCATCAGTACTCCTGCACCACCGGCATAAGGAGCAGCTCGTCAATCCCATTCTCTTCAAATGCTTGTTAAACAGGTGACCAGTCAATGCACCAGTCACCAGACTGAGTTGTTTCCTCTCCAGCAGCAGAAGCCTATTGACCTCAGATCGCGAGGACGGTCTCTCAATGAGAATCCTCGACCACCTCAGGCCCACCCCTGCGCTCCATTCCGAGGAAAATTCCCTGTTCAGCCAGTTCCTGAAGAAACTTCTGACAGATGTGCGACAGATTGGCAGCGAAGGCTCCGGACCAACAAATGCTAATCCGGCTCCCCGCCTAGCCAGTTCATCTGCCTTGACGTTACCAGGTATATCCGCATGAGCCGGACACCAGATCACTTTCAAAAAGTTATCAGAGCCCAGCCCACGCAGAGCTTTCCTGCATTCTTCTACCAAAAGAGAATCAACTCTAACATCAGATAGAGATTTCAGAGTTCCCTGGTTGTCGCAACATATATAAATGTGCTGGCCAGAGTATCCCCTGCGAATGTTTTCCAATGCGCATGCAAGAACCGCAAATAGCTCAGCCTGCACAATGGAACAGTCCTTCCCCAGAGGGATAGCCTGATTGAAGTGAGGACCCACGATTCCTGCCCCAGACCCTGTTGCTGTGACAGAGCCATCAGTGAACCAGGTGGGACCTTCTGGACTAAGAAGCCTGTTTGATGAAGACCATAGGTCTCTGTCGGGAACAATTACCCTGTAGGGTTCGTCGAAGTAGAACCTAGTGCCCGCGCGGTCACCTCTCTGGAGAAGGGGAGCGTGAGCATCCTTAACCATTTTGAGGGCCCTCGCGTGCCCAGTGAAGAGTCCTCCATCGCGCCATTGTCCCCGTTCCCAGATTCCTAGAGCTGACTTCATAGCCACCGCCTTCACAACTAGGTGCAAAGGAAGGAGACCCAGCAGACATTCCATCGCTGCTGTAGGGGTAGACCTCAGAGCGCCTGTAATACTTAAACAAGCTTTCCTCTGGCGTTTAGTCATAATGTTCTGGTTGACGGCCCTCTCCATAGAAGGCCACCACACCACAGAGGCATAGGTCAGGATAGGCCTCACCACGATTTGCTGTCATAACGTAAAATAAAGTCAACGTTGCCGAAGGTACCCGGCCTCGTCCGACAAGCTTGCGAGTTATCAGAGAACTCTATGCAATACTGGCCACATTGCGTATCAATCTGACAAGAAAATAAACAACATAACCTAAAATTTTAATATACACAGTGGTATATGCCAAATTTCCATGGCCAACCGACGGCTCAACCTTTCGTGAACGGACTATATATTCGTGCTACAAAATTACCCACTTTTCTCATTCAAATTCCTGATGGGGTTGCAATCCTCTTCAAAGGGTTGCTTGTAGAAACAAGTCTTGTATCTCAGATCATGTTCCCCTGTCATCAAAAATCAACCTGTCTGTGTGTTTTCCTAAATTCTGATTCGTTGTTGAGTTATTGAGGGTGGACACTATCAAATGAGACACCCTGTATTATATTCCACGTATCTTTGAAAGACATTCTGTAAAACATCCTGTTTTTATGCACAATATATGAACGAAAGTTGTGATAGTTATTTTCCCACCGTCTGCCACACAAATGGCTAATATCCTTAATCAATCTACATCAAAGCACTTAGAGAACGTGACAGAAAATTAAAATTACAATCCTCCTACCTTTTAATCAACTTATAAATGTTTTGTAACCAGTACAATTACCCCTTATGCAAATTTCAAAGGCACACTTATCTATATCTGCAATTACTGCTTATCTGAAGGTATCAAGGACAAAACTTGACATTTGTGCCAATACGCCTATCTCTTAAAACAACTATCTTCCTGTAGTCAAGGGAGTCTTATTCAAATTAGAGCTGAATTGGAAATTTCTCATGTAGGTGAGTCGAGAAAAAACGAGATATTACTGGCGTTAAGTCAGGAGCTTTTAAGTGTTTGTACTTCAACAACAGTTGCACATCGGGTCTTTAATAGTCCATGGGCCAGCGCCTGTTTTTCATGATGATTACTAACAATCTGAATATTTGTGAGTAGCTTCATTTTGACGAGACGACCAACTTTTTCTTCTACGAAAATTCTCGATAGTGAGGGCTACAGTAGGTAGGCGTCAAAAGTGTTGGATGGGTGAATGTTCAAATTTAATTACTAACAGCTACTCTATAAATTAAATCTTGAAACTATTTTATTACAAATTGAAAATAATAATTGTCCTACAAAAATGATGATTCTATCAAGTGTCCCCCACTCCCAACAAATATCAACAACTAGGTCTAAAAAAATTATTACTAACCGGCCGATTTTTTCACTGTTGCTTAGCAAATATTTCTTTTATGAACTGGTCACATTGTCCTACAAATTGAGTGGTTCGTTTTTCCAGTCCTACCTCAGAAATTGTACCACAGAACCCACAATTAAAAATGATTACAAACAATTGACAATTCCCGAGCGTAGGACTGAAAAAACGTACCACTCAATTTATAGGACAGTGTGACCAGTTCATAAAAGAATTATTTGCTAAAGAACAGTGAAAAAATCAACCGGTTAGTAATAATTTTTTAGACCTAGTTGTTGTTATATGTTGGGAGTGGAGGATAGTTTGATAGAACCGTCGTTTTTGTAGGACAATTATTGTTTTAAATTTTTAATAAAATTATTTCGATATTTAATTTATAAAATAGCTGTTAGTAATAAAATTTGAGCATTCACCCATTTAACACTTTCGACGCCTCCATACTGTATTAGCCCTCACTATCGAGAGTTTTCGTAGAGGAAAAAGTTGGATGTCTCGTCAAAATGACGCTACTCACAAATATTCAGATTGTTAGTAATCTTCATGAAGAATAGGCGCTAGTCCATGTACTATAAGGCGAATGATTAAAAAATGATGATAATAATAATGTCTTTATTTCCATAGAAACCTTCGAGGGAAGTTCACACATAGACGCTGTACCACTTATTGCATTTTATTTACATATGGACATACAGTACCTTGAGAGAAAAATAGAAGTGTACACAAATTAGACAAAAAAACAACAATACAGTGACTCTACTATGGGTGCCAGGGCAATGTGGTATTACAGTTATAGTTTAAAAAAAGGTTATAATTCAATGCGACCTCAAAGTCTATTGTGCCCCCTTACTGAGCTGTTCTGATCCCACCCTTAACAGCTCGCCTTCTAGTTCCAGAGATCTAATGTAATCCAATATATGTGAAGGCTTTGACGAAGATAGTTCCTCAGTCTTACAAGTTTCTCGCACAAGGCATTCTCTCCTTAGGCTCGCAATGGCAAAGGATTTCGTGACTAGGTGAACGGAGGTTTCTTCCTCCTCCCCACAGAACCTACACTCGTCAGTGTCCGATAATCCCATCCTCAACAGGTGCTTTCTGAGGCGACAGTGTCCTGGAAGAAAGCCAGTGAGGAAGTGGAATTGTTTCTTCCCAAGATCCAGATATCTTTTGGATCCTGCTGTTTCAAAGTTCCGAAGGAACTTAGTTGACCTATCCCTGGGAAATTCCGCCATAGTTTCTCCTTCTCGGCTTTCTCCTTCTCCAGAAACTCCTTCTTATAGGTACATTTACCTATACCACAGAAGGGTTCTGAGCCAATGAGTGACATTCGTGCGCCCTCTTTGGCAAGTGTATTGACATCTTCGTTGCCTTTGATTCTCGAATGACCGGAAACCCAGATTGAAATCACCTTATTTTTTTTGCCTACCTCATTGGTGGTGGTGTTGAAGGAAATGAAAAAGCCGATTAACTTGCAAAAAGTGCATCAAGGTCAACTCATGCTAGACCTGGATCTTTCTGTGGGCTTGGAAAAGACTTACTCAGTCCAAAAAATTCGACCATTTCACCTACCCATACCAGAAAGTCATGAAGCGGTCACAAGATGAGCTTCGGGTGGTGGTGGGACAGCTGTCAGGGCACTGTCGGTACAATCATCATCTGTACCGTAAGGGAAAGGCCGCAGATGAGATTTTCAGGCTTTGTGAATCAGAAGCAGAAACAGCTGAACACGTAGTATGCAAAGTAACCAGAGCAGAATAGTTTAAGAACAATTCATATGGACAAAGCAGTCCTGGATACCCAAGGCTCCTAGGGAGGTTGTCGGCTTTATCAACGCCATTGTGTAGGGTAAATAGTAGGGTCTTTATAAATGATTGTAGCAGCGCAATTGTCTTTGAATTATTCTTTGCCGCTACAGTATACCAAAGTAGGTTCACCCTAACCAATCAGAGCATAGCATGATCACAGATTTCTGTGGTTTGCATAGGAAGCGGCAAAATGAGAATAATCCAATGCCAACTGCCCTGTTACAATCATTTATAGACACCCTGTACCAGAAGACGTATCGATTGAAATTTAATCTGGGGGGATTCTGCATTTCTAGAAATCTTCTTTATGTTATTACTCCCAGTCTCTGAAACAGAAATATTCAAAAATATTTTAATTAAGATGAAATGCTTCTGTTTAAATCTCTGCACTAATTTATCAAAAGCAAATTAGTTTTGAAAAAATGGTGGCCTTACAGTAAAACTTAAAAAGGAATTAAATGAAAGGGATAATGTCTATATCACACTCCTCCTTCAGGTAAACGTTACATTATCCTTTTCTTCTATTTCCTTTTTCAGTTTCACTGTTTGGCAACAATTTTTTAAAACCAATTTGCTCTTGACAAATTAGTACAAAGATTCAGGCAGAAGCATTTCATCTCAATTAAAAACCTTTTACTTATTTTTGTTTCAGAGACAAGGAGTGAAAACCTCAAAAAGGTTTTCAGAAAAACAATAGACGTACATGATTCTAGTTCCCAGAAGCATAACCTAGCCATAACGACCCCAATTCAAATAATAATAGTAATAGAGAGAAAAAATCAAACATAATTCAGCTCTTCGTATGACCATTTTTGAAACACATAAATTGCTAAATGCTGTGTCAGTTTTTGGGGTTCTGTCCACAATTTATCCAAATTTCACAGAAATAAATAATCTTGAAATCCACAGAGTTGTTCACGAAAATCATCATGGAGCCAATTGGTATCTGAACGAACGTAAACAGACGATATAAAGTGTAAACTCAATTTTCCATATCGTGTTTAGTAGTAGTTATTACCTAGAACGGTACTTTATATTATAATTGTACTATAATAGCCTTGTCATTCCATTGTCTACACTTAGACGCACCTTTTGATATATCTAGTTCCGTTTGGGTTGCAAAAATGAATACGTTTAATGAGGATTATCATTAATTTATTATATAATTTTATGAAATCGCACTTTATATTTTCTTAATTCAGTTTACTCTACACAAGTTCTAAATTTGGATGTACTTTTTATGTATCCGAGTATGAACGAATGATTATTCATGTACTAATACAGGGTGTTTCAAAATGAATTTACTTACGTAAATACGGGATCTCAATAGCCAATCAAGATGATTTTATGACATAAAATTTCTATGGACTATGAGTTGAAATTTCAACAAAAGTTAGCTTGGGTTTTCGAGAATATTTTTGACACCGCACACTATTTTTTTGAGGTTTGGTAGGTTATAGGTGGCGACCGTACGGATTTCTGTCCGAATGAATTCGGTGAAAAAAATTTTAAGCCAAAGCTTTCTTCCAAATTAAAAATTATTTTTGTAATCACATTCTAATTTACAGTGAGAATGGTATCTTGAGTTTTCTACCTGCGTCGAATAATTCTGTGAAGAAGAATAAAATGTTATTTCATCTGAGAGAGTTCTTATTTGAAAAAAAGCAAGTCTGTACGGACGCCAAGGATGAAAATTGAAAATAATTTTATACTCAAAAAATTCAAGCAAAGCCCTGAGCAGTAGCTTTCGAGCTTTTTTCTTTGGTGGAGGAATAAGACTAATACCTCAATATTTTATATGGGATTTGAGATTAATAAAAAATATATAAAGAACAGATCCGAATAAAACAAGGTACGAATATCGTTTTTGAAACGTTAAAGAACGTTAATTACTAAAAATATTCATTCCAGGAACTTTGAAATTACGAGAAAGAACGAAGTATACCTACAACCGACGTCCAATGTAAACATTCATTCGTTTCGAGTGAAAAACGTTATTTAAATCGGTCGCGTCTATATGAAATCATCAATCTCAACGTTCATCCAACGAATTCCCAACATTTCAGCCATCAAAGGCACATTTCTACCCATTTTCAACATCCTATGCAGAAATGTCATTTTGCAGCAGTGAAAGTAGAAGGAAAAAACATAAATATTTGAAAAACCAAATTTCTTGTAATAAACCCTTCGTAAAAATTAGATTGAGCCACTGAATTCCTATCACAAAAATGGCTATAATGTTTCGTTTCAAGTTTAGAGCACAAACAAAAACGGGAATAATGACTAAAATTTAAATTACACAAATATCAATTTTGGCTTATTACTCGAAAACGAAAGAAGATATAGCAATGAAGTTGACGTTTTGCGCAAACAAACCACCTCAATGTGCCATTCATTTTTCTGTATCTCATAGGCTTGAGATATTGTTCTCAGGGATCACCAATTCTGATCACCTTGTACATATGAGATTGTCGAAAATCTCCAAGGACCAGACAAGGATCCATAAACCCTTTCGGCCTAAGTGCAGAATCCCTTGAATATTGAAAAAATTCAAATTGATTATCGATCGAAATTTTCTGTACATTGAAAAAATATATAATAATATTCCACCAACTTATTTCCTTATCTTCCTGGAACATTTTTTCTGTTATCTCGTCTAATACGATGAAGTATCTCTGTTGATTCATCAAAAAACATTTTATCTTCAGAAAAAAACATGATCGTTTAAAAGCTATCCGGATATTTCGATAATCGAATCATCGTTTACATGTCATTAAATTTGATCATTTAAAAACAAGAAAAATTGTCGTGATATATTATGAGCATATGGAAATTTCGGTTATGTGGAATTTCTGTTAATCACTCAATTTTACATGATTTTTCATATGTGTCAGGTAGGTGATTCAGAATTACTCTTATTTAATATATTTAGAAATATTTCTGATGAGAACTGGTTCGATCTTTCCTAGTAGAACAGCATGTGATTTTTTCGCCGATGTCTATAATTTTTCAGTATTTTTCAATTAAGATAAGATTTTTTCCATACCTTCTTCGAAATTCATCGTTCTTTCTTTGGTTTTTTTAATCTTGGAAATATTGAATGTTTCCATATAGTCTAAGAGCCTGTGAACGCCAGACCTTCGTTATTTTATAAAAGCTGAAAACTTGTCTACGCATGCTCCCAACACAGGTAAGAACGATGGACCATTATGAAATTTGGGTTACCCTGGCTTTGGCAGGTAAACGGTATTGAAGGGGTGTAAAATACTGATCAAATTTCGTCAAATTATAAAGTGTGATTTATTGATATAACCATCAGAATATCATTAAAAATCACGTCATTAATTGCCAGACACTTACTTACTTACTATAGTGGCAACCCCTTGCCAGACACCCTTAATGTTCATTAAATTATATGTAATTATACTTACGTTATAGTATAAAAGCTGATTTTTATATATAATACTTGGGTAATAATTAGATAATGTTTCATTATTAGCCAGACATTTTTGATAGTGCCAACCCTTTGCCAGACAAGCTTGTAGTTTAGCTGCAGGTGCGAGCGCGAGACATTATATATGAGTGGGTGCGAGTGAGACGGCATGATTATAATGACTTATGCAAATAAATTTTTTGGTACAGATTTATATAACTAATCATTTAAGTGAATCTCAAAGACATCTGAAGAAAAGACATTCGATGCTACAACTAAATTAAATTATTAATAGAATAAATTAAAATTTTCAACAATTTAATTCAGTTGTAGCATCGAATGTCTTTTCTTCAGATGCCAGACAAGCTTGTAGTTTAGCTGCAGGTGCGAGCGCGAGACATTATAATATGAGTGGGTGCAAGTGACACGGCATGATTATAATGACTTATGCAAATAAATTTTTGGTACAGATTTATATAATTAATCATTTAAGTGAATAAGTAAATTATTAATAGAATAAATTAAAATTTTCAACAATTTAATTTAGTTGTAGCATCGAATGTCTTTTCTTCAGATGTTTTTGAGATTCACTTAAATGATTAATTATATAAATCTGTACCAAAAATTTATTTGCATAAGTCATTATAATCATGCCGTGTCACTTGCACCCACTCATATTATAATGTCTCGCGCTCGCACCTGCAGCTAAACTACAAGCTTGTCTGGCAAAGGGTTGGGACTATCAAAAATGTCTGGCTAATAATGAAACATTATCTAATTATTACCCAAGTATTATATATAAAAATCAGCTTTTATACTATAACGTAAGTAGAATTACATATAATTTAATGAACATCAAGGGTGTCTGGCGAGGGGTTGCCACTATAGTAAGTAAGTAAATGTCTGGCAATTAATGACGTGATTTTTAATGATATTCTGAAGGTAATATCAAAAAATCACACTTTATAATTTGACGAAATTAGATCAGTATTTTACACCCCTTTAATACCGTTTACCTGCCAAAGCCAGGGTAACCCAAACTTCATAATAGTCCATCGTTCTTACCTGTGTTGGGAGCATTCGTAGACAAGTTTTCAGCTTTTATAAAATATCGAAGGTCTGGCGTTCACGGGCTCTTGCTCTAATAGAATCAATGAATTCAGAAATGAACACAAAGAGGCCAATAATGCACAGATTATTCAGATTTGAATTTTCATTTCCTGAAATGAATATCACGTACGAGCTTTTCTACAGTTTTCTGTAATTAAATATTGGGTATTCAGATAACAAATTCAGAAAGGTGATATTGATATTTTTCAGTGACTTTCTCATTACAATAGGGCTTCTTTATATTTTTATAGAAATATGTCCATGAATATCACTTGTTGCCTTGAAAATTTTAGTTTGCACAACAATTTTCTGTACCTCTGAATTGACAAATAATAGAAAAATCCGATACAGAAATGTTCTGAGTACTAACATTTAACATATACAGGGTGTTTCAGAATAAGGTACCGTAAATTCGGGATCCTCTGATTATTTATGATAAAGTTAATAGTCCATATGAACTTTGTGTCATAAAATCATCAGATGATTAATTATATTAGAAACCTTATTCCGAAACACCCTGTATAACCAGAAAATCTGTATGTAACTGGCAGAATGAATGAGTTTGCCTTAGAATTAGAGAAACACTATCAGTAGTATATTTTCTAGGCTAGTACGTGAATATTTATGGATTTTCTTCGCGGAATAATTTATATTTCGTGTCGAATCTTTCAACCTTGCTCGAAGAATTAATATACCGAAAACGCCTATGAACTTACCGATTCAAGTCGGTTCCTTATTGAAGATGGTGTAATACACAATTAAAGTTCTTGTTTTTATCGTTCGCAATTGGAATTTCAATGATAACAATACAAGTGGGATGTCATTCTTGATAATTTCGAGACTCACGTTATATTTTTCAATGTTAATGTTATTTGTGGCTTGAATATAGGAAATGAGTGTATGAAATCTTTCCTATGTAATTAAGAAATAACAATTATATTAAACAGAATCGTGAATGAATATTTGATTGGTATTTTTTATCAGTAAGCAGTTGAATTATTGACTTCTAATTGTAATAGAATTGTTTATCATTGTACTATAGTTTTCCTATTCAGAAACCTTAACAAATGCAATTAATTCAGAATCACTGACTGAAAAATACCTCAAAAATTCAAGAAGAGCCCTGAGCAGGATATTTTGAGCACTAGTTTTTTAGTGGAGCAATAAAGCAATTACCTCAAAATTTCATATGGGATTTGAGATTGATAGCAAATATATAAATGCAGAATCTCAGCACAAAAGGAATTATATTCTGGAAATTATTCAAAAAAATGATATATGTAAAAAATAAATAATTACAAAAATTGAATTATATGGTTCTCACGATGCGATCCTCTCAAAATTTTGAATGAACATTCAGTATATCAGTTTTGATTCACAAAATAAATTCCACTCGAATCGGATATCCTGTTATGGAAATATAAAGATTCGTTTTTCAAAATTCCAATTGGATTTTCTACGGTTCTGTTACTACTTGGGCCACAAAATTCAACCTAAATATTCAGTGTATCAATTTCTATTTATAAAATGAATTTCATCCGAATCGGAATTATTTTCATGAAAATATGAAGTTTTTTTTTCAATATTTGAATTCAATTTTCTATGGTTTTGTTCACACTTTAGCCACCAAATTTTACATGAAGCTTAATATAAGCATCTTGCATATGGCGCAACTTTCCTTTCGATGGGTTTCGTTTTGTTTGAGATATTGAGGAACAAAAATTTTGAATGGCCATATTTTATGGAACACCCTGTACGATTTGGCTGCTTAACGAACTTAACCGAGCCATTTGGGAAAAGAACTTACCCCGAAAAAATTACCTAAGTCTCTAGAACAATCCCTCCGAAAGTTATTGTGCTAACGGTCGGACAACCCCACGAACAAAATTGAATTTGACCACGAATTCATCATCAGGGAATAAAACCCTATCATTTGATACCATCTTCGGCTCAAAATTCGAAAATTGCAGACATTTGCAAAACGATACAGCGCTCGTTTAAGAAGAACGAGCACTCAAAAATGGTACAATCTAAATTTCCATATGTTCACATCATTGCACGAAAATTTTTCTCGTTTTTAAATGATCAAATTTAATGGCATGTAAACGATGATTCGATTATTGAAATATCCCGATAGCTTTTTAACGATCGTGTTTTTTCTGAAGATGAAATATTTTTTAATGAAACAACATACTTCAATGTATTAGACAAGATAACAAAGATTAATGCTTCAGAAAAATACTATGTGTTTCTGCCTGAATATGGAGATCTTGAGTTCATTCAAAAATTAATCTGAAATATCAAAATGGAAGAGTTTCTTTTCCTTTGACACTGATTGATTGTTTTTGTTAAATTTGTTGTTGAAATATCTTCGAATAATATTTGAAAACCAGAAGAAAAAGGATCAAGAAAAATAATGAGTAATACAACAAACATTACTTTGTTACAATGTAGGAATAATTTCGATGAATAATAAAATTGAATATTTTCAATAAGTGAACCTGCGCTTTGACCAGATGGGTTTATTGAACCAAGTGTGGTCTTTGGAGTTTTTTCAGAACCTCAGATGTACAAGGAAACCTACAAATACCTCATATGAGGAAATCTCCTCCCAAAGAATCGAATAAGCGTTCTCAGTATGTTGAAATATAGTTTTTTTTTGAGTGAAAGCATTCAGGGTAGTGTTATTTACCTCGTGTCACAGTAAGTCTGTTTCAATGGATTATCTCAGACATTTCGAAAGATATAAATTTTAAACTTTCATGCTCTGCATTTTGTTTGGGGAACTTTCATTTGGAAAAAACCAATATTGACACTTTTTTTTGTTTTATAAAGCACCTTGTATATTTTTGCAATTTTTGAATTTACTCAGATTTGCCTTTTCAACGAAGTTTCACATTTTGTATTTCATTTTTGGTTCCATGGAGAAAACGTCAATTGAAATTTTGAACCGAAAAAATCGCAGTTGGCTACGATATTTTGTGTAATCTTGATAATGAATTCAACAAAAATAGAAAATCCGTGGACACACATTAATACATTATTTTTTGCAGTTTTGACAGTTCCCAATAGTTGTTGTGCGTGTCAGAGTCACTAACCTCCGGTCAAATCGGAAGTGACTTTCGTTTTTCTCAAATGAATGTTTCTCGAACGAAATGCAGAACATGAATTTTTCAAATTTGAAACTTTCAAAATGGCCGAGATAATCCATTGAAACAGACTTGCTGGACACCCAGTGTACCTATCCATAGAGATATAATAGAGAAGAGACGCTATGATATACAATTGTGTAAGGAAAAATGGAACCACTGGGCGGGGCCTATATATTACCAATATGGCTGAAAGTTCAGGGTTGAATTAAGTTGCCAGTTTTTTCTGTTTACGAATTTCACCCAAAAAATACGACGACTTGGGTCTTTAGGAATCCTGTTCAAATAAGGTCAATTGAATATCAAATAAACAATTTTTCTTCAGGCGATAATATGCACATATAAAAAGATATCAGATAACCAAGACATACGAGTACTAGCAAAAATTTCGAATGCGGATCTGTTCAGTACTCATCCCTACCTGTGATATGTTTTTCCTCTAATTTTCTTCTTATATGTTCCTTCTCTGCTTGTAGAAAGCCATACAGCACACGATACCATTTTATTATTGTTTATTAAGCACAAGAAATCTCAATTTAACTTGAAAAAGGCACAAAAATCTTTATTTCTAGAAAAAAATTCAATGATTGTCAAAATTCGACGTATCGCAGTAATATGGCGGATCTGATACCACTTTCATTTCATCGATAGCCACTCTATACTATTCTATCTCTATGGTACCTATCCAATTATTTACTTAAATCTTATTATTTTTGAGTATTGAAAATGCGATCTCTTTGCGTTGTAAATTTTATAATGCTATTACCTCAAAAGTTTGTAATAAAAGAACCTAAATGCTATGGTTCTGATGATGAGATCCTCTTCAGTATATCAATTTTCATTCACAAAATAAATTTCACCTTGTTATGGAAACATAAGGATTATTCTTTTCAATATTTCAATTGAGTTTTCTGAGGTTCTATTAACACTATGGTCACAAAATGAGGCTCATTATGAGCATCTTGGCTTCAAAATTTCATTTAGTTTGGTTTCATTTTGTCTTACATTGAGGTACACAAATTTTGAATGGCCATATTTTATGGAACATCCTGTACTATTTGGCTATTTAACCAACTTAACCGCGTCATTTGGGTGCCAAACTCACCCTGAAAATCTCAAATCTCTAGAAAAATTCCTTCGAAAGTTATTGTGCTTATAGCGAGACGGACAGATTTTAATTTGACCACGAATTCGTCGTCAGGGAGTCGGATGCTATCGTTCGGACAATTTTGGGATGAAAATTCGAAAATTTAAGACTTTTGGGCAAAACGATATAGCATTCGTTTAAGCACAACGATCGTTGAAAAAGAAAAATTGATGATGATGATTAATACTATTTCATTCAATTCTGTTAACTTCAAAATCTAGAAAATTAACTATCAATTCCCCCTCCTTCAAAACGACCATTCTTCACCTAACAAAAAGCGCATTTCAATGTCTGGTTTTAATGCAGCAATTTCAAATTATGGCAATACTTCGCATGCAACATACGGGTTTTATTACCTGTTTTATTATTTCGGTTTCGGACGATTGTAACTTTTTCTCTTTTTCACTCAGCAAGATCGTCAATCTTGCCTGCGAAGAATACCGACTTTAATTGTGGGATTAAAAAGTAGTTTACCTTAAACAGCTCAATTTTTGTCGGTTTCCCGGTTTACTGAGCGATTTACCACCTCCTGGTCTTCGGATTGTCAGACACGGATGTAGGCTGGTACTTTACCCCGTATATACAGGTTGACTCGAGGAGAGGTAAGATGGAGAACATTATTTCTGAAGAATGGGTATTCGATAATGACATGAATTCAGGGAAACAAAAATGGTCGAATTCCTAAGATTATGACAGATGATTCCCAATAAAAAGATCTTCGAATACTTCGTTTTGAAGACCCTGATCTGGTTCAATAAACTCTTTCGGTCGGGGAGATAATTCGAATATTATAAGTCAAAATTATCTGTGATTTATGGCTTAAATTGAGTTGCTTTCTTTCGCCTTTTCTCCTTTTAATTTTTCGATCTTTTGAGCGCTCGTTCTACTTAAACGAATGGTTTATTGTTTCGCATAAATTTCTTCGGCTTTTCATCAGAAAATGATCACAAACGATAGGGTTCGACTCCCTGATGGACATAGAGTAAACAACACCATAGTATATTCAATTGGAATAATAAAAAGAAGAAATATTTCTATAACAATATATGTTGCTAATGAATATTGATAAACTCAAACTGAATGTTCGTGAACAATTTCATGAAGATCGCATTATCTGAACCATAAAATATTCATTCAATAACAATATTGAAAAGAAGAATATCCATATTTCTATATCCTGATCCTGATATCCCATTTGAGTGAAATTTATTTTGTGTGTTTAAGGTTGCTATACTGAATGTTCATGTAAAGTTTCAAGAAGATCGCATCATCAGAATAATAGAATCTTCTTCATTTATTACCTATAAATTTTTCAATACATTCGGCTGTTTCTTCTTCCCCAATAATCTATATAGTTCCATTATTGTGAAAGTTGTATTGATGAATAGATAATTTTTTCATATTTCTCTGTACCATGTTGAATTCTGTAATCCTGTAGTTTCATTTCTTTATTTGTGGACAGTATTTTGGGTTTTCGTTTACCTGTTATGTTTCTATTATGATTAACCCATTCTTCAACCCCTATTTCTGGTCTGTGTTGATACTAGTTAGATACAACGAACGCAGAATTTTAAATAAGCGGTATAGATATCATGCAACGAGCGTATAATAATTGTTTCAATGGAAAAAATCTCTTCTGTGCGAATATTTCAGTATCCAATCACTACATTTGAACGAAAACACTGAAACTGAAACTTTTCTGTGCTCTGGTATCATACGAAAGAATGTATTGCGCACTTAAACATCTTGCATTCTTGCAGATATAAATTTAATTGAAAGAATTATCACATTAACCCTTGAAATATTGGAAATTATTCATAGGAACTAGGAGGTACCACGCTTGATTCTGTTCAAAATAAATCAAATTATATAAAAAACACTCTGAAATAACAATCTTCTCCAATAAGAGAAAATAGTTATATTATATTAAAAGGGTTAAAAGTGCACAAATAGGCACTTTTAGTCCGTATATTATATACTATTTTTTCTCTAACCAAGTCAAAATTGAAATAAATTTGGTTTAAGTCAAAAATCGTTATAATAATTTGGTGAATTTGAACATCTACCATCATAACAGCGAAAGCAAGTTGATAGTTAGGGTATTGGTATTGTTCGTGAATATTGATTGTCAAGTAGACATCAAATGCAATTATTAATTATTAGTCCTAGGATTAAAATTAGCGTTTTTTGTGCGGTAAGGAAATTTATGGTTTTTGCACCTGAAAATAGTACAAATATGTCAACACTTTCTGACGGTTGAAGAAAAATTAATATCATTTGGATTTTCACTAGACAATTCAGAGGAATTTTTTAAGGGAAAAGATTAACTCTCATTTTGTAGAAATTACGATTGCTTATTTTTTCATCCCATATAGCAACTCTTTCTTTCCTATCAACTTATCGTGTCTTCACTCTGTAACATAAAAAACATACGAAGCGAAAATATTCAAGAAAAAAATGTTTCCCCAAATATTTTTTTCGAAAAATAAAATCCCCAGACTTACAGAAATCGTGAGGGCAAAAACGGCTAAAAGAAGAGGCAGGGCTTTAGGGTTGACACTAACGACGTTACACATGTTCGTGATCTCGTCAAACCATCATGCTCTCTGCGCTTATCACAGCACCTCTCGCACACCCGTCAACGGTCCGCGAACGACCGTGCACAGCGCGAAACTGAAAGACGATCGAGTCTCCCACAGCGGGCGAGCACCAGCACCTGGTGCCTCGTCGGCGAGGACGTCGACGACGCCGATCAAAGACGCCTGTGTTAAGTCGACGGCGATGATACCGACCGTTCTAGGAATGCTTGGATTGACCTGGTGCATCATCGACCTTCGAAGAAGACGGTCATGATTGTTGTGTAATTGTAGATCGGCGATGGTGTCGCTTCCCTGTCATCGAGATTATGTTGGAATTATTGTTTTCCAGGAGGATTTTTGGACGTCGTCTTCTGAGGGTGAATACCAGGACCTGGTGACGACGTCCGTGGTGGCTTTCTGCTGACCAGGATGTTGAATTTTTCGATATTAGAATGTTTAAATTGTCGTCTGGACCTGGTGCATAATGAACCTTCGAAGATGACCGCCAAAAAAACTGTTGGGTAATTATGAATCGATGACGATGATGCCGTTTCCTAGTGATGCAGACGGCATTGTGGTTTTCCGTAGAAAATACTTGGAATTTTTATAGATATCCTAGTATTATGATGACTGTTTCGATATTAATTTATGGAAATACCCTTGGTTTATTGAGTTAGGTACTCATTTCTTCAGAAGAAAAGACGAAGAATTTCTGCTGCAATATGACGAATCCATTGAACTCTGCAGATCAACGAAAATTTAACTCTGATTTTCCATCGCTGAATAGAACTGTATCTATTTGAAAAAAACTTAAACATCAGCACCTGGTGCCTCGTCGGCGAGGACGTCGAAAACGCCGATCAAAGACGCCTCTGTTAAGTCGACGGCGATGATACCGACCGTTCTAGGAATGCTTGGATCGACCTGGTGCATCATCGACCTTCGAAGAAGACGGTCATGATTGTTGTGTAATTGTAGATCGGCGATGGTGTCGCTTCCCTGTCATCGAGATTATGTAGGAATTATTGTTTTCTAGCAGGATTTTAGGAAGTCTTCTTCTGAGGGCGAATACCAGGACCTGGTGACGACGTCCGTGGTGGCTTTCTGCTGACCAGGATGTTGAATTTTTCGATATTAGTATGTTTAAATTGTCGTCTGGACCTGGTGCGTAATGAACCTTCGAAGATGACCGCCAAAAAAACTGTTGCGTAATTATGAATCGATGATGATGATGTCGTTTCCTATGCAGACGGCATTGTGGTTTTCCGTAGAAAATACATAGATATCCTAGTATTATGATGACTGTTTGGATATCAATTCATGGAAATACCCTTGGCTTATTGAGTTTCTTATTTCTTCTGACAAGACAAAAAATTCATTAAACTCTGCAGATCAACGAAAATTTAACTGTGATTTTCCATCGCTATTTATAACTGTATCTATTTGAAAGGAAGTGAAACGCCATCGACTGGTGCCACGTCAGCGAGGACGTCGTCAACGTCGATCAAAGAGGCCCGTGTTAAATCGACGGCGACGATACCCGCGTTCTAGGAAAGCTGGGATTGACCTGGTGCATCATCGACCTTCGAAGAAGATCGCGATGCATGTTGTGTAATTGTAGGTCGGCGATAATGTCGCTTTCCTCTCATCGAAATTATGTTAGATTCACTGTATAACAGGGAAAATTTTGTACGTCTTCTTCTGCGGGTGTGCACCAGGACCTAGTGGAGACGTCCATGGTTCTTTTTTTTTATTGAAATGTTTTAATGCTTGTACCGACCTGGGGCACCCTTAACCTTCGAATTTGACTGCCAAAAACACTGTCACGTATTTATGAATCGTTGACTATGATGATGTTTCCTAGTGAAGTAGATGACACTGAGATTTTCCGTAGAAATACTTGGAAATTTCATGGATTTTCTAGTAATATGATGATTGCTTTGATATAAATTCAAGAAAATTGTTTTGGTTTATTGTGTTTCTAATTTTATCATAAAAGACGGATAACTTCGTCTGCAATATGATGAAATAATACAATTTTTCAGATAAACGAAAGTTTATTTATGACTATTTTCCTCATCGTATTTTGCACCAATCAGAAAAGCGCAATTTTGAATTACAAATGGTTTCTAGGTGGAAAAAATGTTTGGCAGGACCTGTCAGCAGTTTATTCGCGTTTACCTGCGGCAAAACTTGACAGTTATTGTCAAATCAATACCTAAACTTAATGCATGCAGAATAATTTGTCTCTCATGAAATAGTCTTGTCAAATACCATTCGGGCATCTAATTTTTCCTGTGAAAAAAATCGAAATACACATTGCAAAGTAATATTATTTGACAGAAAGCATTCGTGCAGGTGCTAAAATCCTCGTCTTCGACTCGGATTTTTGTTGCCACCAGCACTCATGCTTCTTGTCAAAATATTACTTAGCAACGTGTTTTTCGATTCTTTTCGGAAAAATTAGATGCCCTCCTCCAGCGGTCGAGCACTAGCACCTGGTGCCTTGTCGGTGAAGACGTCAACGACGTCGATCAAAGACGACAGCGTTAAGTTGATGGCGATAATACCTGCCGTTCTAAGAATGCTCGGAGTCCTGGTGCATCATCGACCTTCGAAGACGACCGTGATGATTGTTGTGTAATTGTGGATCGGCGATGGTATCGCCTATCATCGCGAATATGTATAGGATTTGGTTTTTACAGGGGAAATTTTGGAAATCATCGTCTGGGGTGAGCACCAGGACCTGGTGACGACGTCTGTGACGCCTTTTTCTAGACCAGGATGTTGATTTTTTTGTTATTAAAATGTTTCATTTCTAGTATTCACCTGGTGCATCATGAACCTTCGAAGATGACCGATGTTGCGTATTTATCAATCAGTGACGAAGATGCTGTTTCCTAATAAGGTGGACGACATCGTGGTTTTTGGTAGGAAATACTTCGATATTGCTTATTTTTTCTAGTATTATGATGATAGTTTCGATATTGAATCACAATAATTCTCTTGGTCCATTGAGTCCGTCATTTATTCACGAAAGACCAAGAATTTCTGCTTCAATATGACGAAGTCATGAAATTCTGCAGATCAACGAAAATTTTTTTCTGATTGTTTATCATTAAAAAGAACTGGATCGAAATAGTAATGAAAGAAGGTTGCGTTTCTTCCAGCGAGTGTGCACCAGCACCTGGTGCCTCGTCATAATGAATTTTTGTTCAAAAATTCTAAATGGGAACCGATAAATGATAACTCATGGTTCATTTTTATTAGGAAAAACTCATTCTCTTCCTGTGTAATGTTTTTTGAGCGCTTGTTCTCGAGTGCTATATCGTTTTGCCCAAATGTCTGTAATTTGGAATTTCCCTGGTGACGAATTCGTGGTCAAATTCAATTCTGTCAGTGGGGCCATCCGTCCGGCCGTTAGCACAATAACTTTCGAAGGGATTGTCCTAGAGACTTAAAATTTTCAGGGTGAGTTCGGTTCCCATATGACTCGGTTGAGTTCTTTAACTAGCCAAATCGTACAGGGTGTTCCATAAAATATGGCCATTCAAAATTTCTGTTCCTCAATATCTCAGACAAAGCGTAACCAATCGAAATGAAATATCTCAGCCTCATGCGAGATGCTCATAATAAGCCTTAGGCAAAATTTCGTGGCCATAGTGTTAATAGAACCATAAAAAAATTCAATTGGAATATTGAAAAAAAAACTTCATATTTCCATGAACAGATATGCGATTCAAATAAACTTTTTTTTGTGAATGGAGATTGATATACTAAATGTTCATGCAGAATTTCATGGCCATAGTGTCAACAGAACCACAGAAAATTCAATTGTAATATTGAAGAGAAGAATCTTTATATTTCCATAACAGAATATCCGATTCTAGTGAACTTCATTTTTTAAAAGAAAGCTGATAAGGTACTGAATTTTCGTGCAAAATTTTGAGGACATAGTATTAACTGAACCATAGAAGGTTCAATTGGAATATTAAAAAGAAGTATTTCCATATTTCCATTACCAGATAACTTAATTTTTTACATATTTCATTTGTTGCATAATTTCCAGAATATTATTCTCAATGTGCTGAATTTCTGCATTCATATATTTAGTGTCAATCTCAAATGCCATATAAAATTTTGAGGTAATACTCCTATTCCTCCACCAAAGAACGAGCGCTCAAAAGCTCCTACTCGGCTTTTCTCAATTTTTTTTAAAATAAAGAGATATCAAATTCGCAAAAAAGATTTCAACCAGATTATTCGTCAATTCAATCTAGAAAAGTTGTTTTCAAACAAAATTGAGAATAATCAAAATTACTAACATTTCTTTTTATGCATTCTGTAAACTTAATAAATGAATAAAATAGCATCCAGTATTTTAAGGATCCTCATATAAGCCAATAACTTTTCTCACACATTTCAAACAACCACATAAGATAGTCGTAGTGTATAACAACATAATCTTATGGCATCTAGTTAAAGCATGAGGTATTTCAACAATTTTCATGCTCAGTTAACTTCTCTTTTGAGCAGTTAAATTGTCAATTAAGATGTTGAACTGGACTTCGATTTTAGGACCACCCAATAAATTTTTTTCGATTCAGAGGAAGCGATTCCACTTATCTGTTTAGGAAAACCGTTATTCAATTTGAAGTTGAGGAGTTACTCCATTGTCGTACAAGAATTGCCAATCAAGATGAAAATGAAAAAACTCAGGAAAGCCCTGAGCAGAAGCTTTTGAGCGCTCGTTCATTGGAAGGGCAACAAGACTGGGAGGATTCGGCATTTCTATAAAACTTTTTAGGTTTTCACTCCCAGTCTCTGAAACAGAAATGAATTTAAAAAAATCAATTTAGATGAAGTGCTCTTGCGAAAATCTTTTCACTTCTTTCTCGGGAGCAAATTGGTTTTGAAAAAATTGTTGCCTAACAGTAAAACTAAAAGAGGATATAAATGAAAAGGATAATGTAATGCTTCGGTGTCTATATCAGACACCTTCTTCAGACAAACTTTCAGGCGCCAATTTTTTCAAAACCAATTTGGTCCTGACAAATAATTGCAAAGATTTTTGCAGGAGCACTTCATCTTAATTAAAAATTATTAAATTATTTCTGTTTCAGAGACTGGGAGTAAAAACCTAAAAAGGTTTTCAGAAAAACAAGACTATTACCTCCTATTTTCATATGTGACTTGAGATTCAAACTAAATAGGTATATAAATGCAGAATCGCAGCACAATAGGAATTATATTCTGCAAGTTATTCGGAAAATGAAATATGTTAAAATATAAATGAAAAAAAAACTAAATTCAATGGTTCTGATTATGAGTTATTTCTGAAATTTTGAATGAACATTCAGTATATCAGTTTCCATTTACAAAATGAATTTCACTCGAATCGGATATTCTGTTATGGAAAAACAGTTAAACTTCCCTATAACGAAAGCGTTAAATCCGAAAAAAAATTCGTTATAAAGAAATTTCGTCAAACATAAAATTTGTTTCTATATTCGGCAATGTCGCGGTCGACTTCACTGATAAATTTAAGATTATCATTCAAACTAAGGCACTTCCTTTTAGAAATTTTTGCACAACATCCACACTACCGTAGTGAATAGATCAAAACCAAACAGCCAGGGGTGTATTTAAAACTGTTTCAGAAGGATCTCCCTGTCCGCCGTAACGATTTAGTTTAAGGTCGGGATTTATTAAGAACATCCGAAAAAATTTTGGAAAAAACCCACACTTATACCTACTCACCAATATCCATTCGAAGAGTGATGTTCTTTGAATATTTCGTTATAGAGACAATCTACTTCATTTCAGAGGGTGTTTTCAACATGGAATTTGGATTCAAGGTGCAATTTCTTGTACGAAATTCGTTATACAGATAAATTCGTTATACAGAAGTTCGTTATAGGGAAGTTCCACTGTATAAAGATTCTTCCTTTCAATATTCCAATTTAATTTTCTCTTGTTCTGTTAACATTATGGCCAAGAGATTTTGCATGAACATTAGGTATATTAATTTCGAATCGAAAATGACAGACAAACGATATAGCGTTCGTTTAAGGAGAATGAGCGCACAAAAATTGAAAAAATATTCGAGTTCGAAAATAAGTAGTGATAATATTATCAGCTTCTTCTAACCGATAATTAATTCCAACTTCAATTACTTATTCCAGCATAAACTCAGTTTCCTTGAATTAATCATATCTGTACCTTTCCCATACTTCATTAACCTCCTATAGCCATACTTCATTTCGCGCCATTGCTGCCAACATGACGCAACCAATGAAATATTTGCTTTTCAGGGATCTGTGGGGACTTTTCATAATTTTCCTTCGACCTCGTATTCAAACCAATGCGAAAATTCAAAAAATGATCATCAACAATAACACGAGATCACCTTTATATTAACAACAAGTTCAGTCAACATTTCTATTTCCATATTACATGGAAAATTGAATGATGTAAGTAGTAAGACATTCGCGCACTTTAAAAGAGTGCGAAGATGTCCAAGAAAGGTACTTAGCAACCATCAGCATTTCTGATCTCGTGCGTCTGAAGAATTATTATTGAAATATTACTGTAATAATCGTTTAAACGCCATTAAATTACTCTTTATTGTTATATTTGTTGCACGGTTGTGTTGAAGTGCATGTCGGAATGACAGCGTGCTGCTGGAAGCAGGACCGGCTTGAGAACACATAATTAAACATATTATACATGGAAGAAAAACTTCGAATTTTATATCTAAACTATATGCTCTGATTTTCAGATCGAAGATTCGCATTACGAATTCAAACATGATGTTTTTTATTTGGTGCGAGAGATTTGAGGGGGTGATTCCTCAAATCCGAAAATGCATTGTTTCCAAGGTACAGAGTATTAAATTTCTAAAAAAGTTTTCTTTAGGTTTTCACTCCCAGTCTCTGAAACAGAAACCATTAAAAATTTTTCAATTAAGATGAAATGCCCCTGCGTAAAACCTTGCACTAATTTGTCAGGAGCAAATTGGTATTGAAAAAATTGGTACCTTACAGTAAAACTAAAAAAGAAATAAATGAAAAGGATAACATAACGTTTCGGTATCTAAACCAGACTTCTGACAAATCAGTGCCAGTATTTACGCAGAAGCATTTCATCTTAATCAAAAAAAATTATATTGTTTCTGTTTCGGAAACTGGGAGTGAAAACCTGAAAAAAGTCTTCTAGAAATGCTGAATCGTCCCAGATTATACACTCACCGGCAAAATAACCCATCCACTCAAAAAATGGATGAAGTTTTTCAATTCATAAATATGTTATTTCAATTTTGATTGATTTTCCTCTCAATTGTAGGGATGTTCATCCTTAATCAACCACCAGTTTTTAATTCCAAGAAAACTAGGCGTATGTCATTTTATACTGGGTGAAACATAATCTGTTTTTTTACTCTAACTTTAGAACCACCCTTTGTGTTTTCCAGTTATTCCACCTTATGATTTGTTATTTCATCATAAATATACATACATCTCTTCTTGACAATTTAATTCTTCATTTATAATAATAGCTCAATTTTTGTTAAGGATACAGGGTTTCAGAGCAACATTAAACTCCACAATTTCGCTATAGCTATGAAAGTACTTCCACAGATTTAACCTTAAATCCGAACGTTATGAAAATAAACTGAAAACTGAGTGAAAACATAAAACAAGAGAAGTTTTAGAGCGACACGTTATTCCGTATGCACCGTTTGGCGTTTATTGGAGACGATTTCGTGCTAATGCTTTATAATGTCTGACCGCATCAACCGCATGTGGCTAGGATTGCCAGGAAGTATTCAGCAGATTTTGATATCCAAGAATTCAACTGGCCTGCTTTAAGTCCAGATTTGAAACCACTTGGGCATGTTTGGATGCTCTAAAAGGAAAATTAGATCTCGCGTACCAACTCCTGAAAATATGCAGCAGCTCAATGATGCTCTAATTGATTAAAAACCTTAATGAGGACATGTCGAGAAGAATCGTACTTGTTATCCGCATCTGAGCGGAAAACACATTATGTTTTTGACTTTTCAGTTTTCAGTTTATTTTCGTTAGGTCAGAATTTCAGGTTCGATTTGTTGAAGTACTCTTGTGGCCTTAGTGAAATATTTTAGTGAAAACCCTGTATCTTTGACAAAAATTAAGCTATTGGAATAAATGAAGAATTAAATTGTCAAGCAAAGATGTGACTTGATGATGAAGTAAGAAATCAAGCGGTGGAATAACTGAATCACACCAGGGGTGGGTGCCGGAATCGTGGGTCCTCACTTCAATCAGGCTATCCCTCTGGGGAAGGACTGTTCCATTGTGCAGGCTGAGCTATTTGCGGTTCTTGCCTGCGCACTAGAAAATATTCGCAGGGGATACTCTGGCCAGCACATTTACATATGTTGCGACAGTCAGGGAATTCTGAAATCTTTATCCGATGTTAGGGTTGACTCTCTTTTGGTAAAAGAATGCAGGAAAGCTCTGCGTGGGCTGGGCTCTGATAACTTTGTGAAAGTAATCTGGTGTCCGGCTCATGCGGATATACCTGGGAACGTCAAGGCAGATGAACTGGCTAGGCGGGGAGCCAGATCAGCAGTTTTTGTTGGTTCGGAACCTGCGCTGCCAATCTGTCGCACATCGGTCAAAAGCTTCTTCAGGAGCTGGCTGAACAGGGAATTTTCCTCGGAATGGAGAGCGGGGGTGGGTCTGAGGTGGTCGAGGATTCTCATTGAGAGACCGTCCTCGCGAACTGAGGTCAATAGACTGCTGGAGAAGAAACAACTCGGTCTGGTGACTGGTGCATTGACTGTTCACCTGTTTAACAAACTTTTGAAGATAATGGGATTAACGAGCTGCTCCCTATGCCTGTGGTGCAGGAGCACTGATGAAACGGTTGAGCATATTTTCTTCAACTGTGGCAACCTAACTGAGTTAAGGTCAACACACCTAGGTAATCCAACACCTACTAATCCTATGGTGAGAGGGACCACTCCTGGCAGACTCGCGACATTCTGTCTTTGTGTCTGAGGAGCTGAGTCTCTATTGAACGATGAGGGTGAACAATGGGCCACTAGGCCTCAGTTCGGCCGGAAGGCACCGCGCGAAGAAGAAGAAGAAGAGGTGGTGGTGGTGAGGTTAGGGTAAAAAAACAGATTTTGATTCACTATGTATAAATGTTTTCTAGAAATTCAAAACTGGAGATTTATTAAGGATCAACTTACCTACAATTGAAACAAAAATCAATCGGATCAGACTCGAAATAACATATTTATGATTCCACAAACTTCATCGATTTTTTGAATGAATCGATTTTTTCGCCGGTGAGTGTAGAATTTGTTTGTTCAAAACCATGTTCGATTTGAAATTGAAAAATAAGACATATTTGGACGTACGACGTAATTATAATAAATCAGTTTGGTACTCTAATTTTTCCATAGCCAATGAATAACTGATCTCCACATTTAGATAAAACTGAACCAAATAGAATGTTCAAATATTCGAGATAAAACCTATTACCGCAAATAACCTCTGGTACTTATTCATCAACAATATATGAATTTCACCGTAAAAACTATTAAGAAAATAGTAAGTATGAAACCCTAGAGTCTATATGAAAGTAACGGGCACTAAACCTGAAGAATGCTGCAGGAAAATTCACTACACCTATAATCATATGGATAATGGTGCCGATTTCAATTATTTAAGCATATAAAACCTCAGCTAAAAGTCTAAACCACTAAGAACATTTATAAATTCAAACAATCTAGAGAAAATACTACCCGTGGAATTGACCATATCTGCGAGTATATTATTGTACCAGCTTCCACTGCAATGTAAATATAGGAGGTAATGGGAAAACAACAACATAAATAATGGTACCTTTGTTGAATCTTCCATTAGAGGAGGAGATTTTTTATCGAGATGGCACATTATGCGTAACCAAGAAAAAGTATCAGATTATGGCTGGTAAATTTGAGAAAATTAGTATTGAAGTGGAGGTAAGATGCTGATCGAATTTTTGCCAGTGGCAGTCAGTAAAGGAAAAGATAGGGCAATGGAGGGCTATATCCACGATTATTGTTCAATCTATGGATTATTCGTCTAATTGCTAGACCATAATAATACCCATTAATCACTAGTGAATAATGAGCCATTATTCACTTCTGTCAGATGCTTTATGGATTCAGCTATGATATTATATTGATAAAACTGATATTTGTACTGTGTTTCAGAGAATTTTTCACAAGTTCCGAAATCTTCTATATACAGGGTGTCCCATTACTCGACGTCAACCCGGAACCAGGTGTAAAGGCAAGTAATGGTGGTTATCAGAAAAATATAAAAAAAAATCTAAGTTGCATGATTTTAAAATAATGCGCATTTAAAAAAACACGCAAAATTCCACACCCTGTTACAGTCTTTTCGCTGCTGTTGCCACAAATATCAACTTTTTCCAACTTTTTTCTTTGCTGTGTAACCTTGAATAATGCTTGTCTAAACTGTAATCAAAATTTTGATACCAGCTGATCTAGGTTTCATAAAAATAGGGCTTACTTCTCCGAAAAAAAGTTCGAAATAAACAATTGCCTAGTTTCAACTGACTGTATTGAAAAAAAAATGTACTACGTAGGTTTGGCATGTTTTTTCAAGAGTTGGCGCATTTAGTGAGGATTCCAAAATGGTATAATACTTGTTTAATAGCAGCTGCCGTAGTTCAAATTTATTTTCGATTGCCTTTGAATACACTTTTTCGTTAACTGCTTCCCAGTCATAGAGTCCAATGGGTTCAAGTCCGGTGAACGGGCCGGCCACGAGTTTGGACCAGAACGTCCGATCCATCTTCCGGGAAAAAATGTTACCAGAAAAAAAAATTTCAGAGAAATTTCTCAGGAAAAATTTTTTCTGGAAAAATTATTTTCTCTGCAAATTTTTTTTTCTGATAACATTTTTTCCCGGAAGATGGATCGGACTTTCTGGTCCAATCTCGTGGCCGGCCCGTTCACCGGACTTGAACCCATTGGACTCTATTACTGGGAAGCAGTTAACGAAAAAGTGTATTCAAAGGCAATCGAAAATAAATTTGAACTACGGCAGCTATAATTAAACAAGTATTATACCATTTTGGAATCCTCACTAAATGCGCCAACTTTTGAAAAAACATGCCAAACCTACGTAGTAAATTTTTTTTCAATACAGTCAGTTGAAACTAGGCAATTGTTTATTTCGAATTTTTTTTCCGAGAAGTAAGCCCTATTTTTATGAAACCTAGAGCAGCTGGTATCAAAATTTTGATTACAGTTTAGACAAGCATTATTCAAGGTTACACATCAAAGAAAAAAGTTGGAAAAAGTTGATATTTGTGGCAACAGGAGCGAAAAGACTGCCACAGGGTGTGGAATTTTGCGTGTTTTTTTAAATGCTCATTATTTTAAAATTATGCAACTTAGATTTTTTTTATATTTTTCTGACAACCAGCATTACTTGCCTTTTCACCCGGTGCCGGGTTGACGTCGAGTAATGGGACACCCTGTATAAATATCAATTGCTGCTCGTTAGTATTATTAAAACTCGCATTCTCGGTCACAGAAACCACAACGTTGACCATAATAGAGTGTGTCACATTGAATGTCACTTGAATAATTTTGACTGTTTGAATAACAAAAACATAGGTATTGGACGCAACAAACCCGAAAAAAGTTTTTTTCTCCAACCATCAAAAAATGTTGACATTTTTGTACTATTTTCAGGTGCAAAAGTCATAAATTTCCTTACCGTACAAAAATTCACTCGTTACTTAGCAACACTTTTAATCCTAGGTTTAAAATAGTTATTTTTGTATTAAGTGCGTAAAATGAGTGTTTTTTTCATGGCACATGAGAGTGTCAATTTTGGCCGAGACCGCAGGTCGAGGCCAAAAATTCACTCGAATGTGCCATGAAAACACGAATTTTATACGCACGAAATACAAACAACATTTTTTGTACAACTGTGAATGTGAATTTACATCGTCTGAAATACGTATAATCATTGAAGATAATGCTTTCAGTACAATATTAAATGAATCCAGTGATCTTTCTGTGTCGTAACTATAGAAACAGTTTGTTGAAATTGTTTGAATCTTTGACAGTATTTGCTCGTAGTTGTTTCAATTTCGAATTATTTTAAAGAAGATGAATGTTGAACATGATAGTGGTAGTGATACCGCCGCAGATATGGCTGAAGAAGCAAATACAATTGTATCTTATATGTTACCAGCCAAATCAAAGCTAATGAGGAAACATATAACCAATTTCGAGAATGGCGCAACAAGAACAACGTAAAAAAGGTTTCTGAAAATGTGCTCACATGCTATTTCGAGGAAAAATAAAAAATTTTTAAACCTTCCAAGTTATGGAGCTCAATGTTAAAAAAAAACATCGAATGTCAAGGAAAATATTGATATAATGAATTTTTCAAAATTGGCTTATTAAGAACAAAAGCGTCGGATACCGAGGAAAGAATCTAAAGTGTTATGGAGGGATAATATCAATAAATTTCTCAGCGATGCTGATGACGAAACTAATTTACTTTATAAGGTACAGATACAATCATAATTTTGTGAAATTAGTTGTAATTAAAATATTCATTATTTTTAAGTTGTTCTAATTTTAGTTATCAGCAGTGAAAAAAAGACTTTTTTTAACGGTGAAAAAAAGACTTTTTTTAACGGTGAAAAAAAGTAATATTTTACGCATCCATAGTGATGAAGAAAAGTCAAGTTTTTTTGACAGTTGTACAAAAACGCTACTTTTAATCCTTGGATTAAAAGTAAATGCATTTGAAGTCTACTTGACAATCACTGTCATGATTCTGTGTTCGAATTCATAACCAAATTATGAACGATTTTTCACTGAAACCAATTTTATTGTAATTTTGACTTGGTTGGAGAAAAAATAGTATATATTATTCGGACTAAAAGTGCCTATTTTAACTCGCAATTTTGCATTCGCTCGGCTACGCCTCGCAACTGCAAATATTGCTCGTAAAAAAAGATGCACTTTTAATCCTTATAATATAATATACTATTTTGTACAACTGTCAAGAAAACTTGACTTTTCTTCATCACTATGGATGCCTAAATGATTACTTTTTTTTACCGTTAAAAAAAATTTCACCGTTAAAAAAAACGTTTCTATAGTTACGACACAGAAAGACTACTGAATGCATAGAAAAATTGTATTGGAGGCATCACCTTCAACAATTATATTTCAGACGATGTAGTTCCATTCATAGTTGTACAAAAAATGTTATTTGTATTTCATGCGTATGAAATTCGTGTTTTATAGCACATTCGAGTGAATTTTTGCAAATTTTAAAATTGAAACTCTCATGTGCCTTGAAAAAACATTCATTTTACGCATTTAATACAAAAATAACCATTTGTACAACTGTCAAAAAAACTTGACTTCTCTTCATCACTATTGATGCCTAAATGATTACTTTTTTTCACCTTTAAAAAAAGGTTCATTTTCACCGTTCAAAAAAGAATTTACTTTTTTTCACGGTTGAAAGTCGTTTCTATAGTAACGATAGAGAAGATCACTGGATGCATAGAAATATTATATTGGAAGCATTATCTTTGATAATTACCTATATTTCAGAAGATGAAAATCCACCTTCACAGTTGTACGAAAAATGTTGTTTGTATTTCGTGCGTATAAAATTCTTGTTTTCATGGCCCATTCGAGTGAAATTGACACTCTCATTTGCCATAAAAAACACACTCATTTTACGCACTTAATAAAAAATAACTATTTTGACTCACAAATATCTAGGAGTCTCCTTCTTTTGTATATTCGTCTGAAAAACCTTGTTTGCGGACTTGTTATTTCATGGAAATTTACGCAACAAGTCTGGGAAATATTAGGGTTTTTTGAAATTAGACTAGGGTCTGAATAAGAAAAAAATTTCGAAATTCAGTAAAACAATTTCTGATAAATAATATTTGTTTTTGTTCTCGCAATGCAACAACTGGATGAATCGAAATTATAAATTTTTTTGGAAAGGAAAACACTTTAACGTTTCGTACACATTGATGATAAAACAGAAAGTTAGTAAGACTATTGGCACGCCACTGGCTTGCTGTCTAGAACGATGTTCAATGAGTGAATTATAAAGGGTATCGCTGATCGCAATATTTCAGAGTGGCGCCTGCTTATTGCTTTCATGTATTCTTTATCAGCAATAATTTTTTTCACTGAACCAATGGGAGGAATATTTAATATTCGATGTCACGTAGCCTTTCAGAGTGAAAGATACATTCTCGATTAATTGTTGATCAGGTTTTGTCTACAGGTAATTAATACCTTACTACTTGAAGGGGTTCCGCAGAACTCTGTTCCATGATCCTTCCTTTTCTTTTCAGATCTTGATCACTCGAAAATTTTGTTTAATTTCGGGTTATTTAGGAATATGTTAATATTCCTGACATCATCTTGCCAGTTCGTTATGCATTATATTACAATGTTTTATCCATCTAACTTCACATAAAATTTTGATTCTTTCATGCGAAATTGCTCTGAGGTAATGCAAAAAATTTCTGAAAAAAAATTTGGTGTTTTTTATCACTAAAATATTAATTCGAGGCCAAAAGTATAATAACGTTGCCAGAGAGAACATAGTGTTGTTATTCATTGTAATAGAAAAAAGTAATAACAGCTCATCCGCCATTTTGAAAAAGTATATCTCACTATGAATAATTTTACCTCCATGATGTTTTCTTCTCAAGTTACTTATCTGTGTATTATGTGTTGCCTATACGCTCTAAACAAGTGCGTTTTATTGAAGCACTGTTGACTGTATTATTTATGTATTTATTTACGATACTACACCTACTATTCAGAACATCATAACTTAAATTTGATTGATTTAGAAGCAGTTTAAGTTTGAAGAATCTGGGGGGTGATTCTTGAATTATGTCGTGTTCGCGATTCGAAAATTGTCGACCAACTTCCCCCAGGGGTCGATTCTGAACATTTCCTTTTAAAAACATCGTCTGTCCAAAAATAGGGGGTGGCGCCTTAGATTCATATTTAAACATTGTTTTCATTTTATCTCTTTAGAAATTGAGCTTTAATGCTATGTCTTTTAACCTTCGTTAAAATTTCTATTGAAAAAATTCACTTCTAGAGTATATTTCTGCTATGACCTACAACTTTGAATTTCTATTCCTGGTTTTATCGATGTACCGGGTTTTCCACTATAATTTGACCCCCCCTTTAACTTTGTTACTGAAGGAGATACAAAAAAATGTTTCGTATAAAAGTTTCACGAAATCAACTGAGGTTTTTCGATATGAGTCCAGAAACTGAAATATATACAGGGTGACCAACATATTGATGGCAAATTCATTTTTTCAAATGGAACACCCTGTATATTTTTCCATATTTGGTTAGCTCTTTTTCCCCTGATTTCGAATATGTAACATATGTTGGTCTATCTTTCTTATTCTGAGCACCACAGAGTTCCAAATTTCAATAACCATCTGGCATAGCGTTTTGGAAGTTCGTGAATATTTTAGTGGCCAATTTGATCTTTGGATTGGTAATGGCGCACCCATTTTATGGCCACCAAATAGTCCCGATTTAACACCGTTGGACATGTTTTTATAGCCGTTCCTGAAGGAAAAAATTTACTTCAGCAATAATGACAATCAATGAAAGCGGAGAATAATATTAATAATATAAAATCAACCAATATTAAACCCATAATTCGGAACTAATCCCGTCAACGCACAAAGAATAATGATAATATTGTAATGATTAGAAACAAATTTTGAAGCTTTAATTTCTGACTTGAATCAGAGCCATAATAATGCTATCAAAAATAGTCTAAACAACTTGAGACAACTATATGAACTATGTGTATTGAATGAAGGTGGTCATTTTGAGCAATTTCTTTAGTTGATGTTATTCTTACCATACTACCATAGTTTATCATTTTTCATTGGTTAAGTATTTGTTAAGTATTCATTCTAAAATAATACTTTTAAGTAGATTGTTTGGATATAAAGAATTTCGTAGGTATTTCACATATTTTTTTATTCGGTGTCATCATTTCAAAACTTTGAAACTCTGAAAATTGACATCCACATACGCATTTATATTCGAGATCAGGAGGAAATAGCCTATCAAAAAAAGAAGAATATACAGGACAGGGTGTCCCATTTGAAAATATGTAGTTGCATTCAATGTTGTTCACCCTGTATATCTTCCCATTGACGTTATTATAACTCCAAAAATGAGCATTTTCAGTAAACTCACTCTGTCACTTGTAAAATGATTACAGATCTTGGCAGGTGGTTCTTAAAATTTGAAACTCTGTGGTTCTCAGAATAAAAGAGATAGACCAACATATGTTACATATTCGAAATCAGGGTAGGAAGAGCTAACCAAATATGGAAAAATATACAGGGTGTTACATTTGAAAAAATGAAGTTGCCATCAATATGTTGGCCACCCTGTATATATTTCAGTTTCTGGACTCATATCAAAAAACCTCAGTTGATTTCGTGAAACTTTTATATGAAACATTTTTTTTGTATCTCCTTTATTAACAAAGTTGAAGGGGGGGTCAAATTATAGTGAAAAACCCGGTACCTATATAGGCAAGAATGCTATCCAGATTTCATTGTTCATTATTATTATTCAGGCATCAGCCTGTACATTTTAATACCAATGAAATAAGCATGGACCCAAATAAACCATATCGCATTTACTGGTAAATTTCTTTCGACCGATATGAAGAAATATAAGACCGAAGTTTTCGTTTTGAAAAATATCAGATAATAAAATTTCAAAATGATATAAGTCTGATACTATTGGAGGGTTTTGGTGATTTATAATGAACTCAATAAAGACATTAAATCTTTTAGTTTGTCCAGAAAATTTTACGTCTTCATAGCACAAAGTAAGCGTATTTAATGTGGAATCATTCAAAAACCCTTATTCGAATTTTTTCCGACTATCCAAAGAAAACTGCGCTGGAGTTTGCGAATTATTTCACTTTCAAATAAGTCTTGTCAATCGAATACATAATGAAAAATTCAATCCGAATACAAATATGAACTAGCATTCAACGTTCCAAACATTTTTTTTTCGAAAAATGTTTTTTTTTTTTAACTTATGGTCCCATTTGTTGGTATATCAATTTTCCTCGAAATACTGATATCATGATGAAAACATTTTCATGAAGCAATCGAGTTAAGATCAACGAAGATAGCCAATATTAAAAAAACACCTTTTCGTTATTTAAAACTGACGTGCAACAAATCTCTTGGCGCAATCAAAATCCCTACATGTTAACATGTAAACCAATCAATGGTACCATGCACCACGACAAACGGTAAGTACCACTTTCGCTTTTCTAAAATGATAACATAATATACTTTCATTTTCGATGAATTGTGTGATCTGTTCCTACATATTTATGACGCATCACAGGCTATTACCGAATACAGATCACTACTGTAATCGCTAACTAGTGCGTCATAACAAGAGTGACCTAGAAGCTACCAAATAGTTAGATCTAGACCAAGTGGACACTCCCTGTCATATGTGAACGAGATGTTGTTGCATTCCTTTTATTGCTGACATAACTCAAGAATGTCACCTTCGAATGGATTTTACTATCGAACTGCTCCAGAAGGCGAAATAAATTGAATTGGAGCAGGTGTGTCTTTCAATGTCCTGTGGTCTTCCTCTTCCTGAAGCCTATTAGAATATATTGAAGGATTTTGGTAGGAAATGACTTCTTTAGGTCTTTGGTTAAGCTTGTATTGCCAGAATACAGATACATTCAAAAATATCTAGAGGATCGATTTTTTATGACGGGGTGACATGATCTAGTATACAAAGCTTGTTTCTACTAGTAGCCTCCTGTTTTTTTAACCTAACTTTAGAACCAGCCTGGTGTGTTCTAGTGTGATTTCGTTTTTCATCATCAAAACACATTTTCTCTTGATAATTATATTCTTCATTCATAACAAGAGCTGAATTTTTCTTGAAGATACAGGGTTTTCAGTAAAAAATTAAATTTGCTAAAGCTACAATAGTAGGTACTTCAACAAATTCAACCAAAAGTTCTGACAAAATGAAAACAAAGTCAAAAGCATAACATGTTTTCCGCCTAGACGCAGAAAACAGGTACAATTCGTCTCGGCATGTTTTTAATCAAATGGAGCATCAATGAGCTGCTGCAAATTTTCAGGAGTTGGTACGCGAGATCGAATTTTCCTCCCAAGAGTATCCAAACATGCCCAATTGGGTTCAAATCTGGTCTCAGAGCAGGCCAGTTGAATTCTTCGATATGAACCTCTGATAAATACTCCCTGGCAATCCTAGCCACATGTGGTTGATGCTGTCGGCCATTATGAAAAACATTAGCACAAAATCGTCTCCAATGAACGGTGCATACCGAACAACATGTCGAGCTGAAACTCCTTTCGTTTATGTTTACATGATGTGAGGTTAAATTTGTGAAAGTACTTTCATAGCCATATCGAAATTGTGGAGTTTGATGTTGCTCTGAAAACCCTGTATTTTTAACAAGAATTGGGCTATTGTTATGAATAAAAAATTAAATTAACAAGAGAAGATGTGTCTTGATGGTGAAATAAGAAATCACACGATGGAACAGCTGGAACACACCAGAGGTGGTTCACAAGTTGGGGTAAAAAAACAGATTTTGTTTCACCCTGTATGAAATAACTTGCGCCGAGTTTTCTTGAAATTCAAAACTGGTGATTGATTAAGGATGACCATACCTACAATTGAAAAAACATATTTGTGAATTAACAAACTTCATCGATTTATCGAGTGAATCGAATATTTTGCCGGTGAGTATAAATCAAGGTCAAAGATTGAACTGTCAAAAAAAATGACAAACAATTGACGAAGGTCACTTTTTGAGTGATAACAGTTTTCTCCTGACATCAGTTGGCGAATGCTGGCAGAAAGAATGAACAGAAAGAGTAAATATTTTGGAATAGCCCGAATAATAATTGGATTAATGTTCCATAAATCCATATCATCAAGAATTTCAAGTCAACAATAAAATACTGTGCTGAAAGATCATAATGTGATACTCTGTAGTAAGTTGAGATATTTTCAGTTTCCAAAATCTACATACATATTCTGTTTCTGAAAGAAAACCATGATCTCATCATCTGCTATGACGGTGGCTTGAGAGCACCTATCTAAGTTTTTATTGGCCAAAATTTTTGAGATTTAATAAGTCCTTCTCGTTGTTGATGTCTCAACAATACACAATGTCTTGATGTATTTCTAGATTGCAATATTCCAGCATATTAACTTCTGATATCTAAATTTCGAAAGTTTTAGATCCATATTTCCTGATGAGTCTTTTTAGTTTAGTTTTCAATATCCCGATTCGGTGCAGTTCTTAGCTATATGGCTTCTTCTGTAATTGTTTCTCATTCTCCAATATCTTGGATTTTTTTTCTGATTTTAAATGGAGCATTTCCGAAGCAAAAAAAATCGACCTACTTCTCCTGAAGGACTTTCCTTAGATCAATAAAAAAAATTGTTTAACTCTTGTTGATCTGGAGTGCTTTCTTAGCGTCAAAAATAATTCGAGCAACTTACCTGCATACATAGTATCTATATTCTTAGGCATTCATATGGATCAATGAGCGTTGAATTACCAGTTATTATATTTTGTTTCTTCTAGAAAAGTGGTTGAAAATATCGATCCCAACATACCTACTGCATTTAATGAAAAGAAGCTAAATTATATTTCTCCCTTGACCTTTTATACCACGCGCTTCTCTATAGGTCAGTCATGATGAATTATCAATTCACAGAAACAGCGATTTAACAGTTTCAGTGTTCTGGTAGATAGAATTTACTACCCATGTGAACGCTTAATTCGAAACATAAACATAATGAAAAATGGTACAAAAACAATGAAGGAGATTCACAATTATTGTTCATTTTTCCTTTCATAAATCCAATGGGCATTTTCAGTGATATTAGGAAAAAAACCAAATTTCTTCAACCCGTCCATTTTCGAGATATTATCCCTAAAAGGTGGTGACTAAAATTGAGTTTTTATATTTTTTTTCTAAAATTCTAGTGAAGTTAGAAACTTGGGAGTCTGCAATGTTTGTGTACTCGCAGAGGACTAACCACAGGTATTTTTCCAATATTCCTGTTACATTATACGGGGGTGAAATTAGCAACCCCCACTTTGTCTCATTCCAAAACTTTTTTTCGAGATGAAGTATCATGAAATAAAATTATAAATCGTATTCCTTGTTTTTTTTACGATTCTTTTCAATACCTGCATTTTTTTCCCTAAATGAATCGCTGAAGAGAAAAAACATATTTCATTATTAAGTATAGATTTTTATGAACTGAAGGGAAAACGGAAAAGATGTAGGTTAAATGTGGAAGGATGCATAATTGAGGCTAGAAATGATCATCTCCACCTTCTCTCAGAAGAGTGTCATACGAGCAATCACCTCCTGAAGTTTGTCGCATGAATTCAGGAACGCCCTGTATTTAACTATACTCCTTTTGCTGTCACTCCGGAAAACCCCATATTTTGAAGTACTGGAAATACACACCAAAATATTTGAGAATATGATTATGTTATGTGTACATAATTAACTAGAAAACTTTTCCTGAAAACTTGGAGCATCTGCTTCATTTCTAAAAGAAATAGTCGAAACCATGCGGCGTCTCCTAAAACAAAAAGAACAACCCTGTACATGTCCAAACGACTCCTTTCGAGACCACTAACCTTCTTCAATATCTCTCACAATCTCCGCAGTTCATCAAACATCTGATATGAGGCGAAGCCATCGATACAACCGCATCTGACACCGCCAGAAGAACGGCCCAAGAATTGTCTGAAGCATGTGCCGCCGAAGATTGTTATTCCCTTACCTTGGTAACCTTGCTTCACTTGAATAACGTGGGGACCTATTCTATATAAGCTTGGGAAAACTAGAGGCACGCCTGTTTTGTTTACACCTCTTTGTTTATTCCATCTCTGTAATTGTGTACGCTGTAATGAAGATTTACGTAAGTAAAAATCCGTATTTTTTCAGGCAGGAAAAATAAATATCGAGGTTAACTTCTTGGCGGTAACATTTTTTGGTTCAATATTTCGGTTGTCTTCTCATTTTTCAAGCATGAGTTCTGAGTTCTAGTTCAATGAGTTCAAACATCGTTTCGACAGACATGATTCAATTATTTTTTGATGAGGAGCCTTTGAATTGAATTTTTTTGAAATACCATCAATTTCATTTCAAATTTCAACAAAATTTTTATTTTGGTCCAAAAATGATGGAGTCACTTTATTTTCTCTAATTGTTGACAAATCCTTGAAATTTACCATTTTTTGTATAGCCTAATTGTAAGTTAACTTTCAAGCCTGACACGTATTTCTTTATCCATATTTAATTTTTATATGTTGTTACTTCTCCTATCACTGATTGTCCTATTAGTGGTTAATTTCGCAGCAAACATTTTTTCCGACCAACATATTCATATGAAAATTTCCCGAAACAATATTCATACAAAATGTTCATTAATTTTCTAGGACGTTTTGTGAATTTGGAAAAATAATATTCAATGCAAGCATGGGAATATCATTCTAATAATAATTCACTGAAAGACTCACCACTGCGATATTTTATATTTATATTAATCAATTTTTCCTTGAAAAAAAAAGGTTTTTCATTGTATCTGCAAAAAATCAAAAATAAAATGTCATAAAAAGTGTTGTGAAATTCATTGTAAAATGGTCGAAGCATTTCAAAATTAACCTTAAGGAAATTTTAAGATTTCGAATAATTTCCATTAGTTTTCAAAGATTGGTATAGTACATAATGAAAAGTTTTGAAGAAGAATTTAAAGATCCGAAAAATATGGTTTTGAAGAACTTCGAGGAAAAAATACAATATTGCAATATTCCATGAAATTCACTATTCATATGCAGTTCACAAAATCTACAGAATTTTTCTTCCATCTCATTTTTCATGTTTATATTTTTTATTTCTCGAAATTCCATTTTTCGGGTTAAACAATCACAATTCATGTTATCATAATAATGGTAATGCAACCCACATTATAATCTACAATCTATGACACTTTCCAGAACTTCAATAATATATCCACATTTACGTAGCATTAAACACTATATTATTATCATAAAAAGTTTTCCGTAAAGAACAACTCCCCAATTAATTACTGTTTACTGATTATTGTTTTTTTTCGAAACTGATTTATTCTTGTTTGATAATTCTCCAAGAATATAACCCTGATATCAAGTAACCCTGAAATATACTTCCTGATTCATACTTTGTTCAGTAAGTTGACTCACACACTTAATCCTATTTTTCTGATTATTATCTTTCACATAATTCAAACTATTTTTACTTTCCTTCTTATAATCAACTTGTGAAAATTCAGGAAATTGCAAATTGAAATCAGGTGCGCAGGTCAATCGTTTACGCTAGCAATATATAAACATATTTTATCAAATATTTTGCTACAAGAAATTCTATAAAAAAAGTGAAAATGGCGTCTGTGATCTGAATTATATTGGTCAAATTGATGAGCAATTTCGAAAGATCATAGCTCAGCTAGATGTTTCGCATTAAACCTTTTCTTATTATACAGTATATACAAAATTTTTATTTTCAGGAATTGTTTCAGAAAAAAATGAAAATGAATTATACAGAAAAAAAATCCTTACTTACTTAAGCTAAACCTGCTTAATTTTGGCATTAATCAATACTAAAACAATTATCGAAAAATCAATCAAAAAGAAATGAATATTTGTTGCCCTTTAAACCTTAATAAAAGAAATCGATATATTGCCTACATATCCAAATTATCTACACTCCAGAAGACATTATACACTAACATACAGGGTGTATCTTAATGCTACCGAAAAAATGAAAGGAGTGATTCCTTGGATTATTACATGAAGAAGGTTTCCATACTACATACTCCACTAATATATTTCAAACTAATTCAAACTAACAATTATTTTCGAACTCTTTGTTTGAATTCTCAACAAAAACCTCTTCTGTCTTTTTTTTGTGTTGAGTAAAAAATAAAACTCTCTTCTACAAATATTTGTTGAAATTTTTTCTCACAAATTAAACGAAGAATTAAAATTTAAATTGTTAGTTTCAAATATCTCGGTGGCGTATCACATTCTAGTCAGTTTCAAAGTAAAACATCAAAACCCTTCATCTTTGGTGAACAATCACCCCTTTCATTTTTCCACTGTTTTTCAGATACACTCTGTATAATTAAACCTATGACAACATACCTCTATTTTTAACTAGCCTAATCAGAACGAATGCAATAATTATTGTCGAATTTGAATAAATCCTTTGCGCATAAAAATAACATTAATTAATTCATATACAGAAGATATCGCAATAATATAAGTAGACTGCTTTCAATTCACTTTGATTGGTATTGGTTACAAAATTTTCTCTGTGTATGAGCGAGGAAAAAGTTGTGACACAATAAAACCGTACGTGAACTTGAAAAGACGAAAAAAGTATTAGAAAGTAGCGCCTGTATAAAATTCCGTGCGGGTACGTTTGATTATTAATTTGAACAGTTAGGTCACGTTGCAGAAGCTTGATTGGTATACTGGGTGTTTGAGATATTCATATTGAATGTACATCAACTACCGCGAATAGATAAATACCGGAATCATGGATTTTTGGATCGATTGTGATGAATTTTCCGTAAGAGATTCATTAAAACTGCGAAACTTTATTATTTTATAACAGTGGACACAGTCACGAATTTCTTCACTTTGTAATGTCTTTTTCTATCGTTCCTCAGAAATGATTTAGAAAAACTACACCAACAATCCCATGTAAAATTTTGAAGCAATTCGAAGACGTTTCAAACAAATCAAAAAATTGTTTATAAGTACAAAAACTAAGTTGAATTAAATTCAACTTCGACAATTATAATTATTACAGTTTCCGAAGGGGTAATATGTTGAAAAGGTACCGAATTTTTGGAATCATGATTTTCTAAACATATTTGTAATGCTTTTCATTTGAAGAAGGAAATAATGTTCAAAAATCTGTTACTTATTTTATTTCCTGCAAAAAATTATTCAGAACTGAGTGAGTTAATATTTAAAAAAAATTGAGAAAACCCTGAGCAGGAGCTTTTGTGCGCTCGTTCATTGGTGGAGCAATAAGACCATTAACTCGAAATTTTTTTTGGGAGTTGATGGGGAGATGGGAGATTGATTCCAAAAACAAAAATGCAAATCTCAGCACCATCGCAATTTTTTTCTGGGAATTATTCAGGAAATGAAATATTAAAAAAAAAATTTACTAAAAAAATTTAATTTCATGATTCTGATGATGCGAAAGTTTTTGAATTTTGCATGAACATTCAGTATATCGATCTACATTCACAAAATTAATTTCACCCGAATCGGATATCCTGTAATGAAAATATGAAGATTGTTTTTTTCAATATTCCAACTGAATTTGCAATGGTTCTGTTGACACAATGACCACACAATTTTGCATAAACAATTGGTACATCAGTCATGCACAAAAAAATTTCACCCGAATCGGATATTCTGTTATGAAAATATAAAGATTTTTCTTCTCAATATTCTAATTGAATTTCCTATGGTTCTGTTTACACTATGGCAACAAAATTTTGCATGAACATTGAGCATATCAATCTTCAATAACAAAATAAATTTCACTCGAATCTGATATCTTTTAATGGAAAAATTAAGTTTTATATTTTCAATATTCCAATCGAATTTTCTATGGTTCTGTGTAGGTACACTATGACCAAAAAATTTTTGCGTGAGGCTTATTATGAGCATCTTGCATGTAGCTGCAACATTTAATTTCAATTGGTTCCGTTTTTTCTGAGATATTGAGGAACGAAAATTTTGAATACCCATAGTTTTTAGAATACCCTATATGATTTGGCTGATTAACGAACTCAACCGAGCCATTTTTGAGTCGAACTCACCATAAAAATCTCAAGTCTCTACGACCCCCCACTGATAGAATTGAATTCTACCATGAATTCGTCATCAGGGAGTCGAACCTTATCGTTTGAAACTATTTTCGGATAAAAATTATAATATTACAGACATTTGGGTAAAAGGATATAGCACTCGTTTAAGTAGAACGAGCGCCCAAAAACAATTGAATAATTGTTGATATAGATACATAAAAAGACGGAAAATTTTTTCTCCCAGAATTTCAATTCAATTATCGAACAATGCAGCAATTGTATTCGCGATATCAGCAGAGGAAAATGTAAACGAGCCTCCTCACATTACTTTGTCTGTTACAAGAGAACAGAGAAAAACACCTCAGCAAAAAATTCTGAGCTTTGTTTCCCCATAGAAGTGAAGTAACATTGTATATTGTTCTCAATAAAGAAAAGAAGAAGAAAACGCGATATCAATGGAATGAATTCGGGGATTTGTTTCGTATATCTGCAAAGCAAATGTTTGTTTTTTTTTAATTCGATAGTTCAATATGAACAAGAGGTAAACTCAGAAACGAAATGAATATAACTTCTTGATGAACTCGGATCAATATCTGTGTTCTTTACTAATATGTTACAGCAGAATTATTCATATCGACATGCTATTTCTTCATTTAAACAATTTTTCGTCCTAACTTTCATCTTATATTCTCATGTGTTTTCTGAAATTACGTTTATCTTACCTAAAATCACTTGAAATTGTTTCATTTCTTTCAGATATTTCTGCTAGCAGCATCGTTTGCAGTTGCAGCATCCCAGAAGAACCAATACACAACACCTGTTCCAATATTGAAGCAAATCAACAAACACAACGAAGATGGCTCTTACAGCTATGGTTACGAAGCTGCCGATGGTACCTTCAAGATAGAAACAAAATACGCTGACGGCGAGGTATATGGCAAATATGGATACATAGACGACACTGGCAAACTTCGCGAGGTCGAATATGGTGCCAGCAAACGTGGGTTCGAACCCAATGGTAACGACATCCAGGTACCACCACCCACTTTGAAGCAGAACCCAAGTGCTTCAAGGCCTCTTGGACCAAACGAAATCGATGATGGTCAATATAGGGAAGATCCCAGTGTGTACTACCAGGATGAGGAAGGTTATAGAGGAAGGAACCAACCACAATCCCTATATACTCAACAACCACAGTCTATCTATAGACCAAGAGCACAACCTCAACCTCAATCTCAACCTATATTCAGACCAGAACCACAGTCCAATTTCGATTTCAACTTCAACTGGGATCAACAGCCACAAACTCGGTACTCACCACAGTACCAACAGCCTAGACCACAGTACCAACAACCTAGGCCACAGTACCAGCAGCCTGCTCCACAGTACTACCAACCTCCAGCCCCCCAACCAACCTACAGACCAAATTATTACAATCCTCAGCCACAACCAACATGGAATAGCCAAAACTGGGCTCATCAATTCCAAGGTCATCCAGCTTCAAATGTTGACATATGGACTGGTTCTTATTCTGTAAACTATAGGCGATAAGTTGCTAAAGATTTTGTACAAAGATTCACAGCGAATAGGTTAACAATACAGAAGTCCTACGATGAGTTTGACCAATTTATAATAGGTTTGTTCCAACAGCTGACTTTTGTACGGTAATTTGACGGTCACGAAACCGTTAGTAATCGATCTTATGCGCATGTCTAAACTTTGACCGTACAAGAACCGTCCAAACAGTACCTGCTCCAGACCAGGGATCGAAATGACGATCACAAAACCGTTCCACTCACGGTCCCGAAGCAGGATGGAACAAAAACGAAACCGTTCTCAAACGATACATTTTCAGTTGGAACACATTTTTATCTATTGCGCAGAATCCTGACGATCATTGTACGGTCAATTCTTGAGTTGGAACAAACCTATTGTTATAACTCACGAGGGATTCACCTTGACAATGATATTTTGACGTGGAGCAACATCTTGATGAAATAGGATCATTTTTAAGACCACCGATAAAGAAATTCGTGAATGTGTAATGGGAATTATTAAATTGTGGTTTTGGTCAACCCAAATTTCTTACGAGACTTTTTTGGAGCATAACCAATTCTATCTAGTTTCTTTCTTCATTCATGAAATGTTTTATCACGTAAATGCTGCAATATTTCGACTGAGTATTCGTATATAATCCAGAACAAATGTGATATGATTTCAATGTCCCAGAACTCAGAAAATCAGTTAAAACTTTTTTCTTTTCATTTGTTCAGATATTTATAAGCAATAATAATTCATGGGTTATTGAGATAGAATATTTTTGGCTTATTTTCAATGAATTCATGTAATTTTAAAATCTCTTAACATTTATGTCATTCAGCTATGAATATTATCGATTGTTCTGCATCAAAATATCATTTTATTTCGACTGAAACTAGTCTTCTACTAAGTTAATTATTTTTATAATGTATATAATATTTTTAATATGGAAATATACCGAAGAAACTGGAATAGATATTTCTTATTGACCTTGCCCTTCTAGAACACTCGGTTGCTTTGAAAAAGAAGAAAAATCCAGTAGGCTACGTCAGCAAGAATTTCAAAACCTTTGGGTGTATTCTTTCAGAATTGCTACTTAATTTAGACTGAAGGATATCAAGAAAGAAAGGATATTCAAAAGAAATGACTACCGAATATTTTAGGCGCAAGAGTCTACTCTTTCCCACTAAAATTAATGTATCTGGTTCAATGAATATTTTGCAATAATTGACTATATAATTCTATGGATATGCTGCAGTATAATGTATAAGGTGGAGTAGGAAAAGACCTTGCAGACATTCTTTGGCATTTCTCTAGGAGATAGAGCGTGTAGCGGTTTAATTCATGCATACCATTCTTTGTATTAAAATCAGTAGTGAATAAAATTATTGTTATGTTTAATTGAATCATTGTATATCGTGATGAATCATTGAACTTATTCGATTGAGTGATCAAATGTAATTTGGTATGATCAAAGGAATATAATGACAAGAAATTATAGAAAAGTAGCAATGATTCCAGATGACTTGATCTTTAAGAGAATACAGGGTGAGTCGGGAAGAACGAGCCAAACTCCAGGAGCGTATTGTACAAGTGAAAATAATTAAAAAAACTGATATGGTCTTCTTGTACGATTTTTATTTGTTTTCGATATACGGGGTGTTGAAGTTCGAATACATTTTTTGTAGTGATTAATCGGTTTTACCGAATCTTTATGAATCATTGCTACAGATTGAGAGAATACCCATAAAAACTAATAATGAATTCATTCACCACAGCTTAGTGACTGGATTTTTCATGACAATATTAATTTTTTTGAGTATTTCTAAAAAATCGTTTAAAATTCCTTTCAAGAAATCAGTTACAGATAGGTACGAAGAAACTACGAGGGGCCATAAAGTTTTGTATATCCACAAATATTCTTTTTGCATAGATTTTACGTAGCATAGGATAGTGTACTGTAAATTTTCTATCAAAGTTGGAATGTCACCTGATGTGAACTAGGTATTAATGATAAAAGTTATGCCAAATTTCAGTTCAATATCTTGTGAAGTGTACATTGACAGAACTGAAAAAATTCCTCTTTCAACACACTATTTCTCGAAAACAATATGGAATCATTTGGCCTGTTGCTCCAGACTCACTCTGTATATAAAAATTAATAGCTGAAAATAGTCTCATTTCGAGATCAAATAGAGAACTTGAAATATACACGAAATAGACGAATAATAATTCAAGTTCTAAATGAAAACATAAGTTAATTTCAAACTTTGATCGAAAATGAAAAATCGGCCTTAAACATGAAGAAAAAATATATTATTCAACATCTTTACATAATAAAGAGAGAGCAGTTGTTCAAGCTTTTCTTGTCAATATCTGCTATACTATTCAATTGTATGTGCTACAACCAAACAAAAGTTTCATTAAATTTTTCAAAACTGAAAGAAAAAAAATGTTAATATTCACTAATTGATTAAATCTTGAGAATTCACAAATTCGTTTTGGTGTTAAGATGGTACTTGAACCAGAAATATTTAATTTAACATCCACTGTGCTATAAATTAATTTAAAGGTCACTTGTTTAAGAAAAGGATCTCCTAAAGGTGTGGCAATAAAAGATGGTAACCCAGTTTTCAAAGTCATTCAAAAATATATTAACGAATTTTTATGGGATATTTGGTGGTCTGATGAAAATTTATTTGTAGAATAGTTGATGATATGTCGATTCTGAACAGCTACAAAATCTAATTAAATGTTCAATGATTTGAATATTGAAAAACCAAGAGGAAAGGAAACTTAAATAATTATCAGAATTGTTTCAGAACTTTTTTCGCTTGTAAACGAATTTGATCGAAATAATAATAAGGTTCTAGAACTACCATAAAAATTTCAAGTCTCTAGAAATTTCAGTTGAAAAGTTTGATGAAATATTTCCGGATTGAGGAATTTCTTCAGTTCTAATCACCTAGGGCCTATTGCACCAAAATACTTCGCAACTTTTCACTTTTTACTTTGCATTCTGACAAATTTGCAAAGTAAAAATTGATTATGTTGCACAACATTTCTCCCAACATTTAAGTTCTGCGATGTACTTTTCACCATAGACTTGAGTTTTCACATTGCACCTTGCAATTATGAATGCGTTTCGTGCAACGTAATTGTTTTGAAAAGTGAAAAGTGCAAAGTAAAAAGTTGCAAACTATTTTGGTGCAATATGCCCCTGGTCTGAATGAAATTCTGTGAAACTGTGTGTCATTTTTTTCCGTCAAAATATTGAATTTCGTAAGAATCAGAAATTTCAGAAGAATTAAATACTCGAAAATCACATATATATATTCATGAGGAAACTTTAACAAGTTGTTCTTAAAGCCCATTAATTGAAGCTTGTATGGTGAATCATTTTTTTTCTTGTTGTTTATTTCCTTTTTAATCGTGAAGAAATAGTATCAAAATCCTTTGTATTCATTTCAAATAAAGGAAAGTAGTATCTACTATTGACCATAATAATGTGCTCGATGAATTTCAGGAATTGAATATATTATGTAATCGAATAGAATTATCTATTGAATAAATATAAGCTTCTTATTCCAAAACATGAATGGAGTGAAATCAATTGCTTACTCACATTCATACGAAATATACTGATTTCGACTATTGTATAAAAATTTATACAATGATTTGGACATCATTCTCATTAATCAATGCCATGGTCGAAAATGTGATAAGTGGATTAAAATTTTGTACCAAGATATCGTAAGTAGGGGAGAGGCAGGCAAGATGGCATACAATCTTTTGAAATCGATATCTCTTATGAGGAAAAAAAAATAGAGCACAGTATTAGTTGAATCTCTAGTCAATCAAGTTAGCTATCAATTTTTGAAGAAAGATATGAATAAAAAAAATTATAGACAAAAAAAAATCACGATAATCTGTAACATCCAAAAAATCATTTTGCCCCACAGTGTCGGGCAAGATGGCATATCATATAATATGATATATTTTGTAGTGAAAAAAACAAAATTCCAATAAATAACATATCATACAAGAAATTGAAATTTATTTATATTCATATAAAGTATAAACAAAAAAAATCATATTCATATAAATAAAAAAAAATACATTGAATGTTTTACTAGCAAGGGCCTATCCCATTTGTTTTTTTCTTACTGCTTCCAAAGCTCTTAACATATTATTCACATCCCACTCTCCTCTGTTGGTTTTCCTTCGATAATTGAAGACCATCTGAAAAAATATTTTATTGTTAATAAAAAGTACCATGCCATTTTACCCAGCCTCTATGTATGCCAACTTGCCCTAACCACGTGTCAAAAAAAACGAATATTAAATCAACGTTTTTGTGACATCTTTTTGTCAAGGTAAATACATGAAAAGGATCACAATAAAGGTACAATTCTACTCGGATATAAAAAAGTTAGTGAAATAATCTGTACTTACAGTAATATAGACGAGAAGAGAGAGCTTACGTCGAAGTTGTACAGGCTCATACCCCTTTTTCACGATTAACTCATCAAATACCGTAACGGATCCCTTGAAACAACGTTCGTACACTGTTGCCAACTAATTCGAATATTTGCACTGAGTTCTAGGATTCCACTCGCAGTGGATTCTTCAGTAAATATGGTATGCCATTTGGCCCTACTATGCCATCTTGCCTGCCTTTCCCCTATGCAGCGTGTTTGGAAATTCTTCGCAATTCTTCGAAAGGAATATACTAGACGTCATTTAGTATAGTTTTAGAGAAGACTTTTCCAGAAATATCGAAAACTCGAGGTCCTAGAAAAAAGTTTTGAATGGAGCGTTTTCAGTGAAATATATAACGGTTCAAACGAGGTATGAATCATTCCAATAGGACAAGCGAGTATCAAGTAATTTCAGGAAGTATTTCCGGAAAATTGAAAAATCGAGTGTTCGAAAGACTTTTCCAAAAATGTCGAAAACTTGGGGTTCTCAAAAAAAGTTTTGAATGAGGCGTTTTTAGAGAATGATATAACTGTTCAAACGAGGTATAAATCATTCCAATCGGACAAGCGAATATTAAGTAATTTCAGGAAGTAGTTCCGGAAAATTGAAAAATCGAGTGTTCGAAAGACTTTTCCAAAAATATCGAACACTTGAGGTCCTAGAAAAAAGTTTTGAATGGAGCGTTTTTAGAGAAAAATATATCGGTTCAAACGAGGTATAAATCATTCAAATTGGACTAAAGAGTATCAAGTAATTTCAGGAAGTAGTTCCAGAAAATTGGAATATCGAGTGTTCGAAAGACTTTTTCAAAAATATCGAAAACTTAAGGTCCTAGTAAAAGTTATGAATTGGGCGTTTTCAGATAATGGTATAACGGTTCAAACGAGGTATAAATCATGCCAATCGGACGAGCGAGTATCAAGTAATTTCAGGAAGTAGTTCCGGAAAATTGAAAAATCGAATGTTCCAAAGACTTTTCTGATAATGTCGAAAACTTGTGGTCCCAAAAGCTTGGTCCGAAAATCTATGGTTACGAAGATAAGAATGGCAATTTTTCAATAAGTTTTCTGCGTCGTTATCGAAAATAATTAATTTTGTGAAAACTACTTGCATTTTCAATGAATATTTTTTTCAGGGCTAAGCAGATTCATTTCTTGCGAAAAAGTATTCACCAAAAATTCTGATCTCCCAAGATATACAGGGTCATAAATAGCTGCTCCTGTTTACATCATTAAATCTTGATGAAAAATTGAGAATTACTAGAAAAAAGTTCATATTCTGAACTGAGTGTATAAATATAAGGAAAAAATTGCCTTTCATACTTCAATAATCCTTTTCGCAATCAACAGCTGTGTTTCACTCTTGATTCGTAACCGGGCCATTGTTCGAGTCTCCCTTCGATGGATCATTTCGAATCACCAAACACCCTGTATACTCTCAAGTCGTAAAATTGTGAATATTCTTCTTTTCGGTTTTTTATACTATATTTCGGATGAATTGAAATATTATTTGGATGTCATTTTCTATTTTTAAAAACTGTCTCAAAATCTGGTGAGCAACATACATCGCTGAAAGATATTAATTGACTAATTATAATATACAAAATGAAATCTAAATTACCAATAACTCTATAGTTACGAAGATAGGGCAAATTTTTTTAAATAGTCTGCTGCGTTATCGAAAATAATCAATTTTGTGAATACTATGTAACTCTAAATATTAAAGGAATATTTTTTTAAAGCTGAGGAGATGGTTGTCATTCCTTACAAAAACTTATTCACTAAAAATTTTTAATTATACTGGGACATAATTAGCTGGACCTGTATTCAATCAAGGATTTATTCATTCGGTCGGGCTAAAATTTTGCACTGAAATGTTCAATACCGTTTCAAAGCAATACACGGAAATTTTTAGTAGTAGCGTTAATACAGCCATAGAAAAGTCTATCGTTATATCGAAAAAAAACTAACTCTGCCAGATTTAATTTAAATTTTTATAATGGAAATAGGAGCAATGTTTTTAATCATACTGATACTGATACCGAGATTTACGAAAATTTCATGAACCAAAACAGAATGAATAATTGAATATCCAAATTTCGTAAGTTTCAAAATCAGAAGTGTGAATGATGTCAAGTAGACATTTATAATAAATTTATTTTTAGTTTTTTCATAATCTTCCTATTTCTCCAAATAACTTATTGATGTTTTTCAAAAAAATGAACAAATTGTTTTTATTCTCAATTTTGTAAGTTTACAATCTTCATATAAGTTAATGTTTCCATTACTTCATATTGTAGTTCTCCTGACGAAGAGAAAATATATTTCTCGAAAGCTCGAGCCAAGAAAAAAGAGTATAATTAAAAACATTGCTGCTATTCCCATTATCAAAACTTAAAAAGTAACAATTCAACAAATAATTAATGATATATTTCCCAGATTTCTATTCGATTAAAATGATATCGAGTTTGAAGGCAGTTTATTGTTGGACAGTACCTGTAGTTCAATCTTGAAGATTTGACATGACATTTGCTAAATTCCCGAAACATATTGCAGATGACGCCTTATCTCAATTTCATTAAAAAACAATATTTCTTGATTCTTACTTTTGATCGTTCATGTTGAACAACGTGAATTTACCTGTATGCTCTGCATTTGATAGAAATTGAAACTAGAAGAATGGTGAGTTTTAAATCAAATCTGAAAATACGATAAATGTAAATCATTCGAAATGTTATACAATAACATGGATCATTTTTGCTGTTCAAGAAAACATTTGCATAAAATAGGTTAACTCAATGGAGTCACAAAATGGATTAATGCTCATGCGATTTATTTTATACTATATCCATTGAACCATACATAAAATGAAGAATTAGTGGCATAAGTAAATGAAATTCTTTCAAAGTATTTTATAACAAAAAAGATAGTCGTAAATACTTTTAGTAACCCTTATGTATCCTACTCTAACCTCAAATGCAACTAAGTAAGTAACTAATTCATCGTATAGAATATTATAACATATTTTTCACGAAGAACTTCAATGCTTTATGAATAGAATCCATTTGTATCATATACTCATATAAGGTTTTCTTGTTATTTTGAAAATTCTTTGCTCAATCAGAAAAACTATCAATAAATTTGTGTGTGTTCGACTACCCTATATTGTTTCAGATGTATATACCTCAAAGTACTCACGTTTACTTGAACGAGTGCTATGTCGTTTTGCACAAATGTCTGTTATTTTTGAATTTTGAGCCGAAAATGGTCTTAAACAATAGGGTTGGACTCCCTGATAACGAATTCGTGGTCAAGTTCAATTCTGTCCGTGGGGCCGTCCGGTCGTCCGTTAGCACAATAACTTTCGAAAGGATTGTCCTCTAGGAGACTCAACTCATCCTGAAAATTTCAAGTCTCTAGACTTGAAATTTTCAGGATGAGTTAGGGTCCCAAATGACTCGGTTAAGTTAGCAGCCAAATCGTACAGGGTTTTCCATATAATATGGCCATTCAATATTTTTTTTCCTAGATATCTCAAATGATACGAGACCAATCGGAATGAAATGTTACGGCGAGATGCAAGATGTTGGTAGCAAGCCTCATGCAAAATTTTGTGACCATAGTGTGAACAAAACCAAAGAAAATTCAATTGGAATATTGAAAAAAAGAAACTTCATATTTCCATGAAAAGATATCTGATTCAAGTGAATTTTTTTTGCGAATGGAGTTCGATATTCTGAATGTTCATCCTAAGTTTTGTGGCCATAGTTCAAACAGAACCATAGAAAATTCAATTGGAATATTATGAAGAAAAATCTTCATATTTCCATAACAGGATATCCGATTCGAGTAAAATTTTTCCTGTGAATGAAGATTGATATACCGAAATGCATTCAAAATTTTTCGGCCATAGTTTTAACAGAAGCATAGAAAATTCAATTAGAATGTAACTACAGATTTCGAATACGTATTTACGCAAAGGAGTTAAAAATTGGAATATTGAAGGAAGAATCTTTATATTTTCATAACAGAATATCCGATTCAAGTGAAAGTTATTTTGGGAGTGAAAACTACTATCCTGAATTTTCATACAAAATTTCAAAGGGGTCGCATCATAAGAACCATAGAATTTAATTTTTGGATTTATGTATTTATCTAATTTTTTAATTTATATTTTCTTGCATATTTCATTTTCTGAATAATTTTCAGAATATAGTTCCGATTTTGCTGAGATTCTGCGTTTCTATATTTGGTATCAATCTCAAATCCCATATAAAACTTTGAGGTTGTCTCATTGCTCCACTAAAAAACAAGCACTCAAAAGCTCCTGCTCGGGGCTTTTCTTAAGTCTTTTCAATTAGATGTTTAGTATAAACTTAATACATTCTGTTACAATGATGTTGTTTTGTTTTTCAGGAACCAAAAAATGATTCCAGCGACCTCCTAGCTTGCGCAATATGCACATTGAACATGAGCAACAACATTTACGTCAAATTATGTATAAGGGGACACACTGTATGCTGTCAATGCCACAAACATTTACAATCATGTCCTTACTGCAGATCACCATGGAGCAAAACCAGAAATCGCAACCTGGAACAACTCATCGCTTTACTGTCCAAAAACAGGACCAAAAACAAGGATCTTATAGACAACGAAAACCTCAAATGCCCGAAATGTCATTCGTTAATGGAAGGAAACATTGTTTTGTGCGGAGATGGCCACAGTTTTTGCAAAGGTTGTGTTAAGGGAATTTACCAGTGTGTTCTATGCCCCAAGCTGATATGCTACAAGAGGAACTTCTATTTGGAGAAATTGATCGATAGCGTCAAAGCTATGAATAAAACTCCTGGCAAGTTGGCAAAAGTTAAGGTAAAAGTTTTGAATTTGATGGTGAATAAGTGCGACATATATCTGGATGTCATAGCTTATCTAAAAATATGAACTGAAGATTCTATCAGCTTACTCTTTAAACTGCACGGTTTTCGAGATATAGAAATTGAGATAAAATCATTTCATTCACGACTATTTTGAAAGGGTATAGCCGGGTTTCAATGGTAAATCTGCCCCAGCGGCCTTTTCGATTCATATTGAGGGGATCGATTAGGCATTGAATGAAAATAATTCAGCCAACTTTTCAGCTTTTTATCTCTAGCCATTTCTGAGATTTCTGTGAAAAACACTTTTCTCGATTTTATTTTTTTTCTCTTGTGATATCCAAAATTTTCGGATGGTGATTTTTTCTGTCGATTCTTTGCTATTGAAGGAATAGACGTATAATTTTTTTATGAATTTCAGCTGCAAAATACTGAAAATAGTATACAGCTATAAAAAGGAAAACCAATGTGAAAATGAATTACATAGTAATTTTGCAATAATTATGGATTCAATGTTGTTGATGAATCATCGTTAAAAATCACTTCAAACCACTTTCGGGTATCCAAGTTCTTAAAAACTTCACTTTTACGTTGAAAATTTGTACAGTAAAACTGTCTGCGCGAAAATTTTAAGTATACTTTTCGGTTAAGTTTTTAGTGATGTTCTCGAATATAAAACAGATTTTCAAATTTCTGATGTACAATATTTCGAGGATCCAAACGATCCAGAATTTTTGTTGACCCGGACCTGGATTTTCGAGGCGGTTATTGCATGATACGTTTGTGCTCTCAATTAGGAACATATTTGCTAAATATAAAGAAAATATACCGGGTGGTTCGTATGATACGGCCTCAGAAATAAAAGGGCCAAATTCATAAAACACCCTGTATCTCGGCTACGAAGACAGTGAGACCCAATAAATGGGTTATCTTCAGAACCGCCTTGGTTCCACCTATGCACCTGTGGTCCTGTGAAGTATTTCAACACCCTGTAGAAGGACATATTACGGCCGCCAAATGTTGAAAACTTCAAGAAAAATATGCAGTAGTCGTAGTACTCTACTTGCGTATAATGGTTGTTATTCTCTCGGTGGTTAAGGACACTAATCTGCGGCTCGTAGTCTAAACTTCACCTCGTGAATAATATCAATCATTATACGCTAGTTGTACTGGGTGGTCTACTAAGGAATTCCGATTTAAAAGCGCTCCAAAATTGTTTTGAATAGGAATAGAGAAGTGGGGTTGGTCATAAACGAAAGTGGGGTTCATGGAAATTCAGTCACCATGGTTCGCTGGACGGGTGAGGGGGTTCGTTCTATGTGCGGCGCTTATTACCGAAATCAACATTTTTTTTTTATGAAGCCCATTTTCATCTCAACGGCTATATAAACGAACACAATTATCGGTATTGGTCTTCAGAAAACCTCAAAGAGAAACATGAAACTCAATTGCATAGTCTGAAGATCACAGTGTGGTGTGCAATACACGCAGAAGGCATTTTGACCCGTACTTTTTTGAAGACGGACAGGGTCAAGCAGTAACAGTGGATTCTGATCGTTATGTGGACATGTTGAATAATTTTTTCGAACCAGCTCTTCAAGACTTTGATGGATGCAATTGGGATACTTGGTTTCAGCAAGGCGGGGCTACTTGTCACATTTAAAATCGGTCTTTACTTCTTATTCAGGCGCTTTTTCCTGAAAAATTGATTTCTCGTTGTGGAGACCTTCCATGGCCCCTCAGAAGCCCGGACTTGACACCTTGCTACTTTTACTTATGGGGATACCTCAAAAGTATAGTCTATCGCAACAGTCTCTACACTCTAATTGCCTTGAAGGAAAATATCCTCCAGGAAATTCAAGCCATCGGTCCAGAAACTTCAACATTCAAAAACTTTGAAAACTCAAAAAAACAGGGACCAATCGAAATGAAATGTTACGACCAAATGCAAGATGCTCATAGCAAGGCTCATGCAAAATTTTGTGACCATAGGGGAAACAGAACCCTGTAAAATTCATTTCGAATATTGAAAAAAAGAATTTTAATTACAAAATGAAAAATCATGCGTTTAAGAGTAACGCAGGTATAATTTAAACAATGAAAGGAGATAATAATATTAATTGATTTAAAATCAATCAATATTAAACCCATACATCGGAACTAATCCCGTCAACGCACAAAGAACATGCATAGTGATAATATCAAACAGAGCATCCATAGATAGCTCTTTCGCCCTATTTGGGGCTCTTCAGTATGGAGGAACTCCATCTGAAAAGCATGCAGCTAGGTTCCCTTATTTGAAGAAATGTCGTCTATCTCTGATAATATTCTCAAAGTCCTCGATAAGTTAATTTAACTTTTTGGTTTTGGAGGTATTCGCAAAACAATTTCAAGACTCTGCATCTAGAAAACGGTGCATTTTAGTGGATGAATTGATAGAAATTTTTGTCCATATTTTTATGAGCTATAACATCCTAAAGTTGGTTGTACTTATTCACTGACAGTTACAATACTGGGGAATGGACTTTTATTATAGTAATGCACATAAAATTTCATTTCCTCAGTGCAGAAAGGCAGCTACTGTATCAATCGGCCCCTTTCCATTTTGAATCCTTAATATCTATATTGGTATTGGAATACATACTTCCCATTAAAAAATCAGAACTTTCATTCATTTTAGTCTGAATACAATTCAAAATTATCTTTCAATTTTTCATCTTCACAAAGGTTTATTATGATATAGTTGAATTAATTCCATCAATTCAATATTTTCTCTACCTACAAATCTTGAGTTTAGTGAACTTTATTTTTGATCGAATCATAATGACATGCCTCAAAGGATAAATTTTTACGCACTGTAATTTTTTAGGTTTGGGTTGTGTAAAATGGAATAATAGATTCTTTAAGAAATATCATCTGTAGGCACAGGCATTCTGAATTTTTATACCGATGTGAGCTGGCTGAAAAAATCTCACACTTGAAGAAAACATCTAGAATAACAAATTCAATTTTGCGTCAAATATTTTAAAAATTTGTTCGATAGGTTATCACTAATTTTAGGTTTACTTTCAGGCCTTACTCTTTAAGTCGCTAGAGCTCTCCTTATGGTTCGTAGGCCTATTCAGTTTACTAAGATACACGATGTATGTTGTGTAGAAAAATAAGGTAGGAAAATTCAGAATGGATTCCCGTTGTCATCATGTTTATATAATTTGTAATTCTCCTTACAAAAGTAAAATAATTCAAAAATTTATAATTTCAATGGAAGCATTCGAGTTTACATTCTGATTGTTTGACATAATAAAATAGCAGAAAACGAGCAAAAAAAATTAAAAATTGGAAAACTGCTAAAAATGACATAAGTACCTCAATTTTATTCAAATTTTCTGTGTAATAGTTTTCATATATATGTATTTTTAATATTTATTTGTGTCATACTTGATTATTTTGTTGGTAATTTCGATTCCATTTTTGTATATTATTATTAATCAATTAATATTTAGCGATGTATGTTGTTTACCAGAATTTGAGACAGTATTGGTATTTTAGAAATAAAAAATGACATCTAAATAAGGCTTTTTAATTTCTTGTCAATATTGTAAGAAAAAACAACCAAACAGAAAAATATTTACAATTTTACAAGTAAGAGTATGCCTGGTGTTTGGTTATTCGAAGTGAAGCAAGGTCAGAAAATCTATGGTTGAGAAGATGAGGCAATTTATCAGCTTTATTGAAATTTTCTGCTTCGTTATTGAAAATAATGAATTTTGTTAAAAGTACTCGACTTCAAAAATTCAAAGAGTAGTCTTTTTAAAGCTGAGGAGATGGTCTTTATTTCTTGCGGAAACGTATTCACTGATATTTCTGATGGGGTCATATATAGCTGCACCTGTTTTCCTCATCAAATCTTGATGAAAGAATTGAAAATTACTCGAAACAAATATTATGTTCTTGGTGTAAAATGTAAGGAAAATCTTTCTTCTTTCGTCAGCTTCTAAAAAAGGTACATAAGTCAACAATTCCTTTATGCAATCGAACTATGGCCCCAAAACCGAACAGCTTACAGACTTTTTAGAGTCATGCAGCTATTTTTGACTCTGTAGGGGAGGTGAGGTATAATGATCCCCTTAAGGGAAAATTTTAATTGTGGCTTGAGTTGAAGGCAAAACCGCAAGATTTCAATTGTTGAAGGTAGTGAATTTACTCAACTTTGTATCTGCTCACTTATTTTTCATTTCATCCATGTAGTTTTTTTGTATTAGATATTTTTGTTAAAGTTTAGTAAAGGATCATTTTATACATCCCTGTGGATGAAATGATCCCTGGGGTAGAGGCAAAATGATCCCAGGGATCATTTTGTACTATGTGTTAATAAATATCGAATAAACATGAAATAAAAAAATTCTGCTGCTTATTTAAATGATAATATGTATTGTTTATAACAATTTAAGTATGTAAGCAAGTAACACAAAACAAAAATATTCGATGGGTTGAAAAATAATATTTTTCTTGGGCGTTTCTCGAAGTCGAGAGAACATCATACATCACATTCTAATAAGAATGTGGTGCACGAGCACGCATTGTAATGTCTGGATGTCTACGTCTAAATCCACGAAGCCATTCAAGTCCAGCTTTTCCTTTAGCTTCGGAAAATTGATGCGGTAAATTATTTCTTTCTGCCATTTTTGGTAAGCTGAGGTTAGGAAATCCTGAGTGGTCAGCCCGTATATTATTCTGGACTCCATGTCAACAAGTTCCAGTTCTTGTTCCAGGTTGAACACTGTTTGTTTGCTACCTAACTTTTCAGCTGAGCCTACAGCTATTTTATTTTAACCTTTGGCTCTTCTTTCTTTTACCATCACAGGGACCTCAAATTCTCTTCTCGCGGTTTTGTAAGCCATACCATCTCTAATGCCTTTTGCATTGGTTCTTCAGGCCTCTTTTGGCGATAAGTTTTACGTTTATAAATTCTCGGCATGATCTGTAAACACACAGAAGGGATCATTTCACCCCAAATACCAAATTACAAAATATCGATCAAAACAAAACCTTCACATACCGCGTGCGATGATCGAACATTGCTTAAATATTAGCTAACTGCTACTAATACCGCAAATAAAACAATATTTCATTAAACACTTACATGTAAAAAAAAACAATATTTCATTAAACACTTACATGTAAAAAAAACGAAAGTCCACAAACATGCTTACCTTAGATCAGAGCCACACTTTTTGATTATTTTTCCTCCCCCCCCAATGTTGAACAGAGTTGGCAAATTTTCAAAGCAGTTGATGAATTTTTGAAGCATTAAAAAAATTTCTAATTAGGGGAAGGCACTTTCACTTCAAGTCAGAGTTAATTAAATTTAAAATATTTTGATTTTGGATAGTAGGAGTTGGAATCAATATGTATTGTTTCTGAAGACCTATAAATTATTTTTAACTGTACCTGATTAATTATCAGTACTAACCTTTGAAGTTGTGCTATTTAAATAGTAACATAACAGATGCTGTGGTCTGTAAACTTATCTTATTAATATTAATGAAACATAAAAAACATGAATGGTTTGTTCACAAATCTCATGCAGACCATTATGAAAATTAACTCAAACCAATTTTGATTGATTGATTCGATTTCGATTTTTAAGAGGCAAATACAATATTTTGGTATCGATTTAAATATATTCTAGGAGGATTCTGCATTTCTGAAAAACTTTATGGGTTTTCACTCACAGTCTCTGAAACAGAAATAATTGTAAAATTTTAACTAAGATGAGGTGCTCCTGCAAAAATCTTTGTACTTATTCGTCAGGAGCAAATTGGTTTTGAAAAAATTGACATTGAAAGTTGTCAACTTTCTCCATGCAGATTTTGTGGCCATAGTATTAACAGAACCATTGAAAATTCAATTTGAATATTGAAATAAGGATCTTTATTTTTTTTCAGACTGCAAATGAAAAAACACACAATTCTGAAGATTTCACGAGTTTGTCAGAAGAAGGTGTCTGATATAAACACCGAAACGTTACATTATCCTTTTCATTAATTTCCTTCTTTAGTTTTACTGTTAGGAACAATTTTTTCGAAACCAATTTGCTCCTGACAAATAAGTGCAAAGACTTAAATCATTTCTGTTTCAGAGACTGGGAGTTAAAACCTATAAAGTTTCTAAGAAATGAATAGATATGTTCACCAATTTCCAGACCATTATGAAAATTCATTTTAACCAATATTGATTGATTAATTCGATTTCAATTTTTGAAAGGCAAAAACATTATTTTAGTACATCGCAATTTTGTGGAGTGTAAAATATCTTGTGATTTTTTATAATCCCAAATTAACACAGACCCATGAATTCGTAATAACAGAATGCATGCGATTACATATTCTGATTCAAAATCAAAATTTTGTGGCCATAGTGCTAAGAGAACCATAAGAAATTCAATTGGAATATTGAGAAGAAAAATCTTTATCTTAATATATATATTTCTTGTGTGCGTGTGTATGTGACTGAACTGCTCCTAAACGACTGGACCAATTTTGATGAAATTTTTTGTGTGTGTTCGTGGAGATTCGAGAATGGTTTAGATTCACAAATCAGCCCGACAGGTGGCGCTGCAGTCGGTATCTAGGTTATTTATAATTTATAAGGCAAGAAATGGTTGCCGGATCAGCTAGTATCTTTATATTTCCGAAACAGGATTCCGATTCGAGTGAATTTTTTTCTGTTAAATATTGATATACTGAATCTTCTTGCAATTCTTTTATGTCCATAGTGTCTACAGAACCATAGAAAATTCAATTGGAATATTGATAAGAAGAATCTTCATATTTCCATAACAGAATATTCGATTCGAGTGAAGTTTATTTTGAAAATAAAAACTACTATACTGAATATTTCAAGTGAATCAGAACCATAGAATTAATTCTTGTAATTATTCATTTATTACATATTTTATTTTTTGAATAATTTCCATATCATAATTCCGATAAGGCTGAGATTCTGTATTTATATATCTGGTATCAATCCCAAATCCCATATAAAGATTGGAGGTAATAGTATTATTGCTTATTGGTTACATCGATGATTTCAACGATTTTCTCTCAAAAACCTGACAATGAAACGAAAAACGAATGATCGCTATGATTTTCTGAGGGTCCATTATTTCTGATGATTTATTTTCTTTGAAATCACTGGAAATGCTCATTGTACGAAAAACAGAGCGCAACTGGTTTATCCGAAAAAATGCCTTTGATGGCTTAGTTTTTTCCAGATGCTAAAAGACAACATTCCACGGTAAAGTCTCAAAATCAACATTGATTAAAGTGCATATAGGAAACAGAAATGGTCATTCGTGATCCTTAGGGATTGAAACTAACATTTTTTCCATAAAGCATATAGAATATAAAAGCACATCAAAACAGCATAAAAAATCATTAAGCCAAACATTCAGCTGCTAATAATGAAACTTAAAAACATCCATTTTCTTTTAAATTCATTGCAGATCGATGTGACAGTAAATGTGCAACAAAAAATGTCTTTTTCAGCAGAAAATAAATAAATCTTGATACATCTCAACCTTATGCAGTGTAATATATCTTGCGAATTTTTATAAACCCAAATTAACACAGACCCATGAATTCGTAATAACAGAGTGCATACTATTACATATTCCGATTCAAAATCGGTGGTGGACCTGGCGCTCCAGTCTTCGCAACATTGCTGCAAGAACCTTGCCCCTTCCTTATCAATCTAAAGCAGAATAACGTTATAAAAGGCAATAAGCTGCCCCCGCACTACTCTAGTGTTGTGCCTTCGTCTTGCCGACATGTTGCCTTTCACAAGATACGTGAGTAAAAATTATCTGCTCTCCATTCATCTACTCAAATTTCATTTCAAGGACGGCTAACCTCAAACTTTTTTTTTCGATGCGAATTTTTATGGAAACCAGTGACCGAAATACGTGTCTGTGGTATTTATCGCGTAAAAAGTGTTTAAATTGTGTAGAATAATTAGTTATTCTTGGTAAACTTGTTGGAGATTTCGGACCGTTTTCTTAATGGAATTATGGAGAAAAAACTTAATTTTTTGTGACAATCGCTTTCAAATTCAAGCTTGTGCCATTTAAAATACAATAATTTTGATATCCCATGACCCTCAAAAATTTCAAATTAAAATCAATAGCAGGCTCATTAAGCCGTACTGATATTGGTAAAAATTTGTATCCACAACTATTGAATAATCCACCCATTATACTTCTGTTTGCTCGGCCATAATAATACCCATTAATCAATAGTGCGAAATGAATTATTATTCACTGCTGTCAAATGCTTCTTAGATTCAGCTGCTTCAATATTATAGTCTTTAAATTTATATCTCTTCACCATTCTAAAGTACTCCAACTGACATATTTGGATACACCTTGTCAATCAAGGGCCAAATCTACTGCAATTAAAGCAATTTTATCACGAAATATCACAAAAATTTCTCATGTGTCAACTTTTTCCACATAATAATGTAATAAAAAGGTTTCTTCACGGTCGCCAAACTTTAAAATCTCCTGGAAATATATTCAGTAGTCGTAGATAAAGTGTAGTATGCTACTCGCGTATAATGGTTGTTATTCACTCGGTGATTTGTACCACTCTGGCTCGTAGCCTAAACTTCACCTCATGAATAATAGCTATCATTATATCGTTGCATAATAAACTATTTTTTTAGTTAGAATCAAAGATGATTCCTCACTAGTTTATATTTTCTTCTATATGTTAATTTGTTATACTTTTGTTTTACTCTTTTCGTTTCATTCAAGCTTTCATTCGTTTGATATATTTTTGAAAAATCGATTACAGACACTAAAAAATTTCCAAAAATAACTTCAGCATAGATATGAAAGCACATATATCTTTGACATTGAAATAAAATAAAAATATTTTTCAAATTCAGAACACAAAAACTCAGTTCTGTCCTCTTGAAAAAACATTCTTAAAAAGCAACTGAAGTAATACTTGAAATCACTAAAAACCACAACTATGCAATAAATGAAGACATCATTAGAAGATTTTTTCCATTAACATTATTTTCTTCCTCAATCACTATGTTGAATCCGAGAAATATTATTCATTATGCAACAGAAGAGCTGTCAAATATATTTTTATCATTCATCTATTTTCCACATATTCTGCATTTTCGATCTAATTTTTTAATTATAATTATTCTTTTGTTGTTGGATATACACATTACGTCGTTAAATATTTCATTTTTGATATCAAATCTCATGAAATTAATCGTTTAAGCATACGTTTTCTCTAAGTGTATATTTTACTTCAATATACGTACGTTTTGACCTCCCTAAAACATATATACGTGCAGAATGGCATTCATGAGAGAATAATACACTACCTCTTACGACAACATCTATTTTGCTGAAATAAATGGGTGTGAACTAGGATAAATTGTTTTTCTATCAATTTTGAAGCATTCGCAATGATTTCTAACTTTTCCATATAGTTTTCCCAAAAGTTTTCAATGTGAACTGGCATCCACATGCAAATTTTTCATCCGGTTGTAGAAAATTTTTATCGGTATCTTTTCAAAATAAAGCTCATAATGAGGTGATTTACTCAGGGTTATCTTGACCAACATCCGCATAGGTCGAAAAGTGAAATTTTCCTAGTGACATACCGATAATGATCAGGGCGTTTAATCTATATATTATATGAACTACATTCACAACACCCATATTTAATAGAACAGTTCATTCCATTTCAATTATTCATGAGTATTTTATTAATATCAAGATCATTTCGTCGTTTCTCCGCTATATAAACCCATATAAAATGTTATAGGTCTCACTCCTTGTCCAGTAGGAAATCCTTGAGTTGATTTCTTATTTCTTTCTTGACCCCTCCCAGTGCAGAAGTGAATTTCAATGTCATTCTTGCAAATCAATCCTTTATTCCTCAAATTCGTCACCGGGTATTTTCCTCTGAGTTCTATAGGTTCGATATTTGCTGGGCGGATTGCGGAACTGGAGTGCCTCAAGGTTCTGTTATCGGAACAGGAAGTTTTCGTCTAAGAGGAAAAGGACTGGAGTATATTCGTGAAAAATCTTCATTAGAATTTACATTCCTTGAATTCCCCACTTGGTATTTTCTTCAGATTTTCTATAGGTTCGACATTGGCTGGGCGGATTGCGGAATTGGAGTACCTCAAGGTTCTGCTATCGGAACAGGAAGTTTTCGTCCAAACGGAAATGGAATGAAGTTTATTCGTGGAAAATCTTCATTAGAATTTACATTCCTTAAATTCTCCACCCGGTATTTTCCTCTGATTTTCTATAGATAGATGACTTTATTTTCACATTACCGTAGCTCAACAAAGATACAGGTGAAAAGAAAATACGTCACATACAAAATTTCAACTTATCCATCTCAATCTGTAACATGCTGAACAAAATTCTTCGATGTTATATGGTTCTATTTTCAAAATTAAGGACAATATAGTTTTTTTAAAGACTACGAAATTTCTCTCCTTCCTGATATTCATTGGAAGGCAGTTAAGAAACGTTATACAGTAATAAAATGCAGTTTTCTGGGCCATAGTTAAATTATTAGCCGGATAGAATACAGAGTTTGTTCTCCTAGTGTTGTTATCATTTTTATATTTAACGAATACTTCCTGGTTTTTATGGAAAAATATCAGGTTTGATAATGACTAGGCGGATTGCGGAATTGGAGTGCCTCAAGGTTATGTTATCGGAACAGGAAGTTTTCCTCTAAAAGAAAATGGACTGAAGCATATTCGTAAAAAATCTTCATTGGAATATACATTCCTTAAATTCTCCACCCAGTATTTTCCTCTGATTTTCTATAGTTTGGATATTGACTGGGCGGATTGCAGAATTGGAGTGCCTCAAGGTTCTGTTATCGGAACAGGAAGTTTTCGTCTAAAGGGAAATGGAGTGGACTATATTCGTGAAAAATCTTCATTGGACTTCATATTCCTTACATTCTCCACACGGTATTTTCTTCTGATTTTCTATAGGTTCGATATTGGCTGGGGGGATTACGGAATTGGAGTTCTTCAAGGTCCTGTCATCCGAAGAGGAAGTTTTCGTCTAAAATTAAACGGACTGAAGTATATTCGTTCAAAAATCTTCATTGGAATTTGCATTCCTTAAATTCTCCACCGGGTATTTTCCTCTGATTTTCTTTAGGTTCGATATTGGCTGGGTGGATTGTGAAATTGGAGTTCTTCAAGGTTCTGTTATCGGAACAGGAAGTTTTCGTGCAGACGGAAATGATATGGAGTATATTCGTGAAAAATCTTCATTGGAATTTATATTCCTTAAATTCTACACACGGTATTTTCTTCTGATTTCTATAGGTTCGATATTGGCTGGGCGGATTGCAAAATCGGAGTTCTTCAAGGTTCTGTTATCGGAACAGGAAGTTTTCGTGCAGACGGAAATGAAATGGAGTTTAATCGTGAAAAATCTTCATTGGAATTTACATTCCTTACATTCTCCACCCGGCATTTTCCTCTGATTTCTATAGGTTCGATATTGGCTGGGCGGATTGCAAAATTGGAGTTCTTCAAGGTTCTGTTATCGGAACAGGAGGTTTTCGTCCAGACGGAAATGAAATGGAGTATATTCATGGAAAATCTTCATTGGATTTTACATTCCTTACATTCTCCACCCGGCATTTTCCTCTGATTTACTATAGGTTCGATATTGTCTACGCAGATTGCAGAATTGAAGGTCTTCAAGGTTCTGTTATCGGAACAGAAAGTTTTCATCTAAAAAGAAATGGACTGGAGTATATTCGTGAAAAATCTTCATTGGAATTCGCATTCCTTAAATTCTTCTCCCGGTGTTTTCCTCTGATTTACCTACTATAGGTTCGATATTTGCTGGGTGGATTGCGGAATTGGATGCCTCAAGCTTCTGTTATCGGAACAGGAAGTTTTCGCCTAAAAGGAAATGGACTAGAGTATATTCATAAAAAATCTTCATTGGAATCTAAATTCCTGAAATTCTCCACCTGGTATTTTCCTCTGATTTTCTATAGGTTCGATATTTACTGGGCGGATTGCGGAATTGGAGTTCTTCAAGGTTCTGTTATCGGAATAGGTAGTTTTCGTCTAAAAGAAAAGGACTGGAGTATATTCGTTAAAAAATCTTCATTGGAATTTACATTCCTCAAATTCTCCACTCGGTATATTCCTCTGATTTACTACAGGTTTTATATTGGCTGGGCGGATTGCGGAATTGGAGTGCCTCAAGGTTCTGTTATCGGAACAGGAAGTTTTCGTCTAAAAGGAAATGAACTGGAGTATATTCGTGAAAAAATCTTCATTGGAATTTGTTTTCATGGTACTTGAATACTTTCTTATGCAATTAGCAGTAGCGGAAGTAATTGATGGTATTTAGTATTCATGATGGACCACCCTGTACGGTAATTCATATTCGTGTTTACCTAAGAACTAGATTGAACATGATCGATTTCCTTCAGTTGTTCTAAAATGCTAAACTACCAATACAATTCACATTATTCAAAACTTTCTGTTTTATATGTATATCTTAACTCATCATATCTTCAATTTTGATAGATGTCACAATGTTTTTCAATATTTTTTTGACTTGGCACATTTTTTGAGTTCTGATATAGTTTTAAAGGGGATCGATAGTCTGTGAGTCTTGTTTTTGGTGTTAGATTAGAAAAGTTCTCCAACTCTTTCAATACTGAATAATAAAAGGGTAAATAACTTAGAATTTCAGTGATTTTTACTTTCATATTTTACATTGTTATTATCTTTCAGTCAATTGAACATTTTTGTCTTTCGAGAATGAATAATATTGAGCATTTTTTCCTGGCATTTAAATTAAAATGAAATGAAGATTTAATTTGAAATGAGTCGAATAATTTTAGATATTTCGATGATTTTATCATAGTTTAAAATTGTCAAAAAATCATTGATTATTATCATATAATTTTGTTGGTGGAATTTACTATAAGAAATAGTTATCACCTCTAATAATTCTTGTAAATAAATCATCGATACCTTTGATCTATTTTGCGATATATTGATTTGTCGAAATTGATCGTTTTTTTTTTCGAACATCATCATATTATCAGTGCCCATGTGTTATTTTTTGAACCTGTCAAACGTTAATCTCATTCAATTCTATGATATTCATTCAAATTTTGTTGGACGAGCCTTGCGTTATGAGTTTTTTTTATGGCGAGCTAATTTTTTATGTTCTTTGATACGAATTTTTATAGAACATTGGGTTTTTTCAATATAGGTTCCATCACATTCACAAGGTAATTTATACAGGGTGAGTCGGGAGAATCGTGCCAAACTACAGACGCGAATTGTACAATTGAAAATAATTGTAAAAATTTACGAAAAGCCTCGAGCAGGTCCTTTTGAGTGTTCGTTCATTGGTTTGGCAACAATCCTATTACCTCAAAATTTTGTGTATGACTTGCGGTCCATGAGAAGTATATGAATGCAAAATCGGAATTAAATTCTGGAAACTATTCAAAAAATTTATTATGTAAATAATCAATATTTAAAAAAAAATAGATTCTTTGGTTTTGAATTAACATTCAGTATATCAATCTTCATTCACAGAATAGATTTACCTTAATCGGATATCTTGTTGTGGAAATATAAAAATTCTTCTTTTCACTATTCCAATTGTATTTTCTATGGTTCTGTTAACACAAGAGCTTCAAAATTTCGCATGAGGCTTATCACGAGCCTCTTGCATGTAGCCGCAAAACACATCCTGTACAAATTGGCTGGTTGACAAACTCAACCGCGGCATTTGGCAACCTCTATCTCACCCTGAAAATCTCAAGTCTCTAGGACAGCCCAACGGATACAATCGAATTTGACCACCATTGAGATCATTTTCGGCTCAAAATTTGAAAATTACAGACATTTGGACAAAACAATATAGCACTCGTTTAAGAAGAACGAGCGCTCAAAAAAGGAAGTGATTTTCGGTGTTTTCAAACAGTTGGCCACTCTGGTATTAATCTATGGCTTATCAAAATTATTATATAATTTCATTCTAAACTCCCACATTCAGCAAGACAGCGCTATCGCCACACAAAAAAATCAACGTAAGTACACTTATTCTACAAGAACTCCACTGATCCAGATCAGTTCAGGTTTTGCGGGTTGTTGAGCAAGACAATCGGTCGTAGAACACTGACGAAAGTGAATTCGAGACCTCATCATACACGGTGTCCCATTAGGCGTTTGGGCGTTCACCGTTTCGACCTTTAATTGGACCGTTTTCATGGATCGACCGTTGTATAATTGTTGAAAAGCGATCGTACCGGATTTCGAGCTTGTTTCGATCGATTTTTTTATGTAATCCGTTGGTTTGAAGGACGAGAAGTCGCATTATCAGACCGTTCAGTTGTGTCGGCGTAAAGAATGGGACTAAAAAAATTAATTTGTTCTGATTCGATGAGAAAGTGATGAAGTGAATGGCAAGGTTTATTTTCGGTCATTTTTTTTTAATTATTAGAAGGTTTTGACGTTTGTGTTGTCACTCGCTTAGTTATTTTTACACACCTCTTCCAGGGGAAAAAACCTGCTATAATTTTGTCCAAATTTAAGTTATTTTCGGATTTTTAGCTGGAAATAACTTCGATCGCCTCGGTTGCAGTAGGTGATGAAAAATCTTTACGATGTGAAGAAAACTTTTATTTTCGAACTGATCAAACTAGAAATTCGAAGTTTAAAGAATTTGTGTGGACTCTTGATAGCTCGGCTTTATTCTATAGAACAGTTTTCGTTTTCATTCTTGTTAACAAGAAAATACATTCGTTTTTGATCGCTTGTTCTATACTTGAACGAGTGCTATATCGTTTTACCCAAATGCCTCTAATTTTCTAATTTTGAGCCGTAAATGGTCTCAAACGATAGGGATAGACTCCCTGATGACGAGTTCGTGGTCAAATTCAATTCTGTCTGTGGGGCCGTCCGGCCGTCCGTTAGCACAATAATTTTCGAAGGGATTGTCCTAGAGACTTGGAATTTTCAGAATAAGTTCGTGTCCCAAAAGGCTCGGTTGAGTTCACTAATCAGCCAAATCGTACGGAGTGTTGCACAGAATATGTCCATTCGAAACTTTTGTTCCTCAATATTTCGAAGAATACGAAACCAATCGGAATGAAATGTTATGGCCAAATGCAAGATGCTGATAGCGAACCTCATGCAAAATTTTGTGGCCATAGTGTGAACAGGAGCATGGAAAAATCAATTGAAATATTGAAACGAAGAAACTTCATATTTCCATAAGAAGATGAAGAGTGAAATTTATTTTGTGAATGGAGATCGCTTAACTGAATGTTCATTCAAAATTTCGTGGCCACAGTGTTTACAGAACCATAAAATTAAATTGAGATATTGAAATGAAGAATCTTTATACTTCCATAACAGGATGTCCGATTCGAGTAAATTTCCTTTGTGAATGTGAACTGATATACCGACTTTTTCATGCAAAATTTTGTGGCCGTAGTGATAACAGAACCATAGATAATTCAATTGGAATATTGAAAAAAACATCCTTATATTTCCATAACAGGACATCTGATTCGAGTGAAATTTATTTTGTGAATGGAGATCAATATACTGAATGTTCATCCAAAATTTCGTGGACACAGTGTTAACTGAACCATAAAAAATTCGATCAGAATATTGAAAAGCAAAATTTTTATATTTCCATAACGGTATATACAAATATATTCTACATCAATAAAAACGCGAAAAATTATGTAAATGCTTCCTTAGATTATTTAAGTGAATTTCCTTCTTCCTATTTAATTTCTCTGTAACTGAAATATGTTTTTTTGCAGTTGGCAGCGCTTGCTCTTGTAGCCGTCGTAGTCGCTCAAGATTATGACTACGAGGAACCAAGGCCGGCCCCACACAGGGTCCGTCCAAACTACAGTGGACCTCAACCACAGAATAACGCACCAAGACAAGCACCAGTAGCCATCCTCAAACAAATCAACAGGTAAATATCACTTTTCAATTTTCCCAGAATCAACCACCCTCATGTTTTCGCGAAGTTAAACAGTTTAGTTCACTTTCACTGATTTTTTTTCATTAGTAGTGTCGTATTTTTCTTCAAATTGGACATCACAACATTCCAAATCACTACTATCCTTAAAATTCATTTCAGTTGCATCTTCAGAAATTGTTGAGAGTTATTATATTCTCTCGCATGGTCTTTAGCACCTTCACTCTCAATTATATTCTACTTTATTCCACCCATAAAAGGGATTCTTTCTTGAATACAATTTTTCAAAAGCTATCTGAAATCAATCTACTCCTTCCGTTTGCTTGAACTTTTCAACTTAGCGTTTTGGACCAGCAGTAAATCTTCATTTTCATTGGAATACCCCCAATCCAAAAAATTCGTAACGATTTCACCTTCCTATGAAATAAAGCTCATGAGCTGTCACGAGCTTAGTTTTGGGTGAAGGATTCTCGAGAATTCTCTTCATCCTCATCGTCCTTCACCTTTATACAGATTTGGAAATTCACATCTGAAACATACAGTATACAATGCATCAGACAGAGAATTCTTCCGTCTAGTTGCACAGATGAATAGTCGAGATAATCACGTGCTGTAACTGAATGAATTCCGTTGAATTATTGCAATAACATAGAGTTGTCTCTCTCTTATCACAGTGTGGTAGGTAACCTGCAGTACTTGTATAGAATTATTTAATTTGTCAGGCTGCCCGTAATACCCGATTCAAGTATTTACTGTTGCCTATCATACTGAATGAATTACGCTCCTCTCAACGATAATAGAGAGACAAGACTAGAATATTGCAATAAGACAACTGAATTCAGTGTGTTACAGCACGTCATTGACTCGACTATTCATCTGTGCAACTGGACGGAAGATTCTATGTCTTATGCATTGTATGTATATCGTATGTTTCAGATGTGAATTTCCAAACCTGTATAGTTTACTCTACAGGTTTGGAAATTCACATCTGAAATATACGATATACAATGCATCAGACAGAGAATTCTTCGCTCCAGTTGCACAGATGAATAGTCGAGACAATCACTAGCTGTAACACACTGAATTCAGTTGTCTCACTTCATTATTCTAGTCTTGTCTCTCTCTTATCGTTTAGAGGAGCGTAATTCTCTAGTATGGTAGGCAACAGTAAATACTTGAATCGCGTATTACGGGCAGCCAGACAAATTAAAAATTCTTTACGTGCAGTGCGGGTTCCCTACCATACTGCGATAAGAGAGAGACAAGACTAGATTAATGCAGTGAGACAATTGAATTCATTCAGTTATCGCACTTGATTATTTCGCCTATTCATCTGTGCAACTGGACGGAAGAATTCTCTGTCTGATGCCTTGTATATCGTATGTTTTCGATGTGAATTTCCAAATCGGTATATTATCTGTGAGAGTCATTCCCTTTTCAATACTCATTCTTTCATCTCTTCTCGAACATTTCAACTTATCCTTTCAAACCTACAGTAAATAAATATTCTCATATTTTACCTTCCAGTTATCCTTTTACGTTCTCAGTCTTCAGTTAATAAGTAGTTTCTTGGAATTTTCTGATTTGTTACGTTTAAACAGGCACAACGAGGATGGATCTTACACCTACGGTTACGAATCAGCTGACGGTACCTTCAAAATCGAAACCAAACTCCCAACCGGAGAAGTGAAAGGCAAATATGGCTACGTAGATGACACCGGCAAAGTGAGAACTATCGAATATGGTGCTACCAAACATGGTTTCGCACCTTCAGGAGAAGGCATCACAGTACCACCACCAACTTTGGTCGATGAAACCACCAACAGGGATGGTCTGTCCAACCAAGACTACCAGAACAACTATTATCAACCACAGGAACAGCCACAACCTATTAGGGCTGCCCCAAGACCCCGTCCAAGGCCCCAACCAGTTTACGAACAATTCCAAGCTCCACAATTCCAACCAGCTCCACAGAGAAGTGCTGCTCCAGCTCCACCAAGGGCTCAAGTTCCTGGTAAGACTTTGAAATAATTCAATAAAAAGCAACTTGACTTTGGTTTAGAACTAAACAGTGTTTTGTTGAGTCTGATGTTCAATTGATCATCTGAACATCGTCTAACTAGTGATGTTATTATCAAAAGTGTGAGCCTTAAGGAGAACTTCATCTCGATGTGATGGGAGAAGGAATCAAAGTAAATTAAGGGGCTAACACACTAGCCAGAGAGGAAACACAAACCCCCACTTACTGGCCCAAAACCCTTCTGTGGTATGGGCAAATGCACCTATAAGAAAGAGTTTTCGTAGGAGGAAGAAACTAAATGAGAAGCAGTCTGTAGAAATCTTCTGAGAATCATTGCAAGAAGTTCCTTCGGAACTTTAAAACTGCAAGGTTCAAAAAGTACACTGCTCAACAATTGATAGGGATCACTTACTTGTTCTAAATTTATTTCTGAAATATTCGCTCCAAGATTATAAATTTAGTCAGATATCAGAGTATTTTCAGTTGATAATATGGTTCACTTGAGAAAAGAATGAAAAAATGGAAAGTTGGAGAGATAAAAAGACTTTATTAGGAACACACAAAATTCTGTGTTTGAATAACATAAAATTTTTATGATGAAACTACAAGAAGGCTGAAGTTTCGGTTAAGCTAGTACCTAGTTGGTCCCCCACGAGATCGTCTCAAGCATTCTACCCTACGAGGCATACTTTCGATCAAACGATTTATAAAATTTTGGGGCAAATTCGTCCAAATATCCCGTAAAGCGTTAGAAAGGTCCTCCAGGTTATTGATCGGTTGTTCTAAGGTTGACAATTGTCTAGACATCTCAGACCAGACATGTTCGATGCAATTCATGTCTGGAGAGCGAGCTGGCCAGTCCATCCTATCAATAGCATGAGTTTCTAACGCTTCATTAACCAGACGACTACGGTGTGGACGGGCATTATCGTCAATTAAAATGAAATTCTCGCCCACGGCAGCCGCAAACGGAACAATTATGGGTTCAATAATCATATCGTGATATCTCTAGCTGGTCATGGTGGTATTCTGCAGAACAACCAACTCTGTGCGTTGGTTCAAACCAATGCTTCCCCATACACATATAGAACCTCCGCCAAAAGCTGTTGTGGGTACCATAAACTGTTCTGCATACCTTCGACCTCTATCCCTCCAAGCAAGAATACGTCCATCGGAGTTGACCAAACGAAATCTAGACTCATCCGTAAATAAACATCGGCTCCAATCTTCAAGTGTCCAATTGCGGTGCTCCTCAGCCCATTGACGTCGTTGAACCCGGTGTTCCCTATTCAAACGGGGATGTTGTACCCTTCTACGTGCTCTCAAACCACGAACATGTAGTCGTCGTCTTACAGTCTGGTACGAAATTAGAACTCCTGTTGCAACTCTCAGTGATCTATTGAGCGGCGACGCCGGGTAAGTGGAATTTCTCCTAGCATTGAGGATCAAAAGACGATCTTAGGTAGCTGTTGTACTGCGCTGCCGACCTCCCCCATGAACATAAGCTACTGAGTCGTTTTGGATGAACCTATTCCAAGCCCGACTCACGACACTTTGCGAAACATTCAACCGCCGGGACACTTCTCGCTGGGACAAACCTTCCTGTATTATCCGTATGATTTGGTCCAGTTGCACAGGAGCCAAACGTCTTCTCGGCATAACTGATAAGCTGATATTGTTCTCATTTCTTCAATTATTGTCACCTTATGTGTTTTAACGAGAGAAAAAAACAGATTTAATAACAAATACCACATTGCTTTTTACTCCACCTGTAACAGCCTACAGATAATAATCGATTTTGTGAACAAGAGCCGATGAAGTGAGGAAGACTTTGATATAATCAACTCAAAACATCTTACTTTTTCCTTAGAGAACATATAATGTACAGATATTCAAGAGATAACTTGAAAAAATACAAATGAAGAGAAGTTCATAAGTGATCCATAGCAATTGTTGATCAGTGTATTTGGATCTCTGCAAGTATAAGTTACGTCCCCTCACTGGCTTTCTAACATGACATTGTCGCCTTATGATACATTTTATTATTGGCGTAGATAACAAAAACTGACAAGTGTAAATTATGTGGGAAAAAGGGGGCGAAACTTCGAGCCTGCCCAAAGAATTTCTTGGACGGGAAAATTTTAGGAGAAATGCAGATCTAGCCTACTCGAAACCCTCTCAGATACTGGAGTTCATTTGGGCTCTGGTAGTGCAGTTGCGAAATTAGCTCTGCACCACCAGATGAGGGGCACAATAGACCAAAAGGTCGCAGAGGAATACAACCCCTTTAACAATCTGATCTTAGATTTTCCTTAGGCTGACCCAGTTTTTAATTTTCTTTTCATTGCTTCTCCATCTCTGAACTGTGTATAATCGTGAATATTCTTCTAGGAGCCGTCCAGACCACAACTCTCGACTTCGGACCACCACAAAGACCAGCCAACGTGAGGAGTTACTCACCAGCACCAGCTCCAGCACCTCGTCCAGCACCTTCCCAGTTCTCCTTCCCTGACTTTGATTCAAACCCTCCAATCAGACAATCCCCTAAAGTTACCTACGCTCAACCTGCTCCTTTGCCCTCCCAGTACGTACCAGAGTCAAGACCTCCACCTAGGTATCAACCAGCTCCATCTCAAGTAGCTGCTCCATCTAGGCCTGTACCAAGCTCTGTGGGTGGTAGATCTGGAGGAATCCTGGACCAGTTATCTAGGGACTATGCCCTTCCTGAAAATGGTGCTCCAGCTCTCCATGATATCAGTTTTGGTTACTATTGAGTCGATAAGTTTTAGAGATAATTTTTTATCAAATTAAAAGAGTCTTTGTGTGTGTTACTTCTTCTACTTGAATGTTTGTTCCAAAAATTTATCTGACAACTTTTCTTTACTCCTAAAAATGTAGGCAATGTTTTGAGAGCTCTTGAGTCCTTCAGTTTCATTCATTTCGTTTTTGTTTCCTTGTTTTCTTTCATTACTTTTCTATATTCACCTTCCATAATCTCTTTTTAATACTTTCGAATATTTTTTTTTGTTTCTCTTTATCTTGTTTTTTTTTACTTCAGTTCTTATAACTACTTTATCTGTACTACCATTCTTATTTCAAATTTTCATTTCCGTTAATCTGTCATTCTTCTTTTTTATTTCTAAACTAAATTACTTTTTTATTTTCTTTTTAGATTTTGTTTGATACTGTAATTCTTCACCTTTTCTTCTTTTATTTAATTTAAAAGCTATCCTTCTCTGGTGCTTCTGTTCCTTATTCGAATTTGTTTCCTAGAATTTTTCTTTCTTTCAATTAGTCCTCTTCAATCTTTTGAAAAAATGTTATTCTTGCCTTGTTTATAAATTTAGCTAAATGGAAAAACGTTTGAAACATTGATTAGTTGACTTGTTCTCTTATGTATTCAATAGATGTACTACTGTCGATGTACTTCTATATTGTCTTGTAAATATTGTATGATTAAGTTAACGCAATAAGAAGTTACCGAATATATTGTGTAGACTGTTGACGGAATATTATTATGTTGTATGTGAGAGAGTTCCATCCAATATAATGAAAGTTTTTCTTAGTATTTTAATAAAATTTATACATTTACAATGCGTTTTCGTTGAGCCTTGAAATTATCAAATTAATGAATTTAAGTTTTTAATTCGATAAACCTTATGTTTTATTGAAAAAAATATCATTATTCACTTCTGATGATCGATTTCATATTTTGATGAAATTAAATGTACTGTAGTGAAAAATAGATATACCAGTAGGTATTATTAGACAGATGACAAGCATTTTTCAATTACAAAAACTCTAGTAGTATGGGAAATTACTGAGATGTTTTTCAGTGATTAGGGAGAACAGTAAAATCTAAATAATTTTAATTCAGAGATAATTCTGCTACTTTTCGTATATTGTATTGAAAAATCTCTTGAAGAAAATAAATAATTTTACTAATGTTGAAGGCATTCTATTACTACTACTAGTCAATAGCACTTTTTGTCGTAAAGTGAAAGAAATGAGCCGAATCGAGATATTAATAATATATGAATAATATGAAAAAGAGCTTCTCATCTACATCTATATTGCCAAGAAGAAGAAAATGAATTCGGATATTTCAGAAATATAAAAAAAATTTCTGTTGTTTTTTTCATATTTATGAAAATAATACGTGAATCGTTGTTTTATTCAGTAATGTACACAACACCATTGTACACATGTTGTATCTGAATAACACCAAAAAATGAAAGGAGTGATTTGTCGGATCATTTTATGAAAAGAGGTTTCCATAAATGTGGGTCCAGAAATGCATTTTTTACAAGATACAGGGACTTGAAGTTTTACCTGAAAACTGACTAAAAAAGTGGTACGCCACTGAGATATTTTGGACTTACAATTGTTTTTCAATTCTTCCCTAAATTTATGATATAAAAACTCTTCCGCCTTTTGTTCTTGTGGGGCGCCGTTCTTATGTAAGAAAATAAAACATCTTAACGTATTTGTAGTGGAACGTTATGTTGAAATATCGCAGGGGCGTCCTACTTTTTTAGTCAGTTTTTAAATAAAACTTCAACACCCTGTATCTTGGAAATAATGCTTTTGCGGACCTACATCTGTGGGAACCTGTTTCTTAAAACGATCTGAGGAATCACCTCTCTCATTTTTTTGGTGTTATTCAGATACACCCTGTATATTATTGGGTATTTCTCAAATGAAAAATAATAACTGTTTTATCGAATCCACCAAATAGGTATAACAAGGACTCACGAAAACACAACACAAATTACAATTGGTGCTCTGTTGGTTGTCTACACAATGGCGTGAGGAGTTACTGTTACTACGTCACAGAACTTTCTGAGAATTTAGATTTGCCCCTTTTTAAAAAAAAATTTATTTATTCTACAATACATGTTAGTTACAAAAACCTTGATGCGTGTGCTGAAATTTTTTCCTGACATTTTTTTACAGAAAGTTAAATAGTAGGTACACGCTGTGTCCATCTATGGGAAATGTATTAGGGGTCTGTAGCGGTTTTCGAAAAACAGAAAATCCGAAAAAATCATCGCTTGGAAGGTCAGACTTGGTTAGCACCCTACTGGATTTTTTCTACTAAGGTTTTTCCCTGAGCTCTGGTATCATACGAAAAAATAGTATTGTACCCCGTTTTGCATAAACCTCAGTTAGGCATTTTTTTGTTTTATGTATTATAATATGTTAGCTCTTGATTCTGAAGAATAGCTATGTATACAGAACCGGCACTCTTCTGTCGACACATTACTTAAGTTTGTAATATAGAAAAGACTGAAAATTACTCCTTTTTTCCATAAAATGGACTCATGACTCATTTTGTTCTTATACAGGGTTTTTCATAATATACTGGACAAACATATATTTTCGTGTAGAGGACATCGGGAGAATCTTTTTTGCCTTATACAATATATCCCGTTTTCGAAGCATAAGCGAGATACAGGGTGTTAAACGTCATTTTTGAGCAAGATTCTTAAGAGTGTGGTCAGTTATGTATAACACTTAAAGTAACGGTTTTTGGTCGAATCTCAGTATTTTTGGGTCCTCTATTCAGAAAAGTTGACGAACTACGAAAAAAACTTTACAAAATGGCGGAAGACCTGCAATGTTTCAAATTTTTTTTTTGCGGTTGTCAAATTGACTTTTATTTTCTGAATGAACACAATTTTCTAAGAATTTCTGTGTAAAATTTTTTTCAAAAATCGAACACAATTTTTTTTACATGTCTACAGCGATGAAAAAATTTCACTCGAAATGTATGAAATTTTGTACAATTGTACTTCTTGAATTATCAATCACGAATATGAAAACAGAATTGTAAAATATCGAACGGTTTCGTTACTACAGGCATTCAAATGTTTCGTTCAGACCTCTGAAATAATGAAAGAGAATTTGTTTTGAGTTCTAGAGTCAAAATAATCAAATAATTGGCATGTTCAAACATTCTAAATGAATTTATAAAAAATATTCAGTGAAACTTAGTTGGGACTCGAACCGACGTTGGTATTAAAAAGGGAAATGGCACTGTTTTGAGGATAATAATATTCGTTGCCAGGCAACGGTAGTTCGTAGTTCATAGAGTTTGACCGGTATTTGAATTTCAGTGAATATAATTTAGCCATTAGTCAAACTCTATGAACTACGCTACGAACTACCGTTGCCTGGCAACGAATATTATTATCCTTAAAACAGTGCCATTTCCCTTTTTAATACCTACGTCGGTTCGAGTCCCAACTAAGTTTCACAGAATTTTTTTTATAAATTCATTTAGAATGTTTGGACATGCCAATTATTTGATTATTTTGACTCTAGAACTCAAAACAAATTCTCTTTCATTATTTCAGAGGTCTGAACGAAACATTTGAATGCCTGTAGTAACGAAACCGTTCGATATTTTACAATTCTGTTTTCATATTCGTGATTGATAATTCAAGAAGTACAATTGTACAAAATTTCATACATTTCGAGTGAAATTTTTTCATCGCTGTAGACATGTAAAAAAAATTTGTGTTCGATTTTTGAAAAAATTTTTACACAGAAATTCTTAGAAAATTGTGTTCATTCAGAAAATAAAAGTCAATTTGACAACCGCAAAAAAAAATTTGGAACATTGCAGGTCTTCCGCCATTTTGTAAAGTTTTGTTCGTAGTTCGTCAACTTTTCTGAATAGAGGACCCAAAAATACTGAGATTTGACCAAAAACCGTTACTTTAAGTGTTATACATAACTGACCACACTCTTAAGAATCTTGCTCAAAAATGAGGTTTAACACCATGTATCTCGCTTATGCTTCGAAAACGGGATATATTGTATGAAGCAAAAATGATTATCCCGTTGTCCTCTACCCTGTATATTACACAATTTCTCAATAGTGTATCCATCATATAATTAAGATCAAAATTCATCTAATTTATTAGTTACCACATTAGCTCCATTCCTAAAGCAGTTTGTACATAATTCATTTTGTATTTCAACCATGACATGAACCCCATATCGATGTAAACGCGCCCATTTTCTCAGAATACCATTAATACCAATCTGCCAAAGAATGGCTGTGACATACTATGGCGTTATTCACACTGTTAAGTTACTAGATCAAGATCTTTATGATGAATGCATTTCTTTAATTGTTCTCCCATTTGAATACAATGGTTCGCGTAGAGATGTGTCGTAAAAGAGCCAAGATGTGAAATTCAGCAATGTGTTTTTGAAATTTCGGACTTGGCATTGGTTCATATGGTAATTAATGTGGAAAAAAGGTAACCATTTAGTTGATTTGAGATCTTCGTACAAGACAGTTATCCTGAAGAAATATAGGTACAGGGTGCTTGATAATTCGAAGTGATCCTTCGAAGGGGATACTTATACTTAGACTTATACTGTTACGAAGATATGGCGACTTTTCAAATTTTAGAAATTTCGGCTGTGCGATAGAAAATGATTAATTTTGTGACTCTCAATATTCAGAGAATGTTTTTTTCAGAGCTGAGATTGTTCTCACTTCATGCTGAAAAGTATTACTTACTAAATTTTCTGTTAACCCGAGATATACAGGGTGATGAATCAGATGAATGGCTACACCTGTTTTGATCATAAAATCTTGATGATAGAATTGAGAATTACTGGAAAAGGGTATTATGAACTCATTATACAATAGTAAGGAAAAATCTCTGTTTTGTTTGATTTCCTAAAAGGTACATACTTCCATAATTCCTCCATGCAATCATCACGAGCAGTGGCGCAGCCAGGATTTTGTTTTGGGGGGGGGCTAAACTGAACAATTCTTGATGATAAATCAATTACGAAAGTTGCAAAAAAAAGAACTCAGAAAAAATTGAAACTTTCAGACTCTTTGGGGGAAGCTACAGCCCCAAAGCCCCCCCTGGCTGCGCCAGTGATCACGAGTGAAATACTCGTAAAGGATATCTGAATGACTCGAAAAAGTCTGTTACCAGATCAGTTTTCCGGTCATAGTTTTTTATTGTATGAAGGAAAGGAATTTTTGAAAAGCTAACGAAACAGAGAATGTTTTCCTCACATTCGTACACCAAGTTAGTTGCAGTTGAAAATAACAAGGTAAGTCGTTCCTATCGAAAGGTATCATGATGATGATGGACTTTATGAGTGAACATAAATTATCAGGAATTCATTAATCAGCAAATTAAACCAATAAGTACAGGTTCTTGCGAAATGTTCTTTACAGCCAATATCTCGACTCACACAAAAGGTACCGTTAATATGGGGTAACTTGGCCACCCTGGGGTAACTTGGTCACCTATGATTTAATTTTTGTTTCGGTTAATACTTTTCCTCCTGTTCTTTTTTAGTTGGATTTTCAGGTGCCCATCTTTTATTCCAGGTAACTAGTAACTAAAAATGGTGAGAAACTATCAGAGAACACCCGGGGCAAAGCCCTACCAAGACTACTCAGAAGAGAACATGCAAAAAGCCGTACAAGCTGTTAAGGAGGGAATATCGAAAAAATTAGCTGCGCAAACGTATCAGGTACCTCGGACAACTTTGGGTCGTAAGATTCTTGGCAAAAATTCTGGAGCAGTGGGCCGCCCAAGAGTCCTTTCATCCGAGGAAGAACGCAATATATCTGAGACCCTTTTTGTCGTTATTTTTGTGTTATTTATGAAATTTTCGAACTGAAATAAGTAGCTGCGGGTTCGTTTTATCAATTTCCAAACGAATTCGGGGTAACTTGGTCATGCGAACCATTAAAAACGTTCATTCCATTGAAATTAGCAAAAGTGACCAAGTTGCCCCAAACCCGGGGTAACTTGGACACCCCACATATATATATATTTTTTTTTTATATTAAACAAAAACATTACTTTTTACGAACTTCAGCTCTTTCATTAAGTTGAAGTCGGTTTGGGGAAAAAATTTGGTCCACATGCGTCAAAATATAATGAAGATATTTTGAAAAAAGTCTGAAAAGAGTGACAAAGTTGCCCCGTTTTACGGTAGCAAGTTCAAAAAAAAGTATTTTGAATGGCAGCAAAAAATCTATCAGAATCTGCCCTTGAAATTTTCTTTCTATTAAGATCCCCCAAAAAATTACTAACGGATATTTATTTTCTTCCTTATATTTTATATTCATTATTTTAAGTTACAACCCTCGAAAAAATTGGTATAAATTGTTGCGCGTTCTCCATTTTGCAATTTATTGTGAAATTTTTTGTACGAACCCCAAGATATTCAATACAGAAAATATTGAAACAATTTAGTGACATGAGATGTCAATTGTCAAAATGAAATAAAGTGATTTTTCCACAATTTATGAATACTATTTTTAAGTGTTGAATCTACGTAAAATTATATAAAAAATACTTTTAACATATTTTTTTTACTGGAGAATCATTTAAAGAGAAAAAATATAAGGGAACAATATACTTCAATGTGCTAGTTCTTGTACCATTGAAGATTAACTAAGAAAATCCGTACATATTTTTAACTAAATTTTTTTTAAAGAATTTTTTATGGCGTTTTCAAGTTGAATGTTTTTATATTGTTAGACTTCAATAAAAGGTGGTAGTATCATCTTTCAAAAAACATTTTTTTCACATCTGTATTACCTTTATGTCCAAAGAAATCGATATTATTTGGAAGGGTCAACGGAAATAAAAAAGTAAATTTGAAATGGGGGCTACTCCAAAACTAAGGCGGTGAACTTTCAAATTAGGGTGTTTTTGTCGATAAAATTAGGTATATTTGATGCCCTTGAATTATCGCTAAGTCATGACCAAACACACTGTATATTGCTTCCAGATCAGTAGGTCTTTCATCCACTGCTTCATATTCAAATAACCGCCTTTTTTCTCGCAATCGGACTTCCTTAAAACATGGATTAATTCCGGCCTCAGAAGCTATTTCTTTAGCTGTAATTAAAGCTGACGAAAAGCTACGATACGGATCCACGAATTCCGAACAATTTTTCAGTAATCGCGATACATTTGACAGGTCCATAGTTTCAGACTGCATCGCTTTACTCACAATATTCACTCGAAACAAATTCATGTCTGCCCCATATTTATAATATATCGTTTTTGGGGCCCCTCTCCTGATGGCGCCCGGTGCGACGATTTTGGCGCCCCTCTCGAAACGGCGCCCGGTGCGATCGCACCGCTCGCACCGCCCTAGAACCGCCCCTGACTTCATTATTTTTCAATTTCATATACATTATACCAATCACCCTTTATTTTGAGGTCGAATGAAAAATTTAATATAATTTAAAGTAAACCGACAAAAATATATTATGCAACGAGCAAACAATGATAGCTATTTTTCACGAGGTAAAGTATAGGCTACGAGCCGTAGGTAAGTGGCCCAAATCACCGAGTGAATAACAGATATCAAAGGCGAGTAGCATACTATACTTTATTCACGATACTGCGTAGTCCATTCACTATACGTCTGTATGAAGATTAATTAGAAAAGTAAAGAACCTCTTTTAATATTCTTGCATTAGTAACCACAAAATAATTCTAAGTAAATATTCCATCAAAATAAGTTATTCTCCACATTTTCTCCCTTTTAATAGCGTCATTTAAAACCGTAATGAAACATTTTATTATCTATTCTAATTATATTCACATCCGTGAACCCACGTGTTTTTCCCATCATGAAAATTTCTTGTGTGATCTAATTTCGTAATACAAATTTTCGAATATATTGTCCTAGGAATCTCACCAGCTCCACAATTCCTCGAAAAACAGACATTTAGAAAGTCATAAAACTTACTCAACATCTACATATAGATAAGAGTGAAACCTTTCCGCATTCAGAGGATAATCTTCGTCCCATGTGAGATAACAAGCTGTTAACTTATTTTACGCATTTCTAGACCAGTTTGAAGATCGCTTCAAGCCATTTTTTATTATTTTTACTAGAGCGGTTTACTCTTAGTTGGAAATTTTAATTAATTCTGTAACGATACAGCTTGGATGAGGGCATGTTATAGGAAGGAAACTTCTTTGATCTACGATGCTATTGATCGCTTGTTCATGTCTTTCACTTATAATTTATGCAAAAATAGACAGCGGTGATTTAATTGGGTCCATTGAAAGTGAAAATGAGATCGGCGAGAAGAAATACGTAGACGAAAACATAGACAAATAATTTCTAGAGATTTTTCATTTATTGAAGCAACTATCAATGTTTATTTCTGAAAAACTTTTTAGGTTTTTACTCCCAGTCTCTGGAACAGGTATTATAATAATATTTTATGATAGGGCCTTTTTGATTTCCACAATACCTGAAATTAGAAATAATGAAATTGCCTTTATTAAAGAGTTCCTAGTAGATAATCAATACTCACCAAATTTTATAGAAAGAACGATTTCAGAACGAAAAATATCCAAATTCTAATGATGATCAAGTATAAACCGAAAACCGTCAAGAACAACCAAGTTTGTTGAACGTCGTTTCTTATATTCCTGACCTTTCAGAAAAAATAAGAAGAATTGGTTCCAAATTCAACATAAGAACTGTTTTCAAAACACAAAATGATTTGAGATCCATTCTAAGCAGAACGAAACCAATGAATGAGACACAAAAATCAAAAAATTGTGTTCACAATATTCCCTGTACATATGGAAAATCTTATACAGAAAAGACATCAAGACCTTCAGATATAAGAAAACGGGAACATAAGAACAACATCAAAAATAGAGACATTACAAGATCACAAATCGCTGATTATGTATGTTCAAATAGCGGAGATCATATGATGAACTGGAACAACACAAAGATCCTAATGACGGAACCTGACAATTATAAAGGGAAAATTAAGGAATCCACAGGTATTTTGTTTGATGAAGTAGATAATTTGACCAATTGTTCTGTTGGAATAGATCGTATATGGATTGATTTATTGAAGAAAGAAATGACATCAGGAAATTTAAAAATTAAATAAATCAACATCTCTATGTGTTGACAACTTTCAAAGTCAATTAGAGTGCAAATGAAAAAAACACAACTCCGAAGATTTTACAAATTTGTCTGGAGAAGGTGTCTGATATAGACACCGAAACGTTACATTATCCTTTCCATTTATTTCCTTCTTTAGTTTTACTGTAAGGCAACAATTTTCTCAAAACCAATTTGCTCCTGACAAATAAGTGCAAAAATGTTTTCGCAGGAGCACTTCATTTTTTTAATTATTTCAGTTTCAGAGACTGGGAGTGAAAACCTATAAGGTTTTTTAGAAATGCATAATCTTCCCAGATAATATTTCAATCGATATCAGTGTTTAGTCGAATTAATTTCTTCAAATCAGTTGGTGTATGGAAGTAGCAAATATATCAATATGTATAAAAAGTAACTAAGCAACGTTGCCTTCATTACGAAGAAGTCGTAAAAATCACATATTTTTCTTCCATTCAAAATTTAAATTTCAATGAACATTTTCCTCCTGTAAAAAAATCAATTTGAACAGAGTGCAATGGTGGCAATATTACAACGAAAATAAAACGATACTTGCTCCTATAATGCAGTTAATTTCTCTCACTTATTATTTATGCAAAAAATAGACAGCAGTGATTTCATTGGGTCTATTGAAAGTGAAAATGAGATTAGTGAGAAGAAATATACGATACCAAAAACAGTTTCAATAGTAGGGGAGCCCAAGCATGGATTTTATCTCACCGAAAAATATCAATTCATATTCCGAAATAAAAATAGAATAGTAGAGACCGGATTATATGCATTTGCATATTTGCATATGGTTTTGCATATTTTAGACATCTTCAGCGATATTTGCATTTTTTAGCTGATTTCCAGTTATGATGCACATTTTCAGTACCGGGTTTTTCACTATAATTTGACCCCCCCTTTAACTTTGTTACTAAAGAAGATACAAAAAAATGTTTCTCATAAAAGTTTCACGAAATAAACTGAAGTTTTATGATATGAGTCCATAAACTGAAATATATACAGGGTAGCCAACATATTAATGGCAAGTTTATTTTTTAATGTTTGGCTAGTTCTTTCTCCCCTGATTTCGAATATGTAACATATTTTGTTGGTCTATCTCTTTTATTCTGAAAACTAAAGTACCACAGATTTTCAAATTTTAAGAACCACCTGCCAAGATCTGTAATCATTTTACAAGTGGCAGTGTACGTTTACTGAAAATGCTCATTTTTGGAGTTATAATAACGTCAATGGAATGATATACAGGGTGAACAACATTGAATGCAACTATATTTTTTCAAATGGGACACCCTGTCCTGTATATTCTTCTTTTTTTTGATAGGCTATTTCCCCCTAATTTCGAATATAAATGCGTATGTGGATGTCTCTCTTCAATTTTCAGAGTTTCAAAGATTTGAAATGATGACACCGAATAAAAAAATATGTGAAATATCTACGAAATTCTTTATATCCAAACAATCTACTTGAAAGTATTATTTTAGAATGAATACTTAACAATTACTTAACCAATGAAAAATGATAAACTATGGTAGTATGGTAAGAATAACTAGAGAAATTGCTCAAAATGACCACCTTCATTCAATACACCTAGTTCATACAGGTATCTCAAGTTGTTTGGACTATTTTTGATAGCATTATTATGGCTCTGATTCAAGTCAGAAAAAAGCTTCAACATTTGTTTCTAATCATTACAATATTATCATTATTCTTTGTGCGTTGACGGGATTAGTTCCGAATTATGTGTTTTATATTGGTTGATTTTAAATCTTTAATATTATTATCCGCTTTCACTGATTGCCATTATTCCTGAAGTAATTTTTTTTTTCAGGAACGGCTATAAAAACGTGTCCAACGGTGTTAAATCGGGACTATTGGGTGGCCATAAAATGGGTGCGCCATTACCAATCCAAAGATCAAATTGGCCACTTAAATATTCACGAACTTCCAAAACGCTATGCCAGATGGTTATTGAAATTTGAAACTCTGTGGTGCTCAGAATAAAATAGATAGACCAACCAATGTTACAAATTCAAAATCAGGGGGAAAAGATCCAACCAAATATGGAAAAATATACTGGGTGTTCCATTTGAAAAAATTAAGTTTCCATCAATATGTTGGTCACCCTGTATATATTTCAGTTTCTGGACTCATATCAAGAAACCTCAGTTGATTTTGTGAAACTTTTATACGAAACATTTCTTTGTATCTCCTTCAATAACAAAGTTAAAAGGGGGTCAAATTATAGTGAAAAACCCAGTACATATTATCTTCCCTGCGTTTCGAAATGCGATAAAAATGCTAAATCCGACCGAATTCCTCAAAATATGTGGTCTATATTAGTAATAATAGTAATAATTGTGACTTTTGTCAGATTTGCGAATCACTTTTATTGCATTTAGATACCCAATAGTAGACGCGAGCTACGAAAGTATCCAAATAATGAGTAAAATACGCCAAATGAACTCCCCTTGGCCATTGGCATTACCAAATAAACTTCAAGAAAAGTTTGGAAGGATATTGAAAGGAGATCAAGGTTTCGAAGATGTGTCTCTTATCGAAAGTTTTATTAATGGGACGGCAGAAGTTTAACCTGAAACTATAAGGGAGAATATAGCAACAAGGTTCAAATCCTCCCCAGTTACGTCCATGGATGTGGAGCGAACCTTTTCCACAAACAAAATCATTCAAAATGATGAAAGACAAAATTTAACAATTGGACATTTGGAACAATATTTAATGGTAAACGTTTACAGAAACATTAAATTAAATTTCAAAACAATTTTTTTGGAAATTGATTTTGAAATGAAAATTACTTTTCTTTTTTTTTGAGTTCCCAAAATTCATTATTCAATATTACTCATTCTGCATATTTTTACCATTTTCGTGCATATAACAACGTTTTCATGCTGCATATAATCCGATCTCTAGTGATAAATCATGAGAAATATCACAAGACGATCTAATATTGCCAAATCTTCCATTAACAACCTGTATATCGAAAAGCTCGCACTGATTAATTACATCCTGTATAACTGATACATAATCATAAAATTATATATCTAATTTCAGATATTCCACAAATCTAAACGTTCAATAAAGCGAATTAGCATCAGAAACCCGATAGCCCACATTGCCTATTCTAAGCGAAACGACCTTGCTCTTTTTTTCTATTCCTAAATGTTGAAAGTTCAAGGTCGATCGCAATTCAATATGGTTATTGTTCTAATGGATTCAGTATAGCCAATTTGATTTGGCGTTGGTATAATTGATATTGGTATTTGAGAGCGGGCGTATATGCGGATCTATGCTTAGGCTAGAATGGTTCAAGCTATCAACTCTTAAAGGTTAATAACATAAATATAATATGAATGTAATACCAAATACGTTTGGTTTTTCAGCTTGAAAATTTATCTGATTTAGCTCAAACTTGTCCGATCAATGAATGATCGGAGCACTACAATTAAAAAATACTTGATGAAAGTTTCTTGAAAACTTTGTAGGTTTTCATTCCCATTCTCTGAAACATAAATAATTAAAAAAAATTAATTAAGATGAAGTGTTTCTGCGAGAATCTTTGCACTTATTTGTCAGGAGCCAATTGGTCTTGAAAAAATTGTTGCCTAACACTAAAACTGAAAAAAGAATTAAATGAAAAGGTTAATGTAACGTTTTGGTGTCTATATCAGACACCTTCTTCAGACAAACTTGTGAAATCTTCAGAATTAATTATTTTTGTTTCAGAGACTGGGAGTGAAAACCTATAAAGTTTTTAAGAAATGCAGAATCCTCCCAGAATATATTTCAATGGATATTTGATGAAAGTTGTCATATACTTAAGAACTTCCCTATAACGATATCGCAAAATACGCAAAAAAAATCGTTATACAGAAAAAACATATCCATTATCCATAATGTAAATTATCAAAACAAGCAGTATTTCATTGCATTTTTTTATTGTGAATACATATTCATAATCAAAAACTTGTGTGAGTGCATTTCTAATAGCTTATAGGCATTTTGTGTAGGTACCGGGTTTTTCACTACAATTTGACCCCCCCTTTAACTTTGTTACTAAAGGAGATACAAAAAAATGTTTCGTATAAAAGTTTCACGAAATCAACTGAGGTTTTTTTATATGCGTCCAGAAACTGAAATATATACAGGGTGGTCAGCATATTGATGACAACTTCATTTTTTCAAATAGAACACCTTGTATATTTTTCCATGTTTGGCTAGCTCTTTTTCCCCTGATTTCGAATATGTAACATATGTTGGTCTATCTCTTTTATTCTTAGAACCACAGAGTTTCAAATTTTAAGAACCACCTGGCCCCGTATTCTCGAGAAGTGATATTCGAAAACGTATACGAACTTCATTGCGCGGTGTGCATTTTTGCAGATAAAACAGAGACTCGCGCAATGAAGTTCGAATACGTTTTCGAATATCACTTCTCGAGAATACGGCACCTGCCAAGATCTGTAATCATTTTAAAAGTGGCAGAGTGCGTTTACTGAAAATGCTCATTTTTGGAGTTATAATAATGTCAATAATAATAATAATAATAATAAAGTTTATTTGCTCATAAAAAAATCACAAATAAATCAAATTAACCTTCAATACATTACAAGGTGCGTCAAAGTCAAAACATTTAAAGTATGTTGATACAATTAATATTATTCACCACATCACAACAATAAGTCAGAATAAAATTACAATAAAATTAGAATTACAATAAAATCACAATTACAATGACAATGGCAACTGGCTTACAACACAAGTGTATAAAATCTAAAATTGAAAATCTAAAAATTCCTTTATGGAATAAAATACATTCTTCGTTAAAAAAACCTTCATTTTATTTTTGAAAGAAACCTCGCTCAGTTTCATCCAGCTTTCAGGAAGTTTATTTAGCAACTTGACACCTAGAAAGTTGAAGCTATCTTGGGTCCTCTTGATGCGGTGCTGTGGGAGTACCCATTTATTTCTATTCCTAGTGTAATAGTCGTGCTGGAATGACTCGGTCTTGCTACTTTTGTACGATGAGCACAGACAGGTAAGTATGTAGATTGCTGGCAAGGTCATAACTTTGTATGCAGCGAACAGCTCCCTGCAGCTTGTTCTCTGCGATACTCCAGCAATCGCCCTTATCGCTCTCTTCTGTTGCAGGAACACTACCGAAGCATCAGGTGCAGCTCCCCATAAAATAACGCCATAAGATAACACGCTATGGAACAGTGTAAAGTAGGTAAGCAATGCTGCTTCCTGATTTAAACAATTTCTTATAGTTCTCACATTGTACACTGCCCATGATAAACGTTTTGAGAGCTTGTGTATGTGTGGCTTCCAGCAGAGTGAACTGTCCAAGGTAACACCCAAAAGAATTGCAGTATCGTCAACTGAACCTTGTTTGGTGCTGAAAATGATTCTCTGGGATTTATCGACATTCAGCCTCAACCCGTTTGAATGGAACCATGTCTTTGCCTGTTCTAAGCATAACTCTGCTCTATCCCTCGTATTCTCCACACTCGAATCTACCACACCAAAACTGGAGTCGTCAGCATACAGGCACATCAGATCACAATCCACCGTATCAAAAAGATCATCTACATACAAAATAAAAAGAAGTGGCCCCAGAATAGATCCTTGGGGCACCCCGACCGTTATGCTCACGGTCTCAGATGTCATATCATCCAGCTGTACAACCTGACACCTGCCCTCCAAGTATGATCTCAGCAAAGCGAAAACCGGCCCCCTGAAGCCATAAAATTCCAACTTCTCCAGCAACAGATCATGCACCACACTATCGAATGCTTTGCTCAAATCTAAACAGCGTAGTTCAACAGTTTCCCTGTCATCAAAAGATTTTATTATTTTCTCTACTATACTTGCCAGAGCAGTTGTAGTTGATCTACCTTTTCGAAATCCGTGCTGATGATGAGAGATTATTTGCTTCGATTCGATAAAATCCAGCATTCTTGTTTTCAACAAAGATTCCAAAACTTTAGAGATGACGGGCAAGAGAGAAATTGGCCTATAATTCGTGCAGTCGTTGACGTCACCCTTCTTATGAATCGGAATAACCTTAGCCAACTTCAGCTTCTTCGGAAAAATGCCTTCCTCAAAACATCTATTTACAATACTACACAGCGGCTCCTTTATCTCGTGTACAATAGACTGAAGAAGTCTGACAGAGAAACCATAAATATCACGAGAGCGTTTAGGCTTCAAGTTTTTCACAACCTGGACAATTTCATCAGGGGTAGTATCAAAAAGAAACATCGAGTCCTTTGTTCGGCGGTTTGTTTTCCTCATCCGATATTTGTCTTGAGTAACCGGTCCCGAACCCGCAGATCTACCAACGTTCACGAAAAAAGTGTTAAACTCCTCTGGGGTTAGTGAGGTCTTGGCTGTCTTTTTCTTCTGTGCTTTTATTTTCCTGTTTATCACCTCATGTATGGCCTTATTTTTGTTGTCCGATCTGTTTATGAGTGCGAAGTCAAAACTTCTTTGCGCTTCATTTATGTAGTTTTTATACTCCGATTTTAATTTCTGATATACGTTCCTGGTTGTTTCGTCTTTTTTCACCATCATGATAGTACGAATGGCGTCCAATCTTGTCTGATATTCTTTAACCTTCTTAGAATTCCATATCTTCAAATTCTTCTTTGCGCCCAATATAACTTTTTTCTCAGGGAAAGATGATTCGAAGTGTGTCTGTAGAATGTCGTGAAATATATCATATGCTTCTTCAGCTTTACCTCGAAAGCACTGCTGCCAATTTGTCGTTTGTAGCTTAGTTTTGAAGACACTAATATTCTTATTGTTTATGATTCTTATCCTCTTGTACTTCAATTTTCTTTCAGGTTTCGGCATTGCGATAGCAATATTCTGCGCCATATGATCGGAAACATGGAAATCCAACGTCGACCTAAGGTAAGTATCCTCCTTTAAATTGGTAAAAACATTATCTATACATGTATTCGAAGTCACAGTAGTTCTGGAGGGCTCCGAGAAAACCCTATGGAATCCAAAGCTTCCAAAAATATTTTCTGTTTTCGATTTGTTTCCAGATTCTTTAGTGAAGTCAACATTAAAGTCTCCGGCAACCGCCACAAGGGGATGATTCCCCTCAAATAACGTACCCAGGCATAACTCCAACTGTTCCAAGAACGCATCAAAGTCACCCTGAGGAGGTCTGTATAAACAAACAACAGTCATTTTCAGATTTCCTACATAGACAGCACTCATTTCTATGACACCTTCCACAGAAAGATCCTTTATAGAAATTATCTCTGTGGTATCCAGGCCATTCCAGTCAAAATCAAGGTGCCCCCATGCTGCTGCCGAGTTCTAATAAAGCTGCTGGCTACTCTGTAATTCGGAATAACGACACTGGCCTCATTCTTCTCATTTAACCAGTGCTCTGTAAGACAAACAATGTCAAATTTGTTATCATTGAAGATAAGGTTAAGATCATTCATTTTATTTGTAATGCACTGTATGTTCAGATTCAATATATTTACCATACCATGTTTATTCTTTACCATTTCCGAACTGTTTAGTATTTTGGTTCGAAATAATTGATACCTTGATACCTTCACACCCGCAGGCCAGCTCCCCGCATCGTACAAAGACTCGAGCAGGGAATAATCTGCCTCAATCTTGAAGGAAATGCTTCTAGCATCATCTCGGACCGGGCATGGTTCGACAAGAAAATCAGTACGATCATATTGTTTGCGTAAGTGCTCAAACACATCTTCTCTGGTTGTATTTCTCCAGCATCTGCTCACGTGGATAATAGCCTTTCGGGACACACTCCTAAAACTGCATTCCGCATTCTCAACTCCAGTTCCAACAACTATTTCTTTTGGTTTTGGATGTTTTTTACTTTTTTTCAAAGTTAGTTCCCTCTTCTGCCTCATTGAAGCTCCGTCACAACCGACACCACCACCATCACCACCAGCCGATAGCTCCTCCACCAAAATTTCGGGGCTTCCCTCCTGGTCAGAAACACGGGTAGAACCGGCAACGCCGTCACTTTTCTGGTCAGAGTACGTTCTTATTTTTTTGTTTACTCGATAATAATTTTATAATCATATCTTTATCGCTCACCATAGCTTGCAATTGCTTATTGCTCTCCTTGGCGTAGTTTAATTCCAATTTTGTGGCTTTTAATTCATATTCCAAACATGTTATTCCGTTCGATTTTTCTTGGTTATGTTTTGCCAAATCACTTGTCCTGTGAAAATCTTTGGCGAATTCTTCATCAATATATTTTCTAAGTGACTCACTTGCTGTTATTCCTAGGGGAACTTGCTTCTTTATAATAATTTCAACTAAATCGGACTTTCTCAGTTTAGATAATTCCGCAGCGATTTCTTCGGATAAAGCCATGTTGCCAATGGGAAGATATACAGGGTGAACAACATTGAAAGCAACTATATTTTTTCGAATGGGACACCCTGTCCTGTATATTCTTTTTTTTTTTGATAGGCTATTTCCTCCTGATCTCGAATATAAATGCGTATGTGGATGTGTCTATTCAATCTTCCGAGTTTCAAAGTTTTGAAATGATAACACCGAATAAAAAAATATGTGAAATACCTACGAAATTTTCTATATCCGAACAATCTACGTGAAAGTATCATTTTAGAATGAATACCTACTCAACAATTAACTAACCAATAAAAAAGATAAACTATGGTAGTATAGTAAGAATAACATCAACTAAAGAAATTGCTCAAAATGACCACCTTTATTCAATACACATGGTTTATGTAGTTGTCTCAAGTTGTTTAGACTATTTTTGATAGCATTATTATGGCTCTAATTCAAATCAGAATTTAAAGCTTCAAAATTTGTTTCTAATCATTACAATATTATCACTATTCTTTGTGCGTTGACGGGATTAGTTCCTCATTATGGGTTCATTTTATATAATTATTTTTATCCTCCGCTTTCATTGATTGTCATTATTGCTAAAGTAAATTTTTTCCTTTAGGAACGGCTATAAAAATGTGTCCAACGGTGTTAAATCGGGACTATTTGGTGGCCATAAAATGGGTGCGCCATTATCAATCCAAAGATCTAATTGGCCACTTATATATTCACGAACTTCCAAAACGATATGCCAGATGTTTATTGAAATTTTAAACTCTGTGGTGCTCAGAATAAAAAAGATAGACCAACATATGTTACATATTCGAAATCAAAGGAAAAAGGACCAACCAAATATGAAAAAATATACAGGGTGTTCCATTTGAAAAAATTAAGTTGCCATCAATATGTTGGTCACCCTGTATATATTTCAGTTTCTGGACTCATATAAAAAAACCTCAGTTGATTTCGTGAAACTTTTATACGAAATATTTTTTTATATTTCCTTCAGTAACAAAGTTAAAAGGGGGGTCAAATTATAGTGAAAAACCCGGTACGTATACAATACATATCTATTTACAATTTTTTGGGCAAATAATTTGTAAGTTTTGTCCGAGTGGTACAATTAAAAAACATTTTATTTTCATAGAAGAACTTCGTATTTCTCAAAAATTAAAAAATATTTTCCGGGACCCCTTCAATGGACCGAAAAGTGAGACGACTCGTTTTAAAAGGCTTTTAGTTTCTCTTCACTATCGTAGTGATCTCCAACACCGCATTTGACATATCTTTTTCAGTTGGAAGTACATTTGTTACAATATTCACATCGACATTAACGAAATCATTTAGAGTAATACTGTCATTATCAACATTTCCAGTTGATTCCAACGTTTCAGAATGATCTATCCGCCCACCTTAACCCTTTGAGGCACAGAAAAAAAATTTTTTTGGATTAACTTTTTTACTGTCATGGATATGATCGATAGTGATCAATTAACATATCTAATCAACATAATCAATCCAGATATATAAAATTCGTCCTTCAGGACATGGTTTCCTGATGAAACCACTATGAGACAAAAAATAAGGTACCTTCAGAAGTGAAAAATGAAAAAGTTTATTCAACAGCTACAATACATTATATTGGCTTATGATTTGGTCCGATGTGGTTGGGAGCTTACTTTTTCTAATTTCGGGTGCTACATATGGCTTGTATCTATTTTCCTTTATGACACTTTTCCTTCCAGGTGTAGTTTTTTCTGGTGCACCAATGGGCCCAGAAATTATTCTCAGGCGAAAGTTTTTCAAATAAGTTTTTTTTTATTCGGACAACTGCGATAAAATAACGTGCGTTCAAAAAATTCGTGGTCAAGTAGGCTGTGGATTCTATTTTTCCTCTCATAGACTCTTAGGAAAAATAGAATCCACAGCCTACTTGACCACGAGTTTTTTTGAACGCACGTTATATAGGAATTCACTACTGTGACATCAACAAAATGCCAGAATAATCTATGCCACCATTTTCAGCTCGTCAGCTAGTTCAAAGAATAACGATCCATATCTGAAATCGAAATTTCAATTCAGTGAAATATATTCGAGACTGTTCATTTTATCACAGTGGTTTCACAGCGAAACCATCACATGAATTGCATCAAACCCGGAACCATATATGAATGTGATAAATTTTTCATATTCATCAATGGTATAACATCACAGTTTTCAAAAATAACTTCATTACTTACCGATAAATAGTTGTAACATCCAATAATTCCAAGAAACAGGACTGAACTTGTCATCTACCATAACACACTCACGAACACTACCATTAGAGAAAATCCATTCATATTAGCGTTGATCTATACATCAGTATAGCTGCCGGGAGACAGATGACGCCTGAGATTACCGTGGTTGCGTATTGAAACCACTGCGAATTGAATAACAGAACTTTGATTCGATGGTTTCAAGATGAAACCACTATGCCTCAAAGGGTTAATTGTTTAGTTTATGGTCAGGATTAATTACCTACGTTTGGAATAATAATGTGGAAACACCACCCTTATACCTTTTTACGAATACCCATTCAAAGAGTGATGTTCTTGGAATATTTCGTTATAGAGAGAATTTACTTCGTTTTAGAGTTTGTTTTCGACATGGAATTTGAATTCGAGGTGCGATGTCTTGAACGAAATTCATTATACGAGTACAGAGAAATTCGTCATACAGACGTTTGTTATAGAGAAATTTCACTGTATTCTTAGTGGGCAGAACAAGCTTTCGTATAACATTTTGACCGCGAATTCTTCTTGAACTAGTTCTTCTGATTCATTTAGGCTTTGAAAGTATGCACAACAAGAGACATATTGAATTTTAACTGAATATTTCCATATAAAATGGGTGATATTCAACCTTTAGTGTGAATTGACCATTTTGAACAAGAACCTGAACTTTAAAAGATAAAAATGGTAATAAAGTAAAGTATCCTACTTCGAAGAAAGGCCGAATGTCTGATATATTATGGAAACAGATAATATTTTGAACTATTCAAGGACAACCAATTCAACTATATTCCAGGTAGTTTTTCCAATATAATATACTTTTTAAGAACGAAAATCAATAGAAAAATGGGATAAATCATTATATCAAATTATATTATATTATCTATTATTTGTTTACTATCACTATTTGAAAGTTTGCAGTGAATGACGTTAAACTTCGGCATTTTCAAATCGAATTTTTGATATAATATTTTTTTCAGGTTTTTCTTGAAAATTTCAAAATGTCTAACTTCTTTTTTGTGCCTGATGCCATATAATTTGAGTTTCGAATAGAAATACTTTCGAAGACTGCCAAAAAATATGAAAATATCATATAAACTGTATAGCGTGTTTCTGAATAATACCGAAAAATTAAAGGGGTAAATTCTCAGATCATTTAATAAAAAAAGCTTTCAATAAGTGTAGGTCTGAAATTTTATTGTTTCTAAGGTGCAGGATGTTACAGTTTGACTCAAAAACTGTCTGAAAGAGTGGTACGCCACTGAGATATCTTAAACCAACTGTTATCTTCTAGTTTTTCGTTGAATTTGTGACGAAAAAGCACTTTGCCTTCTGTTCGTGTGAGGCTCCGTTTTTATGTGAAAAAATGAAACATCTTAACGCGTATTTGTAGTAAAACGTTTCGTATAAAAAATTCAGTTTTTACTCAAAAACAGTGACCTGCAAAAAAACAGAAGAGTTTTTTCTGATACAAATTGAATAGGAAATTTAACAACAATTTTTAGTTTAAAATATCACAGTTTCGCACCACGTTTTTAATCAGTTTTTAAATAAAACTTCAGCACCTTGTATCTTGGAAACAATGCATTTCCGGACCTCCATTCATGGAAACCTTTTTTCACAAAATGATCTGAGGTATCACCCCTTTCATTTTGTCTGTGCCATTCAGACACCCTGTATATGTAGGTTATATAAAACGTACTGAACATATGTTTTTCACTTCAGAAGACGAACAAAAAAAACAAGAAAATAAAATACTCCTAGATATGAAAATAAATAAATGACTTCTCTCAGAATGAAAATGAGTCTGCAAAAATTCGTGAAATTCAATCAAAATCGTGAGATTTATTAAAGACATTCAACACTATTAAAGAAAAGACATACCTTAATTGCATCGTGCGAAACAGTGCATACAAGGTCAAAAAATCTGTATGTGTGCAAATTAATAACAAATATTAATTCTTTGTTTATTGTTCAATTTAATCCATTATCTTGATCTATTTTCCATGAATGAATACTGTCGCACTCCTAGGAATCATCTCACAATTTTTTTCATTAAGATGGTTTGATTTTCTGCTTGAAGGATGCAGTAAATGTGTGAGAACTAGTCATGATAATTATATGAAAGTTTGCAACAGTATTTTGTCTACCTTAATCTATGGAGAATTATTCGTAGATTTACATGTTGATGTGGCAATTGATACCTTCAACTAGTAGTTCATGATATGAAAGATAATATGAATAAATTTAAATTTGGAAAAGCAAAAAAGATACGACCGAAATGGGGTGCATATGAGATTAACAAAGGAAAGTGAGTGAATATTGAATGTATATTATGATACAATTGAAAAAATAGTTATTTGATAAACTAGATTATTAAAGACAGCGACTTATGGTCATTGTTCGAGACCATTAGTCGCTCGATTAATAACCGAGTTGATTACAAGATTTTTCCGACGATCTCAATATTAATTGTGTATGAATTTTTGATTGAAATACATTCTCATTTTGCACAAGACTTATATTTGACATAATGAAATTTTTATGTATCTATGTTCCAGTAGAGTTTTGACATTTCTCGTAGTGCATCTTAATACTTTGTGAATGGTTGCCATGAGGATTGCACATTAAAATGACATAAATTGAGCATTAACATGGGTTATTAATGATCAATTTCGTACACATCAAATTCACCTTTTTTTCTGAGATCGACGGAAATAGTTATTTAATTAACTAGTTTATCAATGACAGCGATTCATAATTGATATCTATATTTTAACGCGTGAGTGAAGCGAGCGAGTTCCAGACCATTAGCAGCTAGATTAATAAACGAGTTGATAGCAAAATTTTTCCGTCAACGTCATTATGAATTGAGTATAGCTTTTTGATTGAAATACATTCTTATTTTGCACAAGACATACATTCAACATAATATACATATCTGTGTTTTTATGTTCCGGCCGAGTTGTGACATTACAATGCAATCATCAGTAGTAATAACCCAAGGACATTGATAATTGTTAGAAAAAAATTAATAATAGATTTCGAAAGCTTGTTGCTTGAAAACAGACAGACGTCGTAGCTGGAGGTCTATTTCCTACAAGCAACAAGCTTGAGAAAGTTGTCATCTTAGACAAAGTCTAAGGTTGTCATGAAATTTTTTCGAACAATTATTAATGTCCGAGGGTTATTCGATAGAAAAGTTTTTACCTACTTCTTACATTCCACATGGTTTCTTTGAACTTTGTATTATCTTTTTTCTTTAAAATCAAGGCCAATTCTTCAACCGTCCGATTTCCATCCATTTGATGTATTTATATCGTTGCAAAGTCCACAAACGCTTTCCGTACAAATTTCTTACTGTGAACTATGTTTTTTGTTATGTTCGATTCTATAATTTCGCTATTATTCTCGTCGGTATTACAACCAAATTGTGACATTTCGAAATATTATTTGAATATTTGAAACTATGTGTCCATAGCAGCATAGTGAGAATAGTCTGTTATCAGTTGTAATTTAACTAGTACAATGAAAATTATCGAAAATTTTTGGGAAATATGCTCGAATGCAAGTTAAGTTGAAAAAGAGCACGAGTGCGCGGAGCGCTCGAGTGCCTTTTACAGTTTAACTTGCATGAGAGCAGATTTGTCAAAAATTATCGATTCATTTTCATTGCAAGAGTTAAATTTAATAAGAAAATTTTGTGAATCCATCAAATCGTATTGTGTCGCTGTAAGTTGCTGTCACATTGCCGTTACTCTAATAAGTAATAAACGTTCATAATTACGTCTGCATTTATTTTAAAGGACCTGATAATTTTGCACAAGTGCGAATTATCGATAATTTGCACTAATGCAAAATTATCGCCTAATTGTATGCTCATTGGCTAAAACAACAATAAAAAATCAGTCGGAACATTGTTGTCTGTCGAATTTGACAGATGAATAAAATTTTCAGTGTAATGTGACAAGATTGGTGAAATTGTTTATATTATGATACCAAATGAGGATTTTTTTTTGGTTGTTGGAACTTTAAAAAAAATTTTTCTTTCTAGCCCACAAGTGGCCTCACAAATACGAAATCCTCTTAATATTCAGAAAGTACAAGCCTTCAAATGATGCCTGTCAAAGTGTCATTTTCAATAATTTGTTTGTACCCTTGAATAGACGAAACTTCAAAAAAAGGGAAGAAACAGATTTGTTGTATTGAATATTGCTTTTCATAGAGAAAATGTGTTTTCATTGGTCACAATAGGTAATTATATGAATGCGTGGCTGCAAAAGAGAAATCTAAAATAGAAATTTGTGGAAAAAGTCAGGTATGCGTTTCGCGTCTAACCGCTTGTAGCAATCTCCAAAATATCAGAAATTCCTTGCTCTTTTGAGCTTTATAATTTTATTTGTGCGCTTGTTCGTCGACAAATAGCGTGTTTTAATTTTGCCTAAATGTCCGGATGTTTGAATTTTGAGCTGTGAATGGTCTTAAGGGACTGATGATTAATCATCAGAGGTCAAAAACATTTATGTCCTGCCGTAAGTTCTTTATAAGCTTTTTTCGATGGTCTATGACCCCCTAGAGAAAGAAATAAAACTGTTTCAATCTATGAAAGATGATTAACCAGTATTATGGGTCTGTAGACAAATCCTTGAACATTTGAGGTTCTGAAAGATCATCACTTAGATGCCCAAATTAGGTTTGAACCCAACTGTCTTTATAGCACCTCTTTATCTGAAGGAATTTTAAAAGATGTTTGAATGTGACTGAAATTTGTGGCACATAGGTGATATTAACATCTCAAAAGAATATACAATAAACATGAAATCTCTGTTCTTTTGAGAGACATCATGTATGATTTGGGTACTTCACCTAGGTCTTTTATTTCTTCTGACAAAGTATTTACCGGGTGTCCTAAGTTCGTTGTTTAGTGAGGGGATCTCAGAAAACCGATGAGCTAGAAAAAATGGGAAGCACATTTTAGGGCTTGATTTTTGAGAGAATTCATTTGGTTAAAACCGCAGTCCGCAACCTTCTAAGTCGAACCTTTTTCCAGCTATTAGAGAACATTGGAAAATTGCGTCACATGAAAAGTTCTCATAACTTCTTTATTACTGAAGTTATAAAAATGAAACTAAAATATTATACAGACACTTTTTCATTAGAATTCATTGAAGTATTCAATTTTTATTTATAATATTTTGTTCTAGCTCATAGGGTTTCTGAGATCCCCTCACTAGACAACGAATTTAGGACACCTGGTACACTAGCTTTGATAAACTTGAAACATTGACCTCATATCATAGACATAAATGATATCCAAATTCCTTCTACTCTTCTGATCACGCAAATCCCTATCTTAGTATGTTCCATTTTTAAAAATTCTCTGGATTCCAATCGAACCAACGAAAAAACGATTGCAATACCAAAAACTAACAAATGACGAAACTAACCGATATTCCAAGTTCACATTACACATAATTTATTGCTACCATAAACAATTCAACGATGACACTCACAAATCATCGACAACACTTCTGTTCATTATTCAGCTCGTATTTTTTTTTCGTAAGACCCATCGATTGAAAGGCACATCATGCAGGCCCCAAATTACGAATTTTACGAAACAATATGTGGATCACCTCATTCCTTGGATTCCTTAATGTGTTGCAGTTATGCAACGTCCAAATTTTCACACACCGAATTTCTTGAGCACTTGTTCTACTTAAACGAGTAGGTACTACATTTTTTGCCCAAGTGTCTGTAATTTTAGGATTTTGGGCCGAAAACGGTCTCAAATGATAGGGTTTGACTCCCGGATGACCAATCCGGGGTCAAATCCAATAGAGATTTTCAGAGTGAGATTGGTTCCCAAATGCCTCGGTTTAGTTCGTTAACCAGCCAAATCTCTCAGTGTGTTAAAAAAATGGCCATTCAAAATTTTTGTTCCTTAATATCTCAGACAAAACGAAACCAATCCAAATGAAAATTTGCAGCATCATGCTAGATGCTTATAATAAGACTTATGCAAATTTGTACAGTACTATGGAAAATTCAATTGAAATGTTGAAAAAGAGGAACTTCGTCCTTCCATAACAAGATATCCTATCCGAGTGAAATTTATTTTGTGAATGAAGGTTGATATACTGAATGTTCATACAAAATTTTAAAAGTATCACATAATAAGAACCATTGAATTAAATTTTTTTATTATTAATTTTTACATACTTCATGTTTTGAATAATTTCCAGAATATAATTCTGATTGTGCTGAGATTTTTCATTCATATACTAAGTATAAAACTTAAGTCTCATACACAACTTTGAGGTAGTAGCATTATTGCCCCACTAATGAACAAGCGCTCGATAGCACCTGTTCAGTGCTTTTTTGAATTTTTTATATTTTATTTCTATTGGCATTGATTGACAACAAAAAAATCCAAAGTTTCCATGCCTTCCTGATCACCCAAATGCATAACTTAATATGTACTATTTTCAAAATCTTCTGGAGTTCCATCAAACCAACGAATATGCGATTACAATACTAAAAATCATCAAATGACAGAAAAAACCGATAACTTTTACATATCTATCTGCTATCTATCTATCGATTGAAATATAATCTGGGAGAATTCTGCATTTCTAGAAAAACTATTTTAGGTTTTAGGTTTTCACTCCTAGTCTCTGAAACAGAAATAATTAAAAAATTTTCGATTAAGATGAAATTCTCCTGCGTAAATCTTTGCGCTAATTTTCCAGGGGGCAAATTGGCTTTGAAAAAATTGCTGCCTAACAGTAAAACTTAAAAGAAATGAATGAAAAGAATAATGTAACGTTCCTAACCTAACCTAACAGTAAAACTTAAAAGAAATACATGAAAAGAATAATGTAACGTTTCGATGTCTATGTCAGACACCTTCTTCAGACAAACTTGTAAAATCTTTCGAATTGTGTATTTTTCGTTTGCAGTCCAATTGACATTGAAAGTTATCAACACATAGAGCTCTGTTGATTTATTTAATTTTGTAATTTCCTGATGTAATTTCTTTCTCCAATAAATCAGTCCAAATATGATCTATTCCAACAGAACAATCAGCCAAATCATCTACTTCATCTAACAAAATACATGTTGAATTAGCGGAGATCATATGATGAACTGGAACAACACAAAGAACCTAATGACGAAACCTGATAATTATAAAAAGAAAATTAAGGAATCCGAATATCTTTCGTTAGATGAATTAGATTATTTGGCTCATTGCTCTGTTGGCATAGATCGTATTTGGGTTATTAAATAAATCAACATCTTTATATGTTGACATTTTTCAATGTCAATTAAAGTGCAAACGGAAAACTACACAATTCCGGAGATTTTACAAGTTTGTCTGAAGAAGGAGTCTGATATAGACAGTGAAACGTTACATTATCCTTTTCATTTATTTTCTTATTTTAGTTTCACTGTTAGGAAACAATTTTTGCAAAACCAATTTGCTCCTGTCGTATCAGTGCAAAGATTTACGCAGGGCTATTTCATTTCAGAGTGAAAATCTAAAAAAGTTTTCTAAAAACCGATAACTGACAATAATATTATAACTGACAATAAAAATAATAATTTATTGAGAACATCGATTAGGAGGCACATCATGTAGACCCCAAATTACTCATTTAAAGAAACAATATGTGGATCACCTCATTCTTTAAATTCCAAAAAGTGCTGCAGTTATGCAATATTAAATTTTCACACACTAAACTTGTTTTGTTTGTTTTTGGACGGTCCAAAGGTGCCATGCTTGACCCAGTATCCTTTTAATAATGCTAAAAGTGATCCGTTTATGCAAAACGAGTTGGCGAGGTCAAGTATCAAGTGATCATTAAGGATGTTGCGATTGAATCATCTCTTAAGCTGGTAATAAATTTTACATTTAAACTATTAGAGATTGAACTCGTAGATATTTCATCTGTAGAAGGGCGAACGGAAGAACGATTTGATCGAAGATTTATGGTTCGATCTTATCAGTTAGATTGAGAAACTTGGTCGATTAAAGAATTGGGTGATGTAATTGATCTGAACAGGTATTTCTAGTACCTTTATTGAAAAAAAATAAGAAGCCCTTTTGAGCGCTCGTTTTTGGGTGGGGCAATAAGACTTTTACCACAAAATTTTATATGGGATTTGAGATTGATACCAAATATACAGTGTGTTTGGTCATGACTTAGCGATAATTCAAAGGCATCAAATATACCTAACATTATCGACAAAAACACCCACATTGGGAAGTTTACTCCCTTAGTTTTGGAGTAGCCCCATTTTAAATTTACTTTTTTATTTTCGTTGACCCTTCCAAATAATATCGATTTCTTTGGACATAAAGGTCCTACAGATGTGAAAAAAATTGTTTTGAATGATGATAGTACAACCTTTCATTAAAGTAGAACAATATGAGAATATTTAACTCGAAACTGTCATAAAAAAATTCTTCAAAAAAATTTTAGTAAAAAAATGTGCTGATTTTCTTGGTAACTCCGCAATAGTACGAGAACTAGCACATTGAAGTATAATTTTTTTTCAATGATTTAATACACAAGGATATTAGCTACAAAACAACACCTATGTCATTTCTGTAAGTTACATAATTTGAGAGTTATTGCTGTTCGAACATGACCACTACGCGAACGCCCCAAACTTTTTTTTGTTGCTACAGGTCGTCATGGGGGCTACTGCCTGTCTACAAAGCAGAAGGGCCATTTTGAGCAATTTTTATGATTAATTTGTTTGTTTGATCATCAAAAATTATCGAAAGTACAGTACTGAGTTTCATTTTATCTTATTAATTCTCAAAAGGGTCATGTTCGAACAGCAATTACTTTCTTATTATGTAACTTACAGAAATTATGTTCATATCGTTCTGTACCTAATATCCTTGCGTATTAGCTCATTGAAAAAAAATTATACCTCAATGTGCTTTTGCTGATTAACTAAGAAAATCAATAAATTTGTTTACTAAAATTTTTTTTAAGAATTGTTTCATGACATTTCTAAGTTAAATGTTTTCATATTGTTCCACTTTAATAAAAAGTGGTAGTACCATCTTTAAAAAAAAATTTTTTCACATCTGTAGGACCTTTATGTCCAAAGAAATCGATATTATTTGGAAGGGTCAACTAAAATAAAACAGTGAATTTAAAATTGGGACCACTCCACAACTGAGGGGGTAAACTCCCCAATGTGGGTGTTTTTGTCGATAAAATTAGGTATATTTGATGCCCTTAAATAATCGCTAAGTCATGACCAAACACACTGTATAAAAGCAGAATCTCAATACAATCGGAATTATATTCTGGAAATCATTCAAAAAATGGAGTGTAAAAAATAATTATGGAAAAATATTCAATTTTCCAATTGAATTTTTTTTGGTTCTGTTTGAACTATGGCCAATATTCTGAATATCGATCTCTATTAAAAAAAAATTTACTCGAATCTGATATCTTTTTATGGAAATATGAAGTTTATTTTTTTCATTATTCCAATTGAATTTTCTATGGTTCTGTTCTCACTATGGCCACGAAATTCTGCATGAGGCTTGTTATCAGCATCTTGCATTTGACCGTAACATTTCATTCATATTGGTTTCGCACTTTCTGAGATATCGAGGAACAAAAATTTTGATTGGCCATATTTTATGGAACACCCTGTGCAATTTGGCTGGTTAACGAACTTAACCGAGGCATTTGAGACTCGAACTCATCCTGAGAATTTCAAGTCTCTATTCTGGCTGAGATCCAATTACTTTAGACCTTACAGTTTTAAAAGTCAGTAGGAACTTCTTGGAATGATTCATTTCCGGAAAATTCTTTCAGAGTGCTTCTCTATCGGTTTCTTTCTTTTCCAGAAAACATTTCTCATCGGTGCTTTTGTCTATACCACTGAAATGTTCTGGGTTTGTAAGTGTCGTTTGTGTCCCTTTCTTTCTAGTATATTAACCTCTTCATTTCCTTCTATCCCAGAGTTACCGGGAACCAAGGCTAAAGAGACCTTGTTGTTTTTGACTACTTCTTTAGGCCTTTTCGTATACTTACTCGGGTTATCTCGATCCCTAACCTTCGCGTTCGTTTACCTAACCCGGACATCCAACCCGTGTTCGGAAAGTACGGTGCTATTAACTCGATCACTGACCCGGGTTGATCTATCGTAACCCTACACAAGAGCAGGGAATAAGTCTTCTTCTCCTCTCCTAGTAATTTCATATATTATATTCCTAAAAATTATGGAAAGAGAAGAGAATTTAGCTCAATGTAAAATGTGTGGTTCCATGAGCCAAGAAAATAATGTGAAACAACTTCTTTATAACTTTGTATATAGATTTTTCAGTACTAAGGTACAGCTTTCTTTACTCCTAAAACATAGACTCAGAGATAACATTAAACATGGGAGGGCACACCAGAAATTATAAGAAAGATTTGACAAAAGCCAATAAATGCAAGCTAAGCTATTGACACTTCGAAAATAAACTGGGACTGACAAAACAAACTCTTCACCTCTTTAACATAGGTACTCAAAAATAACATTAAACATGGAACACCAGAAATTATAAGAAATATTTCACAAAAGCCAATAAATAAAAGAAAAACTAGAGACAATCCGAAAATAGACTGGGACAAAAAAAATATAAATAAATAAAAAATAAAATACTTGGTTATGTTATTGATACGTCTGACACAAATCCTAAAGCTGATGTGTTCGTATAGGTACTCAGAAACCGAGTCCTTGATCCGAGTAGATCTGTCACGTGACCAAATGGATCGAGTTAATAACCCTGAGTAAGTTTCCGAAAACGCATCATAAGTTTTCTTCGGTACTTCCATATCAGCTTCCTACTGACATCTCACTGCTGAGAAAACTAAGCAAAGTTTCCAGATTAATCCGATTCAATGACATTTTTCCCATAGACGTCCTCACATATGTCGAAATTATTATTCACATAATATATCGGCGATGAAAACAAGAAACTGTGCTATAAATTCCATCGTTCACACATTTTTTTCATACGGTTCTCAACGCTCTCACAATTTTTCACACTCCAGATCAAAATATTACAAAGACCGTGCTCAATTAAAGATTACATGAGATACTGGACCGATCGTATTATATAAAACACCTCAGTCAGTGTGCATTTCCTCGTTATTTGTTATTGGATCGATTGTTATACAAAGTGAAAACTTGTATTTCAGATAATTCCCATCTATTCGTGTCTATTCATTATAAGAATCGTGGCGTGAATGGAATCAAGAATATTATTGTTTCATCGACGGTGTTATGTTCTAAGTATTATGATTTGTCTGCTTCTATAGGCGGGCAAAGCACGATTTTCGGCACAGACGATAATTGTGCGATTTTTTTGAGGTGTGGCAGTTTTGCGAGTTTGTTTAGTCCGGAATTAAAACATAAGTCACGTAACATAATCTACTGAAAAGTTCTCGGTGGTTTAGCAAATAAAACACAGTTGTGGAAACAATCATTTCATTCTTGAACGTTGTTTCCTTTTGATCTTTTTGAATTACAATTTAGCATTACATACATTATTTGTTTCACAATATATGCAGAAGAAAATACCTTAATAAAACATCTGTCTCCCCATATAAGTGGAGAGCTTCTGTTTGCTGTTAGCTTGAATATTCACATCGAACGTATCTTTCCATTTGAAAATTTTTAATTAGGATGAAGTGCTTCTGCGAGAATCTTTGCACTTATTTGTGTGGAGCAAATTGGTTTTGAAAAAATTGTTGCCTTTTTGATTTCATCTACACCTGAAATTAGAAATAATGGAATTTCATTCACTAAAGAGTTTCTACTGGATAATCAATACCCACCAAATTTTATAGAAAGAACAATTTCAAATTTGGAACCGAAAATATCTAATCTAGTTTCTAAAGTTGATCAGATACAAACAGAAAAGCATCAAGAACAACCAAATTTGTTGAACGTCATTCCTTATATTCCTGGCCTACAAAAGGATTTGAGATCCATTCTAACCAGAACGCAACCAATGAATGAGACACAAAAAAAAAAAATTGTGTTTACAACATGACCTGTATATGTGGAAAATCTTATACAGGAGAGACATCAAGATCCTTAGAGATAAGAAAACGGGAGCATAAGAACAACATCAAAAAGAGAGACATTACATGGTCACAAATCGCTGATCATGTATTTTCAAATAGCGGAGATCATATGATGAACTAGCACAACACAAATATTCTAATGGCGAAACCTAATTATAAAAAGGAAAATAAGGAATAATTTGACCAACTAATCTGTTGGAATAGATCGTATTTGGATTGATATATTTAAGAAATATGTAATTGACATCAGGAGATTTCAGAATTAAATGAATCAACATCTCTATATATTGACAACTTTCAAAGTCAATTAGACTTCAAATGAAAAAACAGACATTTCTGAAGAGTTTGAAGTTTGTCTGAATAAGGTGTCTGATATAGAAACCGAAACGTTACATTGTCCTTATCATTTATTTCTTTTTTCAGTTTTACTCTTAGGCACTTAGGTAATTGAGGAAAATTTTTAATCATTTCTGTTTCAGAGACTGGGAGTAAATACCTATAAAGTTTTTCAGAAAAGCCTATCCTTAGTTAGTTGGATATTTCCATCTACATATATGTAGCATGTATATTTTTCGGAAAAACATTACGGGTTAAGATAATTTAGAACCTATAATAATAAATCATTTCAAAACTTAAGATTCAAACTCAAATTATGTGATCTGTAAGTTTTCGTAACAGTCACGCCACGCCAAGATACAATACAGAAGTTACCAGGATGTATAATCTGAATTCTTTATCGATTTTCGATTGTATTCCAAAAAAACTGAAATAGAGAAAATGACGTGTATGGAAATAAAAGAGACAGTCACAGAATATAATGATAGGAAGCAGATGGTATGGTATGGACATGTGCAAAAAATGGCAGAGAATAGATTACCAAAGAAAGTAATAAGATGGATACCTCCGGAAAACAGAAGAAGAGGAAGACGAAAATATGGATTAGTGGAGTAAGAAAATCAATGAGTGAAAGAGGACTAAATGATGAAGACTGCAACAATAGAAGGCATTGGCAATTGGGAATCAGACAACGTCTTTAGGATGTTTTAAACCGAATAAATATATATTTAAAGGTGTAGAAATGTGCAGTCGCAAATATATACAATTTGCTTATAGTAATTTGCCGTAGTAATATTTAAGCATATGTATTTGAATTATTTCTTTGAATCATATCTAATCTAGGGGATGTAGTACTGAAATATTGAAATCTGGCCACCCTGTTCGATCGTATAACATGACTATCCTCAATTCATGTCTAAAACTGAAACAAGAGTTAACCCAACTTCAATATCTTGTCAATGATTGGCAATTTTTTCAATCATCTAGCACAATAACGTCGATAAATAATGATACCACGATTGCGCAACTCAATTTCGTGTAGAAATGGTTGTTCAACTGTAAGAAATGAACCGAACGCAATAGATTCCAATAAACGAGAACGTCTAGCAGTCATTTGTTCTGCATTCCATCGGCGTAGGAGTTCAATGAGATCACTTATAACGTAAGTAGTGTGTGGTAATATTGAAGTGGACACTGACCGAAGTCGAGGGTAAAGATGTCTTTTGCAAGCGATTTTGCGTCAAGAGCTAAAGTTGAAATGTTCAAAGATTTAGTATGCTGAATGTGACTTCACAAATTTTAAGTATATCGACGAATTTCGTCCACTTTTACTTTAATCACGATAGAGCTCGAATTGAGGAATACCATAAGAGTGGCAAACTTATCACCGAGGATCACTTTCCTTTTTTATGCAATGAATCAACTCTTATACGATAGCTTGAAACTCAATAACATATCCTGGAAAGATACTGCGCAAAAAAATTAACGCATATTCTAAAAATCTCAATTTTAATGAAAGTTAACTCTACATATTCTCTCGGGAAGGTTCTGAACGAAACAAGACACATTAAATGGAAGAAATATTCAGGATTTCACCGAATCTTATGTGAAAGAAGAGAAATCAACAATTTTCAAAATATTGGAATGCTGATAAGTGATCTAATACTTGGTATTTCCACCCCTTGCGTTAATTACAGCTCGGCAACGACGGTTCATACTCAAAATGAGTTATCTTAAAATGTTCTGATCTGATCTAATCCTTCCCAGATTTTTCTGAGTTGGATTCCAAAGTCATTAAGAGAAGCTAGATGATTTTCTGAACTTCTCAGCCTTGTATTGAGGTTGTCTACCTGCTCAGTAGGATTGAGATCTGGACTTCTTGCTGGCCATTCCATTCAAGAGAGTTCAACCTCTTTAAGGTATTCATGAACGAAACGGGCACGATGGCATCTGGCATTATCGTCCATAAAAATGAAATTTTGACCAATGTATGGGACAAATGGCACTACATGCTCTTCAAAAATGTTCCTTATGTACCTATCAGCATTCATAGCTCCATTATCAACGACCACTAGGTCTTTGCGATCAGTCAAAGATATTCCACCCCATACCAGAGAGATACCAGAGAGTCTCTACCCATACCATAATAATCAATCCTTCCCCGAAACCAGTAATATTCAGGAAATTGCACTGAGCATATCTTTCATGTGGACGTCTGTATACACTAGAATTGATTGAGAACAACTGATTTCAGAACGGAGCTAATACGTTCAAAATCTGATAGTATCATCTTTTTTTATTCCTGCTGGGAAAAAAACATCTGTATTGAAAAACTTTGGAAGTGGATAACATATGCATGCATAATTCTGATGAAAATAAGAATCATTGAGAACACCTTCAGTTGTAGAATGAGTTTGAGATTTCCATAATGTGCGTTAATTTTTTTGGCAGAGTATAAAATGTCACGAAAGTCTCTGAAAATTTCAATGAATTTTTTATTCGTAAGTTTTCACCCTTACTATTAAACTCATTTCAAGAAGTCATTTTTACCAGTTTCTAAGTTATTTTTTATTTGTCAACATTGGTGCATTTTTGCATAAAAAATTAAAGAAACCCCTGAGCAGGTGCTTTCGAGCGTCCGTTGGTGGAGCGATGAGACTATTACCTCAAAATTTTGTTTACGGCTAGAGATTCATGCTTAGTATATGAATGCAAAATCTCAGCACGATGGAGAAAATAATCTAGATATTACTCAAAAACTTAAATATATAAAACTTGGCAATAAAAAAATTTTAATTCTATGGTTCTGATGTTGCAATCCTCCTGAAATTTTGGCTGAACAGTTAATTGAATAATAGAACTAGGCGCATCTTCCCTTTGCACTATCCAAAACATAATTTAATGCTAACTGAGAAAAATGCAGAGTATATCACCCTTTTCAATAAGATTATCCAAACCATAAAAAATTTCAAGTTCTTCAATTCTTGAAACAATTTCTAATAGAAAAAAAATCCTACAGCATTCAGGAGTTCCTCTCATCTTGATCTGAGCGCTATTTATTTACTTGTAACTTAAGATTTTTGTACTTTTGTTTTATTTGACTTTATCTCTTCACATGTATATGTTTATGAAAATAAATAAATCTATCTATCTATATTAAGCTTCATTCACAAAATAATGAGAAGATTTTCTTATCAATATTTCAATTGAATTTTCTATGGTTCTGTTAACACTATCGTCGAAAACTTTGCATGAAGCTTTTTATGAGCATCTTGCATGTGGTCGCAAAATTTAATTTCGATTGGTTTCGTTTTGTCTGAGATATTGAGGAACAAAAATTGAATGACCATATTTTATAGAACACCCTGTACGATTTGGCTGGTTGACGAACTCAACCAAGGCATGTGGCAACCGAATTCACTCTGAAAATCTCTAGTCTCTAGGACAATCCCTTCGAAAGTTATCGTGCTCACGGCCGGAGGACCGGCCCCAAGGACAAAATTCAATTTGACCAAGGACTCGTCATTGGGGAATCGAACTCTATCCTTTAAGACCACCAAAATTCGAAAATTACAGACTTTGGGCGATATAACACTCGTTTGAGTAGAAATGTGGAGAAAACATAAGAAATGACATAAAGTCTCAAAACACATAACATCAACAAATTCGAAGCAAGCTTAGTTGGAAACTAAAATATGTATTTTAAAAAGTCCCAAAAATTTTACTACATAATTCAAGTTTTTATAATTTCAAACTGGGACAAAATGTTGCATGTATGTATGATACATCACCTTTCAGAAGAGCCTTTAAAAAAGTACCTAGAAAGCTTCAGATCCTTGAAGTAATATCTAGTGATTATTGCACATCAAAAAAAGCCGCAGGCTTCCTTCTTCACCCAATTCTGTATCAATATTCGACTTGGCGTCTACTTCTAAGAAAACATTACCAAAGTGTGGGTGTGTCCACCTAATTACAATTACTTCCAACAAATATTTCATTAATGGTCGACCCAGTCATTCTCAAGGACCTCGATATCCTTTTCCAAATTAATAACTCAATGAGTCAAATTGTATCTGTTTCCTACCAATTATTGAGCACGTTCAAATCAAACCAACACAATAGTAAAGCGAAAAGGATCTATTTTGTTCAACTGAAAAGGTCAACAATATTAATTAATCGGTTTTTCCTTGATTTGTGCTCTTAATTATGAACAATTCAGATCAGATAATTAATTATCGATTTTATTATTTGCCCCTGCGTGCAATCTAAGTCAACTTGAAAAAGTTTCTATCCTCAGGAATGCGTTTTTGGATACGAAATTAGTCATGAAACGATTATGATCTTTTGGCGAAGAGTGGGTCAAAAGAAAATTATCTAAATGTAATGAATCACAAGATTTTGACTCAGATAGCAGCGATTGGAAAATCTTTTTGTACCTAATTATTTACTTCTGTATTTTTATAGGCAGTCACAAATTTTTTATGTTCGTCCGAAATTTAGTTCTACTTTCAGGGTGAAAAGTCACAACAATGAAATATATGAGAGATGATTTCCAAATGTTAGGGAGCTGAACAGTTTCTTGCATACCTGATAAAAAAAACATCGTTTGGAGTATTTAGTTATTCGATATGAATATATGAAAACTGCCCCTCAATTCAATTCAAAACTGTACGAGTATATCGTTTGTTTTCAAATTTCAGAGGGTAGCTTTGGTTTTCTGAGGCTCGTTTATTTCTTAAATGATACCTTCTGAAAATCACTGAAAATGCTCATTGAATTCAAGTATTGCATTTTAATTCATCATGTATGCAATACTAAGTGAGTGTAGACAAAAACTGACGTAGATGTTTTGGGGCCCATTTTTATGAATACTGAAATTTTCTTTTTTTTTTCTTTTTTTTCTTCTGTTGGAATTTTTTTTTTCTGTGACCGTATTTATTACGGAACTCTTCACTTAGAATTCAATACTTTACTTATATTTTTCGCCTATTGTTATTTGATCCGATTTTCTCATGAAATTTTTTTCTGGAATGTTACTTTTCTTCTGATGATTTTTTTTTCGGTTACTTCATTTTTTCAGGAACTTTTCACATAGAATCCGATAACATTACTGATGTGTTTTGCAAATTGTTATTTGATCAGATTTTCTCATATCATATCAATAGAGCTTGAAATAACAATTCCAAATATATAGCATACTAACTGTCGGTTTCACAAAGCTTGATTGGGCAATCAAATCGTTGATTTTGAATTAAGTCGATGCTTAATATCAAAATTAACTGAAAAGTGCACAGAAATTATGACATGTCAATAGTCAAGCTGATCGGAGTTTTATAAAACCTGATTTTAATATTTTTCTGCAGCAACATTCAGCTTTCCAATTCCAATGTTTAACAAAATTGAGGATTGTTCCAGAAAAATATCAAGCTTTCTATTTGGAATTAATATTTCAAGCTCCATTGGAATGTATGAAAAGTTATAAGCTGTTCCATTAAAAAAAAAAATTCGAGAGAAAATATGATCAAATGTCAATTTGCTTAAAATATAATTAACTTCATTGGATTCTATGTAAAAAGTTCCTGAAATATTTTCAAAGAGAAGATACAGCAGTATTTCGAAAATGTACATTTTTGAGAAACACCCTACAGGAGCTGAAAAGCCTATGAGAGTCTATTATCGAACGTTTTCTTGACTGGTGCCGCCGAAACTCCCTGATAGTTAATTTGGGTAAAACCCAAGTAATGAAATTTCAAAATCGTTCCACTGACCCAAGTGATGCATTTTCCGTTAAACACCCTGAAGGAAACTTAATTTCAACAGAATACGTCAAATTCCTTGGGCTATATGTGGATCGAAATTTGAGGTGGAATTACCAAGTTGATCAAGTGTGCAAAAAGTTGAATAACTCTTTTTATGCGATAACACGTCTCAGGGACCTACTCCCGATGGATTCACTCTTCGGGATATACTAAAGTATGGTGTATAGTCACCTCTGCTATAACGTCGTACTGTGGGGGTCATCTGTTGATGCGACGAGAGTATTTATTTGCCAGAAAAAAATTATAAGACTTATTTTTAGTATTAAGCCTCGTGAATCTTGTCGTTCATGTTTCCAAAGGTATAAAATCCTGACCTTTCCATGTATTTTCATTCTAAATTGTCTTTTATATATCCATCGAAATAAGTATACTTTGAAGAAATGTTCGGACTTCCACAATTACAGTACTAGGCATGTGGATGTTATTTGTATTCCTAGACACCACACTAAAAAATATGAATCAACACCATCTTTTATAGGGACAAGACTATATAATCATCTGCCAAACATGTTCAAATCAATGAAAGACATTCAATTTAAGATCAATGTAAAGTCTCTGTTAATGAACAAATGCTATTACAGTGTTGAGGAATACCTTTCTGATAGATTAATTTAACTGTTGATTATTTTTCTTTTCAGAATGATTTTTTTGTACTTGTATGTATCTATAAGTTCACTACGAATGTGTTTCTCTTATTTTTTCTATTTTGTGACCTGTCCTATACATTGTTCAATGTCTAAAAGGATTAATAAAAATTATTATATTGAAATTATTATTATTATTAACTATGATAATTATAGATATTCAAATTTTCACCCATATATTCTTTTTAATTTTTGTCTATCTTTATTAAAAATAGACTTGTACCACTAATAATGATTTTTATTTCTAAGGTAATAGACCGAAATTATGTCTTACAATCATCTCTGGGGGGCAAATATTTCTTGGGGGTCACTTTCAAAAATTTATAAAGATTATGTCGATTTTCAATTTTTCCTTAGTCTATACACTCCAAGATATTAATATAATGCCAAGTCAACAACTATGAAGTACAACTAATAATGAATGTTAATAGTTTTAATTGGCATTTTTTGATTGACATCTCATCGATTATAGGTACTATTCCTCATTCCTCTTCACTATTAAATTAACACTGATATGGATCTACGAAATTCAAGTCACCCGTGTAGGAAGCAACCATTACCATAATGAATCAAATCGGATGAAATATAGAAAGCATAACCTGAAAAGGCTTGTTAATTAAATAATTGTTCCACTGCTTTCTTATGCTACTTTCTTGGAGCGATTGCAAAATCTATTATGTATTTGGTGTGCGTAGAATTACGATGAAAGAGTGAATTATGAATTTATTATCAATTGAAAATGTTTGGGAAGTAACAGAAAAATTCTCAAGAGTTAATGCTGTTTTGAAGAATTTATTTAATTGGGAAAGCGTTATCTAATCAAAACTAATGTATGGTTCATATTTCATGTGGGTTAATTGCTGATTCTTCACTTGTATGTGTTATTTTGTCATTATTTTCTTATACACTTTCGAAAAGTACATATTACAATTTTAGTTTTCAAATGTCTAGTGAAAATGTTTCAGATAATTCTTTGCTAGGAAGAAATCATGCCTAAGTTTTTTTTCTTGTATTTACGCGAAAGAAAATGTTAACTACAAAATTTTAAAAACCTTCATGGTTATTCATAATACAAGTCTTGAATGTGTTGATATTCTTCCTAGAGTTTTTGAATGAAATCAGTCCCAATTTTATGAATTCTATTGGTTGAAAAGCAACTTAATATCGAAGGAATTTCATTGTTTTCTGAGAAAATTTCAAAATTAGGTACAGGCGTTTGGACAAAACTCTGGTACCTAGTATGTTCAAAAAAAAAGATACGAAATCTGTTCACAAAAAAGGTACATTTGAATATTAACGCACTTGTGCACTTTCGATTATTGAATATTTTTTATGTTGGTACACATATGTTCATTTAATGTTGGCATTATAATTCAATTTGAATTGGTTGTTTGTTTTTGACAACTAAAAATGTTTTTGTATGTTCTTCGGCTCTCGGCTTTTAAAAAATATGGTTCGAAGAATCTGAATTGAATTTGGCGTTAAAAATTGTTTGAAGTGCTGAGGCATTTGAAATGTTGAGTGTAGCATTCGGCAAGATCATTTAGTCTCAAAAAATAATTTTAGGAGCTACAAAAGTTTTACCGAAGAACGAGAAGATGTTGATGACGATACGGATAAGCCTCCTTTACTTGCAACTACGCCAACAATCGGAAGAAAGATTGTTTTGTCCATGAAACGTGTTACAGCGAAAATCACGATAAAGCCAGCTCACACATCATTGTTCGTGATATTAATGAATGAATAAATACTTTTCAAAACATTCATAATTCCCTTTTTTTTCAGACCTTATATAAGGAGACGAAGATATTTTTTCTCTGGTTTTCTTTTCTCTGTTTTTGTATACGCAAAAATGAAAGGTACCTCACTTTTCTCTGCTAATACCCACTGTGAAATATACATATCATATTGTTTAATTAATATTCGAGGAATTCCATGAGCAAAAGAATGTATTAATCATAAATTTATCACCTCTTATTCACTGAATGAATATTAAAACAAATGGAATATTTCCATGCATAACGTTCAGTGTTTTTTTCATTGAAAAATGCAGGACCACTGAATAGTTTTCTGTATCACTCAGTTGATAATAAAATAGATCCGTGTCAAGAGGCTTCCCAGTACCAACATAAAATTATAGAATATAATATCCATGAAATCTGTGTGTAACCGAAGTATTTCCGCATTATTTTGCAGTTTTATGGTTTTTTCGTCATCAATATAAAGGGTGTTTCAAATTACGTTGTTTTTCTCAAGGATAAATAAAATAGAGATAGTGTACTGAATTCATCTGGGTATATTGACATTTAAAAAGAGTGATGTATGACATTTTTGAACGTGACTTCATACAAGATACAACAACTCATTCAAATTGTGAATTATTTTATCAAAATCGTCCATCTGAAAGCACTAATGGACGAATTATTGAAAATTTTCAAGAGACCTGTTCGATGGAAGATCAAATAGTGAAAAATACAGCCCTAGCTGTCCTGACAAGAAAATATTGATTTGATTCGTGAAAGAGGTTCAAATAAATTACGAAATTGATCGTTTTTTAGTCAAAAATTTCCTGGACGAAAAATCTCCAGAAATGGCGATGTCAATTAGCCACCAAGATAATGTGTTTTGACACCATTGGACTATTTTCTTTGGGGTTATGTGAAAAGCCAGGTCTATAAGAATAATCCACAATCCTGAACTGAAAAATGAAATTATTCGTGTCTTTATAGACATATTTCCTCAATTATGTCAAAATGCCATTGAAAATTTTAACATGAGAGTGTAGGTCTGTAGAGCTGCAAAAGGAGGTCATTATTATACAGGGTGTTTTATAGGTAAATGAACATACGGTAACCTGAGCTAGAGCTACACTAGGCGAGTCTAAAAAAAACCATATATTAAAGGTTGAATCAACTCCATAACCGAGATACAGGGTGGTTCATGTTTTCACGAAAATTTTCATTTCCTTAAAACTTCTGAATTTACCAGTATTGTCGGTTGATATTTGGAACTAATGATTCCCTTCCACAGGTCGATCGATTTATTTTTAAGTCCCTCAAAAACTGCAGGTCCGTATGTGAAAAATTGTAGCTTCTTCCAAACTTGAGATGTATATTAAAATTTTGGAGTTTCATTGATATATTTGAAAAGAGCAGAAAACTTTCATAGGTTTCAGTAGATTTTATGGTCCTGCCCGTCAGTTTGATCAAAGAAAGCTTCAGGGAAAGATTGATATGTACAGGGTGTTTCTGAATAAGTTTCCGTGAATTCAAGATCTTCATCTTTAGATGATTTTATGACATAAAGTTCCTGTGAACTATGGGTCTCTGACGCATCGTTTCTAAGATACAGTATGTTGAAATTTATGGAAAAATTTTCGAAACCTTACAAAAAATTTTTTAACGTTTTGGTAGGTTCGCATCAGGGCACTTTTTTTCAATCAAAAATTATTTTCAATTTTAATCAGTGGCGTCCGTTCAGACTTCCGAATAGATTGAATGCAAATTATGTGTTTCATTTATTCTTCAATAAACCGCGCATTCATCTGCAAAGCCCAAATTCAATTGAATAGATCGAACATTCAAACAAAATCACCCAACAAATCAAAAGATTTCTAAATCATTTAAAATGGACGAAAATGGAAGTACTGACTTCAGCAGTGATTTTCCCACAAACCCATTTCTTTAGGAACCCACAGCACTATTTTGAATCTGGGTATGAACTCTGTTAATACTCAATAGAATCATGAAAGTTTTTTACAATCCAAATAATTCGAAAATTATTCCAAGTCACAGCCCTGCTTTTCTCCATTCAAATAATATTCAGAAAATCAATAGAAATATTTCAATTTTGCACATAAATAGAAAAATTTTTGAGTCAATCTTAGCTTGAATACTTCAAGTATCCAGATTTATTTGTCTACTTCGAAAATAATAATGTTTACGATCAGCCAAAATCTATTTCATCACTAAATGTAATCTGAACGTTTCAGACAATAATTTGCTCATAATTCGACAAAAACAATCATATGGGTTAAATATTAGCTCTCTCATTTCCAAAAATATCTAATGCTTTTCTTTTTTTCACTCGCACAAGTCCAAACTAACATTCCTTAGTTGCTCCAGTAAACCTTTATAAAATATAACATAATCCATGAATTAGACATAAAATTCGTAAGAAGTTCGAGTGGTATATACTTTCCCCTCTCAGAGAATTGCACACGTAAAGTTATAAAGAGAAGTAACGTTCTTCAAGAGGAAACATTCGAGCTTAAATCACTCTCACTCTCGTTCTCGTTTCGCTACTGTGGTTGTTCATCAGGAAAAAAGTCACTAGCGTGTGTTAGTTCCATTTACTTGTGGGCATTGGATATCAGCAGAAAAGGATGAGGTTCAGAGCATTTGTGAGTAGCTTTTCTTTATTTACACTTTTCAATTTTATTGAATATTTTTTCAAGAATTTCATTTATTTTCATAATTTTTTTGATTACGCTCATGATTAAATTTTTCTTTAAATTTTTTTCAATTTTTTTACATTTTCATTCTTCGTAAACATACTTCGTTTCATAATGTCTTCTTTGTTTTTTAATGCGATTTTTTTTACATTTTCACCTTCAACGGCATATTTAATTAGTTCTTCTGTTGGTGAATTTTCATCATTTCATAGTTGATTTCATTCCTATTATGAATAAACACTTATTCTATAGGATATTTTGGTTCAACTCATTAGTTTGCGAACTTTTTCTCCATTTCGTTCGACAAATCGGTCAGTTCCAAGTAAAATTTTGTTGATTAATTAATATCATCACATCATTATATTTCGGTCTATTATTAGATCATTATATTGGTAAAAACTTTGTATAGTTCCCATAATTTTCAATTGAAAGATATTTTTGGGCATTGAAATCCCCACCTAAAATCATTTGAAATTTTAAATGTAATTCCATCTAGATGATCGAGACTCAGTTCGAATATCAAAAAGTGGAGTTGATTTTTTTCACTGTCTAGTGTCCATAACTTCAGAAGGGGATTGCTCGTATGAAATTAAGTTGGGTATTTCCTATAACAAAATGTTTTCAGCCCATCCCCTTTCGAAATTTCAACCCTCAACGGTGGTGACTGAAATTCAGTTTTATTTATTTTTTTTATTCTGGTAAAGCTAGAAACTTGAAATTCTGCAATTTTCGTGTACTATCAGAGGACTAACCAAAATTATATTTTCAATATTTCTGTTACAATATACTGGGGTGAAATTAGCAGCTCTTACTTTATTTCATATCAAAACTCTTAAGTGAAGTTTCATGAAATAAAATCATAACTTGAAATCCTTTTTCTTGTTTACGTCATTTTTTATTCTGAAATTTTTTCCCAGAACCAATAACTAAAGGAAAAAACCATATTTTGTCTAAAAACTGTATTTCAGTCACAACCTTTTAGGGGTGATATATCGGAAAGGGGTGGGCTTAGGAAATTTTGCTAAAGGAAACAGCCAATTTAATTTCATAGAGCAATCACTTTCTGAAGTTTGTCGCATGAATAAAGGAACAACCTGTATGTATATCATTGTTTTGCAAAACATTTACATAATTTCCAGGCATAAGTTTGAACTTTTCCTATGGTGTATTCTGCCTTAAATGCGACGATCGAAAATCTACTTTTTTCTTCTGGTTTTTAATCCAAATTTAATTCTCAGGTTCTAGAATTTTCGTGATTTTCAACTACATAAACATCAAAATTCTGTCCAATTCATATATTATAACATGTAGGCTGAAGGACGTTAGGTCGATGGCCATTGCTTATTGAAATAAAAGACAGTTACTACTACTACTACTATAATATGTCATAATCAATCGTGTGTTTTTAATTTGATGATTTAATTCAATTCAATTTTTGCAATGACTTCAAATAGTTGGAATGAGCCTTCTATGCGAGTATTATACATTATTTTCACAATTCACCTTATTATGAACTGGCCTTTATTATCGAATTAATTCTGGCATACTTTTATGAGTATAGATATGCTTTTATGCATAAAGAGTTCAATCAGTAACAATAGAAATAAGAGCCAATTTCCCCAGAGAAAATTTTCTATGACTTCTCACATATTCAACATGCCAAATATCAAGGATATCCAAGGTCATCTAGACTTCTGCCCAATCCTTTTCATTATACTTATTGTGTGAATATCAACAACTTAATTTCGTCTTTCCTCCCTGGTTTTCATTCCCGCATGACCTATGATTCAAATAAAATCCATAAAAAAAAATTTCAACTAAACGAAGGTGCAAAGACGGCCTTTATTATTCAAATTAATTCTGGCATACTCTTATGACCACAAATATGCAAAGTACATAAAGCGTTAAATTGATAACAATAGAAAAAAAAACTAATTTCCCCAGAGAAAATTTTCTATGACTTCCCACACATTCACCATGCCAAATTTCAAGGATACTCAAGGTCACACCAAGGTATCTAGACTTCCTGCCCAATCCAATTCTCATCGTTGTACTTCATTGAAGAGTACCGTGAATAAAATGATTCGAAATGCCTGGGGTATTTCTTCATTCTGAAGGTTAATCATCACTCCAAGCATCTGTTATTCGGCTATATTTCATGCTTTAAATTGTCTTGATCATTCGCAGCTATGGTCAAGATCATCTGGGTGAAAACTTATTGGTTCACGACCACGCAAAGTTGGGTGTGGTATTTAGTCCTCAATAAATCAAGAAAATATAGATAAAATACTGACATTGGGTGTTTCAAAATATGAGCTTGTTTATCTACCTTTATACAGGGTCCGGCAGAAGTCATGACACGAAAGTAGAGGGCGTTTGTTTAGGCTGTGGTGGGAGTAGCGGAGTGGGATTGCGTGCGTTGTGTAGCTTGGACGTTGCCATTTTCAGTATCCAACATGTTTGGTGCGCAGTTTCCCGTTTTGGGGTCATTGGCCCTTATTTTTTCGAAGAGAGAGGCCAAACAGTGACAGTCACTTCTGATCGCTATGTGGCCATGTTGAGGGACTTTTTCAACCCAGACTCGCAGAATTCAAGAAAGAAATTGACGAGGAAGGCTTAGATGAGGTTTGGTTCCAACAGGACGGCGCTACGGTCCACACAGCCACTCGATCAATGGCATTGGTGCGCGAGCTCTTCCCGGCCCGTGTCATCTCCCGCAGAGGGGACATTAATTGGCCTCCAAGGTCTCCCGATCTCGAACCTGTGATTTTTTTCTCTGGGGACACTTAAAGGCAGAGGTCTACAAACACTGTCCTAAAAACTTGGAAGAACTTAAAGCCGCAATAATTCAAGAAATCGCAGCAATTCCACGGGAAATGACCGAGCGAGCTATGCGAAGTTTTCGTTTCCGCCTTCAAGCCTGTATCACCAACGAAGGTCGTCATATGCCAGAAGTTGTTTATCATACATAAATTGCACATCTTATGGAATGTATTAAATATAAAAAATATTGAATTAGAGTACGTTTTCGTGTTTTTATTGAACTTTACTTTCGTGTCATGACTTCTGCCGGACCCTGTACAATATGAATTAGATGAATGGTTCATTTATAAAATAACTTGACAGTCAAATTCTTCTCGCCATATTTGGCTTTTTTGAAATAATTTAATTAAATTATCGATTGATTATAATTATTTTGATTACTCCTGGGCCTTTTTGAACTCCTATATAAAAATTTAAAAGTATTCAAGGTGTTTCTGAATAAAAACGAAAAAATGGAATGAGTGATTCCTCAGATCATTTTATGGAAATAGATTCCCATAAATATAGGTCCGAAAATGCATTGTTTCTAAGATACAGAGTATTGAAGTTTTATTTAAAAACTGACTGAAATATTTTGAACTAACAATAATTCAAAAATTCTTCTTTCAATTTATGAAGAAAAATTTTCCTTGCCTTTTGTTCCTATGAGGTGCCGTTTTTATGTGAGAAAATGAAATATCAAACGCGTATTTGTCGTAGGACGTAACAAAAAAATGTTTAAATTTTTACTTAAAAACGGCGCCCCACGCGAAAAAAACTCCGAAGGCATTTTTTGTCACAAATTGAATGAAGAATTTAAAAATAGTTGTTAGTTTGAAATATCTCAGTGGCGTACCACTTTTCAGTCAGTTTCTGAGTAACTTCAGCACCCTGTATCTTGAAAACAATGGATTTGCAGAACTACATTTAGGTATGCCAACATCTTTTAATAAAATGATCCAAGCAATCACCTCTTTCAATTTTTCGGTGTTATTCAGAAACACTCATTATATCTGTCAAAAATGTATCAGATTTTAAGTTTAGTTTCCAAAATTAACAATGAGAAAGCTGCAGAGAAAACACAGACAGATACTTCAAATGACTAGGGATGAAAAGTGCCATATCAGTTCTTATAATCAGTGCTTAAAAGTATTATTTGAATCTCTGAAGTATATGAAAAGTTTTAATAGCTTCCAAATTCCATACAGTTTTAGAATAAAATGTTTTTCATGTGCCAAATTTGATTTAATCACCGAAAGGATCATCTTTTTTAAGTTTTTATCACACATAATCGATAAATAAGCAAATGGAACACCCCTTAACATGAAATTTCTCCAGGAAATTTTCTCTGGGCATATTCGATTCTGTTTTTTTTTGCCTCAGGCCGGGAATTTCATTGAAAAAAAGCAGTCACCAAAATCAGCATGTAAAATAATTTTAAAAAAATCGTTTTAAAAAATAATGGAACCTCAACAATCATTTCTTTGATTAGTAGGATGTTGAAACACAGTTTGCAACGATGCCAATAGACCACTCTGTTGCTAATCATCATCCCGACTAATAATGCTTGCTCGTACGTCATCATGGCCCGACGTTTGAACTTACGAATATAGAAATCGAATTTTCATAATTCAATTAAAAATTAGTTACTTCAAATTTCAAGTAAATTGAATAGGTACATATTCAAACCATTCTTAATGCTGACACATAAAAAACCTATAAGTATTACAAAATACTGTTTCGAACTACAAACTCTTTTTCAGAAGGGAGATTCCATCTCTAGTTGCATTAGATATAAAAAAAATTCCTGAAGTTCCATCATCTTTCTAAGAAAGAAAAATTCAATATACAGAAGAATATAGTTCAACTGATCAAATCTACAAGACACCAAATTTTCACCACAAATTAAAAATCTCCCTGTTTTGACGAAATTCCATTTCACTAATGAATATGAGCATCATTCATCAAAATTCTGACTGACAGGAATAATTTCATTTTCAAGGATTTAAAGAATAAATTGAAGCAATTTGTTAATCAGGTCATACGGTGATTAGTTATTTATTGCTGTTATTTTTTTCAGGTAATAGTTACGTAATATAATAGCTTCTGTTAAAGTAGCATGTATGATTGAAGGAATCGCTTCAATGAAATATTTATTATTGCCTTTTCTCATTACATCTGCAAATGTTCTCTCGACCTACAACATTTTTATTGGCCAATAATTGAAACAGGAATTAATAGGAAGTCATTAAGATATCAATGAATCGATTTTTTTAGACCCACATACTAGATGTGCGATTTTGATCATGGCTATTACTTTAATTAATTTACTTTTCAATACTGCATCATTCGCGTTTTTGATAGAACGTATACGAATACTCTTCTAATTAATTTATATGCTTTCGTTTTATTATTCCACTCAACAATATAATTTTTTATGATTAAAACCCAAGAGTAGTTCACAATGTATAAGTTATGTACAATTTTTTTATGAATTATATCCTTCAGTCAACAGAATATATTTTGATAGAAGGTGGTTGAAATATGCATAATAAGTTCGTGGCTTAAATTTCTCGGGATAATACAAGGTGGGTCGAAAAGAATGGGCCAAACTCATGGACCATATTGTAAATTGTACACATAAAAATAATCTCAAAAACTGACATGTTCTTATACGATTCTCATTTATGTTCGACGTACAGGGTAAGTACTGAAGTTTGAATAAATTTTTGTAATAATTGAACCAGTTTATCGACACTTCATGAATCATTGCTACAGATCGGAAAAATAACCATAAAAACTAATAATAACTTATTCACCACAGCATTTTTCAGGGGATTTCGGGAGAATCATTCAAACTTTTTTCCCCGAAATCGGTAGTAGATGCGACAAAACTAAAAGAGACCATAAAGTTTACCACATCAACAAAGTGTCTTCTCTTTTTTTAATTTAAATTTAAAGGTATAGCGCTCCAGAAAAAATATCACCCAGTAGATTTGTTACCGGAATTGACATGTCACATAGTGTGAACTATCAATGATAATATTTATCACAGATTTCAAAAGAATACCTTGTGAAGTGTAGATACTATAAGAAAAAAACTTGAAAAAAATTCTAACTTAAACACATTGTATCTCTAGAACAAACGAGAATCATATAAGAACATCTCACTTTTTTAATTATTTTCACGTGTACAATACGATCCTGGAGTTTGCAGAGTTCCTTCCAACTCAACCTGTATATTCTCTTCGATTCTGTGGAAAATTTGTTTATCATGCCATGCTTTGCAAAGCAAAATTGTGGGGTAATAAACTAGTTTCATGGTTATATTTCATTTTTATATTTAGGAACTCTCCTATCATGAATTTCTCTATTATCTGTCGATTACTGTTTTTTAGTTTTAATGTTTAAATAACTGAGTGAACCAGAGAAAATAAATCATAATTCCTTCTGCAGTTCTGCACTTGTATTGAAAATAACTATAATACTCCTGATTTCAACCCAAGACACATATTTTAGATTTGACTGAGTAGAGAATAATCGAGATATAATAGCTTCAACTTTAATCACACTATTACCTTTTCTCTCTTTCATAAGTATAATTCTTGTAATGTTTGTGTTGATTTATTATCTAACATCTGATGTATTCATGATATCATCAATTAAATCTAATGTTTTTCTCGAAAATCAAACTACACACAAAAATTTCATGCTCTTATTGGAAAACATCACGAAAATAAATTCAAGTACTGAGATTTTAGGCCATTTTGTATTTCAACCATCTGTTTTCATTCCACATAAGTCATACATAATACAGAGTGGTTACAACCTTATCAAAAATTTCAATTGGGAAAGTGGGTAGTTTTATAGCACAAATACAGGGTCTCTATAAATGATTGTAACAGCGCAGTTGGCTTTGGATTATTTTCATTTTGCTGCTTCTTATGCAAACTCAACATATTGATAATTCCAGCCATGTAAGTCGACACCCCAACCTGCGCAACAGAGTAATATAAATAAATAAATATCCAAATCCAAAGCCAACTGCGCTGTTGTAATCATTTATAGAGACCCTGTATATGCATGGATATAAATTTGTATGACCTACAGTTTGTGGGCATTAGAGTGTATATTCACAAAGTTACAGGGTGTTTTTTATGGAATTGTACCAATGAAACTAAATGAAATATTCACTTAATTAATAGAACACAAACTGCAGGTAAATTTAAATCCATTCATACATTTACATACATGTACATTTGTGCTACAAATCTACCCACTTTTCTGATTCAAATTTCTAATGGAGTTGCAACCCTCTCCAGAGGGTTGCTGGTTGAAACAAACTTTGTATCCTAGATTTTGTCCCCCTGTCATCAAAAATCGACCTGTCTGAGTGTTTTCACAAATTCTGATTCGTTGTTGAGTGTACACTTTTGAATGAGTCAGTCTGTATATCGAGTTGGTGAACAGATTTAAAAGTATCCTTCAATGAATCACCCAACTTCTTTACACTCTCTGAAATAAACGGTTTCTAGAAAAACTGCATAAACATCATTCCTGGTGTTCAAGGAGTATAAATAATCAAGGTATACAAGTTTATTTTTTTCAACTAATATATCGCGTAGATCATATTATTTGTTTAGATTGACTTTACGAAGAGTTAATGGGTTTCTCAATACCAGAAGATTCTCAGACCCCTATATCCCGATTGGATTGATAATTTTTGTTTAACTTTCCCAATAATTATAGTGTTTCGTGATATAAATCTTCGTTTGATGTTAACTCAAAATATTAATTTAGAGAAATTCATCGAATTGTTATTACAAAGCTTTCGAAATAAAATAGGCAAACATTTTGCCTATAATGTCTATAATTTTCTCTCTAAAAATAACTGTAGGTATTACCAAATGAATTTGATTTCTGTAATGTTTTTAAAAAAAAAGATTCCATTACATTTAAATCTTTTGAGGGAGTTTTTTGAATGCTTGTGAATTTATAATGATACAAAACAAAAATATTGTCAAAATGAATTTTTTATTATCATATTTTTGTGAATAATTCAAAGTCATCTATTCCTTTTCCGTCGACCTCACAATGAAGGTTCAACGTATACGCAATTGACCAATAATGACCCATTCTAATGCTCAATTTATACTATTTTAATGCGTCATGGGTAACAGAATATAAAGTATTCAGAAGCAATAGTGGAACTTACAAATTTATATTATGTCAAATGTATGTCTTGTGCAAAATAAGAATGTATTTGAACCATGAATTCATACTCATTGTATGATGCGGTCGACAGAAACATATTGAAATCAACTCGGTCTTTAATGTAGCGATTAATAAACTAGTTGATCAAATAACTATTAATATCCAATTTCTAGTTCTTTTTTGACATAGACCATCTATTCAAAACCCAAATCAATAATCTAACACTTTTTAGGAGGGATAGTTTATTGTTTTGAAGGTATTTGAGATTTACAACTGAATAAATATTTGTAGTTTTCACCAGACCAAGTGAAGCAATTTTCAACCAATAATCTAGATAGTTTACAAACCAACCTAAGAGATAAGAGGTAGAGGTGCATATGTTGCTTTAGACTTTGACTTTTACTTTTCCTCGATTTCGTGGCGAATATATTTCCCAATTAGTAACTATATCGGAGATTTGCATTGGACTGGTCCACGACTGCGAACGGTAAACGAACCAATGCAACTTTTTTAATGATCAAATCAAGGCAAAAGCATTTTGGTGAATTCTCTCTCAATTTCCAGAATTGCGTAAAGTTTAGGTCACGAGAGTAACAATGATCAAGTTTAATTAATTTTTTTGCAAACTGGGAATTGAGAATGTCCTTGTCGAGGTTACTTTGCGAAATTATATTGGTAATAAGTGAAGTGTTTTGACTTTAGCGTGAAATGAGCCGCTCGATATATTTTAGTTAAGTTTCTATTAATACCTACGTGTCATTTAATCGATAGGTACTTCAACGATAAACAATTTTCATCGTGAGATATTGAACATTCGACGAATTTCTAAATTACATTTTTGAGCGCTGGTTCTACCAAAACGGGTGCTACATCGTTTTGTCCAAATATCTGTAATTTTGGAATTTTGAGCCAAAAATGGTCTCAAACGATAATTCGATCAATTCTGTTCGTAGGACCGTCCTACCGACCGTAAACACGAATGGATTGTCCTAGTGACTTGAAACTTTCAGGATGTGTTCCCACATTCGTTTCCATAAAATATGAGCTATCCAAATTTTAGTTTCCTAATATCTCAGACAAAACGAAATCAATCAAGATGAAATTTAGCAGCACATGCAAAATGCTCATAATAAGCTTCAGGCAAAATTTTGTGGCCATAGTGTAAACAAAACCATAGAAAATTCAAATAGAATTATGAGATATCCCTTACTTGCAAGAAAATCAAGACATCAAATCTCCTATTTCGCAGGTTCATATGAAAATTTTAATCCATGCGTATATTTGTGCTACAAAACTACCCAATTTCTTTATTCAAATTCCATATAGGATTGCAAACCTCTCCAGTGAGTTTTATAGTAGAAACAAGCTTTGTATTCCAGATCATTTCTCCTGTAATCAAAAATCGACCTATATCTGAGTGTTTTCACGAATTCTGATTCGCTGTTGAGTTTTTGGGGGTGAATACTTTCAAATGAAACACCCTCTACCCATATGGATCGAAAAAGATAACTCGTACAAAATCACAATTCCAAGATTAGTACCAATACAACAAAGGAAAATATGTGAAATTAAACTTGAGATCCTCGTAGAAGATAAAGGGTTTTCCAATGAGAGATGTTATTTTGAATAGCCCGCTATTTCGGTAGATGTCACGTTTGAAGCTGTCATTTTTTGACATTTAAAAAGTAAAAACTACGCCATTATTAAAAATGGAACGATACACGCTTCAAGACCTCATTGAAATTATTAAAATTCACTATAAAAATGGTGTAAATTTGGCAGAGACGGTTCGCAAAACTCGAATTTTTTGGGTCGTGAAGCACCTTGTCGGACCTCAATTAAGGAATTGGTGGAAAAATTCGAGCTGTTGGGGCCAGTTAGTAATGTGAAGACTAAAACCCTTACACGTCGCTCAAGAACAGTCGAGAATATTGCTGCTGTAGACGAAAGTGTTGAAGAAATCCAGGTTGGTGCATTCCTCTCGTACTTTGGAATTAGGTATTCTACAAACGATTTTTTATGGCCGAAATTGGATAGAATGGATCTGGACAATGTTTTTTTTCAACAATATGGCACTACGTTCCACACAAGCAACTGAACGATTGATCTTTTGCGGAAAAGTTTCCGGACCGTATTATCTCTCGAAGAGGTGATCACAATTGGCCACCGAGATTTTGAGATTTAACACCTTGCAACTTCTTAATTTATGACCACGTGAAAGAGAAGGTCTACGCCAATAGCCCAGCGTCGATTCAAGACCTCACAGATGGAATTCGTGAGGCTATCGAGGAAATAGGGCAGCCACTTTGCGATTTGGTTATGGCAAATTTCCTTAGAGGGATATGGTTCTGTAAGCGTGGTCGTGGTGGTCATTTGCCTGATGTTATTTTCCACTATTAACAGCATAGCTTCTTCTTCATAATGAAATGAACATCTGATCTATTATATTGAAAAATAGCATTTTTCTTTGAATATCAAAATAACACCTCTTATTGGAAAACCTTCTAGAAGATGATAACGAATTCAAAATTACATTCCGAATTTCAAGATTGATAACTGCAGAATGAAAGAAAAAACACGAGCGGTACATGAAATTATACTCAAAGGAAACTTGAGATAGTTAGACAGAAAAAACAGCTCAACGATATCCCTTACTTGCAAGACAATCAAGACATCAAATCTCCTATTTCCCACAATAAAACCAGGGTTCACATTCTATTAATCTCAGTTATATCCTCAACCAGTCAAGACCATTGCATAAGATACACCCATTGCAACATCAAAGGTCACTGGTTCGAACCCAGTGCTAGGAAAACACTGAACAATGCTAGAGTGTATATCAAGACTGTTCTCACGAGCCAAAGCGGAGACTACACTTGCAATTATTTTATTACAAAATTTCGAATTTGCATTGTTTCAAAGACACATTTTCGCATATAGCGTAAACGTGTAAGTGTGGACACAAATCTAGAAGAAGATTCTTGGAGGATTTGAGAGTTTTACGAAAGACGGCATTGTTGAAAAATGTGGGAAACAGTGTGATAACATTCTATGCAAATGTACAGTGTGATTCTTCGACTAACTTCTCATGAAAAGTTAAGACATGTATCATTCAGCCTTGTATTAGTCTTTCTGAATCAGTTTGTACTTTGTTGGGTTGGACATACTGATGAAATACTTGGGGTCAAAAGCTATGGGCATTTCCAGTGATTCTCCGAAAAAACTCATTTTTTAAAAAAGAAGAAGAAAAGCCCTGAGCTGGTGCCTTTGAGCACTCGATACTTGGTGCAATAAAACTATTACCTCAAAATATCAAATAGGAATTGAGATTGATACTTAAACTATAAATGCAGAATCTCAACACAATCGGAATGAGATTCTAGAAATTATTCAAAAAATGAAATACTAAAAAAAATTTATTTTATGGTTCTGATGACGCGATCCTCTTGAAATCTTGCATGAATATTCAGTATATCAGTCTTTATTCATATAAAAGAAATTTCACTCGAATCGGATATCCTGTTATGAAAATATAAAGATTCTTGTTTTGAATATTCCAATTGAATTTTCTTTGGTGCTGTTAACAATATGACAACAAAATTTTCCTTAAACATTCAGTATATCAATCTCCATTCACAAAATAAATTTCTCTCGAATGGGATATCTTTTTATGGAAATACGAAGAAATTTGAATTGTTTCAAAGATGCATTTTTGCATATAGCATGTAATTTGGAACTCGTTATCGTCTTCACTAATCCATACACAGTGTATCTCATTTAGGCAGGTCGATTTTCTATACAGAGGGACATAATGTGAAATATAAAGTTTGTTTCTACTAGCAACCTCCTGGAGAGGAAGGAAATCAAACCTTCATTTTATAGAACCCAAACTGCAAGTTCATCCAAATTTGAATCCATGCATACATTTGTACTACAAAGGTACCCACTTTCCCATTTCAAGTTCCTGATGGTGTTGCAACCCTCTCCAGGGAGTTACTAGTAGGAACAAGCTTTGTATCTCAGATCATGTCTTTCTGTCGTCAAAAATCAACCTGTCTGAGTGACCTTTGATGTCGCAATGGGTGTACCATATGCAATAATCTTGACTGGTTGAGGATAAAGCTGAGATTAATAGAATGTGAACCCTGATTTTATTGTGGGAAATAAGAGATTGATGTCTTGATTGTCTTGAAAGTAAGGGATATCGTTGAGCAATTTTTTTCTTCTGACGATCTCAAGTTTCCGTCGAAAATAATTTCTTATACCGCATTTGGGGGTCAGAAAATAAGTTCATACGCACGTCACATATTTTCCGTTGTTTTATAGTTATTAATCTTGGAATTCGGAATGTGATTTTGTACGCGTTATCTTCTTCGGTCCATATAGGTAGAGGGTGTTACATTTGAAAGTAATAAGGAAAATGGGTAGTTTTTTAGGACAAATTTATGCATGGATTCAAATATTTATATGAACCTGCGGTTTGTGTTCCATAAAGTGAATATTCACAGAGTTACAGAGGTTTTTTGGAATTGTGGTACTGATAAAACTGAATAAAAATTGTATCTCAGATCATGTCTTCCTGTCATCAAAAATCGACCTGTCTGAGTGACCTTTGATGTTGCAATGGGTGTACCTTATGCAATGGTCTTGACTGGTTGAGGATGAAACTGAGATTAATAGAAGGTGAACCCTAGTTTTATTGTGGGAAATAAGAGATTTGATGTCTTAATGTCTCGTAAGTAAGGTATATCTATGAGCTGTTTCATTTGAGGGTCGGAACAGTATATTCTAAAACAAGTTGGCTCGATTTTGAATTCCAACACGAATGCGGAATTCAGAATCGAGCGACAATTGAGCGAGTTTTCTAAAGCATTAGTGCAATTCTATCTATTTTAGTCAACTCACACTATATGGTCATGAATTTTTCATGAGGCTTGTTTTGAGCATCTTGCATTTGGCCGTAACATTTCGATTGGTTTCGTTTTTTCTGAGATATTAAGGAACAAAAATTTTGATGATTAACGAACTTAACCGAGCCATTTACGACCCGAACTTATCCAGAAAATTTCAAGTCTCTAGGACAATCCCTTCGAAAGTAATTGTTCAAAAGGACCCACGGACAGAATTGTATTTGACCCCAGATTCATTATCAGGGAGCCTAACCCTATCGTTTGAGACCATTGTTGGCTCAAAATTTGAAAATTACCGACATTTGAGCCAAACGATATAGCACTTGTTTAAGTAGAAAAAGGACTCAAAAACACTCGAATGGAGCCCATTTTTATGATATAATACTATTCTGTTCACACTCTAAAAAAAATCCCGGTGTAAATGCTAATACTAAACTATCAAGCATATTTTTCCTTATTTATATCACAATTTTATCATTTTTATCGAAATTATGAGAATATAGTGTTAAGTGGTGTGATTCATGAAACACATTATCACAAACAGAAACAAAATCAAGAATTAATAGAAAAATATTTGAAAACACACTGTGTTTATCAAGCTTCAACACCAATCTTACAAACAAATTGCTCCATAAATCAGAAAATCATCTCTTGGGTGAAAATATACACTGCATGTTGGAAGTTTCAAATAATAATTTCACAGAAATGATCAGGTGTTACTTCTGAAGCTTGTAGAAACAAAAAAAGCACCTGGAAGTGTTTTTCGGCCAAATCATGTTTCAAAATTTACACCAACTGAATCAAACTAAGCACCAAAAATATGAAAAACCCATACGTTCACTTTAGTTTGTCTTCAGTATTTTTACATGGTTGCCAGATATTGCCAAATTATGAGCGGTCACACAGTTAGAACCATGGTGTCTGATGAACTGATTATTCCAATCGAATACCTTTGGCAACAATGTTAATAGCAATAGTTCCAATTCTTGGCGGCTCTACAAAGAGTCCTCTGCATAGTCAAATCAGGACTTGCCAATGGTTTCACCTTCTTATCTATTTCTGTTTCTTGTATGTGCCTTTGTGATGATGAATCGAAAGTGTGAAATTGATTGAGGTGAAGAAAATGAAATGCGTGAAAATTTGTTTTGGATATAGAGAAAAGTTCATTTTGCCTGATGATTCGAGGACAAAATCTTATCTTTTTTCAAGCTAGTTGAAGATCCTTCCCTTAGAGTATTTTTGGGAGATACCTCTACTGTCAAACCCTCACTTGGTCTACCATCAGGTACATATCTATCTGTTCATTATATATTTATCAGTGTAAAGACAATATATTTTATCAACCGGAAAATGTTTTTTGTTTTGGCAACAAATATTGTTGTAATCTTTCATTGTGAATGAAAATTGAATTGTTTTAAAAACCTGCACAGCAAACGAATACACTAAAAGATTTTTAATGAATAACAATTGCAGAACAAAAGATTAACATAGGGAGTAAGTACTTAGCTACATAATAATCAATAATTTATGGTTCATGATGCATTATTTTAGCTTCGAAAGAACCTATGTATTAAATATCTGATATTCAAAGCGCTGAATTGCATTTCTTAATTTTATATATAAATTTGTCATTTCTCATCTCAACTAAGTCAGTGCTGAATAGCACCGAATAGGTTATTGCAACCTCACTAAGCTAGTGCAAATTAAGACTGAAACGGTGCGATTTCACACCGAAACCGATCTAACTCGTATATTATTTCACACTAATAAATTGTGAAAAATAACTGTCAAAACACACTGGATGATCATTTGAGATCACACCGCTCTAGTGTGATTTAACACCAAACAAGTGCAAAGTCGCAAAGAACCGAATGGAAATCACACTCGCTTCAGTGTCAAAGTTGATTTATTTATATGAAAAAAGCAACTCCTTTGAAATCATGAAACACACCAGAAAATTTTTGAACGGCGGTGTTATTTTAGAAGGTGCGAAATAACACCAAAAAATCAGGACCTCTGAGGAAATACGGATGGTGTCAGCGGGTGTTGGCTGGTGTTCAAAAATTTCTTAGAGTGCATTGAATAGTAACAAAAAACATCTTGAAGAAAAATTCCTCGAATCGTTCATAGTTTTCCACTGAAAAATCGATTCGAAGTCAATAAAAAACTCAAGATCCAGGATGTTTAACTCGCCATTTTCCTTTCTAATCAAACTTCTATCGTCTACATGACACGCCTTTCGATAAAAACAGCCTTCACCTAGTGATTCACTCTAATGTTTATGTTGTTAAACTAGTTTCTTTCAAGCGCATTTTCAATGTTCCATTTTCAACTATTACACAATGTTAATGATAATGATATAACAGTACTGAAACGTAGGTTCGAAGAATTACCGCTATTGTTCGAGACCACCTTCTGTATTCTCGAATTAGACACCGATAATGAGATTTGCTTCGAAGCTATTAAACTCATTTTTATGAATGGGTTTTTTAAGTCGTAAAAGTGAAGGTGTTATACTGAGCGACATTTTTCGCGTTCTTTCAGACACCAGTAATCATAAGAGGTGAACAGGTGCATGCGTGGATGCACAAGAGAAATCTGAAATAGAAATTTGGGGAAAAAGTGAGCTGTGCGTTTCGCGTCTAACCGCTTATCGATATCTCCAAACTGTCTGCTCTCTTGATCTTTTATAATATTATTTGTGCACTTGTTCTTTGGAACAGAGCATGTCATAGTTACGTCCAAATGTCTGTATGTTTTGAGTTTTGAGTCGCGAGTGGATTTGAGCTACTGATGAACAATCCGAGGTCAAAAACAATTCTGTCCTGCTGTGAGCACTTGATAAGCTTTGTTCGATGATCTAGAGCCACCGTTTAAATGTATAGAAGATGATTCACTAGTATTATGGGTCTATAGATAGTTCCGTTAACATCTGAGGTTCTGAAAGACCATCAGTTAAATATTCAGAAGTTTGACAAACACATTTGGCTTCAGAGCAGCTTTTCATGCATATCGGTGGAATTTCAAGGAATAATTTGAATGTGACTATGATTAGCGGTGAAACGGGACATTTATTTTACTTGTTTCGTTCTAATGGTTTTTCTGTTTCTGGTTTGTTTTTAAAAATGCAGTTACAAGATGATTAATTAAATCAAATGAAAGGAAAAAGAAAATCTGCTTCAATGAAAAGAAGTCTTGACAGCTTATTCTTCTCTCAAATCAAACTAAAATATAGAAAATTAAATTGGAATATTGAAAAGAAGAAACTTCATATTTCCATAAGAAGATATTCCATTCGAGTGAAATTTATTTTGTGAATGGAGATCAATTTCCTGAATGTTCATTTGAATTTCGTGGCCATAGTGTTAACAGAACCATAGAAAATCCAATTAGAATATTGAAAGGAAGAATCTTTGTATTTCCATAACAGAATATCCGATTCGAGGAAATTTTTTTGTGAATGCAAACTGATATACTGAATTTTGATGCAAAATTTTGTGACCATAGTGTTAACAAAACCATAAAAATCCAATTGGAATATTGAAATATTGAAAAGAAGAATCTTTATATTTCGATAACAGGATATCCGATTAAAGTGAAATTTATTTTGTGAATCAAAACTAAAATACTGAATGTTCATGGAAAATTTCAAGAGGATCTCATTGTCAGAATCATAGAATTAAATTCAATCATTTATTTTTCACATATTTCATTTCTTGAATAATTTGCAGAATATAATTCTGATTGTGCTGAGATTCTGCATTTAATTACTTGGTTTCAATTTCAAATTCCATATAAAATTTCGAGGTTATAGTCTTATTGTTTCACCAAAGAAGGAGCGCTCAAAAGATCCTGCTCAGGGCTCTTCTTAAATGTTTTTATTGTAGATTGATCCTTTGGAAATGAGAATAGGTATGCTTTTTTTTATGCACTTCTATCGCCCAGTTAAAATTTTCTGATTTTACTGCAAATTATTGCGATTTTCGATCGACCATAACTGGAAAAACAAATGTATCACAGAAAATATGTTTAGATGTTCTTAAACTAAGCCCTCAAAATTTTGGTGATGATTGGAGTCGAAAAAATTCTTTCCAAACACCGAAATATTTCCATACACTAACCAATTCGAGGGCGTAGATTAAGAATATGCAGACGGTTCTTCTGTGAAACATTTATTTGCCAGTTATGGTCTTTGGAAAATCGAAAAAATTACACCTTCGAGGAAAAATTAAAAAATCTAGACTATTCGCGGTAAGTGAATGAAAATTGCATATTCTGATTTGCAAAGGATCAATCTACAATAAAAAAAATTAGCATCTATACAGTATTATTTTCTGGCTGCTACAGCACTCCAAATGTGGCCAGTTTTTCCCGATTTTTCCCAAAAAAAAAGTCCATTATTTAGAGAATAATCATTTTGTAGAAAAACTTACTCGATATTCGTTCTCTACGACCTTGATTTCAGTCAATACAATGATCCGGGTAGATATGATCCATTCTGCTTTCAAAGCACTGAACTCCTATGTCATCACCTCAAATCTCGTATGGAATTGTAGAAGAAAAAGTACACAGAATAACTAGATGTCTATATTCTGAGTTCCTGGTGATTCGGTAATCAAAGGAAATGAAGATGCTAATACACTGGCCAGAAAAAGAGCACAAACACCACTTACTGGCCCAGAATCTTTCTTTGGTATAGGCAAATGCACCTGTAAGAAAGAGCTTTTGAAGCAGCAAGAAACAGAAAGAGAAGCACTCTGGGGGAATCCTTCGGGAATTAATCATTCCTAAAAGTATTTGTACAGGCTCTTATGAATGATTGTAACAGCGCAGTTGGCTTTGGATTGCAGAATACCAATGTCTAACCAATCAGAGCATAGCATGATCACAGAATTATGTGGTTTGCATAATCCAAAGCCAACTGCACTGTAACAATCATTTATAGAGTCCCTGTATATCAAAAAGAATAAGTAACGCCTTCCCAATTTAGAAATACATGAAAGGAAATAAAATTGAGTGATAGCCTTGTGTGGACTTGCAAGTGGGCTCATTCAACATTGGAATCTACAGAGGGCTACTTACTGAAGTACAGTTTAGTTCAGGCAGAACTTTACTTCATCAAATATGCTTATATGAAGCTTTTAGTGATACCATTTTAAGAGATTCAACATAGGTCTTCGAGATGTTCATTCTACTCCAAATACTCAATTTCAAATCAATCAAACTTTTGGTTTCGAAAATATAAGGGACAGCATTTCAAACTCCCCATAACCGATACACGTATATTACCAATCAATGTTTTCAAGTAAGATATTCAAGTCTCTAATCAAAAATAAAGATTACTGAGGCTTCTCAAGAAAAGAAAAAACTGAGTGAGTTATTTCCACCTAGGTATAAAAGCTATTCGCTGCACTGCATATACAATGCAGTGGATTGCGAAACAAAGGTACTGATGATAATAAAATAAACTAACCAAAACATTATACTATAGAACGTTTGGACAATTTAATTATATGGAGTAAGTATTTTGATATGCACTAAAAAAACGTGGCTAAACCGCCTAATTCTTAGAAATGATAGCGAAGTGAGGAAATGTGAAGTTAATAGGTTTGTTCCAACAGCTGACTTTTGTACGGTAATTTGACGGTCACGAAAGTGTTAGTAATCGATCTTATGCGCATGTCGAAACTTTGACCGTACAAGAACCGTCCAAACAGTACTTGCTCCAGACCAGGGATCGAAATGACGATCACAAAACCGTTCCACTCACGGTCCCGAAGCAGGATGGAACAAAAACGAAACCGTTCTCAAACGATACATTTTCAGTTGGAACACATTTTTATCTATTGCGCAGAATCCTGACGATCATTGTACGGTCAATTCTTGAGTTGGAACAAACCTATTAGGTTAATAATTCAATTTATTGGATTTACAAGGCTATAATTTCGTAAACAGGATATTGGCTCGATTCTCGATATACATACATCTTTTGTGGGAATATAACAATAGACCATGATCATCTCAGAAGATCAGCTTAGGATATTTCTGGTTTTTGTTCATGTTCATTTTCGTTATCTGAAATAGTGAATTCTGAAACAAGTTGCAGGATAAGTCCTATTAAAACACGAAAGCTGATTTTTTTCGAAAGCATGAGTGTTGGAACGGCCTTCTGCAACGGGTATAAGACGATAATTCTCTATTTCAGTCAAGTTTTTTTAAAAGATGTTCTGTCGAATTTCGATCAAGAATTCAGATACATCTTAATGACTTTAGTATTGCTTCTTGGCAGTTGGTGCGACTGTTACGAATAGTGACAGATTACGGAATTTGAATTTAAATCGATGTCGAATTCTGAACTGAATTTCTTTGGAATGCACAATTAAGAATTACCATGCAAATGCAATGTCATCTCGGAAAATTTACCTACAGACTGCATACATGAAGCTGAAGATATTAACCATCTAGGAATACTTGTTATTTATTTAAGAAAAACTTTATAGGTTTTCACTCCCAGTCTCTGAAACAGAAATGATAAAAAAAAATTTAAATTAAGGTGAAGTGCCTAAAAATAAAACTGAAAAAGAAAATAAATGAAAAGTTAAGGTAACGTTTTGGTGTTTTTTATTTGTAGTCTAATTGACATTGAAAGTTGTCAACACATAGAAATTTCCTGATGTCATTTCTTTCTTCAATAAATCAATCCAAATACGATCTATTCCAACAGAACAATTGGCCAAATTATCTACTTCATCTAACAAAATACATGTAGATTCCTTTATTTTCCTTTTATAATTATCAGTTTCTTCATTAGGATCTTTGTGTTGTTCCAGTTCATAATATGATCTCCGCTATTTGAACATACATGATCAGCGATTTGTGATCTTGTAATGTCTCTATTTTTGATGTTATTCTTATGTTTCCGTTTTTTTATCTCTAAATGTCTTGATGTCTCTCCTGTATAATATTTTCCACATATTCAGGGAATATTGTAAACATATTGTATATAGAGACATTACAAGATCTCAAATCGCTGATCATGGATGTTCAAATATCGGAGATCATAATTATACTGAAACAACAGAAAGATGCTAATGACGAAACCTGATAATTATAAAAGAAAAATAAAGGAATCAACATGTATTTTGTTAGATGAAGTAGATAATTTAGCCAATTGTTCTGTTGGAAAAGATCGTATTTGGATTGATTTATTGAAGAGGGAAATGACATCAGGAAATTCCAAAATTAAATGAACCAACATCTCTATGTATTGACAACTTTCAATGTAAATTAGACTGCAAATGAAAAAACACACAATTCTGTAGATTTTACAAGTTGTCTGAAGAAGGTGTCTGTTATAGACACCGAAACGTTACATTATCCTTTTTATTCATTCCTTTCTTTAGTTTTACTGTTAGGCAACAATTTTTTCAAAACCAATTTGCTCCTGACAAATAAGTGCAAAGATTTTCGCAGGAGCACTTCATCTTAATTGAAAAATTTTTTCAATTATTTCTGTTTCAGAGACTGGGAGTGAAAACCTATAAAGTTTTTCAGAAACGCAGAATCATCCCAGAATATATTTCAATTGATATCTATATACTTGTTATTTAGTTAACAATTTTTTTTCATTTTGCATCATTCATTGAGTAAAAAAGACTCTTATCGGAGAAGATGATAACATAATTAAGTTATCATAATTTTCTTGGAGCTCCAATGTATGTAGCATCGCATTAGAAAGATTCCCGTCAGTCCTTAAAATATGTTGCGTATTTGTAAATATAACCTAACATTTGATCAGATTCAAAACAGTTTTTTAATAAAACAGATGATTCATAGTAAACAGAAAGCAAATGTCTAATACCTTATTTTCTCGATGAAAATTGAACTTTTCCTGTCAACAATCATTACCACATTATACAGGGTGTCCGTGGAATAACTGTACATACTCTTACCAGAGATAGAGTTGCACTAGCTGACTACTGATTGACTATAAAAAATTAATTTCTGGATTTCCCTAGAAAACTACAGGGTGTTTTACCAACTTCATGGAAATACTTAGACCATCATAAAATCCAAACTTATTGACGGATATTATTGAAACTTGGGAGGTTATTGGCACATGCCTAGGTCGAGTCAGAAAGATATCAATTATTTCATTATTCCAGGGCCGGACTCATTAATCCTCATTTAAAGTGTTCAGGGTAAAAAAAACACTTTTTATTTCGAATTACGAATAATTGATTCGCTTTTTAGAAAGAAGCTAAATTATGCTTCAATTTGTGGTATCGCTTAAAGTTGTCACATCAACAATTATTTTTTTATGAATTTTTGAATTTGGAAAAAGTTCGAAAAATTGAATTTATTCACCTGAACAGGACTTAGTCACTTTGTGGAGGTCGAAAATAAATATTAAATTTTCTTTAAAAAGTCACTGAAGGTGAGGAAGACTACAATAATTTGTTGATATACTGGGTGGCCACCCTAGACGCGGATTTCATTGCGATGAAGTGAATGAAGGTATATTGCGAAAAAAAACTATTGGCGACATGTATAGGGTATACATAAGCATATTTCAAAATTATTCGTATGTATACCGGGTGTTCATTGGAAGAAGTGTCATTTTGGTCTATATCTTTGTTGTCGAACACCCGGTATACATACGAATAATTTTGAAATATGCTTATGTATACCCTATACATGTCGCCAATAGTTTTTTTTTCGCAATATACCTTCATTCACTTCATCGCAATGAGATCCGCGTCTAGGGTGGCCACACAGTATATCAACAAACCATTATAGTCTTCCTCGCCTTCAGTGACTTTTTAAAGAAAATTTATTTATTTTCGACATACACAAGGTGACTGAGTCCTGTTCAGGTGAATAAATTCAATTTTTCGAACTTTTTCCAAATTCAAAAATTCATAAAAAAATAATTGTTGATGTGACAACTTTAAGCGATACCACAAATTGAAGCATAATTTAGCTTCTTTCTAAAAAGCGAATCAATTATTCGTAATTCGAAATACAAAGTGTTGTTTTTACCCTGAACACTTCAAATGAGGATTAATGAGTCCGGCCCTGGAATAATGAAATAATTGATATCTTTCTGATTCGACCTAAGCATGTGCCAATAACCTCCCAAGTTTCAATAATATCCGTCAATAAGTTTGGATTTTATTATGGTCTAAGTATTTCCATGAAATTGGAAAACCACCTGTAGTTTTCTAGGGAAATCCAGAAATTAATTTTTTATAGTCAGTCAGTAGTCAGCTAGTGCAAATCTATCTCTGATAAGAGTTTAAGAGTATGTACAGTTATTCCCCGGACACCCTGTATTATTCGACGTGTGTTGAAATTTGATTGGATCGGAAGTCAGTGTTGACAACCACAAAACGAAAAATATAAATGAAAACAAGGCTGTAATGAGTGTAAAGCGATGTTTTTATAACTGTTATGAAGCCATTATGAAAATTAAATAGAGAAAAACAACTACTAGACTAATTACGTAGGTATTTCCAAATGTTAAGACAAAAATCATGTGATTGAGCTCATAAACAAGTTCGAGCTAACTGGAAAATTACAGCTCCATGGTTGAGGTAGGCCTGAAGGACAAAGTAAGATTCAGACAAGATAAAGCGATCTAGTCCAATTACCAAGCGAACAAAAACGCCCAAGAACCATTGCTTTGCCTTTCTCGCCATGAACAACCCAATTTTTTCGTATTAATATACGCTAAACTAACCTTTCCATTGAACTCATGTTAACGGAAAGGACTTGCAGAAAGTTCATAGAACAAGACGGTGTCAGTTTCGATTTCCTTATGTAATTATAGAGAAACTTCCTCTATGGTTGAGTGACCACTCGCTTGTGTCCAGTTTTGGCTTGTGTAACTCACTATTATTCCGTTTCACGGAAAGATTATCTGCTTCTGGGTGTTTGAAAAGGAGGACAGGTCAGCAGACAGACGTCCGAAGGTCGTTGAGTGCTTAAAAGGATGAAATTTTCGGTTGGTTTTAAATCGGGTGATTTTGGTGGCCCTTCGGTGATTTAAATGAAAAACTGTCAATTATTCCTCAACTGATGATAACTTCCATTCGTAGTTTTGTAAATTCGTCAGTTCATTTGATGTGATTTTCAATTTAACAGAAGTAACAATATTTAGAAAATAAAGGGTTTTCCATAAGAGGTGTTATTTTAAATAACCCGCTATTTTGGTAGATGTCACGTTTGAAGGTGTCATTTTTGACATTTGACAAGTAGAAACTACGACATTAATAAAAATGGACCGATATACACTTCAAGAACGCACTGAAACTATTGAAATTCCCTTTAAAAATGGTGAGAATGTGGCAGAGACAGTTTGTAAAACTCGAACATCCTTGGATTGTCGTGAAGCACCTTGTCGGACCGCAATGAAGAAATTGGTGGAAAAATTCGAACTGTTGGGACAAGTAAGTGATGAGAGGATTAAAATCCTTGTACGTCCTTAAGAACAGCCGAGAATATTGCTGCTATAGCCGAAAGTGGTGAAGAAAAATCAGAGTGATGATTAATGATTTTTTATGGCCGAAATTGAATAGTATTGATCTGGACCACGTTTACTTTCCACAAGACGGCGCTACATGCCACACAATCAACGAAACCATTGTTCTTTTTCGGGAAAAGTTTTCGGGCCGTATTATCTCTCGAGGAGGTGATCACAATTGGCCACCGAGATCTTGGGATTTAACATCTTGCGACTTCTTCCTTTAGGGCCACGTGAAAGAGAAGGTCTACGCCAATAACCTAGAGTGGATTCAAGACCTCAAAGATGGAATTCGTGAGGCTATCGAGGACATAGGGCAGCCACTTTGCGATTTGGTTATGGAAATTTTCTTTAAAAGGATATGGTCCTGTAAGCGTGGTCGTTGTGGTCATTTGCCTGATGTTATTTTCCACTGTTAAAAGCAAGCATGAAATAAACATCCGATCATTATCATATTGAAAAATGGCATTTTTCTTCGAATATCAAAATAACACTTCTTATTGAAAAAGGCTTTATATTACTTTTTGCAATGCGACTTATTATTGGAAATACTGCAAAAACGAATAGGTGCCAAGTTGCAAACATTGATTTGATAAATAGTTTTTCTATATTTCAGTATCGTAATGATATTATTACAGTTCCAAAAACAGTGATGTGATGAAATCGTTACAGCATTGCTTTCAGTTATATTTTTCGTTTTGTGGTTGTCAACCAAGGGCGTAGCCAGGAATTAATTTCGGGGGGGGGGGTTTTGACATTTTGCCAATTGACTTTGTAGGTGCCGGGAATTGTGAGGGTCGCTTTCTGTAGCAAGTATTTGTTGTTTTTAAGAATTCAATAATCCTTTTCCTACTTCGGAAACAATATTCAACATAAATATTCCTGGTTAGGTTAGGTAAACCTATTTTTCAAATATGCTCCAGAATTTAATTTTTATTCAGTCAAACAAAAACTTGTTGACTTGAATCCCCTTGTTATCAACACTGACTTTTTTCAACACACATCAAATAATACAGTTTGGTAATGATTGTTGACAGAAAAACTTATCATAATTATCAACAAGAAAATAAAGTATTAGAGATTTGCTTCCTGCTAACTATGAATCATATGTTCTACTAAAAAACTGTTTCAGATCTGATCTATGAGTTAGTTGGACATATTTATAGATACACAACATTTTTTTAGGAACGAAGGGAATTTTCCTAATTCGATGATGAATACACAAAACACAAATGTATCTACAGGAAAGCTTTTGAGCAGCAATTTATATCCTGAATCTAGTACAATTGGTGCTACCAGAAAACTATGATTACCTGTGTGTATAATGCACCTTACTCAAATTAGAGTCTTCATTATTCAATGAATGATGCATAATCAAAAGAATTTTCAGTTACTTAACAAGTATCCCTGAAGGTTAATACAGTGGAACTTTCGTATAAGAAACGTTTGTATAACGAATTTCCCTGTATAACGAATTTCGTACCTTGAATTCCATGTCAAAAAAAGCCTCTAAAACGAAGTAAATTCTCTCTATAACAAATATTCAAAGGACATCACTCTTTGAATGGGTATAAGGGTGGGTTTTTCCGATTTTTTTCCGGGCTTACGTAATAAATCCCGAACTCAAATTAAATCATTACGGCGGGCAGAGATATCCTTGTGAAGCAGTTTTAAATACACCCCTTGCTCTTTGGTTTCAATCTAACCATTACGCTAGTGTGAAAATTTGTGCAAAAATGTCTAAAAGCAACTGCTTAAGTTTGAATTATAAACTTAAATTTATCAGTGAAGTCGACCGCGACATTGTCGACTATACAAACAAATTTTCTATAGAACGAAATTTCCTTATAATGAATTTTTCTGCGGATTTAGCGCTTTCGTTATAGGGAAGTTCCACTGTATTTCCAGCTGCATGTATGTTGGTTGTAGGATAATTTCCAAGATGACATTTCAGGTTCAGTTAATTCTCAATTGAGCATTCCAAAGGAATTTTGAGCTTTAATAATAAATTATTTCAAAATTCGAAACTTGTGATTCAGATTTGAATTCCGTATTCTGACAATTTTCGTAACAGTCACACCAACTGCCAAGATGCAATACAAAAGTCACCAGGATGTATATTCTAAATTTTTCATCGAATTTCGAAGGTATTTGAAAAATTTTTGACTGAAATAGAAAAAATATCGTCTGATACTCGTTTCAGAAGGCCATGTCAACTCTCATTCTCTCGAAAACTCTTTCCTTCTTCGCTCGTTTTCGAATTCTTCATTCGTATTGTGATAGGATTCCATTCTGCAACATGTTTTAGAATATACTACCAGGTCCTGTATTCTGAACAAGTGATCTTTCAAAGCGTATACGAACTTGATTGCACGAGTCTCTCTTTTACCTGCAAAAATGCACACCGCGCAATGAAGTTCGTTTTCGCTTTGAAAGATCACTTGTAGAGAATACAGGGCCAGGCACTTTTTATTGAGAAGCAAAATATGAATAAATGATACAATGTTGTGTAATTATATGAAAGATATCGCTGTAATAGTGTCTAGTTAATATTTGTGCAGAAGTATATTTGCCTATTTCCAAAAGTTTCAACTTTTGCCGAGTCTCTCAGTGTTACTGTCGGAACACACCAAAATATTCCACAATGTAGACCTCTGCACTTTTATATTCTGGATAGTAAGACCATTCTCTTTTCGTTTAAAAAATCATTAAACAATACAAAAGATATTTGCAAACTGAAGCACTATTCTTGTGCATAATTAAACATTCTCTGAGTTCCCAGTATGGTCTCTTTCATTTTGAAGACGCTAATAATAAATATTCAATAACCAAGAATCAAAAAAGGAAGTGTTTCGTAATTGTTGCGTCATTTTTCAAAGCATAGAAAATTATACCGTCGATACAGCCGACAGAGCGGGCCTGCTTTCACATCCCTTTTTCTGACACATAGAAAAGAATCAAGTTCCCAATTATAGTGATTAAAACCATCGATTTCGAAGTGACGATCTGCGCCAATCTTCACAAGAATCAATTTCAGTTCGGACGAGATTATTAAATCGTGACAATAACATGTTCCTGCTTATTTCATTACCACAGATTATAGTAATCATGCCATCCTACTGTAGGTTTTCCATTTGGGAGAGTAATATTCCGTTTCTGTGGAGAAATCATCGAAATCGCTGTCTTAGAAAGAGGATGTTTATATTTTCTGTGCTGTCACGGTCAGTGAAGAGGGATCACAGACATGTTATTACTATTCTTATCGAGGCGAAAGCTTCTGGTGGCAGTTGATGTACTTATTTTTTTTCCTTTATTGTTGTGGATGAACTGTTGACCTCGGACAGATGCGACATATGAATTGGAAAGTAGAAACAATGAAAACTTGTACTTAGTTCGTCTGTGTTGATGGTTATCAAAGATAAACGTTTAACGACGTTTTTGTTTTGTGACATAGTTGTTTCATTTTGAATGTATTCAGGGGTTATCTGTGGACCAACTAAACTGTATACAATGCAATACAACATCTATTAGTATGACTACTACACTCATCGGTAAAAAATTCGGCCACCTTGAAATTTTGATGAAGTTCGTTGTCCCAGAACTTTCGTAATTTTTCTTGGATTTCAATTGTTTCTACGCCAAATTGTAGATAAATTCTTTTGTATTGAAACAAACTCCAAAAATGTTTTCCGAAAGTGTTGGTAGCATATTCATACGGGGCGAAAAGAAACCATGTATTTGTGGCCTAATTTCTTAACACAAATCGGAAAATTTGTAGAGTTTACAATAAGGACCATTCTTTTCGCCATGTTTCAATTATTATTTCACCTTGATATCTTGATTTCTTTTGAGATACACGTATTCGAATACCCTGGAATTGCATAAACAAGCCAAGATCTGTTGAGGGGAATTATCACGTTTCTAAAAAACTTTTTAGGTTTTCATTCCAAGTGTCTGAAACAGAAATAATTAAAAAAAATTTTAATTAAGATGAAGTACTCCTGCAAAAATCTTTGCACTTATTCGTCAGAAGCAAATTGGTTTGAAAAAAATTGTTGCCTAATAGTAAAACTAAAAAAGGAAATATCAGACACCTTCTTCAGAGAAACTTGTAAAATCTTCGGAATTGTGTGTTTTAGACACCGAAACGTTACATCATCCTTTTCATTTATTTCTTTTTTTTAGTTTTATATTAGGCAACAATTTTTTCGAAACCAATTTGCTCCTGACAAATAAGTGCAAAGATTTTCGCAGGGGCACCTCATCTCAATTACGAATTTTTCAATTATTTCTGTTTCAGAGACTGGGAGTGAAAACCTAAAAGTTTTTTAGAAATGCAGAATCCTCCCAGATTATAGGTATATCAATTATCACGTGTTTCGTCTCCTCTCGAACAGCACTCACTAATTTGTTCATCATTTATTTCTCTAATTTTTCACTTGATTTTTATTAAGAAATGAATCTTAAGAGCATTTTGATGTGTCCATACTAAATTTTTGAGAAAAACTTTAAATGAATGAGCGCAAACTCTACACATTTGAAGTGTTCGACAGGGTGTTAAGGCCACAAATAGATGTTTTTTCGCTCTGTATATGTGTTATAAACGCTTTTGGAAAACTTTTCTGACATTTGTCCTAATTCTAAGGAATTTATTTACAATTTGGCGTAGACAAAATTGAAATAGGTGGAAAATTACGAAAGTTCTTAGACAACAAACTTCAGCAAAATTTTAGGTGGCAATTTTTTTGCTGGTGAGTGTACCTATAATCTAATCAATATTGAACGATATATTCATGAGTCGCTCACTAGTTCACAGCACGTAAATCAACACTTCAAAATGGGGGCACAAGTAGGAGGCTCCATGTCTTGACTGAGAGCTATAATGAAACACTTTACGCCCTTGACTGGAGCTGTCGATCATTGTTGATGTCGAAATTAGAATGAACATTATGAAAGGAGTGATTTTATCGTTTTGAGTAGGCCCATTCAACAATTGGTCTCTGCAGTTGACTTACATTGTGCAAATTTTGTAGTTTAAACAGGTTTAATCGAGTGAATTAAGGCTTGAGATTGGAGACTCCAACGATAGACTAAGCGCGAAACTTCTCTCATGCTCTTGCTCGAATATCTCCGAAGCATGAGCCGTTATAATATTTTTTCTGTGATGGAAAAAAAATTTTACATTTTATAATATATTTCTTGACAGGTCACGAAATATGAGTTTTTAAGAAATTAATTTTTTCCCTGTCAAAAAAGTGAGTGTCTAGTCTATGAATCCGGGAAAAAAGTACCTACTCACTTTTTTCCGGTGGGCAAAAAAGTAATTTCGTGTAAGGTTATATTTCTTTTACTATTAATGCTCGTTTTTCCTGTCACAGAAAAAAATAGTGTAGGTATTATACACGGGAAAAATATTAGATTTTAGCTCCCGGTTTTTTGTCTCCCGACGCGAAGCGGAGGGAGACAACATAACCTCGAGCTAAAATCTAATACTTTTTCCCTTGTATAATAAACTAGCGACCCGCCCCGGCTTCGCACGGGTGCCTCGTACGCGTTATTTATAGGCACGCTCTTGCCACCACATGGCTTCGTTTTATGTAAAATTGCGTTTGGTGATTAAAAGATGAAGAAAAAAAATTTTTTTTCATATTTGAAAAGGAAAACTTTTATTTCATTTCACAACAGTAATGAATTCATTTCGATTACAAAAATGAAGTGTTATTTAATTGAACTTCTCTAAGTAAATGAAAGTGAATCCAAAGTAAATACTGAATCGAAGCGTTATACGTGTCCGGAAACTATCCGTTTTTGTGAAGTGCTCTTTGGTAAGCCATATTTTTGTTTTTTGGTCTGACGTTAACACAAACAAAGCGGATGGTTTCCCAACTCGTGAACACGCAACGTATAACTGCCCATGTGAAAAACAATGATTTTCTATGCACATGAAAATTTTGAATAATTTTCATCAGCTTTCTTTGAACCTGGTAACAATTTTCTTATCCAGAATAAACAGAACATGCCACGATGGGGATTCGAACCCGGTACACTACCGGGTCCACACGTTTGTCGTTACACCACTTGCCTGGTTACACGTGACGACTGTTTACAGCAGACTTCAACGGGTTTTATTAGGAATCAAAATACATGTAAATATATCAGGAAATCGAAAAAATATATTGAAATATCGATAATTATCATAATACATACTGTTTAATTATCATTTCCTGGCGTATTTTTTCCTAAAATACGAAAAATCCCCGAATTTTGTTCTCATTACGTTATTTGTCAGTGAAAAGGGAAATTCGGTTTAGTAGAAGCCTCAAATATCACTGCGACCTGAAATGATGCTTTTGATTGCTGAAATGTTAGGAATTCGTTGAATGAACGTTGAAGTTGATGATTTCATATGGACTTACCTATTCAAATAAGGTTTTCCACTCGAAACGAACAAATGTTTACATCAGACGTACCTATGTCCAAAATATTTTGTTCTTCCTTGTTATTTCAGAATTCCTGGAACAAATATCTTCATTAATAAACGTTATAGAACTACACAAAAACGATATTCGTACCTTGTTTGATTCGGATCTGTTCGTTTTTCTTCTCAAAATTGCAAATTTCCTAGAGCTTTTTTGACCTCTAAACTGAATTGACAATTGTCACGTACTTCCTTATAATTTCATAGTTTCTGGAACAAATATTTTTAGTAATAAACGTTAAAAAATGATTAAAAAACGATATTCATACCTTGTTTCATTTGGATCTGGCCTTTTTCTTCTGAAATGAGAAAATTTTTGGAAGCACTTCCCTCTCATAAGGAGACTTGACAGTTGTCATTGAATTCGATGTCATAAATAAGGAAATTATCAGAAATGTCAAAAATTTACCAATTTCTTACGTTCTTCTCGATATCTTGAAATTTTTCCTGAATTTTCTTTGCTACAAGCCTTCCTCTTGAATCACTCTATCTATTTAAAAAAAACGCATCCAAATCCGTTGCGTAGTTTCAAAGATCTAAGCATACATTGGGACATAGGGACAGAGAAAGCGACTTTGTTTTATACTATGTAGTGATGATAACTATTTATGAGAATTTATGAAAAATTTATCGAAAAGGTATATTTTTCGGGTGGGCGTGTTTTCTGAATGAGAGATGTTTCATTTTGCCAAATGTCTCATTCTCGAAGGTTGAGCCGAAAATGGTCTCAAACGATAAGGTTTGAATATGAATCCTTGACCAAATTCATTTCTGTTCGTGGGACCATCCGGCCTGCTGTAAACATGATACCTTTTTGAAGGATTATCCTTGAGTCTTGAAATTTACGGTTCCTAAATGGCGCGTTTGGGTTCGTTAAACAGCATAATCGTACAGGGTTAAAATATGAACAAATCCGATCATGATAAAATTTTGCGGCCACGAGCAAGATACTCATAAAAATTCTGAAACAAAATTTCGTGGCTATAGCGTTAACGGAACCATAGAAAATTCAATCGGAATATTGAAACAAAAATCTTTATATTTTTACAACACAATATCCGATTCAAGTTTATTTCGAAGGTTCTTGCACTGAACGTTCATGCAGAATTTTAGTGGGATCGCATACCTAATCAGAATCATAGAATTCAATTTTTTTCTGAATTATCATTTTTTCGAATAAATCAGAATTTGTCAATTTGATCAAGTTGAAATTTTGCAGTAAAATATTCAATACCAATTCAGAGTAGTACGCAAAAATTTGTGGTAGTCACGTAAATGAAACCATAGAAAAGTCTATCGTAATATGGAAAAAATTCTAGTATTCCCATGAAAAACTTTTCATCGAGTATTGAATATCCAAAAAGTGTGAAATTCCTTAACTTTTCAATAAAACATCTCTAATTCATTAATTCAATCAATATAATTATTAATCACTTTCACTTATAAATAAGTTTCCATTACTGGCTATTCATTTCAGTGCCACCATGTAGATATTACGAAGATTACCTGATCTGCTTAGTTCTGAATGTATGAAAACATTACACATATTGTCAGGCAATACTTTCATTGTTTTAAATTTCTCCAGAGAACTCTGGTCTCGTTAAAAACAATATGAATGATTCTCTTACGTTATGTAAAAACTGAGACTGAATTACTCAAGCAAGGCCAGGTGTTATGTCTGTTCAACGTGTGGAAATTGAAAAAATAAATAAATCATGAGTTTGCAGAGGATTATAATCGCAACATACCGGAAATAGGAGAAAATAATTGCATTTCTCCTTACGTGCTTAGAGTACAATCGATGTTTCAATTAAACCGAAATTTTAAATTGTAAGAAAGTGGAAGATAAATAAAGCGTTATTTCAGAATTTTCAGAACATGATTTAATATCTCAAAGCAGACCAAAAAATAAATGGTTTCCCAGTAAGAGGTGTTTTTTTTTATTATTCAAAGAAAAGTGCAATTTTTTGATATAAATGATCGGATGTTCATTTCAATATAAAGAAGAGGCTATGCCGTTAATAGACGCTTACAGGACCATATCCGGAAACTTTTCTCGCAAAAGATCAATAGTTTCGTTGCTTGTATGGCACGTAGCGCCGTCTTGTAGGAAGTAAACATTGTCCAGATCAATACTATCCAATTTCGGCCATAAAAAATCATTAATCATCTCTCGATAGCGCAATCCATTCAAACCTGGGTTTTCTTCACCACTTGCGGCTACAGCAGCAATATTCTCGTGCACGGGTTTTATTCTTCACATCAATATCTTTTCCCAACAGCTCGAATGTTTTCACCAATTTCTTTATTGCGGTCCGACAAGGTACTTCACGACGACCTAAAAATGTTCGAGTTTTACGAACCGTCTCTTTCAAATTTTCACCATTTTTATATTGAATTTTAATAATTTCAATGTGTTTTGAAGCGTGGTTTGTTCCATTTTTATTAATGGCGTAGTTTCTACTTGTCAAATATCAAAAAATGACAGCTTCAAACGTGACATCTACCGAAATAGCGGGCTATTCAGAATAACACCTCTTATTGGAAAATCCTTCATTTCTCTAATTTTGAATTTCGTATTTATTGCATTTCGTGAATAATGTATTGAAGACTTTCTACTAGACACATGAAATAAAATATGTGCGCTTTCTGCATCAATTGTAATCCTAAAGTTATGTCGGAAGTAAAGACTCGGATTTAAAAATGAATCATAGTTTGAGTCAGTTTTTATGTTATCTCAAATATTATGACAGATTCTGAATATTCAGAAATACTAGGTGTTTATTTAAATCCAAAAATCCATTGAGATTTCGCGTATCCGGACCTGGATTTCACACCTTACTTCAGGCTCATAAAAGCACGACTTAAGTTTTCAAAGAATGTGGCATATCATTTTTGATTCCGTGTTGTTTAAAGATCATATTTGAATATTCAAATGTCTAAAATTTCGATTTCAAATCAAGAAAGTTTGTTTCCAAATATCAGAGTATGTATTTTATAAATCCCTATATACAGGGTGGTTTTTGAGTTTTCTTATGCATTCACAATTTCTGTTGATCTGGACTTTTCTAGTGATGGAAACTTAGGTTGCTATTGTAGAAATACGAGGTACAAAAGATAGATACAAAGATCATGCTCAAAAATGAAAAGTAGATTCATATTTTTGTATTTCGTATTTTGAAAATTCGAAAATACATGGTGTTTTTTTGGGATTCGAGGGTATATGCAATTTTTGTTAATCTGGACCTGGATTTCCCAAGTGACAGATAGTAAGGTCGCTTGTGTAGGAATAGTATAATGTTCGTACCATATACAGGGTGAATCCTGTTGAACTGTACATACTTCACACAGAGATAGAGGACACTTTGCTGGTTTCAAAAAGACCCCACATGAAAGGTCTCAAACGATTCGTTTGAATTATACAGGGTGATTTCCAGTTTTGGGTCATATTTTCAAAAGACTCTATTGGACGAACGAATAATCACAAATTCATCAAATTTGGTACGTAGGAGGACTGTATTAATTTCCATACAGCTGAGTTAACAGATTATCAGTTTCCAGGACCGGACTCTATTTTTCTGATATTATCGGAATTTATGAAAAAAAACACCCTGTAGATGAAAAAGTCAATAAACCTGTCATGACAGTTCAAACTACACTAAAACTCTACAAGGAAGAGTAATAAAATCACGTGGCACACCTACAAATTTAGAGAAAAAAAATATTGAATATCCGTACTGGGAGATAAATTTTTGGACGGGCCTAATTCACATGGAAAACCATACCCAAATGTATCAAAAGTTGAAGACAGGAGAATATTATCAGTTTAAATCCTCTCGATATTCAAATATTCCAATATTCAGGTAATTTTCGTCAGTTTCCAGGACCGGACTCTATTTTCTGATATTATCGGAATTTATAGAGAAAATCACCCTGTATATGAAAAAGTAAATAAACCTGTCATGGCAGTTCAAACTACACTAAATACTCTTCAATAAAGAGTAATAAAATCACGTGGCACACGTACAGATTCAGAGAAAAAAAATTGAATATGAGTACTCGGAGATAATTTTTTTTGTGCGGCCTAATTCACAAAAAAAACATACCTAAATGTATCAAAAGTTGAATATAAATGGTTAAGATCTTCTACGCATTCAAGTATTCCAATATTCAGGGACGGACTCCCATTTCAGATTGGGTTTTTCAATAGATGATAGGTCGAAAGATTCGCCCTGAATTTGGAACACCCAAAAAACTGTTACGGGAGACCGAACAACATTAAATAACCTACAAGAAATTTTCATGAAATCGCGAGACACACAAATAGATTCAACAAAAAAATTGAATAATCGTACTCAGAGATAATTTTTTTTGGGCGTCTGAAGTTTAGTAGAAGAACTATACCGAAATGCATGATAAGTCGAATATTAACCTGATAATATTCGCGATTTCATGAAAATTTCTTGTAGGTTATTTAATGTTGTTCGGTCTCCCGTAACAGTTATTTGGGGTGTTCTAATTCAGGGCGAATCTTTCGACCTATCATCTATTGAAAACCCCAATCTAAAATGGGAGTCCGTCCCTGAATATTGGAATACTTGAATGCGTAGAAGATCTCAACCATTTATATTAAACTTTTGATACATTTGGGTATGTTTTTTTTGTGAATTAGGCCGTACAAAAAAAAATTATCTCCGAGTACCCACATTCATTTTTTTTCTCTGAATCTGTAGGTGTGCCACGTGATTTTATTACTCTTTATTGAAGAGTATTTAGTGTAGTTTGAACTGCTATGACAGGTTTATTGACTTTTTCATCTACAGGGTGATTTTCTTCATAAATTCCGATAATATCAGAAAAATAGAGTCCGGTCCTGGAAACTGACGAAAATTACCTGAATATTGCAATATTTGAATATCGAGAGGATTTAAACTGATAATATTCTCCTGTCTTCAACTTTTGATACATTTGGGTATGGTTTTCCATGTGAATTAGGCCCGTCCAAAAAATTTATCTCCCAGTACGCATATTCAATATTTTTTTTCTCTAAATTTGTAGGTGTGCCACGTGATTTTATTACTCTTCCTTGTAGAGTTTTAGTGTAGTTTGAACTGTCATGACAGGTTTATTGACTTTTTCATCTACAGGGTGTTTTTTTTCATAAATTCCGATAATATCAGAAAAATAGAGTCCGGTCCTGGAAACTGATAATCTGTTAACTCAGCTGTATGGAAATTAATACAGTCCTCCTACGTACCAAATTTGATGAATTTGTGATTATTCGTTCGTCCAATAGAGCATTTTAAAAATATGACCCAAAACTGGAAATCACCCTGTATAATTCAAACGAATCGTTTGAGACCTTTCATGTGGGGTCTTTTTGAAACCAGCAAAGTGTCCTCTATCTCTGTGTGAAGTATGTACAGTTCAACAGGATTCACCCTGTATAATAAAATTGTCTGCGTGGTTCGTGAATTATGGCAACTCAATCAAATCAGCCAAATTGATAATACAACCTGTATCTTTGTAAAGAAACTTGTTAGATCCACAAAATATTGTATATTCTGAACCACCTAGAAGTGTTTTATTAATCGTCCACTTTTTTCCGCTTCCCAATGAAATTAGTTTCGATTGATATCTCAAATTTTTCCACTCAAAATATGAAACAATACAAAGAGAAACTACAATTGTTCTTCTTTTGTACGGCACTTTCATTGAAATGAAATTACCGAACTACCTACCATATAGAATGAAACACATCAAAAAAATTATCTTATTCACTCAATTAATGAAAGAATTCCAGCAATGAATTACTAAATGAATTTTTCAGTTTCAATCGAATAAAATACCTCCATAAAATTGAAACCTGGTTCTTAAAATACAAATATATACTTACGTAACTTTTTTAATGGCTAATTTCTAAATGCTCCTGTAATATGAGATATAACTTCGACCGTAACTGGAGTGTAGTTAATTGGTGAATTCAAGATATGATTTATTTAGATAACTTCTCAAACCAATATAACTTTGATTGAATTATGATTCAGAGTGTATAGTTAAACTGAGAAACCCATACCAGACCAATATTATTATGATTACTCTAGGAAATTGCTATTACATTCGAATTATTTGCTTTATTATCAATAAAACGTTTATGGGAGCTTCTGGTGACAATGATAATGTTCAAGTGCAATGATAAATATGAAGTTATTAAGACTTGTTCTTTTGATGATAAAAACAAATTAAAACACTTGACAATACGTTTCACAATTTTTATTAAAATATCACAGTCAGTTGACATGCATGTTTCGGGTGCTAGCCCATTCTCAAAACTGAATAAAATACATACGGTCGAACACAATACATCAAGTAACAGATGTTGAAACCGGAGACAAACGGAAATCTAATTGATCATTTACAATAAGGAGATTTTTCTAAGAGATCTAAACATTTCATCCTTTTTCACCTTTATGTAACAATTTGATTTAACTAAAATCTATGAAATGGTTGGAATTAATACAATGATCGGAAAAGCCAGTTACTGATTTATTTTGGAGAATATGTAGATCTTTTATGTTTTTCAATTCTTATTCCTAAAGAACGGCCTGTCTGACCTATATAGAAGGTTTGACATTCATCACAACACAGTCTGTAAACACCACTCAACTGTAAATCAGTCACACGATCTTTACCATTAGAAAACATTAATAACCGAGTTGATTACAAGATTTTTCCGACGATTTCAATATGAATTGTGTATGAATTCTTGATTGAAATACATTCCTATTCTGCACAAGACTTACATTTGACATAAGAAAATTTCTATATATCTATGTTCCAGTAGAGTTTTGACATTTCTCATAGTGCTTCTGAATACTTTGTGAACGGTTGTCATGAGGATTGCACATTAAAATAGCCAAAAAATTGAGCATTAAAATGGGTCATTAATGATCAATTTCGTACACATTAAAATCACCTTTTATTTCTAGGTCGGCGGAAAAAATATTTCTAACACGCTTCCACGTTAATTAACGTCACTTTTAACACTCATATCATTTTGAAGTTTATTGTCATTGCAAATTCGCCCATTTCATTATCCAAATAGGGCAGTTGTACAAAAAACATTGTATGGTATTTGTGTTAAAAGTGATTTTATTTTTTTCGTGAACTTTTTCACTCACAAAATAAAACGTCACTCTTAACACCCATATCATAAATAGCTATTATCTATTATGTCATTTTGAAAACCATTATTTTTGGCTATAACAACTTCAAAATTCTCACTTCCATCTTTAGGAATAAGAATTGAAGACCATAAAAGATCTATTCTCCAAAATAAGTCAGTAACTGGCTTTTCCGATCACTGTATTACTTCCAACCATTTCATAGATTTTAGTTAAATCAAATTGTTACATAAAGGTGAAAAAGGAAAACGTTTAGTACTCCCAGAATTTTAAGAAGTTACCTCAGCACAAAAACAAAATCTCCCTATTGTAAATGATCAATTAGATTTCCGGCTTTAACATATATTACTTGATGTATTGTGTTCGACCGTATGTATTTTATTCAGTTTTGAGAATGGGCTAGCACTAGAAACATGCATGTCAACTGACTGTGATATTTTAATAAAAATTTAAACGTATTGTCAAGTTTCTTAAAAACTTTATAGGTTTTCACTCCCAGTCTCTGAAACAGAAATAATCAAAAAAATTTTAATTAAGATGAAGTGCTCCTGCGAGAATCTTTGCACTTATTTGTCAGGACCAAATTGGTCTTGAAAAAATTGTTGCCTAACAGTAAAACTGAAAAAGGAAATAAATGAAAAGGATAATGTAACGTTTCAGTGTCTACATCAGACACTTTCTTCAGACAAACTTGTAAAATCTTCAGAATTGTGTGTTTTTTCATTTGCAATCTGATTGATATTGAAAGTTGTCAATATATAGAGATGTTGATTTATTTAATTTTGAAATTTCCTGATGTCATTTCTTTCTTCAATAAATCAATCCAAATACGATATATTCCAACAGAACAATTGGACAAATTATCTACTTCATCTAACAAAATACATGTGTATTCCTTAATTTTCCTTTTATAATTATCAGGTTCCGTCATTAGGATCTTTGTGTTGTTCCAATTCATCATATGATCTCCGCTAACATACATGATCAGCGATTTGTGATCTTGTAATGTCTCTATTTTTGATGTTGTTCTTATGTTCCCGTTTTCTTATCTCTAAAGGTCTTGATGTCTCTCCTGTATAAGATTTTCCACATATACAGGGCATATTGTAAACACAATTTTTTGATTTTTGTGTCTCATTCATTGGTTTCGTTCTGGTTAGAATGGATCTCAAATCATTTTGTGTTTTGGAAACAGTTCTTATGTTGAATTTGGAACCAATTCTTCTTATTTTCTCTGAAAGGCCAGGAATATAAGGAATGACGTTCAACAAATTTGGTATTGTCAAGTGTTTTAATTTGTTTTTATCATCAATTTTAACAATGTTTCATCAAGTGTTGAGCGAGAAATCAATTTCAACTTGTTCTTTTATTTCAGGTTTCCTTATTCTTCCTTTATTCTGTTCTGTGCTTGTACAGCACAGAAGCTAGAAGAATACGAGTACGACCACCACTGCCCCAAGAAGAAGAACAAGAAGACACAATCCACTACTATGCTGCCGAACCACAAGACGATGACCAACAGCAAGTAGTCTACGTATCTTCAGCTGATCAATACAACGGTCTCTACGGCCAACCAACGGCATCATCAAGGGCCAGTCAAGAAGAATACATCCCAAGGTCAAGACCTAGCGCATCATCCTTAGCAAGAACCAAAGAACCTGCCAAGGCCCCTCCAGTCCAAACCATAAGAAATTATAACAAAGTAAACGATGATGGTTCTTTCACCTTCGGATACGAAGCTGCTGACGGCAGCTTCAAGGAGGAAACTCGTGGTACCGACTGTGTCGTACGTGGTAAATACGGATATGTTGACCCAGATGGTAACAAAAGAGAATTCACGTATGTGTCTGGAAACCCATGCGATCCAAACGCTCCCAAGGATGAGGAAGAGGACAATGGTGGTCCTGAAGCGAATGAACCAGACAATGGGCCAGCAAACTACCCTACCAGACCCATACGCCCTGTGAGACCAGTACATGTGACCCCCGCACCAAAACCTGTCACTGTGTTCCAGAACACTTATGACCAAGGTGAAGATGAACAACCCGAGCCAGAGCAGGTATTAAGGCAACAAGTAAGTGGTTTGTTGAGAGATATCATATTCGAAACGTGGGATGTATACTAACCGACGAAGAAACTGCAACACCCAGAAGGAGCTGCTAAAATTTTAATTCTTTTGGTGAAACAAAGATAATATACTCGTAGCAAGGAGTAAATGATTCCAATTTGGAGAAAAAAATCGTGAGGGTTTTTGAGCGCTCGTTCTACTTAAACGAGTGCTATATCGTTTTTCCAAATGTCTATAATTTTCGAATTTTGAACCGAAAAAAGTCTTACGGTTAGACTTCCTGATGACGAATTCGTGGTCAAATTCAATTCTGACCGTGTGGCCGTCCGGCCGTGCGTTAGCACAATAACTTTCGAAAGGATTGTGCTAGAGACTTGAAATTTTCAGGATGACCTCGGGTCCCAAACGGCTCGTACAGGGTGTTCCATTAAATATGACCATTCAAAATTTTTGTTCCTCAATATCTCAGAAAATACGAAACCAATCGGAATAAAATGTCACGGGCAAAAGCAAGATGCTGATAACAAGCTTCATGCAAAATTTTGTGGCCTTAGTGTGACCAGCACCATAAAAAATTAAATTGGAAAATTGAAAAAAAAGAAACTTCATATTTCCATGAAAAAATATCCGATTCGAGTGAAATTTTGTGAATGGAGATCGATATTCTGAATATTCATCCAAAATTTGGTGACCATAGTTTGAACAGAACCATGGAAAATGCAATGGAATATTGAAATGAAATATCTTTATATTTCCATAACAGGTTATCCGATTCGAGTGAAATTTTTTCTGTGAATAAAAATTGATATACTGAATGTTCATGCAAAATTTTGTGTTAAATTTTTTCATGTTAACATTTTATTTTACTTACTTAAACAATTTGACCTCTTTCAATTTCACTTAGCTGGCGATAAATTCCGAGTGCACGTGCTCTAGGCATTCAAACAACTCAAAATCGATTTTAGATCTCCTCGAACAGCTGGTTTGTTGTAAAATTTCAAAAAATCGCAAAAAGGACTACAAATATTCAAGTAACAAAAAAATGTTGACATGAAAAAACCTTTACAAGTTTTTCTCAAAATTTTATCTTTTATTTCTGGCTATACTATTTATGTTTCACTAAAAAAAACTTTAATTTAAACAGCTTCTTCTGGATGTTGTAGTTTCTTTGTTAGTGATTATACAGGGTCTGGCAACTCGAAGTGTAACCTATTCAAAAGACCATAAGTTGGGTAAGGAAAATTATTTTTATTCATTTCTATATACAGAACATGTGAAAATAATCAAAATTTCAGAATCAATTCACTTTCGCTCGATATGACCACCTTTAACTGTGATATTGCTTTGAGACGGTCCAAAAACTAATTGCAAATTGCCCGAACTTAACTTGATAGTATTTCAGCCCATTCACGGACAATGGCTTTCTTCAGCGTCTGGAGACTGTTATTTTTTTAATTCGGACCCTTTTCAAAATGACTCAGAGAAAATAATCCATTGGATTCACGTCTAGTGAATTCGATAGCCACACAAGTTCGAAACGTTGTTTTCCAACCCATCTTGGTCCATCTTGCTTTGTGAGCCAGTGCAGAGTCTTGTTGGAACGTCTATGGTCTGCGACCGAAATTATTGTCTGCCTACGGCTTCAAAGCAGACTCAAAAACACTGATAATATGTCCCCAAGCTCAATGAAAACGATTGGGGAGCGCCCTTCCGCAGTTACAGCGGTCCAAACCATTTAGTTGTGGCTGGTGCTGGTTCCTGGTAGCCAACCGATGATTCAGATTCTTATATTAACGGTTTGTCAGGTGAACTTTTATCGTTCTGGGGGTTCACAAAACGCTTAAATGGAATTTTTTTGTCATAAAATACGAAGTTCGGAAATTTACAGCTTTCAGCCAATCTTTATCTCTCTCAAGTCTTATACCTTTTTCTGCGTTTTCTTTTAGAAAATGCTTCTGTACTCTTGTGACCAATATTTATAACTGTCAATTAGCAAATTTTTAAATAGGTGATGACACTGTGGTGGGTGCGTCGGTGGCTTGAAACTGGTTACACTTCGAGTGCCGGTCCCGGTACTGAGTCATCTAAAACAATTTAATTTTTTAGCCCATTCGAAGACCTGCCACCTACATCACAAGACCTCAGTACATCCAAAGAAACGAGGACGCTTCTACAGCTTACCAACGTCCACAACATTATCCTTCATCTACTCCAGCCTCAGTGATCTACAGACAAAGTCTGCAACACGTAAGCATCACCCCAAGACCTTTAGCAGCATCTACTGCATCATCACCAACAGCCACACCAACAACTTACAGACCCCAGCTTCTGCAAGTGGCTGTAACACCAAGGCCTTCCATTCTGTACACCAAGGGTTTATCTAGTGCTGCAACTACAGCTTCTACACCTACAAGACAGAACATCGATTTCGATGCTGAGTTCCAAAGGTATCAGCATAGGTTACAGCATAGGTAAATTATGAAAGTGAATCGTTAGCACTATTCAGCATGTGAAATACAGAAAGTAGCGGTAAATATTTGTATTTTAGGGTGCCGCAGATATCGACAAGATTTTTTTGAATGTCATTAGGGGCAGGAGAGTTCGGCAATTACATCGGATCGCTCTAAACCGTTCGGTTATTACATTCAGATTGAGGGGAGTACATATCTGGACCGTTCGGCAAATAAATCATAGCAATCGGATCAAAGCGATTTTATCCATAGAGTTCCCGTCTTTTTATGTTTTTAACATATTCTTTGTGTTTTATGTTGAGTTTCCTGATCCGACAACCGATAGATTGAAAAATTCTAATGCTTATTAAAACTCTTATTCTTCTGCTTTCATGTATCCATTAATAACCTAATTAATTCATTGGAATTTTTCGATATAGCTATCGTAATAATTGTGAACGGGCAGGAGGAGATGTTGCTTCTTCGTTTCTTTTGCATGTTATTAATTGATTAATTAGGATCTTTCGATACAACTATCGCCGTAGTGAACGACCAGAAGGGAATATTGCATTCCTCTTTCAGTTTTTTCACTAAGAAAACACAAAATCACTGCTTCAATTCATTCTATAAATCACCTTCGAACATTCATATAAAGATTCGATTAGTTTTATTCCAGATATAGTTCTGACACATTTCCACAAATTCGAAGGAAAGCCCGCTTTTCTTCTTGGTAGGTTTGGCACTGCAGTAGATTCTTTCACGGGAATATGATAAGATGCTTTCGTGTAATTACCATCATCATTTGATATTTCACTGAAGGATATAGTAGAAGAACCAAAATTAAACCATGAAAACCGGTTTCCTTCTAATTTGTGGTTATGTGGTATCTCTAGAATTTCGTTGTTTTTGCATTAATTATTGAATATACTTGAAATAAAACTACAGTGGAACTTCCCTATAACGAACCTCTGTATAACGAATTTCGTACAAGACATTGCACCTTGAATCCAAATTCCATGTTAAAAACACCCTCTAAAACGAAGTAAATTCTCTCTATAACGAAATATTCAAAGAACATCACTCTTTGAATGGATATTGATAAGAAGGTATAAGGGTGGGTTTTTTCCGAAAATTTTCCGGACTTACGTAATAAATCCCGACTTAATCATTACGGCGGGCAGAGAGATCCTTCTGGAACAGTTTTAAATACACCCCTGGCTGTTCGGTTTCAATCTAACCATTACGCTAGTGTGAAAAGTTGTGCGAAAATGTCTAAAAGCAAGTTCTTAAGTTTGAATGATAAACTTAAATTTATCAGTGTAGTCGAACGCGACATTGCCGACAATAGAAACAAATTTTCTGTATAACGAAATTTCTTTAAAACGAAGTTCTTTGCGGATTAAGCGCTTTCATTATAGGGAAGTTCCACTGTAATCTGATTGTTATGTAAATGTTCAAAGGTGATTTATAGACTAAATTGGACCAATAATTCTGTGTTTTAATTGTGGAAAAAGTGACATGAACATGGAACACTCTTCGAAATTTGGGGCCCATATTTTCTTAACTGGGATAAACTGCCACCTGTTGGTTCAACTAATGTTGTTCAAGAACCCTGAATGAATACAATTACACCAAAATCTGATCGATATCTGCAAAATCCCTTAAGTCAAATATTTTCTAAAGTAGCTACCTACTCAAACAGATGATAAAGTGTTATTTTCATTCTTCCATAAGTCTGTCATCTTATGCACTTTTCACTTCATAATTCATACGCACAACTTCTTCAATTCCCAATTTCACAATATGCTTTATGGTTAAATAATGTTTTCTCAGGTTCCAAAGCGACAACCATATTGCATCACCAACACCAGCAACCCTAGTCAAATCAACACCAAAGGTTACCAAGGAGTCTAATGGTGCTGGTCAGATATATTCTTCAGCTCTAGTCTACGACCCATCAACAGGTCAATATAACACACAATTGTACCAAACCCTGCCACAAACACAGAGTGATTTCTCTTTGAACCAAAGGATCCAACCCTACGTTGCTCAACAAAGACCACAAACTGTTAACATCCAGCAACTACAAGCACAAAGTCCTTTGTATTCTGGTCACTTGAGAGCTCAAGCTAATCCACAGCAAGCGTACCAAGCACAACAAGCAGAAACTCAGTTCCAAAACTCAGCTCAATTGTATGCTCAACAGCAGAAAGCTAGAGCTCTTCAACAGCAACAACAACAGCAGCAGCAGTTACAACAGCAAAGACAGCAACCAGCACAACAGTACTACTACATCCAACCTCAGGGTGAACAAGAAGGTGGAAACTTGGCTGCTTTTTTGAGAGGCCACAACATCCAATTTTAAGCTAAGTTAGAAATAACCAAAAGTGTTGCCCTTTTGCTGTGTATTTGGACTTTTGAAATGTGACGTGAACGATTCGAGAAATGTATCAAGGATCTATTCCAGGGCCAACGAAAAAGACGAAGATTAATGCATTATCTATGGTTGTTTGAAAGTATTCGATGTTGTGAGTGCGTTCCACAACTTTCATATCTCGAACAAAACAAAAACCGTGATTTCTACATCGTTAGCTTAATTTCTGCACTGCTTGAGAAGATAAACGATTTCTTATCAATGTAACCTCCTCGGGGGGCTATTATTACAGTGGAAACAAAATAAATCTATATAACAAAATAAGGTATCGATTTAGCAACTTCTAAAAATAATAACCACACGCAATTCTTGTGGCGAACGTCTAATCTGATATGGGGCTATAGGTGACCTCTGCAGTTCACAACAAGTGAAAGTGCAGGGCAGTACCACGTCGGGTACTACGAAAACGTCACGCCCAATTGCACAACCTCCAAACATGCACGCCTATGGCAAGGAATGTCTGTCTATTTGAGAGACTACATAAGGAGGTTGCTACACTTCACTACTTACAGGTCGTTTCTGAAATCATGCTACAAACTTCAGGAGGTGATCACTCAGATCATATTATGAAAAAAACTTCCTATTAATGTAGGTCAGGAAATGCATTGTTTCCAAGATACAGGGTGTTAAAGTTCCACTTGAAAACTGACTGAGAAAGTGGTACGTCACTGAGATATTTTGAAGTAACAATTATTGTTGAATTCTTGGTTCAATTTGTGACAAAAAATCTCTATTGCCCTTTTCGCGCGTGGGGTGTCTTTTTTATGTAAAAAAATAAAATGTGTTGTCTTCCCGACAAACATGCGTTAAGATCATTGATTCCTTTACCTCCATAGTTAAGATGTTTTATTTTTTTATCGATGAATTCCAAAATACAGTGGAACTTCCCTATCACGAACGTCTGCATAACGAATTTCTCTGTATACCGAATTTCGTACAAGACATTGCACCTTGAATCCAAATTGCATGTTAAAAACACCATCTAAAACGAAGTAAATTCTCTCTATAACGAAATATTCAAAAAGCCTCACTCTTTGAATGGGTATTGGTAACGTATAAGGATGGTTCTTCCGAAATTTTTCCGGACGTACGTAATAAATCCCGACTTTAAACTGAATCATTACGGCGGGCAAAGAGATCCTTCTGAAACACTTTTAAATACACCCCTGGCTGTTTGGTTTCAATCTAACCATCACGCTAGTGTGAAAAGTTGTGCGAAAATGTCTAAAAGCGAGTGCTCAAGTTTAAATGATAAACTCAAATTTATCAGAGAAGTCGACCGCGACATTGCCAACTATAGAAACAAATTTTCTGTATAACGAAATTTCTTTATAACGAGTTTTTATGCGGATTTAGCGCTTTCGTTGTAGGGAAGTTCCACTGTAATTGTTACCTTAAAATATCTCAGTAGCAATTTTTTTAAGTTAGTTTGTGAGTAAAATTTTGACACCCTATATCTATCTTGGAAATAATTCATTTCTGGACCCACCTTTATTGAAAGTTTTTTTTCATAAAATGATCTGAGGAATCACCTCCCCAAGTTTGTCGCATGAATTCAGGAACACCCTGTATATCTAACTTGAAAATGCATTTTTTCACATCGACCAAGTATTTTCGTCCTAATACGTGTTTGTACATCGAATTTAATACGAACCTTATTCTTCTTCTTTACTTGATGTGCCTTAATGAACAACCACTTACCAAAAAATGTTAGTAGTTTTTTGTCTTGATATTTATTGATGATTCTTTTAGGCTAAGGAAAGCATGTACATATTATTATATGTTTATATTTTATTATTGATTATTGTATTTTACTTTGTTCGTCTGTATTTCGGAAGTTTTTGAATAAAGACTTTTACAGAAAAGAAATGTTTGAATAAGTCATCCACCTGCACCTTACTTATGAAATGTTTATCAGGATAACTAACTTTTGGATATCTCTTCGAATTCTTCAAGTAATTACATAAAACTTTAAGTGATAGTAGGTTAGATGATGTATTAATTAATACAATCACTTAACTCGTTCATTCATGGAATACAATAAAGATGCAAAGCAAAGGTTGAAAGAAAAAGTGAAGATAAGTATCAGATCTGTATAGGTAGTTAAAAATTGGAACAGAGAAAGGGAGAATCGTCGAGGATTTTGCTTTTACTTTAGCCTGTGTATAATCTAAACTGGACAGTAATTGTTTCTATTGAATAGTTTATCACCTCATCTGTTATAATTGAAAACGGTCTACATAATTTATCTTAATAATATCGTTTAAAGTATGTCAATTTAATGATTCCTTCCTACCTGAAGGAACTTGAAGGATTTTCTGTTCGACTTGGTGAATCTGTTCTTTCATATACGATATACTGGATGAATCAGAATAAGGTACCGTTTATTCTTCAGATAATTTTATGACATAAAGTTCTTATATGGACTATGGGTCTCTGACGCATGGTTTCCAACTTCTAAGATGCTAGGTGTTTAAATTTGAAAAAAAGTGGTTTTTCGATAATATTTTCGGCACCATACACGATTTTTCTTTCAAAATATTTTTTAATTTTCACCAATGGCATCTGTAATGACTTCTTTCAAAATAAATTTTGTGAAAAAAAATGGTACGCCATTGCTTTTTTTCAAATTTAAAATTATTTTCGTAATCACCACACATAATTCCAGGTGAGAATGGTAGGTACTTGAGTTTTTCACCTGCGACGAATGCTTTATGAAATGAAAAATAAAATGCTATATTATCTAAGAGAAGAGAATTTCATTTTTTGATTTGATTGAGTACTTCTAAAATCATCTGGACCAATTTAATGTTTCACTGAAACCCCTGAGAGAGAGAAAATGACTTTATTGAAACTATTCAAAGGGCTAACGACCGAGGTCTTCCTGCCCATGTAAAATTTGTATTTACAATATTAATGGTATGTGAGATGTACGCGAGTCTGTGCTCTATAAGATGGTTAAAATATTAAAGTAGGTTAAGTAAATATTGAAAAATAGTTTGTTCCGGTAGTTTCCTTTTGGGTCTTTCAAGGTTAGATGTCCTATATGTTAGTGGTTCTATTGTATCAATGTTATGCTGTTGGCTGATGAATTTCTTGTTTAGTTTCAGTATTCTGCTACTTATTGGTTCTATTTTTGTTTTCTCGTAAAGATATTCGTTGGCCTGAAACCCCTGTATCTCTAACAAAAACTGAATGTTATGAAGAAGAATTAAATTGTCAAGAGAAGGTGTGTCTTGATGATGAAATAAGAAACAACTGGAACACACCAGGGGTGGCTCAGAAGTTAGGGTAAAAAAACAGATTTTGTTTCAACCTGTATAAAATGACGTTGACCGAGTTTTCTTGAAATTCAAAATTGATGATTGATTGAGGAAGTAATATACCTACAATTGAAAAAAATTCAATCGAATCGGACTTGAAATAAGATATTTATGAATTACAAACTTCATCGATTTTTTGAGTGGATCGTTTATTTTGCCGGTAAGTATTTGCTAGGTAGGAAAAAAGGCCCAGTCAAATAATCACCAATTACTTCAGTCCACACATTAACAGAAAATGGTCCTGGTAATGAGTTTCTCTAATCTTTTGTGGATAATTCTCTACCCAGAAAAAAATAAAATAAAGAAACTGATATGTCTCAATCAGTGTCAAGACGATTTTTGAAAGTACCTAATCGAAGAATTTCATAAATCTCTTAGATGAAAGATGAAATAGCATTTTATTTTTTTATCACAGAAAGTATTCGTCGCAGGTGAAAAACTCGAAATACCACTTTGAATTATGTCGTAATTACGAAAATAATTTCAGATTTGAGAAAAGCATTGGGGTACCATTTTTCATTAATTTATTCAGAAAAAAGTCTGTACGGGTGCAACTGGTGAAAATAAAAAATAATTTCGAATTGAAAGAAAATGTGTTTTGATGCGTTCTCATAATTTTCATTTTCGAAAAACCAAATATTTCTTTAAATTTCAACTCTCCGTAACTCAGAAACAAAGCGTCAGAGACCCATTGTCTATAGGAACTTTTCTCACAAAATCATCTCAAGATAATATCCCGAATTCATTAAGTGATTCGAAAATCAATACAAGACAGAAGAAAAGTAAAACATTGAAGACCATCCCGACTGTAGGCAAACTATTGTCGAAGGTAGTTTATCTAGAGCCCTGATGTTGAAGTATATAATTTTTGCGCGCTTGTTCGTATTGGGAAAACGAAGTCAAATACTGTGAAACTTCCCTATAACGAACGTCTGTATAACGAATTTCGTACAAGACATTGTACATTGAATCCAAATTCCATGTTGAAGCACCCTCTTAAACGAAGAAAATTCTCTCTATAACGAAATATTCAAAGAACATCACTCTTTGAATGGGTATAAGAAGGCATAAGGGTGGTTTTTCTCCGAAATTTTTCCGAACGTAAGTAATAAATCCTGACCTCAAACTAAATCAATACGGCGGGTAGAGGGATCCTTCTGAAACAGTTTTAAATACACCCCTGGCTGTTTGGTTTCTAGGTAACCATTACGTTCTTAGACAAAGGATTTGTCTGAGATTACGTTAGTGTGAAAAGTTGTGCAAAAATGTCTAAAAGCAAGTGCTTAAGTTTGAATGATAAACTTAAATTTATCAGTGAATTCGACCGCGAAATTGCCGACTATGGAAAAAAAAATCTGTAGATATAACGAAATTTCTTTATAACCTATTTTTTAAGCGGATTTAGCGTTTTCGTTATAAGGAAGTTCCATTGTATTTTGATAACCATTGTTTCCATTATTACCAATATGAACAAGAGTGCAGAAGCTTCTTCCTCTGAGTGCAGAAGCTTCTGACCTGTATTATGTTGTTCACGATAGAAATTGATTGGGTTAATGTCATAGAGTTTGAATTAATTGAACTGCCACCTGAAAATAAAATTTTGGGCGATTTTCAATTAGTTACAATTTTTATTAAACTAACATCCGCGAACAGAAAAGCGCAAAAACTATCACTCAGTAGAATTGGAAAGAGATTGCTAGTCTTAAAAGTACATTGAACTTAATGCTATAAAATATCATCGTGGATCTTATATTTCCCAAGGCATTTACGGCCTGGTACAAAACAGATTGATACTGTCTTTATTCGGTTATTATTGCAATTTCTCTCCTCATTTGTATTTCAAACTGCGAATAGGAAAGTAAAATCGAGGAAAACTCAATGAAAGTGATTAATTTATTTGCTTAGGTACATGCGACAGTAAATTTAAACGGAACTTTCTGAATTCAAATGTGAAAGATGTCTCAGATCAGATCAACTAAACGTTTATAATGTATGATCTATACACTTGATTTGAAGAGAATCTCTATGTATAGTCATTGTTTAAGAAGAAAACAACTCCTTATAAATTGTAACAAAACGGTAATTTCAGTTTTGATATTCGCAAAAGTGGTTCGTCATTAGAATTTTTCTAATGTGTATTATTATCCAACAAACATAAGTACTGTATGGATAGTTGCATATACAGCAAAGGATTACCTTCTACACAAAATACCACCTTGATGTATGATGAATTGCCTAATCGAAAAAACTTTATAATATATTCTATGGTCGCAACATCTTTTTCTCTGGTATAACCTATATTCTAACCTTGAAAATATCTGTCATTATTTATTGTTTACGTTATCGTGCTGAAGAAATTTTTCTGAATTTACGAAGGATTTGTATTTAATGGCTTTTCCTCTTTCGAATAACCAAAGAGGTTCGTTTCTTTATTTGCACGAGCAAGTGTTCTAGTTTCAGTTAGACTCAAAAAAATGTACTATCCACTAAGTATTTTTATTTATTTTCAGATATAGCTAACCGTAAGCTATTGGAAGACCTGCATCTCAAAAAACAAATATTGCTCAAACAGGGAACGGCATCTACCTTAAACCCTACAGCGTTACCACTCTTAGGATCAGCCATCCAACTACATACCAACGAGACGCAACCTTTAAATTATCCTCATCATAAGGCCTTGCTACAGGCTAATGCCCAATCGACTGGTTATTTCATATCTCAAGACTCTTCGTTTGGCAATTTAATATTGCCAGTTTTACCTAGATTCGACAATAACAAACCAACGTAGCTATAAGATGAAACTTAAACAATTGGAATACCAGTTATCAAGCATAGAACCATTCGCAAAACCTAAGATATTGTTGGAGCAATATGTGACCCCTCCCCATATCGCAGCATGTATGCTGTATCATATTCAAGTAGGTACCAAATGAGTTCTGTATTATTATGAGTTTATTTGTTGAGAATTGATGTTTCTAAAATGGTTTGCATTATTTTAGTCAGAAAATGATGATATTTCTGGAAAAATGGTAGCCGATTTAGGCTGTGGAGCAGGATGTTTAACTATCGGTACAGCTCTGTTAGATGCAGCTGTAGTATATGGATTTGAAATTGATAGTGATGCCTTGGAAGTCTTCCAAGAAAACATAGAGGAATTTGAGGTTCCACAAATTGAGACGATACAGTGTGATGTTCGAAGAATACCAAACAGGTAAAATTAACTTCACCTTAAAGTTATTTGTCCTGATAATTCAATTTTTGTTATATCGTAGATTTGAGAAATTTTTCGATACTGTAATAATGAATCCGCCTTTTGGTACGAAGCATAATGCTGGAATTGACATGGAATTTTTGGAAGTAGGAGTCAGGCTTGCCAACAACGTAGTTTATTCATTACACAAAACATCTACCAGGTGGGTAATACACTTATGCTCAGTTGCAAGAACGTCCATTAAAATTTAAAGGTCCATTAAACCCTTAATCCTCCATTAGTTCCTTGTAATAATGGAGGATTAAGAGTTTAATGGACCTTTAAATTTTAATGGACGTTCCTGCAACTGACACATATGCCCGATTGCACCGTTCGTCTAAGCAACGTTTAAGCCCTGAAATGACGTTTCATCAATGGAATAAACGTCACTTAAGGGCTTAAACGTTGCTTAGACGAACGGTGCAATCGGCATTAATGGTACAATTAAATGCCACCTATAATTTTATTGAAGTTTGTTGTCAAGAACCTCCATAATTTTTCATTAATTTGAATTGTTTCTATGATAAATTGTAGATAAATTGATTGGTATCAGAACAAACTTCAGAAAAAATTTTCAAAAATGTTGATAGCATAATTATACAAGGTGAAGAGAAACCAAGTATTTGTGGTCTAATTTCTTGACACCCTGTGGAACAGTTCCGGAGATTTGTAAAATTTACGCTCATTTTATTTAAAAGACCATTCTTTTCACTCTCTTTCAGTTTTTGTTTCACTTTGATATCTGGAATTCTTTTGAAAATATGAGTATGAAAAAAAAGCCTGAGATTTTATGAACGCGCCAAACTCACTAGAAATAAATTGGAAGTTTTTGCCGAAAATTCAGTATGGGCACATCAAGATGTTCCTTGGCTCCAATTCAAAACGAAAAATTACAGAAGTAAATGATGAATTAACGAGTGCAATTCTCTAGGAGACAAAACAGTAATCACGGAATTTAGGGAGGGTTCACGTAACACGTTATCCATAATCAACATTGATTTCTAACCTAAAATTTTCATGTTTAACGTTCGGTGAAATACTTTATTAGGTAATCCATCGGTTCAGGCATGTAAGATGGCGGCGGTCCGTCAAGTAACAGCAACGTTGCCAGGTATGACGATTATTCTTGTATTTGAAGAATCGATTGAATTTCCTTTCGATTTGTTAAATCAAGGTTCCACCACAGCCGTCTATAGAGAAAGCCTGGAACACAGTTTGGCAACGCCGCATTGAAACGTCGACGGAGGCCTACTCCGAGGCCTATCTATCGATGCGATAGCGCGGGATGCGAATATAAAACTGCATAGAAGGCAAGGCATTAGCAATTTTCGAAGGAATAAACAATATTTGACCCTACTTAGTCAATAAATTGAATATCTGTGCTTGAGAATCTCAATCATAATGAATCTGAATAGTAGATATTTGTTATTCAATTTATTGAATTTCAGCAGAACAGTCGCGCTCCCAATAATATTTTTCGACCTATAATCCAAACGGAAATTTATATGAATTTCATCAATTAATTAACAGAACTACGACACGATCTAATGAAAAATTTTCGCATCAATTCATAGCATGAAGCAAACTGGGAATGCAAATAAATGACATTATTATTGTACTGATTTCAATTTGTCTCAGTTTGTCGAAATTTTCATTATGCCTATATAACAAAAATGCCTCTAAGGAAGATAAGGAACATTGCAGCAAATCTAATGAATTTTTTTAAAGATCTGAATCCTCATTGCCTACGTTTTTATAACGAGTAAGCAATTTATCAGTTGAGACCACCTATTGAGGGTAAGATCGAAAGGAGGAATCCATTTCAAATCATTTGTAGAGATCTGAACATTTTATGAATAATTTGTTAGAAGGTTTCTATGTATTTGTAAAGAAACATCAACAGTTAATTATTTTTCTAAATTGCATTGTTAACCTTCTTAATCTCCCAACCTGAAATATCTATTTTACTTGAATAATTATTAATAAGGTCATCAAAATCTACCATAATATCAGAGTTCATAAAGCTTTCTATTTCATTTCCTGTCTTATAATAATATCATTTCTTCTCAACTGCGGATCGGTCCTTTCTTTGGAGTCGGTTTCGAAAGGTATTTCGGTAAATTTGGAAAAATTTTTGGAGCAGCCTTTGGTTTTAATTTGGGTTGTCTTAATGAAATCATTTGAATAGTTCCATCCGGTTTTAAATACTTTTCCTCTGTAATTACATCTTTCTTTTCGATATGATTGATTCAAACTGAACTATAAGAGGACGGATCAAAATTTTGTCTTGGAATTGATTTTACCCATAACTTTTTTAAATTTTAATTTTCAGGAAATTTAAAGAACTCACATATTTTCGATGTTTCAGGTAGGAATAATTGCTCCTGCAAGCAGGAACACGACATTTCCGTACCATATCCTTAAAAGGTGATCCCAGCTACACAATACAGAATCGAATTGAACTTTACCTATTTCACTTCACTTAAAACGGTATTGCACTATTTTCACCGAGATTTTCACCTGTGTTTTCACTAATTTAGCCACCACAAACGATACCACGCATAGATTTACGCAACACGTGTGTAACTAACCGGTAAGGCGGTAAAGCGTAAAGCCTATGTGTTGTTTTCATCTGGCTGGCCTCCCAGCGGCGTTGCCATATTTCGCTGTTCAGGGCTTGTACTTTAGACGGCTGTGGTTCCACTATACAATTCAATTAATTTTGATTAAGTCAATTCAAGTGGAATAGCTTGCTTTAACTTTTTGTGGAACAGAAATGTGATTATATATATTTTGTAAATAGTTGCGTGATTGTAGCTTTCCTTGCTTAGTTCTTTCCTTCCTTAGCATATATTAGTATTTGTAAGCAACTCTAAATTAAATCAATTGCATTCCATGAAGTGACTATATCATGAAAGTTCGAGTTGAAAAAAACATTTATATTAATTCTAGATCACCTATGTGAAGAATAAAATATAGAGTGCAATATTACATTATAAGTTCCAATGTGGCTGGATTATATTTCAATTTAAAATTTTTGTAGTCAGGTTGTTAAAAGAGAAGAAAATTCCGAATTCTCTGAAAATTGTAAAATTCTGAGTAATAGCGTAATTTATTAATTTTTGGATACAACTGGTCGTGTTTATTTCTTTCAGTAATAATTGCGCAGATCATCTCAATAGACAATATTTGTTAAAACTAATTTTATCATTTATTTTCAAGAGAATTCGTAAATCCTAGTTACAAAAAGTCAACATTCGATTCCAAAGATATGGCTTTTGCACAATCTGGCAACCAAAAGGACGTTTGACACTCTCTGCGCATGTGTCATTGCGTTGTAAACAAATCGCCGCCATCTTACATGCCTAAACCGATGGTTAATAAGTAATAAATTGGTATAAGCGATGATTCAAAAGTTGTATCCACCTGTTACTTTATCTTCTTCCATTCTTTCTTTGAATAAAATGAATGAAAGTTCTTCATAAAATATCTAAATTCTTCAAAATCTGCCTCACTGACCCAATGTCTCAAAAATTTTGTCTTCATAAGATAACGTTACAGTGATTCCGTAAAAACCATGGAGGTAAAGGACTTTCTTTACCTCCATGGTAAAAACCCACCTACCATAAGTCTAATTTCTTCCACCAATAACGTTATTCATTTACCGCAGTACGTTATTAGCGTACGTCTGCTTAGGCAGCTTCTTCCATATCTCTCTACTGGTCTTTTTAACAAATATGCGTAAACTCTACAAATTTCATAAACTGTTCCACGGGGTTTAAAGAAATTAGACCACAAATACATGGTTTCTTTTCACCCTGTAAGAATATGCTATCAACATTTCTGGAAAACTTTTCTTAAGTTTGTTCTAATACCATTTATCTACAATTTGGTGTAGAAACAATTGAAATCGATGAAAAATTACGGAAGTTCTTGGACAATGAATTTCAGCAAAATTTTAGGTGAACGGTTAATTATGTATTAAATTTATTTTCACTAGGTCAATGGGCAAACAAAAGTTTTCTATTTCAGGAATCATGTGATAAAATGTGGTGAAAATTTGGGACGCAAAGTCGAAGTTGTTGCTGAACTAAAATACAACTTACCTTCTACCTATAAATTTCACAAGAAAAAATCGGTAGACATTGAGGTGGATCTGATAAAGATACTGGTATAATACATTTTTAAGTTTGATGGACAGAATTTTTAACGATGTGATTGTTGAATGAAATCTTTATACAACAAAAGTGGCTTTAATATTTTCCATTTCAAGACTTTATTGATCAGAAAAAAAAAAAAACAGTAAATTAACAGACTAAAATTTGGGTTACACTCGAAGTGTAACCAGTTTCAAGTTATCTCGCAACTTGTCACAGAAAATTCGCTTTTTAGATATTTGCTAAGTTGATAGTTGTTACGGTTTTGGTTCCGTACATAAAAGTGTGAATTGAAAACCTTCTTCAATTTTTTCCTTTATTTACAAACAGTAAATATAACAGTGGTGATGACAATCAATATGTCTCAATTAATTAGAGATGAGATGGAACGTGGTTAATTAACTATTATTTTTAGAAAAAGTGTGTTGTGTGTTCGCTGTGACAATTTTTAGGGAATATTAACTTTCATATGGAGAACGCTTAGCGCCTGCTCCTCAACACAGAGAGGGGGTCAGTGGGACTGTTGTAATTTGTTTGAGAGTATATCAGTGAATCTCAAACATCTTCCCCCCGCGAAAAAACCAACAACAAAAAAAAACAAATAATCGAAATAGTAATAATTATTATTTTTGAGTCTCAATTGGTAAGGGACATATCTTTGAAATAGGCCTAGTAAATATACCATCTTTACTTTTAACCTTAACAACTCGCACTCTGTCATCGGTACCCGCAAAAACCTCTAGTACTCGCGCAGTACACCACTTCAGGGGTGGTAAATTATCCACCTTCAACAAAACTAAATCACCTACTTTGATGTTCGGACAGGGTTTCAACCATTTGGGCTTATTTTGTAGATTATGTAAATACTCTATCGACCACCTCTTCCAAAAATCTTGATGCAATTTAGCACAATGTTGCCAACGCGATAATCGGGAAATTGGAACATCCGAAAGATCTCGCTCAGGGTAGGAAGCAAGAGGGGCTCCTATCAGAAAATGTCCTGGTGTGAGACAATTCAAGTCTACAGGGTCATTCGAAACAGGGCATAGAGGACGTGAATTAAGTATAGCCTCAATCTGAGTTAAAATAGTAGACAACTCCTCAAATGTCAACGATGAATTGCCTAATATCCGAAATAAGTGATATTTGGTACTTTTAATGGCGGCTTCCCAAATTCCTCCCCAATGGGGACTATATGGGGGAATGAAATTCCATTGGATTTCATTCGAGCTCAAATAATTTTCTATATTAGTCACATTATTCTTATTTTGGAAAAAGTCATATAATTCTTTAAGTTTGTTTCTAGCCCCGAGAAAATTGGTTGCATTATCGCTATATATACACGCAGGTTTACCTCGTCGCGAAATAAAGCGTTTTAGAGCGGCCAAGAAAGCATCAGTTGAAAGATCGCTGACCAGCTCAATGTGGACTGCCTTAACAGCCATACACACAAAAATGCAGATGTAACATTTTTTGAGTGGAGCCTTCCTCAAATTAGAGGATTTAATTACTAAGGGACCTCCGTAATCTAAACCAACACTAGAAAAAACTCTCGTTGTAGAGATTCGAATTTTGGCAAATCGGCCATTATTTGCTGAGCATTTTTTGCTCTGAATTATAGCATATAATACATTTATTTATTATTTGTTTTATGTCTTTCAGTCCGTTCAGTGGCCAATATCGTAGCCTGAAATTTGAGAGGACTGTTTGTGACCCAGCATGCAATAGCCTTTTGTGTTCCGACAATAGCATCAATCTCACAATATTACTATTTGATGGAAGAAGTATTGGATGCTTGTGATCGTACGGAAGATCTGATAAAGATAAGCGACCACCTACACGTAAAATGCCTGAGCTGTCCAAAAAGGACTCAGTTTCAATATTTGTTTATTATTAATTTCTAAATTTCGCGTAATTTTCATAATTATTTCAGAAAAATGAATTTGTTGCAGTAATTTAATGACAAGGTTGAGCGAAGTTTGAATTTCAGAAACATGTAAGGGTCCTGAAGTTTTTGTTGGTAATCTACAATTGTTAATAAATCTGAGGCAGTATGAAAGTGTTCGTAAAAACTTGGTGCATGAAGAGAAATTTTTGTGAAAAACATTCGATATCGAATTTCGGATCAACAGATACATCAAGCAACACGATCTTCCTTTTTTCTGGTAAATCCTTCAGGCGTGAAACATATCGCAAGTGGTCCAAACTAACATTAAAACTTGAAATGAATTCGGGTCCATTCCACCATAATGAACAATTTATTAATTTATCAGGAGATAGGCCACGGGAAACATAATCTGCTGGATTCAGCGCTGATCTTACATGTGACCATTGATATTTTGAAGTTAAATCTTGTATAATTGCAACACGATTTGACACAAATGTTGACCATCGCGAGGGATGTGAGCTGATCCATGAGAGTGTAATTTCAGAGTCAGAAAATAAGTATACTCCTGAAATTTCCATCGAATTATATATGTCGACAATTTTCTTCACTAATTTCGATAATAGTAGTGCGGCATTTAATTCTAATTTAGGAAGTGAAATACTTTTTATAGGGGCTACTTTAGACTTTGCGCAAATCAACCTGGATGAGCGACTTTGATCTAAGTAGGTAGCTCTAAAGTAAACACAACATCCAAAGGCTCTTATACTTGCGTCGCAAAAACCGATCAATTCATATCGAGTTACAGTGGACGCCTGGTAAAGTAACCGAGGAATTTTCAAAGTCCGCAGTTTAGAAATATTGAGCAAATAAGTTCTCCACTCATCTAACAATTCGGAATTCAAATTATCATCCCATCCAACATTACATATCCAAATCTTTTGTAAAAATATTTTGAAAGTAATTATTATGGGTGATATCAAACCTAAGGGATCAAAAATTTGAGCAATAGTTGAGAGGACCTCTCGTTTAGTCGTGAGAGTCTTATGTTCATAATCGGGCAGTTTAATTAAGAATTCGTCAAAATTAGGGTTCCACATAAACCTAACACTTTGTCGGGATTATTTGACATTTTAATGATATAGTTTGGATCGTTTTGCGTATGACTATCAATGAAAAACTTGATAAACTCTTTAGAATTTGACTTCCACTTATGTAAAGAGAAATGTGACGAGGCACACAAGGATTCAAGCTCCAAAAACATTTCGTTTAAAGTTTCTACCGAATTTGCACCACATATGAAATCGTCCATATAGCATTGTTCCATAATGCAACGATAAGCTAGAGGGAAATTATTTTTATTTCTCAGAGCAAGTTCTTTGAGAGAGCGAGTAGCTAAAAAGGGTGCAGATCTTGTTCCGTATGTAACCGTGGTAAGTTCTATACATTTAAGTTCCTCTGAGGGATTATTTCTCCATAGTATATTTTGCATATGTGTCTGATCAGGGTTAACCTTAATATTTCTGAACATTTTTTCTATATCTGTAGTGAACACGTAAATGAAGGCTCTAAAACGGCATAGTATATCGAATAGGTCGGGCTGTACCTGATAACCTTTCAACATAATGTCGTTGAGTGAGAATCCCGAAGTGGTCTTCATTGAACCATCAAACACAACACGAATAGAAACGTCGTTACCCTTTTCTTTCAATACGCAGTGATGAGGTAAAAAATATGTATTCACGTCAGAATATATAGTTTTCATCAAAGGTACATATCTCGCATGACCCAGAGCTATATATTCATCTATAAAATTCTTATATAGATCGAACAAACTTTTATTTTCTTAAAACGAGTTTCCATACTAAGAAAACGTCGCCTAGCGAATGTAAATGATTCACCTAGCAATGACTCATGAGTTTTTATGGGCAAATTAACTTGAAAATGACCATCTTTCAATAATAAGGTGGTCTCTTGAAATACATCCTCCGCCAATTCCTCATCAGGCGATAAGCGATTCACCACCTCAACTTCTTCTGTCAACCAAAACTTACGAAGAGTATCATCTAAATTTTCTTCCAACATTGAATGATAAGTTAAAACTACATTTTGAGCAGAAGAGTTAGACAAGCATGACTTAGAAATTGGCCCCATGATAACCCAGCCTAAGGTTGTATTTTGCAGAATGGGCGAATTCTTTCCTAACTTAATGATATCAGGGAGAATTAAACTGTAATAAATGTCACAACCGAGTAAAAGGTCTATTGACGAGGGTTCAAAAAATGTTGGATCTGCCAATCTAATAGTTGGGGGAATATTGATCTTACTAGGGTTTAATTTGATTTGTGGTAACATACAGGTTATCTCTTTCAATACATAACAACCAACATTAAAACTTTGAGTATTTTCCTGGTCACAGAAAGTGACATTTGTAATTTTATTAGCAGAAGCGTGACTATTAGAGATACCTGAAACTTGTATATTTCTTTGAGATGTACTAAGGTTAAGCCTTTTAACACATTCTTCAGTTATAAATGAACTTTGACTACTGGGTCTAGCAAAGCCTTCACATGTATAAATTCTCCTGAGTGAGAGCAGATATTTATACTGACAGTCGCTAGGAGTATATGGGAATTTTTGTCGGAAGAAGTATTTGAAGAAGCATTTTCAGTGGGTATAGCTAATTTTTGTGAACTTATAGGTGTACGCGAATCGCAATTATCAGAAAAGGTTGGGGTTATTAGAGGTTTACTGTGGTCTGTATAATTTCTTTGATTTTTGGGAGAGGTGTGCATATTAAACTCATGTAATAGTGTGTGGTGATTTTTTCCGCAAACAGAGCATCCTCGTGACAAACAACCTGCCACTGAATGTTTAGAGCCAAGACAATTGAAACACAGAGCTTTATCTTTAACAAATTGAGTGCGATTCTTTAGAGACAAATTTTTGAATTTTATGCATTTATAAATATTGTGATTACTAAGATTGCAATAGAGGCAAACTCTATCTGAAGAGATCTTAACTGGTGCATTTACACTTGTGTGATGAGAAAATTTTGTATTTCTATTTTACTCGAGTTGGGCGATAGATTTATGGGTAAAGGGTTCAAATTTTCGAAAATAACGCAGCGTTTTTCTAGAAATTGGAAAAAATCTTTTAGAGTGGGAAGCTCATTTCCGTTCCTTTCTATTTCGAAAGCCTTTCTAGTGTTGAAATCTAATTTTTGTGAGAAAATAAAAATGAGAATTAGATCCCATTGATCAATGGGCATATCGAGATTCTTCAAAGATTCTAAGTGTTGTTTAAGTTTAGTGATTAAGTCTCTTAACTGAGGAGCAGAGAATTTTGACAGAGTGGGAGCGTCTAACAAATATCTAATGTGTGAATTTATTATCAAAAATTTGTTCTCGTAACGATCCCTGAGAGTATTCATTGCTATTCTGAAATTATCACTGGTTAATTGTAAATTACTTATCAAGTTCAGAGGTTCATCTCTCAAAGATGATCTGAGATAAATAAACTTTTGAATATCACCTAGAGCTTTATTCTCCATTATGAGTGTTGAAAATAATTCAGAAAAAGACATCCAGTCCGAAATATTTCCCGAAAATACAGGAATGTTCAATTCTGGTAATTTAACCGATACTTTATTTTCTAGTGGAACTGTAGTAGAACAGCCAATATTAAGTTGTCTTTGAGATGAGTTAAAACTTTCGATACATTTATCCAATTCAGATAAAAGCTTACAGTACCGTTGTTCCATATCCTCTCTATTTTCATCATCATTATAATCATCAGAATGTTCAGATACAAGATAATCAATTTCATCCTGATATGCATTATACTTATTGAAAGCTTCAACCAACCAATCACGACGCAAAACATAAGTCTTGATATCACTTACTTTTGTATCACTATTTTTCTGATAAATGTTTCCAATCTAACAAAAACATTCTTTTGTGCCGTTCGTGATTTAATTAAAGCTTCCATCTCTATGTAGTAATAATAAACACGAAAAAGTCAAATGCAATAAACAATAATTGTTCGCAAGAGAAATAAATGATTAAAGGTTCAGAGAAACCTTCAATATACAGTAAATGAGTTAAATTCAACAAAACTTTCAAGTTTGACCAAACTCAATAAATGAAAAATTAATTAATTAATTAATAATAAATGTGAATCAAGTGAAACAAATTTGCAGCGAACTGTCAAGTGAGATTAATTAGCGATAGTTAGTCAGTTATAACTAACTCAAAATAAATTAGCATATAAAGGTGAAAGAGAAATAATGAATTAAAGTATTCCAGAAATACTCAACAAATAATTCAAAGAATCAACTTCGATTACAATAGAATAAAACTTAGAACTCAACAGAAAAATTATCAATGCTACCTTGCAATTTGTAATGCGTTCAGATTAGATAGGTATTTAAAAACTAATCAAATATGCACAAAATCAATCATTTCATATCAATAATATCAGATCGAACTAAATTCAATCTTCTTCAGAATAAGTTAAAGTAACACTTTTAATTTTTATTCCAAGGAACCTAAATCAAAACAATCAAACCTGCTTTCCGTGGTTTTTGTGCGGTGTTATCTTCAATCTTGAAACAAAGTCAGCCACACTTGGAATGCAACAGATGTTGGCCGTGAAGATGGAAATACGCCAATCTTATACGAGGTGATGGAAATCGAATTTTGAGATTTATTTGGAAAATTCTGTGGAACTTCTCAAATATTGGGTACTTATCGTGAAGTTTCTTCAGTTGTTGAGTAATCCAATGGAAATCTGAAGTTCCCGGGTTTCGGCACCAATTTTTATGTTACGGTTTTGGTTCCGTACATAAAAGTGTGAATTGAAAACCTTCTTCAATTTTTTCCTTTATTTACAAACAGTAAATATAACAGTGGTGATGACAATCAATATGTCTCAATTAATTAGAGATGAGATGGAACGTGGTTAATTAACTATTATTTTTAGAAAAAGTGTGTTGTGTGTTCGCTGTGACAATTTTTAGGGAATATTAATTTTCATATGGAGAACGCTTAGCGCCTGCTCCTCAACACAGAGAGGGGGGTCAGTGGGACTGTTGTAATTTGTTTGAGAGTATATCAGTGAATCTCAAACAATAGTTATGAGTATTGTGGTCAACAAGCCTACAAAAGCTTTTGCTGAAGTAACGCAAAAAAAAAAGTTAAACACTGAGACTCTCTTCTCTCTCGAGAGAGAGAGAGAGATGAGAGAGGGAGCAAGGAATTGATCTGTTTGGCCGAAAGCGGTGAATTACGAAACATCGTTTTTTCAGGCGTGAAAATTTTTTCACCTGAGCAATTTGTAAACTCCCAAACCACAGAAATTGTTCATATGAGAATCTGAATAATCTGAGGGTACATATTATTAATATTGAAACATTGCGTATCAATCTGATAATAAAATAAACAACACAATCTAAAATTTTAATATACAAGTTGAATATGCCAAATGATCATGGCCAACCGACGGCTCAAACTTTCGTGAACGGACTAGTTGATAGTTTCAGAGGGGTTACAGTCCACTGCGACCTTAAGGTCTATTGTGCCCCCTTACAGAGCTGTTCTGGCCAAAAACCTTCACAGCTCGCCTTCCAGTTCCAGAGATCTAATGAAATCTAGTAACTGTGAAGGCTTCAACGAGGCTAGTCCTCACTCTTACAAGTTTCTTGTCCAAGGCATTTCCTCCTCAGGCTCGTAATGCCAGGCATTCCGTGACTAGGTAAATGGGGGTTTCTTCTCCTCCCACAGAATCTACACTCGTCAGTGTCCAACAATCCCATCCTCAACAGGTGCTTCCTAAGGCGACAATGTGAACGGACTTATCGTAAATACATATTTGTGGGAGAAGACAAGCATTCTAACATTTGAATTTATTATTAACACAAAGTTCATACAGGTTAATAAATCAGTTATAAAAAATTAACACTCATAAATATTCTCTTTCAAATCAATTTTCAATTTATAGGTATGTTATAATTTTTGGATGACGTCTTCAATTATGATTGTTATTCAAATTTAATACCCTGCGCAAGAGGCATTTCCTTGGAATGATTGATTGTTATTGTTGATCTTCTCATATATTGTTTCCAGGCATCACTTCCTGATTCTCTACCTCCTCCTGTATGTTTTTCGCCACCGAAGGCTCCGCCGATTTCAGCCCCAGATGTCGAAATGTTAACGTTTATTATTCCACAGTCAGATCCTTTAGGTCCAATCCACTTCAAAGAAATTTTTAAAATAAGTGCAAATTTCAATACAAACTCTCTTAAGTCGATCCGCACATTTCGGTGACGTGACGGCAACGTTGCTGTCAGTGCTGCGCTCCCTTCAGGTAATTTGTTATGAATTTTTTACCATGCGCACAGCAATGTACGGTATCGTCCGTGTCAGTGTTTTCCTGTCATTGCTGGGTCCGCTCTATGCGCATTCGCGTTTTCGGTTTGGACCTGGTATCGACGTGAATGCTATTCCTAGGTTTCTATTTGACTGAATAATTTCCGAAGTGAAGTGATTGTGACAAATAGAACACGTCTTTTCAGGTGACAATCAATGAAACGATAAGGTTTGGAATCAGAGTGCCAAATAAAAATATCGACGATAGTTCGGAAGGAAATTCATTATGATGAACTGAGGTGATTGTGGAAATTAAACTGATTTTGTCAGAAAGCAACATCAGTTGTAAATAATGCGCATCAGTTCAAAATCACAACATTGTCAAATAGAACGCGCATCAACTGATTTTGCATCAGTTGGAAGTGATGCGCAGCTTCAAATGGAAAGGGCCTATTGTCTTGCGAAAATGCGAAATGAATTGCTGCTTTGGAGATCTTACTACGAGGAAGAAGAAAAGAAATTATGATACATAGTACATCCCATATTATGACATTGTCAAAATTGAAATATTCTCATGACGGCAGTGCACCGTGATGGTCGGAATATCACTTCGTCGGTCATGTTTGAATACGACGCCGTCTGAAATGTGTGGATCGAGCTTGTTGTTATTTGTCGTTCATATTCGAACGCGGTCGGAATTTATCGGAGGTTTATTGACTTATTGGATAGTAACTTCTCTTCCGCGTTCACGATATAGTCCATGGACCAGCGCCTGTATTTCATAATAATTACTAACAATCTGAATATTTGTCAGTAGCTTCGTTTTGAGGAGACGCCCAACTTTTCCTTTACGAAAATTCTCGATAGTGATGGCTAATACAGTATGGAGGCGTCAAAAGTGTTAATGGGTGAATGTTCAAATTTAATTACTAACAGCTACTTTATAAATTAAATCATGAAAAATTTTATTACAAATTGAAAACAATAATTGTCCTACAAAAATGACGATTCTATCAAAGTGTCCCCCACTCCCAACATATATCAACAACTAGGTCTGAGAAACAATTTTACTGACCGACTGATTTTTTACTGTTGCTTAGCAAATATTTCTTTTATGAATTGGTCACATTGTCCCACAAATTGAGTGGAACGTTTTACCAATCCTACCTAAGAAATTGTACCACAGAACCCTCAATTAAAAATGATTACTAACGATTGACAATTTCCGAGCGTAGGACTGGAAAACGTTCCACTCAATTTGTAGGACAATGTGACCCGTTCATAAAGCAAATATTTGCTAAGTTACAGTGAAAAAATCAGCCGGTTAGTAATAATTTTTTTTTAGACCTAGTTGTTGTTATAATATGTTGGAAGTTGGAGACACTATGATAGAATCATCATTCTTGTTGGGCAGCTATTGTTTTCAATCTGTAATGAAATTGTTTCAAGATGTAATTATAAAGTAGCTGTTAGTAATTAAATTTGAACATTCACCCATTCAACACTTTTGACGCCTCCATTCTGTATTAGCCCTCACTATCGAGAATTTCGTAGAGGAAAAAGTTGGGCGTCTCGTCAAAATGAAGATACTCACAAATATTCAGGTGTAGTAATCATCATGGAAAACAGGCGCCGGCCCATGGACTAATAGAGAGTTCGTTGCGATAGTTATAATCTCCTGAAATAAACTGTAGTCGAATCATATAACCTGTTCGATGATTTTTTTTATGTGAATTTTATTGCTCACCTCGAAGATATGACCGATACTTTGAGTGAATATGCTAGAAGAAAGCCCTTGTGGCACTTCGTTATTCCAAGTAATTGCTTCTTCCACATTTTCTGCCTTCAGTACGTAAACGATGGGGGCAAAACACTCGTTGTGCACCAACGGATGATCGTGTTTAAGTCCTGTGACGATAGTGGGCTCCACGAAAAATCCTTCTCTTTCTAGAACCTAAATTGAATATACGGAAGAAATCATTAAATGTGCATTAGTTATAGAATCAGATTCATCTAACCACATTGAACAAGTTTCATTTATTATGATATTTCAGATTTCTCTTAGCTGTTCGAATAAAAAAGAATAGTTATTTAATCAACTAGGTTATTAAAGACAGCGACTAATGGTCAAGATATTTTGAAGCGTGAGCTGAGCGAACGCTTTAATAGTTCGAGACCATTAGTCGCTAGAATAATAACCCTAGTTGATTACAAGATTTTTCCGCCAATCTCAATACGAATTGTGTACAAGTACTTGATTGAAATACATTCATATTTTGCACAAGACATGCATTTGACAAATATAAATTTTTATGTTTCTATGTTCCAGTAGATTTTTGACATTTCTCGTAGTGCTTCTGAATACTTTGTGTACGGTTGCCCCGAGGATTGCACATTAAAATGGCTAAAAAATTGAGCATTAAAATGGGTCATTAATACTCAATTTCGTACACATTAAATCACGTTTTATTTCGAGGTCGAGGTCGGCGAAAAAAATCATTTAATGACAGTATGAATTACTTTTTCCATAAATTTCAATGGAAATCAATTGCAAACTCTTCAAAGTCAAATTTAACTGTACCTTGCCACCAAATTCTATAGTGCCACCTTGTTTCTTAATTTCTTCAATGGTTTCTTTATATTTCTTCAAAGATTGCTCGCTGTGGAGGGGTCCAATAAGGGTGTTGTCATTTAATGGATCTCCTATTCTGTTCAAAACTTGGGAGTAAGCCTTTTTCAGTCTTTCTAGCACCTCTGTGAATACCTGTGAAAAAATTTATTATTTCAACTTAATATTCAATGTGTGAATTATCAATTCAATTCAATCTGAATTATATTTGTATAAAATATTCTATTAATACAGGCCAAGTCAAAAAAATCGACTCGTATCAGATAGTACCTAGTCTTTTAGAGTGATGATTGTTCATCATAACTTCTGAACTAGGTCGAGATATACATTTAGAAATTTACATTGGAAACATACGATATACAATTCAGGTAGAAAATTTTTGCGTCCGGTAGAATAGTTGCATATTCGATAGATTTACGTGCCACCTAACTGACTGAATCCAGTTGTCCTATATTAATAATGTATATATTGTAGTATTGTCGCTCTCTTGTCGTTGAGAGTGGCTTAATTCAAGCAGTATGGTAGGGAACCGAAAGTACTTGATTCGAGTATTACGGACGCCTGACTCATTAAATAATTCGATGCGAGTACTGCAGGTTCTCTACCATACTGCGTGAATTAAGCCCCTCCCAAAGTTAAGAGAGAAACAACACTACATTATTGCAATCGGACAACTGGATTAATTCAGTTACGTAGCACGTAAATCACTCTAATATACAACTGGACGACAAAATTCTCTGATGCATTGAATATAGTATATTTGTGATGCGAATCTCCAAACCTGTATAGGTAAATTAGTACAAGAAAAAACTACAGTTAATAATGAATGAAATGATGATATACCGTTTTGTGTAGAATCAGCCTTCTAGTACTCGTACATCTCTGACCAGCAGTACCAACGCAGGCAAAAAGTGCTGCTTGTACGACCATGTTCAGATCAGCATCTTCTGCCACAATCAAAGCATTGTTACCACCCAATTCTAAAAGATGCTTGCCGAAACGTTTTTGTACTTCAACTCCCACCTGAAAATACATGAATTTGGTTCTTGAGCAAAAATCTGACTGACCACTTACTGATTTTTGAAATACACTGCGCAAAAAAAATTAAAGCACATTCTGAAAATCGCAACTTTAATGAAAGTTAACTCTACATTGACTTTATAACTTATTTTATATGTTTTCTCGGGAAGGTTTTGAACGAAACAAGACACATTGCATGGAGGAAAAATTCAGGATTCACCGAATCTTATGCGACAGAAGAGAAAAAAAACAATTTTTAAAATATGAATGCTGAAGTGATTTAATACTGGGTATTTCCACCCCTTGCGTTAATTACAGCTCGGCAACGACGGTTCATACTCAAAATGAGTGATCTTATAATGTTCTGATCTAATCCTTCCCAGATTTCTCTGAGTTGGATTCCTAAGTTATTAAGAGTAGCTGGATGATTTTCTGAACTTCTCAGCCTTCTGTTGAGGTTATCCCAAACCTGCTCAATCGGATTGAGATCTGGACTTCTTGCTGGCCATTCCATTCGAGAGACTTCAACCTGTTCAAGGTACTCCTGAACGATGCGCGCACGATGGTGTTAACATGGCACAGTTACGTGCAAAATAATCAATCGCAAGAAGCAAAAAATTAAAAGAATCAACAAAGATTTGAACAAAGAGGAGAGCGGAGATTCGCAGTCGACAGACGCAGAACAGTAAAAAAGTATTTTCTAAAAATAAGGACAGAACAACGTTAGCCAGCGAAATGAATACAATCTTCAATTTATAGGCTCACAGAACCTTCTTCATGCGGACTGGGATGATTTATTCAAGATGTTGTCAATGAGGGAAGAGACAGACCGGTTTCGGCCTTATTAGGCCTCGTCAGTGTCCCATACCCCTCAGAGACAACATCCTATTGAAAAACTTCTTTGTTTGTTAGGTTAGCCTCCTTAAAGGCAAAGAATTTTTTGTTTGTCATTTTTTCTTTATCTTAAAACGTTAGCCAGGCCAGCTTGTTATTATTTTAAAAAATCATTACCTTTTGGCCTATTTCGCAGCTTCCAGTGAACGATAATAATTTAATATTCTCATCAGATGACATTGCTTGGCCAACATCAGCTCCTCCGCAACAAAGGGAAGCTATAGCACCAGGTAAGTTATTCTTTTCTAGAACTTGTGCTAAAATGTTCGTTGTTGCAATCGATATGAGAGGAGTTGTTTCTGATGGTTTCCACAAGACGTTGTCGCCACAAACCTAAGAAATTAAACTAAACATTTTATCATGATGAAAAACTCATTTACACTCACTTTCAAGAGTTTTGCACCGCCTGTAGTGGAGATAAAATAATCAAGATTTGCAACATCACTGACAACAAAGGAAACTTGTTGACAACCAAATAAAACGATAATATTACGAAAAAATGTTCATTTATTTTAAATATCGATATCAAATATGAGCCTTTCTGTGGATCAGTATTTATTCGTTTTAAGTATAGTCCGTTCACGAGAGTTCGAGCGCGTAGTAGGCGTTTGTTTATTTATCTGAAGTTGGCAGTATTTGCTGTCATAACGTAAAATAAAGTCAACGTTGTCGAATGTACCCAACCTCGTCCAACGAGCTTGCGAGTTATCAGAGAACTCTATGCAATATTGACAACATTGCGTATCAATATGACAAGAAAATAAACGACATAACCTAAAATTTTAATATACACAGTGGAATATGCCAAATTGTCATGGTCAACCGACGGCTCAACCTTTCGTGAACGGACTATAGGTACCGGTCAGTTCCAAAACTATGAAATATGAAGAATATGCCTAGAAACGAGTTGGACAGAACTAGAGGGGCTATCATGCTAGCAGATGGCCAATAATAGACTGTACATTATTCGAACCACGGTTAGTGCTTCGAATAATTAGCGCGAAATAAATCCAGATGAGAGTCCAGCATATGTTTTTTTTTGACATATTACACCCCAAAGCTTTATATTTCCCTAGAAACTTTTGGACAACGTTCACAGAAGATATCCAGGCGAGTTTTCCTAATCATTCAATTTTTCCTCAAAGCTCTTATCCTATATCAGTTGTCATATTTCTGGACTAACAAATATTCCCTCTTTAATTTTCGCATCGCTGAGGTTAGGGAATTTCTCCTTCAGATATGCAAATTCACTGCCATCCTTAAGTCGCATCCACACTATGCCGAACGACATCATTCGACTTGTGTCGTTCGACAAAGTCGAATAAGTGTGGACGTTGAAGAAGTCGAATCGAATCATGTCGCTTCCAACCCGACTGAGCGCGGTCCCGATCAAAGGAAGTCGAATCGAATCATTCAGTCTGGACGTGTCGACTGTCGAATGAGCCGAATGGGGTTCAGTTGCATTCAAAAGCGCTGCGTATTCACATGCCGTCGGATTCGGATTTGAACTGAATTTCTCCCGCATTCCGGCTCCGTGACAAAGACGTTCTTGTTGAAGGTGCTCGCTCACAACTGAGTCGAACCGTTTATCGTTCGACACGTCCACACCGATTGTCGAATCGAACGTGTCGCCCCGAACGTGTCGAATGATGTCGTTCGGCATAGTGTGGATGCGACTTTAGGCATTGCCTTCACAACATTTTTCATTAGGCCGAGCTGTATGTGTAAAGATGGTAAAAGATTGTCAGCAGGGTTGACTAAAGGATCATTATTAACATTTTTACGGCCTTGATGAGTGATTTTCTCTTGGACTACAATTTTTTTAATAGTGATGATCCCAAGTTAGTTGAATGCAATAGCTATACAATCATTCAAATGAAGTCATTCGAAATAAGACACGCATATGAGACAGAAATGAATATGTAGCAGTTACAATAAGAAGAAACAAAATGATTGTATATTGTCAATGAGGGTTCATCAATAAGTGTAAGAATTGGAAGTGTCTAACTCGAAACTGTAGAACTGTATTTTATTTAGGGATCTACTTGATATTCGTAAAAAACTTGTATTTTTAACAACTAAATTTTATTACTTCTTCAGACCGACATTTCTTTATTACATCTGTCATCTGTCTTACACTAATTCATAGAATACTAAAAATGACATACATCAATACAATCATAGAATAGGATGAAGGCAGGTTTGTCAATGACAACATATTATATAATTCTAACACCGTCCCTCAAACCTGACTGCAAAGATTTAGCATTTTAACAAAATTATTAAACTTAACACAATCAAGACTCTTAGTCAATATATCTGCTATTTGTTCGTTAGTGTTAACATATGTAACATCTATTAGTTTTTTAGCTATTAAATCTATTACAAAATGATATTTCACTTCGATATGCTTACATCTTCTGTTGTTTTCGAAATTTTGAAGCAATTTGATGGTACTCTGATTGTCCTCATATAGAGTTACCGGCGTATCATATTCAATTTCAAAATCATCAAGAATATTTACAATATACAAAAGTTCACAACATGCCATACATAATGCCACAAATTCAGATTCAGTGCTTGAAAGGGTAACAATTGACTGCTTTTTCGAAGTCCAAGACACCAAATTATCAAAGAGTACAAAACAGTAACCACTTATGGACCTTCTGTCTTCAGTATCGTTAGCCCAATCAGCATCTGTATATCCTACTAATTTGTAAGAAGATGAATGAAATCTTAATTTATAATCCACAGTAAATCTCAAATATTTCAAAACTCTCAATAAATAATTGAAATGTTCATCCGTTGCATTTTCTTGAAATTTAGAAAAATATCCAACACAAAAACATATATCAGGCCTACTTCCCATCATTATGTACATTAATGAACCTAATAGTTCTCTATAGGGCAAGTTAGTTTTGAGTTCACTGTCCAATTCCTTTTTAATTTAGGTTCTTCTCAATAGGTGTTTTATAAGGTTTACAATTTTCAACATTGAATCTTTTCAACACATTTCTGATTGCTGAACTCTGATCAACAGTAATGATCTTTCTATGAAAATCTCTTTCCACATGAATGCCTAAGAAAACCCCAATATCACCCAAATCTTTCATTCTAAAGCTACTACATAGATTTGTTTTTACATAAGTGAGAAAATTTTTATCATTGCATGCCAACAAAATATCATCTACATAGAGCAAAAGATAGCATCGAATGTTCCGTTTAATATATGTGAACAAGCAAAAGTCTGATTTAGACCGCCTAAAACCCAACTTAGTCATAAATGAATTGAAACGATCATTCCATATCTTCGGTGCCTGCTTTAAACCATAAATCGACTTTTTCAAAACGCAAATTTTCTTTTCATTAGTTTTATCAATTTTAACCCCTTCTGGTATCATCATAAATTTCTTCAGATAAGGTACCATTCAAAAACGCATTTTTGACGTCTAGTTGTTGCAAATATAAATCATAATTAACACAAATGGATAAAAGTATCCTAAAGGTTGATAACTTAGCCACTGGAGCATGGGTATACAAACTGTCAATTTCTTGCTCAAAACCGCGAGCTACTAGTCTAGCCTTATAAAATACCTTACCTTCATTATTCGTTGTTGTTTTAAAGACCATCTGTTGCTAATGATTTTCTTACCCTCAGGCCTATCAACTAATTGCCATGTATTATTCTGTTCCAAAGCCTTCAATTCATCCTCAATTGCCTCCTTCCATTGATCCCAGTTTGCACTTCTTTGAGCTTCTTGGTATGATCTAGGAGTATCGTTTGACTCACACAGTAGAGCCAAACTGCCAAAATCAACCTCATAATCCTGAAGGTGAGATGGTAGTTGTCTGTTTCTTTTTGGTCTTCCCTCTCTCTCTTCATCTGCATCTTCAGATTGTTCTTGTTCCTGTTCCTCTCATCATTATTCTCTATAGTATTTTCTGTAACATACTCATGAAACTCGGAATATTTTGGTCTATCAAAATCACTAAATTTATATTCACTAAATATAACATTTCTACTATGCAAAATTGAATTTTTACTTTCATTCCACAACCTATAACCATTTTCTGCATAACCTATAAACCTACATCTAATTCCTTTTTGATCAAGTTTTGTCCTTAAACTATCTGGGACTCTGGCATAACATATGCAACCAAAAATACGCATGTTAGAAACATTTGGTTTCCTTCCAGACCACAATTCAAAAGGAGTTTTATCTTTAAAATGATTTGACTGAGTTCTATTTGTTATGTATGCTGCAGTTAAAATCGCTTCTTCCCAAAAAATTTTACTCATTTTCGATTGCGTAATCATAGCTCTTGCTTTGTCTAATAATGTTTGATTCATACGTTCTGCAACTCCATTAGTTTGTGGAGAGTATGGGGGAGTATAAAGTATTTCTATACCTTTGTCTGAACAAAACTTTTTGAATGAATTTGAAGTGTATTCACCCCCATTGTCACATCTAACCTTTGCTATTCTCTTGTCACTAAATAACGATGCTACCTTTGACTCATAATTTTTAAGACAGTTAAATACCTCATCCTTACTTTTGATAATGTATACCATAACAAATCTAGAGAAATCATCAATAAATGTTACAAAGTATCGATTTCCATTATGTGAAGTTGGTGTGATGGGACCGCAAACATCGGTGTGTATCAATTCCAAAACTCTTGATGATCTTACAGTTCTTGAATAATAAGGTAAATTTTTCTGTTTTGAAACGATACATACCTCACACATACCCTCATCACCTCTATCTTTGATCTCTAAACCATTTACTAAATTCATATTTTTAATATTCAATAGTGAACTGTAATTTAAATGAGCATATCTTTTGTGCCACAAATCAAAATCGTTACGTACAGACAAATTTGCTGTGTCGGTGGTACCACTTACAATCTTAAGTAATATTTTATATAAGTTTCCAACTCGTTTGCCTTTAACATAAATTTTCTTATCCTTTTCTATTGAAATAGCACCATCAGCACATATAATTTTAAAGCCTACCTTTTCAATAGTTGAAATTGATAACAGATACCCTTAAGTCAGGAATACAGTACACATTTTTCAAGGTAATTGGAATTTCTTGGCCTCCAACAATACTCAGAACTTTAATATCTCCACTGCAGATAGCTTCCATTGTTTTTCCCTTCTCTGCCAACTGAATCATCTTCGGAGGGTTGAATATGACCTTGTTAGTCATAGCTTCTTCTGAATTAATGTAGTGGTGTGTAGCCCCTGAATCTGCATACCAGCATGTACCTTCGCTGACTATCTCCTTGGACTCGGACAGGAATGCCACATCCTCAGGACTGCTTCTCTCATTTTTAACATTTTTATCCTTGTCTGAGGAAAAGTGTGCATGAGGTTTATTTCCTTGAAATTTTCCATTTCTACACTCTGATGCCTTATGACCTAGTTTGTTGCACCTGAAGCATTTTACACCACAAACTTCTTGTAGATGACCTATTTTTCCACATCGATTACATTTCTTGGAGGTTTTCGAAGCAATGAATGATGCTGATACTTCATGCTTCGTGGTTCCATTTCTTCTGTTGATTTTGAACTCAAGTAACTTCTTCTTTACATTTTCCCAGTTTAAGTCATCTTCTGAAAATGTTCGTATTGCTGTTACAATGTTCTCATATTCTTTGGGCATCGACAATAACAGGAAACATCCCATATCTGATTCTGAGAAATTTGCTCCCAGTGCTTTTAATTCTCTTAGGATTTTGTCGTATTTTGAGAAATGATGTTGAAGATCTTCATTTATGTTGTATTTTAAGTCAACCAGTTCTTTTAGAAGGTAATATTTTGAACAGTTTCCCTTTTTTGCAAAGACAGATTCCATTTATCCAGCATACCTTTAGTAGTCTTTATGTTTTTAATATATTCGAGGTGCGAATCGGCTACGCATTGTATGACTACGTTTCTTGCTTTGTGATCCTTTTTAATCCAACTTGGATCGGTTTCTCTGACCTCTGTTAGTACTGAATGAACCTCCATCGATTCTAGTACTGATTCCAAGCGGAATTTCCAGTTGTCAAAATTATCACCCTTGAACGGGATGATCCCATGTTTATTTTCGGCACTGTTGAATTCCATTTTAATTTCTTTTGCTTCAGCTGGTCAGCCTCGTATTTAACTTATCCTCGTTCCACGTGTTGTTTCTAAGTTAGCCAGTAAATACTGGGCCCATAACCATGTAAGAATTGGAAGTGTCTAACTCGAAACTGTAGAACTGTATTTTATTTAGGGATCTACTTGATATTCGTAAAAAACTTGTATTTTTAACAACTAAATTTTATTACTTCTTCAGACCGACATTTCTTTATTACATCTGTCATCTGTCTTACACTAATTCATAGAATACTAAAAATGACATACATCAATACAATCATAGAATAGGATGAAGGCAGGTTTGTCAATGACAACATATAATAGGTTTGTTCCAACTCAAGAATTGACCGTACAATGATCGTCAGGATTCTGCGCAATAGATAAAAATGTGTTCCAACTGAAAATGTATCGTTTGAGAACGGTTTCGTTTTTGTTCCATCCTGCTTCGGGACCGTGAGTGGAACGGTTTTGTGATCGTCATTTCGATCCCTGGTCTGGAGCAAGTACTGTTTGGACGGTTCTTGTACGGTCAAAGTTTAGACATGCGCATAAGATCGATTACTAACAGTTTCGTGACCGTCAAATTACCGTACAAAAGTCAGCTGTTGGAACAAACCTTATATAATTCTAACAATAAGAACAAAAATCATCACAAAGTTCGTGTGACAAGAACAGTGTTTACCAGTGTAATTAGGGGTGCAGGACTTTTGAAAGTGTGTGTATATATTATCACCCATTATACGGGGTCTTTATAAATGATTGTAATATCGTAGGTTGCTTTGGAAATTTTTTATCTTATCGTTTCTCATGCAAAGTCTACAAATTCATAATTCCAGTAAGATTATTCAATTCCTTTCGGGGTGACCAGCCTAAACTGACAGTATCCGATCGTTTGTTTAAATTTAAGTTTACATCAGAATATGAATATTTCAAATATTCCAACGCCAACTGCGATGTTATAACCATTTATAGAGGCCCTGTATAAATATTGTCTTATTTGTCTTCTTACCATAGCAATCGCACTGTTCCAACCATACACAGCACATGGAAAATTGAAAGCCGATATAACACCAACGATTCCCAATGGGTTCCATCTTTCTAAGAGAATATGGTCGGCTCTTTCCGAAGGGAATATTGACCCAGGAAGCATTCTGGACAAACCCACCGCGTAATCGCATATGTCCACATATTCTTGAACCTCGCCAATACCCTCTGGTAGTATTTTTCCTAGAAAGAAACCAAGTTGGTAGTAACTGCATCAAACACCGAAAATTGCAATTATCGGTTTAAAACTAAATGACTTCAATTCCAAGATAAGAGTTCTAAGTACGAATTTTCAATCGGTTTGAACTCAACAGCTTGCAAACTGTTAGGGCTAAGGTCTATTTCAGGACAGTATGAAGTGAAGAAAACCTCTTAGCCTCTCCGATCGCTACGACCTCTCTGTCGTGAACGTGGCAGAGTATGCCTACATTGCCTACTTGTTTCTACTAGCAACCCCCTACAGATGGTTGCAACCCCATCAGGAATTTGAATAGAGAAAGTGAAAAGTTTTGTAGCATACATGTATGCATGGATTCAAATTTATTTGAACCTGCACAGATTAGAGTATCTATCTGTATCTCTTTCAATTTCGGAAGCAGAACATATAGTCCGTTCACGGAAGTTGTAGCGCATTGTAGGCGTTTGTTTATTTATCTGAAGTTGGCATCAGTGTTTGCTATCATAACGTAAAATAAAGACAAAGTTGCCGAATGTACCCGGTCTCGTCCGACGAGCTTGCGAGTTATCAGAGAACTCTATGCAGTATTGACAACATTGCGTATTAATGTGACAAGAAAATAAACAACCTAACCTAACCTAAAATTTTAATATACACAGTGGAATGTATGCCAAATTTCCATGGCCAACCGACTGCTCAATCTTTCGTGAACGGACTATATGTGTTTATAATCCAAAAATTAAATGCCTACTCGAAAATTAACGATTTCGTCCTGTATCACATGACACAAATTATATTTGAATGTTACATCAGGCGACTGGTTAAAAAATGTCAATCCAACCTATCAATATAACGACCTTGACGCGTGACGTCAACGGATCTGGCCAATCATGCTTCGTTCAGCATACTTTTTACATTCATTTTGCAGTTATATCGCGAAATATCGAATTTTATTGTGAGTTTTAGCAATGTTTTTAGTTACCCATTTCGAGAGAGACAAGTTGTCCCAAAGGTATCAATTTTTCTCGTATTGCATTTCCTATTTGCCTGACTATTTCGCCTCGTTTAGGAGCTGGGAGTTTTGCCCATTGGTCCCATACTTTTGCAGATTCTTTCACGCAAGATTGGTAGTCAGCTACGGTGCCATATTTCACCTCTGCTATCACTTTGCCAGTACTTGGGTCTATCGATTTCACTGTCTGAAAACCAAAGGATATAGATCATTTTTCAAAATAATAGTCGGTAGAACAGGTTTTGAAAAAAGTTTGCTCGCTTATTTCATTGTGACACTGCGTGTTCATTGCAACATCCTGTATCTTCAGAGACTATTAGTCTCACGACCTTAATTTCATTAAATCCTTCTGTGTCTTTAGTGAACCCCTGTATATTATGGAAAAAGGACAATCCATTTGTGAAGATGAGCCGAAAATGAAGTTTATAATTCTGCTCATTTCGGTTGCGTTTAAACAACCAAAGAAAAAGTCTATCGTTATATAAAAAAATTTAATATTGCCATGAAATAACTTTCGATTGAAGTGAAATCTAGCTTGAGGATGTAATTTGGCGAAGTGAAACAAGCAAAATTTTGAGATAATAGCCTCATTGCTCCACAATGAAAGAGCGCTCAGAAGCACCTACTCAGGGCTTTTCTTAAATTTTTCTCTATCTCATTGGATTAAAAAGTTGTAGTTCAGAGACAACCATTTCTGGTCACCCTGTACTTCTGCCAACCTAAAATTTCACGATATTCCTTCTAGAATGATGATGTTCTTAAAACCGGGCGCACTTCTGTCGTTTTTGAGCGCCCGTTCTACTCAAACGAGTGCTATATCGTTCTGCTAAATGTCTGTAATTTTCAAGCATAATCTCAAACGATAGGGTTAGACTCCCTGATGACGAATCCGTGGTCAAATTCAATTCTGTCCGTGGGGCCGGCTGGCAGTTAGCACAATAACTTTCGAAGGGATTGTCCTAGAGACTTGAAATTTTCAGGGTGAGTTCTGTTACCAAATGACTCGATTAACCAGTCGAATCGTACAGGGTGTTCGATAAAATATGGCCATTCAAAATATTTGTTCCTCAATATCTCAGACAAAACGTAACCAATCGAAATGAAATTTTCCGGCCAGGTGCATGATATGGCCATAGTGTTAACAGAAACATATAAAATTAAATTGGAATAATGAAAAGAACAAACTTCATATTTCCATAACAATATATCCGATTAGAGTGAAATTAATTTTATGATCGAAGATTGATATACTGAATGTTCATGCAACATTTCAAGAAGATCACATAATCTGAACCATAGAAAATTAAATTGGAATATTGAAAATAAAAATCTCTATATTTCCATAAAAAACACATCCGATTCGAGTGAAATTTATTTTCTGTGTGGAGATTGATACACTGAATGTTAATGCAAAATTTCAAGAGGATTGCATCAGCAGAACCAAATAATTTAATTTTTTTATTTTCAAGTTTTGAAACATTTCAGTTTTTAAATAATTTCCAGAATGTTATTACGGTCGTCCTGAGATTTTGCATACCTAGAGTTAGTATTAATTTCAAGTCCTATACAAAATTTTGAGGTGATTGCCTAATTGTTCCACCAACGAACGTGCGCTCAAAAGCATGCATCTGCTCAGAGCTTCCTCAATTTTGATTTAACACAAATGTATACTCACTTTTCCGGAGCCACACCAGTTTCCATTGTAAACTCCTAAATTAGTAGCCTTTAGTCCTAGATCTTTAAGAAACGAATATTTTTCATTGTTTATCAAATAATCTCCGGACATATTTCTTCTTAAAATATAAAAATTTAACGTGTTCTTAACTACTGTCTTTGAACATTTACTAAAATACTGCATTGTTGCTTGGGACAACTTGAATTATTGTAATATCTTCAAGTTGTAAATAAGAATTGTGAAAGGTTCTTCATCTTTAGGTAAACATTATTATTTTACACAGGGACGAATTGAGTTCCTGGGGAAATTTCTGGAAAAAATCATACAGTTTCAAAAATTTTCATTCTCGTACTGTTCACAAAAACAGTCCACTTGATTTCACTCTGATCAAAAAAATTATAAATGTTTGTACACATATAGTGGAACTTCCCTGAAGCGAACGTCTGTATAAGGAATTTCGTTCAAGACATTTCACCTTCAATCCAAATTCCATGTTGAAAAGACCCTCTAAAACGAGGTAAATTCGCTCTATAACGAAATATTCCAAGAACAAGAACATTACTCTTTGAGTGGGTATTGGTAAAAAGGTATAATTGTGTGTTTTTTCCATAATTATGCCGGACGTACCTAGGTAATAAATCTCGACCATGAACTAAAACATTACGGCGGACGGATAGATCCTTCCGAAACGTTGGATTCAACTGGAAATGTTGATAATGACGGTTACTTTGAATTAATTCGTTAATGTTGATGTTAATATTGTAACAAATGAACTTCCAACTGAAAAAGCCATGTTAAACGGTGTCAAATACGGTGTTCGAGATCACTACGATAGCAGCACGATACACTTACACCGGTATGCCGACGCGCATCGAGACGTGTCACTGCGGAGCATTTCCATTGCATTTGCGGAATGGGAGTGTTAGAACTCCAGAGAATGATTGGAATAATGCAATGCAATCAACCGCAAGTTTCATTGATAATGCAATTAACTAACAATTTCAAATGAAATTTCTCCTATGTCTTTGTTTGTTGATTCTAAAATATATCAATGAAATTGTATAAATATGGATGTGAGTGAAAAGTATTTATTTGTTAATACAGAATAAATTATTGAAGGTTCATTAAAAAACTTCGAATAAATGAAAATATTTTTATCATTTTTAGGGAAATTTCAATGAATTTCACTTATAATTCGTGAATTTGAAAAGTTTTTTGTCCACTTTTTTCTTCATGTTCTGAAAACTGATCTTCTCATTTAGATCACTGTCTTAAGTTGGTACGGATTGTGCTCAAGCAAAGATAACATCGAGTGGAATCTGAATATCATTTTTCAGTTTTGCAACCGTGTTATTTTCTAACACTTTGAAAATATTTTTTCCTCAGATAATGAAGTACTGACGGAATACTTCCGACTTCGGAAAGCAAAAGTACCTTATTTCGGTTCCCTTTTAACTTTTCTGTAATTCTTACAGCCAAAAACTGCGCAATTAGGCATGAATGCAGGTATTATAACAATAATAATATAACTCCACTTTTATCTCTGCTCCTCAATGACGTAGATGAGCGCGCCGGACGAATTTAGACTCCGAATCTGGCATACCGGTGTGAGTGTATCCACGATACACACACACCGGTATGCCGACGCGAATCGAGAGTGACGTCACTGGGAACATTTCCATAGCATTTGCGTGATAGAAGTGTTAGAACTCGAGAGAATTGATTAGAATTTGTTCCTAATATTCTCCCAATGACGTAGATGCTCGCGCCGGACGAGTTTAGACCACGAATCTGGCATACCGGTGTTTGTGTATCGTGAGTGTATCGTGGATAGCAGTGATGATACATTGATACCGACAGCGTTGATTTGGAGGGGCAACCGGTCGAAAAACCAAATCGTGGAGAGGAACTTCAAGCCTTTAAAACTTGTCGTCTCGCTTTCCGGTCCATTGAAGAGGTTCCGGAAAATTTTTTTGAATCTTTGGGAAAATGAGTTTTTTTATGAAAATAAATTGTTTTTTAATTGTATAACTCAGACAAAAATTACGGATTATTCGCCCAAAAAATCTTGAATTGCTATGTATTGTATACGTATACCTATACAAAATGCTTATAAGCTATTAACAATGCACTTACCCACCTTTTTAAGTATGAATATGAATTCATAATGAAAAATGCAATTGCTTATTTCTATACTTGACGCTGATGAGTCCAGACCTGGAAAATATCTTATTCTTGTTATAATATGATAAGGAAGATTGACCTTTGACAAGTTAATGATAATTCTTTCTTCCAAGATATAATTTGAATTTAGTGTGCATCAAAGATTAGGGGTTAGGTCCTTAATCTTTGGTGTGCATCTTATTAGTATGCTAATATAAAGGGTGAGTGGGGAGGAAGGGGCCAAACTCCAGGAGCGTATTGTACACGTCAAAATAATTCGAAAAAACTGATATTTTCTAATACAGTGTTTCAAAGTTCGAATTTTTTTTCAAGTTCTCATATAGTTCTACACTTCACAAGATATTCAACTGAAAGTTGCCATAAATACCTAGGTTATCATTGCTAGTTCACACCATGTGATACGCCAATTTCGTTAGCAAATACACAGGGTGATTTTTTGTTGGAACACTATCCCTTTGTTTTCCTCCGAACCTTTTTTTGACGAGCTACTGTTAAACTTAAAAAACGTAGGAAGAATATTTGTTGATATACGGAACTGTATCGTCTATTTTACTTTTGTCGAATCTGCTACAGATTTCGAAAAAAAAATTCAAACGGTTTTCTCGAAATCCTCATGAAAAGTCCAGATAGTAAGCTGTGGTGAATAAATTCATTATTAGTTTTATGGTTGTTTTCCTGGTCTGTAGCAATGATTCATGAAGATTTGATAAAATCGTATTATCATTACAAAAAATATATTCAAACTGACAAGCCCGTGTACATTCGGCAACGTTGACATTATTTCACGTTATGCCAACTTCAGATAAATAAACAACCCCTACTATGCGCTCAAACTTTCTTGAACGGACTATACGTGTATTGACAGTTAATACACACATTTTCTTTTTCTGTCAACTCACGTAACTATGGTAAGCTGTAACCACAACTATTAAAAATTCGCCTTTAATTGGAAAATATGGAAATGGGATTTAGTCTAACCTGAGGCCTATTGCACCAAATACTTTGCACTTTCCAAATAAATAACGTCGCACGAAACGCATTCATAATTGTGCAAAGTGAAAAACACTTCAACTTGGGAGAAATGTTGTGCAACATAGTTAATTTTCACTTCGCAAATTTGTCAGAATGCTAAGTGAAAAGTTGCAATGCATTTTAGTGCAATAGGCCCCAGTTCTTGGAAAGTTTCTTGTTGTATTGTGTCTGTGTGGTCATTTGTAGAAACAGGAAATTGATGAAAACTAATGGGAAATAATCTCAGATCAATAAAAAAGGTTTCTTTATTGATCTGAGGAAATAAGCTTGTATAATATGTATAAATATATATTTTTTAAATCTTTTCTCATTATCAAAATATAACAACAACGTAGAGAGTACGTCATCTTCTTAAGTATTTACATACCTTTTGAAATAAATCAATAATTAATCAAAAAAAAAACAAATTTTTATTATATGAAACTGGAATGCTAATCTATTAATATCACATGTGTAAAGATCACAAATAGAGACAAGTCTTAGCTCCAAAAATGTCTTAAGAAACAATACATTGGAACCACACATAAAATAATGAAAAAACACTTACAAACAAAAAATAATGCATATGACAATATTATTTGTATCATAAAATTAATTGTTACAGCTTGAATAGTTCAATTTTTTATAAAGGAAACTTGACTCAGTGACTGCAGTTTTCCGAAAAGATCCTGAAGAATTCACAATGAATTTTATTTAATTTGCTTCATTTCTGACTGCCGTTCAATTTTACATTTAATTTTTTCTGATAGGATAAATGTCATTTCATTTATTGAGAATTGATTTCGAAAAATGTAATCAAACTAATAACAATATATTCCTATGAACAGATTATTCACAAAGAATACACCCTGAACATTTTTTTCTCATTAACAATAACAAATGCGCAAAATTATAATATAAACGAATTTCATTGTATCAATATTCCTATGGGGTAAATGATCTGAACATGTTCAAAATATTTAGGGAATTTTCATCATTATTTACATATAACGGTATCATCTGCTTATATAGTGGAGTTTCCAAAGAAATAATTTTTTTGACAAAATCTGGAAAAGGAAGAATTTTCAACAAAGTATAAAACTGACTTGGAGTCTCAATATTATTTCTGGAACATAAGTAATAACTCATTTCGTTTCTGGCCAATTCGGCCAATTTTGGTACTTCAGAGAACAAATCTGACCTTCTAAATAATTGGTTTTGGGGTAAAATAGTGAGTCGAGACAAAAGTTTGTAATCCATTGCAAGAAGAGTACGTTGATAATTAACACTTTCAACCACTAAACTACACATTTGATCGACTTTCTCACGAAAACGCGTGGAATCATCGATGAAATAATATAAAGCCGGAGTAACCATCAGTCTTTGGTGATGTGAAAATCTGATATCCATATGTAGTAATAACTGAAATAATTTACAAAAGCCATATTTTGCATAAACTACATCCAAGTCATTGTCCCACACCACAAGACCATGAGACAAAAATATGGCACAAACTTCATAAATATCTAAAGTTGAATCCTCACAGGGAAGATTCAGAATTAACTGACTTAAAAATGGCTTTTTCCACGAATAGTTTACCAACTTCCTCATCACTGATTGCTTGCTCTTCTTTAAAATATTCACGATTCTTATGAAATCCATATCCTTATATTTGTGAGTTAATACACACTTCGTAACAGCGTTAAAATTATCTTCAATATGGAAATTCTTCCAAATGATTTCAAAAGCATTGACATTATCCAACAAATCTGAAAATCGGATAGATGGGGAAAGATAGAACTTTTTATGGTTCTCAACTATCTTTGAGAGTAAAAGCTCTAAATTGGGATATTCATTTATTACAGCATATTCAACGATGTCAGCGTCAAACTCCGTTTCATAATCAAGCAAGATGTCGGCATAATCAAAGTTTCTCAAGGCAATACTGAATGTCAAGGGTCTAAATCTTGCTGAAAGAGAAGTTAACTGGAAATATAGTTTTCCCTTCACCCAGTACTTCAAAATTTATTATATACATACCGTTCAGTATCATTTCAGGTCCGTAGCAGAGCAACATACACATTATTTCGAATTGATTAAAATAAATGGCTAGATGTAATGGTGTATCACCATCAGGATCTTGAGCATTTATATCAGCCCCTGCCTCAATCAAAGCTTCACAAATATCTGGTAACCCATTTTGGATACTAAAATGGAGAGGTGTATTGCTTGCAGGAATATTAACATTAGCTCCTGCTCTTATGAGATGGATTGCCACAGAACTTTTTTTCTGCAGTATACTATCCATCAAAGGAGTGGATGCGGTAAAATCAGCGGCATTTATGTCCATTTCTTCCTGCTCAAGCAATAAATCTAACATACTCATATCGTCCCTTGAAAAAATGATAGCTATGTCAAATATTGATAGTAAATAAGGTAGAACTTAGGATGAAATAACTACCTTGTTGCTTGTACTGCTAAATGAAGTAAAGATTTTCCATTATTGTCTATCACCCTGACAGACTTTCCAAGAGATATTTTGCGTTTAACTTCCTCCTTATTATTCAGCATAACATCTTTCATAATTCCAGTCAAAAGTAAAGGATCACTGTATAGAAATGGAATATTATGGTCGTGCTGAAAAAGTATAGTAGGCAATAAATTGTTTTCTTGAATAATAATATGGGATATACCTCTTCAATAGAGTGCAACTCTTCCGAAGATGATGTAGAAGAATTCTCCATTTTTTTGCATTTATTGGTAATCCTGATGTCGAATTTGGCGAGCTGTGGTTACATGTAACTATCTAACTATCACGTGATCATTTGACAGAAAATACGTGTATTAACTGTCAAATGATCACGTGATAGTTAGATAGTTACATGTAACCAAAGCTCGCCAAAATTCGACTCTGTAGAATCCAGTGTTGCCAGAAGCTATAGCTAAAAGTCCCAGCAACTCTACCAAAAAATCCCGGTTTTTCCCGAACACTGTCTATGACGTCACGTAGAAAATGGGACCATAGAACACAAATTTCCCACCTTATTCCCCCCATTTTATTCTGTGGTCTCCACTATCTATGCACACATACCACCTTAAGGGAAAAAATTAAGAACAGAATGGTAATTTTCGTAACATAACAATTAAAAAAACTATTTTCGGAAGTATTGCGTACAATATTTTTTCGGTAATCGTGAAGAAACAATAAAATGTGAATTTCCCGGTAATTTTCCAAAAGATTGTTTTTCCCGGATAAATCCCCGAGAACGTTCAATTTCCCAAAATTCGGGAAAAATCCCGATAATTGGCAACAGTGGTAGAATCAACAAATGACCTTGGGACGTATTTAAATGCCGTATTGCGCATGCGGAAACAGCGTCATTTATGCGTTTATTTGCCAGACTGTGCACGTGGAATTTATTGTAATCAATGGCCAATTGAAAATTAATTCTTGAAATTGGTTATCATTTTTTTACATCGGAAAATTAAAAACTGGAATAATATGTAGGTGAATAGAACTATTAGATTTCAGTTTCCTAACTTTTTTCAATCTAGATCTGAAACAACAACGACACATTTTCTTATAGAATTATAATAGTAAAATTTGGTTATTATGTAGGTATTGCCGTGTAAAAAAGCTGTGACAATCTTAGTTTTAAATATTTCAGGTCATAATTTAAATGAAAAAATAACTCATGAATTTGAATTCTGGTATAATAATTTTACTACAATTTTATGATTTCTCAGTTCGACGACCTCTTAAAAGAAAGAACTATTTCACTCAAGCGCCCTATGTTACAGAAAAATATACATAATCATATTTTCGTTTCAGGAAGAATATATATCATCTGTCTATTAGATAGAAACTGTAAAAAGTATCAAACGTTGACAAATTAAATTATTTTTACGATATTCGTTAAATACCTGATGTATTATCCAATCTGGCAACGTAGCTGTGCATTTGCCGTAACGCGCGCTCAGATTTCAAGGTCATTTGTTGATTCTACATGATTACCCATTTATTATTTTTCAGTTCGCATGTGATATAGTTATTTTCCTAACAAGTGCGGAAAGTGATATTTTCCCGCACGAAACTGCCGTTACCCAAACGACGCGAAGCGGAGTTTGGGTAAGCAGTTGAGTGCGGGAAAAACACTTTCCGCACGAGTTAGGAACAATATTTTTTCTACAAGCGCTTATACGAGATCGATTTAACACACAGATCAAATGTGAATTGATCATTCTAAATACACATGAATGACAGAAGTCTCTGACAAGTCTTATTCACATGCCGTTTCCATAGTAACGTCGTCGGTGGCATAGAGATATATCATTATTCATGATACAAAGAAAACATCTTTGTATCATGATCATTATTCAGTTTATTCTTTAGAAAAAGCGTGCGAGAAAAACCCTTGCTAATCCATTACCACACGCATTTGCGTGCGGTAATGGAATACCTAGCAGGGGTTTTTCCCACACTGTTTGGCAATGTGACTCTTTACGAATTGAAATACGTGCGGGAAAGAGAATGAAAGTGCACGCTTGTAGAAAAAATGTATATTTACACTATCTATATAGCCTCCTCAAATGATTAATTTGTTTTAGTTTAGTTTGAGAAAGATGGCTGTGACGATGGAGGTTATGTTCAGTGGGTACTTCATTGTTTCCACCTTTGTTTACAAACAACAAAGCTTAAACAATGGCATGCTTCCACGAAAAGAACATCGAAATAATTATAAAACATCTCTTCCTGATTTTGTACCATTGTGAGATTATGCCTTTTCTCGCAATATCGCGTGATCCGTAACTGGGAGGAAAACAAAGCTTTTCGAGATGAAATATTTGGAAAACCATCAAAGGCCTCGAATTATGCATATCGAGAGAAATATTTAAGTAAAATATCTATTCCGGATCACAGTCAAAATAATTTCTTTTGAGTTTTATGAAAGTGAAGAAATCCCAACGAATTTCTTCCCCAGTTTAAATTCTTAATGGGCAACCCAAAAAACATTACTCCTGTATTGTGTGTTGCCTGCACTACAATGTTGCATTACAAGAACCATTGTTTAAGGAGAACTCCTTAAACAATGCGAGAACCTTAGACTAGAACAATGTTTATATTATATTTTTTGTGTTTATTCCTTGAACTGCTGATGATTAACGCTTTTTTCGCGAATTCAAATTCCAAAACTCTTTCTTCACAACAAAACAAGGCAACACAACATACACATCTGTATCACTCGTAAGTCAGTTTGACAACAGTTACCTAACCTCAATTTGACATCAAAATCTTCTGGTAGAGACAAAATATAAATAAATATAAATGATGAGTTTACCAGGAAGAAACAAATCCTCAATTTTGGATAAACCACTAAGTAGAGGCAAAGGCGAAGTATCCCTCAGTTGTTTTGCTTTGTTATTCTCAGAAGTTGTCCAGTATTGCCAAAATAAATCTCGCACAGTAACAGATATACAAAACAGGTAAATTGCTGGAGTTTTTCAATAATATGAAAGCATTTAATGTACATTTGTAGACTTCATAAGTTAGGAGCAAGGGTTGGTGTCAAATTGATCGATTTATATTTCGTTCGAGAAAGAGGTGGTAAAAGAGAAACTAAATTGCTAAACATTCTCCTTTTCATTAAATCAACTATGTGGAAGGTATTAATTTACAAGTTTACTGTGACTGTTCATGTGAATTCAATATGGAAATTATTTTTAGTCCCTCTTTGGTAAAGAAGCTGATAAACTGGAACATTCTAACGATGATGAAAATACATATTATTTGATGGAGAAAGATCCTTTAGTGAATCGTTTCATATCTGTTCCGAGGGATAAAACTAGTTTGAACTGTGCGGTGTTCATTGCAGGTCTTATCGAGGCAGTTTTAGTTGGTACTGGATTTGTAAGTGTATTAACTCAAGGACATTGTATTCCATTTCGTAAAAATTGTCTTTTTAGCCAGCTAAAGTCACAGCACATTGGCATAAAGGGACTACTTACATGCTGAAATTTGATGATGAGGTATTACTGAGAGAGAAGCAATTGGAATGAGAAAAATTGTTTAAAAATCCAAATATTGTATATGTTTCAAATATTTTTATGGTAGTTTTTAAGATTTAAGTTTAAGAATATATTACTTATGATCTTGGGTTATAAATATACCACAATAATTTTTTATCATTAAATAGTCTAATGTATGAAACATTACAAGTTTAACTATATTACCTTTTTTTTATATTATGCACTTTTTGAAAGTTGTTAGAATTTCAGAAATTGCCTGATCCATATTTGTTTTGGTTAATTTTTTTCACTCCTCATTATTGAAAAGAACTTGAATTTGATAGCAGGAAAGGAAATAATTAATTTTCAAATATTAGAAAACTTGCTTAAAATTTTACTGAAATACCACTATTTAAAAAATATATATTTCTTATGAAACTAATGAATAAAACAAATCATTATTCCGTATTAATGATTATGTTTTGATCAAATAAATTCTAGATAGATAGCTGAAATTATGGCACCTGGTTTTCATGAAGGTCATTTTACAGGATATATCTGAAATACAGTCGAACTTTGATAACTCGAATCATGATCTGCCAAAAGAAAAATTCGAGTTTCAAGATTTCGAGTTATTGAAAAAAACACATTTTTTCTTAATTTATTTTTTATGTGGAAAAATGATGTAACATGAAAGTAAAGAAGTCAAAATAATATTCACACTGTCAATTTATACATTTTCACATATAGATACGTTAAAAGAAACTGGAGTTTACTGTGAAATATTCGGTTATTTGTGACTGACGAGAGGATTTTTTTATTTGGTTTTCGAAAAAAGCTTCAATGTTGTTCAAACCGTTATATAGCTAGTCAGTTGTATGTTTGTTTTCAAAAATGAACGCAAAATGCTGAATGAATTTGCTACCGACTCATTAGAAGGAGGTTATTACAAATCATCTTCCATATCATCATCAATTATGTCGTTTTCACTGTCATCTTTGTTATTGATCTGTACGAATTCTGACTCGAACCTGTAATATTGAATAATATCTTCATCTGTGGGAAACTCCGAAGTGTCAACATACTCATACACGTGAAGATAATCATGAAGGGTTGCACCTTGCGAATCTTGAACATTTTTCCATGATTCATAATATTGCTGCAGTTGAATTTCTTTCTTAGAATAGTAGACACGGTATTTGCCGGGACACCATACTTCGAAGCTATAATACATCTTTAATTCTTTCGTGCACCACTTTCCACTTCTTTTAAAAGTACCGTAAAACGGGGATACTTTGTGACAGTTTTTGAGGTTTTCACACATTTTTAAACACTTCTTGAGCAGATTTAAAGTGGAAAAAATACACAGTAAATATCTGTCCTTTCGGTACATAATGAGAATATAATATATGGACTTTTCTATTTGACTGATTAACTGAAGAAATCACTTCACTTTGACCGAATCGACCAATAGTAACGCTGTGTTACTCATTTTGCATCAGTTTGGAAGTGATGTAGCGTCAAATAGAAAAGTCAAATAGTTGAAAAAATTATTTTGATATAGTCTTTCGAATTTGAAATTGTCACAATTTTACCCCGTGCTTCGGGGTAACATTGTGGCAAAGCATTATTCGAATCAGAGCACAATAATACCCCTGCCTTTTGAGTATAAAATTACTAAAAATTAAAAAAAAGTATGTGCTCATATTTTTTGGATAAAAAAAACCATGAATTAACTTCAACTTTCATTGAAAACAAAAATTAATATTCTGAACAAGAACGAAAACATGTAATGGGCTGAAATAAGAGTTAATATTAAGATTGAATGAGAGTAGGCATAAAACTAGACACTCACAAATTTTACAAACTGCAAAATTTTCCAGGGATTACAAAATTTCTAAGTGATCAGGTAAGCCTTGTAATGAAAATTTTTCCCATTTTTTCTCTTTTCCTTCAAAACTTGTTTTAGTTATTGCCAGTAGTCAATCACGCAAAAATCCCCAACTTGTGGCAAAATGGAATTCTTTATTATTCGTTGCTCTTAAAAAGCTTATACTGCTTTTAAATTTTCTGCAGCCTTTTTTTAAATATCTTGTACCAGCTTTTTCAGCAACATGGGATTTCTGTAAGCTCTTGCTCCCAAGCGTCTCTTATATGTTTGAGGCATTCTGGCAAGATTTTGGTCGCAGTCTACATGCAAAAAATTAAAAAAAAAACATTTGTAATTATTTGGAAAACGTTGTGACATGTCACAATGTTACCCCATGCTGCGAACTTTTTTTGTTTTCCTCGAAAAAAAAAATTAAAATCAATGATTCTTGACTATAATTTCGAATATAATATGATAACTACAGGAGCAAATGAACCTATTTACGATTTTAACTGACAATATTGCAGATTTGGCTGTGAAGACGAAAGTTTCCGGCTTTTGAAAAAATCGACAGAATCGGTATGCTCTTCTCATGGCAGTCTACAAGTTACTAGAGAGGCCTACCACACTTATGAAAATATATTTGATTGGGCTGAGATATGTGCTATCGCATGGCGACAAAAAAATTCTCTATGCGCGCGAAACTTGGAAAATATTGGGCAGTTCGTTTCGATTTGCGTATTGTCACAAAGTTACCCACTAGTCACAAAGTATCCCCAATTTACGGTATATTTTTCATCCAGAGATAAAGTTTTCAGGGTACGTTTCGACGACATATTGCTAGCGATATTGTCCTAAAACCTCACAACTAAAGAACTGAACTGATTTCACGGCATACGGACGAGTCGTTGAAAATCACACGTAAATGAGGGATTCCCCCAGAAAATTCGACTTATCGAATGTGCCGTCAAATATTTCGTTCGAGGTATCAAGATATTCGAGTTATAGAAGTTCGATTTATCGAACAAAAATTACACTAATTTCCAATCTTGGCGCTGTTGCCAACCAATTTGATTCGAGTTATCAAAAATTCGATTTATCGAAGTTCGACTGTAATTTAATGAAAATTCAAGAAAAGCCCCAAGCAGGAGCTTTTGGGCGCTGGTTCATTGGTAGGGCAATAAGACTATTACCTCAAATATTTAAATGGGATTGAACAGGAAAATGAGACACACTTATTGTAATAATGATATACCTAGACAATCTCATGTCTCATTTTCCTGTTCAATTCTACCAAACACACTAATGGAGCTTTTCGTTAAGAAAATTTAAATGGGACTTGAGAAATATATAAATTTTTTAAAAGATTAATATACTTAGGTATAAATTTAAAAAAAATCAATTCTATGGTTCTGATGATGAGATCCTCTTGAAATTCTGCATGAACATTCAGTATATCAGTCTTCATTCACCAAAAAAATTTCACTCGAATCAGATATATTTTTATAGAAATATAAAGTTTTTTCTTTTAAATATTCCAATTGAATTTTTTATGGTTCTGTTCACACTATGGCTACGAAATTTTGTATGGGGCTTATTATGAGCATCTTGCATTTGGCCGCAACATTTCATCGCGATTGATTTTGTTTTGTCTGAGATATTGAGGAACAAGAACTTTGAATGGCCATATTTTATGGAACACCCTGTACGATTGGTCATAAAACCTATAATCGATATAATTTTCCGAGGGTTAAGTATTTCGGAAATCAGTGAAAATTCTCCTTTGTTGATCTGAAATTCTTGATGATGGGAAATTAATTGCAATGTTTTAAGTTATTTACATCATTTACCCTTCAACTATTCAACGTTTCGGCCAGCAATCGCCAACCGCCGTCTTGAAACATTTTTGAACTTTCATTGGGAAATATTAATTAATAATTAAAGAAAATTAAATTCTATGGTTCTGATGATTCAATACTTTCAAAGTTCTGCATGATCTTTCATTATATAAATCTTCATTCACAAAAAAAATTTCACCCGAATCGGATATCTTTTTATTGAAATATAAAGATTCTTCTTTTCAATATTCCAATTGCATTTTCTTTGGTTAAGATGATGCGATCCTCTTAAAATTTCGCATGAACATTCAGAATCTATATACATTTTCATTCACGAAATAAATTTCACCCGAATCGGATATCTTGTTATGGAAATATAAAGATATTCTTCATTTCAATATTCCAAAATAAATGCATCCTTTGGTTCAGATAATGCGATTCTCTTGAAATTTCGCATGAACATTCAGTAATTCATTCACGAAATAAATTTCACTCGAATCGGATATCTTGTTATAAAAATATGAAGATTGATGTTCCTTTAAATATTCCAATTGAATTTTTATGGTTCTGGTAACACAATGGCCACAAAATTTTGTATGAAGCTTATTATGAGTATCTTGCATGTGGCCGCAAAATTTCAGTTTGATTGATTTTGTTTTGTCAGAGATTTAAAAAATTTGAATGGCCATATTTTATGGAACGCCCTGTACGATTTGGTTGGTTGGTTGGTTAACGAACTCAACCGCAGCATTTGGGAACCGAACTTACCCTGCAAATCTCAAGTTTCTAGGAAAAACCCCTTCCAAAGTTATCGTGCTTACTGCCGGAGGGACGGCCTCACGGACAGAATTGAATTTGACCACTGGTACGTTTGATATCACTTTCAGCTCGAATTTCGAAAAATACTGACATTTGGGCAGAACCGATATACATATAGCACTCCTTTAATTAGAACGAGCGCTAAAAAATTATTTAGCTGACGATAATGATGAAGTAAGATATTATGGAAATAACATTGGCAATAGGTACAATTTATAATGACATTAATAAATTAATTATGTCCCATAATTTCATTCGAATCTTCATCAACTCCAAGAGTTGAAAGTCTTCATCTCGAGTATGTGTATGTGTCAAGACATGTCAGAAGATCCTCATGAAATTATATAAGGTGGAGGACAGAGATCTTGATTTTAGTACATTGCAGATCTTCAACATCGTCTGTTCAAGCGGCTCAAATTAAAATTAACTATTTAACTCTGTTTCTGATGTGCTCTTACATTTCATTTGAATGTTCGTGAAAAACTAACGAAATCAAAGGGAATTTTTTCTTTATTTTCTAGTTGATAAAAAGGTAAGTTACAGATTGAATTTTAGACTAATTTTGCGAAATAATAATAAGAAGTACCTTTCCCCAAATGAATTTAAGGCATAAAATACCACTTCGGTTCTGAAATATTGCTCATATATTTCTTATATTTTTCGAACGAGAAGCCCGATCTAGTCCAAATCAAGTAAATTGATAAAAAATAATTAAGAAAAACCCTCAGCTGGAGCTTTTGAGCGCTTGTTCTTTGGTGGATCAATGAGGCTTGAGAGTATTACCTGGATATTCCAATTGAATTTTCTATAGTTCTGTTAACACTATGACCACAAAACTTTGCATGAAAATTCAGTATATTAGTTTACATTCACAAAAGAAATTTCACTCGAATCGGATATCCTGTTATGGAAATTTAAAGATTTTTCTTTTCAATATTCCACTTGAATTTTCTACGGTTCTGTTAACTCTGTGGCCACGAAATTTTGGATGAACATTCAGTATATCGATACTCACTCACAAAAAAATTTTTCACTCGAATATCTTTTCATGAAAATATGAAGTTTTTTTTTCAATATTTCAATTGAATTATCCGTGGTTTTGTCCACACTATGGTCACAAAATGTTGCATGAAGTTTGTTATGAGCATTTTGCATTTAGTCGTCACATTTCATTTCGATTGGTTTCGTTTTTTCTGAGATATTGAGGAACAAAAATTTTGAATAGCCATATTTATGGAACACCTTGTACGATTTGGCTGGTTAACGAACTTAACCGAGTCATTCGGGAACCGAACTTACCCTAAAAATTTCAAGTCTCTAGGGCAATTCTTTCGAAAGTTATTGTGCTAACAGAATCGAATTTGACCACGGATTCGTCACCAGGGAGTCTAACCCTAAAGTTTGAGCCCTTTTTCGGCTAAAAATTCTAAAATTACAGACTGATTTTGCGATTCCCATAATTGGTAGAGCAAAATTTCAGGTTCGCGAAGTTCTTTCTCATGATAATATTTATTTTTTTATTTTTATATTATTATATGTTGGTATTCCGAACGTTTTGTGTCATGAATTTATCCATTATACAGGGTGCATATGAATTACACCGATAAAATGGATGGGATTATTCCTATTCCTCAGATCATTTTATGAAAAAAGGTTTCTATAAATGTGAATCAATTTTTAATTTTTATTTGAATTTGTGAGAAAAAATCTCTGATGCTGTCTTCACTTCATGTTGGGCGCCATTTTTATGTTAGAAGATTAAACATCTAAAAGCGTATTGAACGAGTAATTTAAATAAACAATAACTTTTAGTTTAAAATATCTCAATGACGAAACACTTTTTTAGTCAGTTTTTGAGTAAAACTTCAGCACCTTTTATACCTATTGGAAACAATGACTGCATTTCTGAACCTACATTTATGGGAACCTTTTTTCCCAAAATGATTTGAGGAATCACCCCTTTCATTTTTTCGGTGTTATTCACATACACCTGTATCAGTATGTCAATTCAGTGATACAGAAAAATGATCTACTAATATTCGTCAATGCAAAATGTTACTGAACCCTATTTATAAAAAAATTGATTGAATTAATTAAAGTGAATTAGAAAAACTTGTCAAGAATTTCCGTAAAAAAGGTTTTTACTCTTTCAATGAATAACTCGCTACTTTCTGGTTCGTTGTTGAATTTGAACTCGAGGAAAAACATCCTATGCTTAGCCTTCTGCAGCTATACATATACAGGGTGTAACTAAATAAGTGTAAAATATTTAAGGAGGTGATTCCTCATCGAAAAGAAGATAGAATCTTTCATATAAAGAAACTTCATTCGAGCATCCCTTGTTAAGATACAGCCCCTTAAAGGGAGTACATAAAATTTGTATAACAATTTTTTTCACAAGCACCAAAAAAGTTACAATATTAAAATTAACCTGACGTTTCCTACTAGCAAAAAGACACTTATCTAGTTATTTATTTGGTTAACCTATGGTTGTAAGGGTGGGAAACGCAACCCCTAAAGTTTATTTCCAATGTAACTTTTTGTCTTATTATTTGTTTACCATTTAAAATTTATTTCCGATAGCCTGTTTCATTCTAAACAAAAAATGTCTCTTGAGTTTTTTGCCCAAAATAAACCAGTTCGCAGCAAAAAATTATTTTACGACAACTACAGAGGTACATCGTCATAAATGATATGCATATCAGCCATTTCCTCATTTGTGTATGTCATTTTAATAACAAGTGAATTATTAAAGTAACAAATTAAGAACAGAACAACAACACAAAATAAGTATTTAGTTTATTTCAGAAATTGATAAACTGACAGCGTTATACCAATTTAATTGTCACTATCGCTAAAAGTGTCCTACTAGATAGATTAGTTTCGCATTATTTATGACGATCTATCTCTGTAGTTGTTCGTAAAATAATTTTTTACTGCGAACTGATTTATTTTGGGCAAAAAACTCAAGAGACATTTTTTGTTTAGAATGAAACAGGCTATCGGAAATAAATTTTTAAATGGTAAACAAATAACAAGACAAAAAGTTACATTGGAAATAAACTTTAGGGGTTGCGTTTCCCACTCTTACAACCATAGGTTAACCAAATAAATATCTGGATAAGTGTCTTTTTGCTAGTAGGAAACGTCAGGTTAATTTCAATATTGTAACTTTTTTGGTGCTTGTGAAAAAAATTGTTATACAAATTTTATGTACTCCCTTTGAGGGGCTGTATCTTAACAAGGGATGCTCCAATGAAGTTTTTTATATGAAAGATCCTATCTTTTTTTCGATGAGGAATCACCTCCTTAAATATTTTACACTTATTTAGTTACACCCAGTATATGTATTTGATGAATAAGTAGAATTTGGCAAGGTTGGCAGTTGGATGAATAATCGTTACCAAATACGAGAACTTCTGACCCCAAACATTTGCCTTTCTCAATTGTATCGATGATTTATTGATTTTAGAAGCTCTCAAACTCAATAAATAGTAATAATTATATTCAATAATGCTTATTTAACCGCCCACACAAACAGAAATTCAAACAAACAAATATTGTCCTTTATAGTTTCTTCTGCTTCGATTAATTCTTTCAAAACAAGGTTGTAAATGTTAATTTTACACTCAACAAGGCTAGTATGTCTCCTTCGATATCAAAACCAAAGTTTGAACAATGTCCAAAAATAAAACTGATTTATAATAAATTGAAACACCGATACAAAAAATATGAATATTTATCGGGAGGTGTATTCTTCTTAGACAAGGTTAGAACGAATCACTAGACTGCTCTAGGGTTGAATATTAATCGATTTATAATTATGCTACTTCAAAACACCAAAAAGTTAAGGTCAATGCTTAAGATGATTTATGTTATGTCCGAGTTTAGAGCTACTTCAAATTGTTGACATTTGTTGCGATGTGTGGAAATATTATTGAGTGTCTCTTTTGCATTAATTTTATGTTAATTTTACTTTGCACGATTTTATTGAATAAATAGAATATATGAAGTTAGAAATTCTTGCTCAGACCTCTGAAATTCATAAATTTTGAATCGAAAATAGTCTCGCATCTAGGTGATATATTTCTTTGATGTGGAGCTTTACAGATATTCTAGAACATTTATCGTTATTTAACCAACTAGGTTATTAAAGACAGCGACTAATGGTCAAGATATTTTAATGCGTGAGCGGAGCGAACGCGTTAATAGGTCGAGACCATTAGTCGCTTGATTAATAACCGAGTTGATTACAAGCTTTTTCTGACGATCTCAACGTGAATTGAGTATAAATTACTTGATTGAAATACATTCTCTTTTTTCACAAGACATACATTTGACATAATGGAATTTCTATGTTCCAGTAGAGTTTTTACATTTCTCGTAGTGCTTCTGAATACTTTGTGTACGGTTGCATAGGGAATGCACCTCAAAATATAGCATAAAATGATCATTAAAATGGGTCATTAATGTTCAATTTCGTTCACATTAAAATCACTTTTTATTTCGAGGTCGGCGGAGAACAATATAACAAAAGCATTACTGCATTTTCTACATTTTTGTGTTGAAATATTTGTATATTTTTCATTGAATTCTTCTTTCGTACGGTGTAGCATCTGAGAAAACTAAATAAAATAAAGCCGAAAAAACCAAATAAGGCACATTTCCATTCTATTGAAATTTGGGGTTTTCTTCATTAGACAGCATTGAAATGCGTGTTAAATATAGTCATATCCCATGATTCACCCAAAATTTCAAGTATTTAATTTTTGAATAAATATTGAAAATGCAATATCTATACTCGTAAATTCAAACGTCGCGCCATGATGACGTTGGAGCAAGCATGTTTGGTGGGGTTGGCGATTCACAAGAGAGTGGCGATTGTTGTAAACTTCTACCAATGAAATGAATGCTAACGCGTACGTCACAATCAACCGCCAATCATGGTTGTTTTTAATTCGCTAGCTTATTTCGATGATTTCAATTTCTGAGATCTGAGGGGCCATTATTTCTGAAATGTTTTTTCTGGAAATCACTGGACATGCCCGTTGAAATTTACAGAATTAAAAATTGTCTAAATAATTTCAGAATATCATCAACCTCAGTCAAAGACGTTCTTATGCCAAAGATAAAGTAGATATTTGATATATGGATGTAAAATATAAAAAAACTAGCGGAAAACTGTTACTGGTATCACCAGACAAAATTTAAAAAAATTATGATGCTTTGTATAGTGGTCGGAAGGTTTGAACACGAATGGGTGACCGTTCTTCACAGGGTGTTTCAGAATAAGGTCCCATAAATTCGTGATCTTAATCTTCAGATGATTTTATAATATGAAGTTTTATCTGTGAACTATGGGTATCTGTCTCTCTCTCTCTTTTTTTGACACCATTTACGATTTTTCTTTGCGTTTTGGTGGGTTATATGAGTACTTATTAAAACATTCTTCTTTTCAATTAAAATTTTTCTTTAATTTTCACTAGTGGTGTCCGAACAGTCCATAATTCACATTGAGAATGGTATCTTGTGTTTTTCACCTGAAGCAAATACTTTCTGAGATGAAAAATTAAATGCTTTTTCATCTAATAGAGTTACGAAATTTTTCGATTACTTCCGAAATCGTCTACACTATAGACACAGATTCAGGAAGCCTAGTCCCCTCATTTCTCAAAAATATCGTGCGGACGCTACTGTTAAAAATTAAAAATAATTTTGAATTGAAAAAAATGTGTTTTGATCAAAGAATATCTTTGGTTTTTGGTAATGGTAAATTCTAAATCTTTGGTTTTGATGCGTACTCATAACCTACCAAACGCAAAGAAAAGTCATGTACGGTGTCGAAAATATTTCCGAAAAACCAATTTTTTTCTAAATTTCGATACCCTGTATCTCAGAAACTATGCGTCAGAGACCCAGTGAGAAAGTCTTTCTTTCATCCTACACGACAATGAAAAGATTCGATTGCATGTCATTTACCATATTATAGGTTCCTGGTCTAACCGGTATACCATTGAACTCTTATGGTATTGTTAACTTAAAAATACCTATACAGTATGATTTCTAAGGTCATAGGGCATACGTGTTCATCTTCACTTTCTTCTATAATTGATGAGAAGTTCTACCACTATCACAAGTGAATTGATTCGATTATTTGCATTAAGGTATTACATAACAACCTGAGGTTTCTGATCTTCAATCTATAAACACTCCAACCATGGGAGAATATAGCTTTATCAAATTCTAAGAAGAGCGTTAGATTTTTTTTATTTTTATAATTGTTAAACGTATAATTTTTATATTTGACACTTTGAATCAGTGAGGCCAACCCAAATTTTTCCGATGCGAATGTCACTACCTGGTTATTGAAAACAATTTTTAATTGTAATACCATTGTTTCTCCTTAAACAATGGTAATACGTTTTGACGAAATGAAGAATACCTATAATATTTAATTAGGTATAGTACAAAAGGTCGTGCCATAATCATGTTTTATATTTTAACAGAGTGGTACAGTATAAAATTACCGATTTTTTTCGAAAATAATTTACAAACATAGACAAAAATACTTGATAACGATGCAAAGTAAGGAAATGGTTGTCTCGAACAGACTTCAAGAAAACGGGTAATTTCGATAGATCTTTTGGAAATATTCTGATTTTTCATTTACCTATGTTTAAATACATCAGGTTATTATAAAATATTAGGAAAAGCCCTGAGCAGATTCTTGAGCGTTAGTTCAGTGGCGGATCAATGAGGCTATTACCTCAAAATTTTGCCTAAGATTTGAGATTCATGCTCAGTATATGAGTGCAAAATCTCAGCATGTGCGGAATAATATTCTGAAACTCTGATTCAAAAACTGAAATAGGTAACAATTGAAAAAAATCAAATTCTTCGTTTCTGATAATGCAATCCTCGTGCAATTTTGCATGAACATTCAGTATATCAATCTCCATTCACAAAATGAATTTCACCGAAATCGGATATCTTGTAATGGGAATATAAAGATTTTTGTTTTCAATATTGTATGGTTCTGTCAACACTATGATCAAAACATTCTGCATTAAGCTCAAAATGAGCATCTTGCATGTGGCAGCAAAATTTCATTTCGATTGGTTTCTTTTCGTGTGAGATATTGAGGAACAAAATTTTGAATGGCAATATTTTTGGAACGAACTTAACCGCGGCATTTTGGAACCAAACTCACCCTGAAAATCTCTAGTCTCTAGATAGAACAATGTGTTTGAAAGTTATCGTGCTAACGGCTGGACGGACGGACGGCCCCACGGACAGAATTGAATTTAACCACGGAATCATCATCAAGGAGTCGAGCCCTATCGTTTGAGACCATTTTCGTCTCAAAATTAGGAAATTACAGACATTTGGGCAAAACGATATAGCACTTGTTTGAGTAGAACGAGAGCCCAAAAACGATATCACATTTGGAAATATTTAGAGACAGTTTTGAAGGTTAATATGAACTGATCAGAACAGGTTTCAAACATAATAATATACTTTGCACAGAATATTTTTGAAAATAGATAAAATTCAATTACATTTTTTCTACAAAGTTAATACGGAATGAATCAAATAACTGAACTGATGTTTTCTTGAATCTATTGGTAAATGTAGGTGCATACTAATTATTGCCCAGGAGTTGTAAACAAATGAGATGCTCTTCAACTTTCACAAGTTTCTTGATTATAATGTAATTATTTGATTGAACATGATTATTTTGCGGTTTACCTTATGAATTTTAATCCGTCCATACATTTCTTGTTGAATATTGTACCTCTTGTTCGGATCACTTTTCAACAGACATGTTTTGCATTAAAAGAAATTATACAGGGTGTCCACAATATTATCATGTATGTGAATATATTCAAGGAACTGAATGAAATCCATTAAAGACGATATGATTCACTCGAATCATTCAGTTTAACTATTTTAATTATATTTTAAACTAAATACCTGCACGTATACTGAGTGTTTCAGAATAAGGTACCGTAAATTCGGGATCTTAATCCTCAGATGATTTTATGACATAAGTTATTATGGACTTGGGGTCCCCGACTTCCAGGAACTCTGAAATTACATTGATGAATGGAATTAGAAGCAAGTACTTGACAAATCTCAATGTGAATAATACTACTAACTTGTAAAAATTTTACAAGTTAACTGTCAGTTTTACAAGTTAGTGACTTGATAAAATAAACTTTCTTGATTAATATTGTATTTTTGGAAACTGACGTTTACAAATGAGAAACAAATAAAAAGATTATTTTTTATTTGAACTTGAATTTAAAATTGAATAAAACGCAGTGAAATTAGGGGAGGCCCGGCCTCCTCTGCCTCCTCTAAGGAGCCACCACTGTCTAAAACTCACCTGTTCATTTTCAAAGAAGTCACATCTTTGCAATATGCTTGAGAGTATAATCTTATAGCTGTGGTCATGGAATTCGTTACCCAGTATATCATAACATTATCTAGTAAACAATCCATTGTGAATTTCTTTGTAAGTTCTCCATTTTGATCAATGAATTTCTCCAAAATATATGCGGCCAATCCCATTGGTGAATCACTCAGGACAGCACCTGAAATAATATTATTTACTTATTTTAACTTGAGGAAGCCGTGAATAAGCAAACAAGCGCTCAAATATCTTTTCGAAGAAAAGCAAAATAAGATAAACATTTTGTTTAAACAATGATTAAATTAATAAATATTGCCAAAAGGAATAAAATTCTATGAATTTACCAGGTTTTGCCATGGAGGTTTACCTCCATGGGTCTTCCCATAGATTTATAACCGTAAGCCATTTGCAGTTTGGGTTGGACTTGAGGGGTGTCAATTTTTCAAAGAGAAAAATTCGAGCACAGATGGCATAGAACATCAAAATATTCGAGTTCGACAGTGAAAACGACATGACGGATGATGATATGGATATGGATGATTTGCAACAACCTCCTTCTAATGAGTCGGTAGCAAATTTATTAAGCATTTTGCGTTCATTTTTGAGAACAAACGAACATACAACTGACGCGCTATATAACGGTTTGGATAACATTGAAGCTTTTTTCGAAAACCAAATGAAAAAATCCTCTCGTCAGTCACAAATAACCGAATATTTCACAGTGAAATAAGCGCTGAGGATGTATGTTTCCAGTTCCTATTAACGTACCTATATGTAAAAATGTATGAGTAAATGTATAAATTGAAAGTGTGAATATTATTTTGACTTCTTTACTTTCATGTTACATCATTTACCCACATAAAAAGTACATTAAGAAAAAATGTATCTTTTTCAATAACTCGAAGTCTTGATCAGGGCCGGCGCTAGTAAATTTGGCGCCTAAAGCAAGGAATTTTTATGCACCCTTAGCCCTACCATACTATAAAAACGAAAAGTCAGCTGGCGAAAAATGCCGCCCCCCGAAAGCTGGCGCCCTGAAACATTTGCTTCACTGTTTCACCCCTAGCGCCGGCCCTGGTCTTGATAACTCGAATTTTTTTTTGGCAGATCATGATTCGAGTTATCGAAGTTCGACTGTATTTCCATAACAAGATATCCGACTCGAGTGAAATTCATTTTGTGTATGATGATTGATATACTGAATGTTCATGCAAAATTTCGAGAGTGTCGCACCATCAGAACTATTGAATTTGATTTTTTTAATTGTCAAGTCTTACATATTTCAGTTTTTGAAGGATATCTAGAATATTATTCCGATCGTGCTGAGATTTCGCATCAATATATTTAGTATCAATCTCAAGGCCTCTACTAAATTTTGAGGTAATGGCCTCATTGCTCCACCAAAGAACGAGCGCCCAAAAACACCTGCTCAGGGCTTTCTTAATTTTTTTATTTTACTTTCTATATTATTTAAGTATGACAGTTTATTATACCTAGTTATGAAAACTGCTATTTGGACTATAATAATAAAATCGTTTCAAAATTTGAGACTTATAATTCAAATTCAAATTCCGTAATCTGTGAATTTTCGTAACAGTCTTACCAACTGCCTAGATACAATACAGTTCACGAAAGGTTGAGCGCATAGTAGGCGTTTCTTTATTTATCTGAAGTTGGCAGTATTTACTGTCATGAAGTAGGTAAAATAAAGTCAACGTTGCCGAATGTACTCGGCCTCGTCCGACGAGCTTGCGAGTTGTCAGAGAACTCTATGCAATATTGACAACATTGCGTATCATTCTGACAAGAAAATAAACAACAAAACCTAAAATTTTAATATACACAGTGGAATATGCCAAATTTCCATGGCTAACCGACGGCTCAACCTTTCGCGAACGGAATAGGGGCGTTCGGCATTGACCTCCGCGAGCAGACGGATTTTTTAGTCACGTGACCACAGATCGTACAGATAAATCTGAAATATCTGGGAATAAACGAACGGCACAGAGCATCTGCCACAGAACATACTACTCTGTTTTACTTTTATAGATTATGAGATTTCAAAGATCACTATTTTGGGAAATATGCTCATCTTTTAACGATACTTTCACCCTTTTAGTAGCTCTTCCATAAAATCTCAATCAAATAATTAGGTGCAAAGGCACTGAATGCAAAAGAAACGAGTAATGCAATATCCCCTTCTGGTCGTTCAATACGCCGATAGTTGTACCGAAAGATCCTGATCAATTAATTGATTAATTACACGAAAAAGAAACAGGAAAGCAATATCTCCTCCTACCCATTTATAACTACGATAGCTATATTGAAAAATTTTAATGAATTAATTGAGTTTTTAATGAATAAATGAAAACAGAAGAATAAAACTGTTAGAATTTTTCAATCTATCGGTTGTCGGATCAGGAAACTCAACATAAAACAAAAAAAAATATAAAAAACATAAAACTCTATGGATAAAATCGCTTTGCTCCGTCGAAATAGACCGAGCGAAAAGATCGACGTCCGATTGCTCAGACTTTTATGACGAACGGTACAGATGTGTATTCCCCTCAATCCGGATGTAATAAACGAACGGTTTAGATCGATCCGACACGTCCGATGTCGATGCCGAACGCCCCTAGTATCTCACAAAAAATTTACTGAAATAGAGAAAATATCATCTGATACTCATTGGAGAAGCGCTTTCAGAAACTGTTTTCCATTCATGTTATAATAATAAACCCATCCTGCAACTTCTTTTAGAATAGGGGCGTTCGGCATCGACATCGGACGTGTCGGATCGATCTGAACCGTTCGTTTATTACATCCGGATTGAGGGGAATACACATCTGTACCGTTCGTCATAAAAATCTGAGCAATCGGACGTCGATCTTTTCGCTCGGTCTATTTCGACGGAGCAAAGCGATTTTATCCATAGAGTTTTATGTTTTTTATATATTTTTTTGTTTTATTTTGAGTTTCCTGATCCGAAAACCGATAGATTGAAAAATTCTAACAGTTTTATTCTTCTGTTTTCATTTATTCATTAAAAACTCTATTGATTCATTAAAATTTTTCAATATAGCTATCGTAGTTATGAATGGGCAGGTGGAGATATTGCTTTCCCGTTTCTTTTTCGTGTAATTAATCAATTAATTGATCAGGATCTTTCGGTACAACTATCGCCGTATTGAACGACCAGAAGGGGATATTGCATTACTCGTTTCTTTTGCATTCAGTGCCTTTGCACCTAATTATTTAATTGAGATTTTATGGAAGAGCTACTAAAAGGGTGAAAGTATCGTTAGAAGATGAGCATATTTTCCAAAATAGTGATCTTTGAAATCTCATAATCTATAAAAGTAGAACAGAGCAGTATGTTCTGTGGCAGATGCTCTGTACCGTTCGTTTATTCCCAGATATTTCAGATTTATCTGTACGATCTGTGGTCACGTGACTAAAAAATCCGTCCGCTCGCGGAGGTCAATGCCGAACGCCCCTATTGTTACTGAGATACGGGTGTTGGAATTTTAAGAAAACATTGGTTTTTCGAAAATATTTTTGGCACGATTCTCCTTTGCGTTTTGGTAGGTCATGATGCGCATCGAAACACTTTTTTTAATTCAAAATTATTTTTAAATTTCACAAGTGGCATCCGTATATAGTCTTCCGAATAAATTCAGAGAAAGAAGTGAACGCTTTTGTTTAATTTAAAATCAATGTACACTCCAAGGTAAGAATGGTGTTTTGCGATGAATATACTTTCTGAGATGAAAAATAAAATGCTGTTTCATCTAAGAGAATTATGATATTTTTTGATTACTTCCAAAATCGTCTAGACACAGATCGAGGTAGCTCAGTCCCATTTCAGTGTATCATTTTCACTTTGAATTATGAAGTGATTACGAAAATAATATAAAATTTGTAAAAAGGAATTTGGGGCCATGTTTTTCACTGAATATATTCAACAGAAGTCTGTACCATTTTCACTTTTAATTATGAAGTGATTGCGAAAATAATATAAAATTTGTAAAAAGGAATTGGAGGGCCATTCTCTGAATATATTCGAACAGAAGTCTGTATGGACCCACTGATAAAAATTGAAATTAATTTTAATTAAAAAATTGTGTTTTGATTCATACCCATAATCTACCAGAACACAAAGAAAAATCGTGTACGGTGTCGAAAATATTTTCGAAAACCCAATTTTAAATTTCAACACCCCGTATCTCAGAAAAAATGCGTCAGAGGCCCATAGTCCATAGGAACTTTATGTCGTAACATCATCAGAGGATTAAGATCCTGAATTTATGGTACCTTATTTTGAAACACCCTCTATACTTATCAGGTGGTTTGGAAATTCTGAAAATGAAGTTCAGACGCAGGAAACTATAAATGATTATTTTTTATTCCAGAGATCATCAAGATGAATCTGATCCTAGCTTTTACTCTAGCTATCATTCCTTTTGCATCTGCACAGTTTGGATTACCCAACCTGGGTGGTAGATTTGACTTCAACCCTTCAAATAATAAGAAGAAAGATGCTGTACCCAATAACTTTGGATCGTTCTTACCAAATGGTCCACCATCTTTGAATGTGACTCGAACATTCACAATTCCTATTGGTGGTGTTAACAGAATAGCAGCCACTGCCACAGACACCGTCAAGAAGTTTCCAGAAACTCTGGAGCAAATTTTGACGAAAGAATGGGGTAGCTTCAAGGTAGAGTATCAAACATAAACATAAGATCTGCTTAAAAAGAGGGGAATTTTGTAACTTAGCGATCAGTGTTCATTCGATTATCGATTTTTTCATTGTGTTGGTACACATTATTATATGTTTAATTCACTCACCGGAAAAAACTCGTTCATCTAAAATTTTGCTGAAGTTGTCCATGAACTTTCGTAATTTTTTTACGTCAAACGTATATAAATTGATTGGTTTTGAAACAAACTTCAGAAAATTTTCCCAGAAATGTTGATAGATACTTATACGGGGTAAACAAAAAACATGTATTTGTGGTCTAATTTCTTGACACCCTGTGGAAAAGTTCCGGAATTTCGTAGAGTTAACGCTCGTTTTATTTCAAAGACTACGCTTTTAGCCATCTTTTTTTCACCATCTTTTTATTTCACCTTGATTTCTTAGTATTCGAATGAAAGCCTGAAATTTAATAAACACGCAAAGCTCTTGGAAGTAGCCCGCTATTCGGTAGATGTCACGTTTGAAGCTGTCATTGTATGATATTTGACAAGTAGAAACTACGCTATTAATAGAAATGGAACGATACACTCTTCAAGAACGCATTGAAATTTTAAAATTCACTAGGTATAAAAATGGTGCAAAATTTGGCAGAGACGGTTCGCAAAACTCGAACATTTTTGAGTCGTCGTCACAAGCAACGAAACCATTGATCCTTTTTCTGGAAAAGTTTCCGAACCGTGTTATCTCTCGAAGAAGGGATCACAATTGGCCACCGAGATCTTGTGATTTAACTACTTGCGACTTCTTCCTTTGTGGCCACGGTTAAAGGGAATGTCGATTGAAGACCTCAAAGATAATATTCGTGAGGCTATAGAAGACATAGGGCAGCCACTTTGCGATTTGGTTATGGAAAATTTCATTAAAAGGATATGGTCCTGTGAGCGTGGCCGTGGTGGTCATTTGCCTAATGTTATTTTCCACTATCGAAGGCATAGCTTCTTCTTTATAATCAGATAAACATCCGATCATTTATATTGAAAAACGGCATTTTTTTGAATATCAGAATAACACCTCTTAATGGAAAACCTTTTATCATAATATGTTTCGTCTCCTAGAGAATTGCACTTATAATCCGTTCACGAAAGGTTGAGCCGTCGGTTGGCCATGGAAATTTGGCATATTCCACTGTGTATATTGAAATTTTAGGTTATGTTCTTTATTTCCTTGTCAGATTGATACGCAATGTAGTCAATATTGCATAGAGTTCTCTGATAACTCGCAAGCTCGTCGGACGAGGCCGAGTACATTCGGCAACGTTGACTTTATTTTACTCTATGACAGTAAATACTGCCAACTTCAGATAAATAAAGAAACGCCTACTATGTGCTCAACCTTTCGTGAACTATACATACTAATTCATTATTCACGTAAAAAGTTGTTCTAAATGAAGTTATGATGTGCCCAAATTAAATTTACGGAAAAAACTTTCAATTTCGCCTTGTGAGCTTGGCGTGTTTATAAAATCCCATGCTTGTTTTCGGATACGTGTATCTTCAAAAGAATTCAAGATATCATGGTGAAATAAAAACTGAAAGATGGTCTTTTAATCTTTACGCTCTACGAATTTCTGAAACTGTGTTAAGAAATTAGACAACAAATACATGGTTTCTTCTCACCCTGTATTAATATGCTATAAATATGCTATCAATTTTTTGGAACACTTTTCTGAAGTTTGTTCTAATAATGAAAAAACTGATATAATATGTAATAAAAGCGCTCGATGTAATGTATTGAAGATACTACAAACTGACAGTTGCAAGTTGTAACTTAATGAGATAAATTCATTGTAAAACTGTGAAATTTTTTTTATAGACATGTCATAAAATAACTGACGGAGAAAGTGATACAAATTATTGAAAGTTTATTGTATATCGCGCTGATTTATTTACAACTAACAGATTAATGTACGTTTTTATATCGATATTACCTACTCAGGAAAACCCAACTTTATAAACTTTGTATTGTTTTTAGGAACACTAACAATATCTCTATTATATTGTAATCATATGGTAGCTGTTAGATCCGAGTAATTTCATCTTTTATAGAGGAAATAACCGGTATAAACCTGTGGCAATGGAGTGTTTTTTCTGTTTTGCGTGTTTCTTCATCATCATTGACAATTCAATCGTTATAAAGGTGTTCTTGAACTAGATGGCATCCCTGTTACTTCTCAATGAAAAAATAGGCATTCTCCAAGGTCACTGATGAATGTCGTATCTGTTTATACTATGGACATACAACCGCAAATGTGCGAAAAGTTTTTTAAAATTTTCATTTAAATGTATGCATTATTGCAAGTGTAGCTTATCAGCGAAACAACCTAGTGATGCTATGATCGAAAAAATTCAAGAAAAGCCCTGAACAGGAGCTTTTGAGCGCTCAATTTTATATGGTACTTGAGAAATTGTTATGGAAGTATAAAAATTTTCTTTTCAATATTCCATTTGAATTTTCTATGGTTCTGTTTACACTATGGTCACAAAATTTTGAACGAACATTTAGTTAACACTCGAATCGAATATCTTCTTATGGAAATATGTTTTCATTTTCAATATTATAGTTGAATTTCCTAGTTGCAAGACTCCTGTTATGAGCATCTTGAATTTGATCGTAACATTTAATTTCGATTGGTTTCGTATTTTCTGAGATTGAGGAACAAAAATTTTGAATGGCCATATTTTATGGAACACCCTGTACGATTTGACTGGTTAACCGAGCCATTTGGAAACCGAACTCATACTGAAAATTACAGGTCTCCAGGAAAATCCCTTCGAAGTTATTGTAATAATTGGCGGCCGAACGGACCCACGGACAGAATTGAATTTGACCACGAATTCGTCAGGGATGATATAGCACTCGTTTAAGTAGAACGAGCGCTCAAAACTGAGCATCGAAAAGAATTTTAACTCGATGTTGTGAGAAAATAAAAATGATAAAAGGAATACACTGCCCAAAACTTCAAATTAAATACCGTCAAATGGTATACAGATAGTTCTAAAACCATAGGGATGGCGCTGGAGTATACGTGGGCCAAGAACCAAGTTCCTATATACACTATCGTTAGGCTCCTACTGGAGTGTTCCTCTAGCAGTCTAGCAGAAAAACTTGCAAACGAAAAATGCATAGATAGAAACCCGAAAAGGAACTATTGTTCTATTGTCAATCTGCTATTAAAGCACTGAACTCCTATGTCATCGACTCAAAGCTGATAAGGAAGTGCCGAAGAAAACTCAATGAAGTATTCAAGAACAAAAAGATTTCTTTAGTGTGGGTTCCCAGTGCTCGGGCTAATACTCTTGCCAGAAATGGAGTACAAACGCCACTTACTGACCCAGAAACTTTCTGTGGCATAGGCAAATGCACCTGTAAGAGTTTCTGGAGAAGGAAGAAACCGATAGGGAAGCACTCTGAGTCAAATGGATCAACCCAAGAAGTTCATTCATAACTTTAAAACTGCAAGGTCCAAAAAGTACTTGGATCTCAGTAACAATAGATAACGCCTCCTCACTGGCTTCCTAACAGGACATTGTCGCCTTGGAAAGCACATGATGAGAATTTTTTTTTATACGCATCTCTCGGGAAAAGACTGAGCTTATAACGCCCTTTCAAGCGCCCCGAGATGAATTTAGAAGAAATCGGTTTGTGCGTGTCTTAAACTGCTGTAAGTTGTAACCAAGGGGAAATACATCTTGAGGTAGGGTATTCCATAGCCTTGCAGTTCGGTAAAGAAAAGCCTTCTGATACACCGATGTCCTAACTGTAGAAAGATGCACGGCAAACTGGTGACTATTATCGGCTAGCCTTGTTTGTCGATCAAATTGAGCCCCTGGTGGAATCATGGAGGCAATGGCAGCAGAACACCTTCCGTGGTAGTATCTGTAAAAAAGGCATAAGTCTCCAATCTTCCTACGGTGATCGAGACTATGAAGGTTGGCAGTTAACGTTGGATCGTCTATCAGGCGCACTGCTCTTTTTTGAATGGAATCAAGTAGGAGTAACGAGTGCTTAGGAGCTGAACCCCAAGCATGAGAGCAATATTCCATAGCTGGACGCACTTGAGCCTTGTAAAGTAATAAAAGCTGATTTGGATTGAACAATTTCCTCGCACGAAATAGATAGCTAAGCTTATGTGCAGCTGACTTGGCAACTGAGCAGACGTGCTCATGCCAGGTTGCATTGGACTGATATTGACCCCTAGAAGCTTGAGTCCATTAGTTGGTTTTATTGTCCATTATTAGTTGGGGTGCAACTGTCGATGTTTTTCTGGTGAGCAGAGTAGCCTGGGTCTTAGAGGCATTGAATTCAACCAGATTGTCAGAACCCCATTGTAGAATAACTTCTAGATCTTTGTTGATTGTCACAGCTTGAGCGATTCTTTGGGAACTGGATGTTGACGCTGATACAGGCTTCTTATTTGTCATGGACGCTATAAGAGTGCTGTCATCTGCAAAGCTTAAAATCTGATTCTTGGTTGAATTTAAAAGGTCATTAATATGCATTAGGAACAGAGTCGGGGACAAGATTGAGCCCTGAGGTACACCGGCGTTGACGGAATGAAGTGCAGATTCCGCACCATCGACCACAACGCAAAGAATTGACAGAATTGTAGATGTGGAATGTCTTGGACAAGAGAAGTATGGGCGAAATGCAAGTCTTGTCTCCTTGAAGCAGATATAAGGCTACGTCCGCATAGGCAGGAGGCTTGCTTAGCGCCTAGAGCCTAGCGTTTGTTTACTTCGATAGTCGTTAAGCGACCAGCTAGTCACCATGCGAATAGTGCGGCACATCGCGTACATTTCAAAACGTTCGTTTTACTTAGATAAATCGTTAGGCTCTAGGCGCTAAGCAAGCAGCTCCTGCCTATGCGGACGTAGCCTAGAGTTCATGACAGCTCTGAAACTGAAGGGCGCTTGCGAAGTAGCAGTCGCGAAGAACAGCTCTGACGAAGGACACAATAAATCTTGAGTCCGCAGTGTAATACGATCTTCAATCTATGGTATTGAAACTGTGGCAATAGCATCCACTACTCAATGAAATAAAAATATTGTTTTTAATGCACGTTCAAAAACTTTTATTTAAATTTACAGAGCTCCTTCAAGAAGGCCTACTCAGCAGCAGAAGAAGCCCTCCGCAAGGAAATCTTCATAGAAAACAGACAGTCTGTGATAGATTTCAACACCAAATACTCTACTGGGGAGGTGAGCTACACTCAGCAGCTGAATCCTTTTGCTGATCTTTTGCCGCACGAGTTCAGCACCAGGCTGAACGGGTTCAACCGGAGTTCTTTGGCGAAGAGGGTGAAGATTCCTTCTCCTACTGCTTTCGTACCAAGTGCAAACGTCAATGTGCCAGAGAAGATGGATTGGAGAGATAGAGGAGCAGTTACATCTGTCAAATTCCAAGGAGATTGCATGGGTTGCTATGCTTTTGCTTCGGTAAGATATTTCTCTTTCGTTTTTGAGAAAAAATTAAGAAAGCTCTGAGCAGGTGTTTTTGAGTATTTGTTTATTGGTAGAGTAATGATGTTATTATCTCAAGATTTTGTATAGGACTAGACATTCATGCTATATAACGTGAAATCTCAGCACGATCAGAATTATATTCTGGAAATTATTCGAAATCATTGGAATATTAAAAAAATATCCATGATTAAGGAAAATCTATTCTAAAGTTCAGATGATGCGATCCTCTAGAAATTTTGCATGAACATTCAGTAAATCAATCTTCATTCACAAAATAAATTTCGAATCGGATATCTCATTGTTATGTAAATATGAAGATTCTTCTTTTCGATATTCCAATTGAATTTTCCATGGTTCTGTTTTAACAATATGGCCATTGTTCTTAGACAATGCTATGGCACAAAATTTTGCGTAAGTCTTAATATGAGCATCTTACAAGTGGCCGCAAAATTTCAATTCGATTGGTTTCGTTTTTCCTGAGATATTGAAAAACAAAAATTTTGAATGGCCATATTTTATGGAATAACCTGGCTGGTTAACAAACTCAACCGCGGCTTAACGGACGGCCGGACGGCCTCACGGACAGAATTGAATTTGACCACGGATTCTTCATCAGGGAGTCGAACCCTATAACGTTTGAGAGCATTATCGGCTCAAAATTCGAAAATTACCGACATTCGGGCAAAACCTCGTTTTTCATCATAAAATCTCAGTAGTTCACTTTAGAGCAATGAACCAGGAGTACCTTCTTCATGTGAAACACATTGGCGCACTCGAATTTGCTGTGTAATGTGTAAATGCAAATTTGTCCAGTGGTTTAAAAGTCGAGGGGTAAAACCTTGGTGCAAATTCAATATCTCCGCCACTGGCACTTCTAATAAGACCGGGTAAAGTGCAAAAAATTAGCTATTGTTAGTGTCAATTTGTATACAAAAACTCAAATCTGTAAATCAAATGGTTCCTGACCTGAGATATTAGCCAAAAACTGAAAAAATACAACTTTTTGACACCTTGTATCGCTGAAACGAAGACCCGGAGGAACAAAAATGTTATTTTATCATGAGGAATCTACAGATGACTGTTGATACACTTATTTAGGAACACCCTGTCTTTTACTACAACCCAAAAAAAAGGTCCCCGCTTCTCTCGGTTTCCAAAAGATCGTTATCGAAAGAATGGAGAAGATGAGTTAATGAATTCATTTCAGAATCTACAGATTCACTTAATTTAACGTTTTTCAAAATCTGACATAAAATCTCTAAAAAATGTAAACTGGCTCGATTGTCCCGCCACCTTCCTGAAAGTTGTTTTTTTTCACACCAAAAGTCATCTAGTCTCCAACACCTGTATGTGTTCAGGAGTGTTTTGAAATTAATCTCAAGATTACATTACATCACCACAGTCAGCCAGAGCACGCTGAGATCCTTGGAATCACAGTGACAGAAGTATCTGGTGACCTGGAAGTGCCGTAACATCATAAAGCAACTGACCCACTGGCGTATTTAGGGGAGAGCCAGGGGGCCAGGCCCCCCCTGATGTACCTCTGCTTCCCCTGAAAGATTCTATTCAAAAACTACGTATCACAATTTTCAGTCGATTTCCCTTACTTTTCTCAATACATATTAGTACAACTGTGATCCAACTCCGAACAGGTATCACAATATACCAGGGTATACCAAGGGCCGCGGCACCCCCTGAAAACTGAGGCTAGATATACGCATATTAACAGACTAGAGGCAAAAAAGTGACTCTTCTCTGGATCCCAGGGCACTGTTAGGTTGCAGAAAATGAAAAAGTAAATGAACTTGCAAAACTGCATTAAGGTTTACACCTACTAGACCTGAGGCTTTCTGAGGGCTCAGGAAAGACCAAATGAAGCAACGAACAGCAATGGGAATTAAATAGAACAACAACCCACTCGAGAAAAACTTCTGGGTTCACTCAGGACAAAAAATTCAGGATCATTTCACCTACCTTTACCAGAAAGCTCATGAAGTTGTCACGAACTGAGCTTCGGGTGATGGTGGGACTGCTGACGGGGCACAAATGATGTTTGTACCGTTTGGGAAAGACAGCAGATGTGATTTGCAGGTTCTGTGAATCAGAATCAGCTGAACACATGTTATGCAAGTATCCAGAGCTGGCTAGCCTTAGAACAATTCATATGGTAAAAACGGTCTTAGATAACCAAGAAGTAACGACCAAGGCTCCTAATCAGGTTGTCGGTTTTATCAACGCCATTGACGACCTCCTTGGGTTTCCATGAATGGGTATACAGGGTCTTTCACGAGGAACCTCACCCATATTTATACGGGAAACTACTGAACGTATTTTCATGAAAATCAGCACTTATAAGTATTTCACGATGCTGATGAAATCTAAAATATTTTCAAGGCATGAGCACCTCCGGTTTTTCCGGAAATGACGTCAACGTCCGTTTTTCAAATTAGAACACCATTTTTTATTGCAGAAATAGATTCCTTAGAAAATTTCAATTTATTTTGATGTAACATTTTTCAGTTTTGGTTGGAAAATTCTCTCTGAGCGGGAAAATACGAAAAAAAATGGAAAATAGAGCTCCGCTGAAACAAGAATAACTTCGAGGTTTTTGGATGGAAAATTTTAATTTTTGGGATTTTTCAAGATGTAAGATTGATGTATCCACTTTAAAAATCGAAATCGCGATTCATGATACAGGGGGTGAAAAAATCGCTTTCAAAGTTAGGGATGACAAAATCGTGAAAAATCAATTTTTTCAAATTAGAATCCCATTTTTTTATGGCAGATATTGAATCTACGTTAGAAAATAATGTGAGTGTATGCATCACACCCTTGCCCTAAAGTGGATATTTTCTGAGTTATTCACAAAAAACTTTTTTTCGTCTTGAATTTTCAGCTATTTCTTTTCCCTTCACGCCAAAAAGATGAAATTTTCAGGAACTGTTACTTAAACCATGTTTTAGATTTTACTACCCTAATATGCAAGAGAAAAAAGTTACAGGTTGTTCCTAAATAGATGGCGAATTTTGATTCGAATTTGTATCGGAAACCTCTTTATTTCAACTAATCGGCCATCGGTTTTCTCTCCAGTGATAAATAAATAATTCCTTATGAACCATATGCAAAAACTTACCATGTTTTACATTCTTTTTTTTTAATGATAGATATCATTAATTTGGCAGATGTAATTAATGATATCTATCATTAAAAAAGAGAATGTAAAACATGGTAAGTTTTTGCATAATGGTTCATAAGGAATTATTTATTTATCACTGGAGAGAAAACCGATGGCCGATTAGTTGAAATGAAGAGGTTTCCGATACAAATTCGAATCAAAATTCGCCATCTATTCAGGAACAACCTGTAAATTTTTTCTCTTGCATATTAGGGTAGTAAAATCTAAAACATGGTTTGTGTAACAGTTCCTGAAAATTTCATCTTTTTGGCGTGAAGGGAAAAGAAATAGCTGAAAATTCAAGACGAAAAACAGTTTTTTTCTCCAACCATCAAAAAATGTTGACATTTTTGTACTATTTTCAGGTGCGAAAGTCATAAATTTCCTTTTTTCTGTGACGGGAAAAAAATGTGACATTTTATATCTCTTGACAGGTCACAAAATATGACTTTTTACGAGATTGCTTTTATCCCTGTCAAAAAAATGATTCTCTATGTAGCCGGGAAAAAAGTACTCACTTTTTTCCCGGGGAAAAAAGTAATTTCGTGAGAAGTTATATTTCTTTCACTATTAAATCGTTGTTTTTCTTGTCACAGAAAAAAATAGTGTATTATACACGGGAAAAATAGTAGATTTTAGCTCTCGGTTTTTTGTCTCCCTCCGCTTCGCGTCGGGAAACAATAGGGGCGTTCGGCATCGACATCGGACGTGTCGGATCGATGATCGATCTGAACCGTTCGTTTATTACATCCGGATTGAGGGGAATAAACATCTGTACCGTTCGTCATAAAAATCTGAGCAATCGGACGTCGATCTTTTCGCTCGGTCTATTTCGACGAAGCAAAGCGATTTTATCCATAGAGTTTTATGTTTTTTATATTTTTTTTGTTTTATAGTGAGTTTCCTGATCCGACAACCGATAGATTGAAAAATTTTAACAGTTTTATTCTTTTGTTTTCATTTATTCATTAAAAACTCAATTAATTCATTAGAATTTTTCAATATATAGCTATCGTAGTTATAAATGGGCAGGAGGAGATATTGCTTTCCCGTTTCTTTTTCGTGTAATTAATCAATTAATTGATCAGGATCTTTCGGTACAACTATCGCCAACAACGACCAGAAGGGGATATTGCATTACTCGTTTCTTTTGCATTCAGTGCCTTTGCACCTAATTATTTAATTGAGATTTTATGGAAGAGCTACTTAAAGGGTAAAAGTATAGTTAAAAGATGAGCATATTTCCCAAAATAGTGATCTTTGAAATCTCATAATCTATAAAAGTAGAACAGAGCAGTATGTTCTGTGGCAGATGCTCTGTACCGTTCGTTTATTCCCAGATATTTCAGATTTATCTGTACGATCTGTGGTCACGTGACTAAAAAATCCGTCCGCTCGCGGAGGTCAATGCCGAACGCCCCTAATATAACCTCGAGCTAAAATCTAATACTTTTTTCCCTTGTATAATAAATAACTATACCGTACAAAAATTCACTCGTTACTTAGCAACACTTTTAATCCTAGGATTAAAAACGCTACTTTTAATCCTTGGATTAAAAGTGATTGCATTTGCCGTCTAGTTGACAATCAGTGTCATTAGTATGTGTTCAAATTTATAACCAAATTATTAACGTTTTTGACTGAAACCAATTTTATTGTAATTTTGACTTGGTTGGAAAAACAGTTTTTTGTGAATAACCACTTTAGGGCAAGGGTGTGATGCATACACTCACATTATTTTTTAACGTAGATTCAATATCTGCCATAAAAAATGGGGTTCTAATTTGAAAAACGGAAGTTGACGTCATTTCCGGAAAAACCGGAGGTGCTCATGCCTTGAAAATATTTTAGATTTCATCAGCATCGTGAAATACTTATAAGTGCTGAATTTCATGAAACTACGTTCAGTAGTTTCCCGTATAAATATGGGTGAGGTTCCTCGTGAAAGACCCTGTATTAGAGACCAAAAGATCTACATGGTCACCGTTCCCGGAAGGCTAACATAGCCATAACAACCCCACTTCTAATAATTATAATATTAGTTGTCGCTAATATGGATGACATAATGTTCCTCACTAAACACATCAAAGATTAATGAGAAATTCTTACTAATCTTTGATCACATTCATAACCCGGAGTTTGACAAGGTCTGAAGATTTTGAGCATCTATCATCTTAAAAGTTGAATATCATTATATTCATTCTTGTTGATTGTTGAATTGAAAAACCCAGATCTTTCTTCGAACCAAATTATACCTGCCTCTAGGTGTTGCAATTTTTATGACTACGCTGTATAATTATCCCGATAATCATTTTTTTACCACTAGGAATTCTACTTTTTATACATCCTCTCAGTGTACAGGGGGGGGGGGGTTCAATAATCTTAAGAGAAGTGTTGATTGAATAAGTAGCATTTTCGGCTACTTGATTTACCGTTTAAACTGAGCAGACCTATGATTAGTGTCTTCCATATGGGAATATTGAGTGATTCAGTAAGATTCTGCGTCAGCAAATGTCACGTCTCTGTCATATTAAGATAGAATTTAATTATACAGCAACAATTTTGTTGAATGGATTAGACGAGCATAATGAAGTGTGAAAGTATGTATACTCCGTTCACGAAAGGTTGATCACATAGTAGGCGTTTCTTTATTTATCTGAAGTTGGCAGTATTTGCTGTCATAACGTGAAATAAAGTCAACGTTGCCGAATGTACCCGCCCTCGTCCGACGAGCTTGCGAGTTGTCAGACAACTCTATGCAATTTTGAAAACATTGCGTATCAATCTGACAAGAAAATAAAGAACAAAACCTAAAATTTTAATATACACAGTGGAATATGCCAAATTTTCATGGCCAACCGACGGCTCAACCTTTCGTGAATGGACTATATATATATATATGTTATTCAATTAAAATATGAACTGATATGAATGTAGGTAATAAGCGGCAAGCGCCATGGTTTATTGAAACCGAAATGCGATTCCTAAAATAACTATAACATACAGGATGAGTCGGGAAGAACGGGCCAAACACCAGGAGCGTAAAGGACTTTAACTTCATGTGCATGAAGCTTATTATGGAACATCTTGCATGTGGCTGCAAAATTTCATTTCGATTGACAGCGTTTTGTCTGAGATATTGAGAAACAAATATTTTTAAAATACTCCTGTGGCGTACCACAAAATCAAAATGTTCGAGTTTTACGAACCGTCTGTGCCAAATTTTCACCATTTTTAAAGTGAATTTCAATAAATTCAATGCGTTCTTGAAGCGTGTATCGTTCCATTTTCATTAATGGCGTAGTTTCTACTTGTCAAAAAATGACAGCTTCAAACGTGACATCCACCGAAATAACGGGCTATTCAAAATAATTTGAATAGTTTGAATTGATATAATATTGTCACCTGAATATCAAGTTTTCTTACTATGGATTTTTTTTACAAAAACCAAAATAATTTTTAGTGATATTTATTTGATCTAGATACAATTTTCGCAATTCTCTAACAATACAAGGCACCTAACAAGCTTTATAGGAATTTGAAATTACGGTCTTTGTATGCAACTTCTCCATTCCTATATCTTGCCTCTCTGTTGGATCTCTCCTTATACGTTCCATAAGTAATGAGAGCATAAGGTATTATAAAGACCATAAGTGGCCATTTGAAGGTCTTCAAATTTGGCTTGAACCTTTCATATTCCGTCACTTTCAATGACAGGTACCTTTGGATTGCTGGGTCAAACTAGAAAAAAATAACAATTCAGAGGTTTTATATGGTCGTTTCATGAATGAACTGAAATTGTTGGAAAATAGGTTTATCCACGACTATTCTATAATCTAGTCATCACACGTCTGTTTGCTAGGCCATAATAATACCCATTAATCAGTAGTGAACAATGAGTCATTATTCACTGAGGCCAGGAAGATTAATGGATTTAGCTGCAATATTATTTTGTTAAAACTACTATTTCTACATTTTTTTTTTGAGTTTTCCAACTAACAAATGTGGATGGGAATACCTTTTCAATCGAAGGTCAAATCTACTTTATATATAGGTTTGGAAATTCACATCTGAAACATACGATATACAATGCATCAGGCAGAGAATTATTCCGTCTAGTTGCACAGATGAATAGTCGAGACAATCACGTACTGTAACACACTGAATTCCGTTGTCTTATTGCAATATTCTAGTTTTGTCTCTCTCTTATCTTTGGGAGGAGCATAATTCATCTATTATGGTAGGCAACAGTAAACATTTGAATCGAGTATTACGGGCAGCCTGACAAAGTAAATAATTCTATACGTGTACTGCAGGTTCCCTACCATACTGCGATAAGAGAGAGACAAGACTAGGTTATTGCAATAAGACAACGGAATTCATTCAGGTACAACACGTGATTATCTCGACTATTCATCTGTGCAACTAGACGGAAGAATTCTCTGTCTAATGCATTGTATATCGTATGTTTCAGATATGAATTCTCAAATCTGTATAATCAACTTATATTACAAAATAGACTTTTTCCGCAGTAGTAATAGAAGGGACATATTACGACCGCCAAATGTTGAAAACTTCAAGAAATATATTCAGTAGTCGTGTATAAAGCATAGTATTCTGCTCGCGTATAATGGCTTTTATTCACTCGGCGATTTAAGCCACTCGCTTGTGACTTCGTGAATAATAGCAATCATTATACACTCGTTGCATAATATAATATACTCAATTAGTCAATTGCGATTCTATTCATAGTAACATAGAAATTAGTATCTAACGTAGAAAATAAGAGTTTCACTTTTCTGGCCTCAGTAACAGTTAATGAGCCAACTTTAATATTATCATATCTATTTTCAGGCAGCTGCGTTAGAAGGTCATACCTTCCGAAAGACAGGTAAACTGGTTGATCTCAGTCCCCAGCAGATTCTGGACTGTTCTAAGGGTTACGGAAACGAAGGATGCAATGGAGGTCTAATGACAGATGCTTATGAATACGTCAAAACTCAACCTGGTCTAGACACTTGGGACTCTTACCATATGAAGGCAAAGACGGGGAGTGTAGATTCAAAGAAGAATCAGTTGCTGCGTACTGCACAGGTAGCTCTTTAATCAGATTCAAATACACTAACTGACAAAAAAATACAACACCTAGAAGGAGCTGTTTAAATATTAATTTTTTGAGAAAATATAGATAGTATAGCAAGGAGTGATAGTAGGAGAGCTGACACGAATTTTAGGGTAGGTATTTGAGGCAAGCTGAAAACTTGTCAGATACCTCTCCTATTATATCCCAACTCGGGATTGCAGATCTGGCTGGTGAGTAGCGGGGCTAAATCAACCCCTACATTTTTAATGGCCTGGCAGGTAGAAAGCCCTACCGAAATGATCTGTCTTTTTGGGAATCTTATTTTTGAGCGCTCGTTCTACTTAGACGAGTGCTATATCGTTTTGCCCAAATGTCTGTAATTTTCGAATTTTGAGCCGAAAATGGTCTCAAACGATAGGGTTCGACTCCCTGATGGAAAATATGAGGTCAAATCAAATTCTGTAGGGCCGGCCGTCCGGCCGGCCGTGAGCACAATAACTCTCGAACGGATTGTCCTAGAGACTTGAAATTTTCAGGGTGTGTTCAGCTCCCAAATAGCTCGGTTAAGTTCGTTAACCAGAAAAATCGTACAGGGTGTTCCATAAAAGTGGCCATTCAAAATTTTTGTTACTCAATATTTCACACAAAACGAAAGCAAACGGAATGAAATATTGCAGCAACGTGCCAGATGTTCATAGTAAGTCTCTTGCAAAATTTTGTTGCCATAGAGTTAACAGAACCATAGAAAATTCAATTGGAATATTGAAAGGAGAATTTTTTTATTCCATAACGAACCTTCCGATTTAACTGAAATTCATTCTGTGAGTGAAGACTGACACATGATTGTTCATGCAAAATTTCAAGAGGATAGCATCATCAGAACCATAGAAATCCAATTGAAATATTAAAGGAAAGACTCTTTATATTTCCATAACAAGATATCCGAATCAAATGAAATTTATTTTTGGAATTGAGATTTATATATTGAATGTTGTGCAAAATTTGAAGATCATCGCATCATCCGAACTATAGAAAATTCAATTTGAATATTGAAAAAAAAATATATTTTCATAACAAGATATCTGAATTGAGTGAAATTTATTCCTGGTATAAAGATTGATATACTGAATGTTCATGCCAAATTTCAAGAGGATCGCATCATCAGAACCATAAAATTAATTATTTTAATTTTCAAGTGTGACCATAGAATTGAATTTTTTTAATTGTTTATATATAAAGTATCAATTTCAAGTCATATACAGAATTTTGAGATGATAGTCCTATTGCTCCACCAGAGAACGAGCGCTCAGAAGCTCCTGCTCAGGGCTTGCTTCCATTTTTTAGTTATAAGTAACACTCCATTGAAATTTCAAGCTGCCTCAAAAACATTTTTTATAATTTTTTGCAAAATATTTTTGCACGCGTCTGGCAATGTTAAAACCCCGATTAAATTATTTGGCAGCTTGAAATTTTAATGGAGTGGTACTATAACTAAAAAATAAGATCCCAAAAAGACAGATCATTTCGGTAGGGCTTTCTACCTGCCAGGCCATTAAAAATGTAGGGGTTGATTTAGCCCCGCTATTCACCAGCCAGGTCTGCAATCCCGAGTTGGGATATAATAGTAGAGTAATCTGACAAGTTTTCAGCTTGCCTCAAATACCTACCCTAAAATTCGTGCCAGCTCTCGGACTATGAGTAATTGAAATTTGAAGAAAAAACGAAGGGTTCAAACCGTCACAACTCAGATGGGATAATATGTATAATCATGTTTGTGCTGTATTTGTTGTTGAGCCTTTCGAGTTTTCAACGATTTTTACCTTTCAATAAACTGGGAAAATATTTAACTTTCAAAAGTTGAAAGTATTTGTTAAGATAAAAAAAAGAAAAACAATAGTTTCTGCTATAGTCCGTTCACGAAAGTTTGAGCGCAGAGTAGGCGTTTGTTTATTTATCTGAAGTTGACAGTATTTGCTGTTATAAAGTAAAATAAAGTCAACGTTGCCGAATGTACCCGGCCTCGTTCGACGAGCCTTCGAGTTATGAGAGAACTCTAAGCAATATTGACAACATTGCGTATCAATCTGACAAGAAAATAAACAACATAACCTAAAATTTTAATATACACAGTGGAATATGCCAAATTTCCATGGCCAACCGACGGCTCAAACTCTCGTGAACAAACTATATATCAATTCAGGCATTATTTTTCTTATGTAGATCTCTAAAATCCTTTCTACGACATACACGGTCTCTATAAATGATTGTAACAGCGCAGTTGGCTTTGGATTATTCTCATTTTGCTCTTCCTATGCAAATCACAAAAATATGTGATCATGCTATGCTCTGATTGGCTAGAGATTGGTATTCTATAGCGGCAAAGTAATCCAAAGTCAACTGCGCTGTTACAATCATTTATAAAAACCATGTCTTTCTGCACTAGTTCTACTAATAAAGGTAAATTAGGCGGCATGTTGTATAAAGTCATCACTGCATCAAATAATAAAAAATACAAAACAAAGACCAACCATCTCCGTCTACGAATTCGAAAATATGAAATTTATGTTTGAGGTTAAAGTTTTTAAACAAAAATGATGAATAGACAGAGCCCATTCACAGAAACAACGTTACTCATTGGTTGACGTTGACTGTGTTGTTAGAAATTCAAGAAATATTAATTAATTAACATCAACATTAACATTACGCTTTACATTAATATCGATGTGAACAGTATCGTTGTACCTACCTCTGTTATTTAATCATTAACATCGTAGCTCAACATTAACATTACCATTACCAATAACATCATAACAGTTGTTAGCCATGACAATTTGGCATATTCCACTGTGTATATCAAAATTTTAGGTTATGTTGTTTATTTTCTTGTCAGATTGATACGCAATGTTGTCAATATTGCATAGAGTTCTTCGATAACTCGTAAGCTCGTCGGACGAGGACGGGTACATTCAGCAACGTTGACTTCATTTTACGTTATGACACTAAATACTGCCAACTTCAGATAAATAAACAAACGCCTACTAAGCGCTCAAACTTTCGTGAACGGACTATACACGTTTTCTATTATAGGTATTTAAAAAACAACTAAACATCGATTTTGGATCTCTTCGAACAGCTGGTTTGTTGTAAAATTTTAAAAAAATTGCAGAAAACGATTATGATATTATGTAAGTAACAAAAAATGTCACCATGAGACAACCCGATTTTTTTCTCCAAATATGAATCATTTACTTCTTGCTATATTATCTGTTTTACCAAAAAAATTAAAATTTAAACAGCTCCAACTAAGAGTTACAGTTTTTTTATTAGTATACAATTTTCCTCTTGAAAAAATGAATTTGTTCCAACAACCGATCACCCCTTTCAAGGAAATCACCAATTTTGAAACCGAATGCACTATTGTTTTAGGCTTCGTGGAACTTCCAGAAGGAGATGAGAAGGCTTTAGAATACGCAGTAGCAACAATAGGGCCAGTAACAGTTGCCATAGACGCCAGTCAGAAAGGCTTCCAATTTTATAAGGATGGTGTATATTTAGATGTCAACTGCAAGAATAAACAGGAAGACATGAACCATGGAGTTTTGGTGATCGGATATGGAACAGAACCCGATGGAAAGAAGTACTGGCTGGTGAAAAATTCATATGGAAATGAATGGGGCAATGGTGGTTATGTTAAGATGGCTAAAGACGCTGGAAACCATTGCGGAATTGCAAATTCTGCATCTTATCCTCTCATTTAATTGAGCTGAAATTTGAAACAATGTAGTGAAATATTACGAAAGGATTCTTGAAACAATTTAACTTTGTATGAGATTTTCCGTTGTTACTGAATTTATATTTCCTGAGTTATGAAATGTTTGACAGAATTATTATACCATTTAGGATATAGATGCTAACTTTCGTGCCATTTTAAGATTCTCTTATTGTTACTTTTTCAGTTGCTGAATAAACATTTTTACATAAAATGGTGTTTCAATGATTTGTTCCTTTTTGCCTGAAAATATAAGTGTGCTTTCAGTCATGCATTTCTCTTTTCTTCCCGAATTTGTCTACACCTTTTCCAATTGTAATTTAGAAAACGTAATATGTAATTCAGAAAATTTAATTTCAGAAGATGGAAATTGTAAGTCAAAATAGTGAGATGATATTCAGAATAGGGAATTTTTAATACAGAATAAGAACTTTATATTCAGAAACGGTAATTTGAATTTTAGAATAGGAATTTGCAATTCAGAATTAAGAAATTGTAATTCAGAATAGGTTCAAAATATTTCAGAATCATTAAATATGTATGTATGATTTCATTCAAAATGGGGGGGGCGCAAAAAGATAATAATGGTTCTCATGGGCATTGTCGACTCTCGAAGTATGTAGATACTTCATGGATTTGTGCCCTGCCGACTACCTGTGTGAAACCTTTCATGAATCGAAGTGGTAACTCCTAAAATACAATTTCCCTTTTCTGAAATTCAATTTGCCGTTCCTGAATTACAACTTTGGGTAATTCCATACAAGCTCTTGCTATACGATTATGTAGAAAATTATGTGATCTAAAGTTTTTCTATGTTACCTATCCGAGGTATTCCTGCTACAAGAGGCAGTAATAAGCGGAATTCTGATTATAAAGGTCATTTCGAATATATTTTACCTTGGGGCTCGCATAGTAATCTAAAGGTATGACATAATCATCACATAACAAAACTAAAGGGTTTACTCACCACATGACCCTGTTCTCCAGTAGCATGCTTAAAGGGATTAGATTGTTCTTTAAGGAAATAATTCCTCAATTCCAAACGTCTTTGTGCATTTTCCCTAAGAACTCTTTGCCTTTCTGGGGGTAAATCATACACTTCTTTGGACATTGTGGAAATATTTATAAGAACTGTCAAAAACCCATAACCTAAAAAATTATATATATTCTGTGCATGAGCAGAGAAAATATAATTCTTCTTTGTCAAACAGTCTGTCAGATATTGAATTCCTCCAGCAGATTAGATTTCTGCAGAAAACTGCGAAATGTCGTTTCAGTTCCGCATTACGGAAGAAATTATTAGGTCAGAATCAATATTAATTATTAACATAAACAGAACGTGATAAGATAATAATATTTTCGAAAAATATGTTGGGTCAGAATACTAATGTTATCAACCATCAATTATTTCTTCGTTTGTGTAAACATTGATAGGAAAACACGTGATTCATAACTTCATAGTCCATAACAAAGAGTTCTACCGTCTAATCAGAAATATACTTTCTAAATTCTTTGAAAAATTGCTTACTATCGCTCGTGATTCAACAATTTTAATTTTAGATTCAGCTGTATCGGAGCTTCCTACCATTGATTCATGGATTATGATAACAAATAGTTCTTGAAAAACTTCCGAATGGAAAAATGGATTCATGCATTGTTTAATCAGAGATAATATGTTCTTTTGAGTAAGAACTTCACATTTGACCAGAATGAAAAATAAAGCATGTGTATTTCTCCGTATTAGCTAAGGAAAATGTATATTAGGCACCATAAAAAAAGTTAAGAATAAGCGCATTCACCAAAAATCTTGTTAGTAACGTTTTTTGTGGAATATTTCAAGTATCATTATTATTGTATTATTCTATATGGAGGAAATCTACTTCGAATCATTATTCTGTATTTTGTAGTACTTGTCATCCAGCCAATGTTTAGCGTTCATTTTATTTGTTATAGGTGATATGATCTCGATGAAATGATTGAATTTGCCGTTATTTTCGGGGATTCCCCTTTCTTTTTATCATTTGACATTGAATGATCTTCAGAATATTGACCTTGTCTCTCCCCTATCACATACTCGTTTCATTTCATACATTAGAGTTTTTTACTCTGGATTAAATAAAAGTTGGAATTAATCTGCTGAAAAATTCTTTTTTCATCAATAGCTTTATTATTGTTTAAACAATGGCTTTATCATGAAATAATTAATTCATGTTTTTTCCAATGATTTTTTTTTATCAAATGATCTAAATGTTTCTATTTCAATTGAATATAAATTTTCTTAGATCAATTCTTTTATTGACCTGAGGATGTAACCGAAATGCACCAAGCTAAAAATTATTTGAAAGACGTAGTACATGTGTAAAGTAGGAAATTGAATGTTTATTTTCATTTGTAAGTCGATGAAAAATATTACAAATGATTTCTATTGTCATTATTTAAGGACTCCGTAATATGTGAATTGTTATGAGTTATAGCTATTTCGATTCACGCCAGAAAACATACTGATAATCTATATATTGTCCTTTACTTAATTCACAAGACAATAGTGTGTTTGAAAATGAGGGAAAAAATTTATTTTGTTCAACAATTATGGTGGATGCGCTAAAGAGTTTTCTTTTGACAAAAAATGTTCCATTTCCCGAATAAAGTAGTTGTATATGAAATTTCAATGTGTTTTATGTGAAAAAGTGTATTCTTTCTCTCCTTAACTCTGCATACGGGCAATTCAAAGGATATAAAAGATTCTGCATTCATATAAGGTCAATCTAAAAACCAATTTTCATCACCAGGTAGGTTGTCTTAGGTGCTGCGCACTAGAATCTAACGGAAACCAAACAAAGAGACCACTTCTGTCTGCTCTGTTTGTTTGATTTTCTCATCAGTCATCATCGCCAACAGTTCTGACTCAGGGGAACTGAGGACTTTAATAATTAATCTTAATATTATTATTGATAACACTACAATCGTTCTTATAAATTGCTTTAGTCGGTCAACTTATTGGTCAGTATCTACTAGTCTTCGTGTTGTATTGATCGTATAGGAAGAAAATCTGGTGAGTATTGTTTTTTTTTAATATCTTCGTAGACTCCTTTGTTCGTTAATTTTGAAGGTTGATTCAATAATATTTCGCAGGAATTATATTGTTGCGAAGTGATCAAACTGGTTTTTTAACGGTTCTGCTTGAAATTATGCGATTTCATTGTTTTGTTTTGATTTTTATTAGAAATTTTATTGCATTGTTTGAATTTTTTCTGACGCAACTGCTTGTTATCATTTTTTGCTAATCATTCTTGATCATTCAGAACATATTTCTTTGAAAAAATTGTGGCTGAATAATATATTGTTTGGTATATTCACAGAAATACACAGTGTGCAACAACCAAATGAAATAAATTCGATTTAACGAATAAATGAGAGCGTGTTGTGAAAAACGCTTGGACACGTCGATTTGTATTTTCAGATGCGCGTTTTTTTCAAAAACAAATAATTATATAGGGTGTTACATGTGACAGTGGCCGATACCAACTTTCTTATTTTAAATACAACCCCCTGTATATTAGTTTTTTGGATTCTTCAGAAAATTCTAGACATAGTTCTAGTACAATGTCCCATATCTATCTTCAACTGTTTCGGAAATATTAATTGTTTTCAGATGTATTACAAAAAATAACATTAAAAAAAGAAAATTATTTTATTTCACAAGACTTTGCAGCGGCGAACATTTTGAACATCTCTTACATTAAAATTAATATTTTTTTGTTTTCTTTTACATTATTTGTGAAATAATTTTTTTTTAAGTTAATTTTTGTAATACATCTGAAAACACTTTATATTTCCGAAACAGTTGAAGATAGGTATGGGACATTGTACTAGAATTATGTCTAGAATTTTCTGAAGAATCCAAAAAACTAATAATATACAAGGGGTTGTATTTAAAATAAGAAAGTTAGTATCACTGTCACATGACACATCCTATATAATTATTTTTGTTCGAAAAGAATGCGCATCTTAAAATACAAATCGACGTGTCCAAGCGTTTTTCCCAACAAGCTCTCATTTATTTGTTATCGAATTTATTCCATTTGGCTGTTCCACACTGTAAAATTCAATCTATTATACATTGAATGCATTCATCATCCATAATTCCAAACTTTCACCATAATTTTTTTATTATATCGAGAGGGAAAATCTAGATCTTGAATGAGCGGTTGGATTTGGGAAGAAGTTTATTATTATTTTTGTTTAAAATATCTAGGATTGATACATCGCAAACTATCAAAAATTTAGTGAACATGTAGAAAAAATATACGGGGTGTATCTAAATAACGCCGAAAAAATGAAAAGGGTGATCATTTTATGAAAAAGGGGTTCCTATAAATGTAGGTCCTGAAATGCATCGTTTCCAAGATACAGGGTGTTGAAGTTTCATTTAAAAACTTACTAAAAAAGTGGTAGTTCGTCACTGATGAGATATTTTAAACTGACAATTATTTTTTAATTCTTCGTTCAATTTGTGACGAAAAAATCTCTTCTGCTTCATTTTTCGTGTGGGATCCCGTTTTTAACTGAAAAAATAAAACATTTCAACGTTTAAAGTTCTACTACAAACACGCGTTGAGATGTTTCATTTTCTTAAATAAAAACGGCGCCCCACACGAAAGAGAAGAGATTTTTGTCACAAATTGAAAGAAGAATTGAAAAATAATTGTTGATTTAAAATATTCCAGAGCCGTACCAATTTTTACGCAGTTTTCTAGTAAAACTTCAAGACTGTATCTTGAAACCACGCATTTCCGGACATAGGAGAAGGGTAAACAAAATGGAATACATTTTGAAAAACTGCAAATTTCAATGAAAAAATCGTATTTTTGTAAAAACTGTCGAACAAAAACATAGCCCATATTTTCAGCGATAATATAATTCAGACATTGTCGACATAAAACAAAATATTGTTTTCTTGTAGATGATAACGAAAATGGAGAGCATAAATTCATTTTATCCCACCCGAATATCACCCTATTTGGATAATTTGTACAATATATGCACGCAAAATTTTCTTTCCTCTCGTCCGAAGATAAGGAGTTCTTTTTCTTCATCTGACTCAAATTTTGTGGGGATCTTTTTTGTTACTTTTCTTTTTTCTCTACTGAAATATTCATTTTTGATTTATTTGTTTCTTTAGCCTCTTCCAAATTTGGAGTTGAGTGTTTTGAACTGAACATATAGAATGTCAATGTGCCCTCTCAGACCCATGTCATTTTACCTCACTGTCACTCGCGAAGCAAAACGCAATTTAAAAAAACGACAACTTATTTATAAGAACTGAAGGGTATAATTTCAAAACCGTTAGTAACGTAAATGATTACAAAAATTTCAATTCACCTTCTCAAAACACTCGAAAGTTATAGCAGATTTCATTACGTCATTTCGCAAACTTTTCGATATCTAAAAGACAATTATCTGTCGTGCATATCATGCAATTGGCCAATTAATTCTGAATGTTAATTACAAAATCTTAGACACCTCTTGCAACAGTATATTCGTTTTTGATAGCAACTGCACGTCGATTGGAGGAAAAACCTGCGCAATGTTATTTTACCCCACTGTGTCCTTTTGTACACCCTTCCCCTACATTTATGGGAACCTGTTTTTCAAGAAATGTTCTGAGGAAAAATCCCCTTTCATTTTTCGGTGTTATTCAGATACACCTCATCAGATAAATAAAGAAACTTTATTGTTAGAAATACACTCTGTATAACTTTCAATCACAAGATGAAATTAATAAACAGAATTATGGAATTAATATTAGAACATATCGATTGTCTTCAGTTAATTCACTCCATAAGAATGTTATCTCTTGGTTTAAATAATATAACATGATATGTATTTCTTTTATATCACCATTCTCCGTATTATTCTTTGTATTGTTAGCCTTATGAATTCCTTATCATCAAGGGCAATAGAAGAATGTAAAAGCATTGTTCAATAATTGTCTTTATACAGTAATGTAATATTCCAAGAATGAAAAGATAATACATATTCAAATTACTTTGAATATCATATAACATTTCTACGGGTATACTCCTCTATGGGGTGATTCGAAATTAAGTGGTAAAAATTGAGGACATCAAAACGAGTTAATTTTTTTTTATTTACGTAAAAAATTCTATTCAAATTCCCCTATTTTGTACGTTTATCGTTATGATTTAAATTCTTCTATAATTAAAGTTTGTTCAAAAAGATTGAAACAGCAGGCTTATTTCATTTTAGTATTTTTATTTGTTTACCTAATTTTGTTGAATCTTTTCTCACAGCGAATCATTTTCATAATTTCCTAATCTTAATTTGTGACTGTTGATTTATGAAAATGAATTTTAGTTCACACAGTTCAAATTTCTTCATAATTTTTTCTAATTAACGTTGAATTTGATATTTTCTTCACAATTTTCAAAAAAATTAAAATATTCTTTTACGAAATACGATCAATATTCCTAGTTATAATAATATATTCTCACGAATTGAATAATTTCCAATCAATTGAAACATTACAAAATATCAATATAATCTCTCCTTCGGTGATGATCTCACGTAAATATTTCGACTATTTAGATAGAGTATGGTCATTTATTTTGTTATTATTTTCAGATATCAATATGAAGCTATTGCTTTGTTTAGCAGCGGTTGTTGTTTGTGCACATGGTGTGTCATTCTTTGACCTAGTTCAAGAGCAATGGGATTCCTTCAAGGTCAGTATATATTTATTATTGCCGAAAAAATGTATCCTGTGTATTAATGAGAAATGGTATAAGAATTATTTGTTCTATTCAAAACTGAAAAATCAAACTCGATGATTTTGAGTAATTCGTAAATTATTCACCACGAGATTTGCTGTTTTTCAGTCGAAAATGTTCTGAAGTCATTTACTCGAAATCATTTTATGGTTTTAACTAGAAATCATGGAATCATTCGTTTTTAACAATGTATTGAAATGTGCTGGTCGGTGATGGTCAACCTTGAAATTAATGCTTATTCTACCAACAATTTTCCATGACTGAATGATCAATAAACATATTAATATATGTACAGGATGTTTCAGAATGAAGTAGATACCATAAATTCAGGATCTTAATCCTCGAATTATTTTGACATAAAGTTCCTATGAACTATGGGTCTCTGACGCATTGTTTCTGAGATACAGGGTGTTGAAATTTAATGTAAAAATTGGTTTTCCGAAAATATTTCCGACACCATACACAATTTTTCTTTGCGTTGTGGTAGGTTATGAGTACGCATCAAAGCACATTTTTTTCTAATTTGAAATTATTTTCCTAATTACCTCATTACCAAAGTGAGTTTTTCACCTGCGACGAATACCTACTTTCTGAGACAAAAAATAAAATGCTATTTCATCTAAGAGAATTATGAAATTCTTTTATTAACTCCAAAATCGTCTAGACACAGATTAAGGCAGCTCAGTCTCTTAAAAAGATCAATTTTCTGTTAATTTAATTTAATTAGCCCTTTCTTCCCTCCAGAGTGGATTAAATTGAGAGTTATATCACCGTTTTTCGGATGAAAGTTGACCAATTTTGTTGGAAGATGTCCCCATTATGAAAAGAAACGCTATGTGGTTTATGCGCGGCATTTTTTTCGAAAATGACGGGACTGAAGCTGCATGAATCTGTGTCTAGATTTGGAAGTAATTGAAACTTTCTTAATTCATAGATGAAAAAGCATTTTATTTTTTCATATCAGAAAGTATTCGTCGCAGGTGAAAAACTCAACTAACCATTCTCACATTGAGCTATGTGGTGATTATGTAGTAAATACAGTGAAACTTCCCTACAACGAAAGCGCTAAATCCTCAAAAATATTCGTTATAAAGAAATTTCGTTATACAGAAAATTGATTTCTATACTCAGCAATGTCGCGGTAGACTTCACTGATAAATCTAAGTTTATCATTCAAACTTAAGCACTCCCTTTTAGACATTTTCACACTAGCGTTATGGTTAGATTGAAACCAAACCGCCAGGGGTGTATTTAAACTGCCTCAGAAGGATCTCTCTGTCCTCCGTAATGATTTAGTTTAAGGTCGGGATTTATTACGTACGTCCGGAAAACTCCACCCTTATACTTCTCACCAATACCCATTCAAAGAGTGATGTTTTTTGATACATTTCGTTATAGAGAGAATTTACTTCGTTTTAGAGGGTGTTTTTAATGGATTTGGATTCAATGTGCAATGTCTTGTACGAAATTCGTTATACAGAGAATTCGTTATAAGACGTTTGTTGACGTTTGGGAAGTTCCACTGTAATTTTAAATTTTAAAGAGATCATTGGGGTACAATTTTTTTCACTGAATTCATTCGCACAAAAAGTCTGTACGAGAGCCATTGGTGAAAATTGAAAATAATTTTATTGAAAAAATGTGTTCCGATGCGTACTCATAATTAGCAAAACGAAAAGGAGAATCATGTACCGGTGTCAAAAATATTTTCGGAAAACAAATTTTTCCTTAAATTTCTCAGAAACAATGCATCAGAGATCCACAGTCCACATCAAATTTATGTCATAAGATCATCTGATCCTGAACTTATGGTACTTGTTTTGAAACACCCTGTAAACAGGAAATGGGAATAATGTATTGCCAAAAGAAGTGCACATTATTGAACTTCAATTGAAAAATTGTCGAGTCCAATTTGAAACTAGATTAAATACAGGGTGTCTCCATCAGTCGATGTAATATCAGTCTCACTTAGATATTCACTCTTTGAGATCGAATTCAAATACTCAAACATAATCTTTTCGCAGGTGACCCACCAGAAAAACTATGACAGCCAAACGGAAGAAAAATACAGGATGAAAATATTCATGGACAATGCTCACAAGGTTGCCAAGCACAACAAACTCTACGCCCTAGGACTGGTTTCCTACAAGCTGGGCATCAACAAGTATGCTGATTTGCTCCACCACGAGTTTATTCACGTTATGAACGGTTTCAACAAGTCCAGAACTTTGTTACTGGGCGATACTGCTGATCAGGCAATCAAGTTCCTACCTCCTGCCAATGTAAAATTGCCTGACAATGTGGACTGGAGGACACATGGAGCTGTTACCAAGGTTAAGGATCAGGGACACTGCGGGTCTTGCTGGAGTTTCAGTGCGGTAAGATAATTTTGTTTTAGCTTTACCTGAGAGTCGAAATCCATTTTAAACGAGCCTTCAACCAGTTTTTGGTAAATTTGTCTCCTTCGAGGTTAGGTTAGAGATTGAACCAGAAAATAATTTTGAACTAACTTTAAAGTTAGGGTAATCCATAGGTTTAGGCATGTAAGATGGCGGCGGTCCGCCAAGTGACAGCAACGTTGCCAAGTACGACGATTATTATTGTATTTGAAGAATCGATTGAATTCACTTTCGATTTGTTATATCGAAGTTCAACTATACAATTAAAATTAGTTTTTACTAAGTCAATTCTAGTGAAATAGCTTGCTTCAACTTTTTGTCGAATAGAAATGTAATTAAATATATTTTTTTTAATAGTTGCGCGAACGTAGGTTGTTTAGTTATTTCCTTTCTTAGCACTTCGTACTAAGCAACTCTGGAATAAATCAATTGAATAGTGCAATTATACATATATTTCAAAGTGTGCTTTGATTATATTTCAATTTAAAATTTATTTATAATCAGGTTGTAAAAAAAGAAGAAAATTTAAATAAATTAAAATTATTTCTAATCAGGTTGTGAAAAGAGAAGAAAATTCCGAACTCACTGAAAATTGGAAAATTCTGAGTAATAGCGTAATTTATTAAGTTTTGGAACAACTGGTCGTGATTATTTCCTTCTTAAAGCTTTCCTTCAGTAATAATCGCGCAGATCATCTGAATAGACGATATTTGTTAAAACTTACAAGTCAACATTCGATTCCAAGATACGGCTTTTGCACAATCTGGCACTCTCTGCGCATGCGTCTTTCCGTTGTCAACCAAAGATATTCTACAATAATGTAGAATACCTTTGTTGTCAAGAAATCGCCCCCATCTTACATGCCAAGTTAGGTTGGGTCCGTTTAGGTTAGATTAGAGATTGAGCCATAAAATAATTTTGAACTGGAGGTTAGTTTATCTATGTTGAGAAAACACAGGCAGTTTAATTTCCATAATCACTCCAATTCATAAAAACTACATATAACATTACCTAGCTTTTTGTCAGAAGTTTATACAGTGTGAGTCGGTTGGAACTGGCCAAACTCCTTTTTTGAGAAAAAAATTTTGAATGATTCTCCCGAAATTCTCTGAAAATCCCAATTATCATGAGAAATAAATTTAGTACCCTATGGTGAATGTATTCATTATTAGTTTTTTGTTTTTTTCGATCTAAAGCAATGATTCATAAAGATTCGATAAACACATATTATGATCATTACAAAAAATGTATTCAAACTTCGATACCCTGTATCTCGAAAACAAATGAGAATCATATACGAATATAAAGTTTTTTTGATTATTTTCACTTGTACAAAAGCTCCTGCAGTTTGGACCGTTCCTCCCGACTCACCCTGTACAGTCCATCCAAGAATAATTGACATCGTCAAGGTGGCAGCTTTATTCTGGTTCCAAAGAAGTAACTACATTTTTTTGTGGATTATATCATAGTTATATATATAATCTAAAAATGTATTGGGTTGTAGGGTTCGTTAATGACATACATATACAGGTTTGGAAATTCATATCTGAAACATACGATATATGTACAATGCATCAGACAGAGAATTCTTCCGTCCAGTTGCACATGAATAGTTGAGACAATGACGTGCTGTAACACACTGAATTCCGTTGTCTTATTGCAATATTCTAGTCTTTTGTCTCTCTTATCGTTGGGAGGAGCGTAATTCATTCAGTATGCTAGGCAACAGTAAATACTTGAATCGAGTATTACGGGCAGCCTGACAAATTTAATAATTCTATACGTGAACTGCAGGTTCCCTACCATACTGCGATAAGAGAGAGACAAGACTAGGTTATTGCAATAAGTCAACGGAATTCATTAAGTTACAGCACTTGATTATTTAGATTATTCATCTGTGCAACTGGAGGGAAGAATTCTCTGTCTGATGCATTGTTTATCGTATGTTTTCGATGTGAATTTCCACATCTGTATGAACCCTGTTAGGTAGCTAATTTCTTGATGGAAACTAGTTATTTGGCAGAATTCCTCAGATTAACAATCTGAGCAGAATTTTAACCGTCTAACTCTAACTCAAGAATATGCATATTTTGTGTGTTATTCACCATTTTCCGGTACTTATGTTTGACCAAACGTTTTTAATTGCAGACTGGTGCCTTGGAAGGCCAACACTTCCGCAAAACAGGCAAACTGGTGTCCCTCAGCGAACAGAACCTGGTCGACTGTTCTGGTAGATACGGCAACAATGGATGCAACGGTGGTCTGATGGACAACGCTTTCCGTTACATTAAAGAAAACAAAGGTATCGATACAGAAGCCGCTTATCCTTACAAAGCTGAAGATGAAAAGTGCCACTACAACCCAAGCAAAGTTGGAGCTACAGACAAGGGTTTTGTAGATATTGAGTCAGGAAGTGAAGACCAGCTTAAAGCCGCCATTGCTACAGTTGGTCCAGTCTCTGTTGCCATCGATGCAAGCCACGAAAGCTTCCAGTTGTACGCTGGTGGTGTTTATTACGATCCAGAATGCAGCTCTGAAGAATTGGACCATGGTGTATTGGCTGTTGGTTATGGTACAGATGAAAACGGACAAGACTACTGGCTGATCAAGAATTCATGGGGTCCATCTTGGGGAGACCAAGGATACATCAAAATGGCTCGTAATAAGGATAACAATTGCGGTGTTGCCACACAAGCTAGCTATCCTTTAGTTTAAGACAGTGATTTTAATGTTTTGATATTTTTGTAATTATTCTAGAGTATCGCCTATTTTGATGGCTGTGTATATATAATTTTAAAGATAATTAAACATTTTTAAGTTTGTCAGTGTGTTTTTGAAGGGTAGATGTACAAGAGAGAACTATCGAAACGCGAAAAAATACTTCAATTAAAAATATCCGCTTTCTGGAAAAGATTGGGGTTAAGAATATCATACCAAGAGTACCATTTCTCTTGATGTTGAGTACCATAAGAGTAGCCAACTGCTTGAGAAACACCGAAAATCAGTTCCCTTTTTATGCAATAAATCAAATTTTATTCGATAACTTAAAACTCAACTAGGCATGTCTTGAAATATTAGATTTTTTCATTTTATTTTATATTTTTCAATAAATTAACTTTAATTCGATAGCATATCCTGTAGATATTAGATGTCACAAAGGCCTGTGAGGATTTCAAAACATTTTTATTCTGATGTTTTCACCATTGGCATTAAACTCACTTCAACAGGTCATATTTACCAGAAGTGCTATAACAGTGGCAAACTGTTTAAAAAACACCTCAAATCACTTCCCTTTTTTATGCAATTAATCAACTTTTATTCGAAAACTTAAAATTCTATACAGGGTGTCCCGGAAAATGTGGGAAATCTCTCGGATTCAGATAGAACATACAAAAATAGGATGACAAGTTCCCATAATTTTTTTTCATAGCGGCCCTCCCTACGAAGATACGACCGCTTAAATGACGCCACTGGAAATTCATTTAGTGCAATAAATTTCAATTACTACTTCTTTCATTATTTTTTTTTCGAAAACGGTTCGTTTTATCGACACTGAACGTACCTTTTCTCTAGCTTGATGTTCAAGGTATCCAAATTTGTTTTTTTAGCACCTTATCATACAGGGTGTTAAAAATGTAAGCATTAAAATGTTCAACCAGTCCGCCCCTGGTAAACTGAACAAGCTAATTGAAATTTGAGTGCGGTGATTTAAGAGGTCCTTAATACTATTAATCATAACAAATTTTCATCAAATTATATCGAGTAGTTTGAAACTTATTCCACTAAAATGGATTTCCAGTGGCGTCATTTAGGAGGTCGTATCTTCGTAGGGAGGGCCGCTAGAAAAAAAAATTATGGGAACTTGTCATCTTATTTTTTTATGTTCTATCTGAATCCGAGAGATTTTCCAGGACACCCTGTATAGAATTTTAAGTTTTTTGTTTCATACTGTATAATGCGGTACCTTGTTTTGAGCAACATCTCAAAATATACACAAATGTGGACAAAAACATATCTGACTGAGCTGAGTAGATAAAAATCATAAATAGATTGAACAATCAACCTTATTTAGGAAATCATTAGTCTAATTAATGCCAGTTCTTATCATTGGAAAGCCTCAAATAAATTCAATAATATATTTCACATCCTTCACCAAAGTCAAATGTTATCAAAACAACCAACACAAACATGAAAAATAGGAAACAGAAACAAATACAACTTGATACGAAATCTTTACTGCAATTTCATCACTAATTCACCAGTATATTCAAAATATAAAAGGCCACATTGTTAAAACGCAATGCATAATTAATAACGATGTAAAAATTAAACAAATCATGGAAGACAACAGAAGTAGCCGATCCTTAGTGAAGCTTTTAGATAGTACTATATACAATAATGTGCTTAAAATGTGTTGGCCGTCCATGTAAAAACAAGGAACGACATTCAAAATTGCTAAACCTAAAGATATGATAGTGACGTATTCCAACATTTTTCTTATAGTTTCAGCAAACATTGGTGTTTTGAAGTAAACCTCTGGTATGAAATGAGAAACTCTTAAAGTTCTGAAAAAATCATCGGTGAGCCCCATATAAAGAACAACAGGCTTATTGGGGCCTCTAATTTTGAATAAATGTGTACCATTCAATTGAGGAACGAAGCATCTCAACGACTTTGGACACTTTTTATTCGATTTTGAGCAATAATGTTCAGTTTTGCTCATGATAGGTCTCGCAGGTAAACAAACATGGGATGGTAACTCTAAGATACTACCATCATTGTCGATAAATTCGAAACAAACGTTACCCTTTTTCGAGTCCTCGCAACATTCAATCAAACCGTTGCTGAGGTGTTTCAAAACAGATGTTTCATCCAGTTCATGTACAAGATCAGGATCTATGCACATTCCATTTTTTTTGTTGACACTTTGAAGGCAACTTACCCAATCTGTCTCAGTCTTTATTTCACATCCATTTATTTGGGTTATAATGTCGCCAATTTCAAAACCCTTAGCACCTTGAAGAAAGTCAATAAATCAAAACTGAAAATATAAATTTCCAATCAATATTTACCTATTAAGGGTGACATTTTCGAAGATTCATAAATAACCACCCCATTTCTTGTGTTGAATGCGATACTCAAAACCGAAGGCAGGGATAGATAAGCCACATAACAAACGAAAGCCAATAATAAATTATGCCATATACCAGCAGTTAAAATTTTCAGTCTTTTCCATGCATCGATTGCTCTAAGATTTTCCGAGTTGAGATTAACGTAAGCCACAGGAAGAATAAATAACACATTAACTCCCAAACTAAGCACTTGAACGTCCTCTTTAACTGCGGATAATGCATGGCCCAGTTCATGTAAAACACTACAAATTATTAGTGTTGCACTATAATATAAAATTTCTGATGCTGGCAAGTTTATTCCGGGTATCACAGGTGTTACTAAATTGTTTTCGTTGGACGATATGATATTTTGCACTAAACTGTAGATTAATAGAATTATCGCTATAGGAAGCAGTATCAAACTAGATATCAATCCTAAGTTAAACCATATGTTCAGGAATTTTGTGTTTGAACGAATATTTCCTAATCGTAATAGTGCTCTGTTGAATGCTGTTGTGCTCCATTGTAGATTGAAAAATCCTATTTTTAAGCCTGTACCTTCCAAGAATTTTATGTAAGGGTACATGGAGCAACTCTGAAAATATGGAATTTAATGATTCAAGTAAGAAATCTATTGAATTTCGTACTTTGAAGAAGGAATCGAAAAAGTATAGAATGCAGTATCCCACTCCTATAATCATTAAACCAAGCTTGATATCCATTTTACTCATACAGGTTCAACCCAGATTAAAACATTAAAGAAATCTAAGTTAACATATTTCATAGGAAGTGTTTGTTAATAAAATTCATGAAATCATTCTTTTTGACAAAAACCTAGATTATCTAGGTTAACCAATTCTAACCTCAATACGAGTAAACATAAATATTTCGTAATATTCTATGAGTTTCACTTTTTCTATTGTTGTCCTAAGCCTTTGGTTAAATACCCAGCCCCTATTTTTCAAATTTGCGTATTTTCAGACTCTCATCTCCTTATCAAGATTTCGAATTAATAATTCCCACTCAGATATTTAAACCTGGTGCTGATTCGTTGCTTTAGAATTTTGCATCAGTGATAGATTAGGAAAAAACATTCTCAATAATTTTATTGCTTATTAAATTTGCTGAATTGCGCAAGCAATAAAGTACTGTTATTATCATTATTATTTGCTGAAGAAAGTATGGAAAATTGGTTTGAATTGTAAAATACAATTCATGCCTTGGTTCAGTTGAAACAAATTAAAGAATAACATTTCTTTTCATAAAAGATATATTTTAATATCAAATAAAAGCTAAGAGACTAGACAAAATACAAAATATCCAAAATACAAAGAAATATATCAAATTCAAGAGTATAAATTTCTATTTTGAGAATGACACAAAAATACTTAATAAAAAAATTACAAATCGGGGCATACTACTTAGACCAGCTAAATATTTGAGCTTTTCAACACCTAACACTATTTCACAATCCAACATCAGTACATTTCATTAATCTCAATGAATAAAAAGAAAAATGATCAAGAATATTTGAAAGATTCCAGAAATAAGCGTTCTATTTACACTCAATAAATACTTTACAACATAAAATTTTATTGATTGTTAATTTCTAATAATTCAATCCAAAAGTTCATTAACGAGTTCTGTAATGAACATTGATAACCACCATTTTAAGGAAATTGAACATTTATCATTTCAAGGAAAGGAAGTTTGATTATATTTTATCACAAAAATTTGATAAAGATTTTTCCTACATGAATATTTTCCTACTACTGAACAGAATTGATAAACGACAAGATCCTCTAGGAAACTTAGTTTATTCGATCAGAAATTTTCAAATCAAAAAAGGAAAATTATTAATATTATAAGTAGAAGAATTTCATTTTATTTGTTTTCAGATAAACCTCTTTCATTATATTAATGTTTCTTTCAGGAGGGTAAAATTGGTGATGTAAGTTGAAAGTGAGTATCTCATTATCCTAAAAACTCAATCAAAGAATGTTTAACATCAGAAAACCCATATTTTCGACTAAAATAGCTTAAAAAATTGTATATATCAACATGATGTCAGTTTTTATTGTGCTGACTAGAGAAACACTTAGTAAATATGTATTTCCCGACTGTATAAACATCCCATATAGTAACATGCTTAGAATTACCTATATTCGATTTAAACGATTAATAAATTCCACAAAATCACATACCTAGGTAATGTCTTTCGACAGGAAAGCTTAAGCTTGGGTAAGTCCTAAATAAGGTAACTCTTTCATAATTAATTAATAGATCAACGATCACGAACAAAGGTAAGTACTGTTACAATTTCATATTAATGTTTAGAGATCAAGGAAGGATAAAACTACATGGACAAATTTCCATCAAAAACAAGAATGTCATGTTTAACCAAAAATAAAAGATTCGGCTTGCAGTTACAGATTAAAAATTTCAACTTCATTAAAACTAAATAGGAAAAATGTAATAATCAATCGTGCGAAATTTTTTTTAAATAATCCCCATTAAAATTAAGGTTGATCTATCAATCTTATGATATATCAACAGTTCCATAATAAAATCATACAACAAATAAATAAATTACTATAGTTAGTAGAAGGGTACAAAACACTAAGGATATGTGTCAACTGCAAATCACTTCGATAAACTGAACAAAAGCAATAATAAATAAATAATAAACTAATGCGGTCACATTTGTGTCTTACTTAAACAGTTTTCTTCTTTGTAGTTTTCTTGACTCTTGGTAATGTGGCACTTATTATTTCCTGCAAAAATAAAATAAGGATAAGTAAGAAACAGAAGTAAATCAATAAAGTTAGTAAAAAACAATTAGGACTTCAGTCAGTTTACTTAATACACATTTTAAATCATCCATATTAGAATAAATACGTAAAACTGAAAAAATACATGTTATCCCAATAAATTGTTATCTGTTTTGTGAATACACTGAAAGCTTGGTTTAAGCTCAAGCATTTTGTGCAGTGAAAATTATTATCCTCATTATTGTTATTTAAAAAGTAGTTCAATGAGTATATTACTTAAGTAAATATGGAACAATTCTTAAATTCTCAGTATTCTTCAGATTAAAACATTCTTCTTCGAGCTAAGTTAAAGTAAAGGTATTTAAACTTTGGGTATATAATTCTTCAACATTGTCGAGCATTGCGTTGAGCAATTTTCAAGCTATGAAAGAATTCATTCATTTCAATAAACTTGAATTGTCTTGATTGAGCAGAACTTTATTTCTTCAAAATTCTTCCTATTTATCTTGATGTTCTCATTTTTTGTTCGATACTACAAAAACTGATGTCTTGTGTTTATGTGCACCAAAAATTAACTTGCTCTAAAGTAAAATGTTAGAAAGTTTTTCAAGTACGTTACTAACATCTATTCACATTAGTTTATGTTTGTTGTTCCAAATAATTTCTCAACGAAAAAAATTAGTTACAGCAATACACCAAACTTAAAAATATTAATTATTGAAGCGTACAAAATGGAAAATCCATTACTTGGATATTCAGTGCTCTCAAATTTAAACACCAATGAAAGGGTTTTCTTGAATTGTTTATTTATTGCCACCCAAATTGAAGCTTTTAGATCGGAGAAGTCTAACGTAGATTCTTCCTTTCGTCTTTATCTTCGACATACTAGAATCATTGCTAGGAAGTGTTGTTAGGCTAGAAGATTTCAAATCAACTTCGCTTCTAGATTGCAAAAGCGATACAGGGTGAGGTGAAAGCAGATCCATCTGTGTCTTGCTGTTTTTCATAGCGGAGTCTGTCAATATTTTTATCTTGGAACAAGCATCGAAAGCTATTTTAGGAGAGGTGAAGTATTTGTTCCTCCTTCTGGACTTTGGGGATTGCAAAAATATTTCCTTACATTTATTGGCATCTCCAGAACTCGTGGTTTTAATAATTCCAGGTTTTAAAATTAATGTACCCCTAACTGTTCCTTCGGAAGAGTTGCCGGTGTCTGGATTTTTGGTTTGCTCTGCAGGCGGTTTAGGTGCTGCTTTTTTATTGTATTTTCCACCCCTGTTCTTGGGTTTGTCTACATTCTCTGCTTCTAAAACATTGTATTTTTCCATGTCTTCCCTAAATTCTTTTATCTTGTCGTTCAAGGAATCAGTTTTAGACAAGGATAAATCGTTACTCATTTCGTTAACTTTCATATTGTGGCATGCTGTTAAAATATCTGGACAGAAATTATTATGAATGTCTACTTGAGGAAAGTCATGCAACTTATCCGAAGATTCGTAGAACTCGTTCTCACTTGAAGACTCGGTTTGATTCTGTTTCAATTTTTTCAATTGTCTGCATTTGTCGTTGAGGAATATGACATTTGTGTCAAAGATCTCGCTGTCGTCATCACTTACCTTCAAAACGAAAAGTAATTGAGAATATCTAGAAATAATATTTTCCTAGAAAAATGATCAATTTCGAATGTTATTTGCATTAAATCATTTCGGAACTTTTAGTTCGGTCACTTTCTTTTGAGTCAAGCTTCCTCCAGGTTTTCAGATTTATTGTGTTTACGTTATATCGTTCCCATTGTCCGAAGCAATTCCGTACTCGACATTGTGAGAAAAATGTATAACTACTACGTTTTTAACGCCATATCGGCAACGTTGCTTAGTCATGTTATACATGATTCTAACCTCCAAATTTGTTATTGTTTAGGTTACGATACGAGGAATTCTGACAGATGGACAGGACTGGAGGACCCACATAAACCTATAATGAATTTTTGATTGCAATTTATTGAGAACTTTTGTGTTTTTTTCGATACTTTGAACTTTTATACCTATTAAATTGGACTTATAAATATAATTTTCAAATCCAATTACAATCTAACATTTTCTCACTTTGAACATGAATAAGTCAAGTTCATCTCAACAATCATACATTGAAATGAAAATAACAAAACTACTGCATGAAATCAGTGATATTCTTCATTGTTGTAATATAAATTCACCGCAAAAAAACTATTAATTTAATTAGTAGAATTTTTATTTCCTCCCTTCCTTTCACAGCCTACAAAAAACTACAAACAAAAGGATGGCATATTAACTGATATTTTTGCTATTTGATCTGCTTTGAAAAAAAATCAAGATGAAATTATATTTTTCAACCCAATTTAATAGGAAGATAAGTTCAAAGTATAAAAAAACCACAAATTTTTTTAATGAATCGCACTCGGATTGCAATAAACAATTAATTATAGGTTAATGTTGGTCCTCCAGTCTTTTTCATCTGTCAGAACTGCTCGTAACCTATTGTACAAAATTAGCCTATTCGTTTTGAGATATTTCGTGCTCCTGAGTAACTCAAAAGCTCAAAATACGACTTGCCATTGGTTGCGCACAAGCACTGGAACAGCCCAGGAGCTCGAAGCCTCGAAACCCTTCAAAACGAATACTATAAATGTGTAAATTTCTATGGCCAGCGGATCATACTTTTGAAATTGAATGGAATTTCACATCGGAAACATACGATATTCAATGAATTAGAGAATATTTTTCCGTCCAGTTGAACAGAGTGGTATATTCAACAGATTTAGGCGCTATGTTTCTAACGGGATGGATGATCGAATAATATGGTTGTCTTTTTCATATCTATTAACACAGGAAGCCGCATGATAGTCGATTAGAGTACTTTAAGTTGCTTGCCATACAGATTTATTTAGGCCACTCCCAACGATGAAACAGAGATAACTGTATAATCCGCATAGGATCATTCTTCTTCCTAACGAGCCACGTAAATCTTTGGAATATATCCCTGTTTCTACTGTACAGCAGAATTCTCTCTCTCTCTCTGATGCATTGAATTTCGTATGTTTCCGATGTGAATTTGCAAACTTTCTACTAGTTTCTGTACTATCAATGGCTCATTGCAATTTATAGAAAAAGATAACGTCACGCCAGGATGCTCAACTAATTATATTGCATATAACTATAGAGTAAAAGCCCGTGAACCCCAGACCTTCGTTATTTTATAAAAGCTGAAAACTTGTCTACGCATGCTCCCAACACAGGTAAGAACGATGGACCATTATGAAGTTTATGTTACCCTGGCTGTGGCAGGTAAACGGTATTAACGGGGTGTAAAATACTGATCTAATTTCGTCAAATAATAAAGTGTGATTTTTTGATATTACCTTCAGAATATCATTAAAAATCACGTCATTAATTGTCAGATACTTAATATAGTGGCAACCCCTTGCCAGACACCCTTGATGTTCATTAAATTATATGTAATTCTACTTACGTTATAGTATAAAAGCTGATTTTTATATATAATACTTGGTTAATAATTAGATAATGTTTCCTCATTAGCCAGACATTTTTGATAGTGCCAACCCTTTACCAGACAAGCTTGTAGTTTAGCTGCAGGTGCGAGCGCGAGACAGTATATATGAGTGTGTGCGAGTGAGACGGCATGATTATAATGGCTTATGCAAATAAATTTTTTGATGCAGATTTATATAACTAATCATTTAAGTGAATCTCAAAAACATTTGAAGAAAAGACATTCGATGCTACAACTAAATAAAATTGTTGAAAATTTTAATTTATTCTATTAACAATTTAATTTAGTTGTAGCATCGAATATCTTTTCTCCACATGTGTTTGAGATTCACTTAAATGATTAGTTATATAAATCTGTACCAAAAAATTTATTTGCATAAGTCATTATAATTATGCCGTCTAACTCGCACCATTCATTTATACTGTCTCGTGCTCGCACCTGCAGCTAAACTACAAGCTTGTCTGGCAAAGGGTTGGCACTATCAAAAATGTCTGGCTAATGGGGATACATTATCTAATTATTACCCAAGTATTATATATAAAAATCAGCTTTTATACTATAACGTAAGTAGAATTACATATAATTTAATGAACATTAAGGGTCTCTGGCAAGGGGTTGCCACTATAGTAAGTGTCTGGCAATTAATGACGTGATTTTTATTGATATTCTGAAGGTAATATCAAAAAATCACACTTTATTATTTGACGAAATTAGATCAGTATTTTACACCCCGTTAATACCGTTTACCTGCCAAGGCCAGGGTTACCCAAACTTCATAATGGTCCATCGTTCTTACTTGTGTTGGGAGCATGCGTAGAAAAGTTTTCAGATTTTATAAAATAACGAAGGTCTGGGGTTCACGGGCTCTTAGACTACCACCTATATCTTGATTGATTGCCGGTTCTAAAGTAGGATAAATAGGTTCCTGCAGAATTCAAACGAAAAAATTGCTTTTTTGAGAAATACCATCTCAAGAAGAAAAAGTTTAATACATAACCTACTTAAACTAAAGAATAGATATCACCAGGTAATATCTGACCTATTTTTCACTTCTTCAACATTCAAAAACTCTTATGATGAGGATAAACCCCGATTCTGAAACTTACTTCACCATCTGAAGCCCTTTTGGGGATCGTAGTGGACCTGGTAACCCTGCTAGACTTTGATCTAGCCAACGTTCCAGTAGATGATATTGCAGCTCTACCCTGAATCTTCACCGATTGAGCCATGCTCAGGGCTTCTCCGCTGGAGTAACCCGAACTGAGATCATCGATGGATTGGACATGGGCAACTTGCTGAGACCTCACGTCGATCTCTGGGAAGTACAATGAAGAGGTAGCTGAAGATCTGTGAGGGCTCCTTCTCCTTGTCAAGCGAGCTGGAACTATGTCGGTTTCCTCTTGACTGTGGTCGGTTTCATCGTTGAGATCACTGAGACTATAGCTCTTGCGGAGCTGGTTGACTAGACCTCCACCACTCTGAAATTGATTGAATATATGATTTATTGGATTCATTTTGAGATTTGGTATAAGATGTTGATTTGTGTGCTTACTGACTCAAATTTAGTTCTTGTTTTTTTATGAGATGGGCTTGGTTTAATCTGGAGAGAAGCTTTTGGAAGCGCGAATAGCTATCACCCAATGCGTTGAGTTTTAACACCATGAGTTCAAATATGGTATGCCTGGGCAAGCTGAACGAACAAGAAAAACACAACAATCTCCTTAGTTTGAATTCCAGGACACTCGGGAATTAAGGTGACTCAGTCTGGCGTAGAACACTCAAAGAACTTGAGTGAAATTTGGCAACAATGGCTTGAACCACCTTCTGACCGTGGGTTTCAGAAAGCTTGATTGGTTTAAGTCGATGGTTTATGTCAAAAATGAAATGAAAATTGCCCAGAAATTATGACATTTCAATAATCAAGGTGATTGGAGTTTTGTGAAACCCGCCTTCAGTCTACTATACAAGATTGAAGTTCACTAAACACATACAGGGTGTCCCAAAACTCGACGTCAACCCAGAACCGGGTGAAAAGGCAAGTAATGCTGGTTGTCAGAAAAATATAAAAAAAAATCTAAGTTGCATGATTTTAAAATAATGGGCATTAAAAAAAACACGCAAAATTCCACACCCTGTGACAGTCTTTTCGCTCCTGTTGCCACAAATATCAACTTTTTCCAACTTTTTTTTTTGCTGTGTAACCTTGAATAATGCTTGTCTAAACTGTAATCAAAATTTGTATACCAGCTGCTCTAGGTTTCATAAAAATGGGGCATGCTTCTCAAAAAAAAAAATTCAAAATAAAAAATTGCCTGGTTTCAACTGACTGTATTGAAAAAAAATGTACTACGCAAGTTATGTCAAAAGTTGGCGCATTTAGTAAGGATTTCAAAATGGTATAATACTTGTTAAACTGTAGCTGCCGTAGTTCAAATTTATTTTCGATTGCCTTTGAATACGCTTTTTCTTAAACTGCTTTCCAGTAAAAAAGTCCAATGGATTCAAGTCCGGTGAACGGGCCGGCCACCAGATTGGACCAGAACGTCGGATCCATCTTCCGGAAAAAAATGTAACCAGAACAAAAAATTTCCAGAGAAATTTCTCCGGAAAAATTTTTTCTGGAAAAATTATTTTCTCTGGAAATTTTTTTTTCTGGTAACATTTTTTCCCGGAAGATGGATCGGACGTTCTGGTCCAATCTGGTGGCCGGTCCGTTCACCGGACTTGAATCCATTGCACTTTTTTACTGGAAAGCAGTTTAAGAAAAAGTGTATTCAAAGGCAATCGAAAATAAATTTGAACTACGGCAGCTACAGTTCAACAAGTATTATACCATTTTGGAATCCTTACTAAATGCGCCAACTTTTGACATAACATGCCAAACTTGCGTAGTACATTTTTTTTCAATACCGTCAGTTGAAACAAGGCAATTGGTTATTTTGAATTTTTTTTTCTGAGAAGCATGCCCTATTTTTATGAAACCTAGAGCAGCTGGTATACAAATTTTGATTACAGTTTAGTCAAGCATTATTCAAGGTTACACAGCAAAAAAAAAGTTGGAAAAAGTTGATATTTGTGGCAACAGGAGCGAAAAGACTGTCACAGGGTGTGGAATTTTGCGTGTTTTTTAAATGCCCGTTATTTTAAAATCATGCACCTTAGATTTTTTTTTATATTTTTCTGACAACCAGTATTACTTGCCTTTTCACCCGGTTCCGGGTTGACGTCGAGTTTTGAGACACCCTGTATACAGTGCGTGTCAAAATAATGGAAAAAATTCATTTTCTCAGAAGAAAAAAATTCAATTCAATTTTGTTTCGCTTTTACCAAATTTTTATGCATTTTTGAGGTCCTGTGCAAATTTTCAAGAAAATAATTTTTTTAATTGTTCACGTGAAGAATTAGAATGTGTGAAAAAATTGCGTTGTCAGAAATCTTTCTCACGTGAGTGGGTTGAAAGTTGTGCATGAAGAAAACTGTAATGGTCAACTTTCATTCTGTGACAAATTTCATCAGATACCATCGTCTCAAAGTAAATGAGCCATGACATAGTGCACATACTGAAAACCTCTTTGAACTAAATCATTTTAAGAGAAATTTTTTTTTCTTGAGAAGTTCTGCACGCCTGTAAAGAAGATACAAAGACCTTGCCAAAAATGAAGCACATGACCCACTTTGCCTATTCAAAAAATTTAGAGGGTTGATGGGGATGACACAGGGTGCAATAAAAATCCTTCAAAAATTTATAAAAATTTGGTAACAGTGAAACAAAAATGGACCTGTTTCAGGATTTTGTTGCTAAATATTTTCCTTCTGAGAAATTGAATTTCTTCCTCGATTTTGACGCGCACTGTATGATAGAGCACCGATTTGAAATGACCTTCTATGATATTTTGTACGTCATGTGTTTGTTAGTTTTCATGATAAAATGACGATGCAAACTGAACAATGCACAATACATCTGCCAACAATATATTTTTGAAAATTAAAAAAAATTCAACATAATACAATGGGCAGTATTTTTTTCAATAAAGAAATTAATATGTAAAATAATGTTTGCGCATAGAATCAATCATAATATACTACCCGTATAAAATATAAATTGCATTAATTCAATCTGTTTAGCTTCGTTGCGAAACTAAAAAAAAATTAGGGTAGGTGGAAATATTCTAGTCGATAGTGTGAAATGGCAAAAACGGTCCAACAGTTCTCTGGTTCGGTAAATTTATACATTTAGAAAATAAGTCACCTTTTTGAATCTTTGAAATAAGAATCTAATCAATTAAGTATGCACTAAAAACATTTTTTTAATTCAGAGTTCATGCTTATGTAATGAATATTTGCCAAGCTTGCTGTGCAAAATTAAAGCAAATATGTACAAAAAAACATCATAAAATAACACAAAAAGTAAACGAAACAACAAAATAGGAAATTAATAAAAACGAACAAATAAAAGTGAAAAAATTTATTGGGACAACACAAAAATTCAAAATCTTAAAAACAAATTAAAAAAATCACACAGCATAAAAAGGTATTCTATCAGTCCTAACTCTCATCAGATTCATTTTTAATTTTTCTAGTAGTTTTCCTTGTGGGTATTCTTTTGGCCCTCTTTTTTTCTTTTGGTTTGATTTCAACTTCCAGATCTTCGTCTCCCGAAATATTTTCATTTGGGAACTCGAAATTTGAGATACTTGAACTTGGACCATCAGTCAGTTCACCTTGCTTCAAGGCTGTGCTTGCAAAAACATCGATGTTCTGGAATTGATTTTTTTCTTTTGAAATGAGATAAACGATAAATTCGAGATATTTACCCTTTCAAATTCATTGTTTCCTTGAAAATCCCAAAATCTTTTATTCCGAAGTTCTCTAATAGTTATGGATGGTTCAAGAATTATTAAAAAATTGGAAGATAATGTGAAGAATTTTTGAAATACAAGGCATTTTACCTTAAACGGGGTACATCTCAGTCGAGCTACCCCGTATATTTCCTATCCCGTAGTGATTGGAAACACGCCAAATGATTTTGTTTGTCTTTTGACGTATATTTGAGGCACGAACGAGCAACCCCCTAAGGGGCACTCTTGAACCCCTCAAAATTAAATTGGGAGACGGGTTGAGTGATAATTCACACTAAAAGTCTTGGAGCCTCTTTCACAACGGTATATGAAAAATCTGATTTAATGAACCGTTTTCGCCAAAAATCAATTATTAGCTCAAATGAGCCACCTTGAATGAATTGGTTATCTTAAAAAGATTTTTTCTCAAGTAATAAAAAAAAATTCTCTCAACAATGAATGAGAAAAATCTAAATATTTCCTTGTGTTGCCTTAGTTCTTAGGAGGTATTTATCTGTTTAATACTTTTCTTCGATCATTTATTATAAATCAATCTGTTGAGGTACTACTTTGCAGATTTTCTTGAAATTTCCAAAATAATTATGGTGTACACATTAATAGTTATTTAATCAACTAGGTTATTAAAGACAGAGACTAAAGGTCAAGATATTTTAATATGGTTAATAGTTCGAGATCAGTCGCTCGATTAATAACCGAGTTGATTACAAGATTTTCCCGACGATCTCAATATGAATTGTGTATGAATTCTTGATTCCAATATATTCTCATCTTGCACAAGACTTACATTTGCCATAATAAAATTTCTATGTGTCTATGTTCTAGTAAAGTTTTGGCATAACTTGTAGTGCTTTTGAATACTTTGTGAACGGTTGCCATGAGGTTTGCACATTAAAATAGCAGAAATTGAGCATTAAAATGGGTCATTAATGATCAATTTCGTACACATTAAAATCACCTTTTATTTCGAGATCGACGGACAAAAAAATTATGGTGAGCTGATTAGCCTGTAATCAAAATTACGTTTTTCATTCACCGTTGTGAAAAGGGTTTCACGAGCTTTCAATTTTGAGATGATGTTTGGACGTTTGGTAAAAATTTTCCAATCACTAAGGGTTCAGAAATAACCGAGGTGGCTCGTCTCAAATGGAACGCCCTGTATATAAACATCATCAAATTTCTTGCATCTCCCTCGTGAGTTGTACAAAAATTGCGATTGGTTTATAAGTAGTTCATCTGGCGTATAATTTATCGAATCAATTACTTTATATGCGCACCACACTTAAAGTTAATATTGCATGGATGATTAACTGACGTTCATCTGACTAGCTCAGAAACTGGCCAATAATCTTTTTTATTTCGCAGGTATCAGGCATACAAACATGTTTACAAAAACAATTTCCTGTAATTTCAGATACCAATGTTTTAAAGAGTGATTCACAATCGATTCAGAGAGTTTAACTGATTGTTGAGATTTCACATGAAGCATTAACGCATTTTATCCACTAATATTCTATAATCTACCCGTTATACGTCTGTTTGCTCGGCCATAATAATACCCATTAATCACTAGCGAATAATGAATCGATATGCATTGCTGTCAGATGCTTCATGGATTTGGCTATGATATTATATTGCTAAAACTGATATTTCTTCAGTGTTTCAGAGTTCCCTAACTGACAAATATGGGTGGGAATACCTTTTCAAACGAGGCCAAATCTTATAATATAATCAACGTTTATCCACGACTATTGAATAATCCAACCATTTTACACCTGTTTGCACGGCCATAAAAATACTCATTAATCACAAGTGAATAATGAGTTATTATTAACTGTATCAGTTTTTTCTTAAGATTTCAGTGTTTACTATATTTTTCTTGTCCGGATAAAATTGAATTCAGCTTTCGCATTCGTTACATAATGAAATTAAATGTACTTGTTAAAAAACTTATTAACTCCTAATGATGGAATCCCATTTTGACGAATATTACGGTACAAGAATTTTGGCGATGCATGTATAATGAAGTAAAGAAAGGATAAAAGGAATGAACTAATTTTTAAGTCCTCTAGATCGTAAAAATTATTTTCAATTAACATAAAACTATGTTAATGATATTTAACAAATTCAAAAGTTGTCTTCAATTTTTTTTTTAATAATTTATCTGAACTTACTTACTTAACTGTATACTCTAAAATTGAAATGAAAAAGAATTAGATCGAATAACTAACACGAAAAAAAACTGAACGAGCTATACAAATAATAGAAACTGATTACATATACAAATTAATAATTAATGTGTTAAATACAGCATGCAGAGCGGTGTGCGGAAGCAATGAATTTTAATACGATAAATTCCTCATTAAAACGAAAATTAGGTGAAATGTAAATATAGTTGAAGAAGATGTTCGTTACCTTGATTGCAGTTTGCATCAGCACTGTGACACCCTTCTGGCCTATGTCCAAGACCTGCTTGTAACTTTGTTCTTTGGCTTTCGAGATGTACTCATCTATTTCCTGGAAACAGAATCATAATTTTTGATTTTGTTCTTCTACAGTCTCCTATAACTAATTTTATTATTATTGTGATAGTAAAATCAGTCGTGGAATGTTTTTTTATTTTTTAATTGGGTAAGCTTCATTGTTATTAGTTTTTAGGGACGTTCAGTATTTAGGTTTGAATTGGTGATCTAGAATAATGGTCTCCAAACTACGGCCCGCAAACACTCATTAGGCGTTTTTGGAACTTACTCAAGGTGACACATTTACCCGGATCGTGGACCCAGGTTCTAAGTTTACGAACACATCAGGTTTAGGATTTGAAGTGTCAGACGTATCAATAACATAACCAAATATTAATGGATTTATTTTTTCAGTCCCAGTTCATTTTCGGATTGTCTCTAGCTTTGCTTGAATTTATTGGTATATGTGAAATATTTCCTATAATTTCTGGTGTGCCCTTCCATGTTATTTTTGAGTAGGTACCTAAGTTAAAAAAGTAGAGAATTTATTTTTCAGTTCCAGATTATTTACTGATTGTCTCTAGCTCTGCTTTGATTTATTGGATTCTGTAAAATCTTTCTTATAATTTCTGGTGTGCCCTCGCACGTTCAATGTTATCTTTGAGTACCTATATATGTTAAAGAAGTAAAGAAGGCATTTAATCCAGTCGAATTGTGCTTTTAGCAGGAAAGTTTTGGGGTAGTTTAGATTTCTTTCATTTTTTATGTTTTTTGGGGTGCTGAATCCGAATTTGAGGTTTGCTAACAAAATTTCTAGACGGAACATAGAAAAAAATACAAAAATAGAATGAAAATCTCATTCTTGGTCAGTTTTTTGCATATAACTCTGACACTATCAACTTTTCCTAAAATACCTTTCCATACAAAATGAAAGTACATAAAATTTCCTACTAATTGTACTACCACAGCTTGTTTTGCGACAAACCGTTCTGGTTCAAATAATAGTTGAAAATGAGGTATTTTCTATGACTGAATAAATGAAAAAAAAAATTTATTCTATGGTTCCGATGATGCGATCCTCTTGAAATTGTGCATGAACATTCAGTATATCAGTCGCGATTCACAAAAAAAAATTTAATCGAATCGAACATTTTGTTATGGAAATATAAAGATTCTTCTTTTCAATATTCCAATTGAATTTTCTATGGTTCTGTTCAAACTATGGTCACACAATTTTGCATAAGGCTTATTATGAGCGGCATTTGGCCGCAACATTTCATTTCGATTGGTCTTGTTTTGTCTGAGATATTGAGGAACAAAAATTTAGAATGGCCTTGTTTTATGAAACAAAATACGGCCATTCAAAATGTTTGTTTCTCAATATCTCAGACAAAATGAAACCAGTCGAAATGAAATGTTGAGGCAATATGCAAGATGGTCATAATAAGCTTCATGCAAAATTGTGTGACCATAGTGTGAGCAGAACCATAGAAAATTCAATTGGAATATTGAAAAGAAGAATCTTTATATTTGCATAACAAGATATCTGATTCAAGTAAAATTTTTTTTATGAATCGAGACTGATATGGTGAATGTTCATGCAAAATTTCAAGAGAATCGCATCATCGGAACCATAGAATTTAAGTTTTTTTCATTTATTGAGTCATAGAAAATACTTCATTTAAAACTATAATTTGAGCCAAAACAGGTGGTCGCAGAACAAGGTGTGGTAGTACAATTTGTAGGAAATTTTATGTACTCTCATTTTGTATTGAGAGGTTTTTCACGAAAAGTTGATAGCAGTGGCGGCTCGTGAGATTTTAATCAGAGGAGGCCCATCAAGACCACGCAACCAACAAAATAATTTATTTCGAACTGGGCTTCCTGTCAGCCACTGGCATGTATTATACCATTCTACGCAAAAGAACGATTATGAACCGAATTAATAATTAAATTTAACATTGCTGGTCGAGGTATCTTAATTACTTGAGTTATGAAAATTTTATCATCGTAAGGCATTCTACTGAATTATTATTCAAAATAAAATCTACAGGATCTTGCGTTCACTACTACTGCATTATTATTCTCACTTCTTCTTTCCGTTTCCATCTTTCTTGCTGAAATATTGGAATCTTACCCCTACATACTTTTCCGAAAAATGTCATAAAACTACGAACCACACGCTAAAGCCGGGTTTCATAAAACTCCGATCACGGTGATAATGAAATGTCATTATTTCTGTGCAATTTTCAGTTCATTTTTGAGGTAAACCATCGGCTTAATTCAAAATCAACGATTTGATTGCCCGATCAATCTTTATAAAACCCACTGTAAAAGGGTAAAGATTAATACTTCGTTAATAAAAAGGGAGGAAATCAAAACAACAGCTGATCTCCATCCACGATGATCGGGGTTGATTCGGGCCGATCGGACGCCAGTTTCGGCTAAGCTCGTTCGCCTAGAAGCGGAAAGAAGGCTGCGGTGGAGACGGGCCTCCGGTCACGTGACCTACAGCTTGAATTTAAGTGGTTCCCGCACCGTTCACTTGAAGAAGTTTGAAATGTTACAGGCTAACGAATCTCGACTCGTGGAGGCGAGCCTCCTCCGCTAAGAGGTTTGCCTGCTATATACGTTACGCAACACAAAATACGTATAATACGTATTTTGTGTTGCGGATAATGTATGAATGTTTAAGATCGCTGAATAATAAACAAATGTTTATTAATTTGAGATTTGGATAAAAGATAGAATGATGGATATAATACAGATATAGAAACGTTATTATTTTTCATTTGAACTTGAATTTCAAATTGAATAAAATGCAGTGAATAGGGGAGGCCCGGCCTCCTCTGCCTCCCCTGAGGAGCCGCCACTGGTTGATAGTTTCCGAGTTATAAGCAGAAAACTGCCAAAGAATGAGATTTTTTCTTTTTTTTGTATTTTTTTCAATGTTCCCTCACGAAATTTTGTTAGCAAACCTCAGATTCGGATTCAGCACCCCAAAAAACATAAAAAATCGAAAAAACTACCCCAGAACTTTCCTGCTAGGGGTTCTTCTGAGCACAAATTGACTGGACTAATTAGCTTTAACGCAAAAAGATATGCATACGAAGTTATGAAGAAGTAGTTTCACATTATTTTACCGGTTGAACGAAACACACATTTTACACTGAGCCAAATTCTCTTCTCTTTCCATAATTTTTAGGAATAGAATATATGAAATAACTAGGAAGAGTATAAGACTTATTCCCATCGTTTTTCAAATACAAAACTGAACTGCAGTGCGCATGTGGTGACTCTACGACTCTGCTGAAGATTTCAATAATTCTTTTTATTCTTATATTTTCAAAAATGTTGTCAAGCAAAGAAATTCAGGTAGAATCAGATAAACAAAACCTCTTTAGGAGAGTTGTATACCAACGGTGAAAACATAAGAATAAAAAATTTACATATTTTCAGGATATGCTTATTGAGTTTAACCCTTTCGAATAAAATTTGATTCATTGCATAATGAAGGGAAGTGATTATCGATGTTTTTTTAGCAGTTGGTCGCTCTGATGGTACTCATCTATTCTGAATTTTGGCGATGTTGCCAACTATTTTGATTCGAGTTTTAAAAATTTTAATGAAAAGTTGAAGACTCTGTATCAAAATATGGAATTCATATTACTTGATCGACATTTAATTTATCAAATAGATTAACTAGGTTCACCATGCTTTGTTTGATTTCCATTCTAATTTTAATTCATTCCAGTTGGGTAAACATTATGGCATGATTAACCCACTTTTTGCATTACACGATTCACCGGACTGTATCGGTAATATAATGAGATTTGAATTTGAATGATGTCATCTGCTAAACGCCAGTTTCATTTAATTAACGACAAAATCATTCGAAAACTTTGATGCATCGTGATTCCGTTGTTTATATTATTGTTTGAACCGTTATTATTGAATGGGCAATAAACCCTCAGAAAATCATAGCGATTATCCGTTTTTGGTTTCGTAGTCAGGCTTTCGAGAAAAAAATATCGAAGTCACCGTAATAAGCTAGCGAAATCAGAATTGGCGGTTAAGTGTGACGTAGGTACGCGTCAACATTTATGTGTGTGAAACGTCTCCTCACTTACTTATGCTTGCTTGTACGTCATCATGGCGCGACGTTTAAACTCACCAAGTAAAGAAAAAGCATTTTCTATAGTCAGTTAATACTTGAATCAATTGAGATTTTAAGTGAATAGTTGGAAAGGCATATACAGTGGAACTTCCCTATTACGAAAGCGCTAAATCCGCAGAAAAAAATTCGTTATGAATAAATTTCTTCATACAGAAAATTTGTTTCTATAGTCGGCATTGTCGCCAGTGACTTCACTGATAAATTTAAGTTTATCATTCGAACTTAAGCACTTCCTTTTAGACATTTTCGCACAGCTTTCACACTAGCGTAATGGTTAGATTGAAACCAAACAGCCAGGGGTGTATTTAAAACTGCTTCAGAAGGATCTCTCTTCCCGCCCTAATGATTTAGTTCAAGGTCGAGATATATAACACACTAAGTGCGAGTCCACAACGGCGCACCGACCCTAGCCCATCGCACCGCGATGTCGATATTTGAAGTTTGTTACGAACTAAATATGTCATTTGATGACATCGCGGTGCGATAGGCTAGGGTCGGTGCGCCGTTGTGGACTCGTACTTATACCTTCTTACCAATACCCAATCAAAGAGTGATGTTCTTTGAATATTTCGTTATTGATAGAATTTACTTCTATTTAGAGGGTGTTTTTAACATGTAATTTGGATTCAAGGTGCAATGTCTTGTACGAAATTCGTTATACAGAGAAATTCGTTAGACAGACGTTCGTTATAGGGAAGTTCCTCTAAATTTCGTAATACTCTTGAGTCTTGATGGTGTCACGTGAAAAAAACCATCATCAAAATGAAATTTTATTCCGTTCTAGTTCAATAAAATTGTTTTGGAATTACACAAATTAGAAGTTTAATTTTTCGAATATTTTCAAACTAGTCCTATCGATTCAATGTTAGGAAATCGTTGAAAAGTATTCAGATGAATCACGAAAAACAATGAAGATGATTTCTTTTCAATCAAAGCAAAGTTAGTGTCGGTTTCATATAAAAAACATCATTCACAAGAAACAATTACTAATTACATTGAAATTGACAAATCATTTGAAATTTCTTTGAAATAAATAACAAATATGACAATATTGTGCTGTACAAAATTTTTTTATTCGTGTATCTTCACAATTTTCACGAATTTTTCAATCATTATCGCATCACCAATTCACACCTAAATATTCTCCCTAAAAACTGATAACAATAAAGGTTACCCAAGTTAAAAATAAAAAAAACATTCCACAACAATTTTATGATCACTTATTCTTGAGCGTTCGTTATACTTAAACGAGTGCTATATCCTTTTGCCCAAATGTCTGTAATTTTCGAATTTTGAGCCGAAAATGGTCTCAAACGATAGGGTTACATGATGAATTTGTGGTCAAATTCAATCCAGTCCGTGAGGCCGTCTGTTAGCACAATAACTATCGAACGTCTTAGACACTTGAAATTTTCAGGATGAGTTGTGGCCATAGTGTAAACAGAACCATAGAAATTCATTTGGAATATTGAAAAGAAGAAACTTCATATTTCCATAAGAATGTATTAGCTTCAAGTGAAGTTTATTTTCTGATTGGAGATCTATATACTAATGTTCATTCAAAATTCAATTGGCATATTTAAAAGAAGAATCTTTAAATTTCCATAACAGGATATCCAATTCGAGTGAAATTTCTTTTGTGAATGTAAGCTGATATACTGAATTCTCATGCAAAATTTTGTGGCCATATTTTTAACAGAACCATAAGAATTAAAAAGAATAATCCCTGAATTTCCATGACAGAATAACCGATTCAAGTGAAATTTATTTTGTGAATCAAAACTGATATAGGTACTGAATGTTCATGCAAAATTTCAAGGGGGTCTCATCTTCAGAACCAAAGAATTAATTTTTATTTTTTATTTATTTTTTTTATATTTGAATATTGTATGTAATTCCGATTGTGCTGACATAAAAAATTCTGAGGTAATAGTGTTATTGGTCCACCAAAGAACGAGCGCTCAAAAGCTCCTGCTCAGGGCTTTTCTTGAAATTTTATTCTTATGTTTTCAGCAATGTAAATAAACGAAGAAATTTAGGTTAGAATCTGGTGAACATGAGCTCTTTAAGTTAATTGAATGCCAATGGTGAAAACAAAAGAATAAAACCACCAAATATTTTAGATAGTAAATTAATAAATATATGGATTTAACTCACCTGCTCTTTGCTGCTGAGCATAGGATGTACAAATTTTCTATACAAAATACTAGATCCTTTAGTGGCAGGTGATAACAGCCAGATAACAGTAACAATTTTTATCTCATAATAAAAAGGAAACCTGTACAAAAATGAAATTATAAAACAATTGTTAACAATCAGGAAGTTATTGAACTTACCAACTGAGGAACACGTCTGTGAAGGTTTCTGCACTGGTAAAGAGGGCGAATACTATCCAATACATCATCCATTTCACCTGAATAAAAAAATTGAAGATTAGTAAGTTAGTGAAGTGATTTGAATAACTTGAAGATTATGTACTTACATATTCTTTGACGTTTTTTGTTTTGACAGCCTTATAGGAAGCGTAAGCAGGATATAATGTGCCGAATAATAATCTGGAAAGAAAAATGGTGATAAAAATAAAGCAACACAACGAACAAAGAAGAAATGTGAGAAGAGGTTACACTTAAAATTTGAAAAAAATCCCTGACAATAAATACGTCCAATAAATGTTATAATATTTTTTAAAGAATGTACAAAGTGAGAATTAATTTGATACATCCACGCGTTTTCATCTAACTTAAAATCAATAAAAATTCTGAGTTTCTTGACTTGACTATAATTTCTTATAGGTGTGAATTTCATTTATTCAAACTTTCTGTGATAATGATCTATGACCTAATAGTCGTTGACTATATCTAAACCACTATACGAGTCAGGACCCGTATTCTCGACAAGTGATCTTTCAAAGCGTATACGAATTTAATTGCGCGAGACCCTCTTTTACCTGCAAAAATGCACACCGCGCAATGAAGTTCGTATACCCATTGAAAGATCACTTGTCGAGAATACGGCTGCAGAAATCTTTTTACGCTATTCATATCGGAACGATAATTCGAATTCGAAAAATTCTTGGTTCCGTTTTATCAATTTATGAACTCAAATTTCCGTTCAAAACAACGGCATATGAAAGTAGATAACATTTAAGGGAAATTCTTCGAATCTTGACCTGGTATTAGATCGTTTTAATTTTCTATTTATTTCAACAAATTTTCTCTGAAAAAACACAAGCATTTTACGAACTGTAACTCTTTATTTTTAAAACCGATATTTATGCTTTTCGTGCGCACTTTGTATCACTCAAAGGAGTGCTATATCGTTTTTCAAAACGTTTGTAATTTCCGTTAGAAAATAAAACATTTTTTCGATGACCTTGAAATAAAAGGTGATTTTAATGTGTACGGAATTACGGCCCATTTTAATGCTCAATTGATGCTATATTTTAATGTGCAATCCTGATGGCAACCGTAAACAAAATATTCAGAAACACTACAAGAAACGTCAAAAATCTACTGGAACATAGAAATTCTAGTATGTCAAATGTGCAAAATGAGAATGTATTTCAATCAAGAATTTATACACAATTCATCGTCGGAAAATTCTTATGATCAACTCGGTTATTAATCAATCGACTAATGGTCTCGAACTATAAACGTCCGAGCGGAGCGATTAATAACTATTTCCGCCGACCTCGAATAACAGGTGATTTTAATGTATACAAAATTGAGCATTAATGACCCATTTTAATGCTCAATTTTTTAGCCATTTTAATGTGCAATCCTCATGGCAACCGTACACAAAGTATTCAGGAGCACTACGAGAAAAGTCAAAACTCTACTGAAACATCGAAATTCCATTATGTCAAATGTATGTCTTGTGCAAAATGAGAATGTATTTCAATCAAGAATTTATACACCATTCATATTGAAATCGTGGAAAAATCTTGTAATCAACTCGGTTATTAATCGAGCGACTAATGGTCTCGAACTATTAACGCGTTCGTTTCCGCTCACGCATTAAAATATCTTGACCATTAGTCGCTGTCTTAATAACCTAGTTGATTAAATCTATTTTCCGCCGACCTCGAAATAAAAAGTGCTTTTAATGTGTACGAAATTGAGCATTAATGACCCATTTTCATGGTCAATTTTTTAGCTATTTTAATGTGCAATCCTCATGGCAACCGTACATAAGTATTCAGAAGCACTACGAGAAATGTCAAAACTCTACTGGAACATTGAAATTCCAATATGTCAAATGTATGTCTTGTGCGAATTGAGAATGTATTTTAATCTAAAATTTATATACTATTAATGTTGAGATCGTCGGAAAACCTTGTAATAACTCGGTTATTAATCGAGCGACTAATGGTCTCGAACAATTAACGCGTTCGCTCAGCTCACGCATTAAAATATCTTAACCAATAGTCGCTGTCTTTAATAACCTAGTTTATTAAATAACTATTAACACATTGTGAGAAGCGCTTCATCGCCGTGACCCGGAAAGACCAGGCACCCAGATGAGATTTATCTAGTTCATTTTTTTTTAGAGAAACTAACAAGAGTAGTATTCATTTTTGGCTACCTTCTTTTGTTTTCGAGTTATAAGCGAAAATTGGAAAAGTGGCGATATCGAAAAAATTCATATCTCTGCTGATACTGATGTTAGAGCTCTGAAATGAAAACATTATACAGGCACTTTTTCACGGAGAATCCAGTGGCGTATTCGTCTTTTTTGCACCATTTTTAATAACGAACCGCTCTTAACATTTTTTAAAATCAAAGCTCTATCATCAGTATTAGCGGAGATATGAATTTTTTCGATATCGCCACTTTCCCAATTTTCGCTTATAACTCGAAAACAAAAGATATGCCAAAAATGAATAATACTCTTGTTCGTTTATTAGAAAAATGATAATAATAATAATATCTCCTCAGGTTTATTTTATTTATTTTTATTTATTTATTTACAACTATAAATCAACACATTGGTTGTTAACATAGTCTACTTTTAACAAGTTTTTTGAAATTATTATAATTACATACATTTAAATATTTCTTTATGTCATTTGGTAAGCTATTAAATGTGGAGAGACTAGAATACAAAGGTCCAGATCGTCCAATTTCTGTTCTTGTTCTTTTTTGATAGAAGGCATCCTTGTTTCTTGTGTTGTATTTCGTGATGTTATGTACCCTTGTAATAGCATTGACTCTTTAGTTGATCATTTTCGAGTTTATAGACTAAGTTGCACTGTTGCAGTTTTATTAATTTATCGATTCTCATGTATGGGTATGTCTTGTATATTTCATCAGAAGGGTAATCGTATGGAAGATCATGAAGACACTTTATCGCTTTGTTCTGAAGTCTCTGCAGTCTATTCAAATTGAATTTGGTAGTTCTGGACCATATAACCGACAAATAGGACAGCACAGATTGGAAGTACGCAAAGTAAATTTGTTTTGCTGATTTTTGGCTCAGGTAAGATTTCAGATGTCTCAAAGTAGTTGTGCTAAAACAGCGAAATATGTCCACCCTGTACATCCTAGAATGGGACAACTGACACTATGTGACATTTAGAAAAGGTCAACGTGCAATGACACCGGCGGGCGGCAATTTTCCAATCACCCAATTGACAGATGGGCGGTTTTTTGGTTCTCAACGCAGCGCCTCATATGATCTATTAATAAACGATGCAGCAGCGTCTCAGCTCATTATTTCTGGCCGAGAAAGTCCCGTTCTAGGATGGGCGAACATTAGAACGAAGATATTTGTACCTTTTCCGCGTTCGTCTCAAGAAAACAGACATGTCTTATCCTGATAGGCCGGAAATCAGAGTTACTTTTTATTGGAACGGTCAACGTCTGGTGGTCTATATATAGGACGCATGCACAAAGAATGGAAAAAGCCGGAAATAGCGAAGATGGATGGCGTCCTTAGAATACTGATGATGGCACATGGCACGAGCGAACTGGGAAACTTAATGATGTTTACACTTTGTAGTTTAAATGTGAACTTGAAATATAAACTTTATTGAAATGAGTCTCGTTTTGTTTCATACTAACTGACAAAGGAACTGCATTACCCAGATGGAGCTGTTTAGATTTTAATTTTTTTTGGTGCAGCAGGTGCTTTTGAGCACTCTATCATTGGTGGAGCAATAATACTATTAAATACCTCAAAATTTCGTATAGGACTTGAGATTCATGCTAAGTCTATCAATGCAAAATCTCAGCACAATCTGAATTATATTCTGGAAATTATTCAAAGAATTAAATATGTGAAAAATCAATAATTGAACAGATTCAATTCTATGGTTCTAATGATGAGATCCTCTTGAAATTTTGCATGAAAATTCAGTATATCAGTCTTAGTCCACAAAATTAATTTCACTCGAATCGGATTTCCTGTTATGGAAATGTGAAGATTCTTCTTTTCAATATTCCAATTTAATTTTCTATGGTTCTGTCAACACTATGGCCTCAAAATTTCGCATGAAAACTCAGTATATCATTCTTCAATCACAAAAGAAATTTCACTCGAATCTGATATCCTGTTATGGAAATATAAAGATTCTTATTTTCAATATTCCAATTGAATTTTCTATGGCTTCGTCAACACTATGGCCAAAAAGGTTTGTTGTTTTAAAATATATTTTATTCGAATCAGATATTTTTGTATGGAAATATGAAGTTTCTTCTTTTCAATATTCCAATTGAATTTTTTATGGTTCTGTTCACACTAAGGCCACAAAATTTTGCAAGAAGCTTATAGACCGGGGCCGAAACCTTCAAAAATGATAAAAAAGAACAAAATCGCAGTAGGATGAAACCCATTAGAAAGGAGGGGAATATGATCAAATGAAAAGGAAAAATAAATTACGGTCGATCGAGTTCGGGAAGTGGGAGGAGTGAGTTTTTAAGGGTGAAAATGGTTTTCCTTGATTTCCGGCAAAACTACAAGTCCTATGGAAAAAAATTTAATGGCAAAGTTGTAGGTAATGAAAAGATCTACAACTTTTGTATCGACAATTTTTTCACAAAACCTCAAAATTTAGGTGAAAAAGTCAAAAAACCAAGTTTTTGGTTTTTTATTGTCTTTTAAAAAAAAATTTTTTTTCACGAAATTTCGTGAAAACTTACCTTATTATGTCCCAAATACACTGTAATTTATTTGATTTAAAATTCATGTTTTCGTCTTATTTTTACTCAATATCAAAAGGCACCCCCCAATTTTCAATCGAAAATTCTGACGTCAAAATATCAGCTTTTTTTCAAAAAGTTTAAAGGATTTTCCTTCATTGAAATATCTACTTTCTGGTGGTGTGAAAAAAATATACATACTATAAGGAGTGTTCTCAGAATCAACGATTTATGAAAACCACCATTAGAGTAACTCAGTCCCCACTTATCTATGAAATTACTCAATGGGTTAAAAAAACTAACCAAAAGTCACTCAGGTATATGAATTATCTCAAAACAGCAATAAATAGTCATCTAAAAATATTATTTAAACAAGATTCTACAGCTTTTTCTTAATATTGTAGATGTCTTATAAATATTAACTTTATTAACTTATTTTTTTGTTAATTATAGAAGTATATTTCAATTTGAAATTTTTTCGTTTATGAATGAAACAGTAAATCTTACGTTTTATGAGTAATTAAAGAGTAAATTTTAACAAAAACCTCAAAATTGTACATAATGATTTAAAAAAATTTAGAATTTGGGTTTTTTCAATTTTTTGCATCTTCTGAGAACATTTCTAGTAATGTATATTTTTTTTACACCATCAGAAAGTAGATATTTCAATGAAGAAATCATTATGTACAATTTTGAGGTATTTATTAAAATTTACTCTTTAATTACTCAAAAAACGTAAGATATCTGTTTCATTCAAAAATGAAAAAATTACAAATTGAAATATACTTCTATAATTAACAAAAAAATAAGTAATAAAGTAATATTTCAATAAGACATCTACAATATTTGAAAAAGCTGTTAGAAATCTTGTTTGAATATATTTTAGATGACTATTTATTGCAGTTTTGAGATAATTCATATACCTAAGTGACTTTTGGTTAGTTTTTAATCCATTGTAAGTTATTTCATAGAGACGTGGGGACTGAGTTACTCTAATGGTGGGTTTAAAATATCGTTGATTCTGAGAACACTCCTTATAGTAATGTATATTTTTTTCCCATCATCAGAAAGTAGATATTTCAGTGAAGAAAAAGCCTTTAAACTTTTTGAAAAAAGCTGATATTTTGACGTCAGAATTTTCGATTGAAAAGGGGGGTGCTTTTTTGATATTAAGTAAAAATAAGACGAAAACATAAATATTTTAAATCAAATAAATTACAGTGTATTTGGGACATAATAGGTATTTTCCACAAAATTTCGTGAAAAAAAAGTTTTTTTTGAAAAAGATATAAATAAAAAACCGAAAACTTGGTTTTTTGAATTTTTCACCTAAATTTTGAGGTTATGTGAAAAAATTGTCAATACAAAAGTTGTAGATTTTTCATTACCTACAACTTTGCCATTAATTTTTTTCCATAGGACTTGTAGTTTTGCCGGAAATCAAGGAAAACCATTTTTCACCCCCTTAAAACACACCCCCCCACATCACTTCCCGGACTCGGATCGACCGTAATTATTTTTTCTTTCATTTTTTGATCATATTCCCCTCCTCCTTTTTCAATGGGTTTCATCCTACTGCAATTTTTTTTTGTTTCAAAATTATCGACCCTGGTCTATTATTATGAGCATCTTGCATATTGCCGCAAAATTTGGATTAGTTCCGTTTTGTCTGAGATATTGAGGAACAAAAATTTTGAATGGCCATATTTTATTCAACACCCTGTACGAATTGGCTGGTTAACGAACTTAACCGAGGCTTTTGGGACCCGAACTCACCCTGATAATCTCAAGTCTCTGGTATAATCTCTCCGAAAGTTATAGTGCTAATAGACGGACGGCCGGCCCCACGGACAGAATTGAGTTTGACCACGAATTCTTCATCAGGGAGTCGAACCCTCGAAAAGCCGGTTTGTTGTAAAATTTAAAGAATTTGCAAAAAACGACTACAATATTTAAGTAACAAAAAATGTTCTCATGAAAAAACCTTTTTTTTTTCCCAAATTCTTTTTTTCTATACTGTGTTTTACAAAAAAAAAACAAAACTAAAACAGCTTCTTCTTGGTGGTGTTGCAGTTTGCAGTTTCTTTGTCAATATATAAACTTTATTACTATGAATTTTGTTTTGTTATTTGAAATCAACGATCACATAGGCATTTTCAACGTTATTTATTCTTGAGGGATAATGGTATGAATCGATATTGAGTAGGTATGTTAATACATATAGTCTGTTCACGAAAGTTTGAGCGAATAGTAGGCGTTTGTTTATTTATCTGAAATTGGCAGTATTTGCTGTCATAAAGTAAAATAAAGTCAACGTTTCCGAATGTACCCGGCCTCGTCCGACGAGCTTGCTAGTTATCAGAGAACTGCAATATTGACAAGAAAATAAACAACATAACCTAAAATTTTATTATACACAGTGGAATATGCCAAATTGTCATGGCCAACCATCTTTTATTTAAATTTATTATTTTATTTATTTATTTTAAAATTTCAAACGTTTGGGCAAAACTTAATAAGTACGTCGTTGTATCGTTATTAAGCAGCTGAATATGAAATTTTTGCTAATATTTTTTAATTAATCTAATCATAAATGCGTTCTCTGTTATCAACTTTCAACTGCTCCAAACAATGCAATGATTTATGGAAAAATTAATTATTTTCTATTGTTATTTCCTGAAAACTTCAATAAAATTCGAGCAATGAATATTTTACATATAATGAAAATTGAAACGAAATGTTGAATCTACAAACTTCGAAACAATTTCTCGGTACCTATTTTTAGGGACAAAAGTAACAGAATATAATCCAACCCAAAAATGACCATTTTTCTAATTTTATTGTGAAATTTAAAATTCGACTGCATTTTTTCAACCAACCAAATAGGATTTATTCAGGATTTTATATCCAAAACGTTTTTTCGATTTTGTACCAACTGAAACATATTCTTCAATGAGGTAACGGTTTCATTGGACAAAACTTGATTGCTTGTTACTTCCAAATACGGAAAAACGACCATCAAAGAACATTGAATGAGTCATAAGAAGTTAACAGAGGTCTTTCTTTGAAATTAGTGTAATATAAATGGAACAGATATTCTTTATTTTTGTTCTGGGCTGTTCATTAGACAAGGAAACTTTTTTTCAATTTTAACCTTGAAGAATAGAAACTAAGGGGGATTTAGCCTCGAATTTGGCTCATTGATAATCAATTTATGAATTTTCCCTTTTCCTTTGCTAGCATTCAAAAGAAAAGGGTTGAAAACATTCGGAGCAAAATGTCATAAAGTTCACACGTTCGAACACGAAAAATTCATTTTTTCTTCTCGAATTTCACTGGTTTATGAACCTATTAGAGAATATATTGAATAATTTACCATAATTTATTTCAAACATTCTGGATATTGTTATCAGACATCAATTATTCAATATATATTCAAATGAAAATTCGTTAAATTGAGCTATCCTCTTTGTTATTTACATAAGTGTTAATCACAACAAAACAGGAAAAAACTGCGATAGGAACGTTTAACACTCTATTAGTGCAGTAATTGATCCATTTATCGTGTGTAAACAAGCAAAAAACCATTTTTTATTCACATCTTCTTTGTCTCATCAGGAAGTAAACAAAAATTTCAAAAAAGTTCAACTATCAATTTCAAATGTCAAAGTGATATAAAAGTTAAAAGGAATAAAGACAGCACTCACATTACTAATCTGGATATTATTGAAGATATCATCTTGGAATATTGAAATCAACTTTACTATCAAATAAAAGATTACTAGTTAAAAGGGTGTTCACAATTCATGACATATATTTTCATCTGGCAGCAACACCACAACCGAAGTTGCAGCCATGTTTCTTATTTTGTTTATGCTTTTCTCTTTTTTTGCAACGTTGCCGCGTGAATTTTACGTTGTCCCTAGTTGAATACGGGATACAAATCAATCGCTTAATGGGGGAATAGGAGAGTTGATTTTATTTAATTGAAATGATTTTTGCCTCTTCCAATAGCTTGGAATAATCTGGTATAACTGAATTTGTCTTCTGATCTTTCAAGTTCTTAAGGTTCCGAGTAAAAAAGTACTTTAATTGTGTAAGTTTGAAGTAGCTTTTCTTTGATAATGAGGGAAAAAATCAGAACTGAGAAAAAAATAACTTTTGTAATTTTCTGGAAATATTTCCACTAGAATTCTGCACAGATTCAATGATTAATGATTTTATTTTCCAGAAAATGTGGGCAACGTGACAACCCCGAATTTTGCTACCATAGAATAGCAGAATTTAAGTGTTTTTCTTTTTAATCTAATGAAAACGATATAGTTCATGTGAAAATGGTATATCTTGAAATGATTTATTGACCATTGGATGGATAATGTATTCTTCAGGATATATTAAATATACATTCAGTAAATAAATAAGTCCGAATATATTTCAGTATTACCGATTATTTGGTGGATGCGCAAAACATAAGAATATTTTACATTGATAATTTTCCTTCAAATTACAGAGATAATTGCAGGTTTTACGATTTATTAACGGTACATTGGTATGCTTTTATAAACTTTTCAATGGTCATTGAGTAATACATATGGAATATACGTTCAGTACATAAGTACGCTGGAAATATATTACTGTATTACCAATAATTTGGTGGATGCGCCAAAATTTATTTTCATTTTATATATTTTTTCATTCACTTACAGAAATAACTGTTGTTATTCAATTCATTATTAGTCCGACGGTGTACTTTAACGAACTTATCAACAGGAAATGAGTAAAAGCGCTATCAAATGCCAGGGATTCGGGATTTACTTATTTCCGGAAATACGTAAAAATTGAATATCTCATATTATATTTTGAGGTCTGAATCAGTCTGATTGGATTGCTGACGAGAAAGATTTGTATTCTTGTGTGATCATTATTATAATTTCTATGTCAAATAGAATTTTATATTTTCGAGTAGTAGAAAATTTGGTATAATCTTCAGTCAATCGATGAGTTTATTGTGTATGAAACAAATTATGATTTACTATCCTCTAATGGAACATTTGAATTTCATACAGGGTGATTGTTGATGAATTTACTTGAAGGGTGGCATATTTCTGATTTTATTCCACAAAGAGTAAAATGAACGCTGATAATAATTATTGAAAATGAAATTTCCAGACCAAAATAAGTTTCAGTAACTTTCCGGAAGTTTTGTTGTAGGTTATGGAATAACAAATTATTCAGAATAATACCTACGACGAAAAAAATCCAAACTTTTACGAGTTAAATTGTGCAGCGCAAGTTTGAAGATTTTCTTTGATTTCGCCTCATGCAGCCGTTAACATGATAACTTCCGTAAGGAACTTTATTAATCAATTCAAATAAACCAAATATATTTCTTTGCGAAGAAGTTGAAGGTTCAAACATTGTATTCCTAATGATATAACCGCTCTTTATAAAGAGTCAAAACTGAGCAATGCATTTTTCGTTTGATTTCTTCTTTAAAAGATCTTTGCATCCTTAATGCAGCATAATTTGAAATTCCGGATCGGATAACTAGTTTTGTGAATACCGTAATTGGGGATACTTTGTGACTAGTGGGTAAATTGTGACAATACGCAAATCGAAACAAACTGCCCAATATTTTACAAGTTTCGCGCGCATAGAGAATGTTTTCTGTCGCCGGGCGACAGCACATATTTCAGCATAATCAAATATAGCTTCATAAGTGTGGTAGGCCTCTCTAGTAACTTGTAGACTGCCATGAGAAGAGCATACCGATTCTTTCGATTTTTTCAAAAGCCGGAAACTTTCGTCTGCACAGCCAAATCTGAAATATTGTCAGTTAAAATCGTAAATAGGTTCATTTGCTCCTGTAGTTATCATATTATATTCGAAATTATAGTCAAGAATCATTGATTTTAATATCTTTTTTTCGAAGAAAACAAAATAAAGTTCGCAGCATGGGGTAACATTGTGACATGTCACAACGTATGATTTTTTAAAATTTTTCGCATGTAGAGACGCGACCAAAATCTTGCCAGAATGCCTCAAACATATTAGAGACGCTTGGGAGCAAGAGCTTACAGAAATCCCATGTTGCTGAAAAAGCTGGTACAAGATATTTAAAAAAAGGCTGCAGAAAATTCAAAAGCAGTATAAGTTTTCAAGAGCAACGAATAATAAAGAATTCCATTTTGCCACAAGTTGAGGATTTTTGCGTGATTGAATACTGGCAATAACTAAAACAAATTTTGAAGGAAAAGAGAAAAATTTTCATAACAAGGCTTACCTGATCACTTAGAAATTTTGTAATCCCAGGAAAATTTTGCAGTTTGTAAAATTGTGAGTGTGTAGTTTTATGCCTACTCTCATTCAATTTAATATTAACTCTTATTTCAGCTCATTACATGTTTTCGTTCTTGTTCAGAATATTAGTTCTTGTTTTCAATGAAAGTTGAAGTTAATTCATGTTTTTTTTATCCAAAAAATATGAGCACATACTTGTTTTAATTTTTAGTAATTTTATACTCAAAAGGCAGGAGGTATATTGTGCTCTGATTCGAATAATGCTTTGTCACAATGTTACCCGAAGCACGGGGTAAAATTGTGACAATTTCAAATTCGAAAAAGACTATATCAAAATAATTTTTTCAACAATATTATATTCTCATGTGTACCGAAAGGACAGATATTTACTGTGTATTTTTTCCACCTTTTATCTGCTCAAGAAGTGTTTTAAAAATGTGTAAAACCTCAAAAACTGTCACAAAGTATCCCCGTTTTACGGTATAAGAAACATAAAATTTCGAATCTTTTCAAATCGACAATCATTTGATTGATTTGACCCATTATTGATAAGCTGATATATGTCGACCACTCCACCCTGAGAATTTCAAGTCCTCTTTCCATTTCTTCACAACGCTGAAGTTTGATTTTTTTATTCGGGAGATCCTAGAAATCTCGATTCTTTAGCTCCTTTCGATTTCCATAAATATTAGAACCTTAGAGAATATCAAAACGATTATACGAGGTCTTTATAAGTGATTGTGACATCATAAATTGCTTCGGAATTTTTTTTATCTTATCTTTCCTTACAAATTCTCTACAAATTTATAATTTCAGTCACATTATTCAATTTCTTTCGAAATTGCCAGCCTGAACTCAAAGTATTGTTTGTTTAGATTGAAGTTTTCATCAGGATATAAATATTTATGATAGCCCAACGCCAACTGCGCTGTCATTATCATTTATAGAGACCCTGTATTATTTTGTTCTGTAGTAATAAGGTTTTCGAGAAAATAAAATTCAAGAAAAGCCCTGAGCAGGAGCTCTGAGCGCTCGTTCTTCGGTGGAGTAAAAAGACTATTCTGAAAATTATCCAAAAAAGTAAATAGGTGAAAAATAAATAATAACAAAAATAATAGTTATTTATACAACAAGTGAGTTAAATGAATGTTTATTCATGAGAAGAAAGAAGTTAAACCACGAGCCGTAGGGCGAGTGGGTTAATTTCTCCGAGTGAATAAACATTTTTAACTCACGTGTCGTATACAAAATTTTATCCCATTTTGATGAAAATTCAAATAATGAATACTTTTTAGAGGAAATATTAGGTATACTCCGTTCACGAAAGGTTGAGCACATAGTAGGCGTTTCTTTATTTATCTTAAGTTGGCAGTATTTGCTGTCATAGCGTAAAATAAATTCAATGTTGCCGAATGTACCCGGCCTCGTCCGACGAGCTTTCGAGTTATCAGACAACTCTATGCAATATTGACAACATTGCGTATCAATCTGAAAGAAAATAAACATCATAACCTAAAATTCTAATACACAGTGGAATATGTCAAATTATCATGGCCAACCGACGGCTCAACCTTTCGTGAACGGACTATATAATTCAAATTCATAACGAGATTTCCTTTCGATCGATGGTTGCTAGGGCACTATGTAATTAATTTTTTGCAAGTGTCAATGAAAATTATAGAACAGTCAAAGAATTTTTGTTTCGAAAAAATGTTGAGCGGTGACGACGAGGTTGTAGTTCCTGAGTGCATTATACAAGCAAATGAGGCAGCAGAAGCAGTATTTCCATTAAAATCAAAATATTGTACGAAAACCAATATACGGCATTTTGTGCCTGGAGAAATAATAAAAAAGGTGTCAACGAAAAAATAATTTTGGCGTATATTTCCGAACAATCCAAGAAAGTTAAGTCGTCGTCTTTATGGTCCTACTATTCGCAACTTAAGAAAATGTTGGCTCTGAAAGAAAAAAAAGACATCGGCAGATTTAACCAAGTCACTGCCTTTTGGAGCAACGTTCCAGGGGATACGTAGCAAAGAAGTCGAAAGTATTCACAAGAAATGACTGTTAATGTAGAATTTTTGATAAATTTTAATAAACATACTTTAAAATGAGTTTTAGGTGCATTGTGTGTGGAAAGATTTATTTCCAGAAAGTGAGTGGTGAACATTTTATTCCACTAGTGAATTAAAAAAATTTTAATTCACTCAGTGGATAAACGTCAACTTACCCTTGTTACCATGGGTTGAATATTGTCGTCTTTAAATGTCAAAATGGGATAAATTCTATACTCCGTTCACGAAAGGTTGAGCACATAGTAGGCGTTCTTTATTTATCTGAAGTTGGCAGTATTTGCTGTCATAACGTAAAAATAATTCAATGTTGCCGAATGTACTCGGCCTCGTCCGACGAGCTTGCGAGTTATCAGAGAACTCTATGCAATATCGACAACATTGCTTATCAATCTGACAAGAAAATAAATATCATAACCTAAAATTTTAATATACACAGTGGAATATGTCAAATTATCATGGCCAACCGACGGCTCCTTTCGTGAACGGACTATATTGTTCTGATGATTCGATCCCTTTGGAATTTTGCATGAACGTTCAGCTTATCAGTTTTCATTATCCAAATAAATTTCACTCGAATCGGATATTCTGTTATGGAAATATCAAGATTCTTCTTTCAATATTCCAATTGAATTTTAGAGGTTCTGTTAACACTATGGCCACAAAATTTTGCATGCAGATTCAGTATATCAATCTTCGTTAACAAAAAATTTCACTCGAATCAGATATCCTGTTATGGAAATATAAAGATTTTTCATCGGGTCTTACTTCCTAATTTTGAAACCAGAATATTTTGCAAACGGTACACATTATCGAGTTTTTTCAAGAGTACCTTTTGGGTGTAAAATTGAATGATGTTTAAGTTCACTTGATATTATGCTCAATTAATCTAATATTTGAAAAGTTATATTCAATACTATATAATCCTTATATAGCCTATTCGTTTTGAGATATTTCGTGCTCCTGAGTAACTCAAAAGCTCGAAATACGGCTTGCCATTGGCTGCGCACAAGTACTGGAACAGCTCAGGAGCACGAAACTCCACAAAACGAATACATACTGTAATAGTTGGTACGAACCGTGTAAATAGCACTCTCTATCTTGAATACGGATGGCGCAACGAAATTTTTTTCTAAACAAACCCCAATTATTTTTCGATTTTCTATCTATCCTAGAGAGGGGATCACTTTTATTAAAATCCTGTATTTAACACTACTCTCAATGCTGACATTTCCATGGAAATGTCCATTGGGTGAAAATAACACGCACTGTACCTCTAGGAACAAGCGCGCCAAGAACAGCATAAAACATTGTAAAGTACTACATTACATTAACTATTATAAATACAAAAACCAACCCATAATTAGAATTCATATCAAAATAGTTTCATTCTGGTCTCTGGATGCAACAAATAGGAAATTCAAATAATTAACGTCTCAGTGCAATATTGAAATACATATTATTATTTTCTATAGGTGAGTGTAATAACGTAGATAGTAACTATAATTTTCGTTGCATAACATTTCTAATTCCCATATTCATCCAAGTTTTTATTCAATCGATTAATCATAAAAATCAATCGTGCGCCAATCTGAAGGAAATCCTCAATTACCGAGAAAAATGTTAAGGTACCGGATATCCGTACTACAACTATGTCAAGATTTTATTTCCCGCGGTCCAAACCAATATCCCCATCTATCATGTTCTTTCTTAAAAACCGATAATTCAATACTGTGACGTAGAAACAGCGAATTTACCAACCTGATAACCGAAGAGATTCAATAAATAGCAGATAACACCTATATGTACAAGGGCGTTCAATAAATAGTGAGCCTAATGCCGGGTCCACATGGGCTATTACCTTCAAAATTTTGTATCGGACTTATTGATACTGAATTATAATGCATTGGCATTTTTACACCGAACTCACCCTGAAAATCTGAAGTATCTAGGGCAATGCCTCCGAAAGTTATCGTGCTTACGGTCGGCCCCACAGACAGAATTGAATTTGACCACGGATTTGTCATTAGGTAGTAGAAACCTATCGTTTGAAACCATTTTCGGCTCAAAATTCGAAAATTGCAGATACATACTTGGGTAAAACAATATGGCACTCGTTTAAGTAGAACGAGCGCTCAAAAATAAACTATTTATTCTTCATCATGGTCGCCTTTTAGCTGGATACACTTAGTCCACAGATTTTTCTACATTGCGGTGCTTCTTGAATAATAAGATTTATCTAAGTCTCTAAAATATGTTTCAGCTTTCCATTTCACCTCTTCATTCGTTTAAAATTTCTTTCCCTGGAGCTATCTCTTCAAGTTTGGAAACGAATACTGATTGCTTGTGGCTAAATCTGGAGAATACGGGGGATGAGGAAGCAATTCCAGGCGTAGTTCATGGAATTTTGCCATCGTTTTTATTGATTTGTGAGCTGGAGCATTGTTTTGAAAAAAAACTGCATTTTTCTTCGATAAATGTGGTCGTTTTTTTGCGATTTCGGCTTCAATAGGTCTAATAGAGCACAGTAATAGTTGCTATTGATTCTTTTACCTTTTTCCGAATAGTAGATGAATAATATACCACTAGAATTCAGAAAAATAGACGCCCTAACCTTCAGGGCCAATGGTTAAGTCTTCGCTCGCTTCAGTGCGATTCCACTCAGTCCTAACCATTCTTTTGCCAATTCTTTTGATTCTGATGTGTAGTGGTGGATCCATGTTTTATCAGTAGTTACCAATCGGCGCTAAAAATCAGTCAGATTACGGTTTGAGAGGTCCAAACCATGCCGAGAAGTGCGAACACGTTCACGTTTCGAAGTTGATATGCCTGTGGAGTATGGACTAAGCTATTTTTTTTTCGGATCATACAATACAATATCTTGTTTTTTTCGATCATTTCCCCGGTAGTCACTTTTGGACGACCTGGACCCGTATTCTTGACAAGTGATCTTTCAATGCGTATACGAACTTCATTGCGAGAGTCCTTCTTTTACCAGCAAAAATGCACACCGCGCAATGAAGTTCGTATACCCATTGAAAGATCACTTGTCCAGAATACGCGGCCTGCGCGAGTCCTTCTTTTTCCTGAAAAATGCTTTGAAAGATCACTTGTCGAGAATACGGCACCTGGCCCTGTATTCTCGACAAGTGATCTTTCAATGCGTATACGAACTTCATTACGCGGTGTGCATTTTTGCAGGTAGAAGAAGGACTCGTGCAATGAAGTTCGTATACGCATTGAAAGATCACTTGTCCAGAATACAGAGCCAGGTCGTCCAAAAGGGACTACCGGGATAATCGAAAAAAAACACGATATTGTATAGTATGGTCCGAAAAAATTGCGTGAAATAGCTTAGGCCATAGGCATATACCGATTTGGAAATTCACATCGAAAACATACGATATACAAGGCATCAGACAGAGAATTATTCCCTCCAGTTGCACAGATGAATAGGCGAGATAATCAAGTGCGATAACTGAATGAATTCAACTGTCTTACTGCAATAATCTTGTCTCTCTCTTATCGCAGTATTGTAGGGAACCCGCACTGCACGTATAGAATTTTTAATTTGTCAGGCTGCCCGTAATACTCGATTCAAGTATTTACTGTTGCCTACCATACTAAAGAATTACGCTCCTCTAAACGATAAGAGAGAGACAAGAGTAGAATAATGAAGTAAGACAACTGAATTCAGTGTGTTACAGCAAGTGATTGTCTCGACTATTCATCTGTGCAACTGGAGGGAAGAATTCTCTGTCTGATGCATTGTATATCGTATGTTTTCGATGTGAATTTCCAAATCGGTATATCAACTGGGGGGTCGGTGGTTTCAATTTTGTATTATGAATTATTTTGTGTTGAAAAGAAGAATATACAGTGGATGTTCCCTATAACGAAAGCGCTACATCCGCAAAAAAATTCGTTATAAAGAAATTTCGTTATACAGAAAATTTGTTTCTATAATGTCGCGGTTGACTTCACTTATAAATTTAAGTTTATCATTCAAACTTAAGCACTTCCTTTTCGACATTTTGCACAACTTTCACATTAGCGTAATGGTTAGATTGGAACCAAACAGCCAGGGGTGTGTTTAGAACTATTTCAGAAGGATCTCTCTGTCCGCCGTTATGATTTATTTTAAGGTCGGGATTTATTACGTATGCCCGGAAAAATTTATAGGAAATAACCCACACTTATACCTTCTTACCAATCCCCATTCAAAGAGTGATGTTCTTTGAATATTTCGTTATTGATAGAATTTACTTCTATTTAGAGGGTGTTTTTAACATGAAATTTGGATTCAAGGTGCAATGTCCCTATAACGTTCGTTATAGGGAAGTTCCACTGTATTTCCATAACAAAATATCCAACTCGGGTGAAATTTATTTTGTGAATGGAGATTGATATACTGAATGTTCATGCAAAATATCGCGAGAATCGCAAGATTTGAACCATAAAATTCAAGTTTTTTTAGTTATTGATTTTTTACATATTTCAATTTCGATTAATTCCAGAATATAATTCCGATCGTGCTGAGATTTTGCATTCATACATCTCATGTCCTATACAAAATTTTGAGGTAATAGCCTCATAGCTTCACCAATAAACTCGAGCTCAAAAGCACCTGCTCAGGGCTTTTCTCAATTTTCCACTTGTGGCACCACCAATTATTGCAAAGCTCACAATATGTTGAACGCCCTGGTACATTTATATCCAAATCACCGGAATTTCCTATACGCTCACAAAACTTGATTTCAAGAAGTTATAAAACAGAGTTTAGGATGAAGCGGATCCACCAGTCGTACTATGTTAAATGTACTCATGCCTCGGCTTTGACCTCTACCATTTCTTATAGTTGATTATTATTGTTGTTGCTGTCTGATAATGTTTAATTTTGAAATATTATGACACGTAGGTGATTTGTCGTGAAAATCGCGATTTCCAAGAATGTTGTGCGCTGGTTTTAAATCCGCTGTTTTATGGTTTTTCGTCTTGAGTAAGTGCATGGGAAATGTGATGTTGCTGATCTTGTAAAATATTTGTTTTATAGGTGTTTTAGTAGGAAGTTCTGCGGGTGATAAGAACTTGACGAGGTCACAGTTTGTTAGACAGCGACGACAAGCTGGCTGCGATGGGTATGTACCTATATTTGTAATAACTTTTTATTGTCTTTTCTTCTTCTTTGTGCTGTCTATGTTTTAAAGCAGAGCTTTTTTATTCGCTCAAAGGGCTGCAGTTTCCGAAAAAACACGACCATTGATTAGGCTGTACTATCTACATTCAAGAATTAGTGGTCAAATAGAATTTTTCTTGAAAAAACTGTAACTTTCGAAGGCAAAGATGTAGGAACTCGAAAATAGCAGGGTAGATTTGTTGTCAAATAATCTCCAATGAGTTTGTTGACAAGCAAATTTCGCCTGAAACTTTTTGAGTTATGTTACTTTGAATTTTTATGTTATTTTTCCAAATATTTTCAAACATACTGTTCCTAAAAAGTTAAAATTTACACGAATGAAAAATAGGAACCTTAAAATTGTGCGAATTCTCAAACCTTCAAAAAGTCTTTCATGAAGCCAAGCATCACTTGACCATAATAACTGGATCCACGACAGCTTCAGGTTATAGTAAAATCCTGGTGAGAAGAGCTTTAAATGGTCCTGCACCATGGTGAAAAGTTGAAGGATGTATCTGAATAAAAATGGAAGCAAGCCCTGAGCAGGAGCTTCTGAGCGCTCGTTCTCTGGTGGAGCAATAGGACTATCATCTCAAAATTCTGTATATGACTTGAAATTGATACTTTATATATAACAATTAAAAAAATTCAATTCTATGGTCACACTTGAAAATTAAAATAATTAAATTTTATGGTTCTGATGATGCGATCCTCTTGAAATTTGGCATGAACATTCAGTATATCAATCTTTATACCAGGAATAAATTTCACTCAATTCAGATATCTTGTTATGAAAATATAATTTTTTTTTCAATATTCAAATTGAATTTTCTATAGTTCGGATGATGCGATGATCTTCAAATTTTGCACAAACATTCAATATATAAATTTACATTTGATTCGGATATCTTGTTATGGAAATATAAAGAGTCTTTCCTTTAATATTCCAATTGGAATTTCTATGGTTCTGATGATGCTATCCTATTGAAATTTTGCATGAACATTCAGTATATCAGTCTCAACTTACAAAATGAATTTCATTCGAATCGGAAAGTTGGTTATGGAAATAAAAAAATTCTTCTTTTCAATATTCCAATTGAATTTTCTATGGTTCTGTTAATACTATGGCCACAAAATTTTGCGAGAGGCTCACTATGAGCATCTGGCAAGTTGCTGCAAAATTTCATTCCGTTTGCCCTCGTTTTGTGTGAATATTGAAGAACAAAAATTTTGAATGGCCACTTTTTATGGAACACCCTGTACGATTTTTCTGGTTAACGAACTTAACCGAGCTATTTAGGAGCTGAACACACCCTGAAAATTTCAAGTCTCTAGGACAATCCGTTCGAGAGTTATTGTGCTCACGGACGGCCGGCCGGCCGGACGGCCGGCCCTACAGAATTTGATTTGACCTCATATTTTCCATCAGGAGTCGAACCCTATCGTTCGAGACCATTTTCGGCTCAAAATTCGAAAATTACAGACATTTGGGCAAAACGATAGCACTCGTCTAAGTAGAACGAGCGCTCAAAACGAAAAAAAGAAAGGGGCGATTCCTCATATTTTAAGCTTACAATTATTTTTATATTCTTCAATTTGTGACAAAAAATCTCTTCTGTTTTCTTTTCGTGTGGGGCGTCGTTTTTATATGTGAGAAAATGGAACATCTTAACGCGTATTTGTAGTAGAACGTTACAACAAAATGTTTTTTTTTAGTTATAAATGGCGCCCCACACGAAGAAAAGGCTGAAGAGATTTTTTTCCCACAAATTGAACTGAGAATTCAAAAATAATTGTTAGTTTCAAATATCAGAGTGGCTTACCTTTTTTTTAGTCAGTTTGTAAATAAAACTTCAACACCCTGTATCTAGAATCAATGCATTTCTGAACCTACATTTCTGGGAACCATTTTTTATAAAATGATCTGAGGAACCACCCCTATAATTTTTTCGGTGTATTATTCAGTAGGTATATCTCGTTTCCAAAACAAAAACTTTTAATTTTTCATCAATATGGGACGCAGACTCAAAAAAGTACACACAAAATAAAGAAAATATTAATTTATTCAATGAAAGTACATTAATTAAAGATTATAATGGCACACAAAGTATATTGCTAATGTTCTGTTATTTGTAATGTTTTGAAACAATTTTTTAACGAATTCGAAATTTTCGAACCATTTTCGTCACGGCTTCTCCATTGATCTTATTCTGGCTTTGAATTCAATTTTTCAAGTGAGCATTAATTTGAAGTTTTGACCTACAATGTGGGTAAGATTTTTATCTCTTCATATGAAACATTCAAAAGCAGATTATTAGTGAGAAGAATTATTAAATTTCTGATAGAAATATACCTACGTACGTATATCTACTGCTTGGATGTGCAAATTTCATTATCGCTAGCGCCTGGTGCTTCTAATAGAGTTGGGAAATGTGAAACCACAATAGCATATGATAAATTCCATAAAAAACAAATTAAGAGGTATTTCAACGTTTCAACATTTTTTTCTCCATAACCATATTAAACTTATCCAAGATAATTGACCCTATATTATATATTGGTTGGGCCACCATTGATACTGAAAAACAATTCGAAATTATTTTAAGCTGCATTTTTTACAACCAGAACATTGATAGAAGTGAAAATGTTTACATGACTGAAACATTAAAAAAAACAATCATTCTAGCTAACGTACTTACCATCAGAGGGAAAACTACTTAAAACGAATTCCCTATCGAAATAGCCAATTCAAAAATTTTTATCTAATTTTTGTATCTATTAGGTGTACCGGGTTTTTCACTATAATTTGACCCCCCATTTAACTCTGTTACTAAAGGAGATGCAAAAAAATGTTTCGTATAAAAGTTTCACGAAATCAACTGAGGTTTTTTGATATCAGTCCAGAAACTGAAATATATACAGGGTGGCCAACATATTGATGGCAACTTCATTTTTTCAAATGGAACACCCTGTATATTTTTCCATGTTTGGCTAGCTCTTTTTCCCCTGATTTAGAATATGTAACATATGTTGGTCTATCTTTTTTATTCTGAGAACCACAGAGTTTCAAATTTTAAGAACCACCTGTCAAGATCTGTAGTCATTTTACAAGTGGCAGAGTGCGTTTACTGAAAATGCTCATTTTTGAAGTTATAATAAAGTCAATGGGAAGATATACAGGGTGGACAACATTGAATGCAACTATATTTTTTCAAATGGGACACCCTGTCCTTTATATTCTTCCTTTTTTTTGATAGGCTATTTCCTCCTGATCTCGAATATATTTGCGTGTGGATGTGTCTCTTCAATTTTCAGAGTTTCAAAGTTTTGAAATGATGACACCGAATAAAAAAATATGTGAAATACCTACGAAATTCTTTATATCCAAACTATCTACTTAAAAGTATTATTTTAGAATGAATACTTAACAATATCATAACCAATGAAAAATGATAAACTATGGTAGTATGGTAAGAATAACATCAACTAAAGAAATTGCCCAAAATGACCACCTTCATTCAATACACATAGTTCATATAGTTGTCTCAAGTTGTTTAGACTATTTTTGATAGCATTAGTATGGCTCTGATTCAAGTCAGAAATTAAAGCTTCAAAATTTGTTTCTAATCATTACCATATTATCATTATCCTTTGTGCGTTGACGGGATTAGTTCCGAATTAGGGGGTTTAATATTGGTTGATTTTATATCATTAATATTATTCTCCGCTTTCATTGATTGTCATTATTGCTGAAGTAATTTTTTTCCTTCAGAAACGGCTATAAAAACGTGTCCAACGGTGTTAAATCGGGACTATTTGGTGGCCATAAAATGGGTGCGCCATTACCAATCCAAAGATCGAGTTGGCCACTTAACTATTCACGAACTTCCAACACGCTATGCCAGATGGTTATTGAAATTTTAAACTCTGTGGTGTTCAGAATAAGAAAGATAGACCAACATATGTTACATATTCGAAATCAGGGGAAAAAGAGCTAACCAAATATGGAAAAATATACAGGGTGTTCCATTTGAAAAAATGAAGTTGCCATCAATATGTTGGTCGCCCTGTATATATTTCAGTTTCTGGACTCATATAAAAAAACCTCAGTTGATTTCGTGAAACTTCTATACGAAACATTTTTTTGTATCTCCTTCAGTAACAAAGTTAAAGGGGGGGTCAAATTATAGTGAAAAACCCGGTACCACAAATAGTTTCCGCGTTTTTTCATTTGACCTCGTCATCCCTCTCGATTTCTTTCCCTAGAACTATCTCTTCAAGTTTAGAATAGATAATAATCACTTGGGGTTGAATCTGCAGAATGTGGGGGATGAGGAAGCAATTCGAGGCGTAATTCTACCATTTTGCCACCGTCTTTATTGATTTGTGAGCTGCAGCATTGTCTTGGAGGAAGAATCCTTTTTTCATTTGATACAAAATAAGCAGCCTCAGCTGCAGATTTTTTCACATTAAAGAAGTAAATCAAAAGTTCCCGCAAATGATGCTTATTCGGAATAAAACTTGACATTTTTGCACGAAAAAAATTACGTGATGCTGATACGGAATCACTAGTACTTTAAGGTTATGGTGTTGCCAGATGACTAAACTTGGGATATTACGTTTTACATCTGACAATTTCTCCATAACCTTCTGGTGGGGCCATCTTTTGACAAACCGCGGAAACTTATTTGTACACCTAATAATAACAACGAAAAAATGAAAGGGGCCATTCTAGAGATCATTTTATGAAAAAAGGTACCCATAAATGTAGGTCCGGAAATGCATTGTTTCCAAGGTACAGGGTGTTGAAGTATTACTCAAAATTGACTAGGAGTGGTACGCCACTGAGCTATTTCAAATTTTCATCACATTTGTGACGAAAAATCTGTAATGCCTTTTTTCGTGTGAAGCGCCGTTTTTATGTAAAAAAATGAAATAGCTTTACGGGTATTTTATTATTATACTCAAAAACGGCGCCCAACACGAAAAAAAGGCAGAAGGGATTTTTCGTCACAAATTGAACGAGGAATTTTGATATAATTGTTAGTCCGTTTTCAAATAAAATTTCAACACCCCGTATCCTGGAAACAATGCATTTCCGGACCTACATTAATAAAAACTTTTATTTTCAAACGTACAATAATAACGTCATTTTTCGACTGCTAAGGAGAAAAAGTGTTGCCGTCCGGCGGCAGGAAAAGTGTTACTATGCAAAAGATGAATTAGAATTGGTAATAACCATGATCTACCCTTTTAAACAGATCAATAAATGCAAATTTCAAGTACTTACTGTTATTCATATCGGTAACATTCAAGTTCCTTCAATCACCACTGACAGGACATGTCAATAACAATCATCACTTTAAAACTATTTAAACAGTTATGAAAATCGTGGAAGGATCTATATAAAGCACCAATACATACTGACTTTATAATAGAATTCAATTGTAACAATAAATACATTATTTGCTTTCATCAAACCTGTGATAGGTCTTCAGTTATCCACAAATGAACTTCGTTCTTTCTCGTAGTTTCAATATTCCTGAAACGAATATTTTTATCAATAAACGTAATAGAACTATTCAAAAAGAATATTCGTACCTATTCGTATCTATTTATTTTCCTTCTTAAAATTGCAAATATCTTAGAGCATATTTGGCCTGTGAACTCGCTTGACAGTTGTCATCGTTCTTCGTTATTTATTCTAATTCCAAAGTTGCTGGAACAAATATTTTTAGTAATAAACGTTATTGAACGATTAAAAAAGGATATTCATACCTTGTTTCATTTGGATCAGGCCTTTCTTCTAAAATGAGCATTTTCCCGATAGACTTCCTCCTCTTAAACACACATGACAGTTGTCAGAATTTTCCGATGTCATAAATAAATCAATTTTAAGAAATGTCAAAAAATCAAAATTATAACGATCTTAAATGGATAGAATCATGTGCGTAAATGTAAATCAATCCGAAGATGGATATTCAGATTTTCATGAATTTCAAAACGTTTGAAAATAAAATAACATATTTCATTCGGATGAGAAGTGACTTTTCATGGCTCGTTTCAATTGCCAGCCTCACTGCGTTCGGCTGTCAAACTCAAGCTCGCCATGAAAAGTGACACTTCTCCTCCTTATAAAATAATATACTATTTCTCAAAAAATGATCTGAGGAATCACCCCTTTAATTTTTTCCGTGTTATTCTTATAAACCCTGTATAAATCCAGGTAGTAGTGCCGACTATTGAATCTACTCTAGAAGCCAAAATTGGTATTACCCATTTTCAATCTCATATATGAATATATTGTTTTGATTTTTCACTATCTATCTCACATCCTGTTATGATTTATTCAACGATATAGTAAAATTTTATCGATGTGGTTATGGAAAATCTATCACAATATTGAAAAAAATTATGAATATGTCGTAGTTTGATGTGCTATTTTTCCTTTCAGATTCAGATGTAGAAATGGACAGTGCATTGACGAAGATTCAAAGTGCGATGGTAAAGTAGATTGCAGTGATGGTAGCGATGAAACAGAAAACTGTAAAGAACTTATGTAAGCCATTTCTTTCAAGATTCAACTGGGTTCTGGGATTCCCAGAAATGTTTTTTTTTGTAAATTCGAAATAAACACTGCTTCCTTTCAATGCTTCATCTTCTGTCAATTTTGACCCTCAAGCCTATATTATTACTTACTTCATTATTTTTTATTCCCCTAGGTGTCGTGGAAATATTTTCAGATGTAAATATGGAGCCTGCATCAGTAAAAAACTAGAATGTGACGGCAAAAAAGATTGCAGAGACGGATCAGACGAAACCACTCCGAATTGTGGCAAATCAAAAAATCCTAAGTGCAAGTAGGTAAATAAGAAATGTTATTTAATTTTTGATAATGACGTCATTAAACACATCCTTACATCGGTGCCAGATTCTGCTTTTTTCCTGGTCATCATAAATCAAAAAATTTGGAAATAATAGGTTACGAGCAGTTCTGACAGCTGGACGTGACCGGAGGACCAACATTAACCTGAAACGAACTGATTATTGTAAAATGAGAGCGATTTATCGAGAAACTTTGTGGTTTTTCGGTACTTAGAACATTTATTCATATTAAATTAGACTAATGAATATAATTTCACCCAAATTCTCGTCAAATGCAGAACAAATATTCAAAATATCAGTTAAATATGCCATCCTTTTGTATTCTAGTGGGCTGTGACAGCAAGAAAGAAACTAAATATTCTACAAATTTTATTTTCTTCAGGTGAATTAAAATATGGAATTTAAATTACAACCATGAATAATATCATTGATACGATTTTATGCAGTAGTTTTTGTATTTTCATTTCAATACTGTATAATTGTTTAGATGAACTCTACATTTCATGTTGAAAGTGAGATAATAAATTAGACTGTTATTGGATTGGAAAAGGAAACATTTCTTTAAGACTTCTTATGAAGACTTTGAGATATGGAATAAAAAACATGACAATTTTAATGAAAGGAAATTAGGAATGAGACATCGGATGAAGCAAGTACTTGCAAGTAGGTACCTACGGAGTCCTAAAATTGAAAGCATTACAGTAAGTACCTTAGACCTTTGTCTAAGGTAAGTATCTAATCTACCTACTTCGAAGTATTTGCTTTATCTGATGTCTTCATTCCTGATTTCTCTTCATTACATTTTTCATGTTATATACTTTATGATTCAAAGTCTTTATAACGAGCGTCAAAAAGGCTGATTTTCTTTTCATATCCAATAACAGTCCATTATTTACTCACTTTCAACATGAATAAGTCGAGTTCATCTAACAATTATACAGTATTGAAATGAAAATACCAAAACTCTTGCATAAATTCGTATCAGTGATATTCTTCATTGTTGTAATTTAAATTCCATATTTTAATTCAACTGAAGAAACTAGAATTTGTAAACAGTCTCACCAATAAAAAGGCATTTTTAAATTATTTCATTATTTCTAGTTTTTAGTTCCTTCTTTGGTGTCACAGCCCACTATAACACAGAAATATTGCATATTTAACAGATATTTTGATCTGCTTTTTAAGAGAATTAAGGTGAAATTATATTTATTAGTATAATTTAATGAATAATAAGTTCCAAGTATCGAAAAACCACAAAATTCCTCAATTAATCGCCCTCAGAAGATTGCAATAATCAGTTCATTGTAGGTTAATGTTGGTCCTCCAATCTCGCCTGGACCATAGACAACTGTCAGAACTGCACGTAGCCTATACTGATGAGCTGCAAAGCGTCGAAACCATAGATAAACACACTCTCAATGAGCAAAGTGTCTCCATGTGGATAACTGAGAGTAATCCATCATTTTAGGCATGTAAGATGGCGGCGGTCCGTTCTATTGACAGCAAGTGACTGCAACGTTGCCAGATACGACAATTATTCTTGTATTTGAAGAATCGATTGATTTCCCGCTTAGATTCGAATTTGTTTACGACCTTTATCGTACGCCAAGTTCTGATAGATTTGATGCTTCTAGATTTTACCGTTTTCATAAATTACTGCTATTCTGTTATATATATATTTTAAAAATGGGTGATTTTTCACAGATTGTTCGCGCTAGTGTAATAATGAGTGATAGTGAAATCCGATGAGATAATATTACATGAGAAAATTCTAACTGAGAAAATAACATTTATTAATTTCTTTCTCACCTATGTGAAGAATAAAATAAGTAATGCAATTATGCATTGAATCCCCAATTTTGGCCTCAAAATATTACAATTTGAATTCAGGTTGTGAAAAAAGAAGAAAATTGCAAACTCTCAGAAAATTGCAAAATTCTGATTCTTGGATGCAATTGGTCGTATTTCCTTCTTAAATATTCCCTTCGGTAATAATTGCGCAAATCATCTTAATAGACAATATTAAAATTAATTTCGTTATTTCTTTTCAATACAAATTTGCAAATCTTAGTTACAAGTATTTCCGAAATGTTTATATGTTGCGCTAGCTATCAATCAGTCAACATTCGATTCCAAAGATATGTGTTTTGCACAATCTGGCAACAAAAAGGACGTATGACACTTTCCGCGCATGCGTCATTCAGTTGTAAACAAATCGCCGCCATCTTACATGCCTAAAATGATGGAGTACCATATAATATTATTTCTTTAGTTTCAATCGACGAGTAATCTTCTTGTCATCATCGCTCACTTCTTCTTGTTTAAATTGAAGTTTTAAACAACAAAATATTGTTTCAGATATGACGAATTTCAATGCAAAGACAAACGTTGCATAAACATAGACAACAAATGTGATGGAACGCCCGATTGTGCGGACTTAAGCGACGAAACTGAAGAAACATGTTTGAAATTAATATGCCCGGGACACACTTTCAAATGCAAATATGGCGCTTGCATATCTAGAAAAGGACGTTGCAACGGTATCGCAGAGTGTTTTGACGGCTCTGACGAGAGCGCCGAAACCTGCGATCGTAGTGGCTCGCCTACTCGACCTGTCACTCAAAAACCTCCCGTTACTGCGAGTCCTCCCTCAGGTAAACCAAGACCTCCAAACGTGTTCACAAGGTGAGTAGTCAGATTATAAAATTTCACCAGATTCGCCTAAAGTTTACTGGTTCAACTGGTCTACTGTTCATTTGACCTACTGTTTATTGGATCTACCGGTTCAATCGATCTACAATTAATCTGATCTACTAGTTCAACCTACCTACCATTAATCTGATCTACCAGTTCAACTGACCTATCGTTCATCTGATCTATCCGGAAATATCGACATTTTATTGAATTAATACCATTTTATTTCAGGGGAAGTTGTACTCTGCCTCCTAAGGTACAAAATGGAGCTTGGTCGGTATGGCCTTATGCGGAATATGATTATGAACCAGGAGATTTAGTTGCACCAGGCACAACCATACAAATTAATTGTAAGAAGGACCATGTTGTTCTCGAAACGCAGATGGATGTTTCATTGAGTGTGTGCGATAATTCTGTATGGAGCATAAAGAGCCATCAATGTATACGTAAGTATTAAAATCATTCACAAAAAGACAGAAACTTGAGCTACTTTTCGATTTCAAGTTTGAATTACTCATTCAAATTGACGATCAACAAAAATTATAAAATATAAAGGGTTTTCCAATAAGAGTTGTTATTTTGAATAGCCCGCTATTTCGGTAGATGTCACGTTTGAGGCTGTCATTTTTTGACATTTGACAAGTAGAAACTCCGCCATTAACAAAAATATAACGATACACGGTTCAAGAACGAATTGAAATCATTAAAATTCACTATAAAAGGTGAAAATTTGGCAGATACGGTTCGTAAAACTCAAACATTTTTGGGTCGTCGTGAAGCACCTTGTCGGAACGCAATAAAGAAATTGGTGGAAAAATTCGAGCTGTTGTGGCAAGTTAGTGATGTAAAGAATAAAACCTCTGCACGTCGTTCAAGAACAGCCGATAATTTTGCTGCTGTAGCCGAAGTGTTGAAGAAAACCCAAGGTTTGTCCATTCCTCGTCGTTCTTTGGAATAAGGCATTCCACAAACGTCATTACACCGTGTTTTGCATAAAGATTTGGGTCTTAAGACTTATGTAGTTCAGTTAATACAAGAACTCAAGCCAGCCCAACGAAACCACTGATCTTTTGCGGGGAAAGTTTCCGGGCCGTGTTATCTCCCGAAGAGGTGATAACATTTGGCCATCGAGATCTTGTGATTTAACACCTTGCGACTTCTTCCTTTGGGCCCACGTGAAAGAGGAGGTCTACGCCAATAGCCCAGCGTCGATTCAGGACCTCAAAAATGGAATTCGTGAGGCTATCGAGGACAGCCACTTTGCGATTTGGTTATGGAAAATTTCATTAAGAGGACATGGTCCTGTAAACGTGGTCGTAGTGGTCATTTGCCTGATGTTATTTTCGCCTATTACCGACATAGCTTCTTCTTTATAATGAAATAAACATTTATATTAAAAAACGACAATTATCTTTGAATATCAAAATAACACCTCTTATTGGAAAACCCTTTAGTATACCAGGGTTCCCGGTCTTTGTAATAGGTATATAACCTTTAAATTTAGGATTTATCGAGATGTATGTTCTGTCTTTCCAGGAATTTGCCAACCTATTGAAATACCCCCCAACACTTACGTGTCCTGTACAAATGGTGGGGTTGAAATAAGTTGTAAAGCTCCAACTGAAGGGACAACGGCTAGATTCAGTTGTCCACTGTACTATGAGTTATCTACTTTTGGTAATATCAGGAGCTGTTCGGATGGTACTTGGGATGAAGATCGGCCGCATTGTAAACCAGGTCAGCCAATTGTTATAAACCTTTTCCTTAAAATTAGCGTTTTTCCTCATAATCAATCAGCGATAGTTACTGATCAATCGGTAAATTTGCCTTCTTCGCAAATTGATGACACATTTCCATATAGGCCGAAATGGGAAGATGAAATTGATATCAGGCAGTTAAATTGACCTCTGATTGAAAACTCAAATGTCACTTGTATATTCTCCACCTTAGTTCATAACAATTTGATGAAAAACAATAGGGGAGAGTCGGGTAATTGTGCGCACCTAAGCAAAAATTGAAATATTTCAGAAATTACAAACGATTGAACTTCTAGATTTTTCGTCAAGATTCTTTAATGGTTTGGCTATTAGTTGCTCTAGTATATTTGAAATAAAAATGCATGTTATGAGTTTAAAATATAAAATTTGAAAAATGAACATTGCGCACAATTACCCGAAGTATGCGGCTAATGGTGCGCATAGGTAGGATAATTGTGCGCATTGAAAACAGGAACCAATAACACAATTTTTTAGACATGAGAAGGTACTCTTTTATTGAATAAGAGAAAAAATAATAAATAAACGAAACTCATTGTCTTCCGTTTCCAGATCGTCCAACTCGTCATCATTATAAAGCTCACTTTCTGATATATCTTCAGATTCACTGATCTCGAACAATTTTCTTTTCGTACTTCTCTTCTGACTTGCTTTGTGTCCTTTCATAAAATTTTTCCTATTTTTACTTTGTTCTTCTTTTTCTTTCAATTAACCGTGCCTAAATGACTTTTTTGCTACTGCTGTTTTCTGAATTTTCTCGGTTCGGCGTATCTGTCAATATTTCATACATCTTTTTTTACGATTTTGTCGTTCAGGTACCCTTGGTTGTAGAAGTGCACTTAGCTTTAGAAGTTTTACGTTGGTATTTCGGCATCTTCAACAATGAAAAATATCATAAGCGATTATTTTAAGCGCCATGTCAACAATGCTGAATACATGGCGGTTAATTGTACGCACTGCGCCCAATTAACCGAAATGAGTAGTTCAACTTTTGAATTCTATAAAACAGTAAAAAAACTTTTTTTGCCTTAACTAAATATATCAGTGTCGAGGAGACTAATTAAGCATTCTATTGACGAAAACGGTTTTTTAAAAATGTGAAAATTAAAATACTCACGGCTTATTTTCACTGAGACATTCACTACTGCAACACATACGTGAACAACCAAGTGGTCATTTTGGATATAAAAGGTGCAGTAACTTACCCTTTTCGTATGTGATAGAACATAATTTCATCAAGAGATGGCTTCTGCATGATGACTACGAAATTATATTACCCAATTGTGGAAATAAAGGTATGCGCACGATTAGCCGCTGCGCACAATTACCCGACTCTCCCCTACAGCAATGGAGGGTAATGACGACATTCCCATAGATTTATAATACTGACTATAGTCCGTTCACGAAAGTTTGAGCGCATAGTAGGCGTTTGTTTATTTATCTGAAGTTGGCAGTATTTTCTGTCATAACGTAAAATAAAGTCAACGTTGCCGAATGTACCCAGCCTCGTCCGACAAGTTTCCGAGTTATCAGAGAACTCTATGCAATATTGACAACATTGCGTATCAATCTGACCAGAAAATGAGCAACATATCCTAAAATTTTAATATACACAGTGGAATATGCCAAATTTTCATGGCTCAACCTTTCGTGAACGGACTATAAGTTCACAAAATTCCATAAAAAACAATACAGCAATGGCGGGTAATGACGACATTCCAAGCTAACCTAACCCTTTTTTTTTTGGACCCAGGAGGTAGGGGGAAATCTTTACAGACTTCCTGACAGCGGGCAGTGCAATGCTGTCAGTTCGTGTGGGGCTTTCACCCACTAAAACCCCCTCCTCCAGTGCAATATCGGAGTGGGAGGACACCCACTCCAACTATTACACTTTGTTGTGTGGACCTGCTAGGTTCCCGATGCGATCGGTATTCATTAGCCGCCCTGATCCGTATCTCCTCCCCTTGGATTGTTGGGTGATAGGAGGAGAGTTTCAGATCGTGCGAGGTCCCACCTCTTTCTCGCAATATGAGGACTTGCGAGACCTCAGTTGACCATCGTTCCGATCGTAACGATGCCGTTAGCTATCCGTGCACCCTGGTCCGTTAGGACCTTTTCTGTCCAGAAGGATTTTTAGGAGTGGGTGGGGATCACATGAAGTACTAACTTTACTCTCTGGGTCTACCTCGATCCGTCCTCAGGACGTGGGGCCAGTTAAGCCATAGTTACTCCATGTGATTTGGTCATTCTTAGTTTTCATCGGAATTACTCCCGACTACTTAAGCCCGTACACCACGACAAGGTGATGACCTCGTACGGGAAGCTAACCTAACCCAACCTAACCTAACCTAACCACAGAATAATAATAATTTTTCTGTGGTTCAACTGTGACGATACAGGACATTATTATTCTGTGCTCATAAAACATAAGAGAGCTCCTTGACGTCAGGATGCTTGACCAATCATAATCAATTTCAAGCGGGTAAACGGTTATTATTTCGGTTAACCAATTGCATTCAAGTTGGATGGAATGGGTTAACCGAAACGATAACCGGTTAGCTGCTTGAAATTGATTCATGTCTCATTTTCACAAATTTTAATTCTTAATCATTGCGAATATTCTAAATTCAAGATAAATTTATGTCGTATACAAGAGTACTATTCTAGGTTTTTAGAAAAATGAAAGGACAGCTTTGATTTTATTAGTTCCAAAGAAAAATCACTATTCCTTCAAAAATCTAGTCTTTACTATAATCTTAACTCTAGGTATGCTCTCTATCGAACTCAGGAATATTAAATATCATTATGAATAAATTGTTAAATTTAAAAAATGACAGTAAATCATTTTTAAAATATGAATTTAATCCATACTATAACATTTGTTCCTATATTTTCAAGAAAATATCCACGTTCCGAGAAAGACACTAAGATTTGTCTTAGATTTTTGTTACCAAAGATTCAAAGTATTAGTAGACCTTCTAAGGAAAGATAGTTTTTATGTAAAAAAAATGCATTCATTTACCAGTGAAAAAACGTAAGGTTGCGCTCAATTCATCAAATAACATGACTTGAGAAAGATAACAATTGTTAATGATTTAATACGTTCTCCGGATATACATCGTCCAATGAATCTACAAGGAGATATCTGCATACAGCTGTTTCGAACTTTTGAGTTCCATCAGTGCAGAGAAACAAATCTGAATAACTTGAGGTACTTTAGGATCGTAATATGAATGATTTGGAACGAAACTATCCAAAATCATATAGGGCTAGCGCCATCTAGGACTACTAACAACCGGCTTCCTAATGCAGAAACATTTGACGAATATTATCCTCTACTCAATTCATGTTATTTAATAGTTTTGGCATTCGCCACGAAGTTTTTTTTATTATTTATTGATTAAAATGCTAAGAATTAATTTATATAATATTAATATAAATCAGGTGTATAAAACTATGAAGTGGTAGACATCTAGCAATATACTTAGTTTATGTTGAAATGTTTAGTTCCCATATTTCACTAACTAGGTTTAATATGATAATATTGAGTAGTTTATCTTTTCATTTGGGTGTGCAGCATTGTACAAAACATGGCTTTTTCATTATATTATGTCATTTTCGCCTGGTACTAATAATGTGAATACTGTATTGCTGGTTTCCCAAGGACTGTAATATATTTTTCAATATAAAAATAAAATGCTTCAGTTTTTTCTTTTCTTTACCATTTCCATTTATACATTTCATTCGCAGATAATTTCAATAAATAAATTGATTCATTTGATGCGTTTCATTTTTTACCTTTTGTTATTTTCATATAATCATTTTGGGAATTGTATGTTCTATTTAACCCATGCTTCACTAATATTTATTCTCCTCCTCCAAAATGAATTTCTGTATTAACGAAGAGAAATGACGTTTTGGAGGAAAAAGAGAAAATGCTGCTTAGTGCTTTGCAAGTCTTACATTTTACTAACAAGTATATTTAGTTTCTAATGGGTTAATAATACAGTTAGAATTATATAGAGTAATTAGTTGATGAAGGTAGGTCTTATGAAATGCGAAGAAATGTCAAGAAAACTAATGAAATAAGATAATGATAAGAAAATAAAAAGTTCACAGAAGAGAAAAAAGCTTATGAACAAGAGAAAAGGTGGGGATAAATACACATTAATCAAATGAAATTCATAATGGAAGGAAGGATAAATGAACAAACAAAATGAGAAAAATAAATAATTCACAAAACGAAAATTGACCTCTATCTACTTTCACTAATAGGTATTAAAAGGGTGAGGATAAATACACATTAATCAAATTAAATTCATAATGGAAGGAAGGATAAATAAGCGAACAAAATGAGAAAAATAAATAACTCACAAAAAGAAAATTGACCTCTTTCTACTTTTACTAATAGGACTTAAATGCTGACGATGCCATCAGAAACCAACAGCATAAATATAGAGTAGTTTTCTTAAAATGCGTCGATAAAATGTTACTATTCGAATTAAAGCATACTACCTTATAACATTTTGTTACTTTCTGAAAATATTCTGCTTTGAAATTGAAATCTTAAAAATACTTCTTCACTGGTTATGAAATAATTTTTTATGAGAAATTGAAAACCATTGCAGGCACGTTAAATTTCACGTTGCGCATGAACAAAACTGTAATGGTCGACTTTCATTCGGTGACAAATTTCATCAGGTTCCATCGTCTCAAAGTAAATGAGCCATGACAAAGTGCACATACTGAAAACCCCTCAACTACCAAATTTTTTAAAGAAAAATTTTGAACGCCTATAAAGAAGATACAGAGACCTTGCAAAAAGGTACTACATAACCCCATCCAAAAAATTTAGAGGGGTTGATGGACATGGCATAGGATGCAACAAGAATCCTTCCAAAATTTGGTACAAGAGAAACAAAAATTGACTTGTTTCAGGATTTTGTTGCCAAAAATTTTTCTTCTGAAAAAATGAATTTGTTCCATATTTTTGACGCACAGTGTATATTTCCGGTCAACTGAATTAAGACGGATCATACTGGAGATTCACGTCTTTATCTTCCGTTTATGCATGGGCGTCCCCAGAGGGGGGCAGTCAGGCAGCTGTCCCCTCCCCCTAGAGCTTCACAATTATTCCTTAAAAGCTCATGAAAATAAATTTTATTTCATCCTACACTATAGTCCGTTCACGAAAGTTTGAGCGTATAGTAGGCGTTTGTTTATTTATCTGAAGTTGGCAGAATTTATACTGTCATAACGTAAAATAAAATCAACGTTGCCGAATGTACCCGGCCGCGTCCGACGAGCTTGAGAGTTATCAGAGAACTCTTCAATATTGACAACAGTGCGTATCAATCTGACAAGAAAATTAACAACATAATCTAAAATTTTAATATACACAGAGGAATATGGCAAATTGTCATGGCCAACCGACGGCTCAAACTTTAGTGAACGGACTATACCTCCAGTTCATTATTTCTATTTTGATTTTTTTAGCCCTCCCCCCCCCCCTATAGCCCTAAGGCTGGGGACGCAATGCATAATGTTTATTTTATTATTTATTTATTTTATGTTTATTTCGCTATTGTTTCAGTGTGTGGACAAGAGTCTGTAATAGTGAAGGAATTGATAATAGGTGGAATGAAAGTTAAGAAAGGATATTATCCATGGACCATAGCACTTTACAGAAGGTACAACGAGACAGACTTTGATCATATATGTGGAGGATCCTTAATAAGCGAAAAGGTCGTTGTCACAGGTAAAACTTTTGTTTCGAAGTCTTTTTAATCAGTTTAATTCTGCTAAGGCTAATAGTCCACGGGCCAGCGCCTGTTTTTCATAATGATTACATACTAACAATCTGAATATTTGTGAGTAGCTTCATTTTGACGAGACGCCCAACTTTTTCCTCTACGAAAATTCTCGATAGTGAGGGCTAATACAGTATGGAGGCGTCAAAAGTGTTATATGGGCGAATGTTCAAATTTTATTACTAACAGCTACTTTATAAATTAAATCTTGAAACAATTTTATTACAAATTGAAAACAATAATTGTCCCCCACTTCCAACATATATCAAGAACTAGGTCTGAAAAAATTATTACTACATAATTGGCTGAATTTTTCACTGTTGCCTAGCAAATATTTTCTGTATGAACTGGCCACATTGTCCTACAAATTGAGTGGTACGTTTTTTCAGTCCTACGCTCGGAAATTGTCAATTGTTAGTAATCATTTTTAATTGTGGGTTCTGTGATACAATTTCTGAGGTAGGACTGGAAAATCGTACCACTCAATTTGTAGGACAATGTGACCAGTTCATAAAGGAATTATTTGCTAAGCAACAGTGAAAAAATCAGCCGGTTAGTATTAATGTTTTTAGACCTATTTGTTGATAATGTTGGAAGTGGGGGACACTTTGATAGAATCATTATTTTTGTAGGACAATTATTGTTTTCAATTTGTAGTGAAATTGTTTCAAGATTTAATCTATAAAGTAGCTGTTGGTAATAAAATTTGAACATTCACCCATTTAACACTTTTGACGCATCCATACTGTATTAGCTCTCACTATCGAGAATTTTCGTAAAGGAAAAAGTTCACAATATTTCAGATTGTTAGTAATCATTATGATAAACAGGCACTGGCCCATAGACTATAACTGCTACGGCGTCCTTTTGCCACAGCACTGGCAGTTCATACCTATTTTTTTGGATTTTTCATCAATAACATTCAGGGTTTTTCTTTCACCTTAACCTATTAGACGTATTTGGAGAACCAGTGAATTTTTCGTTTTGAGATTGCAGGTGGAGCATTTGGAATGAAGAAATTCTTCTCCTAAAATATTTTCAAGTCCACAGTGTTGCCACATATATCTTAAACGCATATCTATTTTCTTATTTCAAATGGAAAGCCTAATATTTTAGACGGATAGTTCCTTCACTACCTATATTAGCTGGTTCCATTTGAAATGAGAAAGTAGATATCCGTTTAAGATACATGTGGCAACACTGTCGACATGGAAATATTATCTGGGCTCCACTTGAAATTTGTGAACGAAATATTCACTAGTTCTCCGAATACTTCTAAAGGGTCAAGTTAAAAGGAAAACCCTGTATCTATATTATAAAGAAACAATCTTTATTTGTAGCTGCGCATTGTGTTACTGATACCAAGGGCAACAAGAGAGAAAAAGAATTGTATAGAGTGGCTGCAGGCAAATACTTTCGGACTTACAATCATCCAGAAGATAAGGACGCTGAATATTCAGAGGTAACTATAAAACTGATCATTTATATTACTGTGTCCTTACGCCACCTTAGGACACAGTGCCGCTTATCAGTAGCGGTAATTCAACTTTCATCTTGACCTGAATGAAGTGCAAGCTTGAAGACATCGCAAAACTTAATGGCTTCTAAAATTTTGGGACTTTATCGTTATAGAGCAAGAACCCGTGAACCCCAGACCTTCGTTATTTTATAAAAGCTGAAAACTTGTCTACGCCTGCTCCCAACACAGGTAAGAACGATGTACCATCATAAAGTTTGGGTTACCCTGGCTTTGGTAGGTAAAGGGTATTAAAGGGGTGTAAAATACTGATCTAAATTCGTCAAATAATAAAGTGTGATTTTTTTGGTATTACCTTCAGAATATCATTAAAAATCACGTCATTAATTGCCAGACACTTAATATAGTGGCAACCCCTTGCCAGACACCCTTAATGTTCATTAAATTATATGTTATTCTACTTACGTTATAGTATAAAAGCTGATATTTATATATAATACTTGGGTAATAATTAGATAATGTTTCCTCATTAGCCAGACATTTTTGATAGTTCCAACCCTTTGCCAGACAAGCATATAGTTTAGCTGCAGGTGCGAGCGCGAGACAGCATAAATGAGTGGATTCGAGTGAGACGGCATGATAATAGTGACTTATGCAAATAATTTTTTTGGTACAGATCTATAACTAATCATTTGAGTGAATCTCAAAAACATCTGAAGAAAAAAATTCGATGCTACAACTAAATAAAATTGTTAAAAATTGTAATTTACTCTATTAACAATTTAATTTAGTTGTAGCATCGAATGTCTTTTAATCAGATGTTTTTGAGATTCACTTAAATGAATAGTTATATAAATCTGTACCAAAAAAATCATTTGCATAAGCCATAAGTCATTATAATCATGCCGTCTCACTCGAACCCAATCATATTTTCCATCTCGCGCTCGCACCTGCAGCTAAACTACATATAATTTGATGAACATTAAGGGTGTCTGGCAATGGGTTGCCACTATATTAAGTGTCTGGCAATTAATGACGTGATTTTTAATGATATTCTGAAGGTGATACCAAAAAATAACACTTTATTATTTGACGAATTTAGATCAGTATTTTACACCCCTTTAATACCGTTTACCTGCCAAAGCCAAACTTCATAATGGTCCATCGTTCTTACCTGTGTTGGGAGCATGCGTAGAAAAGTTTTCAGCTTTTATAAAATAACGAAGGTCTGGGGTTCACGGGCTCTTAGACTATTACGAATTGCGATGTTGTTTTTGTATATTCAGCTTTCCGCTGCGACTAAAAATATATTTGTTACGTTATGTTTTTGTAGCTAGAGGAGATTTACGTTTATGAACAATATAAGTCATCTACTCGGCACTATGGGGGAGATATAGCATTACTTATAGCCAAAAAACCTTTTAACGCAACACTGTATATACAGAGGATCTGCGTAGATTGGGATCCCTTTTCTACTTATGAAGGAAGATTGCTCAATGCAAGAGGTGTGGTGAGTATTCAATCAAATATTTATTTCACCCAAAAACCACCAATGTGCTTTGGATATATAAAAATTTGAGAAAGCTCTGAGAAGGTGATTTTAAGCGCTTGTTCATTGGTGGAGCAATGAGGCTATTTACATCAAAATTTTGTACAGGATTTGAAATTGATACTGAATATATAAATGCAAAACCTCAGCACGATCGGAATAATCTTCTGGAAATTATTCAAAAACCGAAATATGTTAAAACTTGACAATAAAATAAATTTAATTCTATGGTTCGGATGATGTGATTCTCGTGAAATTTTGCATGAACATTCAGCATATCAATCTTCATTCGCAAAATGAATTTCACTTCAATCGAATATCTTGTTAATATTCTTTTTTTCAATATTCAAATTGAATTTTATATGGTTCTGTTAACACTATGGCCACAAAATTTTGCATTTTGCAGGATTATTATGAGCATCTTGTATGTGGCAGCAAAATTTTATTTCAATTGGTTCCGTTTTGTCTGAGATATTGTGGAACAAATTTTGAATTACCATGTTTTATGAAACCTAAAATATGGCCCTTCGAAATGTTCTCAAACGATGACGAATTCGTCGTCAAATTCAATTCTGTTCGTGGGGCCGTCCGTCCGTTAGCACAATAACTTTCGAAGGGATTGTCCTAGGGACTTGAGAAATTGTGAATACCTGTACGATTTGGCAAGTTAACGGACTTAACCGCGGCTTTTGGGAACCCAACTCACCCTGAAAATCTCAAATCTCTACGATAATCCTTCCGAAAGTTATCAAGGATTCGTCATCAGGGGGTCGATCCTTATCGTTTGAGACCATTTTCGGCTCAAAATTCGAAAATAACAGACATTTGGGAGCTCAAAAAGAACCATTTCAGGTGACTGGTTGGGGTTATACGAAAAGAGGAGCTGAACCTTCTGAAATTTTAAAACAAATAGAATTGCCATATGTACCTTTCGATCAGTGCTACGATGCCACACCTGATAAATACAGAGGTTACATATTGGAAGACAAACTATGCGCAGGCTATTTAAACGAGGGTGAGTATTTTTTTTTCATGCCAGATTTTGCGGATTTCTCCACTACCAAATTTTTTATCCATTTAAAAATATGTATAACATAAATAACAACCGCTCATATCAAATGTGATTAATCCATAGTATAGAAACTACTACTAAGTTTCTACATTTTTTTTCTGGATCAATGCTTACTTTTTTAAAAGTAAAGGTTCACTCGAGCAAAAAGTCATTGCAGCGAAAGTTCACTGCAGTGAAGGTTCACTTGCGCGAAAACCACGCCCACTTCCACCTGATTGGCCATCTAGCCAGAGCTCGGTTATCAGCTCACTGTGTTTATCTTCTATCGAAAAATTAAACTGAAAATTTGGAGGTTATGTTAAAAAACGTCATGGAACATACAAAACTTTTGTATTCGAGGTTGCCTAACTTCTTTCAAACTTCATAAATGATTAGACGAAGATGACAGACAACTGAACTCTAGCTAGATAGCCAATCAGGTGGGAGTGGGCGTGGTTTTCTCACGAGTGAACCTTGTGGCAGTGAACTTTCACTGCAATGACTTTTAGCTTGAGTGAACCTTATTCATGCTAACCATAGGGATTTGAAAGCTGAATATCTCAAGTATTGCTCTTGAAAAATATCAAGTCTATGCTATATTCATTCAAAAGTGTCGAATTTGGCCCACCTTGTACATTGAATTCATTTCCTTGTTTATTGAATGACTTCAGACTATTATTTTTAGGGATCGGCGTGTGTGAAGGAGACAGTGGCGGAGGTTTAGCCTTTGTGAGCAAAGAAAATAACAACCGGTATTTTCTTAGAGGAATCGTGAGTGTGGCTCCACAGGTGAATGAGAGTTGTGACGAATACAGATACGCTTTTTATACCAAAGTATCAAAATATATCTCTTTCATGAAACCAATAGTACAACAATACGAGAAACGATTGAAAAACTGATTATTTGCTCAAGAAAACGAGCTGGCACTTCGTTTTATGACTGACATTAGGATATGGAACATACTCAGTTCATACTCAAATTTTTCCTACTTATAGTAATTTATATATTTTATTACAGTTTTTGAAAGAATGGCATTTTTTTTATCTGAATACACCCAACTGAAATTCATTCAATTTAAATCTAAATGCGCAATTATTTGAAAAAATGACATTATCATTTAGTTCAAATGTCTGTTATTTCAAACGATGAACTGACTGTGATTATTTTTTAATTAAAAAATAATCACTTTGGCCTTTTTATGTGTGGGGCGCCGATTTCATGTAAGAAAATGAAACATTAACGCGTATTTGTTTTAGAACGATACGTTAAAATGTTTTATATTTTTACTTAAAAACGGTGCCCCACTTTAAAAAAAGCACCAATTCAATCTAGAATTGAAAAATAATTGTTAGTTTAAAATATCACAGTGGAGTACCACTTTTTCAGTCAGTTTTTAAATAATCTTGGAAATAGTTTATTTTCTAGATAATAATATTATTGAAACAGAACGAAGAAAAATCCTTCAATAAATAAATTTATTTCAACAAAATCACAGAAAGAACAACTATTCAATTACAAAACAAGTTACCAACTAACAAGAGATATTCTGAATTTATATCAAGATTATTCCAATCTTTTCGGGACTTTGAATACCTCATCGACACTGCATTTTAAAGGAAATTTTTAGTGAAGAATGGTCCGAAAATCTATGGATACAAAGATATCGCCACTGTAGAGCAAAAAGGGTCTAAGCGCCAAACACAGATTTGTGCAGGAGAGCAGAAATACTGAATTTTTGAACTTATAATTGATTTCCACTTTTTTGTGTTAATTCTTTTCTTATTAGTTTTGGTATCAATAAATATAGCTATAATGGCTACATTCCGCCGTATTGCGTTTTTGAAAAAACTTCTCATTTTGAAAAAAAGTGTCGCTTGGCCCCTTCTTGCTCTTTAGTTAATCCTCAAATGTAATATTTTTTGGAAGCTTGACTCCTCAATTGATGAATCATGTCTGCTGAAATACACTTTTTTCACGTACGGGACTAAGGGAGGATGGCTGGGATCATCCCTCCCCGAGATTGGATGGAATTGGACAATTTACGAAGTTTTTTTTCCCCAAAAATTTGGCATCGGCCTATCCCTGGAATTTATTAATACAAAAATAGATTCTGGAGAACTTATTATTATTATTAACTGACAGAAAATGAAGAAAAAAGAGTGAACTGGTAACATAATGACTTAATCGACAACATAGCACTCGTCAGTATCACTTATATAGTCCTGTGTCTTATTGGAGTATGATAAAGTTAGAAATTCGTTTTGAAGATCCTCTGGTATAATACCATCTCGGCAGAGCTTCTCCAAGTCTTTGAACTTTTTCAAACTAATTGGAATTTTCTTTGAGTAAGCCCTTGGTATATCTTCCGGAATCCTGTTGCGCATGTGGAGTTTTATGTTACGAACATCTTCCGATGGTAAAAATGAATATCGAAACTCTATCCCCAATGTGCCTTTTACAAACTTAAGTGCACTTATGTTTGCCCATTTCACAGGATTATGTTGATCATCCCTACTATTGCCGGGAACTAAATGTTGAATACTGTTCCAATTTCTAAAATCTCCGTAATTCAGTTTTGTTACCACAAATGGCTCTGGTTTAGTTCGACTTAGTTGTATGATGTACGGCCATTGGGAAGGTACCATAACCTGCCTATGTTTTACAAAAGATGCTATTGTGCTATGTATCGTATCAGCACCCATATAAGTATGCCCCTTCAGCAAAAACTTTAACTGTATACTTTCTATAGAAGGCATTTTTTGGGCATGATACAAGAGCATCGAAAACATTGTTTTATTTTTATTTTGCCCTGGACAATTGTCGCAGTACAAAATAACCTTCAATTTGCCTGCTTTTCTCTGCACTAATCCGTTGAGCCATTTGCTGATGCAAGTACTGATTTCCAGGGCACCCCTTTTGCCATCTGACTCGCCCCATACAAAGCAGTCCCCACGTTATGTTGCGTTTTCATAAACAGATAGGTTATAGAATTGGTACTTCCTACTGTAAAATAATAAAGCACTGTCGGCATAGGGAGTTGTTAGTATTTTCTGCATGTCGAAACTAGCTACTACAGTGGAAAAATTTTCTATGGAACGAGCTAAATCGTTCGCATATTCAGCATAAGTAGCCTTCTTTTCTCGTTTGTGTATTTTGTATTTACGTTTTTCATTTTCAGATATCACGAATTCTTTTTTACGTTTCATTTTTATTAGTTGACAAGTTACGCATTTATCTTTCTTTGGCTTTTGGAAACCAATATTGTGTTCCCTGAATCTATTCAAAAAAACAAATTCTGACGCTATAGGTAGTCCTTCATTCTCCTTGGTAGATTTATATTGCCGGTAAATCATTTTTTTAGTGTATTCAGTCGGCAAATATTTTTTGTTAGATGAAGTTCTAGTATAATGAGCTGGAATGGCTGGTAGTTGCTCTATGAAGGTTGACACTCCTTGAAGTATGTCTGGAAGCGTTTTATTTGCACTTGATTCTTTGCCACGGTGATCAGATTTTGATGTCCAAATATCTGTCATGTGATCAATGGTGTAATGAACTAATTTCTTGCTAATAGATAAGGTTGCAAGGAAGAATTGTCGGCACACTTTAGTTGGTTGCCCATCGATTGTCACAGTATATTCATAAGAAGCATCTTTTAGCAAGATTCTTATTTCTTCTTCTTTTAACTGGAACTTTCAATACATTTGATGCAAGGAAATCTCTTTGCTCCTTTGAGGACAGTCTATAATAATTGGAGAAAATCGTTTGCCTGATGTCGTCGTGAATTTTAAAACATTTATTTTGACAATTTGCGCATGGGTTTGGCTTCAGTGACTTCCCGGAAACAAATGCACCTTTTACACTGCGATATGGCTCACCTGACCTGCGTTTCTCCTTTCTCAAGTTCCTTTTCCAATTATCTTTTGATTGTTTGTTTTTAAAATGTTTCCCTATGTTTTCGGGAAGCACTGAGCTAGCGTCGCTAGAACTGTCACTGCCGTCCTTGTTTTGTTTAATTGGCTTTTGCTTCTCTTTACCTTTTTGCGTTATTTCTTTTTTAAGTATCTTTCTTGGCTTTGATTTTTGGTATTCCTCTTCATCAGACTCATCACTTGATGAAAGGCGAAAACGACTAGATGTACTGGCTATGGCAATAGGTACTTTTTCGTTTCCTCCATCTCTTTTCTCAATAATATTGATACTATCAACTGAAATAATGCTGCTACTGGCCTCTCCACCCTTCACAGCAGTTGATAGCTTTTCTGTATGAAGAAAACGCGACAGTGGAATATCATCATCGTCAGATTCATGTTCTTGCCGACTTTCACTATTTTCCAGTTCTAACATTTTCCGTGTAGCTTCTCACTTGGTGTTGGGAATAAAACGAAGGTATAATATTTTGACACTATAACAATGGTGGGTTTCACAATTATCGTTGATTGAATATTTTGACAAAGTTGTCAAATCAAACAATGGAATTTCAAATTTATGGACTTTCGAACATAGAATCGCTTGATCAAATCTACACAATATTATGAAAATTGTCCAAGCATAATAAATTATTCGAAATTTCAAGTGAATTTCAAACCCCAATTACTTTCTCATAAATTATCCGTTTTTCAAGAGTCGCGAAGCATACGAAAGGTTGTCTTTTAATAACAGGTGTTCGAATTAACTGATTTTCATTTGTGACTTCATACGCCGTCTTTAAAATCTTGTAACAGAAGGAAAAATAGATTCCTTTAATCGTATCCAAACCACATTCCGATCCGAAAAACTGAGCAAAAAGGTTCCAAGTGCCTGCCTAAGGCGCTTGGCACCTTTGTGCACAAACCTTTTACAGAACAAATGGTGGCTAAGCACCTTATCAGACACTTGGCACCTTTTTGCTCTCATTTCTGTTGAACCTGTGGTGCTTGGACCCTTGGCTAAAACTGATATTGGTTGTCTGGCGCTTGGCACTTTGATGCTTGTTGAACGGACAGTGTTCAAAATGTTGCTTGGCGGAAGAACTCAAAATTACGAATTTTGGCGCTTGGCCCCTTTTTGCTCTACAGTGGCGATAAGATGATTTTTAAACTATTTTAAAATTTTCTGCTTCTTCATTAAAAATATTAATTTCGTGAAAAATAGATTACTCTAAATATTCAATAAATATTTTTTCTCAAATTTAAGGAGATTCTTATGAAGAAAACAGGTATCTACAGCTATTTATAACCCTGTATATCTAGGGTTATCAGAATGTTTAGTGAATACTTTTTCGCAAGAAATGAGGACCATTTCCTTAAATTTGAAAATAGTTATTTTTGTATTAAGTGCGTGAAATGAGTGTTTTTTTCATGGCATATGAGAGTGTTCATTTTTGGTCGAGGCCAAAAATTCACTCGAATGTGCCATGATAACACGAATTTTATACGCACGAAATACAAACATTTTTTGTACAACTGTGAATGTGAATTTACATCGTCTGAAATATAAAATGATTGAGACAAAGCTTTCAATGTAATTTTTCCATGCATGCAGTCTTTACTTTTTTCACCGTTGAAAAAAGACTTTTTTAACGGTTTTGAACTGTATTTACTTTTTCTCACCGTTAAAAAGACTTCTTTTAACAGTGACAAAAAGTAATTAGTTACGCATCCATAGTGATGAAAAAATGCAAGTTTTTTTAACAGTTGTACAAAAATAGTTATTTATTATGCAAGGGAAAAAAGTAGTAGATTTTAGCTCGAGGTTGTGTTGCCTCCCGACGCGAAAGCGGAGGGAGACAAAAAGCCGAGAGCTAAAATCTAATATTTTTCCCGTGTATAATACACTATTTTTTTCTGTGACAGGAAAAACGACCATTTAAAAGTGAAAGAAATATAACTGTCCATAAAATTACTTTTTTCTACAAACGTCAAAAAATGACAAGGTTCGCGCATTGGCAAAAATATGCGAAGTGACCCTTTTTTTCATTTCCTTTGTTACTATGACACCGTGCGCGAAGTAATGTGCGAAATACTTACTTCGCACACTGCATGTAGACTATATGGGATTTTTATATTTTAACTTGGTAAATTTCTTGAAATCCACGTTTCCTTTAACATTGAGTGTTGCTTTCAACATATTGCAATATATTGCCCATAGTTATAATACCTAATTACTTGATTTGGAAAAACAGTTCAAACCAGTTCAATATTTTTTTTCATAGTAAGCTAAGCGTTGGCAGAAAAAATTTTGTTTGCATCTCATGCGCGAAATACTTTGGTGATCTCGACTATTTTTTTCTCGATCACCAAAGTAGCATTTCGCGCGCTAGATACAAAAATAATTATTTTGCCCGGGAAAAAAGTGAGTACTTTTTTCCCGGCTACATAGAGAATCATTTTTTTGACAGAGAAAAAAGTAATTTCGTAAAAAGTCATACTTTGTGACCTTTCAAGAGATATAAAATGTCATATTTTTTTCCCTTCACAGAAAAAACATATTTATTGAATAGTCAACTATTTTTTACAAAACTAATGATTTTCAATAAAAAAAATCAGAATGACTCGAGAAAGTCTGTTACCTGTTCGATTTTCCGGCCATAGTTCTACACTACTGGAAAAATTAAAGGATCAAAAAAAATTCCAAATTTGTCGGCAATTTTCAACATGCCGTAACTTTGAGAGGAATGGTCGTACAAGGAATTTAAAAAAAGGAAACTGTAGCTCCAAGTGTCTAGTTTTTGGATTGAAACTTCAAAAATTTTAAGTTTCAGTGGTTTTCGAGTAATGATAGAAAAATCAGCAACAAAAAAATTCTCAAAATTTTACCACTTTTTTTTTCTTGTCTACCAGCGTGGAAATTTTATTTTTGCATAATTGTTATAATGATGGGATACTTTGTTAATTTAGCTCTAATTTATTTTTTTATTGACTTCAATACGTCCACTTCTAGCCGAGATATCGGTCTTCAAATGAAAAAGGATCCATTTGTTTGAGAGCCGTTATTGAAAACAGGGGTGGCAATACCCGTTATTAAATTAATAAAAATTTTATTTATTAATTTATTTTATTTTTCTTTTTTTGAAACTTATGTACTATCTGCAATTAAAATGTGGAAAAGCTCGAGAAAATTCTTCTTTGCCTTTTTCAAGGATAATGAGCTTTCCAGAGCTAAAAACGTGATCTATATTTTTTTTCAAAAATTCAATCGAGTCAAACAAAAAAACGGCTCGCTGGATTGAGTTGGCTCTTCGTGAGGTTTTTATCAACATATTGAACTGTGAAAGTCACACTTAATATTATTGGTTTCCTCAACATTTTCGATCCAGCGGTAGATTTTCCAAGAAACCACCAAAGCCCTTTTTTTGTTAAATTTTTATATTGATGCGACATGAAGGAAAAAAAATTTCTATGAATAAGCAATGGTTATTCATTAATGGGAGTTCTTTTAAGGTCTTGAAACCCTCCTTAAATTTTCTGTGAGATCATTGGTTGCTGAGAAATCGATAATCAAAGACAAATGGATGCTTTTTTCATTTGAAGACCGATATCTCGACGAGAAGTGGACGTATTGAGGTCAATAAATTCATAAATTAAAGCTGAATTAACAAAGTATCCCATCATTATAACGATTACGCAAATAAAAATTTCCACACTCGTAGACAAGAAAAAAAATGGTAAAATTTTGAGAATTTTTTTAAAGTTTCAATCCAAGAACTAGACACTTGGAGCTACAATGTTTTTTTTTAAATTCCTTGTACGACCATTCCTCTCAAAGTTACGGCATGTTGAAAATTGCCGAAAAATTTGAAATTTTTTTTCGATCCTTTGATTTTTTCCAGTAGTGTAGATTGCATGAAGGAAATATTGACGTATATAACTTTTTTGAAAGCTTACAAAACAGGGAAGTTTTTCATTACATTTGTACACCAAGTTCAAAATACTTTTTTCGAGTTATTATCATTTCGTTCATGAAAATTGTATGAGGATAACAGGTGCAGCTATTTATGACCTGTCTATCTTGGGTTATCAGAATTTTTAGTGAATACTTTTTCGTAAGAAATGAGGACCATCTCTTCAGCTTTTAAAAAAATATTCATCGAGTCCAGTAGTCTTCGTTGAAATGTTGAAAAATCGCCATAGATGCAAGGAAGCATTTTACTGCAAATGACGTCTAGTCTAATCCCTTCGAAGGATCACGTCGAAATTACCAAACACCCTGTATTTCAATGTTCAATTTCCTATAATACTTGACAATAAAATATTTAAAATGTATTTTAAGACAAGATATTGTAAGATTTTAGGTCCTCATTATTTCTTTCGAGCGAATTTAATATTTTTTCAACAAATAGAAAAATTTATATTAATTCTCCATTTTCCAAACAAGAAGTAAAATACGATCATTTTTTCCCATTATCTACAGAAATCCTCTGCTACATTTATATTGGAAACAAGTGTATGTGGACAAACGAATTCAAAATAGTGAAGATCTGGTATTGGAAATCCTTCTGTAAACATTCTCTCGTCTTTTTTCACGAAAAACATTTTGCTCTTAGTATCCTTAAGAAAAAACCTCATTTGGTTAGTTAGTGTTTTCAACATTGCATCTGTGGCAGTATTGATTATAATTATCAAAAGTTCTAGATTAATATTAGCTTTAAGGAACTTGCCAAGATTCACATGACCAAAATTATCCGCAGTTTTACATTTAATAAACAACTTCTCCAGTTTAGTCATCGATGAAAGTCCGAAGAAAAAGTTTTCAACAGAAATTCTGTACACTTCGTATCTGAAAGATGGGTATGTGATAATTCCTCGAGAACATTTTCTGTGAAGCACCTAGGCAGAGTAAACTACTAACCTGAGGTTTTTTAGATTTTTCGCCATGGAGATGTACCTACAGAAGTCTTGATTGAAGAACTCGTTTGATAAAACTACATTCACCTTCAAGGACTCAAGGTATTGACAGTTTTCGAAAACCTGAAATATAAAGACTGATTAAAGTTATCTTTTAACGAAATATACCACAAAATTATTGAAATGTACTAGTAAATCGGCCTTTTTGAATTAACAACATTAAAAGCATTTCCCAGATAGGTAAAGCTGTTTGGTTCAAATTTTTTTTAACTCTTATTTTCAATTTAAATCTGTAGAACTACCGAAATTTCTGTAGATTTGGCATCCCGCACCTGTCTAACGGATAAGGTCGCTGGTATGAAATCTATATTTATGTTCTCACTTTTTGAATTTGTTGGTAATCCATCATTTTAGGCATGTAAGATGGCGGCGGTCCGTTCTATTGACATCAAGTGGCTGCAACGTTGCCAGATACGACGATTTTTCTTGAATTTGAAGAATCGATTGATTTCCCGCTTAAATTCGAATTTGCTTCAACTTCAGCGAACCGAAATGTGATTATATAATTTATTTTTAAATAATACATGAGTCAAGGTTTTCCTTGCTTAGTTCTTTCCTTTCTCGGTACTTCGAAATAAGCAATTCTAAAATGAAAAGAAATCAATCGAAATTGTTTTATTTCATTCCGTACAGGGTATCCTATTTTGGGCACTTTTACGGGATATCTCCGTTATTTTTAACGTTAGCGGAATGCGGTTTTCGCGACAGTGTGCTACTTTTTTATGAAACTAAAGATGGCGCAATCAGTTTTTGCATAGCCCTCTTAGTTTTTGCTATACAGGGCTGAAATGAAAAGTATCACTTTTTAATCATCCCCCGTATCTCAGTTGCGCCAAAACTTGGAGAAATGGTTGAAACGCATTCCTATAGATTTTTTTCCGTAGAATCCAGTGCGTAGTCAGTTTTTCAATTAAACTTTCCGTTTTTGAGTTATTGAGCAAACATGTTTTTTTTAATTGGACACCCTGTATATTATTCTTTATTCTAATTAAGCACAGTCTCAGCTTTTCAAAAACATATTATTTTATTTGTTGAGATGAGGTCCTTATTTTATGTATGACTCTTCACATAACTAGTAGGCTCATTCCTAGTTTGAAGTCCTCACCAACTGTAGTCTTATAGCTGCCATAAGCAAAAAATTGTGAAGTTGGTTCATCCATAACTTTTCTCCAGTTTTCAATCAAATCAGAAACGGCTTATTTGTCCTATCGAAATATTTTGATTAACTTCACTACAGTCCCTGATATGTCGGTTTTGCAATCTAAGAATTCTCCTAAAATTAAATGTTCTGTAGTACGTCAGTTCCATTTTCATTGCAACTTACTTACCTATTTTCAAACCCCATGAAAAATTCAAATGAAATAAATGTTTTTCTATCGTATTTCCAACTGTTTTGGTCCTGGGCAAGATTCGGTGCGATTCTGTTTGCGCATAGCCATATTGCTAAGATAAAGATATTATGACTATCATAGCAAGATCCGCAATATTCTGTTCGACGATTCTGTGGCAATATGATAGATAGAAAAACAGTTATTTCGTTCAAATTTTTCAAGGGGTTTGAAAATGGGTAGGTAAGTATGTTGCAATGAAAATGGAACTGACGCACTACAGAACATTTAATTTTAGGAGAATTCTTATATCGCAAAACCGACATATCAGGGACTCTAGAGAAGTTAATCAGAATTTCGATCGGACAAACAAGCCGTTTCTGATTCGATTGAAAAGTTGAGAAAAATCAATGATGAACAAAGTTCCCAATTTTTCGCTTATGGCAGCTATAAGACTACATTTGGTGAGGACTTCAATCTAGAAATGAGCCTACTAGTTATGTAAACAGTAATACATAAAATGAGAACCTCATCTCAACAAATTTATTACCTTGATAAGTAACATATTCTTCAAGTAATGAGGATGTGAAGAAAGCATCAATAGAAAGTGTTTTCACAGTATAAATGTACAAGCTGTAAGTATAATTCCATATTTTTTCCTTATATTTGATTGAATCATTATTTTTCAGATATTTGATGTAAATTCAATAATAACAAATGCACAGTTACATGGAGTTGCCCACAATTCGGCTTTGCCTTGTTTCAAAAATCTATAGGCACATGAGATCAAAGTATGTGCAAGGAAGAAGAGATTGTTTTCTTCTTTTCTAGGAAATTTTGGGTATCCTATCCAGCATTATGACACTCTTTCTAACAATGCAGAGGAAATATGTGGCAAAATTTATTTGTCGACAAAAAATGTTGTCGACAGAAATTTTCAACAGGAACATAATATATTCAATGAACACATAGAAGTTTATTCCAAATGTTCATTTATATTGTACGAAATTGTTCATTGATAACAAATATAGAATTAAGCTTCATTCTGTGGTTTAATTGTGAAAATTTCTTAGCCCCCAATAACATCACACCGACTGCTTCAGCTAATCGGTAAAATGCTAAGATTGTGTTCTCAGTAATAAATAATTGTGCGATATATGAAAATATCTTATTCAAAGGAAACATTTATATGGAATTGTTTATTGATTAAAAAATATAAAATAAACTTCATTTTGTGAACTAATTGTAACAATTTCTCAGTCTCAAATAACATAACAATTTCAGCTATTCGTCAGAATGCTTAGGCTAATTGAAAGAAATTATTTCATTCAGAGGAAGCATTCAATTTTTTCTTGTCCCATTTTACTCTGCATTCAAAATTTTTTTTAGTTCAACCTACTTGATTTTCACCTCATGTATATTTTTAATGGGTTATAATTAATTCTTTTACATTCAAGGAAGTTTATCTATACTTCCATTTGAATTTTCTGGGTTTTCCTGTTCCGCAACACTTTTCAAATTCTCAATAAAATGCTTTAAAACACGGAAATGTCATAACAAAACCTCAAAATAGTAGTTCAAATATCATATATTACAGTGTTGCCGGCTCTTGAATTGCCGATTCTCGTAGCCATATTGCTAAGGCGAAATTCATAACCAACATGACTATAACAGTCGAAACGGAATACAAAATACCGTAGTCATATTGCTATGAATTTGGGAGATAGCCATATTGCTTGGATAACAAGATTCATAGCAATGTGCGAACAGAATCGCACCGATTGTTATCCGTGTAAGCACGTACTCTTTCGACCTTGTTAAGATAGCAATGCGGATAGCAAGGTTATGACTAAATTGACAGATCATATTGCCACAGAATGGTCGATTAGAATACAAAATATTGCGGACCTTGCTATGATAGTCATATCTTTATCTTAGCAATATGGCTATGCGCAAACAGAATCGCACCGAATATTGAAATTAATTTCATTATTTCTTTTCAATACAAATTCGCAAATCTGAGTTACAGGTATTTCCGAAATGTTTACATGTGGCGCTAGCTATCAATCAGTCAACATTTGATTCCAAAGATATAGCTTTTGCACAATCTGGCAACAAAAACGACGTATGACACTTACTGCGCATGCGTTATTCAGTTGTAAACAAAGCGCCGCCATCTTAGATGCCCAAAATGATGGATTACTAATTTATTGAATTAAAGAACTTTAGCCTGATGGCCGATTTTATTTGATGTGTGTTATAGAAGGAGCCTAATGACTACTTACCTTTTTAATGAATTCACCATTTAGTGATGCCGGAATTTCAAGGGTCAGTTGCGTCAAATTTTTAAGGTGTTGTATAAAATAATACATTCGAAATCCTTCATACCTAAAATAGGATGAAAATTAATAAAGGAGACATTTAGATATGAAATCAAGTATATTCTAAAAGTGACATATACTCCGTACACATATTATTGAGCGCAAAGTAGGCATTTGTTTATTTATCTGAGATTGGCAGTATTTGCTGTCATAACGATGAACAAAGTCAACGTTGCCAAATGTACCCGGCCAATTCCAACAAGCTTTCGAGTTTAGATCAGAGAACTCCGCGATTTATGCAACTTTTTCGTGATATTGACAACATTGCGTATCAATCTGACAAGAAAATAAATAACATAAGATTTTAATATACACAGGTAAATATGCCAAATTGTCATGAACAGACTATACCTACTCAATTTCTCAAAATGAAATGAACGCCTATTGTCTATTATTGATATAAAAACTTGTTTATTTTATCATCCAGATAAATCCTATATAAGTAAACCAAAAACCTAAGAAACTATTTCTCACCTAGAGCAAGCATATAATTCTAATTTTTTTAAATTACTCAAATTCACGAATTTTTTTTCTTCTTCGTTGAGAGGTTCATCGTGATTATATTTCCTTTTTTTCTTAGGATTATCTTCACAGTTTTTGAGTTTTTCATCTGGAAAAAATTGAATTAAAAGAATATGAATTGTGGGTAATCCTGTCGAATCAACAAATGAACTTGGATAGAATTGAAACACCGCATTGCGCATGTGGAAACAATGTCATTTGTGCGTTTATGTTGCCAAATTGTGCACAAACCTGGAATTTATTGTAATCAATCAGCAATTGAAAATTAATTTTTGAAATTGGTTGTGATTTTTTTATTTAGGGGAATTAAAAACTGGAATTTGTAGGTGAATAGAACTATTAGATTTAAGTTTCATAACTTTTTTTCAATCTAGATCTGAAACAATGACGACATATTTTCTTACAGAATTACAATAGACAATAGTAAAATTTCGTTATTATGCACTGCTATGTAAGGCAAAGCTGTAGCAATCTCATTTTTATAATTTTCAGGTCATAATTGAAATGTAAGATGAATTAAAATTATGTTACAGAAACATATACATTATCATCTTGTTGTTTGAAGAATAATGTAATATATCTGTCCATTTTACAGAAACTGTGAAATGTATGGACAAATGCAATTATTTTTACGACATTCTTCAAATACCTGATGTATTATCCGATCTGGCAACATAGCTGTGCATTCGCCGTAACGCTCGCACAAGGACATGTGTTGATTCGACAGGATTACCGAATGATGTTTTTGAAATATTCGACACACCTGTGAATAAACAATTTGTTATTGATAGTTTTACTAATTTCTTGCAATTGTCTGAACTGACAATGTCTTTTATGGCAGTTATATATCTGGGACAACATGAACTCATATGATGCATGAAATTCAATTCTTTAAATTCGATTTTGTTTATATCTGCGATTCCATAATGTAATTTCTAAAAAAGACTACTTAGTGTAAAGATAATATATCTAAAGAATAAAAATATTACTTTTGCATCAGATAGACCATAAGGTGCTCCCACATGAAGTTCATTCAAAACTTTCCATGCTGGACTGACAGCAAGAGACAAGGGATCAGGTTTTACAACTCCGAGCTTTTCTGAAACACATAATACAACATTTCGAGATTGATTATACCAACATAAATTTTATTCAGACAAGATGAGCGAATTAAAAGAATTTTCCGCCGACCTTGAAAAAAACGGTGATACTAATGTGTACAAAATTGAACATTAATGACCCCTTTTAATGCTCAATTTATGCTATATTTTAATGTGCGATCTTCATGGCAACCGTACACAAAGTATTCGAAAGCACTTCGAGAAATGTCAAAACTCTAATGGAACATAGAAATTCCATTATGTCAAATGTATGTCTTCTGCAAAATTATAGTCCGTTCACGAAAGTTTGAGCGCAGAGTAGGCGTTTGTTCATTTATCTGAAGTTGGCAGTATTTGCTGTCATAACATAAAATAAAGTCAACGTTGCCGAATGTACCCGGCCTCATCTGACAAGCTTGCGAGTTATCAGAGAACTCTATGCAACATTGATAACATTGCGTATCAATCTGACAAGAAAATAAACAACATAACCTAAAATTTTAATATACACAGTAGAATATGCCAAATTTCTATGGCCAACCGACGGCTCAAACTTTCGTGAACGGACTATACAATGTATTTCAAACAATAATTTATACACAATTCATCTGTAGATCGTCGGAAAAATCTTGTAATCAACTCGGTTATTAATCAAGCAACTAATGGTCTTGAACTATTAACGCGTTTGCTCTGCTCACGCTTTAAAATATCTGGACCATAAGTTGCTGTCTTTAATAACCTAGTTGATTAAATAACTACTAATTAGGCTTTCATACTTACCGTAATATACTTCCCTGCCAGATTTTTCACTGACATATACTTTTGTTAATCCCTTAAATTTTAAGCCACTGAACATCGAAGATAAAGCCTTGAAGGCAAATATTCTCAAATGACTACCTGTATAAGCTAAGTGATCATAATCTAGAGGGTATGAATTGGTCATATCATGCACCTACAAATGAAATTAAAGTATTGTAGTTTATGTTAAATTAGGCTGTACCAACCCACAATTCCGTTAATTCCTTTAGCTTTTTTATAAGACACTGAAGACGATATTGGAAAGTATAATCTTTTTTTGATAATATTTGTAGGCATAAACTTTCAATATTTGGAAAAAACCTTGCTTGAGAGTCTTCCAAATCTTTATCTTCTATTGTAATCGCCAATCGTCTCAACTAAAATATTCCATATTATGTAGTCTACCCCATTCAAGTAAGAAAGAATAAGTCTAACCTTATCTGATCTATAGCTTTCCCCATCAGCCTTTGATATACCAACTTTTGTCCCAATCAGATACAATTCTTCTAGATTCTTGAATTTTTTCAAACATTTTCTCATTTCTGTTTTTATTATCCAATAGATATTTGTTAAATTGAGAACTGTTACTAATTCGGGATTGAATTTTTCTATTATATTTGCCAATGAATAGTCTTTCTTGAATCCACTTTTTTTGGAGAGGTCCATAACACTAAAAAAAATGTTTTCAAATATGAAAGTTACGAGACATCCAAGTACAAACCTCGACAGTTTTTTGTCTCCAAAAAAATATTCATATTGTGTGTAGCATTCGCAAAAATGAAAAACATCTACTGTATTTAACTGTTCTAATATTTTAAGTAATATTTCATCGGGTAATAATTTGAGGTAGGAATTTGAGACATCAGCTGTGTTTAGTGTTTCCATTTCAATCTGACAAGTTGATAGAAAAGTTAGGTTATGTTGTCAAAAAAATCAGCATTGAATTTCATAAGATAAACAATGCTTTTGCGATGATTTTTGGCCTACCCAAAAAATATTTGTTCCAGTGATTTCCAGATATTTTTTCTATACAGGAATCTAAAATTTTATTAATGAATCTCGTATTTCAGTCTCTAGGTGGCGATCATCTGAAATTTTTGTTTATGATTTGAATCTCGGATCAGTTTGATTCATGAAAATTCTCCGATTATCTCTTCTAACGTGAACTGAACTTTCCAATGAGATTTTTATATAATGTTGAGGAAATCCTTGTGAGTATTATGTAGAAATGAGTAAATGGTCTCGTAAAGCACTTCGCACCATTTTAGATTAAATAAATTAATTATAATGGTTGCGAACTAGGAGCACCTTAGAGGAAGAAGTTTACTTCTCCCTTAAAGGGGAGCACCATTTCTTTATCTACTTTGTATAAAAATGTTAGCATAAGCGTATCGACGTATCTAGGCTCAGTTTTCAGGGGGTCTGTATCTCCTGGTATATACCTATTATATGTTTTCAGTGAAGTGCATACGTAGTTTTTGATTAGAATCTCTCAGGGGGGGCTGCACCCCCTAAATACGCCATTGGATGTATGTTAGTGATGTGCAATTATGAAGAAGCTCAATCTGTAGCAAATAAAACGGTAGTTAGATTTCCAAACATCGAATTACCTTTTTTATTAAAAATGAAAGTTCAAATAGCTTTGCAAGACTGGAAACGGATCAATGAAACTCTGAATAATAATAAGAATTTTATTCATCCTTTAAGACATAAAAAACTATGTATATATGTCGAGACAAAAAACACAACATACAGTTACTCCACAACATCAAACAAATATTCACCCAATGTGTATAGCATTAACGGTGATGACCTGATTGTTGTCTTAAAACTACAGGGAGGCAAGGATTATATCCCACGAGGTAGATGATTAATAATAATAATTTATTCATTTTTACGATTAGTGTAAACATACACATATACACACAACGAGAGGGAAACACCTCAAATAACACATACAAAACATCTATCAGGGTATTCTTTCAAATTGTATGGTTCAAGTACCAAAAGGAATTTGAATGTTTGGTTCTTAAATGCACTAACTGTTTTGATGGACTAGAGAAGATAATTGTAAGATCTCATGGACATTAACTCAGTCATTTCTTCGAGGGCAGTTCAAATATGAACAAGACTTTTCGATTTTCAGGCACAATAGTGGGAGGAGAACATTCCTGATTTTTTTGTTGTTGGGTAGGTTTGTCAGGAGTAAGGGAAGCACGCTGGGTCTCCCTCCTTTGCACCTAGTTGTGAAGGAGGTGGCTATGAAGACAGCTCTAGGAATCTGGGAACGGGGACAATGGCGCGATGGAGGACTCTTCACTGGGCACGCGAGGGCCCTCAAAATGGTTAAGGATGCTCACGGTCCCCTTCTACAGAGAGGTGACCGCGCGGGCACTAGGTTCTACTTCGACGAACCCTACAGGGTAATTGTTCCCGACAGAGACCTATGGTCTTCATCAAACAGGCTTCTTAGTCCAGAAGGTCCCACCTGGTTCACTGATGGCTCTGTCACAGCAACAGGGCCTGGGGCCGGAATCGTGGGTCCTCACTTCAATCAGGCTATCCCTCTGGGGAAGGACTGTTCCATTGTGCAGGCTGAGCTATTTGCGGTTCTTGCATGCGCATTGGAAAACATTCGCAGGGGATACTCTGGCCAGCACATTTATATATGTTGCGACAGCCAGGGAACTCTGAAATCTCTATCTGATGTTAGAGTTGATTCTCTTTTGGTAGAAGAATGCAGGAAAGCTCTGCGTGGGCTGGGCTCTGATAACTTTCTGAAAGTGATCTGGTGTCCGGCTCATGCGGATATACCTGGTAACGTCAAGGCAGATGAACTGGCTAGGCGGGGAGCCGGATTAGCATTTGTTGGTCCGGAGCCTTCGCTGCCAATCTGTCGCACATCTGTCAGAAGTTTCTTCAGGAACTGGCTGAACAGGGAATTTTCCTCGGAATGGAGCGCAGGGGTGGGCCCGAGGTGGTCGAGGATTCTCATTGAGAGACCGTCCTCGCGATCTGAGGTCAATAGGCTTCTGCTGCTGGAGAGGAAACAACTCAGTCTGGTGACTGGTGCATTGACTGGTCACCTGTTTAACAAGCATTTGAAGAGAATGGGATTGACGAGCTGCTCCCTATGCCGGTGGTGCAGGAGTACTGATGAAACGGTTGAGCATATTTTGTTCAACTGTGGAAACCTTACTGAGTTAAGGTCAACACACCTAGGAAATCCAACACCTTCTATTCCTATGGTGAGAGGGACCACTCCTGGCAGGCTCGCGACATTTCTGTCTTCGTGTCTGAGGAGCTGAGTCTCTATAGAACGATGCGGGTGCACAATGGGCCACTAGGCCTCAGTTCGGCCGGTAAGGCACCGCACAGAGAAGAAGAAAAAGGGAAGCACGTCGGATTGCCTCATCGACCCTCTCGGTGTCCACTGTGACGATGTTTGAGCAAGAGGTTCCTCCGTCAATTGCGCAACATATTGTTCTCTTCACTCCTTACTCGCCATGTTTCATCACTGGTGATGATGTGAGCGAGAAATTGGTCTCCTTGTTCCTGAGATCGTGCAAGAAGACGTCCACACACCTGAAAACGATGCAATTCCTGGTCAGCTGTGAGAAGGCGAGGAAACCACCTGGCGCAACCCTTACGGTACCCTTGTTTCTCTTTGAGTATGAAGTAGGTGCTCTCATGACTTATCCCGACCTAACTGCCAATCTGTCGCACATCTGTCAGAAGTTTCTTCAGGAACTGGCTGAACAGGGAATTTTCCTCGGAATGGAGCGCAGGGGTGGGCCCGAGGTGGTCGAGGATTCTCATTGAGAGACCGTCCTCGCGATCTGAGGTCAATAGGCTTCTGCTGCTGGAGAGGAAACAACTCAGTCTGGTGACTGGTGCATTGACTGGTCACCTGTTTAACAAGCATTTGAAGAGAATGGGATTGACGAGCTGCTCCCTATGCCGGTGGTGCAGGAGTACTGATGAAACGGTTGAGCATATTTTGTTCAACTGTGGAAACCTTACTGAGTTAAGGTCAACACACCTAGGAAATCCAACACCTTCTATTCCTATGGTGAGAGGGACCACTCCTGGCAGGCTCGCGACATTTCTGTCTTCGTGTCTGAGGAGCTGAGTCTCTATAGAACGATGCGGGTGCACAATGGGCCACTAGGCCTCAGTTCGGCCGGTAAGGCACCGCACAGAGAGAAGAAAAAGGGAAGCACGTCGGATTGCCTCATCGACCCTCTCGGTGTCCACTGTGACGATGTTTGAGCAAGAGGTTCCTCCGTCAATTGCGCAACATATTGTTCTCTTCACTCCTTACTCGCCATGTTTCATCACTGGTGATGATGTGAGCGAGAAATTGGTCTCCTTGTTCCTGAGATCGTGCAAGAAGACGTCCACACACCTGAAAACGATGCAATTCCTGGTCAGCTGTGAGAAGGCGAGGAAACCACCTGGCGCAACCCTTACGGTACCCTTGTTTCTCTTTGAGTATGAAGTAGGTGCTCTCATGACTTATCCCGACCTAACTTGCAATTTCAGAAGTGGTACGACGTTTGTCGTCTTCAATAAGCTGTCAAAAACTACTGATGTTGTTCGCTGCGGTCATGGCTCTCATTTTCAACACAATCACGACCCTCCACGAACTATTTATGCCATGCAAACTCTCTAGCTCGCGACAGTGTCTCTTCTCCGAACATCGGCAGTCAATCTCCTTAAGATTTTATCCAGTTTTACGCCTTCTGCGACGAGAAAAATTGATTGCAACACGTTGCGCAATTGAAGGAGGAACCTCTTCCTCAAACACACAGTGGACACCGAGAGGTTTGATGAGGCAATCCGACATGCTTCCCTTACTCCTGACAAACCTACCAACAACAAAAAATCAGGAATGTTCTCCCCCCACTATTGTGCCTGAAAATCGAAATGTCTCGTTTATATTTGAACTGCCCTCGTACTAAGAGATGGTCACAACCAAATCGGGCAAATAGATTAAGCTATGAAACTACTCAATGAAGCAACAGAGCAGTTGCGAAAAGCACCTGAGGAATCATAATAAAATACAGGGGGCTCTTGAATCACTTGGCATGACCGTATTGGGTGAGAAGTTTGTCCCAGAATAAGGAATACATATTTCAGTAATTTTCAATGAAAATTACTTCTTATTTGCTTTTATTAATGTTGGATCATGAAGATTCAACATATTCCATTTATTTCAATTGGAAAATGCGAGTACAAAATAAATTTCAATCTAATACGACGTTGCCAGTTCTGAAAAAAACAGTAGTCGGATAATTATTTGCTAAATTGATTTAAATGTCATGCTGCTGTAAATCCACAAGTTTTTTCTTTCATTATCTCTTATTATTTTGCATCAGAATCATTGTTATTATTTTTTTTTCATTTAAGAACCAGATACAGCTATTGAGACTTGCAATAAAGCTCTGAAAGAAAACCCAAGAGATCCATATATCCATATCGATAAGTAATTTTAAAGAATTTTTTTGAGCTTTTTCAGCTTTTTAGATTTAGTGCAATATACATCAATGCCAGATTTTTTACAGACATAAATTTTCGTTAATCCCTTCAATTTTGGGTCACTGGACATAGACCATAGTGCATTTATTATCAGGTGACTATTCCTATAAATCAAGTGATCATAATCTATAGGGTATGAATTGGTCGTATCATACACCTAAAAATAGAATTGTAGTAGTGTATTTTATGTTAGATTAAACTGTACTAACCCATAAAGAAGTTAATTCCTTTAGCTTTTTTATAAGACTCTCTAAACGAAATTGAAAAGTATAATCTTTTTTTGATAATATATGTAGGCATAAAGTTTTAACGTTTGGAAAGAACCTTGCTTGCGAGTCTTTTAAATCTTTATCCCTTACTGTAATCGCCAATCGTCTCAACTGAAATATTCAATATTATTCATTTTACCCCCAGAGGAAGAAGTTTACTTCATGTAAGAAAGAGGAAGTCCAACCTTTTCTGATCCATAGGATTCACCATCAATATCTGATATACCAACTTTTGTACCACCAAGGGACAAATCTTCTAGATTCTTGAATTTTTTCAAACATTCTCTCATTTCTGGTCTTCCTATCCAAGTGATATTCGTTAGATCTAGGAATGTTACTAATTCGGGATTGAATTTTTCTATTATATTTGTCAACGAGTGAATTTTTTTGAACCCGCTGGAGAGATCGATAGCACTAAAAGAAAAGTTTTCAAATATGAAAGTTACGACACATCTAAGTACAAACCTTGACAGTCTTTTGTCTCTAAAAAAATATTCATATTGTGTGTAGCATTCACAAAAATGAAATACATCTACTGTATTTAACAGTTCTAGTATATTTAATAATATTTCATCAGGTAAAAATTTGAAGTAGGAATTTGAGACATCAGCTGTGTTCAGTGTTTCCATTTTATTCTCAGATCAACAAAACATTTGTATTGTATTTTATCAAATATATATCACAATGTAGAATATTTTTGTATTATTGATCTGAGATTTTATCTGACAAGTTGATAGAAAAGTTGGGTTATGTCTTAGGGTTATGCATAGATCTATTGGCATATTCATGACGACATCAGCGCCAAGGTGGCGAGAATCAAAGCTGAGCTAAGATAGTAGTAAATGTAAACAATCTTGTTTTGGACAGATAAGTCATTGGAGTTTCATCGAAATTTTTACGAATAATCTGGAAATTAATATGGAGTTGAAATCTTTGTTGAATTATTTTGTGATTTAATCAATATTTCAATCATTTTATCACTAATATTCAAATGTTAATCAATATAAAGGTTACAAGTCGGTAAGTCTAGTTGTAGATGTTGTCAATCTTAAACTATATTAAAAAAATATTTTTTCAGTTCATTATATCGTACATGTATACACGTATATGAAGTGAAGTGCAGCCGTTAGAATTTCTGGAAATTTTAAGAGTTTTAACCTCTAATTCTAGAGCCCCAGTTGAAGGAGAAGTTCGAGAAGAAGTTCTGAATGCATGTCATATTATAATGTGTGGAAACAAATTGTGGGTCCAGTTTTATAGACATTTGCTCTTTGTGTTTAAAAACTATTGCCCTAGCCCCTAATACAGAACCTCTTAAAATTGATGGTTCATTGAGTGTGGGGAGTGATAAAGTAAAACGAAACTAATATGCACGATATGTTCTTGTTAAGGTGAAGTGAGGAGGAAATGTAAACATATCATTACACTTGTTTTAATTAGATTGATCAGGTACATGATGTTCCTTTTATCCATGACAGAATCATGTCAAAACTCATGGGTTTTTCTCCTTTCCTGCTGCGTGTTTCTTTATCGGGGAAAAACTATCTAAACTTGAAGAAATATCACATCCAGAATTGAAGTGCTTATGGAATTAGCAGAAGGCTGATGTAAGAAAATGAGGGTTCGTCTATAGAAAATATGCCTTGCTGCAAAAACAAATTTGCTGTATCGTCCTATAGTATACATCAAGAAGATAATAATATGTGGAAATATTTTATGAACTCTTTATCGATTCTACAATAGCCAAGTACAGGTGTGTGAAATAATATGTTGTATGTGTACCTTAATTTTAAATGATCCTAAGAAGTAGAGAGAGCTTGTCGTAATCTGCTGTAATATCAAAACCTTCGATACAAATCTGACGTAAGAGGTTAAAGCGACTATATGAATTACTTTCCTATATTTATTGGAGTTTATAAGCATTGTTTAAACAATGATATAAGATACAAGCCTTTCTTTTACTATTAGTTTCCTTCCAAACTCGTTTTCAAGATTATTTTCATTTGGATTTCCTGAGGGGATGAGGAAGAAGTGATAACTATAACCTAAAGTTTGCAATTTTTTCGCCCATAAATTGCATCGGGGCACACAACTGTAGTCATTTCTGATCGAAATCATATTCAAGAGGATAACAATTTCAATTTTCCCTTGAATTTTCTTCTAAACAAAAGTTTATGAACAATTACGAAATTATTACACTGAAATACGTTCAACGCTTTGTTACTACTATCGTAGCTCTATTTCGATTTCAACCGCTAGAGTGCGTATCGCTGGTCAGCAGAAGCCAATAATTACTATTGGCGAATCCAATTAACATTGAGGGCGCTGCGAACTGTAAACAAACTTTGACGTTTGTCAGTACTATTTTCAAGATTAGTATGGCGAGATAGAGGTTTTTGTACGTTTTTCTTGAAAATCTATATATTTATTGGACATATGGAAATTAAATAAGTGGATTGTGGTTAATGCTGTATAAAGTTATAAATTAAGGTGAAAAAATGGGTTTTTTCAGTCTAATCCTTGGCGAAATAGACAGTAATTCAACAGGAACAATGGTGCACTATTTGAGCTTGAACGCCGTTTTCAATTATTTGGGGGCTGCACCCAATAAAAGATGCATAATAGAAGGTGAACAAGTCCCCAATTATAAGAACCTAATATTGGTGGCATTGTAGTTATTGGTCCTTTATCAAAAGGAGAATACCTCTTCGTTATAGTCAATTACTATAGCCGCTATAAAGAAATTCACATAATGCGATAAATAACTGCTGCTAATACCATAATGATATTGAAAGAGATTTTTTCAAGTTTGGGAAACCCTCTGTCAATTAACAATTATCCAATTGTTGAAAGGAAGAGATGTAGTGTATGGATTGCTAAAACGTATTCAGATCCCGATGTAGTTGAACGAGGTATGAACTCTTGAAGTTGAAAGATGACTATAATAATATAATAACTGGATCGGAAAGTGAATACAGGTATTGGCAGAACGTAACAGATGTATCATTCGTATATATAGTTTGACTGGGAAAGTAAATACACAGAGTTAAGTTAAATAGTATTTTATTTCAACCCTATCAAATAAAGTGTATAAAAGTGTGATCTACAGTCATAATGGATGAAAAAATTAATAATGGTGTTTTTGGGCCATGAAAATAATGGCACCTTGCCTTCAAACTTGTGCTTTACTAACTGGGAAACTCCATGATATATGTGATTGGTCAACAATTTGTTTATCCAGGCCTTTCTTGTATCAACTTATTCCAGTACATCAAAGGCATTGGTGATATGAACTGATGCTGCATTTTTCTTAGGAACCCTGTGAAAATGTATAGTCCTATTCTTGCTTTTTGTAGATAAACAATTGAAAATACAACAGTTATGCACTTTACGATTAGAAGAACTGTTCCATTTGTTCACTCATGATGCACTAAGAGGTGACTGAAAATAATGTTTATTATGAAAAATTCTAGATTATTGTAGATTATATAATGAATTAATGCACACCCAGTAGTTAAAAACTATGAAATTGCATTTCTGAATCGTGAACTGAAAAACTTAGCTCCAAACAGAATCTTTCAACCTAAATCCCTATATATTCATTTGAAAGCACTAATATAAATACCTTTCGGATATTTTTCTTTACTCAATATTTTTGCTGCAAAATCCAGTACAAATATAACAATAACCACAATATATTACTCCAAATAATGATAAAAAAACACTTCGTAAGTCGAGACAACCAAACTAAACTGTGAAACAGTACTGACAAAGTAGGTCGGGAATAACCACCAGAGGGCGTCTAGATTTTTGGATTCGCCAATATATTCTTCCTAGCTTTCTATTTGCCTGAATAATTTCGAAATCACTTCAGTTGGATAGTGAAGTGATTTTGACAAATAGAACATGCCTCTTTCGGATGACAATCAACAAAACGATACGGTTGAAATCAGAGTACCCTCGACGATAGTTCGGAAGGAAATTCTAAAAGTAATATGAAATTCATTACTAGGAATGAAAACTGAGGATAATAATTCACTTTCGGTTATGTTTAGAAGTAAATTGTAAACTTTCACCAAAATGTTAGGTTATGTTATTGTTATGATGAACTGAAGTGATTGTGGAATTAAACTGATTTTGTCAGAAAGCAACATCAGTTGGAAGTGATGCGCATCAGTTCAAAATCACAACATGTCAAATAGAAAGCGCATCAATGATTTAACATCAGTTTGGAAGTGATGCGGCTTCAAATAGAAAGGGCCTCTTATTAGGTCTATGGGGTTATTGGTTTCGTGCACGTTTGACAACTGACAGCACATCGGAGGTATAACAACCCCACTTTTCCTACGTAAATCATAGCAAAACAACGAGAGATTTTGGTTTTTCAAGTGTTCAGTTGATTTGTTGCTTCTTTGGACTGAAAAATGTGAAAATGGACCTATAAAATTGTTTAATAAGTTCTGATCATATTCATCGAGAAGATATGTAGAAAAATATCAGTTTTGGGCATTCACCCTTATCTACTGCAGAAGATTTACCTATCTATCTAATGTGTTTCTATTCCGATGATAAAATGTATCCTGATATTATTATCAATTAAATCAAGAAGACAAAGAGATTAGCCAGTTTCAGGATTCGTATTTGGACAAGGAGGAAGTATAGAACACTATAGGTGTATTTCCAATTCACCCGTTAGAGAGAAAGGAGATGAAGAGTACTTGTTAATGGACCAAAATGTGTGATAACTTGAGTTTTTATAAATATATGTCCTGAAATCATATCATGGATTAAAAACTCATCTGGATGTTGTTTAATTTGCACTATATCTTTTGTTTTTATATGAGACAAGTAAAAGGTAACTGCTATCTCCGCTTTTTACTATTTTATTAGAATATAGCATAAGCATACTTCTAACTATGTATTAAAAATTTTTACAATTACTATTAGATAATTGAGTTTTTATTTATACAAGAGACTATAATTTGTGGTTTGTATTGAATGATGAATGCTCACTTTCGACAAAATATTCATTCATTTTTTATTTGTATTTACTAGGAAATCGTTTTCTACGTTGTGAATAATTGAAATTATTGTTAATATTGATAAAATCCTTCATTTTTTCAATAAAATCATCATGGAATTCATGGGCTTTCATTTCAATGAACAAATATGATAATTTTTCTTCTTTCCATTTATTGAAGAATAAATATTATAAATATCATATGATTCACTGCAGCAGCATTCTATGTTTCCACTGAATAACTGATAATATCAGGATACATTTTATTTCTGAAAAGAGCCAAGTTAGATGGATAAATATCTTCCTTCTACAGTTAACAAGGTGAATACCCAAAATGATATTTTTCTACATATAGTTCCTCGATGAATATGATCTGAACTTAATAAACATTTGATAGGTCCATTTTCACGATTTTTCAGTCCAAAGAAGAAATAAATCAACTGAAACACTTGAGAAAAACCAAAATCTCTCGTTGTTTTGCTATGATTACATAGGAAAAGTGAGGTTGTTATACCTCCGATGTCACTCTCCGCTGTCAAACGTGCACGAAACCAATGTTTGTTGTCAAAAAAAAACAGCTTAAACATCTTTGGCCGTACAAAACACTTTGATTCCAAGATTTCTTTATAAAACTTCAAGATTCTACAGTCATCTGAAATATTTTCATAACTCTGGATTTCAGTTTCTAGATGGCGATTACGTGAAATTTGTGTTTGATTTGTTTTGTTTGTATTTGTAAATTGTAATCACTAATCAGTAATATCCAATCGGTTTAATTTATATTTCCCGATGATCTCTTCATACGTGAACATTTTATGAGATTATAATATTATGTATAGGACATCCATGTAAGTATTATGTAGAAATGAGTAAATTGTTCCGGAAAGCACTTAGCACTATTTTAGTCTGAACAAATTAATTATTATGGTTGGAACTAGGAGCACCCTTTCTTTATCCACTTCCAGTAAGGATTTTAATGATGTGATTAACAATTTGAAAACAGGACAGGTTGAAAATAATGGCAAAGAGTTGAGAGTGTTATTGAAAGGATCCAATTATGCGAAAGTTTTATATGATAAAAATGAAGACTTGTATGACTTACAACACGCTGAGATTCCTGATGAGTACCAAGGGAAAGGGTTGGGATCTATTTTTGCTGAGGTAGTTAGAATATTATAAAACGATAAAGGCCCAGTTTTATTTTTCACTTCGAGACTGATGTATATGAATTGTTAATGCGTAGGAAGGAAGCTCATGCAAGCAAATTTTATATGAATATGTCTGCTTTATTATGTTTACTTTTATTGATAAAACACTTCGCTTACTATTACTAGTTTGTTTCTAAATCTAGGTCTTTTATTGCAGAAGATATTGAACCATCTCATTGCCGAAGACAAATCAGTAAAAATAAGGCTAACATGTGAATATCTGCAACATTTTTATGAAAAGAATCAGATGAAATATAAAGATAATATAGAAGAATAGATCTAAGAACCTAATAAACTTTATTACTACGAAGATTTTTATTTGCAATGGACCTAGATGAACTGAAAGCAACAATATTTTATTTCTTCAGAGAAAGATGTTATAATTCTGCCTTGAATGCATCAAAAGAAGGTGTTGCTAAGTATAAGGGACACTCATGTTTTCACCTATTTCATGCTTTAGCGTTAATAGCAAATAATCATGTTGAAGGGGGTATTCAAATCTTGGAAACAATCATATCAGAAAATGAGATTAAATTATCTGTTATTATAGCACTTATGTATAGTAACAAATTGTTGGGCATATCCAACAAAGAAGTATATCTGAAGTTAGATGCTCAAATGAAGGAGACTAGGAAAGTTGCTGAACCTATAGATTTCTATTATTCTGGATTCGTATTGTTTTCATTGCATAAACTTGAGAAGTCCTTGGATTACTTAGATAAAGCATTAACTTTACAATCTGGACTTCTAGAATGTTGGACTTTACAAGGATGGGTTTTGTTAGAACTCAAAAAAAGTGGACGAAAATCTGTGGCCAGTATATCGGAAATTTTTCTTCAATCGTTGCAAAATAAACCAAGCCTCGATTCATACTTAGGGCTTGGAGAAGCGTACCTATATGAAAGCAATTATGAAGAAGCTCAATCTGTAGCTAACAAAACGGTAGTTAGATTTCCGAATATCGAATTACCTCTTTTATTAAAAATGAAAGTTCAATTAGCTTTGCAAGACTGGGAACGCATCAATGAAACTCTGAATAGAATTATGGTTCTTAATCATAACTCACTAGACGCATTAAGAACGTCCATATTGATCACACTTTGTTACGATGCAAATTACGAAGATGCTGTGAGCTCCATAAAAAAATTCATGATAGTTTTTGATAAAACTGAACAAAAAAATGGACATCTTCTGTTGGAAACAGCTAAGTTATTCTCCCAAGTGTGCAATAAAAACAGAGATGTTCTACACGAAACTTATTCTATGATAGAGGAAGCTGCTAGGAACTTTTCTGATAATGCCGACTTTGTTTGTGAACTTGGATTCCAATGTTTGATGTTAGACAAGATGAAGGATGCCTCGAGATTCTTCAAAAGCGCACTAAAAATCGATAACTCTTCTGCGAAAGCTTTAATTGGTTCGATAATTGTTGATCTAGAACAGAATGGAGTATCAGAGGAATTAAAAGAACAAATTGAACACCTTCTGGACATGAAAGGAGCTCAAAATTCGTCATTTACCATGTTACTCAAAGCTAAAATAAGTGAAACTGAAGAAGAAGCCATTAACTGCTTGAATAAAGCGTCAGATTACCATTTGAACCCTTTGAAACATTACCCTTATTCGGTTAGCTTTCTCAAACTTCTGAATCCTCACTTTATGCTGCAGTTGACAAAGGAATACTTGAAACACATACCTTTCGTTGCCGATCTATCATTTACAATGAAACCAAGAACGCCTAGTCCTGCAGCAATCGCAGTTGAAAATATTTTGACCATTTTGCATAAAGCTTGCCCTGGAATGTTAGAACCGTTGTTTTTGTTAGCCAAAATCCAGTACCATGTGATTGGAGATGTTAATAACGCAACCACAAACCTTGAGATTATTTTAAAACGTGACGACATACCTAGTGAAGTCTATCTGCTGATGGCACAGATACAAATTCATAGTGGGACATATGAAAGGGCTGCTCAAAGTTTAGAAGAAGGACTAAGCATCGATTTCAAACTGAGAGAAAGTCCAATCTACCATTTTATCAATGGCGTTGTACAAAAAAAATTGAACAGTCTTCAAGAATCAATTAAATCACTGACTACAGCTATTTCTATCATTACCGACAAACAATCTAAAGCACCTAAATCTCAACAGACAAATTTTGATTTGAATGAGAAAGCTGCAATTTATATCGAACTGATAGATGCTCACAACCAAATTGGGCAAATAGATGAAGCTATGAAACTACTTGACGAAGCAACAGAGGAATTGCAAAAAACACCTGAGGAATCTAGGATTGTTTTGCTTTGCGCTGAACAGGCTGTTAATCATAACAATATACAGGGGGCTCTTGAATTACTTGGCAAAGTTGTTCGTTCAGATCCTTATTATTCGCAAGCAAGGACCAGGTTTGCCAATATTCTCCTGGAGTACAGGAAAGATAAACATGCCTATCTGGACTGCTATTCAGAAATGGTCAAGGAAAATCCTTGTGTGGAGACATATATGCTTTTAGGGGATGCCTACATGACCGTATTAGGTGAGAAGTTTGTTTCCAAATGAGGAATACATTTTTCAATAATTTTCGATTAAGATTACTTCTTGTTTAATTTTATTAATGTTGAATCATGAAGATCCAACATACAGGGTGTCCCGTAATTAGACCGACAAACTTCTAGTGGACATTATAGATCTAATTTTAGACAGATTCGACCCAAATCATATAATGCAAAATTGCTATCATTTTTTTCTGAAGGGTATTTTTAGTTGAAACTTTTTTAACTTTCATTATTTCTCGAGATTTACATCATATTCATAAACTATGATGTTTTTTCTTGAAAAAAGATGCTCTTGTATAATAACGCCCAGATGCATCATTTTACATTGAGTAATGAGTACTTACTGAAAAGAGAGAAACATTTCAGATCTATTTTCTTCAGAGATGGTGCATCTGGGAGTTATTATACAAGAGCATCTTTTTTCAAGAGAAAACATCAGAGTTTATGAATATGATGTAAATCTCGCGAAATAATGAAAGGTAAAAAATTTTCAACTAAAAATACCCTTCGCCCCCCCAAATGATACGATTGTGCTTGGCAGGAAAGAAATGCACTCAATCTAATCGATGCGTATTTTTGATATTAGCCAATATTTAAACTTTCAGCACTTTATGTGACTCCGTTTTGCGAATATGTGGCAAAAAGTGTGGGCAGGACGTCATCTTCAAAGGGCACTAGCTCCTTAACGAAGCAATTTTGCATTATATGATTTGGGTCGAATCTGTCTAAAATATGATCTTTAATGTCCACTAGAAGTTTGTCGGTCTAATTACGGGACACCCTGTATACAGTGTGTTTGGTCATGACTTAGCGATAATTTAAGGGCATCAAATATACCTAATAATATTATAATATTATCGACAAAAACACCCACATTGGGGAGTTTACCCCCCTCAGTTTTGGAGTGGCCCCCATTTTGAATTTACTTTTTCATTTAAGTTGACCCTTCCAAATAATATCGATTTCTTTGGACATAAAGGTCCTGCAGATGTGAAAAAATGTTTTTTGAAAGATGATACTACACATATGGAAACAATAATATGGAAACATTTAACTTAGAAATGTAATAAAAAAATTCTTCAAGAAAATGTTAGTAAAAAAATATAAGTACTGATTTTCTTAGTAAATCTGCAATAGTATAAGAACTAGCACATTGAAGTATATTTTTTTTCAATGACCTAACACGCAAGGATATTAGCTACAAAACGATACTAACATAATTTTTGTAAGTTACATAATTAGAAAGTAATTGCTGTATGAACATGACCCTTATGAAAATTGATAAAATAAAAATCAATATTGATTTCAATGATCAAACAAACAAATTAATCATAAAAATTGTTCAAAACGGCCATCTCTGCTTTGTAGACAGACAGTGGCCCTCATGACGACGTACATCAACAAAAAAATGTTTGGACCGGTCGCGTAGTGGTCATGTTCGAACAGCAATAACTCTCAAAATATACAGTGTGTTTGGTCATGACTTAGCGATAATTTAAGGGCATCAAATATACCTAATTTTATCGACAAAAACACCCAAATTTGAAAGCTCACCCCCTTGGTTTTGGAGTAGCCCCCATTTTAAATTCACTTTTTTATTTTCGTTGACCCTTCCGAATAATATCGATTTCTTTGGACATAAAGGTCCTACAGATGTGAAAAAAATGTTTTTTGAAAGATGATACTACCGCCTTTCATTGAAGTGATACGATATGAAAACATATACCTAACCCTAGATACGGGACATTCGTAAAATTTACGATGGTCAATATTTGTCGTGATATTTCGTTTGCTTCCGGATACCGCAACGGGGTGAAACTCTCAGTACCTTCCTATTTAGTTGCTAGCTAGGCTCTAGTGTACAAAAAATCGTATTATTGTCAGTTGAATTGCAGATTTTGGTCCAGTATTCGTCAATTTTACGATAGTCCCGTATTTACGTTAGTTAGTATTCGCGCGAGTTTTTTTCCGGTTTTAAATTTGTGAACATTAGTTTTGTAATTAGGAGAAATGTAAGTTATTATTTTACGTGTAACATTTTGAAGATATGTCGTTTCAGCAGTATGGCTTCAAAACGGCCATTATCTCAGACAGAATTAGAACAAGAAATTCGAAAAATTATGGAGGAAGATAAATATAAATGTAAATATACAGGGTGTCCCGTAAATACCACGCGAAAGTGACACTGGAGATAGATTGGCATTAGGTCTATCAGATAGCATCAACATGACCTCAGTAAAAGTCCGCTGGTTTTCGAGATATCACCACTTTTGCAAACAAAAAATGAAAGAGAAAGTGAGATAAAAGAGAAAGAAGAGCAAAAATAATGGTTGTTTGAAACGGTAGCGAGGAAGGAATATCAAGCAACATGTAATTTGGCAACAGGTGATACTTGTGCATTTTTCCTACTTTTTAATTATTTCGGCATAAACACATCTCTCGCGACAAAATTATAATTTCTAAGGTTTTGACATAAAAAAATTGGTAGTGTTATATCATTTTGAAAAGTGCTGGAAATGGACCAGTTTTTACGATTATTTGTCAATTCAGTCTGATTTTTTTTCACATCAGTCAGTCAAACTTAAGTTAACGTTTTAACTTCGTCATAAAATACAACAAGTTAGACATTTTTTTGAAGGATTTTGTTCTAGTTCTCGGTGAAGTTATTACTTCATTGTTTAAAGCAACTATTCAGGGTAGCCTAGGTAAAAAAAAAACATAAGTTTGAAGACCGAAAATTGGAGATTTTCAAAAAAACACAAAAGTGGTTATATCTCGAAAACCAGCGGACTTTTACTGAGGTCATGTTGATGCTGTCTGAAAGACCTAATGTCAATCTATCTCCAGTGTCACTTTCGCGTGGTATTTACGGGACACCCTGTATATAAGTATGGCCTGCATCAACTCCTTTGTGTTTTATTCAACACATACTTTGAGGAGGGGAGGAAAACCTCTTTCACGATACAAGTATATGATAGATTGGAGTCGTCGCCTTGCTGAGCCATGGATGAAACGAAGATTATCGACTACAACTTTGAGGCGAAATATCCACCAAGATATTGGTCTAATTCTGAATATTCAAAATTATTTATACACTGCAATTCCCCAGGAAAAAAAGCGCAAAACTTGTTTCTTCTGCCTAGTAAAAAAATAAGGATGACTACAACATATTATGGACAATGTGGGCATCCAACATGTGGGGAGCACCGCGGATACATTTGCAAAAAATGCAGTGATGATGGATAGGAATTCGACATTTTTTATTATATTTTGGTTTTTCATTTTTCAATGTAGAATTTTCAGCACTTTTCGTGAGTTTTTCTCGAAAGATTTTCCGAAAAATGAATGTTTTGTCAACCGTCGTAAAATTCACGATAGTCCCGCAATGACGTGTGTTGAAACAAGTCCCGTTATCTAGGGTTAAAAATGTTATAAAAAATTTCTTTAAAAAAATTTTAGTAAAAAAATTTACTGATTTTCTTAGTAAATTCGCAATAGTACAAGAACTAGCACATTGAAGTATAATTTTTTCTCAATGACCTAACAGGCAAGGATATTAGCTACAAAACGATACCAACATAATTTCTGTGAGTTACATATTTAGAAAGTAATTGCTGTTCGAACATGGCCATTATGAAAATTTATAAAATAAAAAAACCTCAGTACTGCACTTTCGATCATTTTTAATGATCAAACAAACAAATAAATCATAAAAATTGCTCAAAATGGCCGCCTCTGCTTTGTAGACAGGCAGTGGCCTGTAGCAACAAAAAAAAGTTTGGGGCGCTCGCGTAGTGGTCATGTTCGAACACCAATAACTCGCAAATTATGTAATTTACAGAAATGATGTAGGTGTTTTTTTGTAGCTAATATCCTTGCGTGTTAAACCATTGAAAAAAAAATACTTCAATGTGCTAGTTCTTGTACTATTGCGGATTTACTGAGAAAATCAGTAAATTTTTTCACTAAATTTTTTTTAAGAATTTTTTTATGGCATTTTCAAGTTAAATGTTTTTATATTGTACTACTTTGATGAAAGGATGTAGTATCATCTTACAAAAACCCTTTTTTTTATATCTGTAGGACCTTTATGTCCAAAAAAATCGGTATTATTCGGAAGGGTCAACGAAAATAAAAAAGTAAATTTAAAATGGGGGCTACTCCAAAACTAAAAGGGTGAACTTCTCAATGTGGGTGTTTTTGTCGATAAAATTAGGTATATTTGAATATTTGATGCCCTTAAATTATCGCTAGGTCATGACCAAACACACTGTATATATTTTAATAGGAAAATGCGAGTTCAAAATAAATTTCAATCTAATGCGACGTTGCCAGTTCCACAAAAAAAATCATCAGTCAGATATTATTTGGTAAATTGATTCAAATTTCCTGCTTTCATTATCTCTTATGATTTTTCCTCAGAATCATTGTTATTATTCGTTTTTCATTCAAGAGCCGGATTTAGCTATTGAGACTTACAATAAAGCCCTGAAAGAAAATCCAAGAGATCCATATATCAACTTGAAGATGGGAGAAACACTTGTCTTTGCTCACTACTTTAACAAAGCGGTGGAGTTTTATAAAGAAGCAATAGAACTGACTAATCATGCTGAGTTGAAGTTGGAACTAGCACATCTCTATATGCAAATGAAGGAATTCATTAAAGCAGAACACCTTCTCATCAGTGAGATCGAAGTAGAAAACACCAATAACATAGACGATTTAACCTTTCTTCAGTACAAGACCAAACTGTTAAAATTACTAGCTACCATCCAGGAAAAAGCAGGTAACAAAGCAGGAGCCTTGATAACTTTGAAGGATGCAAGAGACAACCAGAACAGAGTGAGAAAACGATTAGCCATAGAGCTGCCACGTAAGTTCGACTCGTGTTGAGTTTGCCTGAGATTTATTTGAATCATTATTCTTTCAAGGAGTTCCTCAAAACGAAATAGATATTTTGATTGCTATTTATACTAAACTAGCTGAAATGTCCATACAGAATAAAGATAATGACGAAGCCATTAATTATTACAAGGAGGCATGTGAGGTTTCTCCGGAAAACGTTTCTATATTGGGGGCTTTGGCTAAACTCTACATTCAGGTAAGTCAACGTATTTTGTCTTATACATCACATAGCGGGTTTTCCATTTAGATTGGCCTATTAGACGTATTTGGCGTACTAATGAATATTCTGTTCTGAAATTTTACCGAAAAAATTTTCCTCTTTGACCTCAGAAAAATTTCTCATGATAAAATTTTGACCTCAGAAAATTCCGAGAAAATTCTTCTCCTTGATCTCAGAAAATTTTCTCCCGAAAAAATTTTCCTCTATGACCTCGAAAAAATTTCTTCCGAGAAAATTTTGACCTCAAAAAATTTTCTACCGAAACAATTTTTCTCTTTGACCTCAGAAAAATTTCCTCCGAAATAATTTTCCTCTTTGAACCCAGAAAATTTTCTTCCGAAAAAATTTTCATTCCCTTGACCTCAAAAAAATTTCTTTCGAAAAAATTATTTCCCTGACCTCTGAAAATTTTCTTCCGAAAAAATTTTCGCCGAAGAATTTTTCTCTTTGATCTCAGAAAATTTCGACCTCTGAAAATTTTGACCTCAAAAAATTTTGAACTCAAAAAATTTTGACCTTTGAAAATTTTTTTCGAAAGAAAATTTTTTCAGAAGAAACTTTTTGCGGAAGAAAATTCCCTGAGGTCGAAGGGAAAAAATTTTTCGCTGAAAAATTTTCTCAGGTCAAAATTTTCTGAGGTCGAAAATTTCTGAGGTCGAAATTTTCTGAGGTCAAAATTTTGAGAGGTCAAATTTTCCTCATGAAAAATTTTTCTGAGGTCAAAATGGAAAATTTTGTATTTGTATTTTGTATCAACTGAATGTTTCAGATGAATAGTCTGGAACTATGTCAGCAAACTTGTGGTGCTATTTTGGACATTGACAATGAAAATGAGGATGCATCTCTATTGATGGAGATATTGCATTTCATAAGGTAAGACAATGTTGAATTTACACTCAAATTTAATTATATACAGGGTGATTTTTTAAGTGTTTCATTAGACGTTTTCGAGGAAGGAATAGTAATACAGATTCAAGATTTTGGATTTTCGTTTTAGAGTACATGAACTTTAATTGTAAAATATTTTCAATTTCAATACTTCCGGTTTCACCGGAAACGAATGTAACTTCGTTATTTCAAATGCAACACCCTGTATATTTATACATATTCGAATTCTTCGTTCAATTCTACACTGATTTGATGTATGATATGTGCAACCACTCAAGCGGTTCTTGAATTATAGCCTGATAATCAAATTTTTTGAAAAAAAGGTTTCACAAATTAGTGTCCATATCTTCAAAATCCCTCAATACAAGAATTCTTTTTGCGAAAGTGGAACAAAAGAAAGTACGCTGATACTGTTTCTTGTATAACTTATGAGGAAATATTATACAGGGTGTCTGAAAAAAGGCCTCAAAGTGAGCCTCAATAAAACTATGAAATCTCACTTTTTTCAAATGGCAACCCTATAATTTTGTAATTCCAATCGATTGCTCGTCAAAAACCAGTTATAGTGTCCCGAACGTTTCATGCCTCTAAAATCAGTATTTTGGCCGTTATTCAATAAAATTCGAATTTCACGATTAAAGACTGGTTTCGCACAGTTTGTAAGCTTGGATTTTTGAAGTAGCTATGTTAGGAACTGTCATTCTTACTTTTTTTTACAGATCAAGCACTAAGCATAACATGCAATAATAATATCACTGGAATGATATATCAAGGGTATGTTTTTTATTTGCGGCAAATGTAACAAATTCCTAGAACAGGTAATTAGAAATTCAACGAACGAAATTCACATTTACTGACTTTAACGGAATCAAAGTTCAGGAGGTATCAAAACAATTTTCTCCGTACGGAAAAGCCTTAGCCCTAAACAGACTCGAGTGAATACAGTAATGGATAATAATGAATGACTGTTACTGTATTCACACGATTCCGTTTTGGGTTAATGCTTCCACTACGGAGAAAATTGATTTGATACTTCCTGAACTTCGATTTTGTTAAAGGTGGTAAATGTGGATTTCTTCGTTAGAAGTTCTGACTGCCCTTTCTAATATTTTCTACATTCACCATAAATGAAGAACATATTCAATACATCACTGTTACTGTAATTCATATTTTGCATAGTGCCCGATGAATAAAAAAAGTATGAATGACAGTTCTCTAAAATGCATTATAAATCAACAGACATAGATAGCCTTCTTGAAAATTTCTTTCCTTATAAATCCATGGTTAGACTAAGAAACCTTGATTCAGTCCTGAAATCCGAATTTTATTCAATAACGGCAAAACTACTGATTTTAGAGGCATGAAATGTTCGGGACACCCTAACTAGTTTTTGACGAGCCATCGATTGGAGTTACAAAATTATAGGGTTGCCATTTGAAAAAAGTGAGATTTTATAGTTTTATTGAGGCTCACTTTGGGGCCCTTTTTCAGACATCCTGTATAATATTTCCTCATGAGTTATACAAGAAACAGTATCAACGTACTTTCTTTTGTTCCACTTTCGCAAAAATAAATTCTTGTAATGAGGGATTTTGAAGATATGGACCATAATTTGTGACAACCTTTTTTTCAAAAAATTTGATAATCAGGCTATAATTCAAGAACCGCTTGAGTGGTTGCACATATCATACATTAATCAGTGTAGAATTGAACGAAGAATTCGAATATGTATAAATATACAGGGTGTTGCATTTGAAATAACGAAGTTACATTCGTTTCCGGTGAAACCGGAAGTAGATTCCTCTTGAAAATATTTTACAATTGAAGTTCATGTACTCTAAAACTAAACTCCAAAATCTTGAATCTGTATTACTATTCCTTCCTCGAAAACGTCTAATGAAAACACTTAAAAAAATCACCCTGTATATGTAAAGAAAAGTAGCGTTGCTCTTTTCTTTAAATATTTTATTTAGTTACCTAGAATGTCAGGACAAACAGTTTATAAATTCTCAAAGAGAGAATGTATTTAAATGGTGCTTGTTGAAAACTTGAATTAGAGGCTTTAAATGTTGTTTTATAATAAGTTTTCTCACTCAAATATGAATGATTGAGACTTAGATGCGTTTCTCTAAAATGTAGAGGGAAACAACATTTAAAGCCTCAAGTTTTCAACAAGCACCATTTAAATACAATTCTCTCTTTGACAAATTATAACCGTCTGTCCTGACATTCCAGGTAACTAAATAAAATATTTAAAGAAAAGAGCAACGCATACTTTACTTTACATATATTCAAGAAAGGTTAGAGGTATTATGTTTTTAAATCACAGAAATTTTGAATTACTTTTTGGTACCTACCAGAAATAAAGCTGTACCAGCACCTGTATGGCATTCTTTGATGTCAATTACTGGGCTATTCAGGTTTGAAAATTCTCATTGATATTCAATGTATCAGAGAGAGAATTTGGCCGCTCAGTTGAACAGTTGTATATTCGAGAGATTCACGTGCTACTTAACTGACTGAATAAGTGACCGATCGCTATTAATGTAGTGTAGTGCTTTTTCTTATCGTTGGGAATGGCTTACAAGCAGTATGGTATGGTGTTTACATCACCACAGAAAGTCATTCCACAATGAGATCCCTGGAATCGCACTGCCAAGGGTATCTGCAAACCCTGGATTGTCGTAAAGCAATAAAGCAACTGGCAAGAGGCGATAAGTTGACTCTACTATTGGTGCCAGGACATACCGGCTTTGAAGGAAATGAAACAAATGAAAAAGTTTTTCGTGTCTACTCCAAATATTAATTTAATTGAATTGGTTTGCTATACAGGGTGATTTTTTTAAGTGTTTCATTAGACGTTATCGAGGAAGGAATAGTAATACAGATTCAAGATTTTGGAGTTTAGTTTTAGAGTACATGAACTTCAATTGTAAAATATTTTCAAGAGGAATCTACTTCCGGTTTCACCGGAAACGAATGTAACTTCGTTATTTCAAATGCAACACCCTGTATATTTATACATATTCGAATTCTTCGTTCAATTCTACACTGATTAAATGTATGATATGTGCAACCACTCAAGCGGTTCTTGAATTATAGCCTGATTATCAAATTTTTTGAAAAAAAGGTTGTCACAAATTATGGTCCATATCTTCAAAATCCCTCATTACAAGAATTTATTTTTGCGAAAGTGGAACAAAAGAAAGTACGTTGATACTGTTTCTTGTATAACTCATGAGGAAATATTATACAGGATGTCTGAAAAAGGGCCCCAAAGTGAGCCTCAATAAAACTATAAAATCTCACTTTTTTCAAATGGCAACCCTATAATTTTGTAACTCCAATCGATGGCTCGTCAAAAACTAGTTAGGGTGTCCCGAACATTTCATGCCTCTAAAATCAGTAGTTTTGCCGTTATTGAATAAAATTCGGATTTCAGGACTGAATCAAGGTTTCTTAGTCTAACCATGGATTTATAAGGAAAGAAATTTTCAAGAAGGCTATCTATGTCTGTTGATTTATAATGCATTTTAGAGAACTGTCATTCATACTTTTTTTATTCATCGGGCACTATGCAAAATATGAATTACAGTAACAGTGATGTATTGAATATGTTCTTCATTTATGGTGAATGTAAGAAAATATTAGAAAGGGCAGTCAGAACTTCTAACGAAAGAAATCCACATTACCACCTTTAACAAAATCGAAGAGTCAGGAAGTATCAAATCAATTTTCTCCGTAGTGGAAGCATTAACCCAAAACGGAATCGTGTGAATACAGTAACAGGTCATTCATTATTATCCATTACTGTATTCACTCGAGTCTGTTTAGGGCTAAGGCTTTTCCGTACGGAGAAAATTGTTTTGATACCTCCTGAACTTTGATTCCGTTAAAGTCAGTAAATGTGAATTTCGTTCGTTGAATTTCTAATTACCTGTTCTAGGAATTTGTTACATTGCCGCAAATAAAAAACATACCCTTGATATATCATTCCAGTGATATTATTATTGCATGTTATGCTTAGTGCTTGATCTGTAAAAAAGTAAGAATGACAGTTCCTAACATAGCTTACTTCAAAAATCCAAGCTTACAAACTGTGCGAAACCAGTCTTTAATCGTGAAATTCGAATTTTATTGAATAACGGCCAAAATACTGATTTTAGAGGCATGAAACGTTCGGGACACTATAACTGGTTTTTGACGAGCAATCGATTGGAATTACAAAATTATAGGGTTGCCATTTGAAAAAAGTGAGATTTCATAGTTTTATTGAGGCTCACTTGAGGCCTTTTTTCAGACACCCTGTATAATATTTCCTCATAAGTTATACAAGAAACAGTATCAGCGTACTTTCTTTTGTTCCACTTTCGTAAAAAGAAATTCTTGTATTGAGGGATTTTGAAGATATGGACACTAATTGTGAAAACCTTTTTTTCAAAAAATTTGATTATCAGGCTATAGTTCAAGAACCGCTTGAGTGGTTGCACATATCATACATCAAATCAGTGAAGAATTGAACGAAGAATTCGAATATGTATAAATATACAGGGTGTTGCATTTGAAATAACGAAGTTACATTCGTTTCCGGTGAAACCGGAGTATTGAAAAGTTGAAAATATTTTACAATTAAAGTTCATGTACTCTAAAACGAAAATCCAAAATCTTGAATCTGTATTACTATTCCTTCCTCGAAAACGTCTAATGAAACACTTAAAAAAATCACCCTGTATATGTTTCGACCCTCACAAATTTGAGGTCATCTTCAGGCTATCTGAAAATACAGGTATATTCAAAAAAAGAGATGTTCGTTCAACTACAAAATGTCAAAAAAATAGTCAAAGTTAAAAGAAACAGGAATCAAAGAGTACATAAAAAGCGGTTAAGCCACAAATAACAACAAAAAAATAAATAAAAGGTATAATACACAATGATAAATTATTTCAAAACTTGGACAGATTAAAAGTTATAAATTTAAATCATAAAATGATCAATATATGAAATTTTCTTAAAAAGAACATACTTGGGACAGGGAAACACACACATTAACGTCAAATCCTGACTAATTACCAATTCAATTAAATTAATATTTGGAGTAGACACGAAAAACTTTTTCATTTGTTCAGGATAACTAATAGCTCCAATAAATAAGATGGACAACACATTTGAAATGAAACAGCCGATGAACTTGCAGAAAGTGCATCAAGTTTAACTTATGCTGGATCTGAGCCTTTTTGCAGACTTGGAAAAGACCAATATAAGGCAGCGGTCCGGAAGTGGGAATTGAATAACTGAATAACCCTCTAGAGAAACAGCCCTGGATTTACTCAGTTCGAAAAATTGGTGATGATTTCACCTACCTGTACCACAAAGCTCCTGCAGCTGTCACGAGCTGAGCTTCAGGTGATGGTGAGACTGCTGACGGGGCAATGTCGGTACAAAATTTATTTGTACCATATTGGAAAGTGAGTAGATGAAGTTTGCAGGCTTTGTGGATCAGAAGCAGAAACAGCTTAACACGTTGTATGAAAACGTCCATAGCTAACTGCCCTTAAAACAATCCATATGGGGAAACCTGTCATGGCCACCCAAGAGTTTACGGCAAAGGCTCTTAAGTAGGTTGTCGGTTTTATCAACGCCATTGACGACCTGCTTGGGTTTCCATGAATGAGTATGGTAGCACTCTCAGAGAAAAAAGTAAACCTAGAGATGCCTTCACGCATTTATTATACAGCCAAGTAGAATCTGTTTATGCACGCGAACAACATTCCGGCCTCGCGAACTTATCTTTATTCCGTATTGGGATGATTGCTCTATCGCTTCCCTACTTTGATACTAACGGCTAGCGTCTGTTACAGACAATTCTGTCAGTTTGGCAACATCGTCTGTTAGTGTTTAGTTTCTCAATGCATGCGTTTACATTCATTTCGATTTGACATTCATAAACTGAATTATTTTACTGATTTGGTGGCAGTTTATTGTTGCTTAGCCATAACGACCCCAGTTAAAATAATAATTTAGGTTGAGGTGCTGCGTGTTCTACTTAACCTTATCGTTTCTTCTCTAATGGCCACTTGCACCGTTTTCTACATAAGACAGCCTTTATTAACACAAGCTTTAAATTAAGTCCGACTTAAGCTCATCTGAGCGAGCCATGCCTTGCACCGTGCTCATAGAACAGAGAACTTGATAAGGTAATAGTGCAGCAATAGTGAATCTGGTAACGCTGATGAATTCAGGGCGCAGTATAAAAACTAGTAGTCAATTTGGATTTTCTATGCCAGAGTACAGAATTATCAGATATATGTATATTTATGTTCTGTGATACATTCTATACATTCTTTTATTTTGAAAGCGCCCGGGTAAACTGAATACAGAGATATAGATATATCTCTGATTGAATATTTATTAACATTCGAGTTAAGAAATTTGTGAGACGGAGGCACACTTCAAAAAGTCCTTTGTTTTTGTGTGAAAATATGATGCATTTCAATATATCGAAGATATCGAAATCATCGTCATATATCGTCGATTTCACCCAATAAGTTAAAAGATCCATTATATTGAATGAAATAATACACAATATCAAAGAGAAATAACACACAACAGAATCAAGTAGAAGCTCGTAATTCTGTTATCGGGTTGAGGTTATGTTTTCATGCCACAAGAATTTACTGTCATTGCGCTTAAGCCAAAAAACATCATGGCTTAAAATAAGAACATCTTAGCATGTGCTCAACCTGTGGTGCAAGATTAATTGTGTCTTAAGGCCATCTTAAAATTTAAGATGTACTTAAGTCTTTTTTTACTGCGACGTTGCAAGTGGCCATAATCTAATCTGCACTCGTTAACAAAATAGCTATTTGCATTGCTGTAGGTTGATTTCGATATGGCGCTTTTCCACTTCACCCAGTTGCTCGCTAAACAACCAACAAACTGGAACGCCTTGGTGAGACTGGTAGAAGTGATGCGCAGAACAGGAAATCTGGAAGATTTTCCAGATTACTTGAACAACGCCGAAAATATGTGCGAAAATCCATTGAAAGAAGGAGGACTCCTGTATTCTAAAGCTCTCTATCAGTGGTACTGTGGTAACTTGAACAGTGCTTTGAGAAACTTCAATATGACTAGACAGGATCTAGACTGGGGATTGGATTCGATCTATAACATGATCGAAATATGTTTGAACCCTGAAGATGACATGCTGACCGACCAGTTGATGGACAGTGATGATCTGGAGTATAGGGATTCGAGGTCTATGGCCTTGAAAACAGGTCAGTTCAATGTGTTTCACACTCACTTTCGAAAGTCTTGCACTCCTGATTATTGAGGCTATCTTAAACTTTGAAAAAAAATAAAAGTTTCGGGTTCAAGGGTGATGAAAGGGTTATACAGAAATAAAATCAATTTCATTTTGTAGAATTATGTTCAAACAACAAATACAAATTAGGAATCAGAAATTTCAAAAACAAAAATTAAATTCAAACGAAAAATTGAAAAATTGAAAAAATAAATCTAATTTGCAGTCTAGGCATTTTAATAATTTAATTATTGATTATTTTTGCGGAATATTCATCAATTACTTGGTAACAGTCACAATAAGTTCTTGTGAGTTTCGTGCTGTATTATTTCCACGGAAAACGGCTCTGGAGACATAAATAATCCATATATGCTCTATACTATGGGATTGATCAGGTAATGTTTTGGTTTTCAAGGGCTTCTTGAACATCTCTAGTGCGATGTGACCTGTTATTATACATTGAGCTCCTAATTAATTACCCATAAGTAGGATTTATGATACTAATACGCACCAGTCATCGTCTCTGGTATATGAAATACTGGGGTTCTTCTTCTAAACATAAAGCCCGTTCGGCATTGACCTCCGCGAGCAGACGGGTTTTTTAGTCACGTGACCACAGATCGTACAGATTCATCCGTAATATCTGGAAATAAACGAACGGTACAGAGTATCTGCCACAGAATATACTGCTCTGTTCTACTTTCATAGATTATGATACTTCAAAGATCACTATTTTGGGAAATATGCTCATCATTTAAATAATTAGGTGCAAAGGCACTGAATGCAGAGGAAACGAGTATGCCATAGCCCCTTCTGGTCGTTCAATACGGCGATAGTTGTACCGAAAGATCCTAATTAATTAATTAATTACACGAAAAAGCAATATCTCCTCCTGCTCATTCATAACTAAGATAGCTATATCGAAAAATTTCAATAAATGAATTAGGTTTTCAATGAATAAATGAAAACAGAATAATAAAAGTGTTAGAATTTGTAATGAAGCGTTTTTTCGCTCATTACTAAAGCCGCTAAATATACCACAATAATTGACTACTGGTAAAACAGTACGATATTATTGTGTCCTGGTAATAATTTCCGACCGCCGTATATATCATTCATGTCGATGTCGAGGAAAATAAACCGAAGCAAGAATAATTTCGTTCCGAAATCGTTCGTTTGGGTCCCTCTCAATTCGGACATCCCCCGTATACCGTTTTACGATGTTTCTGTTGAGAGTGACCGCGTTTATTACTTTTCAAGATGTCCTGCTCAGAGAATTAATAATTAATTAATCCGTTAATAATGTTGTGAATTAATAATTCACATTATTATTTTAACCGTCCGTTTATTTATTTTCCCGACGATGAAACATGAAAATGATACCGAATTATTACCAGAGAAATTCCATTCCGTTCAATTTCATTCCGTTAAATTTACCCAATAAATAAATGAAATTGAAAAATTGAGAAATTCGGAATATTATAATACGAAATAAATTATTTCAATTTCGATTTCCAACCCATGTAGAAAAACACCAGTCCGAGATGCAGTTTGTTATTTACCGTTTTTTCCGACACATGCTGCTCGTGTTTTCAGAGGTTGGGAATTTGATAGAGAAATTGTCCGCCGTTTTAATTCCGATTTTAACCGAATGTTCCGAATTTTCTCGAGGTCGAAAATGGAGTTTTGGGAGAGGTGGCCAATCCGAGAGCACCGTTTTAACCCCGCCGTCGAATTTTCTGGAATTTTGACGCATGTCTTGGTCGGTGGGGACATGCCGTTATAACCAAAATTCGCCCGAAAATCATTATTCAGCTCGAAGTTTTCGTGATAACCGATCAGTAGTTTTCATTTTCCTTTTTTACATTTTGCAAGCAAAGTGAAAATTCAGAATTTTTAGTTCAATTTCTAAAATCGTTGACAAACGTGAATATTATTCCGAATTAAAATCAGTTGTACCAGTGATACAGAGGTAAGGCCTTTTTGGGCTTTGAAATACTTAATTGGCTATTTTACTTTACTGTGTTCCTTTTCCGACCCCGCTCCTGTAAAGTTTTACACGACAGAATTCCGCTTAATTATTCCGTTCATACAGAGTGTCTTCAGTAGAATTTTTTTTTATTTTTTTTTATTTTCCGTTCCCGTCTGTCCCCAGGGCACTAGGTGAGGTGTGGTTGGCTATTGCGGCTTAAGCACGACTGGCAACCCATCTAAACTGGTGCAAGGGTGTGACCCGACTTGTAGATATTTTTTTTTTTCATTTTTTATTTTCCGTTCCCGTCTGTCCCCAGGGCACTAGGTGGTGTGGTTGGCTATTGCGGCTTAAGCACGACTGGCAACCCATCTAAACTGGTGCAAGGGGTGGACCCGACCTGTAGATATTATTCTTTTTCATTTTTTTTTTTTTTCCGTTCCCGTCGTCCCAGGGCACTAGGTGAGGTGTGGTTGGCTATTGCGGCTTAAGCACGACTGGCAACCCATCTAAACTGGTGCAAGGGTGTGACCCGACTATAGATATTATTATTTTTCCTTTTTTTTTATTTTTCCGTTTCCGTCCGTCCCCAGGGTACTAGGTGAGGTGTGGTTGGCTATTGCGGCTTAAGCACGACTGGCAACCCACCTAAACTGGTGCAAGGGTTTGATACCGACCTGTTGATCTTATTTTTTTTTATTTTTTTCTTTTTATTTTCCGTTTCCGTCCGTCCCCAGGGCACTAGGTGAGGTGTGGTTGGCTATTGCGGCTTAAGCACGACTGGCAACACCCACCTAAACTGGTGTAAGGGTGTGACTGACCTGTTGTTATATATTTTTTTTTATTTTATTTTGAATCAGTTTTCCTGTTCCGAACCTATTTTTATTAGTGGACACAAGTAAAAATTTCTGTCGTGTACGTAATTGAACACAGTAAGGTACCTGTAGTTTCCAGACAGCCAACCGATAATTCAGATTACTGATTACCTATTTAAGTGTATGCTCTCTTGCTGAAGAAATATATCTGTTTCTGTGTTTTATTTTATTACCTGCTTTTACTGTTTATTTTACATTGCTCTTACCGTTTATTTTTACCTGCTCTCACCGCTGCTTATTTTTACCTGCTCTCACCGCCTATTTATTTTTACATCGCTCTCACCGCTTATTTCACCTGCTCTCACCGCTTGTATCACCTGCTCAGTTTGCTCACCGCTAAAACCGCTTATTATTTTGAATTTCAGGTTGGAAGAACAACAGTGATCCGTGCTTATTTTTGTTTGAATTATATTTTATTTTACCTTTGTATTTTGGAATATTTCTTGATTTGTCTATTGTAAATATAAATTGTGTATATTGTAAATAAATTTGTATATATATTTTTGTGTGTTTTCTTCACCCCGAAGGTGAGCAGACTTGATACTCGTTGGTTATTTGATAGACTCTATTCAATCGCTAAGAACTCAGATTGAACCGAGCCCTTCTCCAACTGTGTAAAAGCTACCCAGGCTTAGGTAAGTGAACGACGTCATCAAGGAGTTGTGACCTTGAGGAAAATTATCACAACTGGCGCCCGAGGAAAGGAAACCGAAACCGCAAATTACCAGCAGAAAAAAAAAAGGTCGTCACAAATTGGCGCCCGAGCAGGGACCAATTTCTATCAGATATCTAACCGTGGAGAAGAGGACATTACCGTTGGAGAGCCCGACAATGGAGGTGAACCGTCTGAGAGCAGAGGAGTTGGTATGGGAACTCGAGGCACGTGGATGCAAAGCCGGCAGGACCGTTCAGGAGAACCGAGCAGCTTTACGCAGGTGCTGGCTCAGAGGATTCCATTCCTACTAGTGTCAAGGAACGTAGATAGGGAGTTGGACACCGCCAACAGGATCCTGAATTCCATACTAGAGGATGTCCGGGAATTCGATGAGGAAAACCCAGTTAACGAAGAGATTCGACTGAGAAGCCGGCTGATCCACGTCCGTAACCGTTTGAGCCGATTGATACCGACCAACTTGCAGGAAAAGGTCAGAATAAACGACCTGGAGGAAGTCCTTACTCGGACTCAGGAAATGCTAAGGGATGCAAAAACCTTAGCTGAGACAAGGCACATGTTACATGCGTCCTTGGGGGAATGTATCGATGTAACAGGAATCTCAAGGAATCAAGGAACCGAAGAAGTGCCTGAAGCTAACCAGGATGCTGACCTGATCTCATTTCAGGACATCCCAGACAACCAATCACGTAATATTGGAATGGACAGCCCGCCGAACAGGACATGCCAGGGCAACTCAAGCCCCACAGGACAAGCAGAAAGTACGAGAAACCGACCGGTTAACAATACAGCTTCAGTTTCTCTTCTGATTGGAGTACTGCTCGACTTCCTTCAGCGTACGCTGGATCGAGCTTCGGAGGCTGTCCGACGCCGACTGAACTTACGAGTTCACTATCCGGACATGATGAGGTATTGCTGGACAGAGAAACTCAGGGAAGCAGACCCATTTTGGCTGAGTCAAACAGGAGGGTTTCGTTTCCCTTCCTGAATTTGGAGGACCAGGACGAACTTGGAATTCTCAACCAGCACTGAACCAGCAAATTCCTGGATTTCTAAGAAGATCCGTGACAGTTCCAACCGAACCCTGGCAGATTGTACCGGAAGTTGTGGAGTTGAATGGACATGACAACAATAGGACAACCGATGGGAGAAGACCGAACCGCGATCGTCCAAGAAGTCCGAGGGAGATTGGCAGAACAACACTAACTCCAAGTAGTTACGTGACATCGCCAGTTATCCGTCCGTCCCGTGTATCAGTGGAACATTTATTTCGATGGTTCCACTAGTGTGACTTCCTTCCTGGAGGAAGTCGAACAACTAGCCGAAACCCGAAAGGTCAGCCACCAGCAGCTATTCGAAAGTATTTTCGAGTTACTGAGGAGTGACGCCAAGGAATGGTACATTTCCAGGAGAGGTACATTCGCTGATTGGGAGGACTTTAAAGATCAGCTGCTGGATGCTTTCTTGCCACCGGATACGAGGAAAGTTTACTAGATGAGATCAGGCGGAGGACACAAGGAAAACAGGAGAAGATACTTTTCTTCGTGACTAAGATGCAAAATTTGTTCCTTAAGTTGACAACCAGGAGACCGTCTGAAGAAGAGCAGGTTAACCTTATTAGAAAACGCCTGTTACCTCATCTGCAGAAAGCATTGGCCTTTCAGGAAACCCGGACTTATAAGCAGTTGTTAGACAAAGGGAGAATAATTGAGTTGGTCCAGTGGCAGGCCGACAGTTACACTCCACCGCCGTCACAGAAGGGACTATTGGATGAACCGAACCTGGTATACGTGCATCAACGTCCGAAAGATGCAGTGCCAGGACCGAATGAACCGACACTTCCGCCAGTTAAGCCGCAAATACCGCCGAAAATCAGGCGGGAGGAACCAGAAAGGAAAGCTCCTACTAAATTAGGGGAGGTGAAACCAAATAGGGTGAGCTTTAAGGACCCAGAAGTTCAATGTTGGCGATGTGGAAAGATGGGACACACGCGAAGGGAATGCCGATCTACTCCGAGGATATTTTGTTCTCGGTGTGGCAAACAGGGGATTTTGTCCAGGGACTGCCAGTGTTCGGAAAACTAGAGCGGAGCTGCCTAGTGGGGAGAAGGCAGATTCCGACAAAAGCATCCCCTATGGTTCAAAAACCTTCACCGAAAGAAAACCGACCGATCATCACCGTGTACATAGCAAATGAATCTTTCAAAGCCTTATTGGACACCGGAGCTTCGAGGTCCTTCCTGAGTCAAAAGACTGCCGATAGATGTAGGAGACTGGAATAATACCGATTGGGGTCACCGACATGAGGACTACTGTGGCTGATGGGAATTCAGTTGCAGTTGAGGAAGTCTTCGAACCGACACTGAAAATTGGGAACGAGTTTATCGACTCGCACCTATTTTTAGTTCCGAATTTGCCACATGGAATCATTCTGGGAATGGATCTCTTGACATGTCATAATTTCCGAATAGATCTCAAAACCTCACGATGTTTCCTTGGAGATGTACCACTGTGGAATTCCACCGTACCTCCGAAAACACCTCAGAATTCGATGATGGATCCGTTAACATCACAAGAACAGCGAATTCTGGACAAATTCTTAAAGGATGAACTCAAGAAGTTCGAGAACGTGAGTGGTATAACTGACATGATCAAGAACGAGATCAAAATCAAACCTGGCACCGAACCCACCAAGCAAAGGTATCGTGCCTACAATCCCAAGTACAGGAAAGGAGCTTTGAACCGGGTGGCAGATGCCCTATCTAGGGACCCGTTACCGTATGATGATCAATCTTGCCTGACCGAAAAAGCGATCCTCTGCCCATGGTACGTGAAGAAATACCAAGAAGTCTCCAAAGAACCGTCCGAATATCCTGACTACCGTATTCAGGAAGGAAAGTTATACCGACATTTCTGGAGTTCTAACGACTTTACCGAACCAGAAATGGGAACTCCTTGGAAACTCTGCGTCCCGACCGAAGATAGGTTGACCGTGATACAGGAAAACCATGACGAGCCAGCAGCAGGCCACTTGGGAGTCGCGAAGACCATAACTCGAGTGGCCCAGAATTATTACTGGCCTGGAATGTTCCGAGAGGTGGCCAAGTACGTACGACACTGTGGACAGTGTCAGAGGTACAAAGTTAGCCAGCAGAAGCCTTCAGGAAAAATGCAACCGTATCACATAAGTGAGCCATGGAATACCGTCAGCACCGACCTGATAGGCCCACTGCCTCGCTCGAAAAGGGGAACACTTTCTTGGTGATGTTCCAAGACCGTTTTTCAAAGTGGATTGAGTGCAAACCGCTCAGAGCAGCAACCGGAAAAGGAGTGTTTCAAGCTTTCTACGATCAAGTAGTCTTGAAGTTTGGTTGTCCCCGGACCGTCATCAGTGACAATGGATCCCAGTACGATGGACGACTATTCAAGGGAAACCTCCGACAGATGGGAATAAACCATAGGTTTGCACCAGTCTACTCTCCGCAGTGTAACCCGGTCGAGAGGGCTAACCGCACCATCAAAACCATGATCGCTCAGTTTTGCGAAGGTGATCACCGTAAATGGGACGAGCACATAGGCGAATTGGCTTTTGCCTTAAACTCGGCCAAACATGAGTCCACTGGATTCACACCGCGCATTTCTGAATTTCGGCCGAGAGTTCAGATCGCCGGAAACAAACCGCCGTTCCCAGAGGGAGATACAACCGGTTTGGCCGAAGAACCGACCGTCCAGGGTTTGACCCAATATGCCGACCGTATCAAACGACTCCAGGAGACGCATGAATTTGTGAAAATTCACCTGGCCAGAGCGTTCTCCCAACAGAGTCACCACTATAACCTCCATAGGAGAGAGTGGACCTGTAAAATAGGTGATAAGGTTTGGCGTCGAGAGCACCCCTTATCATCTGCCGTAGGAGGTTTCGCCTCCAAACTGGCTGCTAAGTACGCCGGTCCGTATACCGTTACCCGAATATTGTCCCCAGTCGTATATGACCTGAAGGACGCTTCCGGTAAATACCTCCGTAGTATTCATGTCAAAGACTTGAAACCGTTCCGTGGAAATGAGGCAGGGGGTGAATCAACCCAGAGCAATGTAAAGTAGTAAAATTCTCAAGTAAGAGCAAAGAGAGCATGCGCGTGCCGAATATCCGCATACCGTTACCCGAATAGTGTCCCCAGTCGTTTGTGACTTGGGGGATACTTCCTGCAATATTCATGTCATAGACTTGATACCGTTCCGTGGAGATGAGTCAGGTGAAGAACCGACTCAGACCCACGTGAGTCCGTAATATGTTATACAGTGCTAGTATATCATATCCGTCATATCCCGAAACCGCACCCAGACAATCCGTCTCTGAAAAAAAATAGAAGCCTACGGCTTCATTTTTTTTTGTGGAGGAAAAGGGGGTGTGTAATGAAGCGTTTTTTCGCTCATTACTAAAGCCGCTAAATATACCACAATAATTGACTACTGGTAAAACAGTACGATATTATTGTGTCCTGGTAATAATTTCCGACCGCCGTATATATCATTCATGTCGATGTCGAGGAAAATAAACCGAAGCAAGAATAATTTCGTTCCGAAATCGTTCGTTTGGGTCCCTCTCAATTCGGACATCCCCCGTATACCGTTTTACGATGTTTCTGTTGAGAGTGACCGCGTTTATTACTTTCTCAAGATGTCCTGCTCAGAGAATTAATAATCAATTAATCCGTTAATAATGTTGTGAATTATAATAATTCACATTATTATTTTAACCGTCCGTTTATTTATTTTCCTGACGATGAAACATGAAAATGATACCGAATTATTGCCAGAGAAATTCCATTCCGTTCAATTTCATTCCGTTAAATTTACCCAATAAATAAATGAAATTGAAAAATTGAGAAATTCGGAATATTATAATACGAAATAAATTATTCCAATTTCGATTTCCAACCCATGTAGAAAAACACCAGTCCGAGATGCAGTTTGTTATTTACCGTTTTTTCCGACACATGCTGCTCGTGTTTTTCAGAGGTTGGGAATTTGATAGAGAAATTGTCCGCCGTTTTAATTCCGATTTTAACCGAATGTTCCGAATTTTCTCGAGTCGAAAATGGAGTTTTGGGAGAGGTGGCCAATCCGAGAGCACCGTTTTAACCCCGCCGTCGAATTTTCTGGAATTTTGACGCATGTCTTGGTCGGTGGGGGACATGCCGTTATAACCAAAATTCGCCCGAAAATCATTATTCAGCTCGAAGTTTTCGTGATAACCGATCAGTAGTTTTCATTTTCCTTTTTTACATTTTGCAAGCAAAGTGAAAATTCAGAATTTTTAGTTCAATTTCTAAAATCGTTGACAAACGTGAATATTATTCCGAATTAAAATCAGTTTGTACCAGTGATACAGAGGTAAGGCCTTTTTGGGCTTTGAAATACTTAATTTGGCTATTTTACTTTACTGTGTTCCTTTTCCGACCCCGCTCCTGTAAAGTTTTACACGACAGAATTCCGCTTAATTATTCCGTTCATACAGAGTGTCTTCAGTAGATTTTTTTTTATTTTTTTTTTATTTTCCGTTCCCGTCTGTCCCCAGGGCACTAGGTGAGGTGTGGTTGGCTATTGCGGCTTAAGCACGACTGGCAACCCATCTAAACTGGTGCAAGGGTGTGACCCGACTTGTAGATATTTTTATTTTTCATTTTTTATTTTCCGTTCCCGTCTGTCCCCAGGGCACTAGGTGGGTGTGGTTGGCTATTGCGGCTTAAGCACGACTGGCAACCCATCTAAACTGGTGCAAGGGGTGACCCGACCTGTAGATATTATTCTTTTTCATTTTTTATTTTTTTTTCCGTTCCCGTCTGTCCCCAGGGCACTAGGTGAGGTGTGGTTGGCTATTGCGGCTTAAGCACGACTGGCAACCATCTAAACTGGTGCAAGGGTGTGACCCGACCTATAGATATATTATTTTTCCTTTTTTTTTATTTTTCCGTTTCCGTCCGTCCCCAGGGTACTAGGTGAGGTGTGGTTGGCTATGCGGCTTAAGCACGACTGGCAACCCACCTAAACTGGTGCAAGGGTTTGATACCGACCTGTTGATCTTATTTTTTTTTATTTTTTTCTTTTTATTTTCCGTTTCCGTCCGTCCCCAGGGCACTAGGTGAGGTGTGGTTGGCTATTGCGGCTTAAGCACGACTGGCAACCCACCTAAACTGGTGTAAGGGTGTGACCTGACCTGTTATATATTTTTTTTTATTTTATTTTGAATCAGTTTTCCTGTTCCGAACCTATTTTTATTGGTGGACACAAGTAAAAATTTCTGTCGTGTACGTAATTGAACACAGTAAGGTACCTGTAGTTTCCAGACAGCCAACCGATAATTCAGATTACTGATTACCTATTTAAGTGTATGCTCTCTTGCTGAAGAAATATATCTGTTTCTGTGTTTTATTTTATTACCTGCTTTTACTGTTTATTTTACATTGCTCTTACCGTTTATTTTTACCTGCTCTCACCGCCTGCTTTATTTTACTGCTCTCACCGCCTATTTATTTTTACATCGCTCTCACCGCTTATTTCACCTGCTCTCACCGCTTGTATCACCTGCTCAGTTTGCTCACCGCTAAAAACCGCTTATTATTTTGAATTTCAGGTTGGAAGAACAACAGTGATCCGTGCTTTATTTTTGTTGAATTATATTTTATTTTACCTTTGTATTTTGGAATATTTCTTGATTTGTCTATTGTAAATATAAATTGTGTATATTGTAAATAAATTTGTATATATATTTTTGTGTGTTTTCTTCACCCCGAAGGTGAGCAGACTTGATACTCGTTGGTTATTTGATAGACTCTATTCAATCGCTAAGAACTCAGATTGAACCGAGCCCTTCTCCAACTGTGTAAAAGCTACCCAGGCTTAGGTAAGTGAACGACGTCATCAAGGAGTTGTGACCTTGAGGAAAATTATCACAACTGGCGCCCGAGGAAAGGAAACCGAAACCGCAAATCACCAGCAGAAAAAAAAGGTCGTCACAAATTTTTAAATCAATCGGTTGTCGGATCAGGAAACTCAACATAAAACAAACAAACATAAAACTCTATGGATAAAATTGCTTTGATCCGTCGAAATAGACCGACCGAAAAGACGGACATCCGATTCCTAGTTTTATGATGAACGGTCCGGATGTGTACTCCCCTCAATCCGGATGTAAAAACGAACGGTTCAGATCGATCCGACACGTCCGATGTCGATGCCGAACGCCCCTATAATACCTCCCCAAAATATTTCAGTGCCACCGCGAAAAAGGGCAACTTGAATAGCTCTCTCTCTCTCAGTTCTATTTCGACATCCTGGATCCCTCCAAACTCTTTGCGGTAGTCATCACTGACTAACCCAACCTAACCTAACCCAAACCTGTAAATAGTATAATCCTCCAGTCTCTCAAATGCCAGTTTTGATGAGTTCGCACTCACTGCAGATGAGCGATTCGGTGACGAACAGTTAATAAAGGAACTCGTAGAAGCCTTCTGGACCGCAATCCTAATGCTAAATCTCTTCTACGAATTGTAACACATAAAGTTACACGGTTATGGGCCCTTTGGAATTCCGACCTGTGTGTCGGCACCGCCACTGAACTATTTCTATGGGCTGATTGGGCAATATACCGATCTTCCCGAATTGTGGTAACACGAGGACGACCACTTCGAAGTCTATTTTGCACTCCACCAGTTTCCTTATACCATCTAATCGTTCTGCTAAACGTGCTTCTAATAATGTTAAGTTAATTGGCTATCTGATGGCGTGAGAGCCAGAAAAAAATTATTCTTGTTCTACCAAACTCAGAAAACTCGTTTATAGGCATATTACACAGTTTTTGAACTAAACGGTACTCAACACGAAAAACTACCGATCTGTAGAAAGGCACACATTTGACAAAATCGATATTTCAAACACATGAACTTTTTTGTTTCTTTATATTATCGTTTTATTTGGTTGTCAAAAAGTTCCTTTTGTTGTCAGTAACAATATGTTGTGAATTTTGATTGTTTTATATCCACTATTATATAGGGAAAGTGCAAAACTTTCGAAAGTGAATGTTTAATGGGTGGGCCATTTAAAAAATCAAATTTAAAAACGCAATAAAACGGAAATGATTTGAAAATTTTTTCGCTGTGTAGTACAATTTTGCCGATGAAAATGGAATAATTTAAAATTCATATGACTGCCGCAGCTGGTCTCACAGTGCTCCATTCGATTGGACGAACTTTCGAGCGTATGGGGACGTATCTTGGCAATTGCATTACGAATTTTGACTTACAAATAATGCTCAATTGTCGCTGGTTTATCTGCATAAAACTTGTCTTCAACGGAAACCCAAGAAAATAGTAAAACTGTGTCTAGTCGCAGATCTTGGCGGCCGATTGATATCACCATTTCGGTTGATTAAACGGTCATCAATCGTTTGATTGTGACACGAGATGTGTGGCAAGTTGCTACATCTTGTTGAAACCAAACATTGCTCACATCAATATTTTGACTAATAGATGGACCACCCTTTATTTTATGTCGACTCCAGCCAAAAATCAATTTTTTTTCAGCCGATCGCTTACTGAAAGAGCTGAAGCAGAAGCTTGGCGAAAGCATCCTTAAGTACAAGCTTTTGGTGAACTTCCGACTGTTGGCGACCAAGGAAAAACCTCTGGTAGAACAAGGTTTGGAAGCATTCATCGCCCTAGCTTCTCAGAATGCTTACAAAGACAACATTGGCGTTATCTTGGGTATGTCTACCGCCTATACCCTCTTGAAACAGTCGCAAAGAGCCAAAAATCAACTGAAAAGAGTTGTAAAAAACGTGTGGACTTTTGAAGACGCGGAGTATCTAGAAAAATGCTGGTTACTTCTATCTGACTACTACATCCAGTCAGGAAAATACGATGCTGCTTCTGACTTGCTGACGAAAGTAATCCATTATAACAAAACCTCAAGAAAAGCCTACGAATATCTTGGTTTCGTGTCCGAAAAAGAACAGAAGTACAAGGATGCCGCAGCAAATTATGATTTAGCTTTCAAGTATACCGGTAAAAGTAACGCTTCTATTGGTTACAAATTAGCTTATGCTCATTTGAAATCTAAAAACTATCCTGAAGCTGTGGACGTTGCACAACAAGTTATCAGGATAAATCCTGAATATGCTTTGAGAGTCAAAAAGGATATTCTTGATAAATCGATGAGTAACCTAAGAGTTTAATTAAGTGCAGCATTAATGATGTGAAGCCACTTTTAGCTTTTGTAAAAGGTTTGTTTAGTATCAGTTCGAAATCTTTTGAAATGGAAAGTATTAATTTGAAGTGGTATTGGTATTTCAAATCGAGTTTAAATTGTGATAAATTCAAACAGGTTTAGACTGATCAGAAATTATTAATTCGAAACAAACCTTATATTTTCCACACTATTGTTGATTGTCACTCGTTAGGTTAGGTTAGATTCTTGTGATATTTGCAACTGATCCGTCCATGTGTTTTTTTATTTATAATGAATAAAATATTGAAATAATCTTAGTTTTTACTTCCATCAACCTCATTCTAGAAACAGTGGTGATGTCATCACTCTTTCAAAAACGTGGGGGAGCAAGAAGAGGCCAGAGGTTTTAGTGGGGTGTTTAGAATAATGCTGGTTACTTCTATCTGACTATAACATCCAGTCAGGAAAATACGAGGCTGCTTCTGACTTACTGAAGAAAGTAATCCATTATAACAAAACCTCAAGAAAAGCCTACGAATATCTTGGTTTCGTGTCCGAGAAAGAACTGAAGTACAATGACCTTGGAGTTTTGAAGTTCCAATGGAACTTTTTGGAAAGATCCAGTACCTATTTCTGCCTCAAAACGATAGAGGTCTACTCGCTGAGTAGCCAACAATCTAGCGATCCACTTGAGGTTTATGTTTGTATCGTTGTCAAGGATATAAGATAAATGTCAAATACGTTTTCAAAATTTCAAATTTAAGAACCAGGAACCACCGAGTAGATGAGAACTCAGAGATTGTTTAGTAGCAACTGTAATTACACACAGCTTGTTTATACATTCCAACAAGCCAAAACGCCAGCGATTTAGCTTGTAAAGTAGCCCAGCTTTCAACTTTAGTCGCAGATTTTTTCCAATAAGATTGTCGGCTTGTGAACACGATTACACTGAGCGAATTTACAATCAGCTACTAAATTCGCTCTGTAGCAGCTTGTAAAATGTCTCAATGTAATCGCTGAATAAATTAATAATAACAGTTTAAAGATTAGTGAAGGTTGCTTTCATAATCGAATTCAAAGTTGTCAAGTCCTTATTGAAAATCCCAATACTAGAACGAATCGGTCTACTTGAGTTTGAATAGAGACCAACTCGAGTTAGAACTCGAGACTAGTCATTCGACTTTCCTGATTTGTTTGCCTATGCCTGTTCCATAATAGCGGATCTTTTTACGTCTCGAGTTCATCCATGCAGAAGCAGTCTATACAGGTTTGGGAATTTACAACGGAAACATACGGAATTCGATGCATCAGACAGAGAATTCTGCCGTACAGTTGAACGTGTTCCATAATTGTTGATCTTTTTACGTCAGAGTAAGTTCAGGAATGTTCCTCATTACCTCAGCATTCATAGCTCCATTATCAACGACCACTAGGTCTGTGCGAGCAGTCAAAGATATTCAATCCCGTACCATAATCGATCCTCCCCCGAAACCAGTAGTATTCAGGAAATTGCACTGAGCATATCTTTCATGTGGACATCTGTATACAAGGGAACGTCGATCACAATGGTAGAGGCAGAATCTAGAATCATCTGTGAAGAGAACTCTTTGCCAATCAGCCCCTTTCCAATGGATATGCTCTCTCGCAAAATCCAAACTCGCCCTTCTATGGGCTGGGGTAAGAGCTGGGCCTCTTGCCGCGACACGAGGCCTTAAATCATATTCTCTGAGGCGATTTCTTATTGTCTGAGTGCTAATTTGCACCCCATGAGTTGTCTCAATGAAGAAACTCTCAAGTAAAGTTCTTGATTGGCAGTTGTTACCCGTGGTCTACCCTCTCCTGGTCTTCGGACATTCATACCTGTCTCCCTGAATCGCTGCAACATTGTGGACACACTTGTATCGGAAACTCCAACTCCAAACCTTTCTGCAATTCTTGTGTATGTCCACCCTTCTTCTCGCAAAACTACCGCTTGGGCATATTCCTCTTGGGTCAAATTGCGTGTTTCGCTTGCATAGTGATCGAGTGTAGAAAATCAAACGAAAGAAAAACTATTGATCACTAAAATTGATCGAGAACAACTGATTTCAGAATGCAGCCAATACATTCAAAATCTGATAATCTCATCTTTTTTTTATTCCTGCTGGGAAAAAAACATCTGTATTGAAGAAGAACGTTGAAAGTGGATAACATATTATGCATGCATAACTCTGATAAAAATAATTATCATTTAAAACACCTTCAGTTGTAGAATAAATTTGAGATATCTATAATGTGCGTTAATTTTTTTTGCGCAGTGTAGCAAAATATTCAGAGCAGCAATTCATTTCGCAAGACAATAACATTCACGTCAGATACCAGATCCAAACTGAATTAGCCCATAGAGCGGACCTAGCAATGGCGGAAAAACACTGACATGGACGACACCGTACGTTGCTGTGTGGACGTGAAAAATTCATAAGGGATTACACTGATGGGAATGCAGCACTGACAGCAACGTTGCCGTCACATTAAGGAAATGTGCTCCCGGTGTAAAACGAAACTGCATACGATTTCTATTGAAAGTCCCGAATAATAACTTGTTAAGATAAAGATAAGATTTGAAGCTGATCAACTCGTGAAACATTAATGACGTGTATCAAAAAGAACAGGACATCATTCTAGCGATAAGAGAGAAAGTATGAGAGTTTTTTGAGATAAAATATTTTACGCAATTCTTGATGACGAAAAAGTTCAAGGATGTTTTTGTTTAGTCGGAAACTGTCTGAGAGGTTTTTTTATCTTATCTTCAGGAATTCCCTGTAACGTTAACTAACAATCTGTTCGACCGGATATGACAATTTTTCATGATCCTATTCGATCGTTAGGAAATGACAAGGCCTGAATTTGTTTCATAAAGGGTTTTCCAATAAGAGATGTTATTTTGAATAGCCCGCTATTTCGGTAGATGTCACGTTTGAAGCTGTAATTTTTTGACATTTGACTAGTAGAAACTACGCCATAAATAAAAATGGAACGATACACGCTTCAAGAACGCATTGAAATTATTAAAATTCACTATAAAAATGGTGAAAATTTAGCAGAGACGGTTCGCGAAACTCGAACATTTTTAGATCGTCGTGAAGAACCTTGTCGGATCGCAACAAAGAAATTGGTGGAAAAATTCGAGCTGTTGGGACAAGTTAGTGATGTAAAGAATAAAACCCGTGCACGTCGCTCAAGAATAGCCGAGAATATTGCTGCTGTAGCCGAAAGTGTTGAAGAAAACTCAGGTTTGTCCATTCCTCGTCGTTATTTGGAATTAGGCTTTCCACAAACGTCATTAAACCGTATTTTGCATGAAGACTTGGGTCTTAAGGCTTATAAAGTTCAGTTAACACAAGAACTCAAGCCGGCCGATCATCAACAACGTCGTGTCTTTGCTGATTGGGACGTTGAAACGCATGAAAATGATCCGGAATTCCATAAAAAAATCATCTTGAGTGATGAAGCAAAATTGGCTATGGAAAATTTCATTAAAAGGATATGGTCCTGTAAGTGTGATCATTTGCTTTATGTTATTTTCCACTATTAACGGCATAAGTTCTTCTTTATAATGAAATAAACATCTGATCATTTATATTGAAAAATGGCATTTTTCGTTGAATATCAAAATAACACCTCCTATTGGAAAACCCTTTACTCGAAAAACTGTAGGAATGGAGATAAGTATATTATACAACTAGCGTATACCTAATAAAAGTTTATTATTTACAAGATGAAGTTTAGGCTACGAGCCGCAGGCGAGTGTAATGAGGTAGATTTGGTCCTAGATTGAAAAGGTATTCCCACCAATATTTGTTAGTTTGGGAACTCTAAAGCACTGTAAAAATATCAGTTTCAACAATATACTCGTAATATAGCTAAATCCATGAAGCATCCGACAGCAGTGGATGATGACTAGTGATTACTGGGAATCATTATGACCGATCAAACAGATGTATAATGGGTAGATTATGAAATAGTCCTGGATAAATTGTTTCATCACATAATCGGCTATTGATAGATTCTTTGCGAGGCGAGTTTCAATATGTGCGTGTCAATTTTGAAATGAAACAAGGTAGGTATCAACAAAATTCAACCCTACCTTACAAACTCTAACTTTCGAACGAAAAAACCAAAGTCTTGAAATTTTCAGGGTAGGTACAGGGTCGGAGGAGCTCAGTTACCTAAGTTCGCTAATTTTTGATGATACAACAAATACGAAAGTTGCAAAAAATAAAGAAGAAAGGAATAACGAAGAAATTAATCTTTGAAGGGGGGTGCAGACCCAAAGCCCCCCCTCTAGCTTCTCCAGTGGATCTAATAGTTTTCGAGTTATGATATGTTGATGATTATGCGGTCCTTCGATACTTCTAATATGGTTGGGAACGTTTGTAATTTAATGTAATAATAATGAATAAAGTGAAATTAATAGCTTGTAGGGAATTCGAAAATGGATTACCCTTGTTTCAGAATGGACAAGCGCTCAGAAGCTTTTGACACATGAGGGCTTTCTTAAATTTTTCAATATCAAAATGTACCTAACTTGTTTTTGGAAAACCTTTTGGTATAACCGATTGAAAATCCTTTAAAATTTAGTACATATTCAACTTTCAAGTGATGGCTTATTCAAAATTTAGCGACAATGGGATTTCTAGTATGTTAAAATATAAGATTTTTTCATGTGACAGCATTAAGTTTGGTTATTTGTCGTGATCCATCGAAGAGGATATACAAGACGTCATTTGCAGAATGCGTCTCGTGAAGCATGGTGCGAAAATCTACAGTTATGAAGATATAGCGATTTTTCAACTTTATGTTGTTGTATTCACTCAAAGTTCTGATAACCCGAGATATACAGCGTACTGGTTAGATTGAAACCAAACAGCCAGGGGTGCATTTTAAACTGTTTCGGAAGGATCTCTCTACCCGCCGTAATGATTTAGATTCAGATTCAGGTCGGGATTTATTACGTACGTCTGAAAAAATTTCGGAAAAAAACAACCCCCACACCTCTTTAGCAATACCCATTCAAAGAGTGATGTTCTTTGAATATTTCGTTATAGAGTGAATTTACTTCGTTTTAGAGGGTGTTTTTAACATGGAATTTGGATCCAAGGTGCAATGTCTTGAACAAAATTCGTTATACAAAGAAATTCGTTATACAGACGTTCGTTATAGGGAAGTTCCACTGTAATTTTTCCGAAATAGAAGCAAAAACTTCAAAATCGCCATGTCTTTAGAACCATATACGTACAAGGAATCATTATCAGAGGAGTTGACGATTCACAACCGAGTGGCCCAATTGGTATCGTTGTAAACTCTGTGATTCAACATTCAACTAATGAAATGAATGCTTAAGCGTGCGTCACACTTAACCGCTAGCAAAAAACGGATAATCCGTATGATTTCTGATATGATCATTTCTGGAAATCACTGGAAATACCCACACCCTTTCAGGGTGTCCGCTCTGAATACTTATGGCCTAGATAAAACGCGAAAAACTCAAAAACCTTAATGACCAATTCCTAAAACTTTCTCGTCAAAATGTAATTCTGAAGAATGGCTTAATGGCTTCATGTCTGGCGGAGTCTATACCTGCAAAGGTAATGACGCATCGTGCTTCAAGCCAAACTTAAATTGTTGATATCCCGAAATGTTGAGTGTTCCATAATTTGAAGATAAGAACCAACTATAACGACAATTTTCCTTCTCGGTTTCAGGCAGTTAAACGTCTGCGATAAAACCGTTCGAACAACGTTTTAAGTATTGCGAAATTGGTGAACTTGTATCGGTTTTCTAGTTTTGACATCATTCGGCGGGGTCTTCTTAAATATAGCGTGTGTAAACATAAACACATCTCCGTGTCTAGCCAAGAAAACCGAGAAACCGACCTTTTTTTAATTATCGCACTGTCGGCAATTGTTTTTTTGCTAAACGTCAATTGTCATCAATTGATCCCAATTGTGGGGATAGAATCCTCTTGAAATCGAGGCGCTGTGAGACAATCTCAGTCAAACACGTGTTTTTGAAGAAGAATGTAATGCTACAATTATTTTTAAAACGAAATTGTTGCCAAGAGCATAATATACATTCAGTGTCTATAGGTGCTAGGTGGCGTTATGACAAAACATAGAAACGGTGTAACATCAGCTGTGGTATGGGCTGGAAGCGATATTATTGTACAAGTATGTCCACTGGATGAAGAAAGATTTATCGATGGTCAGTGAGTTACGCATGTAAGCAATTTATGAATTCTTAGATTTAGCACTAATTTTTTTGGGGATGGTCCTTGTTTAGCCCTTGGTTTGTTTTGTCGCGTCCTGCTTATCGAGTTGTTGTAATTACGAACTTTCTTAGTTATATTATGTTTTCCTTTATTTTGTTAAATGAGTTCAAGCAGAATCGTTTAAAAAAAATTAAAAGAAATAAAAATAATTTAACTTCTTCACTTCACGAAAACGATTAAATAGAGAAAATAAGCATGGTAATAGGGAAGGAACATCTTTGTTTATCTGTTTATTCAGGTTGTGTTGTTTTAAACTTGAAATGTTTAATTTGTCGAAATAGTGAAAAGAAAAATCTTTTTCCTTCTGAACATAAATCATTGTTTCTTGACAGTTATTCTCTCTGTTAATATCTTTTATGACTGACTTTATTCCATTTTTACTGTGATTACCAATATGTTTTCCTTAGTGTTTTCCCGCAGCTTTTGCCAAATTATTTTAAATTCAGAAAAGAATATTTGGCTGAAATTAAACGACAAATAGAATAAAAACAATTGAAGATGTATATATTTCTTTAAAAAAAAAAAAACTTCAGGCTACTTTTTTCGAAATTTTCAAATATATTGAATGTGACCTAATTATTGCCCAACAAAATTGACACAACTCATTGTTTCTTGCCAGTAGTTCCCTTTTAATTCAATTTTCAACTGATTACAGTTATATTTTTTGCTGTCTTCACACGCATTTATTTGCTTCCTTAAATTCATAGTAAATAGATTTTTGTGATAACCAGAATTCTTGAAATAATTTTTTCCTCCGTATTTTTCTAAAATGATATACATATTTTGTTTTAAAAATTTTCTGTTTCTTCTGTACGTATTATGAACTCTGACTAGCTTCAATCCACTAGTTCTGTCCCTCTATTTTTGTATACATCCAAATTATAGAAAAATTTTAATTTTTCTGAGGACATGTTTCGATAACAACGAAGTTTCCTCTATTTTTTAATCTTTTCTACATTTCATTGACAAGATTTGTTCGATTTTAAAGCAGAAGGAAGTGATCTAGTTTTGCTGCTTTTTCCAGAGGCATCACAAAAAACTGATGAAATATTTGTAGGTATATGTAATCAGAGGAAATATAAAAATGAAATTATGAAATAATATTCATGTTTGAAAAGTAAATTCTCATTACTTCGTGGCGCAAAGCATTGTTTTCTGCCAATTTTTTCATTTTTTAACTAATTTTAGCTAGGTATTTTGTTTTTCTGTCTTCACACGCCCTTGTTTTCTTCGTCAAATTCATAGTGATCAGGATTTTGTGATAAAAAAATGTTTGAAGTCATCTTTTCCTGTGTGTTTTTTATAATGATTTATCTCGAAAAACTGCAATAATTCAAAAAAAGAAATTTGCCATTATTTCAAAAGATGTGGAATGTTTCAATTAATCCTTACTTTGATGACTTCATTATGAAAGGAGCAAACATAAGTTGGTAAAATTCAAAAATATTTGCTTTTAATCGAAATTTGAGGACAACTTATTTTATTTTTTTCGATTTTCAGACCATAAAGTAGATTATTTTTCATATAAATGAATAACAATGTTTCTAAAGCAAGTTTTTTCGGGTGGCTTTCGGAAACTAGTGTTCTGATTTGATTTTCTCCATAAACAAAATGATTTCTTCCTTTGTTGTTGTTTATATGTTAAGTATTTTTTTTTATTTTGAGTAGTTGTTTTTATTGACTGAAAGTGAATAAATATAGAATAATTTGAGTCTTATCCATTCTTTCTGATTATGGAACTGACCAATTCATTTTAACGTGAATTTTCCTCGGAATTTTCATTACCGTTTCTTGAACTCTAGTGGAACTGTGTATATTTACTTAGTTTTATTTTCAAATTTTCTGATTATAATTTTTATCCATAAAAACTTTCGACTTATCGATTGAAATATCATCTGGAAGGATTCTCCATTTCTGAAAAAACCTTTTTAGGTTTTCACTCCCAGTCTGGGAAACAGAAATAATTAGATATTTTTCAATTAAAATAAAATGCTCCTTCCAAAATTCTTGCACTAATTTGTCAGTAGCGAATTGGTTTTGAAAAAAATGTTGCCTAACATTAAAACTAAAAAAGGAAATAAATGAAAAGGCTAATGTAACGTTTCGGTGTCTAAATTAGACACCTTCTTCAGACAAACTTGTAAAATCTTCGGAAATACTTTCGACTTGTTGTTATATCGATAAAAAATTGTATATCTTGAAAAATTCGAAGTTTAAACTCATCCAGCATTCAAAAAATGATATCCCGTAGGTTATTGTACGTTAGGTATGAATTTTCATATCCATTGTCGATTATTTTCCTTCGTTTTCTATATTTACCCGCGTTTGTTTTGTCGCGTTCCCTGTTTGTCAATCTGCCAACCAGTGGATATTTCATTATTATTACAAGTTTCGATGGAAATTTCCTATTGGCATTTTCTCACATGGCTCTCTCATTTGCTTCGTTGAACTGCGGAGTTATTTAGCGCTTCACGCTTCACGAGACCGAATATCTGACCCAATTCGAACATTTATGCCTTTTGAAAAGTAAAATTATCTACTTGAAGCATTCTTCCACGGCGGTAAAACGATTTTTCTATGAACATTTTTCATCTGATTTATTTGATTTTTTCAAAAAACACCCATGGTATTTCCAAAAATAATAACTACAACAAGAAGGATCGAATGATACCCTATTTTGAAGGATGAAAATTTATTTTGTAGAGATATTTTTGAGCGCTCTTTCTCCTAAAACAACTGCTGTATCGTTTTTCCCAAATGTCTGTAATTTTCGCATTTTGAGCCGAAAATGGTCTCAAACGAGAGGTTTCTACTCCCTGATGAGGAATTCGTGGTCAAATTCACTTCTGTTCGTGGGGCCGTCCGTCCAGCCGTTGGGACAATAACTTTCGAAGGGATTGTCCTAGAGACTTGAAATTTTGAGGGTGAGTTCGGTTTCCACATGGCTCGGTTAAGTTCGTTAACCAGCCAAATGGTACAGGATGTTCCATAAAATATGACCATTCAAAATTTGTGTTCCTCAATGTCTCAGAGAAAACGAAACCCATCGAAATGAAATGTTGCGGCTATATGCAGGATGCTCATAAGAAGCTTCATGCAATATTTTGTAGCCATAGAGTAAATAGAACCATAGACGATTCAATTGGAATATTGAAGAGAAGAAACTCCATATTTTAATTTATTTTATAAAAGAAGATTGATACACTGAATGTCCATGCATAATTTTGTGGCCACAGTGTTAATAGCACCATAGAAAATTCAATTGTAATATGGAGAAGAAGAATCTTTATATTTCCATAACAGGATATCCGATTCAAGTAAATTCATTTTGTTAATCAAGACTGACATACTGAATGTTCATGCAAAATTTCAAGAGGATCGCATCATCAGAACCATATAATTAAATTTTTGTAATTATTTATTTTCTACATATTTAATTTTTTTGAATGAGTTCCAGAATAAAATTCCGATTGTGCTGAGATTATGCATTTATATTTTTAGTATCAATAATTTCAAATCCCATATAAAATTTTGAGATAATAGTCTTATTGCTAGACCGAAGAAAGAGTGTCAAAAGCTACTGCTCAGGGCGTTTCTTAATTTTTTTTTGAACATCAGTTCTGCCAAAAAAACGAAATATTAGTTTGAAGTTGCTTCATTCGAGTTTTCGGTCGGCCGTTGCAGGGAAGGTCTCAATTTGAGTAAAAAAATTAATTCTGTAGAGCTGCTCAGGATATTAATTCAAAGTTGATGAAAGAGTTCGAAGTTTTAGGTTTAGGTGTCTTCTTCACTAAGATCTTCCCCATTACGAACTTTTTCATTGGTTTTGCATTCTTTAAATTTTTGCATTATGTATTTAGAAACATATAATTGTATAAATCGACATATTTCGTTCGACCATTTCCTCGTCTTAATTTCCGCCAATCAAAAACGCGCAATTTTGAATTACAAATGGTTCCTTGATGGAAAAACTGTATGGTAGCAGCAGTTTTTTCGAGTTAACCCGCGGTAAATCTTGAGAGTTGTTGATTGAAATATATTCTGGGAGGATTCTGCATTTCTTAAACACTTTATAGGTTTTCACTCCCAGTCTCTGAAAAAGAATAATTAAATTTTTTTAAATTAAGATGAAGTGCTCCTGCGAGAATCTTTGCACTTATTTGTCAGGAGCAAATTGGTCTTGAAAAAATTGTTGCCCAACAGTAACACTGAAAAAAAAATTGAATGAAAAGGATAATGTAACGTTTCGGTGTCTATATCGGACTCCTGACACTGAAAGTTGTCAATCATCAGATTGCAAATGAAAAAACACACAATTCTGAAGATTTTACAAGTTTGTCTGAAGAAGGTGTCTGATAAAGATACGGAAACGTTACATTATCCTTCTCATCTAATTCTTTTTTCAGTTTTACTGTTAGGCAACAATTTTTCAAGACCAATTTGCTCCTGACAAATAAGTGCAAAGATTCTCGCAGGAGCACTTCATCTTAATTAAACTTTTTTTAAATATTTCTTTTTCAGAGACTGGGAGTGAAAACCTATAAAGTTTTTAAGAAATTGACAGTTGTTGTCAAATTAATACTTATACAAAATGCATGCAGTATAATCTGTTACTCATGAAATAGCTTTGTTAAATAACACTCGAGCATCTTATTTTTCCTGTGGAAAAAATCGCAAAAATTAAATGCAAAGTAATATTTTTTAACAAAAAGAATTCGTAAAGGTACGAAAATCCTCGTCTTCTACTCGGATTTTTGTTGCCAAAGGTACTCATGCTTCTTAATGAATTACTTAGCGACCTGTTTTTCAATTTTTTTCGGAAAAATAAGATGCCCTTATGATATTACTTACGATAATAATCAATAAAATGATGCCTTTGTTGATGTCGTCGATTATATTGACCCAATTTAATTGTTCGAAACATCATCCATACTAACTGAATATCATTATCTATTGCGTGTATAAAAATATAAAATATACGAAAATTTGGTCAATAATTAGGTCATATAATTTTCCGTGGCGGAAGGAAAACCCGCAAACCCATATTGAACTTTATTATTAGTTTGGAAAAATTTCGCGTACTTAGAATTCAAAACAAATTAATTAAAAGGAGAGTTCTCGAAACTGAAATAGATTTGACGATGCCATAATTACTTTTCTTAATGAAGATTCCTTTAAATTAGGGTTTCTGATCATACCAGATCTTTCTGGATATTTCTGTGGAGTTGAAGAGGAGAGATATGATCATCGATATAACTGGTTAAATCGGGTAATCTATTTTATTAATTGTCTCTGCAAAATATTTTCAATTGCGACTCCTTTAAAGAATGTTCAACGAGTTCATTTTATGAAGAATGTTTAGTGGTGGTATTCGTTTAAATTTAGAACATTTTGGAAAGCCCTGAGCAGGTGCTTTTGATCGCTCGTTCATTGGTGGAGCAGTGAGGCTATTACCTTAACATTTTGTGTATGACTTTAGATTGATACTAAATAAATAAATGGAAAATGTCAGCACGACCGGAACAATATTCTGGATATTATTTAACAACTAAAATATGTGAAAACTTGACAATAAAAAAATTAATTCTATGATGATGCAATCCTCTTGAAAATTTTCATGAACATTTAGTATATCAGTCTGCATTCACACAATAAATTTCGCTCGAATCGTTTATCTCGTAATGGAAATATAAACATTCTTATTTTCAATATTCCAATTGAATTGTCTATGGTTTTGATGACGCGATCCTCTTGAAATTTTGCATGAACATTCAGTATATCAGTCTTTATTCACAAAAATAATTTCACTCGAATCGGATACCTTGTTATGGAAATATAAAGATCATTCTTTTCAATATTCCAATTGAATTTTCTATGGTTCTGTTACCACTATGGTCACAAAATTGCAAGAGGCTTATTATGAACATCCCTTATGTGGTCGCATAATTTCATTTCGATTGGTTTCGTTTTGTCTGAGATATTGAGGAACAACAATTTTGAATGGCCATATTTCATGGAACATCCTGTACGATTTGGATGGTAAACGAACTTAACCGCAGCATTTGGAAACCACACTCACCCTGAACATCTCAATTCTCTAGGACAATCCCTTCGAAAGTAATCGCGCTAACGGCCGGCCGGACGGCCCGATGGACGGAATTGAATTTTACCACGGATTCGTCATAATTTTCAGCTAAAAATTCGAAAATGACAGACATTTGAGCAGAATTATATATAGTCCATTCACGAAAGGTTGAGCCGTCGGTTGGCCATGGAAATTTGGCATATTCCACTGGGTATATTAAAATTTTAGGTTATGTTCTTTATTTTCCTGTCAGATTGATACGCAATGTTGTCAATATTGCATAGAGTTGTCTGACAACTCGTAAGCTTGTCGGACGAGGCCGGTTACATTCGGCAACATTGACTTTATTTTACTCTATGACAGCAAATACTGCCAACTTCGGATAAATAAAGAAACGCCTACTATGTGCTCAACCTTTCGTGAACGGACTATACCTAGCAATCCTTTAAGTAGAAAGAGCGCCTAAAAATGTGTTAAATTAGTGACATAAAGTCAGAAGCTTATATGCACTTTTCCATTTAGAGAAAAAGATCCTCATTTATGAACTCAACGTTCCTGTTCATTTCTCAAGTGGACCATTCAAATTTCAAATTTTTGAATAGTTTTTTCGAAAGTTATCGTGCATATTTTTATGCCAAGAATTTTCACGAAATTTTATAGAAGATCGTTATTTCACAGCTTTATATGAAACTTTGCCCAAAACCGATTTAGGTATAGCTTTGAAAATTCAAACTTCCTAAGTGTTGAATGTTACAACTGGTTGTATGTTGTAAAATGGGAATTAATGGTTCTTTAATTAGATAATTGAAATGTTGATGCATAATTGTTTATCGTAATTTATTGTTCTCCATTCATGTAACTTCATTGCTTGACACCTTGTTGATAAAATAAGTGAATGATTAATTGATGAATGCAAATGAATTCAGAGCTTTTTATTAATGATTGAGGTTAATTATGATTATTGATTTTTTAACGGTTTTATAAATTTATGTTTGAGAAAATTTTTTGTATTCGTTTTTGAAACAGATTTTCATGTTTCTGAAATTGGAATTACACCATATAGAGCGTCGATGAATATTCAGATTTCGATACTTTATTCAATTATCTCGAAAATAGAATTTTCCGGACCAAAAGACAAATTTCTGGAATTCTGCGAGTCCCAAAAAACCATTTTCGAGCGTGTTGCGTACAATATGCAAACTTTTAATCACTAATTTCATATGAACTGTTAACAGTTTGTTCGTTGCCATGGTAATGATCGACTGTATTTTTCAAAATCATACTTCCCGGTCGAGTCCTAGTACGTACCGGGTTTTTCACTATAATTTGACCCCCCATTAACTTTGTTTCTAAGAGAGATACAGAAAAATGTTTCAAACAAAAGTTTCACGAAATCGACTGAGGTCTTACAATATTAATTCACATAATGGAATATATACAGGGTGGCCAACATATTGATGGCAACTTCATTTTTTCAAATGGAACACCCTGTATATTTTTCCATGTTTGGCTAGCTCTTTTTCTCCTGATTTCGAATATGTAACATATGTTGGTCTATCTCTTTTTTTCTGAGAACCACAGAGTTTCAAATTTTAAGAACCACCTGGCAAGATCTGTAATCATTTTACAAGTGGCAGAGTGCGTTTACTGAAAATGCTCATTTTTGGAGTTACGATAACGTCAATGTGAAGATATACAGGATGAATAACATTAAATGCAACTATATTTTTCCAAATGGGACACCCTATTCTGTATATTCTTCTTTTTTTTGATAGGCTATTTCCTCCTGATCTCGAATATAAATGCGTATGTGTACCTATGTGTCTCTTCAAAGTTTTGAAATGATGACACCGAATAAAAAAATATGTGAAATACCTACGAAATTCCTTATATCCAAACAATCTAATTAAAAGTATTATTTTAGAATGAATACTTAACAACTACTTAACCAATGAAAAAAATTATCTATGGTAGTATAGTAAGTTGGCTCAAGTTGTTCAGACTATTTTTGATAGCATAATTATGGCTCTGATTCAAGTTAGAAATTAATTCTTCAAAATTTGTTTTTAATCATTACAATATAATCATTATTTTTTGTGCGTTGACGTGATTAGTTCCGAATTATGGGTTCAATATTGGTTGATTTTATATCATTTATATTATTATACGCTTGCATTGATTATTATCATTATTGCTGAAGTAATTTTTTTCCTTCAGGAACGGCTATAAAAACGTGTCCAACGGTGTTAAATCATGACTATTTGGTGGCCATAAAATGGATGCGCCATTACCAATCCAAAGATCAAATTGGCCACTTAAATATTTACGAACGCTATGCCTGGTGGTTCTTGAAGTTTGAAACTCTGTGGTGCTCAGAATAAGAAAGATAGACCAACATATGTTAGATATTCGAAATCAGGGGAAAAAGAGCTAACCAAATGTGGAAAAAATATACAGCGTGTTCCATTTGAAAAATGAAGTTGCCATCAATATGTTGGCCACCCTGTATACATTTCAGTTTGTGGAGTCATATCAAAAAACTTCAACTGATTTCGTGAAACTTTTATTATACGAAACATTTTTTTTGTATCTCCTTTAGTAACAAAGTTAAAGGGGGGGTCAAATTATAGTGAAAAACCCGGTACCTACTTTCCGTACTAGACCAGGATATGCCGATTTCTCTAAGAAAAAGAGCGGTTGCCGTAAAATAATTTTTTATTGAAGAAATTGTCCATTTCTCATTTCTTTCCATATTTCAGGATTAATGAGGGATTTATTCGTCAACACTTCCCCCAATAATATCACTACGCCCTCATAAGTGAATTTGAGACATTTATTTTCAATCTCCTATTCATTTTTGTGCAAAATTTTCACAATAAAACAAATGCTCTACTGACCCTCCAGTACTAACGAATTTTAAATTGATCAGTGCATAAAAAAGAAAGTAGTACCTGACCAGGGTACAACCTGGTATCTGAAATAAGATAACCCAAGTGATGAGAGTCAAAATAAGGGATCTTTTATTTGAATACGGTCGTCCTTTAATTAAGTTTAGTAAAAGAGGCCTGCATTTTATTAAAGACCACCTTAAAATTTTTGTTTGATGCCTATGAGCAGATCTCCAAATAAAAAAAACTATTTAATTTGGGCCTCTATTTGCGTTTCGATAACTCTCTATTATTTTCTAATCGCCCATTATTTTTTAAGGAGTTTTATTTGGAAATCACTAGAAATTTTCATTAGGGATCAGGCAAAATTTCATGTTTATGTGACAGTTCAACTCGAACGGTCTGGACAATAACTATGCCCTTAAATGTCAATGATTTTCGCCGGAAATTTTTCAGAGGAAAAAAATGAATTGAAGATGATCGTTTCAATTTTATTTCAATATCTGTCTTAATCGTATATTATTTAATCATTCTCATCGATGAACTTAACAAAGGTTTAAATTAAACAACGTTTTATTTTTTATATTCTGATCTGATCACTTTCATTCCAACTATGTGTGATACACTGCTACATGATCTACTGATGATCTCTCATTACTATTTCGAAATAAAATGCACTTGCTCATTTCTCAAAACTCAGAAGAATATTAGGTTGACTGTAATTCGTATTCGTTATTAAAGCATCTTATAGCTCGCACTGCAGCAAGGCTACTGTGCCTTAAATAACAGTGTCTACACCTGTTGAACATGAAACTATATCACGAACAATAAATTAAAATTTTTCCGCTTAACATTTCATTGTCGCAGATATCCAATTCAATATTTTTTTCTCGTAAACCTAACAACGAAATAACAAACGGATAACCCCTATTATTTTCTGATCGTCCATTATTCCTTGAAGTATTTCTCTGGAAATCACTAGAAATTTTCATTAGAGATTAGGGAAAATTTTATGTTTATGTGACAGTTCAATTCGAACGGTCTGTGACCATAACTATGCCCCAAAATGTCATCGATTTTCGCCAGAAATTCTTCAGAGGAAAAAAAAGGATTGACGACGATTGTTTTAATTTTATTTCAACATCTGTCTTAATCGTATATTATATAATCATTTTCATCGATGAACTTAACAAAGGTTTAAATTAAACAACGATTTATTTTTCATATTCTGATCTGATCACTTTCATTCCAACTATGTGTGATACATTGCTACATAAACTAATGATGATCTCTCATTACTATTTTGAAATAAAAATTCACTTGCTCATTTCTCAAAACTCAGAAGAATATTAGATTAACTGTAATTCATATTCGATATTGAAGCATTTTATATGTCGCACTGCAGAAAGGCTGTCACTGTGCCTTAAGTACCAGTGTCTACACCATTGAAATTTTCCTGCTTAACATTTTATTGTGGCAGATATCCAATTGAATAACTTTTTCCGCCGACCTCGAAATAAAAGGTGATTTTAATGTGTACGAAATTGATCATTAATGACCCATTTCAATGCTCAATTTTTTGGCTATTTTAATGTGCAATCCCCATGGCAACCGTTCTCAAAGAATTCCGAAGCACTACAAGAAATGTCAAAACTCTACTGGAACATAGATACATAGAAATTTCATTATGACAAATGTATGTCTTGTGCAGAATGAAAATGTATTTTAATCAAGAATTCATACACAATTCATATTGAGATCGTCGGATTCGTATATTATTTTACCATTTTCATTGATCGACTTAATAAAGGTTTAAATTAAACAACGAATTATTCTTTATAATTTGGTCTGATCAATTTCATTCCAACTATGTGTGATACACTGCTACATAAACTAGCGATGATCTCTCATTACTATTTCGAAATAAAAATCCACTTGCTAATTTCTCAAAACTCAGAAGAATATTAGATTAACTGTAATTCATATTCGATATTAAAGCATCTTATATGTCGCACTGCAGCAAGGCTGTCACTGTGCCTACACGTGTCGAACGTGAAACTATATCACGAACAATGGATTACATTTTTTCTGCTTAACATTTCATTGTGGGCAGATATCCAAACACACATTTTTTTATAAATAAATTCATAGATCGAGATATAATACTGATTTCGCGGAAATGGCTCCGCAGAAAGCTAAAAAGCTGGCTACGCTGACGACAGCTGTTGTTGTTTTCGAAATGCTGACTATTGTTCCCATACTTAAGGATAAAATGAATTGGGCTAAAAATACCATGCTTGAAACGATGGCCAAGTCTGTCCCAAGTCCACGCACTTGACCGATCACTTTCTCCTCGCCTTCTGGATTGGTTTCGAACTGAAAACAAATGATGAGTCATTCATATGCCATTGCAATAATACAGGGTGTTTCAGAATAAGGTACCATAAGCTCGTGATCTTAATCCTCAGATGAAATTATGACTATGGTTCCCTGACGCATTGTTTCTGAGATATGGGGTGTTGAAATTTGAATAAAAAATAGGTTTTTCGAAAATATTTCTAACACCGTATACTGTTTTTCTTTGCATTTTGGTAGGTTGAGTTCAAGGGCGTAGCCAGGAATTAATTTCGGGGGGGGTTTTGACATTTTGGCAATTGACTTTGTAGGTGCCGGGAATTGTGAGGGTCGCTTTCTGTAGCAAGTATTTGTTGTTTTTAAGACTTCAATAATCCTTTTCCTACTTCGGAAACAATATTCAACATAGATATTCCTGGTTAGGTTAGCTAAACCTATTTTTCAAATATGCTTCAGAATTTAATTTTTATTCACTCAAACAAAAACTTAAAAAACAATATTTATTTTCCAAACAATACTTACGAGATGAATCAATATGAAATTAGTGTGGATGTGTGCTTTCATTGAAACTAAATAGGGTTTTTTAATGTTTTACTCCAAAATAGTGCCAACCACATATGAATAGGTATTAAAAATGAAACAGTGAGAAAACACAAACAATATTTTTTATGGTGAATTCCTTCAGTTAAAGTCTATCCGTCTTTTTTTTCTAGCGAATTGGTCAACCACTTCATTTTCATCAATTTTCACACTATAATGAATATTCATAAGCGCCAACCCATTCAATCTAGTTTCGCTAGAAGAATTGCGCAGGTAATTTTTAATTCACCTCAAGCTGGAAAAACTTCTATCTGGAGTAGCAGTAGATACTGGAATTATGATTGCACTCATCTAAGCATTCTAATGCCGATTTTGAAATGGAGTTCATAGATATTTTCCATATTCAAAATTCTGCTTTAATTACATTTTTATTTTTTTTCTGGTAGTATTGAAGAATAAATCGATGATGCGTATTCTGATTCATATTCTCTGTTAAAATTCTGGGGTAGCAGACCAGATAAGGCTGATATTAATTTTCGGTGTTTAGAAAATCTACCAGTTAATTGTTGGATAGTAGGTATGTTCTAGAAATGAAATGAAACTTTAATATCATCCATATTGCTGATATGAATTGATAATTTTAACTAGATTTTCAGAGATAAGTTGGTTTAAGTGCAAAATGAAAGATTATTTTTGCAACAAAAAATAACTCTGAAACATTTCGGGGGGGGTTTGAACCCCCAAACCCCCCCCCCCTGACTACGCCCTTGGTTGAGTTGGCATCAAAACACTATTCTTGCAATTCAAAATTATTTTCAATTTTCACCATTGGCTTTCGTGCAGAATTCTATCCGAATAAATTGAGTGGAAAAAATGCTGTTTTCGAATTTAAAATTATTTTCGTGGTCACCACATACTTAATTCAAAGTGAGAATGGTGTCTTGAGTTTTCCACCTGCGACGAATACTTTCTGAGATAAAAAAATAAAATGCTATTTCATCTAAGGGAATAACGAAATTCTTAGTTACCAAAATCGTCATTTCCATAGTTTGGGCAGAGGATAATCCACAAAAGATTAGAAAAACCCATTACCAGGACCAATTTTTAGTGGAAATATGGGTTGGAATGAAAGGTGATTATTTGATTCAGCCTTTTTTCCTATCTAGTAGATTAAATGGAATGTAAATCATCTGTGACACTATGACAGATGAAACATAGTTCTGTAAGATGATGTTAAATTCGAAATTATCTGAATATCTTCAAATGGTAGGGCACACACGTATTCCTACTGGGTAGTTTCAGGCGAGGGCTATTTTTCCTGATGAAATGGAAACCTTTTTCGAGTTCGAATATAAATAAATTTTGTTGGAATACATTCCAATACATTTTATTACTATTCTTTCTGATGGTATACAAACTTCTGAGGAATAATAAGAAATTCCTCCAAGTGTGTGGCATAAAACAAGAATTCATTTGTCAGTCAGACAGTTTGACGCCTCTTATGAAATCTCCCGTTCTGAAGCAGCTCATTTATTAATAGCGGTTGGCTAGACTGATAATATCTTTTCTCGATCTATCATTTCTTCAATCATCCAAAACGTAAAACCATGAAAGAATATTGAAGGTCTCAGCAAGTGACATTTTCTTTCAAAATGTTATGAGTATCATAACTGTTCAAATCATTTTTTACTTGTCAAATTTGACATTTCGAATCAGTGTCGCTAACCCAAATTTTTCAATGCAAAGAGATCGAAAATGTGTGTTACTTTGGAACTTCCCTATAACGAAAGCGCAAAAAAATTCGTTATAAAGAAATTTCGTTATACAGAAAATTTGTTTCTTTAGTCGGCAATATCGCGGTCGACTTCTCTGATAAATTCAAGTTATCATTCTAACTTAAGCACTTCCTTTTCGACATTTTCGCACAACATTCACACTAGCCCACTACCGTGGTTGGATTGAAACCAAACAGCCAGGGGTGTATTTAAAACAGTTTCAGAAGGTTCCCTCTGCCCGCCGTAATGATTTAGTCGGGATTTATTACGCACGCCCGGAAAAATTTCGGAAAGAACCCACCCTCATACCTTCTTACCAATACCTATTCAAAGAGTGATGTTCTTTGAATATTTCGCTGTAGAGAGAATTTGCTTCGCCTTAGAGGGTGTTTTTAATATGAAATTTGTATTCAAGGTGCAATGTCTGGTACGAAATTTGTTATACAGAGAAATTCGTTATACAGACTTTCGTTATAGGGAAGTTCCATTGTATTTATTACTTCAGTAACAGTTTTGAGCTGGGAATCACTATTTTACATAATGAATTTCAATTATCAATGACTATTTCCAACTAAACTAAATTTAGGGGTATCTTACCACTCCTTTGGCATGATAGTGGGCAACCAGAAGAAATGGCATTGTAAATAGAGTAGAATACATAACACCAGCAGTCCAACTGAATAAAATGACTCCAATTTTATGCTTTGTGAGTGCCATTAAAAGCATGCCTACGGAATATATTAGAAGACCAGTTATGTACACTCTCTTCGCTCTGCAATGAAAAGAAAACATAAATTTGAAAAATGGAAACAGACCAAATTACATTATAAAATTTGGTCTCGAATATTTTTAACAAAAATCAATTTTCTCAATTGTACAGGCTGATCAGAATTTATGATCCCCGAATTACATTTTTTAACCATATGAAATACATTTGACCAAAGCATTTTGCCATCAACCGCATTGCTCTATCATCTTTTGTTTTCGAATTATAAGCCAAAAATGACATTTTGGCAATTTAATTTTTGGATATTATTTCTGTTCCTGTTTGTGAATTTTTTAATAAAAATCCAGTGACTTAAATTAATTTTCGCTGGTCTTTGGACATTTACACCTGTCTCCCTGAATCGCTGCAACATTCTGGACTCACTTGTATGGGAAACTCCAAACCTTCCTGCAATTCCTGTGTATATCCACCCTTTTCTCGCAAAACTATCGCTTGGGCACATTCCTCTTGGGTCAAATTGCATGTTTCGCGTTGCATAGCAATCGAGTGTAGAAAATCAAACGAAAAAAAAGCTATTGATCACTAGAATTGATCGAGAACAACTGATTTCAGAATGGAGCCAATACATTCAAAATCTGATAATCTCATCTTTTTTTATTCCTGCTTGGAAAAATATGTATTGAAGAAAAACGTTGAAAGTGGATCACATATGCATGCATAAGGGTACGTTCAGATGATGAGCGCTCAACGCGCGTTTTGCCAACGCGCGTTTACAACTACATGTATTTTGTTCTCGGAGTACACATGCTAACGCGCGTTTCTATGCAACATTAAGGGTACGTTCAGATGATGAGCGCTCAACGCGCGTTTTGCTAACGCGCGTTTACAACTACATGTATTTTGAACGCCCATCATCTGAACGTCCCTAAACAAGATATATGTAGTTGTAAACGCGCGTTAGCAAAACGCGCGTTGAGCGCTCATCATCTGAACGTACCCATACATGTAGTTGTAAACGCGCGTTAGCAAAACGCGCGTTGAGCGCTCATCATCTGAACGTACCCTAATTCTGATAAAAATCATTATCATTGAGAACACCTTCAGTTGTAGAATAAATTTGAGATTTCCATAATATGCGTTAATTTTTTTGCGCAGTGTATTTTGATCCACATTTTCAGTTTGTCAAACATACAATTTTCCAAATATTTCATAAGATTCATAATACACTTGATAGTCATTTTAATGAGTCGAAATCGTCCAAAACATACGTGTAGCTATTTTCACAAACAAAGCAACCTTTTGCATGCAGAGTGGGCCACGGACAAACTCAAAATACATCGCAGTAACGAAAATATTTCTATCGAGTTCGGGTGAATTTCGAAAGAAAAGACATTTGTCAACATTAACCAGTTGATTGCTATCATAAATTTTCATGTTTCATTGCCAACCTGAAAGTGTTTGCGGAAAATTGGAAAATTATCGCATATCAAATCTTCTGAAGTGAAAAAATTTGATGATGTTTTGAATCGACAACAAACTTCATAAGACATTTCTGTTTTCAAATAAACAATCTCATTGACTATTCATTTTCACTTATTTATCATGGCCTCATTATTTTTTTTGAGACAGATATTTCTTTTTTAGCCGATATATTTCAGTTGGAATGGATATCTTTGACTACAAAAAGTGGTAATAAATTCCATGTGACTTCATTAGCCTAGAAAATAAACCTTTCAGTAGAAGATAAATGCGTTTCACTGTTTACATTATTTGTGAATATTTCGTTATACTCCGAGGTATTCATATGTATATACAACATACGGAGTTGAATTGTAAGTTTATTTTCATCGAATAAAATACTTCTTTTCTTTGCCTTTTGACCAGATGAGGCGTAGTTGAAATTAGAGTAAAAAAATAAGTTTTTTCTGTAACTCACCCTTGGCTAATCTGATTGGAAATAATAATTTGATCAAGTTTTCTATACATATTTCGAGTATTATTTCTTTCTTACTTTGTTTAATTCTTCTGTTCTTATGTTTTGGTCATGATATCTTATTTTATTGAAGTGAGTTAAATTGTTATGAATTATAATATTATACAGTGTCCGTTAAAATTATGGAACAAATTCATATTCTCAAACAAAAAATATTTCACAACAAAATCCTGAAATAGGCCAATTTTTGTTTCACTTTCACCAAATTTTTATGTATTTATGGAGTATTTTTGTTGCACCCTGTGCCATCCCCATCAACCCCTCTAAATTTTTTGAATAGAGAAAGTGGGTCTTGTGGTTCTTTTTTGGCAAGGTCTTTGTATCTTCTCTTTTCAATTAGTTACTTCAAAGAGGTTTTCAGTATGTGCACTTTGTCATGGCTCATTCACTTTGAGACGATGATACCTGATGAAATTTGTCATCGAATGAAAGTCGACCATTATAGTTTTGTTCATGCACAACTTTCAACCCCTACGAACCCTTCAATGGAGAAAAAAATGGAGTGATATTGGAAATTTATTTCGACATTGAAGTAGGTACCATCCAGGGGATCATTGTGTATTACAAGATAAGCTAAAGTTTCAACTTTAGTAGAAACGTACTAATAACATACCTACTTAAGATCATAACTGAAGCGCAGTGTTTCACACATTCTAATTTTTCACGTGAGGGGGTTGAAAGTTGTGAATGAACAAAACTGTAATGGTCAACTTTCATTCTGTGACAAATTTCATCAGGTTCCATCGTCTCAAAGTAAATGTGCCATGACAAAGTGCACATACTGAAAACCTCATTGAACTAACTAATTTTTTTTCTTGAGAATTTCTGCCTATAAAGAAAATACAAAAACCTTGCCGAAAAAGTACCACATGACTCACTTTCCTCATTCAAAAAATTTAGAGGGTTGATGGGGATGGCACAGGGTGCAACAAAAATCCTTAAAAAATGCATAGAAATTTTTTTCTTCTGAGAAAATGAATTTGTTCCATGATTTTGACGCGCACTGTATAAGACAGAAACTGATACCTTCAAATATCAAATAACAACAGATGATAATTTGAAATTGTTTATTAAAATATCCGATTTTTATTGCATATTCAGTTATGAGGAAATGAATCATCATAAGATATCTAGCGGAATATTATAGTGTTCTCAAAATTCACTTGAACGGAAATAATGTATCGAGACCTATTCACCATTTCCTATCTTGCCAACTATCGAATATAATTATTTTTAGTAGTTACCTTAGTCAAGCTTTATGATAGGGGAATATGTCCTCAATAAACTATTTCGGAAATTATTGGTCTGAAACGACATGATTGTTTACTTTAAACCTGTAACTGTTTTGCGAAAATAGAATTGAGTGTTCGTAACCGGATGAAAGCACGAATATTGACGTTTTATAGTTAGCAGACAATATAATATATGTTTTTCATAACGGATTAGATGCTTCTTTTCTGAAGTATTCATTTCATTAAACTCATTTAGTGAGATAAACTTTGGGCTATTTTCATCATTTTCGCTTCTTATTTTCAAAGTTTCGGCTAGTTTTCCCAGTCATTGAGGCTTACAATTTTGAGAAAAACTGCTTTAATTTTATTTTCTTTTCTGATACTAAAAATAAGAAAATCAAAGTTTTATAAAGGACTATAAATTCATGCTAGGTATATGAATGCAAAATCTTAGCACGATCGAAATTATATTCTGGAAATTATTCAAAAAATTTAAGAAAAGCCCTGAGCAGGAGCTTTTGAAAGCTCGTTTTTTGGTGGAGCAATAAGACTATTACCTCGAAATTTCATATGGGATTTGAAGTTTGATAACAAATATATGAATGCAGAATCTCACAATCGGAATTATATTCAGGAAATTATTCAAAAAATGACATATTTAAAAAATAAATAATTACAAAAATTTAAACAACTATAGCTATATTTTTGTGCGCTAGTTTTACTCAAGTGAGTGCTATATCGTTTTGCCCAAATGTCTGTAATTTTGAGCCGAAAATGGTTTCAAACGATGGGGTTGGACTCCCTGGTGGAAAAGCCGTGGTCAAACTGAATTTAGTTCGTGGGGCCGGTTTTTCGGCATTTAGCAAATCGTACAGGGTGTTCCATGAAATATGGTCATTCAATATTTACGTTCCTCAATATCTCTGAGAAAAGAAAACACATCGAAATGAAATGTTGCGGCCTTATGAAAGATGCTCATAATAAGCTTCATGCAGAATTTTGTGGCCATAGTGTAAACAGAGCCATACAAGATTCAATTGGAATATTGAAAAGAAGAAACTTCATATTTCCATAAAGAGATATCCAATTCGAGTGAAATTCATTTTGTGCATGAAGATTGATATACTGAATGTTCATGCAAAATTTAGTAGCCATAGAAAAATCAATTGGGATATTGAAAAGAAGAATCTTTATATTTCATAATAATATTCTTGAATATCTTCATTAGGGATTAGGTACTTACCCAAATTTGTGGATGAGTTTTTCGATAATTGTAGAATAACATGCACAAGAAAGGGAGTACATAGCCATTCCCCAGCACCCAAAACGAACTCCTTCTTCATAACGTATTCTTTCTATAGAATCTTCAGGAGCCTGCAAAATCGAAATTTCCACAAAGCGAAGATTTTGGTACAAAATAAATCTTTCTTGAAAAAACAATTGCATATTTATGATCTACGACCTTGACTACTCACAAAAATGACCCGGATCGATAAAGCTAGAATAACTATTTATGATATGAGTCTTAAAAGTGAAAAGTGACGTTTTATTTTGTGAGTGAAAAAGTTTGTGAAATGAGCGGAGCGAATTGAACAATTTCACGAAAATCACTTTCAACACAAATATCATACAATGTTTTTTGTGCAACTACCCTATTTCGATAATGAAATGGGCGAATTTGCAATGACAATAAACTTCAAAATGATATGAGTGTTAAAAGTGACCTTAATTAACGTGAAAACTTGTTGAAAATATTTTTCGTCGATCTCAACATGAAAGGTTATTTTTCCGCCGACCTCAAAATAAAAGGTGCTTTTAATGTGTACGAAATTGAGCATTAATGACCCATTTTAATGCCCAATTTTTAGCCATTTCAATGTGCAATCCTCATGGCAACCATACACAAAGTATTCAGAAGCACTACGAGAAATGTCAAAACTCTACTGGAACATAGAAACATAGAAGTTCCATTACGTCAAATGTATGTCTTGTGGGAGTTGAGAATGAATTTTCATCAAGAATTTATACAATATTCATGTTGAGATCGTCGGAAAAATCTTGTAATAAACTAAGTTATTAATCGAGCGACTAATGGTCTCGAACTATTAACGCGTTCGCTCCGCTCACGCATTAAAATATCTTGACCATTAGTCGCTGTCTTTAATGACCTAGTTTATTGAATAACTATTAATGTGTCGGAAATTGATCATTATTGACCCATTTTAATGCTCAATTTCTACTATTTAATGTGCAATCCTCATGGCAACCGTTCACAAAGTATTCAGAAGCACTCCGAGAAATGTCAAAACTCTTCTGGAACATAGATACATATAGAAATTTTATTATGCCAAATGTAAGTCTTGGGCAAAATGAGAATGTATTTCAGTCAAAAATTTATACGCAATTCATATTGAGATTGTCGAAAAATCAACTCGCTCATTAATTGAGCGACTTATGGTTTCGAACTATAAACGCGTTCGCTCCACTCACGCTTTAAAATATCTTAACCATTAATCGCTGTCTTCAATAACCTAGTTGATTAAATAACTATTTTAACAGCCTCTACGTAAAAAATCAATTTTTTCTCCAACCATCAAAAAATGTTGACATTTTTGTACTATTTTCAGGTGCAAAAGTCATAAATTTCCTAACCGTACAAAAATTCACTCGTTACTTAGCAACACTTTTAATCCTAGGATTAAAAACGCTACTTTTAATCCTTGGATTAAAAGTAATTGCATTTGACGTCTAGTTGACAATCAGTGTCATTAGTATGTGTTCAAATTTATAACCAAATTATTAACATTTTTGACTGAAACCAATTTTATTGTAATTTTGACTTGGTTGGAGAAAAAATAGTATATATTAATCAGACTAAAAGTGCCTATTTTAACTCGCAATTTTGCATTCGCTCGGCTACGCCTCGCAACTGCAAATATTGCTCGTAAAAAAAGATGCACTTTTAATCCTTATAATATAATATACTATTAACATTGTTTGCTGTCATTAAAAGTGTCACTTTTAATGGCAGTTGTAAAAAAAAAATTTGGTGTAGATTTATGTTCTCAGCTATCGGCCTGGGTCATTTTTTTTCTGATTCGAGGTCGGAGACCACAAATATGCAATAATATCATACAAAAGTCGTGAACTCGATAACTTACCGTAGGAATCCCATTGAAAACTGCTTCACCAACAAAATCCGTGAAGTACAAGGAATAACAAACGTGGGCCATCCAACAGAATAGGTTCGTGAGACATAATTTCAGCAAAGATGAAGGCATAAATACGATACTTTTCAAGTACATCATCAAAGTAGCATCTGGTGGGGGTGGGGGCAAGCTAGCAGCCCTCTCCAGCTTATTATGTACATGTGCCTCATCTACATTTTTGTAGTCTGTATCCTAAAAAAGATCACCAATATTGAAAGCACCTATTTTGCCGTGTTAAACATAAGATTCGTTTCTCCATATTGGAATATTTCGAGAAAATGAAAAAAAAACCTCTGGTTTTTCTGCCATTCTAAGTAGGTACCCACTTGTATATTTTAAATTTTAATAACGTTTTTTGATGTAGAATTTGAATACAAACTTATTTTCTATAAATTAAGGGTATTGAACGTTTTACAGCAAAACCTCAGCTCGATCGAATCGACTTACTAGGAATTATTCGAAAAAGTTCACGATTTAGAAAATAGGTATTGAATTCTTTGGTTCTGATGATGCTATCCTCTTGAAATTTTGCATGAATATTCAGTACCTATAACAATCTTCATCCATAAAAAAAATCATTCGAATCAGATATCTTGCTATGGAAATAACGAGATTCTTTTTTTCAATCTTTCAATCGAATTTTCCATGGTTCTGGTAACAATATGGCCTCAAAATTTTGCTTGAGGTTTATTATGAGCATCATGCATGGAGCAAAAACTTTCATTTCGATGGGTTTTGTTTTGTCTGAGATAGTGAGGAACAAAAATTCTGAATGTCCATATTTTATGGATCACTTTGTACGATTTGGCTGATTAACGAACTTAATCGAGCCATTTGGGAATAGAACTCACCCTTAAAATTTCAAGTCTCTAGGAGAATCCCTTCTACAAATTATAGTGCTTTCGGCCGGCCGGACAGAATTCAATTTAACCATAGGTTCGTCATCAGGGAGTCGACCCCTATCGAATGAGACTATTTTCGGATCAAAACTAATAAATTACAGACATTTGGGCAAAACGATATAGCACTCTTTTATATAGGACGATCTCTCAAAGAACTGTGATATTCTGATTTACCTACCCTATTACTGGTTTCATCCACTAAAGTACCATAAGAAACTTCTGGTTTTCCCAAAATATTTGTTTGTTCTTCTTTTGTCTTCATTTGTATTATCTCATTTGCTTCTCCATCTAAGGGAATTTGCAGGGTATCTAGAGGCATTTCTTCGAAACTGGTAATCGTACATGTGACGCAAATGATGAAAATCACTGTTATCAATGTGAAAACGGCTTTTACATGGCCCCCCAACAATACTCCTAGAGGAGAAAAATCGTATTAACATACAAGTATATAGTTATATGTTGTTTTATCTCACTTTATTTTTTTAAGATTTGCTTTTTTCTTGGAACCATTTTTTAAGTTCATTGTTTAGGTTATTGTGATTTGATATTTAATTCTCCATCTGTGAAACTTACAATTTTGAAGGAATATTTGTACAGAAATACTATGAGATAAAGTTCTGATTTTTTATAAAATTGTTCATTAAATTAGTCAGTTCTAACTTGCCACATTGTACTGGAAATATATGATAAACTGTTTTCCAATAAAAGGTGTTATTTTGATATTCAAAGAAACATGCCATTTTTCAATATAAATGATCGGATATTTATTTCATTAAAAAGAAGAAGCTATGCCGTTAATAGTGGAAAATAACATCAGGCAAATGACCACCATGACCACGCTTACAGGACCATATCCTTTTAATGAAATTTTCCATAACTAACTCGCAAAGTGGCTGCCCTATGTTCTCGATAGCCTCACGAAATCCATCTTTGAAGTCTTGAATCGACGCTGGGCTATTGGCGTAGACCTTCTCTTTCACGTGGCTCCAAAGGAAGAAGTCGCAAGGTGCTAAATCACAAGATCTCGGTGGCCAATTGTGATCACCTATTCGAGTGATAATACGGCCCGGAAACTTTTCCCGCTAAAGATCAATGGTTCCCTTGCTTGTGTGGCATGTAGCGCCGTCTTGTTGAAAGTAAACGTTGTCCAGAGCAAAACTATCCAATTCCGACCATAATAAAATCATCATTGATCATCATTCAATAGCGCAATCCATTCACCGTTACTGTTCTTCAACACTTTCGGCTACAGCAGCTATATTCTCGGCTGTTCTTGAGCGACGTGCACGGATTTTATTCTTCACATCACTAACTTGTCCCAACAGCCCGAATTTTTCCACCAATATCTTTATTGTGGTCCGACAAGGTGCTTCACGACGACCCAAAAATGTTTGACTTTTACGAACCATCTCTGCCAATTTTTCACCATTTTTATAGTGAATTTTAATATTTTCAATGAGTTCTTGAAGCTTGCATCGTTCCATTTTTATTAATGGCGTAGTTTCTACTTGTCAAATGTCAAAAAAATGACAGCTTCAAATGTGACATCTACCGAAATAGAGGGCTCTTCAAAATAACACCTCTTATTGGAAAACCATTTACATGACTTGGTAAATAAAGGGATAGTTACCTATGAAAGTTGCATCCCAGTTAATACCACCCATTGCATATCCCATGGTACCTCCCAAACCAGCCATTATTGTGAAAGTGCTTAAACCTCTAGCATGATCATCTAAAAATTAAATTACTTGAAAACTTTCGAAATTCATTCAAAACATAAAACATCATCTGATGGTATATAAAAAAATGAAAATGGAAATAAACTCAACATATCAACTTAACAATTATCCGAGACACGAACTATCTACTCAAGATTAACTGAAAATTTATATAGGCAAGATATGTACACGTGTTTATGTAATCATGAAGTAGTTTCGGTGAAAAGGAAATTGATTCAAATTACACAAATCCATAACCATAACCATAACTCACTAGTGAATAATGAGTCATTATTCATTGCCCATAGATGCCTCATGGATTCTATAAAATTATAATGTTAAACCTAATATTCCAACAGTGTTTTAGAGTTCCCTAACTAACTTATATGGGCGGTAAGACCTTTGCATATATTTAATCAACTTTTATCAAAAAATTACTCATTAAGTTTTAATTATGGGTATAGCAGCAATGTTTTTAATTGTACTCTTTTTTCTTGGCTCGAGCTTTCGACAAATATATTTTCTCTCCGTCAGGAGAACTACAATATAAAGTAATGGAAACATATAACTATAAAGTTTGTAAACTTACGAAATTGAGAATAAATACTAGTTGTTCGTTTTTCTTAAAAAACATCGATAAGTTGGAGGAATAGGAAGAACTTGAAAAAACTAAAAATAAATTTGATTATAAATTTCTACTTGAAATCAATTCACTCTTTTGATTTTGAAACTATCGAAATTTGGATATTCAGTTATTAATTCTGTTTTGGTTCATAAAATCTAAATGGATCAAATAAGAAAAAATAGAACTGAGACCATATATATCTTTTCTTGAGTTAATACACTTGTAATTTTGTGATATTTGTACCCTTTCATGAAAAATAATTAAAAACATTGCTGCTATACTCATAATTCAAACTTAAATAGTAACAATTCACCAAATAATTAAGGATAAAAAATTACTCATATACAGTGTGTTTGGTCACGAGTTAGCTATAATTTAAGGTCATCAAATATACCTAATATTATCGACAAAAACACCCAAACTTGGAAGTTTACCCCCTTAGTTTTGGAGTAGCCCCCATTTCAAATTTACTTTTTTATTTTCGTTGACCCTTCCAAATAATATCGATTTCTTTGGACGTAAAGATCCAACAGATGTGAAAAAAAATTTTTTTGAAGGATGATACTACCACCTTTCATTGAAGTATTACAATATAAGAACATGCAACTTGAAAACGCCATAAAAAAATTCTTTAAAGAAGTTCATAGTAAAAATATGTACTGATTTTCTTAGTAAATCAATAGTACAAGAACTAGCACATTGAAGTATAATTTTTTTTCAATGATTTAACGCGCAAGGATATTAGCTACAAAACAACACCCACATCATATCTGTAAGTTACATAATTTGAGAGTTATTGCTGCTCGAAAATTTTTTTCACATCTGTAGGACGTTTATGTCCAAAGAAATCGATATTATTTGGAAGGGTCAACGAAAATAAAAAGTAAATTTAAAATGGGGGCTACTCCAAAACTGAGGGGGTAAACTTCCAAGTTTGGGTGTTTTTGTCGATAATATTAGGTATATTTGATGACCTTAAATTATCGCTAACTCGTGACCAAACACACTGTATAAACTTGACTTTTACCACATTAGTAATAGAACGGACATTCGATGGCCGCCAAATGGTAAAAACTTCCAGAAAAATATTCAGTAGTCGTCGATAAAGTTTGGTATCCTACTCTCCTATAATGGTTATTATTCACTCGGTGATTTAGGCCACTCGCCTGCGGCTCGTATCCTAAACTTCACCTTGTGAATAATAGCAATCATTATACGGTCGTTTCATAATATACTATTGTAGTACTTAATGTATGTAAAATATATCGTTTGCATTCTCATGAAATAGATACAGTAGAAAATGAATATAATGCTTTTTTTTACTTACCTGGAATAGTGACATCTAAGAGATAAGCCCTGGCTGGACTTTGACATGCATCTGCATCAAAATCCAATAATATCGTTCCTAAAATTGTGAAAAATATCCCCCAAGGATGATTACCTACGTTGTATTCATTATTGGAATAGGGCTTTGTATTGTTAAAAGGTAAATTCTGCTTCTTCGCTGAAGTTCTATGTGCGCTTTGATAATTCTCTGATACATTATTGGATGATGGGGTATCACCAAATGCCAGTCCAATATTTTCGCCATTAGGTACCAAAATAAGACCTGAAAATAAAAAAAAATTCAAAAAGCACTGAGCAGGTGCTTTAAAAAGCTCGTTTATTGGTGGAGTAACAATTCTATTACCTCAAAATTTTGTATGGAACTTGGGATTCATGCCAAGTATATGAATGCAAAATCTTCAGCAGAAATGAAATATGTAAAAAATTAATATTGAAAAAAATTGAATTCTATGGTTCTGATCATGCGATCTTCCCGAAATTTTGCATGAACATTCGGTACATCAATCTTCATTAACAAAATAAGTTTTATTCGAATCGAATATCTTGTTATGGAAATATGGAGGTTCTTCTTTTAGCTTTTTCAATTGAATTTTCTATGGTCCTGTTAACACTATGACCACAAAATTTTGCTTGAAGCCTACTATGAGCATCTTGCATATGGCTGCTAAATTTCATTTCGATTGGATTGGTTTCGTCTAAGATATTGAGGAACAAAAATTTTGAATGACTATATTTTATGGAACACTGTATGATTTGGCTGGTTAACAAACTTAGTCGAGACATTTGGGAACCGAACTCACCCTGAAAATTTCAAGTCTCTAGGACAATCCCTTCGAAAGTTATTGTGCTTACGACTGGACGGAAGGCTTTGAAAATCAAAAATTACGCTTACATTAGCCTGTGAAAATTCATTCGATGAAAACACTTTCATAAGGTTCTCTAATTTGAGATAATCATGTCTTTTGCCTCAACAAAATTTGTCAATCATCAATGATACTGAATTGTAGAGATGGTCCAATTTGATGTGTAAGATGTTAATTAAAGGAATTAGTAGATCAATTGTTTTGCATACCACTTCTTAATCATCATTCATTAGTCCACACGCCTATAGTTGCAATTTAGTAATCATAATCAGTTTATACTAATTCAAACTCATTTTACGAACCATTGTCAATTTAATTGCGTAATCAAATGCTGCAAATTCATTTTATTGAATTGGAATTTGATATTTCTGAATGTATCTTTTTCAGTTCTTCAGTACCTAACTCAACTATGAATATTCACTGAACTTTTTGTGGAATTCAATTTGAATTAATATTCAAGGTGTATCTGAATAACACCGAAAAAAGAAAGGGGTGATTTCTCAGATCAATTTAAGAAAAAAGATTTTCATAAATGTAGGTTTTACTCAAAAACTGACTTAAAACGTAGTAAGCCACAGATATATTTTAAACAATCAATTATTTTTCAATTCTTCGTTCAATTTGTGTCGAAAAAACTCTTTTCTCATCTTTTTTCTGTGGGGCGCTGAAGAGATTTTTTGTCACAAATTGAACTAAGAATTCAAAAATATTTGATAATTTAAAATATTCCAGTAGCATACCACTTTTTTAATTAGTTTTTAAGTAAAACTTCAATACCCGGAATTTTTTTTTTGAGATACACCATGTATATTGACGTAAACTCTCATTTGGAAATAATTCACTGAAAAACCATTAAAAAAAATTTCGGCTCCGGCGAGAATCTTTGCACTTATTCGTCAGGAGCAGATTGGTCTTGAAAAAATTGTTGCCTAAAATAAAACTGAAGAAAGAAATAAAAAAACAATGTGACGTTTCGGTGTCTATATCAGCCACATTCACAGACAAACTTGTAAAATCTTCAGAAATGTGTGTTCTTTCATTTGCAATCAGATTGAATCACATTACATAGCCTTTTTAATTTATTCTTTTTTCGGTTTTACTGTTAGGCAACAATTTTTTCAAGACCAATTTGCTCCTGACAAATAAGTGCAAAGATTCTGACAGGAGCACTTCATCTTAATTGAAAATTTCATAATTATTTCCGTTTCAGAAACTGGGAGTGACAATCTATTAAGTTTTTAAGAAATGCAGAATCCTCCCAGAATATTTCAATCGATATAAACTGATTAATTTTGAGAAGAGAGAAATAGACAGACACACATTGTTTCATATTTATTCTCACCAACGAATCTGAAAATACTTTCAGCGCATTAATAGACTCATTTGTTGATTTATATTTAATATTTCATGTGAGTTTAATACGACATTCATGAGTTGAGCCGAGAATATTGACTTGGGAATATAATATAATTATCTAATAACTTTTATGAACATTATGCAAGCTGTGTACTGCAGAATATTGAAGAGGATATAAAATTGAATTTGTCGTCATTCTGGTTGTGCAACGTGATTAATATTTGGTGAAAATACTCAGAATCTTTGCGTAACAGATTTATTGGATTGGTCCAACGTTTTTGAGCGTTCGTTCTACTTAAACGAGTGCTATATCTTTTTGCCCAAATGTCTGCAATTATCGAATTTTGAGCCGAAAATGGTTTCAAACGATAGGGTTCTACTCCCTGATGGGACCGGCCCTCCGTTAGCACTATAACTATCGAGGGATTGATTGAGGGAATATTTCTTGGCTTCAGGACTGTGGGGTGAATTATACACACTTTTTTAAATCGCCGACGTTTCGATCCTTTTTTGGATCTCCTTCAGGGCTGCAAGAATATTTATTTCTTAGTCTTGAGAGAGTTTACAAATATGTGTAAAATACAATTTAAACTTTACGATTCACGAACTCAATTAGGTATATGAGACACTATTACAAACAAGCTACATGGACACAGATTAGAAAGAGACAACATTCAGGTGGAATTTGCAATTATTAATTTTTTTTTTGTATCATTGTGTTGTTTTATTAAATTTTTTTTTTCCTTTATAATTTTGTTTATATTTTTGTATCATACAAACTCATTCCCTATTATTGATTACATAATTGCATTTCAATTCTTACCAATTTGGTCTGGTGTATTTGGACACGGTGGATGTTTAGTTTTATTGATTCGTCTTTGTTTACGTGTCTTGTTGGTGGTATGTTTCCGTGGCCAGTCACTATGATACTGATCGACGGAGTTCTCCGTCTCCTGTTATCAATTCTTGAATACGTTTCTTTTTCCGTTAGTTCGTCATAATACCCTTTTCAACTATATTTCTCTTAACAGGCCGTTATGAATTTTATTCAAACCTTGTATGTCTGATCTAACGTTTACTGTTTTATTAATGGATATATATATCATCAAAATACTTGACACCGAAAAAAATTATCAAAAAAGATGCATTAGCGAAATGATATATATATCCATTAATAAAACAGTAAACGTAGATCAGACATACAAGGTTTGAATAATATTTATAACGGCCTGTTAAGAGAAATATTAGTTGAAAAAGGTTAAAGGTATTATGACGAACTAACGGAAAAAGAAACGTATTCAAGAATTGATAACAGGAGACGGGGAACTCCGTCGATCAGTATCATAGTGACTGGCCACGGAAACATACCACCAACAAGACACGTAAACAAAGACGAATCAATAAAACTAAACATCCACCGTCCAAATACACCAGACCAAATTGGTAATAATTGAAATGCAATTATGTAATCAATAATGGGAATGAGTTGTATGATACAAAAATATAACACAAATTATAAAGGAAAAAAAATTTTTAATAAAACAATACAATAATACAAAAAAAAAATTAATAATTGCAAATTCCACCTGAATGTTGGTCTCTTCTAATCTGTGTCCATGTAGCTTGTTGTAATAGTGTCTCATATACCTAATTGAGTTCGTGAATCGTAAAGTTTAAATTGTATTTTACACATATTTGTAAACTCTCTCAAGACTAAGAAATAAATATTCTTGCAGCCCTGAAGAAGATCCAAAAAAAGATCGAAACGTCGGCGATTTAAAAAAGTGTGTATAATTCACCCCACAGTCCTGAAGCCAAGAAATATTCCCTCAATTAAACAGTTAAGGACGAGACTCATCAGATATGGTATCGAAGGGATTGTCCTAGAGACTAGAGCAATTTTCAGGTTCTCAAATGGCTTGATTATATTCCCTAAGCAGCCAAATCATACATAGTGTTCATAAAATATGACCATTAAAAATTTTTGTTCCTCAATATCTCAGACAAAACAAAACCCATCGAAATGAAGTTCATGCATGATGCTCATAGTAACATGCAAATTTGTAGCCATAGTGTAAACAAAACCATAGAAAATTCAATTGGAATATTGAAAAAAAACTTTATATTTCCATAAAAAGATATCCGATTCGATTGAGATCTATTTTATGAATGAAGATTGATATACTGAAGGTTCATGCAAAGTTTTGTAGCTATAGTGTTAACAAACCCCTAGAGAATTCAATTGGAATATTGAAAAAAAAATCTTTATATTACCATAAAGGAATATTCGATTCTATTGCAATTTTTCTGTGAATAAAGACTAATATACTGAATTTTCATACAAAGTTTGCGGCCATAGTGTTAACAGAACCATAGAAAATTCAATTGGAATATTGAAAAGGAGAATCTCTGTATTTCCATAACAGGATAACCGATTCAAGTGAAATTTATTTTGTGAATCAAGATTGATATACTGAATGTTCATGCAAGATTTCAAGAGGATCGTATCTTCAGAACCATAGAACTTAATTTTTGTAATTATTTATTTTTTACATATTTAATTTTTTGAATAATTTCCAGAATGTATAAGATTTCGTGGGATTGGAATGTTTTTGAAAATAAGACACTATGTCATTCCATCAAGCGACGTTTCGCAACTTTATTTGTTGCTTTTTCAGGCTCTCGGAAGTGGCAAATGTCCGTCAATTTCCCATAAATATGTAAATAATTTCAATAGAAGCATGTTAATCTTAGGGATGTAAGGCAAGTATTCCTAATTAATCTTATACATTTCAAAGAAGGAATACGATAAAAACTGAAATCAATTCACAGAATATTATTCTGATTGTGCTGAAATTCTGCATTCATATATTTGTTATCAATTCGACATAAAATTTTGAGGTAATAGTTTTATTGCAATGAACGAACGCTACAAACTACAAAGCTCCTGCTCAGGGCTTTTCTTAAATTTTTTAGGTATCTACTGAAATTATTTCTTGACGCCAGCTAACTTTTAAAACTTTGTATTACCTAAGAGCACTCCTATAGACAACAGAACGATGAACGGTCTTCTCCTACCAAACTTCAAAGGACATCTGTCGCTCAAGGAGCCAAGAATTGGCGTCAGGAAAAATCCTACAAGTGGAGACAAAGCCCAAACCAGAGTCATATGTTGATGTTCGACTCCAATCTTCAGCAATGTAGGGGACACAAATGCCGTTTCAGCTGCGTAAGAAAACTCAATACCGGTGACAGCCATCGATATCCTCATCAGTTCCTGCCTTGTCTTCTTCCTGAAACAATAAATCCTTATTACCCTGTTGATTGAATCTGTATAGACAATGCTATCTCGCATTTCTCGGGTCTATTTCGGTTTTAAATTGAAAAACATGTTTTTATTAGCTGCAAAATGAGTCTTGGTAGGGAATATTTACGGATGTAGGTATTAGAGACATATTGCAACTTTCCAATAGTAAAAATACTGTATTATACGGGTTTGGAAATTCACATGGAAAACATACGATACACAATGAAACAGAAACTTCTCTAGAATTGAATATATGTATATATATATATTCTTTCGATTTGAGAGCTAACAAAATACAATACATGAAACAAACAAGTCCCTAGCTGAGGTAAGTGCAAAACGGGGTACCATACTAGTCTGCTTATGATAGCAGAGCTCAGAAAAAAATCCTCTCTCGCCGTTTTTACCAAACTGAAACCTAAAACTATTCGGATAAAAACCTTCAATATTCAGATACAATACTTAATTCTTGCTCTCGGGCTAGGAGGTGTTTTAAACCAGGGGCCTATTGCACCAAAATACTTTGCAACTTTTCACTTTGCATTCTGACAAATTTGTAAAGTGAAAATTAATTATGTTGAACAACATTTTTTCCAAAATAATTTCTGCGAAGTGCTTTTTACTGTAGACTAGACTTTTCACATGGCATTTTTCAATTATGAATGCATTTAGAGCAACATAATTCATTTGAAAAGTGCAAAGTGAAAAGTTGAAAAGTATTTGGTGCAATAGGCCCCAGGTCTGGCCTTCCAAGTGATGATTTTTCGAATCTTCTATTCTTCTAAGACCGCTACAGGACCCTTTTGAAGGGTAATCATCTCCCATAGATTTAAACAGTGGTATTCCATTCTAAATATCGAATTCAATTTCAGAACAATGATAAAAAACTGGGAAAAACTTATGTCAAAATGACATAAGAAAATCTATCCCACGAAAACAATTTTTGAACGGAAATCATAGGGGGTTGTTATTTTTCACCCCTAATAATAAAGTTATGAGATCTAAAACTCAACTCAACTCGTCATCGCCATCCAAAGGCTATATCTTAGAAGGGGCATCGATTGCGAAAAAAAATCATATGAACTATTCCTGCTTATTTTCATCGAGAAATCATCTCCCAAAATCCCTCGCATTTGTTTAGCGACACCCTGTATAACACTATGTCAGTCGCAAGAAAGTCAATTACAATTCAAAATTTTTATGATGCTGTTTTATTTGAATACATACTCCCAAACATTTTTATTTCAGTTTTGATGGTAATATAATGTCGACATTTATTCTATCAAATTTTGATGAATTTGTTGCAACTGATAATCAGGATGCTTCAAAAAATTTATTTTCAACAGAGTCGATCAATAATATTTCTAGCAAAAAACATGGAGAAAGAACAAATTTTACCTATTTATGTCCATCGTCAGCTACTTTTGTTCCATTAAATCGAAGGAAAACACATTTTCAACAATTAACTCTATATTTTATGTAAGCCACAAAAACATTTGAGATAAATTTACCAAAACTAACTACTGCTTCAACCGATATGTTGATTTGCAATATTCACAATTATTTTGTTATCTATCAATAGGTCAACCTGTGACTTTCATTCTCCATGAAAGAAAAACGATACCTCTAGACTTGAGAGTTATCGAATTTCAAAAATCGAAAGATTTATTAAGGTATTATGACATAAGGAGGTATCTATTGGAAATAGAATGCCTAGATTTCTTGTGATATCGTTCAATTATTTGAATTGTAAGATATACCGGGTGTCATGTAAGTCTGTTCCCAATGGATTATCTCAGCCATTTCGAAAGATACAAATTTGAAAATTTTATGTTCTGCAAATCGTTCAAGGTACCTTCGTATGAGAAAAACGAAAGACTTCCGGTTTGACCGGAAGGTATACAGATTTGTTTTCATATAGCACTTGTTTATTTTTTGCAAGTTTTGATTTCTACCAAAAATTACCGTTTCAACGATGCATCAAACTTTAATTTTACTTTTGATTCGATAAAGAAAACGTCAATTGAAATTTCGAATTGGAAGAATCGCAGTAGGCTACGATATTTTGTGTGATTTCGATTTTGACTTCAATGATAATTGATAATTCATGGAAACATGTGAATATATTATTTTTGGCAACTTGGACAATTCTTAATAGTAGTGAGCGTATCAGAGGGACTTTTTTTTCTTAGAAACTTTATAGGTTTTCACTCCCAGTCTCTGAAACATAAATAATTAAAAAATGTTTGATTAAGGTGAAGTGCTCCTGCGAAAATCTTTGCACTTATTTGTCAGGAGCAAATTGGTCTTGAAAAAAATTGTTGCCTAACAGTAAAACTGAAAAATGAAACAAATTAAAAGGATATTGAAACGTTTCGGAGGCTATATCAGACACTTTCTTCAGACAAACTCTAAAAATCTTCAGAATTGTGTATTTTCTCATTTGTAATCTGATTGACAATGTCAATCAGAAACGTCACAATATCCTTTTAAATTGTTTCATTTTTCAGTTTTACTGTTAGGCAACAATTTTTTAAAATTATTTATGTTTCAGAGACTGGGAGTGAAAACCTATAAAGTTTTTAAGAAATGCAGAATCCTCTCAGAATATATTTCAATCGATATCAGAGAGACTAACTTTCAATAATGAACAACATGAAAATGAAATTTCAATTGGCGTTTCCTTCATCGAATCAAAAGTAAAATACAGAGTGTGATACATCGTTTGAGTAGAAATAAAATAGTGAAGGGTTTTCTAATAAGAGGTGTTATTTCGATATTCAAAGAAAATGCCATTTTTCAATATAAATGATCGGATGTTTTATTTCATTATAAAGAAGAGCTACACGCCTACGCTAACAGGACCATATCATTTCAATGAAAATTTCCATAATCAAATCGCAAAGTGGCTGCCCTATGTTCTCAATAGCCTCACAAATTCCATCATTGAGGTCTTGAATCGACGCTGGGCTATTGGCGTAGACCTTCTCTTTCACGTGACCCCAAGGGAAGAAGTCGCAAGGTGTCAAATCACAAGATCTCGATGGCCAATTGTGATCACCTCTTCGAGGGATAACACGGTCCGGAAACTTTTCCCGCAAAAGATCAATAGTTTCTTTGCTTGTGTGGCACGTAGAGCCGTCTTGTTGAAAGTAAACATTCTCCAGATAAATACTCTCCAATTTCGGCCATAAAAAATCCGAATTTCAAAGAAAGACGAGGACTGGGATTTCTTCAACACTTTAGGCTACAGGAGCCATATTCTCGGCTGTTCTTGAGCGACGTGTACGGGTTTTATTCTTCACATCACTAACTTGTTCCAACAGCTCGAATTTTTCTCTGCCAAATTTTCACCATTTTAATAATTTCAATGCGTTCTTGAAGCGTGCATCATTCCATTTTTATTAATGGCGTAGTTTCTACCATAGAATAAAGGATATAGTATTCGTTATTCAAAGGTTTCTACTTGTCAAATGTCAAAAAATGACAGCTTCAAACGTGACATCTACCGAAATAGCGGACTATTCAAAATAACACCTTCTTATTGGAAAACCCTTTATATAATATACCATACCTACTGCTATATGAAATAAAGAATCAGTGTCAAACCGGAATTGACTTTCAATTTTCCGTTATCGTTCGTTGAACATAAGATTTTTCGACTTCGTATCTTTCGAAACGAAAGTTGCATAACTTGCACTCATGTTTTTCAAGAAAATATTCGATGATGAACATGTTCTTTGATTACATCAAGTCCTCATGGAGGATTCAAACCAGATTATTCTATAATTCCTAACAATTCATTTCAATTAGGTGATAGAAACCGATATCGCATCAACCTCCGAAGTAAAAAATAATTTCTGTGAAAATTTTTTGCCTTATTAAAAACCCAATGAAATCAGTCAATTCGAAGTCATCTGATTAACACAACCAATCACCGCCTGATTACACTGAAAACAGCCCATGGGAGATTTTCACTCTCGTTACCATGGATACATTATGATGCATTTCGATTTTGACGTTTCTATATTTGATATTTCAAAATGCCTCGATTTGGTTCCAACACTGAAGAAAATATTAATGAAATCATACAATCAAACATACAAATAAATACCGTTCGCAGTAAAAAATTTGTATGGGGAGCATTTATGGAGTTTTGTGATGAGAGAAAGTATATATTAGATGGAAATAGGACACTAGAAGAATTGGCATTTATTTTGAAAGATTGGGCTGTAAATATGAGAAAAAAAGATGGTACAGAGTTTAAAGAAGCAACAGTTAAAAACCATGTGGTAATTAGCAAAAATTTTCTATCCGAATAACCCTCGGACATTGATAAATGCTCAAAAATTCTGTAACAGATTCTCAAGCTTGTTGCTTGTAGGAAACAGACCTCCGCCTGCGGCGTCGGTCTGTTTCCAAGCAACAAGCTTTCAAATCTGTTATAGAAATTTTTTCGTGCAATTATCAATGTCCTTGGTTATTACTACTGAGAATTTTACAATTGAAACATTGCACTTAATCAATGTCAATTTGGATCAATGCTATTTCATTTTATGATATCTATTTTGATTGTAATTATACCGCGAAATGATTGTTACCAGTTGATACCGGAAAAAGTGATGTCTTTAAATTAAAACGAAGTAGAGAAATTTTTGGATCGATTATTATACTCGGGAAGACCTTGACGAAAACATATTTAAAATCAAAACAAATATATGTACTACAATTCATAAAGATGCTTCAATGTAGGTTCTCGGAAAAGTTTATCCAATAAATATTCCCTCGAATATATTGAAAAATCATCAATGATAATTGAATATTCTCGGTTAACGAAATTAAGATGTTATGCAAATTCTTCAATTAATTTCCATTTTTTTTAGGTCTTTTTGCATAACTGAATGTTGAAAATTTTCATAAAATTGTATTAACCATATTTTCCTTGTTAGGTCAGTTTCTTATGATGACATGTTAGTTATTCATGAAACAGGTGCAAAAATATTGATATTCTCGAGCGAGTTTGAAATTCAAGAATTTTTATGAAAAGAATTTATTTTCTGTCCGAATATTATACATCATTTTCCATAATCGAACTAAATTTTATAGAAATTCATCAAAACAGTGATCTTACATTAGAAAAAAATCATTTTATTTAACAATTAATATAGAAAAACAAGAAACAACAATTTCAATGTAAAAGATGTTCAAAATTTTTGCCGCGAACGTCTTGTGAAATAAAATAATTTTTTTTAATGTTAATTTTTGTAATACATCTGAAACACTTAATATTTCCGAAACAGTTGAAGATAGGTATTGCCGGTTTGGGACATTGTACATGAATTACGTCTAGAATTTTCTGAAGAATCCAAAAATCTAATAATATACAGGGGTTTGTGTTTAAAATAAGAAATTGGGTATCGGGCACTGTCACATGACACACCCTATATAATTTTTTAATTTTTTTTAATGCGTATCTAGAAATACAAATCGACGTTTTCAAGCGTTTTTCCCAACACGCTCTTATTTATTTGTTATCGAATTCATTCCATTTGGCTGTTCCACACTGTATAGAATTTTACTTTGAGAAATGTTAGTAGGCAGAACTAGTTTCAATAATTAGTTAAATATGTAACACCTCGCTTATTTATTATACAGGGTCTCTATAAATGATTGTACGAGCGCAGTTGGCGTTGGACTATTATAAATATTTTTATATTCTGATGTGAACTTTAATTTTAACAAATGATACTGTAAGATTATGCTGGTCATTCCCAAAGAAATTTAATAATGTGACTTAAGTTATAAATTTTGTAGACTTAACATAGACAACAATATGATAAAAATTTTTCCAAAGCAACGTACGATGTTACAATCATTTCTAAAGACCCCGTAGTATCAAACTCTCTATACAGGGTCTTTCACGAGGAACCTCACCCATATTTATACGGGAAACATGAAATTCAGCACTTATAAGTATTTCACGATGCTGATGAAATCTAAAATATTTTCAAGGCATGAGCACCTCCGGTTTTTCCGGAAATGACGTCAACTTCCGTTTTTCAAATTAGAACACCATTTTTTATTGCAGAAATAGATTCCTTAGAAAATTTCAAGTTATTTTGATGTAACATTTTTCAGTTTTGGTTGGAAAATTCTCTCTGAGCGGGAAAATTCGAAAAAAAAATCGAAAATAGAGCTCCGCTGAAACAAGAATAACTTCGAGGTTTTTGGATGGAAAATTTTCATTTTTGGGATTTTTCAAGATGTAAGATTGATGTATCCACTTTAAAAATCGAAATCGCGATTCATGACACAGGGGGTGAAAAAATCGCTTTCAAAGTTAGGGATGACAAAATCGTGAAAAATCAATTTTTTTAAATTAGAACCCCATTTTTTTATGGCATATATTGAATCTACGTTAAAAATAATGTGAGTGTATGCATCACAACCTTGCCCTAAAATGGATATTTTCTGAGTTATTCACAAAAAACTGTTTTTCGTCTTGAATTTTCAGCTATTTCTTTTCCCTTCACGCCAAAAAGATGAAATTTTCAGGAACTGTTATTTGAACCATGCTGTAGATTTTTCACCCCTTCTTGAAAACGACTTCAAGTTACTATTAGGAGAACCATGGCAAACTCTGGCAGTTATAACTAGAGAAGATGCTCAAAGTTTTGACCGTTAATTTCTAGACATTTATTTATACGTCTCAGGAATGCTTCGTGCGTTGCTCTTCTTATTTCATCGAGAGGAAGAGATCTGCAAAAGTGTTAAAAAACCAAATTGAGTTTCAAAACTATGAATCTAAAAATCTAAACAAACCTGAACGCATTTCTGACTCGTTCTATGCAGTCCTCTTTATCAGTCAGGGGAGTTGAGTAGACAATATTTTTTATCCTACCCCAAACATAATAGTCTAAAGGAGTTAAATCGGGAGAACGTGGTGGCCAAAGATGTGGACCATTGTTCGCCAACCATCGATCTTCAAATAGCCTGTAGAGGATATTTGACACATTGAGTGAATTGTGTGGAGGCGCGCCATCTTGTTGATACCATAAGTCATTATGGTTCTGTACTAACGGCTCAATTATTTGAGTCAATATGTCAGAATATCTATCTCCTAAGGGAGAACACTCTTTAAATAATGCAAACATGTGTAGTGTTCTATCTTACCAGTTAAAGTCCCATCATAAATGTGAACATCGAGAATTGCATTATTTTTGATGGCGCAAAAAACATTGAAACTCCAGGTCTCTTGAAAGTTCCATTGTCTGAAGTGGTGGTGTTCTCTTCATCCCAATAATGACTGTTATGCCTATTGAAAGAACCATTCTTTGTGAATTTAGATTCATCTGTCCAAATTATACAGTCCAAAAAGTTTTCATTCTCTTGACGAAATCAGTTTCCTTCAAATGCTGTACCCTATTGAATTTATATGGGTGCATTTTATGTTTTTTTAATATTCTCCAAACACTCGATTGAGATAATCCCAGATCAATCTCGGCATCTTTGAGACAATTTTGAGGATTCACACGAAAATATACAAGAACTGTAATTTCGTTGTTCTCATCTTCTACTACACTTTTTTCTCTGTGTATAGTTTTCTTAACGAAAGATCCGACATTTCTCAAGTTTGTCATGGTTCTGTTAATGGTATCTCTCGTTGGTCTGGGTCGGTCAGGAAACCTCTCAATGAACAGTCGAATCGTTCTATCTACTACTTTATTACATTCTCCATGAAGTAAAATGAAATTTAAATAATCTTCATTGTTAAAATTAGGCATAGTGATCGATTTTATAACTTAATACGAATTATCACCAAATTAATAGTAAACACAAAATGCTACTGAATAAAGAGGAATTTGGCAGATGTAATTAATGATATCTATCATTAAAAAAAAGAATGTAAAACGTGGTAAGTTTTTGCATATGGTTCATAAGAAATTATTTATTTATCACTGGAGAGAAAACCGATGGCCGATTAGTTGAAATAAAGAGGTTTCCGATACAAATTCGAATCAAAATTCGCCATCTATTTAGGAACCACCTGTAACTTTTTTCTCTTGCATATTAGGGTAGTAAAATCTAAAATAGGGTTTAAGTAACAGTTCCTGAAAATTTCATCTTTTTGGCGTGAAGGGAAAAGAAATAGCTGAAAATTCAAGACAAAAAACAGTTTTTTGTGAATAACTCAGAAAATATCCACTTTAGGGCAAGGGTGTGATGCATACACTCACTTTATTTTTTAACGTAGATTCAATATCTGCCATAAAAAAATGGGGTTCTAATTTGAAAAAATTGATTTTTCACGATTTTGTTATCCCTAACTTTGAAAGCAATTTTTTCACCCCCTGTATAATGAATCGCGATTTCAATTCTTAAAGTGGATACATCAATCTTACATCTTGAAAAATCCCAAAAATGAAAATTTTCCATCCAAAAACCTCGAAGTTATTCTTGTTTCAGCGGAGCTCTATTTTCGATTTTTTTTTCGAATTTTCCCGCTCAGAGAGAATTTTCCAGCCAAAACTGAAAAATGTTACATCAAAATAACTTGAAATTTTCTAAGGAATCTATTTCTGCAATAAAAAAATGGTGTTCTAATTTGAAAAACGGAAGTTGACGTCATTTCCGGAAAAACCGGAGGTGCTCATGCCTTGAAAATATTTTAGATTTCATCAGCATCGTGAAATACTTATAAGTGCTGAATTTCATGAAAATACGTTCAGTAGTTTTCCGTATAAATATGGGTGAGGTTCCTCGTGAAAGACCCTGTATATTAGTCATTAATATAATCGAATAACAACTTGATAAAAGAAAGAGAAACAATGTGATCAATGGTGAATTCCAATACAAAAATTCGATAAAAAATCTCTATTGTTTTCGCGAAAATTTTCCACTTTCCTAGACAAACTCTCGGACAATAATTCAATTCACTCTGTCACAGTGAAAATTGGGTCATGTAATAGGAAAAACCTTATGTGTAAACACGTGTATGAAACATGAATACCTATCGATTAATCAAACAATTATTATGTTCTATAACATTCGGATAGTTTATAGTCTTCACTGCTTGGGGATTTCAGTAAACAGATCCAAACATTTATACATATACAGGGTGGCCATTTGAAAACGAAACAGACGAGATTACAGACGAAATAAATTTTTTCGATAGAAATGCTCGGACAAGTCGATTTCTGTTTCGAGGGGGACAACTTAAGATGTAGGTTACGGACGCATAGCGCTTCAACCCTTGCTACTACAACCCTCACCCCCAATTTTTGAATAGGGAAGATGGGGTGAGTGATACCTCATTTGAAAGGTATTTTTATACTGATTTCAGCACAGTAATTGTTTTTTCATTTTATGCATTAGTTCTCGAAATATTCTTAACTAAGTATTTGAAAATGAAGTGGTGTTTTCATGGCACTTGTAGTGTTTTTTTGTGAAAAATCGACATTTTGAGCTTCAAAACAACCATGTTTATCTGAATGTCGTTGATTGAAGAATTCTGCGGTTCTATTCGCACATTGATTGTTTGCAAAAAAAAGTGAAATTATTTCCACCCTCTCTGCAATTGAATAAACCATGTCGAACAATGAATTAGAACACATACAAGTACAAGTCTCGATTCAAAACTAAGAATAATTCACATGTCAAAGAACCAGTAAGCCAACTTAATGATCTGTTCGTAATAAATAAAAAATTATCGATTCTCATTTTTTTTTAAAAAGATATGAATTCAATAATCAACAAAATGAAAACATTATTGAAGCCAACTGAGAAAACACTTCATAATTGAGTCGGGAATCGTTTCACGAATTGGGACAGGAATATTTCTGTGGCATCATGATTTGATTTTCTTGCCTGGTATCTGATTAGAGATATGTACGTATTTGGACTTTTTGGAGATTTCTATCGATCAAGTGTTACCGCATGTTATTGCAAATACTGCAAATTATATCGAAGATAATTTAGATTGAGTTTCGCAATACGCTTTGTTTGTTCGACATCTTGATTAAAGATTTCTATGTCAGTGGATTGGAGGAAGGAAGCCACAGTCATGGTTGTTTTGAAGCTCAAAATGTCGATTTTTTAAAAAAAACACTACAAGTGCCATGAAAACACCACTTCATTTTCAAATACTTAGTTAAGAATATTTCGAGAACTAATGCATAAAATGAAAAAACAATTACTGTGCTGAAATCAGTATAAAAATACCTTTCAAATGAGGTATCACTCACCCCATCTTCCCTATTCAAAAATTGGGGGTGAGGGTTGTAGTAGCAAGGGTTGAAGCGCTATGCGTCCGTAACCTACATCTTAAGTTGTCCCCCTCGAAACAGAAATTGACCTGTCCGAGCATTTCTATCGAAAAAATTTATTTCGTCTGTAATCTCGTCTGTTTCGTTTTCAAATGGCCACCCTGTATAACAGAGAGAATATTAATGATCTATTTTATAAATCAGCTTTCAACTAAGCTTTCATCGATTGATTCTTGATGGCTTCATAAGATGGAGATGTTATGACAATCCATTTATCCTAGTCATTGAATAGTAAACAAATTTCAATACGATTTGTTGACTTTAAACAGATTCGACGAAAATCATTGAAATGATGATTAATTATACCTATAATAGTGATAGGTCTTCAGAAAATTTCAATATTCAATTCAATCTATTCAAATAGAAGAAGACAAAGCCTATATGTTCGATATAATTTTCCATATTTCTTATGCATGGCCTTTTGTTTCGTTCAATTTTTTCAAGACAATGTTGAAGATTGTTCATTATGGAAAGAAAGTGCAAAATACTTCCCATATATCAAAATGTTCTCAATTTCTAATGAATAAAAATTTCGTGAAGTGAATTAAATGTTATTTTTTATTACACATTAATTTAATACAGATGCAGCTAGGAATTTGAAATTTTCATTTATTATTTCGAATCTCGAATTCATTGTGATTTCACTCAGGTACTTTTACAAATTATAGCTCTCTAGTGATCTGAACACTGTTGTTTCTCCAGTGAAAGTACCGAAAATTTAACGTGTTATGTCTACTGAAGTGGTTTATGTAGCTGATGATGTACAAGAAAAGGGTCGCAGATATCTTGTTGGTAAATATTTTTACTGATTTTAGATGCTTTCAATTCGAAGATATAGAAATCGTTGAAATATTATAAATTGTTTTTGTTGGAAATTCGGAAATTTTGAAAATAATTGATGATGAGAATCGATTGAAACATATATGAGATCAATGTACTCAAGCAATATGAATTAAAAAAAACAGTGAAAAATAAACAGAACAATCAGACAGAAAGAAAGTACAGTAAAAATTCCCTATAACGAACCTCTGTATAAAGAATTTTTCTGTATAACGAATTTCGTACAAGACATTGCACTTTGAATCCAAATTCCTTATTGAAAACACCCTCTAAAACGGAATAAATCCTCCTCAAAGAACATCACTATTTGAATGGGTATTGGTAAGAAGGTATAAAGGTAGGTGGGTTTTTTTCCGAAATTTTTCCGGACGTATGTAATAAATCCAGACCTTAAACTAAATAATTACGTCGGACAGAGAGATCCTTCTGAAACAGTTTTATATACTTTCCTGGCTGTTTGGTTTCAATCTAACCATTACCTACGCTCGCCAGTGTGAAAAGTTGTGCAAAAACGTCCAAAAGCAAGTGCTTTAGTTTGAATGATGAAATTAAATTTATCAGTGAAGTCGACTGCGATATGGTCGACTGTAGAAAAAAAATTTCCGTATAACGAAATTTCTTTATAACGATTTTTTTATGGATTTAGCGCTTTCGTTAACGGGAAGTTCCACTGTATTTGAGTGAAAATTAAATTTTTTGTTGGTTTTTGGAACCCTCGAATTGTTTCTAGTTTCCAAAAAAATAATATAATCAATATTGAATCTCTAAAATATTTCATTTAATTTTAATGAGAATATTCAGATAACTTTCATCTGGTCAAATTTGGTGAAAATCAATTTAGAATAGATATGGACGGTCCGAATCAAGAAAGTAAAATTGTTATGAGAAGAAAATTTAAATAATTTTGCGATAGAATGTTATGGAATTTTTAAATCAATATCTACAATAGGAATTTTCACAATTTCATCGATTATTTTAGTTCAGTTCCACCTTTTTGAAAATTTTGCCTTTTCATTCCAATTATAATTGAAATTTTGTTTTTACACTGCTCAACTGTACTTATATAATTTATTTCAATTCATTTTCCATCGATTCGGATTTAGACAATCAGTAAAAAAATTGAGAAATACAATTTGAAACAACCATACAGATTGTCACACTTCCTCTCTATGATTGCAATGATGTTTTTCATATTAACAATATTTGATTTAAAATTTTGTATGTTTTTATTCCAATAATAATTGAAAATTTTGTTTTTACCCTGCTCAACTGTGAATATTTTCATTTGATTTTATCTTTCATCTCCCAAAGTAATTATTTTCAGGCCATTAAAAAAAGCAGATTAATATAATTTGAAGGAACCATACAGATTGTCGCTGTTCAATTTTATGATTGCAAAATTGTTTTTTCGATATCAATAACAATTGATTTAAATTTTTTTTATTGAAAACATTCATTGTTTAGGAAACATTTACCTGTACAAATGAGAATAATCCGTCACATCAACATCGGTCCTTTCGTTTTTCTTGATCAGAAGTGTTTTCAAGAATCCTGAAAAACCACCAGTATGTTGTTCTTTCCAGATGGCATATCTTTCTTTCAAACCATCCCTCTGCTCGTGGAACCACCCGAGGTATCCGGTATATTCGTGCAATTTATCCACCATTTTTCCCTGATTTGATTCACTTCACTGAATATGCATTTATAATCAACATTTTAATTACACCGGAGCAGCTTGAAGACAAGCTCGGAAACCCTGCATGCTTTCAGTGAAACCACTTGTTGGAATATATTTGCCTGCCTGAAAAGGAATATTCAGTCTTTATAACCCTCGGTCTTGCGCGGTGATTTTCTTTCGTTTGATACGATTTTATTTGAGGGGTGAAAACAATGCTTTCTTTTGAATTATCGGTACGGTTATCATCCTAGAATTATTGTTGTAGTGAAACAAAATTTTCAGAAATATGGTATATGCCGAAAGGAATGGGCCCAACTCCAGAAACGACTTGTACACGTAAAATTGATAAAAAATTCTTATATGATTATCATCTTTCAAAGTTTAAATTTTATTGAATTCTTTCTTTTATAATATCTACATTCCACAGGATATTAACCTGAAATTTGGCATATACTAACCATTTGAGTAACAGGGTGGTAAATTTTTCAAAAATAAATCATTTTTTATTAATACAGTCGAACTTCGATAACTCGAATCATGATCTGCCAAAAGAAAAATTCGAGTTATCAAGACTTCGAGTTATTGAAAAAAACACATTTTTTCTTAAAGTATTTTTTATGTGGGAAAATGATGCAACATGAAAGTAAAGAAGTCAAAATAATATTCACACTGTCAATTTATAGATTTACTTATACATTTTCACATATAGATACGTTAAAAGAAACTGGAAACATACATCCTCAGCGCTTAGTTTACTGTGAAATATTCGGTTATTTGTGACTGACGAGAGGATTTTTTTATTTTGTTTTCGAAAAAAGCTTCAATGTTGTTCAAACCGTTATATAGCTAGTCAGTTGTATGTTCGTTTGTTTTCAAAAATGAACGCAAAATGCTGAATGAATTTGCTACCGACTCATTAGAAGGAGGTTGTTGCAAATCATCTTCCATATCATCATCCATCATGTCGTTTTCACTGTCATCTTTGTCATTGATCTGTACGAATTCTGACTCGGACCTGTAATATTGAATAATATCTTCATCTGTGGGAAACTCCGAAGTATCAACATCGTCATACACGTGAAGATAATCATGAAGGGTAGCACCTTGCGAATCTTGAACATTTTTCCATGATTCATAATATTGCTGGTTGAATTTCTTTCTCACTTGTTTCTTTCTCCTTTCTTTCGAATAGTAGACACGGTATTTGCCGGGACACCATACTTCTAAGCTACATCTTTCTTTCGTGCACCACTTCTTTAACCACTTCTTTTAAAAGTCTATATTTTTCATCCAGAGATAAAGTTTTCAGAGTACGTTTCGATGACATAATAGGCCGTATTTATAAAGAAGAGCATTTGCTTTTACTTGTAGAAATTAAAGCATTTACTTCACATTCTATTCATAAACAAAAAGAAAGAAAAGGTTCGAACTTGAAGAAAAAGGTGTTGCTCTAAATTAAAAGGTTTACCTTTTTGGTATTTATAAACAGGAGCATTTGCTACAGAATTAAAGGATTTGCTTCGCAAAATATGCATCTAGTCCGGGGTGGATTTTTATCATTTACTTCTTTCATTTATTGACATTTAAAGGTGTTTCAGTTGGGGAGTGAGCTTGAGTGAGTGAGCTCATAAATACTGAGCTCTGTCCGCACTGAAATGAGAGCTGCCTCAGTCATTTGCTTGTCAGCACGGTGATAAAATAACTCGCTAGGCTCTAGGCGCTAAGCAAGCCTCCTGCCTATACGGACGTACCCTAACCGTTTTCGAGAAAAACATTATTGAACGATTTTATGTTATTTGCTAAGTAAAAAAATAATAGAAATACTCGATAGGTATGCCCAAAATTTGCTTTTATTTTGATAGCTCGTCATGCTTATTCAATATCAACATACAATCATTAAATCATTTTTTACTCGAAAACGGTTAGAGATACGAAAAAACTACAAGAGCCAAAAAAGTTTTCAAACTCAACGAAAATATCAAAAATTGATTACACGCTGATCAGTGAGGTACCCCAAAACAGTCTGAGAGCAAAAAAGGTGACATGGCTCCGGAAAAGAAAATAACCTGAGGATTCTAGTTAAGATTCAGGACGTGCAATGATGGAGACTGTTGAAAATAGCTCGCATTCCAAATTTGGACTGAATATCTCAAAAACTGCAGGAGTTTTAGACCTATAAGATGAGCTTTTTTTGCACGGTATTAACCTATTTTTGTGCCACTTGTCCGGTAGATGCTCAAACATTTATGGCAGCCCTACTCTAATTGGGAGTCTGATAGTTCGTCGTCACTTGCCATCTTAATACAGCTCACTTAAAATAATCAAAACTTCCAAGTAGCAGCAAACACTATATACTACTAATAACATAATCGCTATCCTGATGTACCTGCAAGTTGCAACTTGTCGGCAAAATATAGGTAAAGTGCGTCGTACCCGTAAATTGCGCGTCTCTATACCTTTTCCTCTTTTCGTGAGGATTTGCTTGCAAAGAAAAGGAAAAGATTATGAATACCAAGTAAAGCAAAACCTTTTCCTTCTACCTTCTCCTTGGGACCTCTACCTTTTACTTCTACCTTTAACTTTGAAGGAAATACTTCATTTTTATAAATACGGCCTATTGTTAGCGATATTGTCCTAAAACCTCACAACTAATAGCGTTTTCTTTTGGGAAAACTGGTGCGCACCAGAATTGCCCCAGTGCAATATTTTGTGTTCTATTGGTACTAAGAACAATGAAATGCTCATAACAAATTGCACTCAGATCGCACTGGGGCAATTCTGGTGCGCACCAGTTTTCCCAAAAGAAAACGCTATAAAGAACTGAACTGATTTCACGGCATACGGACGAGTAGTTGAAAATCACACGTAGATGAGGGATTCCCCCAGAAAAATCGACTTATCGAATGTGCCGCCAAATATTTCGTTCGAGGTATCAAGATATTCGAGTTATAGAAGTTCGACTTATCTTACAAAAATTACACTAATATCCAATCTTGGCGCTGTTGCCAACCAATTTGATTCGAGTTATCAAAAATTCGAATTATCGAAGTTCGACTTATCGAAGTTCGACTGTATCTACAATACCACTTCAGATATTTCTATGAAATTTGTCGTACATGCACTATGAATCAATAGGCACTATTTAATGTATCCTCAGAGTAAGAACTTTACTTTTAAATTCCACCAGTGGCGTTCGTACGTAATTAGACCTTCCCATTTTGACAGACATTGATGGTACGCCACATATTTTTCCTGAAATGAAAATTATTTTTGAAATCACCAAAGTTGATCACCCCCCTAAATATTGACATTCGATTAGGAAACACCTTGTATATTATCATTGACAGTTCACATCATGTGACATGCAATTCCAAATATGATATTTTTCTTCCAGAACTTTTTTTTTGGTGAGCTTTTGTTGATTTGAAAAAATGTAGAAAAAACTGTCGAAATACTGAACTTTATGGTCTCTTGTAGTTTTGTAGTATCTGCTACCGATTTCGATATAAAATTTTTAACGATTTTCTCGATATCTTCTGGAAAATCTAAATTTTCATGAAAAATGCAGTTAGTTAGCTCTGGCGAATAATTGGTCTTTATGGTTATTTTCCCGATCTGTAGTAATATTTCATAAAGGATCGGTAAACTCGTATAATCATTACAAAAAATGTGATCAAACTTCAATCTTGAAAACAAATGAGAATCGTATAACAACTTTCGTCTTTTTGAGCACTCTTTCTACTTAAACGAGTGTCGAATCGTTTTGCCCAAATGTTTGTAATTTTCGAATTTTAAGGGTTCGACTCCCTGATGATGAATCCGTGGTCAAATATAATTCTGTCTGTGGGGCCGTCCGGCAGTTAGCACGATAACTTTCGAAGGGATTGTCCTAGAGACTTGATATTTTCAGGGTGAATTCAGTTGACACATGCAGCGGTTAAGTTCGTTCACCAGCCGAATCATTCAGGGTGTTCCATAAAATAGGACCATTCAAAATTTTTGTCAATATCTCAGACATAACGAAACCAATCGAAATGAAATTGCAGCCACATGCAAGATGCTCATAATATGCCTCATGCAAAATTTTTTGGCCAGAGTGTTGAGAGAACCATAGAAATTTCAGTTGGAATATTGAAAGGAAGAATCTTCATATTTCCATAACGAGATATCCGATTCGGGTGAATTTTATTTTGTGAATGAAGAAGAAATTTTAGAAGGGTCGCATCAGCAGTATCATAAGTATAATTGAATTTTCTCACGACTGATTTTTGAATATTTAATTTTTTGAATAACTTCCAGAATATAATCTGGTCGTGCTGAGATTTTGCATTCATATACTCAGCATAAATCCCAAGTCCTATACAAAATTTTGAGGTGATAGCATTATTGCTCCACCAATGAACGAGAGCGCAAAAAGGGCTTCTCTTAATTTTTTTTGCATAATTCTTCAGTCAGAATAATGTGAACACAAACCTTACATCCATAGAACATTACTCATAAAATATTGTTTCTTTTCGGTTGAAAATAGTTAAATAGTACATTATATACCGCGGGACTGAAGTAGTACATTTAATCCTGAAGGTAAAGTTTATGGCCCGACCTGAAGGATTAAATGTACTTCAGTCGCAAGGTATATACGATACTTTTCGTACTTCCGGTATGATTTTATTAATTATTTCAATAATTTCAATCAGTTTTTTCTCTCTTCAACTCATTTAATAAACTGTCTTTAAAATAAGTTACCATAGTAACATTGCGTTGTGACAATTATAATTTAGAAACATTGTCATTACTAGTGTCATTGTAAAGAAACATTGTTATGGATAATTATTGGTATCATGAGTGAAGAAGGTGTATCTGATATTGATAAAAGAGCAGCCGAAGTAGGTGAAGAATTGTTACCACCGAAATCTAGAAAACTATACGAGCAGCAGTACGATGCTTTTAAAAAGTGGTGCCGCTTAAAAATGTGAGACAACCTACTGAAAATGCGTTGTTAGTCTACTTCAATGATAAATCAAAAGCGGTTTGTGCCTCAACTCTCTGGGCACATTACTCAATGCTGAAATCGGTTATTAACATTAGAGAAGATATTGATATAAGTAAATTTCCAAAATTATTAGCTTTTTTGAAGAGAAAAATGAGGGATTTAAGCCAAAGAAGTCAAGAATTCTCACGTCTGAGCAGGTAGATCAGTTCTTACGGGAGGCTCCGGATGATAAATATTTAATGCTTAAGGTAAATTTGGAAATTTGTTTATATTCAGAAATTTTAAGAAATCAATTTTTTTGTAGGTTGCACTTATTTTGGGCGTTGCGGGAGCTTGTCGTGGAAAAGAGTTGGTTGATTTAGAAATCGACGATGTGAGAGATTTGGGCGATTCCTTCCTAATTGCGATTAGAAACACCAAAAATAAAATTGACCGAAATTTTGTGATCAAAAATTCAGAAAACAGTGCCATCAGTTTTGTGGCGATATTTCGGAAATATGTGGCATTGCGAAAGACAGGGACACCTCATTCAAAATTTTTTGTTCAATACATCAACAAAGAATGTACTACGCGAGTAGTAGGAAAAAACATGTTTGGTACATTTCCACGGCAAATAGCAGCTTTCTTGAAATTAGAAAATGCGAAGTCTTATACGGGACATTGTTTTAGACGCACATCTGCGTCTTTGTTAGCTGATTCGGGAGCAACAATAGACGTGCTGAAGAGACATGGAGGATGGAAATCCTCCAGCGTGGCCGAGGGATATATTGAATCGTCTATTAAAAATAAACCAAAAATTTCAGATAAAATATTTGGTCAAGTCGCCGATTCGTCCACTATAGTTATGCCACAGTCCTCATTCTCGCTTCCTGTTTCCGCAGGATCTTCGAAACAAACACCAGTTCAATATGAAAAGGACCTATCTGTTACTCGTCAGTTACCTGCTGCATTAACCCAGGAAAGACTGGTCAATATGACGAACTGTCACAATATTAATTTGAATATTAACGTTAATTACCATTGTAATTAATTATATTTTTCAATAAAATATCCCTTAAATTCGTTTGTTTGTGATTTAATCGTTCCGGGAGTTTCGTCAATATTTAATCCCGGAGGGATTAAATGTGACACTTTAGTACCTGTCACAAGGGAGTGAAGTTGTCACTTTAGGCCCGGAAGTACGAAAAATAACTTTGTCGTAGAATTTTCCAGAGAGCTAGACTTATAGTGAAAAACTTCAGACGTCAGACTTGAACCAGGCGTATTGTTTTCCTCAATTGAAAACCAAACTCATTATCACATCCGACACTGTGAAAATTCCCCCTGTTTGTTCTATCTCTTGATGCCAAACATTAATTGAAAAGTCCACCCACACTTTGTTCCATTCAAAACAGGAAAATATCAGACAACATGGAATTCAATCGCAAAGCAAATTAATTCAGTTGAATAGAATATATTACTAGATGTGGTATATTGTTCGAAATACAAAACTTTGTTAGAAAATATTGTTTGGTACATATTTTATATTGCGTTTTTTTTGTACTCTCAATTCTTTTTAGTTCCAGTAACTACGGCCAATAATGAATTTGAGACCAAAAACTGACGATGATATTTATCGAACAATTATCTTCATAAAGTCACTCGTTGAGTTGTGTGTGACAATTAAATTTGTATTCTGTTATTTAGTGGCTTCCGAAAAGATCAAAAAAGAGTTTATGAAAAAATTAAGAAAAGCTCTAAGCAGGAGCTTTTCAGCGCTCGTTAATTGGCGGAGCAAGGAGACTATTACCTTAGAATTTTATATGGGACTTGAGATTTATACCAAATAGATAAATGCGGAATCTCAGCACAATCGGAATTATATTCTGGAAATTCTGTGTGAAAAATGTATGTGAAAAATGAAATACCAAACAAATTAAATTGTGTGGTTAGGATCATGCGATCCTTTTGAAATTTTGCATGAACATTCAGTATATTAGTCTTCATTCACATAAAAATTCACCAATCTTCGTATACAAAATGAATTTCACTTGTATCGTTTATCTTTTTATGGAAACATGAAGTTTCTTTTTTTCAATACTACAATTCGATTTTCTATGATTCTGTCTTCACTATGGCCACAAAGTTTTGCATGAGTCTTATTATGAGCATCTTGCATGTGGTTTCGTTTTGTCTGAGATATTGAGGAACAAAAGATTTGTATGCCCATATTTTATGTAACGCTCTGTATGATTCGGCTGGTTGACGAACTTAGCCACGGTATTTGAAAACTGAACTCACCCTGAAAATCTCAAGTCTTTAGCAGAATCCCTTCGAAAGTTATCGTGCTAACGGTCGGCCCCATTGACAGAATTGAGTTTGAACACGGATTCGTCATCAGGGAGTCGAACCTTATCGTTTGAGACCATTTTAGGCTCAACATTCGAAAATAATGGACATTTGGGCAAAACGATATAACACTCGTTAGAGCACTCATCCTAACGAGTGCTAAATCATTTTACTCAAACTATTCATTCAATTTGAACAGTATTTCGCTGAAATTCTCTGTTGTTTCTTCTCCTTTGGAAATGAAAATTACTAACGGATAATTTGACCACATCCACTGGGACAGCCTGTATATTGAGAAGTCAATTCGAAGACATTCAATGCCTATTCCCCAGTAGTGGGCTGAAACTCAATTATTTTTGCCTTATCTCTGAGTTTCACGTAACGCAAATTGTAAACCGAAACCATGGAAGTTCTTTAAGCCAATTAGCCATGGCTCCGACAATAAACTGATAGCAGAAGGACTTCAACATATCGCTCTGACAAAAATCGAAGTCACTCTGAAGCTTACTTAATCGTACTGGATGATTCTTTACGTTTATATTTGGTTAAAAACATTACTTAATCGTACTGGATGATATTTATATTTGGTTAAAAACAATAAAAAAATCTGTAGAAATTTCTATGCATGAATGTGATTCGTATTTAGGTTCTCAGAAATGTTTGTATGTAATAAACTTGGCTCGTTTTTTGAAGAGTTTGTGAAACAATAAGCCTTCTGTACGAGTACTTTATTACACAGGGTAACTGTAAACAAATGCGAGGAAAACAAGCAGGGGTAGTTCATATAATTTTTTTTCGAAATCGACCTCCTTTCCAAGAGCCTTTGGAAGGCGATGGCGAGTTGACAGTTTTTAATTTTTTTAGGAGTCTCAAAAACACTGAGTCATAAAACTATGATTCATTGAGGAGATGTCACTCACACAATTTTTTCTGATCCCATAACACTATTATTAGGGGTTGAATATAACCACATCTAATGATTTTCCTTCAAAAATTGTTTTCGTGGGATAGATTTTCGAAAAATAAACTTGTCTTATGGTTTCCCATTCAATTCTGGAGAAAAAATATCTCTTGCGAAATTTCGATACAGTCAATACTTTTCTCGGAAAAAAAAACTTACAAACAATTTTGATCACTATTCATTCCATTTCATCCTATGTTCCATGGAATGAATATTCTGAGATATTGTTTTTGCTCAACATTATGCTTATTAATCGAAAGGAAGATCTATTTGTGAAATTAAAATGTTACGGAATACGGATATAATTTTCTTCCGGAAATCAGAAATAGAACACTTTTATCTCCTCTCATAGAAATACAATATTTGAGAATATTCATTCTTTGGAACACTTATACGATGAAATGGAATGAACAGTGATTATAACTGCTTGTAAGCTTTTATTTTTTCCGAGAAAAATATTGACTGTATCGACTTTTTCTCTCCAGAATTAAATAGGAAACCATTAGAGAATAATATTCTTCGAAAATCTATCCTACGAAAACAATTTTTGAATGAAAATCATAGGGGGTTGTTATTTTCAACCCCTAATAATAAAGTTATGAGATCTAAAAAAATGTGTCAGTAACATCTACTCAGTACTTCATATTATGTATAGTTTTATGACTCAGTGTTTTTAAGAAGCCGTAAAAGATTAGAAACCGTCAAATCGTTATCGCCTTCCAAAGGCTGTATCTTGGAAGGGGGGTCGATTTCGAAAAAAAATTATATGAACTACCCCTGGTTATTGTCATCGAGGAATCATCTCCCAAAGTCCCTCGCATTTGTTTACAGACAAACCGTATATTTTCTAAAATGGTCATTTTCAGTGTGTTGAAATCTAGGGTTTTTCAGATTTTAATGTTTAATCCATGTTTTTCATGTTTGAATATTTCCTCTTGTCCAAAGTTGTCTTCATATTAATGCTTCGGAGTAGACGGACCGAATCCAATTTCACACTTGATATTCTTTAGGGTCCAAACAATGGAGTTCATATTTTTGTCCTCTCGCAATGAATTAAGTTTGATGATGCCACAGAAAACAGTTTTGAACACTGTCCGACGATGTGCCATTTCTTGAATTAGTTCTATATTTTCATTTGTTTATTTGAATGCATTTTATTTACATTCTCGGAAATAACAAGGATCTAAGAATATCTTATTTATCCTGATAACTGTGCGTTATGTTATTCGAAGAAGAGTCGAAGAAGAGGATTTTTGCACTCCTACAAATGCTTTTTGTTGAAAAATATCAGCTTTCATTGTGTTTTTTAGATTTTTTCAGAGAAAGAAAAAAATGCCCGAATGGTATTTGACAAAACTTCTACATGAATAACTGATTATTCAGCATGCATTATGTATAGAAACCAATTTGACAACTGTTAAGTCAGTTAGTTTTACCGCGGATAATCTCAAAAAAACTGTCGAACAGTTTTTCCATCTAGAAACTATTTGTGTTTCAAAATTGGTCGTTTCTGATTGGCGGAAAACAAGAAGAGTGAAATAGTCACAAAAATACCGCCCAATATTGTGTGAGTGGGTAAAGATAAACGATCTGTTCGATAGATATTCACACCGAATTCACATTAAAATTTTCCCAGTATCTATCTCAAGTTGATAATATATTTTTAGACAGATCTAAAAATATTCGGCATTGTGTAGGTTGCCGACCTACCTAGTTGTGTTTGTTGTAGAACAAAATAATACCTTTGAAAATTGACAAGTAGGATGAGGTTAGAATGAATCATTCTGCCAACTTTCTTGAGTTTCGTTCCTGAAAATTTTGATATCTGCATCGCCAGTTTGAAAATGCAATATTTCGATTATTTTTTATGTGAAGGAAACCAAACTCAGCAGTCTCATAGTAGAGAATCGCCGGAATTCACGTGGTATATTCGGTTTTTTGATATACGGCATGGTTTCTTGAAGATTTTGCTCCGAAGATTTGGAACTTAAAATTGAAATATTTCGAGGTTTTCAACTGGCCACCCCATATTTGCTTAGCAGCAATTACATTTGAAATAAAAAATGAATGACAATTTTTATTCTGTAGAACTATAAAAATACAAAAATAGAAATATAAATAGGTACATTATGTTAAGTTATATTTTTACGAGAAACCGATGAACGTGCCAACTTAAATTGGTACTACAGTGGTATTTCGAAAATCGGAAGAGAACGAAGTTCAATTGATTCAATTATAAATTTGAACATTGCAGCAGACAAATTATAATTTTTTTTCTGGAATATAACTGATTTAACGAAATGTCGACGGCTTCCATACCACACCTGAAGCATTTCAAAAATTCAAATAATTCAGAGGGTCATGTAGAACTGGTTCATCTAGACATCAGACGTACCATCAGTGGCGACTCGTACCTTGTTAAAGGGCTAGCATTTATGACACCTCTGAATATTTGAAAATAGAGCTATGTTTTCAGAGTATGATATATTTCAGTTGAATAATTTACGAGATCTTGGAAAATTCTCGGCATTCACAATATTTATCATATTTCAAACAAAATAAGATGTGAATATCACAGTATTAGCAGAGGAACATTTAAAACATCAGAGGTACAGGGTTTTTCACTATAATTTGACCACCACTTCAACTGTGTTACTGAAAGAGATACAGAAAAATATTTTTTACAAAAATTTCACGAAATCGACTGAGGTTTTACAATAGGAATTCACATAATGGAATATATACAGGTGGCCAACATATTGATGGCAACTTAATTTTTTCAAATGGAACACCTTGTATATTTTTCCATATTTAGCTAGCTCTTTTGCCCCTGATTTCGAATGTGTGTATCTCTTTTATTCTGAGTACCACAGATTTTCAAATGTTAAGAACCACCTGGCAAGGTCTGTAATCATTTTTCATGTGGCAGACTGCGTTTACTGAAATATCCATTTTTGGAGTTACGATAACGTCTTTTGGAATATATACAGGGTGAATGCAACTACATTTTTTAATGGGACACCCTGTCCTATATATTCTTCAATCTTCTGATTTCCTCCTGATCTCGAATATATATGCGTATGTGGGCGTGTCTCTTCAATTTTCAGAGTTTCAATGTTTTGAAATGATGATACCGAATCACTACATAGTATAAAACAAAGTCGCTTTCTCTGTCCCTTTGTATGCTTAAATCTTTGAAACTACGCACCGGATTTTGATGCGTTTTTTTTTAATAGATAGAGTGATTCAAGAGGAAGATTCATATGTTATAATAACATCCATTGAATAGTGGAGAAGTACTGTTATTTTTGAGGTTTCTAATGTGATGTACCGTGCGAAGCCGGGGCGGGTCGCTAGTATAAAATATTTTAAAATGAATACTAAACAATTACTTAACTAGATGATTCTTGAAATTTGGAACTATTTGATGCTCAGAATAAGAGAGATATACCTACATATGTTACAAGTTGAAGAGGGGGGAAATTATAGTGGAAAACCCTATACAGTGTGAAAAACTCAGTGAAAAAGCTCTTTCTCCGTACTTATAAGTGTAGTGCTTGTTTGTTCGAATTTGATTGAAGAATAAGCTCAAAATTATGATTTTGAAGGCTTTCTCCCAAATGAAACAAATTTTTTGTTCTCCTTTCATCTGATTTGTCATCTTGAAATACCACCTGAAAAAAAAAACAAGAGAAACAGAAACACAACGAGAACTGAGTACTGAGTACTGAGAAAAATCTCATCTGAGACTCAAATTCAGTAACATTTATCTAAACTTCTCCTTGAAATTTCCTTGAAATATGAAAAAAGCTGCTTTTCAATCAGGAGGCTTCTTCAAACTAGGTTCTTGGACAGCAAGTGTAGATCCTTTAGAATTTAAAACCCACAATTCTGGGTAATCATCTCTTGCAGATTTAAATAGTGATTATTAGGTCTAATTATCGAACATACAGGGTGAGGCAGAAAAACCTATCCGATTTCAAAACGTTATAAAATTAAAACCACTCAGCTTGTCAAAAATTTTTTTTATTAGCATATCGCAAATTTTATGCCATTTTTAAATTTAAGTTTTGAAAAGCACATCACTCAAATGTCGTCCTTGGGAGCGGATACACTTATTTAGGCGCTCGCGGTAGCTTTCCATGACTTTCACCGTCATTACCACAGGAATTTCTTCAATTGCCCGAGCAATTTCCCTTCGTAAAGCAAGAAGGGTCCTTGGTCGATGCTGGTAAATCTTCGATTTGAGGTAACCCCAAAGGAAGAAGTCACATGGAGTGAAATCCGGTGAGCGCGGCGGCCAGCCAAGATCACCTCTCAGAGAAATGAGGCGACCGGGAAACATTTCCCTGAGAATGTCCATTGATCGTCGCGATGTGTGGGCGGTTGCACCATCCTGTTGAAACCACACATTTTCCACGCCATTTTCTTCCATTTTGGGTCTAAGAAAATTTTCCAGCATGAAACAATAGCGCTCGCTGTTGACCGTTACAGTTTGCCCATTTTCTTCAAAAAAGTAGGGCCCCCAGACGCCTAGGCGGGAAAGAGCACACCACATAGTCACTTTTGGGCTATGGAGGGGTTCCTGATGGATTTCCCGAGGATTTTCGTCACTCCAATATCGAAAATTCTGCTTGTTTACGGCGCCACAAAGGTGAAAATGGGCTATCGAACCGCCGCATTCGATAAACCCCGCTCAATAACAAAAGCACGATGTTCACCAGACCAAGGCATGTTGACTACTGACAAATGGCATAAAACCAGCTTTCTAACGGTTTTTACCCCACTACTCTACCTGCTCTCTCTTCTGAGAAAAAGGGATTTGAAATCGGATAGGTTTTTCTGCCCCACCCTGTATAAGGGGTGTTTCGGAAGCATATACCGTAAATTCGGATCATTTTATGACATAAAATTCCTATGAACTATGGGTCTCTGATGCACGGTTTCTGAGGTATATAAAATTGAAAAAAAGGTTTTTCTAAAATATTTTCGACACCGTGACCGATTTTTATTTGCGTCTTGGTTGGTTAGGAGTACGCATCAAAACACTTTTTTTCCATTTAAAATTATTTTTAATTTTCTCCAGTGGCGTTCGTACGTCAATACTTTTTTTCAAATTAAAATTATTTTCGTAATCACCATAATATTATTAATGTGAGATTGGTGAGTGGATAAAATGAGGAGTCAATCACCAATTTTTTTTGGATGTGAAAAACTCAAGATACCATTATCATATAGCATTATGCGGTGATTATGAACATGATTATAAATTTGAAAAAGAGAATTGGCGTACTATTCTTCCACTTGATTAATTCGGACAGAAGTATGTTCGGACGCAACTGGTAAATATTAAAATTTCTTTGAAGAATTATTTTTTTCCCCGACCTCGAAATTGAAGGTGATTTTAATGTGTACGAAATTGAACATAAATGACCAATGTTAATACTCAATTTATGATATTTTAATGTCCAATCCTCATGGCAACCGTACAGAAAGTATTCAGAAGTACAACGATAAATGTCAAAACTCTACTGGAACATAGAAATTCCATTATGTCAAATGTATATCTTGTGCAAAATGAGAATTTATTTCAATCAAGAATTTATACACAACTCATGTTGAGAAGGTCGGAAAAATCTTGTAATCAACTCGGTTATTAATCTAGCGACTAATGGTCTCGAACTAATATCTTGACCATTAGTCGCTGTCTTTGATAACCTAGTTGATTAAATAACTATTAATACGTACGCATAACCTAGCAAACCACAAAGAAAAATCGTGTACAGTTTCGAAATATTTTCGAAAAACAAATTTTTCTTCTGAATTTCAACACTCCGTATCTTATAATCAATGCGTCAGAGTCCCATAGTCCATAGGAACTTTATGTGATAAAATCATCTGAGGATTAAGATCCCGAATATATGGTACCTTACTCTGAAATACCCTTTATACGCTTTCATTGTGCACCAGTTTTTCCAATGGTAAACGCTAAGTATCTGAATGCACTAGCCGCCACTGCGTACCATGCTAAAGAAAGTGGTACCAATGTAACAAAGTACAGGTTAATACGGTGACCATGACAAGGACGCATACCATTGCTGTCAATACAATAATAAACACCTTACTGTGGTCAACTTCATCAGCATTTTTATGGATCCGTTCTCACTGAACTCCTTAACAGAAGGATTATTGTTATGTTTAGTAGCTGCCAAACCTTAAAAAATTAAAAAGCCTACATAATATTTAATTGTATGAAGAAATTTATGGGGAATTGTGAAGGTGTAATTATTATTCTATTGTACTTCTATTGCGAATGACTAACAAATAGATCAGTGACATGTTGAAACCATTCTGAATGTCCTATGAATGAAGGCTCTTTGACTATTGAGGATATTTTATTGCTCGTAATCCTTAATTCAAGAACGGATTTGTTAATGAATTCTATTCTTCCTGTCCTTAACTTTCTTTCCATATCCAAACCTGTTGAACAATATGGGTTTATGGTATCTATTTTTGCAGTTTTTTTATAAGGTATTGATTGATCTTATTAAAGTTTCCCATAAAAAAAATTATGCAGAATTTTGTGGTCATAGTAATAACAGAACAATGAAAAATTCAATTGGAATAGTGAAAAAAATATTTTCATATCCGATTCGATTGAAATATTTCGTGAATGAAGACAGATAAACTGAATGTTAGCATCATCAGTACCATGAAACTCGATTTCTCTCAACTGTTTATTTTTTACATAAAAAATAAAGTTGAGGCGTGAGAAATATTGAATTGAAGAAAAGCAAAGCGTAGGATGAATTGCGTTTGAAATAAAAAATCGACGAGTTACATAATCTTGTTAGCACGCTGTATATATCTGAAAAATGCTAGTTCCAGAAGATCTATAATTAATATTTCTAAATCATTTTTGGGATAATATACTTTGATTTCCAATAGATCAAAATGCAGACAATGATTTCGCTACTTTCTTTGTAGATACCTCATACCACTGTTTTACAAATTCATTTAAATGTCTGTAATTTCTTGATTTCGTTGTTTATTCCAACGAAGATTTATAAGTCGATTTCTTTTGTTGAAATAGTTGTTTTTGTATTAAGTGCGTAAAATGAGTGTTTTTTTCATGGCACATGAGAGTGTCAATTTTTGGCCGAGACCGCAGGCCACAAATTCACTCTAATGTGCCATAAAAACATGAATTTCACATGCACGAAATACAAACAACATTTTTTGTACAACTGTGAATGTGAATTTACATCGTCTGAAATACGTATAATTATTGAAGATAATGCTTCCAGTACAATATTTAAATGAATCCAGTGATCTTTCTGTGTCGTAACTATACAAACAGTTTGTTGAAACTGTTTGCATCTTTGACAGTATTTGCTCGTAGTTGCTCTCTTTCGAATTATTCTAAAGAAGATGGATGTTGAACATGATAGTGGTAGTGATACCCCCGCAGATATGGCTGAAGAAGCAAATACTCGTACAATTGTATCTAATATGTTACCAGCCAAATCAAAGCTAATATATGAGAAAACATATAACCAATTTCGAGAATGGTGCAACAAGAACAATGTAAAAAAGGTTTCTGAAAATGTGCTCACATGCTATTTCGAGGAAAAATCAAATATTTTAAAACCTTCCACGTTATGGAGCTCAATGTTTAAAAAACATTGAATGTCAAGAAAAATATTGATATAAGGAATTTTTCAAAATTGGTCCCGCTTATTAAGAACAAATGCGTCGGATACCGAGGAAATAAATCTAAAGTGTTATCGAGGGATGATATCAATAAATTGCTTTATAAGGTACAGATACAATCATAATTTTGGGAAATTAGTTGTAATTAAAATATTCATTATTTGTAGGTTGCCCTAATTTTGGGTATCAGCGGTGAAAAAAAGACTTTTTTTAACGGTGAAAATAAGTAATATTTTACGCATCCATAGTGATGATAAAAAGTCAAGTTTTTTTGACAGTTGTACAAAATAGTTATTTTTGTATTAAGTGCGTAAAATGAGTGTTTTTTTCATGGCACATGAGAGTGTCAATTTTTGGCCGAGACCGCAGGTCGAGGCCAAAAATTCACTCGAATGTGCCATGAAAACACGAATTTTATACGCACGAAATACAAACAACATTTTTTGTACAACTGTGAATGTGAATTTACATCGTCTGAAATACGTATAATCTTGAAGATAATGCTTTCAGTACAATATTCAAATGAATCCAGTGATCTTTCTGTATCGTAACTATAGAAACAGTTTGTTGAAATTGTTTGAATCTTTGACAGTATTTGCTCGTAGTTGCTTCAATTTCGAATTATTTTAAAGAAGATGAATGTTGAACATGATAGTGGTAGTGATACCCCCGCAGATATGGCTGAAGAAGCAAATACAATTGTATCTGTTACCAGCCAAATCAAAGCTAATAATATGAGAAAACATATAACCAATTTCGAGAATGGCGCAACAAGAACAACGTAAAAAAGGTTTCTGAAAATGTGCTCACATGCTATTTCGAGGAAAAATCAAAAATTTTGAAACCTTCCACGTTATGGAGCTCAATGTTAAAAAAACATTGAATGTCAAGGAAAATATTGATATAAGGAATTTTTCAAAATTGGTCCCGCTTATTAAGAACAAAAGCGTCGGATACCGAGGAAAGAAATCTAAAGTGTTATGGAGGGATAATATCAATAAATTTCTCAGAGATGCTTATGACGAAACTAATTTACATTATAAGGTACAGATACAATCATAATTTTGTGAAATTAGTTGTAATTAAAATATTCATTATTTTTAAGTTGTTCTAATTTTAGTTATCAGCAGTGAAAAAAAGACTTTTTTTAACGGTGAAAAAAGTAATATTTTACGCATCCATAGTGATGAAGAAAAGTCAAGTTTTTTTGACAGTTGTACAAAAAATAAATTATCTCCCTATTATGTGCATATATTTACCTTAAAATATATAGCAATATTTATTTAGAAATATTTACGAGTGCAAAAGGATATTCTTCTTTTCCTCAATTTTATTGAACGTCTATATTTAACAATTTATTGAAGAACTCTCGTTAATAACTGTACAAAAGCAAGAACTGATATAGCTCCTCTGTTGAATACAAGCGAGAAAAATAACACAGCATATCCCAATCTTAAAGTATTCCGAAAAAGATTCGTTTGTCCATATTCGGTTGGACAGGTTTCTTGAGATTATCTTGGTGACCATTATGAACATTTCAATTCAATTCCTTTGACGGCTTTTTCACAGATGAAGTTATCAAGAAAGCATGAACCAATTACATATTTTGAAATTATTTAGGTAACTACACAGGTTGCTGATTATTGTCAATAAAAACCATTCAATTTTCGGTTATAGACACTCGAGAATGATTCGAATTGATAATTAAAACCTGTTGGAAGGAAATCGAATTCTCCGTTCCTGCAAGTGATCTGCGACAAATTTCGGGAACTTTTAAAATGTTGTTATCTTTTGAAAATTCATGCGGTGACGTAGATTGTGGAAGATATTAAAATTTTGTCGTTAAACTGGTTTTTTGTTCTTTCAATTTCAATATTGATGTTGAACCGATATTCTTGGCTTAATTATGTCATTATATTTTGTCTTTTATCTGGATTGGCAGAGACTATTAGAAGTGCAGCCGAAAACAACAGGGGGTGAATTTTCGAATTTTTCATCGACCATAATTGAAAAAAACGACCTTCTCAAAGAAAAACTTTCTGCATATTCTTAATCTTTGCCATCGAATTAGTAAATTTTAAAACTTTGGTGTTGATTGGAGACGAAAAAATTTTTCCAAAACGAAAAATTTTCATACCACCAAAATTTCACCATTCATTAACTCGAGGACGTAGATTAAGAATATGCAAACAATTTTTCTATGAAACATCAATTGAAAAGAAAAAATCAGCATCCATACAGTACTATTTTTCTGGCTGCTACAGCACTCCTACGTTGACCTATTTTTCTACAAAAAGTCTATTATTTGTCGAAATAATTATTTTTTGGAAAAACTTTTTGCATATTCGTGCTCTACGACCTCAAATTATCCAAAAAATGACCAAATGATCCGGTTCGATATAGCTGAATAGTTATTTTTCTGCTGAGTGCGTGAAATAGTGTTTTTTCATGGCACATGAGAGTAACAATTCACTCGAATATGCCATGAAAACACGAATTTTATACGCCCGAAATACAAACAACATTTTTGAACAACTGTGAGAGTGAATGTACATCCTCTGAAATAATGATAATGCTTTCGATACAATATTTTTTGAACAACTGCCAAAAAAACTCGACCTTTCTTCATCACTATGGTTGCCTAAATGATTACTTTTTCTCACCGTTAAAAATAGTTATTTATAATAAAAGGGAAAAAATATTAGATTTTAGCTTCGCGTCGGGAGATAAAAACCGAGAACTAGAATATAATATATTTCCCGTGTATAATACACCATTTTTTTTCTGTGACAGGAAAAACGAACATTTAATAGTGAAAGAAATATAACTTTTCACGAAATTACTTTTTTGACAGAAAAAAGTCTTTTTTTTTCCTGTGATGGGAAAAAAATTCGACATTTTATATCTCTTAACAGGTCACAAAATATATTTTTTTTTCTGCGAATGGAAAAAATTTGACATTCCATATCTCTTGACAGGTCAAAAAATATTTCTCTTTACGCAATTAATTTTTTCCCTATCCCTATCTATGTATCGATGTATCCGGAAAAAAAGTATTCACTTTTTTCCCGGGGAAAAAAGTTATTTCGTGGAAAGTTAAATTTCTTCCGCTATTGAATGGTCGTTTTTCCTGTCCCAGAAAAAATAGTGTATTATACAAGAGAAAAAGTATTATATTTTAGCTCTCGGTTTTTTGTCTCCCTCCGTTTCGCGTCAGGAGACACTATAACCTCGGACTAAAATCTAATACTTTTTCCTTTGTATCATGAATAACTATTTTCACCGTTAAAAAAAGAATTTACTTTTTTCACGGTTAAAAAAGTCGTTTCTATAGTACTTAACGATACAGAAAGATCACTGGTTGCATAGAAATATTGTATTATATTTCAGACGATGAGAATTCACATTCACAGTTGTACAATAGTTATTTTTGTATTAAGTGAGTAAAATGAGTGTTTTTTTTCATGGCACATGAGAGTGTCAATTTTAGGTCGAGGCCAAAAATTCACTCGAATGTGCCATGAAAACACGAATTTTACACGCACGAAATACAAACAACATTTTTTGTACAACTGTAAATGTGAATTTACATCGTCTGAAATACATATAATTATTGAATATAATGCTTCCAGTACAATATTTAAATGAATCCAGTGATCTTTCTGTGTCGTAACTATAGAAACAGTTTGTTGAAACTGTTTGAATCTTTGACAGTATTTGCTCGTAGTTGCTTCAAATTCGAATTATTTTAAAGAAGATGGATGTTGAACATGATAGTGGTAGTGATACCTGATACCCCCGCAGATATGGCTGAAGAAGCAAATACAATTGTATCTAATATGTTACCAGCAAAATCAAAGCTCTTATATGACAAAACATATAACCAATTTCGAGAATGGTGCAACAAGAACAACGTAAAAAAGGTTTCTGAAAATGCTATTTCGAGGAAAAATCAATAATTTTGAAACCTTCCACGTTATGGAGCTCAGTGTTAAAAAAAATATTGAATGTCAAGTAAAATATTGATATAAGGAATTTTTCAAAATTGGTCCCGCTTATTAAGAACAAACGCGTCGGATACCGAGGGAAGAAATCTAAAGTATTATCGAGGGATGATATCAATAAATTTCTTAGAGATGCTGATGACGAAACTAATTTACTTTATAAGGTACAGATACAATCATAATTTTGTGAAATTAGTTGTAACTAAAATATTCATTATTTGTAGGTTGTCCTAATTTTGGGTATCAGCGGTGAAAAAAAGACTTTTTTGTACAACTGTCAAAAAAACTTGACTTTTCTTCATCACTATGGATGCGTAAAATATTACTTTTTTTCACCGTTAAAAAAAGTCTTTTTTTCACCGTTAAAAAAAGTCTTTTTTTCACTGCTGATAACTAAAATTAGAACAACTTAAAAATAATGAATATTTTAATTACAACTAATTTCACAAAATTATGATTGTATCTGTACCTTATAAAGTAAATTAGTTTCGTCATCAGCATCTCTGAGAAATGTATTGATATTATCCCTCCATAACACTTTAGATTTCTTTCCTCGGTATCCGACGCTTTTGTTCTTAATAAGCGGGACCAATTTTGAAAAATTCCTTATATCAATATTTTCCTTGACATTCGAGGTTTTTTTAACATTGAGCTCTATAAGTTAGAAGGTTTAAAAAATTTTTATTTTTCCTCGAAATAGCATCTGAGCACATGTTCAGAAACCTTTTTCACGTTGTTCTTGTTGCGCCATTCTCGAAATTGGTTATATGTTTTCTCATATTATTAGCTTTGATTTGGCTAGTAACATATAAGATATAATTGTATTTGCTTCTTCAGCCATATCTGCGGGGGTATCACTACCACTATCATGTTCAACATCCATCTTCTTTAAAATAATTCGAAATTGAAGCAACTACGAGCAAATACTGTCAAAGATTCAAATAATTTCAACAAACTGTTTCTATAGTTACGACACAGAAAGATCACTGGATTCATTTGAATATTGTACTGAAAGCATTATCTTCAATGATTATACGTATTTTAGACGATGTAAATTCACATTCACAGTTGTACAAAAAATGTTGTTTGTATTTCGTGCGTATAAAATTCGTGTTTTCATGGCACATTCGAGTGAATTTTTGGCCTCGACCTGCGGTCTCGGCCAAAATTGACACTCTCATGTGCCATGAAAAAATTTCATTTTACGCACTTAATACAATATAACTATTTTTAACGGTGAAAAAAAGACTTTTTTTAACGGTGAAAAAGTAATATTTTACGCATCCATAGTGATGTAGAAAGTCAGTTTTTTCGACAGTTGTACAAAAAATGTTGTTTGTATTTCGTGCGTATAAAATTTATGTTTTTATGGCACATTCGAGTGAATTTGTGGCCTGTGGTCGGCCAAAAATTGACACTCATGTGCCATGAAAAAAACACTCATTTTACGCACTTAATACAAAAATAACTATTTCGTGTGGACTTGGAATATTAAACGCAATATTATTTCTTGGGCCTTATACTCCCCATCGTAGTTTTGGAACCAGCAGTACCTATATCATTTGACAGTATTAATGCAGTCGAATTGTGCTTTTAGCAGGAAAGTTTTGGGGTAGTTTAGATTTCTTTCATTTTTTATGTTTTTTGGGGTGCTGAATCCGAATTTGAGGTTTGCTAACAAAATTTCCAGACGGAACATAGAAAAAAATACAAAAAAAGAATGAAAATCTCATTCTTGGTCAGTTTTTTGCATATAACTCTGACACTATCAACTTTTCCTAAAATACCTTTCCATACAAAATGAAAGTACATAAAATTTCCTACAAATTGTACTACCACAGCTTGTTTTGCGACAAACCGTTCTGGTTCAAATAATAGTTGAAAATGAGGTATTTTCTATGACTCAATAAATGAAAAAAAATTAATTCTATGGTTCCGATGATGCGATCCTCTTGAAATTGTGCATGAATATTCAGTATATCAGTCGCAATTCACAAAAAGAAATTTAATCGAATCGGACATCTTGTTATGGAAGTATAAAGATTCTTCTTTTCAATATTTCAATTGAATTTTCTATGGTTCTGTTCACACTATGGTCACATAATTTTGCATAAGGCTTATTATGAGCATCTTGCATTTGGCCGCAACATTTCATTTCGATTGGTCTCGTTTTGTCTGAGATATTGAGGAACAAAAATTTAGAATGGCCTTGTTTTATGAAACAAAATACGGCCATTCAAAATGTTTGTTTCTCAATATCTCAGACAAAATGAAACCAGTCGAAATGAAATGTTGCGGCAATATGCAAGATGGTCATAATAAGCTTCATGCAAAATTGTGTGACCATAGTGTGAGCAGAACCATAGAAAATTCAATTGGAATATTGAAAAGAAGAATCTTTATATTTGCATAACAAGATATCTGATTCAAGTGAATTTTTTTTAAGAATCGAGACTGATATGCTGAATGTTCATGCAAAATTTCAAGAGAATCGCATCATCGGAACCATAGAATTTAAGTTTTTTTCATTTATTGAGTCATAGAAAATACCTCATTTAAAACTATAATTTGAGCCAGAACAGGTGGTCGCAGAACAAGCTGTGGTAGTACAATTTGTAGGAAATTTTATGTACTTTCATTTTGTATTGAGAGGTTTTTCACGAAAAGTTGATAGTTTCCGAGTTATAAGCAGAAAACTGCCAAAGAATGAGATTTTTTCTCTTTTTTTGTATTTTTTTCAATGTTCCCTCACGAAATTTTGTTAGCAAACCTCAGATTCGGATTCAGCACCTCAAAAAACATAAAAAATCGAAAAAATCAAAACTACCCCAGAACTTTCCTGCTAGGGGTTCTTTTGAGCACAAATTGACTGGACTATATTTACCCTGTTTTTTTGGGTAGTGTATCCAAAACTTCAAAGTAAATACCGTAAAATGGTATCCAGATAGTTCTGAAACCAGAATCTTGCAGGAAACTCAATTCCATCAACAATTTTATTGTGTCAGTCGTTTCGTAGTGAAATGTGAAATGATACCATCAAATTCTCTCGGCAAGTACGTCTCACGTAATATGATTTGCATAAAACCTTTAAAGAGGTATTCTTACTGTAAACATGTTTCGAGACTACATAGAAGAGCGTGAAATTAAGTAATTGGTGCAAGTAAATCATTCTTGGGTATCCCTGGGACACTCAGCTTGAGGGCAACATAAAACAACTAGAATAAGGCCGGCGCCCATACAGCGTGCTCCTAAATTCATGCAACAAACTTAAGGAGGTGATTACTCACATAAAATTAAGTTTGGTCTTTCCATAACAAAATTTCCTCAGATTTCTTTTAGATATCACCTCTGAAAGGTAGTGGCTGTTATTCATTGAGTAAAGACGTTGGCAGTGGCCTACTATTTCAAAAAAAGGTAGAGGTGATCGTTTTCAGGATTTATTATAAATTTTTCCACATTTTACATCTTAGCTGTTGTCCACTAAATTATTAATTTAATAATGAAATATGGTTTATGTCGTCAGTTATTGTTTTTGGGAAAAAAAAATGATTTCAATTTATAATTTTATTTCATGAAACTTCATCTCCAAAAAAAGTTTCGATATAAAATAAAATAAGGGTAACTAGTTAGATGCCCGTAAAATGTAATAGGAATATTAAAAAAATACCCGTGATTAGTCCTCTGCGAGAATACGAAAATTGCAGAATTTCAAGTTTTTAGCTTCACTAGAATTTTAGAAAAAAATTCAAGAAAAGCATTGAGCAGGAGTTTTTGAGCGCTAGGTCATTGGAGGAACAATAGAGCTATTACCTAAAATTTTTTTGTGGGATTTGAGATTGATATCAAGTATAAATGCAGAATCACAGCCTAATCAGAGTTGTATTCTGAAAATTATTCAAAAAATAAAATAAGTAAAAAAACAGTCAAAAAAATCTAGTTCCATGGCTTGTTGATGAGAAAATTCAGTTTATCGGTCTCCATTCACAAAATATTTCACTCGGATCAGATATCGTGTTATGGAAATATAAAAATTTTTCAATATTCTAATTGAATTTTCTATGGTTCTGTTAACATTATGGCTACAATTTTCAGTATATCAGTCTTCATTCACAAAAAACCGGATATCCTGTTATGGAAATATGAAAAATCTTTTCTTCAATATTCCAACTGAATTTTCTATAGTTCTGTTAACACCATGAACAAAATTTTGCATTAACATTCAGTATATCAATCTTCATCCACAGAATGAATTTCATTTTAATCGGATATCTTTTTATGGAAATATGAAGGTTCTTCTTTTCAATATTCAAATTGAATTTTCTTTGGTTTTGTTCACACTATGGCTACAAAATTTTGCATGAGGCTTATTATGAGCATCTTGCATATGGAAGCAACATTTCATTTCGATGGGTTTCGTTTTGTCTGAGATATTGAGGAACAAGAAATTTGAATGGTCATATTTTATGCAACGCCTTGTACGATATGGCTGGTTAACGATCTTAACCGAGTCATTTGGAAACCGAATTCACATTGAAAATTTCAAGTTTTTAGGGCAATGCCTTCGAAAGTTATCGTGCTAACGGACGGACCCACGAACAGAATTGAATTTGACCACGAATTCGTCATCAGGAAGTCGAATCCTATCGTTTGAGACCATTTTTCGGCTCAAAATTCGAAAATACAGACAATTCGACAAAACGATATAGCACTGGTTTTAGTAGAACGAGCGCTCAAAAATAAGAACTGAATTTTAGTCACCACCCTGTAGGTATGATATCTCGGAAAGGGGTGGGCAGAGGAAATTCTGTTGAAGGAAACGAAAGGAACTTAATTTCATAAGAGCAAGCACCTCCTGCAGTTTGTCGCATTAATTTCGGAACGCCCTGTAATAGTAGTTCTTCAACAACAACAAGAGACATCGACATGGACGACATGCTAGAGTAATGTATAATTTCATAATGAATAGGTTCGTGGAAATAAGATGTTATTATTGAAATACTCAGCCTAGATATTTACATAAGTTGTTGAAATCAACACCCAATCAGAGCATATTTAATGTATAATTTTGCATTCAAAACCAACTGTGAAAAACATCGAAGCATATAATTTAAAATAATTTTCACTGTATCTATGATCTAAAAAATTTCTTTGATCAAGAATTGTTACCAGTTCATCCAATTACATCATTACGTATGTCATCTATGCTGTTTCAAGTCTTTTATTTGATTTATAAATTTGATTCAATTTTCAGGATGACTTATTGTATATGTATATGGGGTGTTTAATTTTATTCGAGCAAGACTTAGGATGTAGGGGAAGGTGAGGTATAATGATCCCCTTAAGGGAAAATTTCAATTGTGGCTAAAGTTGTTGGCAAAACCGCAAGATTTCAATTATTGAAGGTAGTGAATTTACTCAACTTTGTATCTGCCTACTTAATCTTCATTTCATCTATGTAGTTTTTTTGTATTAGATATTTTTGTTAAAGTTCAGTAAAGGATCATTTTATACACCCCTGTGGATAAAATGATCCTTGGGATGGGGCAAAATGATCCCAGGGATCATTTTGTACTTTAAGTTAATAAATATCAAATAAAAATGAAATAAAAAACTCTGCTGTTTATTTAAATGATAATATGTATTTTTAATAACAATTTATGTATGTAAAGCAAGTTACACAAAACAAAAATATTCGATGGGTTGAAAAATAATATTTTTCTTGGGCATTTCTCAAAGTCGGGAGAAATTCATCCACCACATTCTTATTAAAATAAATGTCTGGATGTCTACGTCTAATTCCACGAAGCCATTCAAGTCCAGCTTTTTCTTTAGCTTCGGAAAATTGATGCGATAATTCATTTATTTCTGCCATTTTTGGTGAGCTGAGGTTAAGAAATCCTGAGTGGTCAGCCCGTATATTATTCTGGACTCCATGTCAACAAGTTCCAGTTCTTGTTCCAGGTTGAACACTGTTTGTTTGCTACCTAACTTTTTAGCTGAGCCTACAGCTATTTTATTTTTACCTTTGGCTCTTCTTTCTAATACCATCACAGGGACCTCAAATTCTCTTCTAGCGGTTTTGTAAGCCATACCATCTCTAATGCCTTTTGCATTTGTTCTTCAGGCCTCTTTTGGCGATTAGTTTTACGTTTATAAATTCTCGGCATGATCTGTAAACAAAAACTATTAATGGGGTAAAATGATTCCAGGGATCATTTTAGACACACAGAAGGGATCATTTCACCCCAAATACCAAATTACAAAATATCGATCAAAACAAAACCTTCACATACCGCGTGCGATGATCGAACATTGCTTAAATATTAGTTAACTGCTACTTATACCCGCAAATAAAACAACATTTCAGTAAACACTTACATGTAAAAAAAACGAAAGTCCAAAAACATGCTTACCTTAGATCAGAGCCACACTTTTTGATTATTTTTTAATAAAATCACGCCAAGCACACGCACCGCATTGACATTTTACAGGTAACTCGCAGGGGCGCAGGGGAACATGTTTCATGTGTATTTGGATAGATGGTACAAACTGTTTCTGATTTACGGCGGGGGATCATTTGACCCTTAGGGATCGTATTACCTCACTTTCCCCTAATAGCTCGACCAAAAATATGAACCAAACAATATATGTACTTGCCTCATGAAATGTACTGTTTTCGAGATACAGGGCGTTGAAATAAAGGAAAATCGCTTTTGTGAGTATCTCTGGAAGTCAGGTGAAGAGTTAAAAAAAAAAATTATAAAAAAAATTGACAATGTAGTCTATTTTTCTCGAAAACGGTCGACTTCAGAGTGTATGGCCAGAAGTATGATTGTGAAGAAAACATTGACGATTCGAATGGACGTCTCAAAAACTGTACTTTTTCATTAGCGCATAAGTTGAGGAGAAAACACCCACTAACGCTTCAATATAAATTTTTTATTCCAAAACAAATTCAGAATTATCACATAAATATGAGAAAACAAAGTTTTTTACTGAGTTTCCACACCGACTTCTTGTACCATGAATAAAAATTTTCAATTGGTGAGTTATCTTCCATTTTCACAACATTTTCATGTTACGTTATTTGATATTGAAAATTTCAATGAAAAGAATGAGTTCATCGAACAACTATCATATGATAACTTTCTGAGATTGAAGAAAGTGATAAACTATTGAAAAATTAATTCATTGGAAGTTTTTCGACATATGAACGAAATCTTGATATATTTCGAGAAAAATATGGGAATCATCGATTGTTAAAGATATCAAGTGTATGAAATTTCCTATCAATATTGTTTATTATTTTGACTGATAAATATACAATTAATTAATTGACTGACATTTATCGTATTTTCCTCTGATTTTCTATTTGTGTATAGAGTAGAATGTGGAAATCTATTGCAACAGATAAGTTGATCAAAGTAAGCACTCGTATATTATTCAATATGCACTGATGTACAGAGTGATTTCAAATTGCAGGGTACCAAAATTGGAATTTAAATAGGGAAAGTGGGTGGTTTTGCAGCATAAATGACGATTACAATCTGTATGAACTTGCAGTATGTGTTCTATGAAGTGAATGTTTCATTAGTTTTATCGGTACTATAATTCCATAAAAAAAATCCTGTAACTATGTGAATTTTTACTTTATAGAATACAAACTGCAGATTCATAAAAATTCGAATCCATTTATACATTTGTGCTACAAAACTACCAACTTTCTCTATTCAAATTCCTCTCAAGGAGGTTGCTACTAGAATAGTATATTATGCAACGAGCGTATAATAATAGCAATTATACGCAAGTAGTATACTATACTTTATCTATGACTACTGAATGTATTTCTTGAAGATTTCAACATTTGCCGATCGCGACAAGACCCTTCTATGACAAACGTGAAAAAAGTCTAATTGACACATAAGAAATTTTTGGAGAACTGGTCATAGTATATTTAGTGATGAAAAATGCTTTGATTGATATAATAAAAGTAGATATTGCCCTCGATTGACAAGGTATACTCATATTTGTTAGTTGAAAGCTAAATCTATGAAGCATCTGACAGCAGTAAATTATATCTCATAAATCACTTGTGATTAATGGATATCATTTTGGCCGAGCCCACTGACGTAAAATGGCAAGATTGTATAGTAGTCGTGGATAAAAAAGCTTTGTTTCCCAGATCATTTATCCTTGTAATAAAAAATCGACCTGTCTGAGTGTTTTTTCGCATATTTTGATTTGATCTTGTGCTATTGAGGGTAGTCACTTTTAACTCTCCTTCTTCTTCGAAAATGTCATTTTCAACAAATTACAAGTCTCAAGAGTGTGTCAGAAGGACGAATAGTGAATGCATGCCGTTGAAAAGAACATTCGAAAGTGATGAAAATAGTCCAAATAAAGGGTTTTCCAATAAGAGGTGTTATTTTGATATTCAAAGAACAATGCCATTTTTCAATATAAATGATCGAATGTTTCATTATAAAGAAGAAGCTATGCCGTTAATAGTGGAAAATAATACAGGCAAATGACAACCACGACCACGCTTACAGGATCATATCCTTTCAATGAAATTTTACATAACCATATGGCAAAGTGACTGCCCTATGTTCTCGATAGCCTCACGAATTCCATCTCTGAGGTCTTGAATCGATGCTGGGTTATTGGCGTAGACCTTCTCTTTCACGTGGCCCCAAAGGAAGAAGTCACAAGGTGTTAAACACATGATCTCGGTTTCCAATTGTGATCACCTCTTCGAGAGATAACACGGTCCGGAAACTTTTCCCGCAAAAGATGGTTTCGTTGCTTGTGTGGCGCGTAGCTCCGTCTTGTTGAAAGTAAACGTTTTCCAAATCAATAGTATCCAATTTCAGCCATAAAAAATGTTTAATTCCAAAAAACGACGAGAAATGGATGAACCTCGGTTGTTTTCAACACTTTAGGCTACAGCAGTAATATTCTTGGCTGTTCTTGAGCGACGTGTAAGGGTTTTTTATCTTCTTATCACTAACTTGTCCCAACAGCTCGAATTTTTCCACCAATTTCTTTATTGCGGTCCGAAAAGGTGCTTCATGACGACCCAAAAATGTTCGAGTTTTAAGAACTGTCTCCATTTTAATAGTGAATTTTAATTATTTCAATGCGTTCTTGAAGCATGTATCGTTCCATTTTTATTAATGGCGTAGTTTCAACTTGTCAAATGTTACAAAATGACAGCTTCAATCGTGACATCTACCGAAAAAGTAGGCTATTCAAAATGACACCACTTATTGGAAAACCCTTCAGTCCAAATAATATTCGGAAACATATGTAGACGAAGAAGGAAGACACAACTGCTGTGAGAAACCAGTTCAAATTCCATCTTGTAGAAGATGAAAAATCCTTGTATTTCGCAACAGGCGGACATAACTAGACTCACAACAAGCACAGCAACCTTGTCAACAAGATTCAAATCGATATACGTAGCACTCTGAAAGATATTTTGATAGAACAAGATCGCAGCCCTGACCGATTTTTGATCTGTTCAACTTGAGAACTTAGCCGTTCGCGAAAATGCTGAATAAGGTTTAATCGGAATTAATATTTCCATCATACAACAAACGATGGGCATCCAAGACCGATTTGCATATGCAGTTTTCATTCTTTATTCATAATATCGGACCTTGGCTCATGTCACAATAATGAATGGGTATCATGAAACCACTTCACCTTAATATATAAAACTCAATGATACGTCAAACTTTCCTAAGAGGACTTCGATGGACGTGGAGTGACTTGCAAGTATTCGAATTGTTTTTGCGCATTTGTATGGTTTCATTAGGGCTGTGATTGATTTCGGGGACTGCTGGGGTGCATTCACAAACCTACTCTGAGAGTAGAGTAAGAGTGTGGCTGAGTATGACGGAGTAAATGCAGTTTGGTCGTCGTTCACGAACTCTACTCTGACAAATGTCATTTGCGAGACATATGTTAGATTAAGATGAACTTTCTATTATCGGTTACTTTCACCTTTTTACTAGCTTCTGGTTCATTGTAGATAATTATTATTTTTTTACTGGGGTTTTTTCCTGAGATCTGGTATAATACGAAAAAATAGTATGGTACCTCGCACTAACCTCAGTTAGGGATTTTTATTTTTGCTTTATGTATTTTATTATGTTAGCTCTTGATTTCAAAAAAATAAATAAATATCTCTTACATTATTCAGGGCTCTTCAGAGATTGCTAATTATTCAATCAGTAGATTCTAAGATACCATTTGTAACATGTTGACTCGTAAAAACATGGTTCATTCTGCACTTTCAACGTTTTTCTTCAATACAGTTGTTTTTTCCCAGCAGGAATAAAAAAAGATGAAATTATCAGATTTTGAATGTATTGGCTCCATTCTGAAATCAGTTGTTCTCGATCAATTCTAGTGATCAATAGTTTTTCTTTCGTTTGATTTTCTAAACTCGATCGCTAAGCAACGCGAAACACGCAATTTGACCCAAGAGGAATGTGCCCAAGTGGTAGTTTCGCGAGAAGAAGGGTGGACATACACAAGAATTGCAGAAAGGTTTGGAGTTTCCCATACAAGTTTGTCCAGAATGTTGCAGCTATTCAGGAAGACAGGTATGAATATCCGAAGACCAGGACAGGGTAGACCACAGGTAACAACTGCCATTCAATAGCCTATTCGTTTTGAGATATTTCGTGCTCCTGAGTAACTCAAAAGCTCGAAATACGGCTTGCCATTGGCTGCGCACAAGCACTGGAACAGCTCAGGAGCACGAAACTCCGCAACGAATACTGTATATGACTGTTACTTGAGAGTTTCTTCGTTGAGACAACGGTTTGCAACCGCTCGCCTCCTTCAAAATCAGCTTGAGCAAACTCCGACAATGAGAAAACGCCTCAGAGAATATGATTTAAGGCCTTGTGTCGCGGCAAGAGGCACAGCTTTTACCCCAGCCCATAGAAGGGCGCGTTTGGATTTTGCGAGAGAGCATATCCATTGGGAAGAGGCTGATTGGGAAAGAGTTCTCTTCACAGATGAGTCTAGATTCTGCCTATACCATTATGGTCGACGTTTCCTTGTATACAGACGTCCACATGAAAGATATGCTCAGTGCAATTTCCTGAATACTACTGGTTTCGGGGGAGGATCGATTATGGTATGGGGTGGGATATCTTGTCTGCTCGTACAGACCTAGTGGTCGTTGATAATGGAGCTATGAATGCTGATAAGTATTTAAGGACATTCTTGAAGAGCATGTAGTGCAATTTGCCCCATACATTGGTGAATTTTTCATTTTTATGGACGATATCGTTCAGGAGTACCTTGAGAGGTTGAAGACTCTCGAATGGAATGGCCAGCAAGAAGTCCACATCTCAATCCGATTGAGCAGGTTTGGGACAACCTCAATAGAAGACCGAGAAGTTCAGAAATCATCCAGATACTCTTAATGACTTAGGAATCCAACTCGGAGAAATCTGGAAAGGATTAGATCAGAATATTTCAAGATCACTCATTTTGAGTATGAACCGTCTCTTCTTTCACATCAGATTCGGTGAAATGCTGTCTTGTTTCGTTCAAAACCTTCCCGAAAGAACATAAAAAATAAGTTATAAAGTCAATGTAGACTAAAGTTTCATCCAAATTGAGATTTTCAGAATGCGCGATAATTTTTTTGCGCAGTGTATTTATATTTATAACTTGTCTAATACACTATTAGTGCCCCAATAGATCTAATAAATAATTTTATTTTTATTATCATTTTTAGTCCTGATGGGATTGCAACACTCTGCAGGGGGTTGTAAAAACTACCTTTGTCCCCTAGAATCTAGATCATGCCCCCTGTCATCAAAAATTGACCTGTGTGAGTGTTTTCAAGAATTCTGATTCGTTGTTTGAGCTATTGAGGGTATACACTTGTGAATGAAATACTCAGTTATAAATCTTGACGTTGGAAGAAGAATCAAAAGTGATGGAAATAGCTTACAGAATATTTCAATCTGCTGACCACATACTAAAGAAACCTCGTTGTTCTTGCCTACTTCATTGAGATTTCTTCGGCACTCCCATAGAAGCTTTGAGATGAAATGGGGGAGTTCAGTGTTTTAATAGCAATTTAGCTGTCAGAATGAATCACTATTTCATTTTTGAATTGAAAAAACTGGTTGAAGCAGTTTTCTCATTATCTTGTGGTTCAATTGTATCAATTCCAACTACCAACTCTGTATTCATGCTGGAGAAGTACCTTTCTCTGAAAACTGACTGATATGTAAATAATTCACACTGTCCTATTCACTTGTGAATCCTTGGTTCATTTTATGGAAAAATGATCACTTAAAACTCAGAAGATAAAGATTATTTTGTCAAACTTTTTCAGTTTTTTGTCAAATTCCAGCTTAGTCCGTTATTAGAAATTAATGCATTTTATATTTTTCTATACAGGGTGTCCTGGAAAATGTGAATAATCTCTCGAACTCTGATAGAACCTAAAAAAATAAGATGACAAGTTTCCATAATTTTTTCTTAGCTGCCCGACCTTAGAAAATACGACCTCCTACATGACGCCACTGGAAATTCATTTTATTGGAATAAATTTCAATTACTTACTTCTTTCATTATTTTTTTTTCAAAAACGGTTCATTTTATCGACACTCAACAAGACTACCCTTTTTAGCCTAATGTCCAAGGTATCCAAATTTGTTTTTTAGCACCTTATCATACAGGGTGTTAAAAATGTAAGCATTAAAATGTACAACCCAGTCCACCCCTGGTAAACTGAACAAGCTAATTGAAATTTGAGTGCGGTGATTTAAGAGGTCCTTAATACTTTTAATCATATCAAATCTTTATCAAATTTAATCCAGTAGTTTGAAACTTATTTCACTATAATGAATTTCCAGTGGCGTCATTTAGGAGGTCGTATCTTCGTAGGGAGGACCGCTAGGAAAAAAAATAATGGGAACTTACCATCTTCATTTTTTTGTTCTATCAGAATCCGAGAGATTTCGCACATTTTCCGGGACACCCTGTATATGAATATTTATTCGTATAGAAACAGAGTACCGTAATAAGAACTTCGTCTCCCCGTATGAGTATAGAGTTGATCGGAAAACAAGCTGATATATTTGAATTAAAAGGTTCCTCTTACATAAACACCAAATTTATTTTTCCCTTCCTCGTGATTTTTTCCCGACTTTTCACTCCACTCTGTATACTTCGTGTTCCTGGTTTCGCATCTATCATATCTCCAGTATCCAATAGATGCTAAAAGCGTCAACCTGATAGTGGGTGTACTCTCCAGTATGAAGACTGTGCTATTATCAGTTCGTTCAGCATACTAGACCCCTAATATATACCCAGCCCTCTAAATATCGATCTCAACTTGACAAATGATGTCGTAAATACGTAAGCGATAATTGTTTTATTGGAGTCAACACACAATACTCAAGGTACTGAACAGTCCAATTCTTATCCAAGTGCTCTAAATTTCCAGTGAATAAAACAAGAAGTGTACCCGATTAAATAAATTAATTCTTCGATCGATTGACGCTATTTTTAGAGTTACTCCTCTTTTGATCAAGCCACTATTAGCGTGTGTTCGGTGACAGGAGTTAACGCACAGAAAATTAAAATTGACAGTGTGAATTTGGCCTATATTATATTTTTTCACATGCGTTGTACAGGAAAAGGATCAAACACCCAATTATGATAAGTAGGTTTTTGTGGAGGATCATTGTCTATGTTTATATAGATTTTCTTGGGAATAAAGCTGTCTTTACGTCGCCTGAATGTTTTATGTCCACCATAGCTGTTTCGTTTTGATTTGCTGCATTTGTTTTTATGAGCATGACAACCATTTTTTTTCGTGAAATGGCGTGGGTATAAGAATTTTCCGTCAGTTATCATTCTATGTGTGCTCAATGAACGCGTCGAGATTACTGACTAAAGTTTTGATCAAAAGTAAGTTTTGTTCGATATTGAATAAATATTTTCACTATTATGCTTTTTTTATCCTTCATCTGTGAAGTGAATCATTGCATGTTTTTGAATTATCTCGTTTGGTTGTTTCATAGGGAAATATTATTTTCATTAAGCTTAATTTGCATAAATACCGTTTGAAACAGTCTACTAGGTTCATTGTTATTTAGAAAAATCCTTATTTATCTTTCAACTGAAATATTTATCAATCTTAAGTCATGGTTTCATTATTATATATACCTAGTTAAACTATAATGGTTACTTTTTTTTCGAACAGAACTTTTCTCTACCGCTGTCAACATTTGTGGATTGGCTTGGCCAATAGGCCAATCCAAATTTCAGTCGATACAATTTTAAAATGTGTTTAAAAATAATCTCCCATTTGAGATTATGAGAATCGTGAAAACGAGATATTTGATTGAATTTCGACTTTGAGCAAATAATAAAACTGAATCGATCAATTTTAATCAGAATGCATAGAAAGAACATTTATACTGAAGTAAATACGGGCCAGTTCATTGACTAAGCCCTAGTTAATTGTGAACTTCATTCTTTTGTTTGATTACATTATGGAAAGTTGGGTTTTTAGCAAACTATAATTCGAATAACATGAAGAATAATGAATATTTATCCACGACTCTTGTAAAAGCCGTCCATTGTACGTCTCTGTGCTCGGCCTTATTACAAGGGAATAATCAGATTATTTACTGCTGTCAGATGCTTCATAGATTGAGCTTTGATATACTATTCTTTGAATTGGTATTTCTTCCGTATTCTAAAGGACTACAACTAACAAATATGGGCATACCGTGTCAATCGAGGGCCAAATCTATGTACTTTCATTAGGGGCCATCCATAAAGTACGTCACACATAAAGGGGGAGGGAGGGGGTCGACAAAGTGTGACATGGTATGACAAGGGGTGGGAGGGGTCCTAAGTTTCGTGACATCACATTTCAAAATCTAGAGGTACTAATTGCGTAATTTGAAATATAATTAAACTAAAAAATATGTCCAACTTTATCTTTAGGGCAATACGGTTTGAATTGTTTTGTTGACAAGTTCATAGCCGCTTCTGACACGTGCCGATCGCCGACGAGCCCTTTGACTAATGCCGCTAAACGCACCACACTCGCGTAGGTAATGTTTTTGTTTCTATCTTTCATTCGACAATTTGCTTTCGCTGAGTGAACGACGTCGTTTTTTTGGTTGTGCTACTTTGTGGATATAAACATACACTACTGGAAAATATTAAAGGATCAGAAAAAATTCCAAATTTTTGGCAATTTTCAACATGCCGTTACTTTGAGAGGAATGGTCGTACAAGGAATTTAAAAAAAGAAAATTGTAGCTCCAAGTGTCTAGTTTTGGATTAGAACTTCAAAAATTTTAAGTTTCAGTGGTTTCCGAGTAATGATAGAAAAATCAGCAACAAAAAAAAATTTCTCAAAATTTTACCACTCATTTTTTTTCTTTTGTCTTGTCAATGAAATTTTATTTTTGCATAATCGTTATAATGATCGGATATTTGTTAATTTAGCTTTAATTTATTTTTTATCGACCTCAATACGTCCACTTCTCGCCGAGATATCGGTCTTCAAATTAAAAGGATCCATTAACATGAACGTTTGAGAGCCGTTATTGAAACAGGGGTGGCAATACCCGTTATTAAATTAATAAATTTTTATTCTATTTTTCTTTTTTTGAAATTTATGTACTATCTGCAGATAAAATGTGGAAAAAGCTCAAGAAAATTCTTTTTTGCCTTTTTTAAAAATTATGAGCTTCTCAGAGCAAAAAACGTGATCCTTATTTTTTTTTCAAAAATTCAATCCTGTCTAACAAAACGGCTCTTGGATTGAGTTGGCTCTTCGTAAGGTTTTTATCAACATATTGAACTGTGAAAGTCACACTTAACAGTATTGGTTTCTTCAACATTTTCGATCCAGCGGTAGATTTTCCAAGAAACCACCAAAAGCCCTTTTTTTGTTAAATTTTTATATTGATGTGACATGAAGAAAACAAATTTCTATGAATAAGCCATGGTTGTTCAATAATGGGAGTTCATTTAAGGTCTTGAAACCCTCCTTCAATTTTCTGTGCGATCATTGGTTGCTGAGAAATCGATAATCAAAGACAAATGGATCCTTTTCCATTTGAAGACCGATATCTCGGCGAGAAGTGGACGTATTGAGGTCAATAAAAACATAAACTAAAGCTGAATTAACAAAATATCTCATCATTATAACGATTATAAAAAAATAAAATTTCCACGCTCGTAGACAAAAAAAAATAAGTGGTAAAATTTTCAAAAACTCATGAAATTAGTGTGACGTACTTTATGGATGGCCCCTTATATCAATTAAAACTTTTTTTATTACCAAATATACAATGACCAGTTCTCCAAAAATTTCTCATGTGTCAACTGTACTTTCTCAATGCTTGTCATAGAAGGGTCTTGTATCGGTCGCCAAATGTTAAAATCTTCAAGAAATATATTCAGTAGTCGTGAATAAAGTATAGTATGCTACTCGCGTATAAAGGTTGTTATTCACTCGGTGACTTGGGCCATTCGTCTACGTCTGGAAGCCTAAACTTCACCTAGCGAATAATACCTATCATTATACGCTCGTTGCATAATATACTATTTTGTTGCCAAAAGACTAATAGATAATAAGAGCTGAATTTATCTCTTTAAAGAAATGAACACCCAAAATACTTCGAATCTAAGTTGTTTGATTTATATTCGCCGGAAAAAACTTTCTATACTTCTGAGAATTCCAATCCGTTATATAATGTACTTTTCGGAATTCTTCCTCATAAAGAAAAAAATAATTATTATGCAAATATTACTTTCGTGTAACCAATTTGAGTAAACCTTCGAATTTCATTCACACTCAGATTGAAACTTCTGGTAATGTTATTTCTGTTTCATAATAAATGTTCGTCTGTTTACTCAGTCAGAATTAATGTAACTTTAGTTGTCGAGCAATATGAAATCGAATAAAGTATTTCCAACCTGATTGCTTCTATTCTTCGAGGCTATTAGGCTTGCACAATTAGGGTGTCCTTATGCCACTTTAGGAACAGCAATGTTTATTGTTGAACCATCAGGAAATGGTTAAGGAACTCTAGTTCTCGAAATGAATAGACATCCCCACTAATTAGGTATGCTTTCTTGTACGTCATCATGATGCGATGTTTGAATTTAAATTATAGAAATTGCATTTTCAATATTTAATTGAAAATAGGTTACTTGAAATTATAAGTGAATTCATAATTGGATAGGTACTCTTTATGCTGTCACATGAAAAATCTCGAATTTTAATATACCTACTGAAAATGTCCATTGTGTGAGAATAAATTCATTTCTTTGATCCGGAAATTATACAGTGTGTTTGGTCATGACTTAGCGATAATTTAAGGGTATCAAATATACCTAATATTGGAGTAGCCCTCATTTTAAATTAACTTTTTTATTTTCGTTGACCCTTCCAAATATTATCGATTTCTTTGAACATAAAGCTCCTACAGATGTGAAAAAAATGTTTTTTGAAAGATGATACTGCAACCTTTCATTAAAGTAGAACAATATGTAACCATTTAAATTGAAAATACCATAAAAAAATTTAGTAAAAATTTACTGATTTTCTTAGTAAATCCGCAATAGTACTAGAACTAGCACATTGAAGTATAATTTTTTGTCAATGATTAAACACGCAAGGATATTTGCTACAAAACAACATCTACATCATTTCTGTTAGTTACATAATTTGAGAGTTATTGCTGATCATTACGCGAGCGCCCCAAACTTTTTTTGTTGCTACAGGTCGTCATGAGGGCCACTGTCTGCCTACATAGCAGGGGTGGTCATTTTGAGCAATTTTTATGATTAATTTGTATGTTTGATCATTAAAAATTATCGAAAGTACAATACTGAGTTTTATTTTATTCTATCAATTTTTATAAGGGTCATGTTCTTGTTCGGACAGCAATTACTTTCTATTTATGCAACTTACAGAAATTATATTGGTATCGTTTTGTAACTAATGTTCTCGCGTGTTAGCTCATTGAAAAAAATTATACTTCAATATACTAGTTCTTGCACTATCGCGGATTAACTAAGAAAATCAGTACATATTTTTACTAAAATTTTTTCTAAGAATTTTTTTTATGACATTTCTAAGTTGAACATTTTCATATTGTTCCACTTTTATAAAAGGTGGTAGTATCATCTTTCAAAAAACATTTTTTTTCACATCTGTAGGACCTTTTTGTTCAAATAAATCGCTATATTTGGAAGGGTCAACTAAAATAAAAAATAAATAAAAAAGTAAATTTAAAATGGGGGCCACTCCAAAACTGAGCGGGTAAATTCCCCAATGTGGGCGTTTCTGTCGATAAAATTAGGTATATTGGACGTCCTTAAATTATCGCTATGAACAATAGTGGTCAGAAACTTTTGTAGGTACCGGGTTTTTCACTATAATTTGACCCCCCCTACAACTTTGTTACTGAAGCAGATACAAAAAAATGTTTCGTATAAAAGTTTGACGAAATAAACTGAGGTTTTTTGATATGAGTCCAGAAACTGAAATATATACAGGGTGACCAAAATATTTATGTCAACTTCATTTTTTCAAATGGATCACCCTGTATATTTTTCCATATTTGGTTAGCTCTTTTTCCCCTGATTTCGAATATGTAACATATGTTGATCTATCTTTTTTATTCTGAGCACACACAGAGTTTCTAATTTCAATAACCATCTGGCATAGCGTTCTGGAAGTTCGTGTATATTTAAGTGGCCAATTTGATCTTTGGATTGGTAATGGCGTACCCATTTTATGGCCACCAAATAGTGCCGATTCAACACCGTTGGACACATGTTTATAGCCGTTCCTGAAGGAAAAAATTTACTTCAGCAATAATGACAATCAATGAAAGCGGAGAATAATATTAATGATATAAAATCAACCACTATTAAACCCATAATTCGGAACTAATCCCGTCAACGCACAAAGAATAATGATAAAATTGTGATGATTAGAAACAAATTTTGAAGCTTTAATTTCTGACTTAAATCAGAGCCATAATAATGCTATCAAAAATAGTCTAAACAACTTAAGACAACTATATGAACTATGTGTATTGAATGAAGGTGGTCATTTTGAGCAATTTCTTTAGTTCATGTTATTCTTACCATACTACAACAGTTTATCATTTTTCATTGGTTAAGTAATTGTTAAGTATTCATTCTAAAATAATACTTTTAAGTAGATTGTTTGGATATAAAAAATTTTGTAGGTATTTCACATATTTTTTTATTTGGTGTCATCATTTCAAAACTTTGAAACTCTGAAAATTGAATAGACACATCCACATACGCATTATATTCGAGATCAGGAGGAATTAGCCTATCAAAAAAAAGAAGAATATACAGGACAGGGTGTCCCATTTGAAAAAATATAGTTGCATTCAATGTTGTTCACCCTGTAAATCTTTCCATTGACGTTATATAACTGCAAAAATGAGCATTTTCAGTAAACGCACTCTGCCACTTGTAAATAATTACAGATCTTGGCAGGTGGTTCTTAAAATTATAAACTCTGTGGTTCTCAAAATAAAAGGGATAGACCAACATATGTTACATATTCGAAATCAGGGGGAAAAGAGCTAGCCAAACATGGAAAAATATACAGGGTGTTCCATTTGAAAAAATGAAGATTCCATCGATATGTTGGCCACCCTGTATATATTTCCGTTTCTGGACTCATATCAAAAAACCTCAGTTGATTTCGTGAAACTTTTATACGAAACATTTTTTCGTATCTCCTTTAGTAACAAAGTTAAAGGGGGGGTCAAATTATAGTGAAAAACTCGGTACACTTGTTCGTTTTGGGAAAATGATAATTATTATTTTAAATACTCGTTTTCTCAATCTATTCATGCACGCAAAAGCTTATGACTTCTCGTTAGAATTCCAATATAATTTTTTTCGAAGTATCCATATACTGCACCTTTATTATCCAGTGATCTCTCTCTCAACCATCCATTTGAAGACTTGGTCATCATTTGGTGAGAGTATATTTGATATACATCAATATAAATAATCCTATTGTGCATAAAATCACTCGAGGTACCAACTTATCTATTCCTAAAATAGAATGCGCCTTAAAACCAGTTGCACGTAAGTTTCCATACCAGAGACAGTGCAAGTTAGTAGTGCAGGAAAAAGTAGTCTGCTAGAAGTAGAAGTCCAAGAAATTACGACATTACTCCAAGAGTTATGAGTTCTTGTACGGGTTCGACGTTTCAAATTTAACACTTACCCAACGATTCTATTGACATTTAGTTAGCGTAGTCGCTGGAAAAATCTAGAGGAAACCCTCGTTTGCATAATGGTCGAAATCTGGGAGTAGATGAACTTGAGATTATCAACTGATAATGGAATTTGACCAATGAAAAAGGTGTCCTTACTAAGGTATCGTGCAGTATGGTAGCATATTGACAATCGAATACTCACAAATCGGTGTATCGTGGTAGTACTTAGTGATTGTTTTAACCTAACTTATCTTCAGGGTGTACACAATATTCGGATTAATTACATTTATGTTTTTAACGACAAGTGAACGAATTTTAAACTGAAAAAAATGGGTTAGTGTGATAGGATTGACGAAAAAAAATTGTTCATCTAGAAAGAACATTTCTTCAAATTGAATTCGTTTTTCAGGATTGGACTTCATCGAGGGGCAAGGAGAGGATTTTGAGAGAGCGTTGGAAAGTACTGGTGAGTTATTTTGATTTTTGTTAATTTTTCTCGTGTTGATTATTTGATATTGAAGGTATGAAAAACGTTCGAAAGATCCTCCGCATGTTTGATAACAAAACGGAAATAAACAAACATTAGTCGCGTTGTCTTTGTAAATATTTAATTTTGATCAATGCATGCTATTGATGAATGCGAGATGCAATTGTTTTTTTAGTGGTTGAACATTTTGCATTCATTAAACTTAGACCAAAGATTTGGTATGTTTCTTATTAAATTCTGCAGTTAGGAGAGTTTAGAATTAAGCATTTTTGCAAATTTGCTACAGTTATTAAGTATCTGCTTATTGTTTGTTAACTGCAATAGTAAATTGGATATACATATATCATAATATGGAAGGACGTAAGATGCAAATTGAAAGTATAGTGAAATTTTTTTCACCCAAAATGACGAAAAAATCATTTGTAGTTAAAAATTGTGCGCATTCACTTCAAAGACTATACAATTCGATACGAAATTTTTGTTCTAGAAAATTCACTATAACTATGAATTAATCACAATTCAAAAAAGTTTCTCAAATCATCTAACGGTTCACAAGTTGTGTATAATTTATAATTTAAGAATTACGAACGAAAACAACAAACACTTGGGAAATAACTGTCAGATATCTTCTTTCAATTTTTGTACTCTCAAATGTTGAGATTGAAAAGAACTCATTTTTATATTCATCAAAATTTACATTCAACAATGAAATCATCTTGAAAAAGAAATGAATTATGAACAGAATGATATACTTCTAGGATCAGTTGTTTTGATTTTCTTGCAGAATTATTTTCAGATTGATTCTCATAAATCATAATTAAAATTAAAATTAAAAATAATTAAATGAATATTTCAATATTCCTTGAAATAAACATGAAACGTGCCAAGTTTTCTCAAAGATTTTCTCTCATTTAAGAATATTGATATTTTTACAATTTTCAATATAATATATTGAAAATTGAAATATTAATTTATTAATTTTTGAGCGTTGTTAAATCGAAAATAGTAGTAATATGTTGTTTCCTAATTGAATGTCAATATTTATGGGGGTGATTTGTGACCCATTTAAAAAAAAAACTTCATATGAACATATATCCTAAACGTCTTACCTTTTGAGTGACAGGGTGCTGAAGTTTTCAAAAATTTATTTCATTTCATTAATTTTTTATTAATATGTATCTACAATACTACTTCAGATATTTCAATGAAATTTGTCATACGTGTACTATGGATCAAGAAGCATTTTTTAATGTATCGTGTAGGTATTTTTATTTATTTAAATGAGACCTGTGCGTCAAACTAAAAAAATTCAAACGATCAACTTTGCTCATTAATTAGCACAGATTTCATTTTTCATATTTGATAAATATTGACATTCAATCAGGAAATACGCGGTATAATGACTTTACCCTACTTATGACAAGTCATTTCGATATTGGCAACAATTGAGCATTATACGATTCATTAATAACTTTTTGAGTTAATCTTTTAGGAAATGAAGAAATAGTTTTCACGTAAGATAAATCTTAGTCTATATTCGATTCAAAATATTGTATAATGTATGAAAATGATTCATATTTTTCAGTTGATCTGGATTTGAATCATTTGATTCACATAGTAACATAATAATTTGCCTTGATCAATTGAGTTTCGTTTTGTTGATATTAATTTTTTAATTGTTGTTGGTGTTATTGAATCTATAGCTGGAACGAATCATTTTGGTTTTTCAATTTCCAAGTATATCTATCTGAAGTGGTTGTATTTTGATTATTTTAATTTTTTTTTCCTCAAAATAAAATGAATTGGTCAATTAGAACAAAAAATATTTAATCATAATTGTTTCGTATTCCTGTTCGGTGTATAATTTTCGAATTTATTATACGTTTCTACTGCGAATTTAGAAATTTACGATTTAAAAAAATTAGACAAGTTTTCGCTTGGAAATCAAATCGTGGGAACAAGTTTCAAACGATGCCTTCATTAAAAAAAAATATTTCGATATCGATAATGTTGCTACTGGCCATAAAGTTGAGATGAGAATTTATAGATCGAAATATATATTGCTTTTTGACCTTTTTGTTGGTAATAATTCTGGTTCGAACTTATTCCAAAAGCTGTCAATTCCAATGTCCCCTCTAGTTTCTTTGAATAAATTACGCAAATTTTTTTCGCTAGAACGAATACGATTATTTGAGTCAATGAACTGAATATATTTACCTCTGTTCTTTTTGAGATTGATTTTACGTAAAATTTTGTTTTGTGATCTCTCCCCTGGGAACGATAACATTTAATTGAATATCTTGTAATTTCGTTTAGGATTTTGGTTCAGGCTTCTTCTAACAGTGATGAGAAATGCTTTGAGGCCTATATGAATATTGGAACATTAATCATTTCATATAACTTAATTTATTCGGAATTTACATTACATCGCAATATATAAGATGGTATCAGTAGGCGCGAAAAAAATTAGGGGGCCATTCCTTGTCAAAAAATAGGTTGGCGGGTCTTCCACATAAATTTTTTCATTACTTCTGCCTAGCAACAGCTTCCTAAAGATGGCGTCTGAAAGGCAGAATTTATTTGTTAGAAACCAACAAATCAAGCAGATATTTCATGCAGGCAAAAATATTGCAAAAAACTTTGTTGATGTTCCTCAATTCTTTATGATTGTTTATTCATATTTCACAATGAAAAATTGATTGATTTTGTTCGAATGGGATTTATTGTAGTTTCTTGCTTAAATTCTCGGATTAAAAAAAAATTATCTATATCCTATAACGAGTGTGTATTATTTTCGAAATAGAATTTATCCAGTAAGTGGAAGTCAGGTTGACATGTTTTTGGGGTAAAAAACAATAGACATTATAAAATAAATGATAAATAATTTTTCTTCAAAATCCGTGAACTTAGGCAAAATATATAAGAGACTCAATTTGTGAAGAATTAATTTTATTGTGAAATATGAAAATGGAAAAAGGTTTCATAGGGAACAAAGTTAACATTTTTTAATGCCTTTTTTACCTGCATATCTGCTCAATTAATATAAGTTATAAATTCTTTCATTGTATGTTCTTGTTCAAAAAAGTATAAATCACAGGAAGACACATTAAAATATATGCTTAATTGAATTTTTCTTAGTATTTCGATTTTCAAAAAAAAACTGCCTATCTTTCAGGTGCCATTTTTAGTGTGCTGTCACTTAGCAGGGGTGACTCGAAAAAAAAGTTGACATGAAAGACCCAGCCTATTTTTCGACACGCAATTACTTTCCAGATTGAGACTGAGTGTGTGAACAACAATAACACAAAAATTTATGACTAATTTTGGGTGAATATAAACAGTTAAAACTCTTCAGAAATTATGTTCAAGGCAGGTTCGCTAACATTGATACCGAATAGACATGTATATATGTATAAGTTTCTATAATATATACAGGGTGAGTTAGGATAAACGGGACAAATTCCAGAAGCAAATTGTCCACGTGAAAATATTTAAAGAAGCTTGTATGTTCCTGAACAATTCCCATTTGTTTTGAGATAGTGTGTGTCACAAGATATTAACTGAAATTCGACATGAATATTATCATTGATATTTCACACCATGTGACATGCCAATTTTGATACCGAATCGACAGGGTTATATTTTTTCTTTCAGACCTTTTTTTTGATGAGCCACTGTTGAAAAAAAAATGTGAAAAGAATCTTCGTTGATATTGTTAACTTTATGATCTCTTGTAGTTTTGTCATATCTGCCAACGATTCCGAGAAATTTTTTTAACGATTTCCTCTAAATTCAAATTGTCATGAAAATTTCAGTTAGAAAGGTTTGATTGAACAGTAAACTGATTGGTGCGCTGAATCTAGCCGTTTCCATAATGTTTTTTGTAATGTATTTATATAAACCCGTTTTTGGAGTAAGTCATTTATTATTATTAGAGCTGTGGTGAATAAATTCATTATTAATTTTTTATGGTTATTTTCCCGATCTGTAGCAATGATTCATGAACATTCTCAACAAAGAATGTATTCAAACTACAACCCGTTTATGGAAAACAAATGAGAATTTTATAAGAAAATATCAGTTTTTTTGAATTATTTTCACGTGTATAATACACTCTTGGAGTTTGGCCAATTTCTCCCAACTCGCCGTGTATAACTTAACCATAATATCAAAATTTGTTCGATTCAGGAATTCATATTCATACTCCATTAATTCGATGCTTGAAACTTCTAATTCGACAAGTTTCACTGTCAAGGCTCTCATCACCAATTAAAAATCATTATCCAAATCTCTAGTGTCCTTGAAGTCTGTTGTCGGTCTCTTAAAATTACAAAATTTCTCGTCACTTAATACGGCACTAATATTTCAATTAGCTTCAACATCTTCTATATTTAAAAAATCGATCAATAAGATATCGATCTTTGCATATTAACTAAGCTTCGAGAACTAAACAGACATGACGTGAATGAAATAAAACATTCAGGACGACTTCAAACTGTCATTATTCTTAATATTGAACTTGACACACATATCGGTTTTCTTAATTTGAAAACGCCATAAAAAAATTCTTTAAAAAAGTTCATAGTGAAAATATGTACTGATTTCGAGGTAAATCTACAAAAGTACAAGAACTAGCACATTGAAGTATAATTTCTTTTCAATGATTTAACACGCAAGGACACAAGCTACAAGACATCACTCACATAATTCTGTAAGTTGCATGATTTGAGAGTTATTGCTGTTCGAACATTATGAATGTTGATAAAATAAAAAAACCTCAGTGCTGTTATTTCGTAAATTTCAATGATGAAACAAACAAATTAATCGAAAATATTGCTCAAAATGGCCGCCTCTGCTCTGTAGACAGGCAGTGGCCTTTATGACGACCTGTCTTGTGTCTTTTGCTCGCGTAGTGATCATGTTCGAGCAGCAATTTATTATTACTCTCAAATTGTGTAACTTACAGATATGATGTGAGTGTTATTTTGTAGCTAATATACTTGCGTGTTAAATATTTGGAAAAAAATTATACTTCAATGTGCTAGTTCTTGTACTATTGCGGATTTATTAAAAAAATCAGTGCATATTTTTACTATGAACTTTTTTAAAGGATTTTTGTATGGCGTTTTCAAGTTGAATTGTTTTATATTATTATACTTCAATGGAAGATGGAGGCTACTACAAAACTAAGGGGGTAAACTTCCAAGTTTGGGTGTTTTTGTCGATAATATTAGGTATAATTCGCGTTTCATTGCTACTCTACTGGTGAAAACTAATAATAATTTGAATTGAAATAAATGTGATTTGTGTACCCACCAAAACGTAAGGGAAAATCTTGTACCGTCTCGAAAATATTTTCGAAAAAAACAATTTTTTCTTAAAATTTCAACACCCCGTACTTCAGAAACAATACGTTAGAGACCCATGTCCATAGAAACTTTGTCATAAAATACTCTGACGATAAGATCCCGAATTTATGGTACCTTACTCTGAAACACCTGTAAGCTTGAGGATTCTAATTCGACAAGTTTCACTGTCAAGGCTCTCATCACGAATTGAAAACAAAAATTGACCTCCATTATTTCAACACATAGTGTCCTTGAAGTCTGTTATCGGTCTCTTATAATTACAGACTTTCTCGTCACTTAATACGGCACTAATTTCTCAATTAGCTTCAACATCTTCTATATTTAAAAAACCGATTAATAAGATATCGATCTCTGCATATTAACTAAGCTTCGAGAACTAAACAGACATAGACGTGAACGAAATAAAATATTCAGGACGACTTCAAACTGTCATTATTCTTAATATTGAACTTGACACACATATCGGTTTATATATAATGTTCAATTCGCGTTTCATTGCTACGCTACTGGTGAAAATTAACAATAATTTGTGTTGCAAAAAATGTGTATTGATGCGTACTCACAACCCACCAAAACGTAAAAGAAAATCTTGTACCGTCTCGAAAATATTTTCGAAAAAAACGATTTTTCCTTGAAGTTCAGAAACAATCCGTCAGAGACCCATGTCCATAGAAACTTTGCCATAAAATAATCTGAAGATTAATGCCCGATTGCACCGTTCGTCCAAGCAACGTTTAAGCCCTTAAGTGACGTTTATTCCATTGATGAAACGTCATTTCAGGGCTTAAACGTTGCTTAGACGAACGGTGCAATCGGGCATAAGATTCCGAATTTATGGTACCTTACTCTGAAACACCTGTAAGCTTGAGGATTCTATTTCGACAAGTTTCACTGTCAAGGCTCTCATCACGAATTAAAAACAAAAATTGACCTCCATTATTCTAACACCCAGTGTCCATGAAGTCTGTTATCGGTCTCTTATAATTAAAAACTTTCTCGTCACTTAGTACGGCACTAATTTCTCAATTAGCTTCAACATCTTCTATATTTAAAAGACCGATTAATAAGATAACGATCTTAGCATTTTAACTAAGCTTCAAGAACTAAACAGACATAGACGTGAACGAAATAAAAATAGTCAGGACGACTTCAAACTGTCATTATTCTTAATATTGAAGTTGACACACATATCGATTTATATGTAATGTTCAATTTGCGTTTCATTGCTACGCTACTGGTGAAAATTAATAATAATTTGTATTGAAAAAAATGTGTTTTGATGCGTACTCACAACCCACCAAAACGTAAGGGAAAATCTTGTACCGTCTCGAAAATATTTTCGAAAAAAACAATTTTTTCTTTAAAGTTCAACACCTCGTATTTCAGAAACAATACGTCAGAGACCCATGTCCATAGAAACTTTGCCATAAAATAATCTGAAGATTAAGATTCCGATTTATGGTACCTTACTCTGAAACACCTGTAAGCTTGAGGCTTCTAATTCGACAAGTTTCACTGTCAAGGCCCTCATCACGAAATAAAAACAAAAATTGACCTCCATTATTCCAACACCTAGTGTCCTTGAAGTCTGTTATCGGTCTTTTATAATTACAGACTTTCTCGTCACTTAGTACGGCACTAATTTCTCAATTAGCTTCAACATCTCTATGGTTAAAAGACCGATTAATAAGATATCGATCTCTGCATATTAACTAAGCTTCGAGAACTAAACAGACATAGACGCGAACGAAATAAAATATTCAGGACGACTTCAAACTGTCATTATTCTTAATATTGAACTTGACACACATATCGGTTTATATATAATGTTCAATTCGCGTTTCATTGCTACGCTACTGGTGAAAATTAATAATAATTTGTATTGAAAAAAATGTGTTTTGATGCGTACTCACAACCCACCAAAACGTAAGGGAAAATCTTGTACCGTCTCGAAAATATTTTCGAAAAAAACAATTTTTTCTTTAAATTTCAACACCCCGTATCTCAGAAACAATACGTCAGAGACCCATGTCCATAGAACTTTGTCATAAAATAATCTGAAGATTAAGATCCCGAATTTATGGTACCTTACTCTGAAACACCTGTATGCTTGAGGCTTCTAATTCGACAAGTTTCACTGTCAAGGCTCTCATCACGAATTAAAAACAAAAATTGACCTCCATTATTCCAACACCTAGTGTCCTTGAAGTCTGTTATCGGTCTCTTATAATTACAGACTTTCTCGTCACTTAATACGGCACTAATTTCTCAATTAGCTTCAACATCTTCTATATTTAAAAAACCGATTAATAAGATATCGATCTCTGCATATTAACTAAGCTTAGAGAACTAAACAGACATAGACGTGAATGAAATAAAATATTCAGGACGACTTCAAACTGTCATTATTCTTAATATTGAACTTGACACACATATCGGTTTATATATAATGTTCAATTCGCGTTTCATTGCTACGTTGACATGCTATTTTAGAATGGTAAAGTCGGATCTTTAGCCTTCTAGTCCTCTAATAGGATCTTTATTGATCTATTGTTAATATTTGATTCCGTCTACGTGAAGAGTTAAACGGTATTGGTTGATTGTTTTTCGATTTTGTTGTGTAATCTGTCAATTTGTCAATCATTCACAATGATTAATCATGAAATAATATCGTAATGAACGGATTCATTTATTATTTTGATAATGGTATCGTTTATCATATCTACTAGTATTCTACTGCATTATATCTAAGTATCTCCGAAAAAATGAAAGGAGCAATTCCCCAGATCATTTTATAAAGAAAAGTTTTCCATAAAAGTAGGCCCAGAAATGCGTTATTTCCAAGATATTTCATTTGAAAACTTTGAATTTTGAAAAAGTCGTACGCCACTGAGATATTTCAAACTATAGTCTATCCAAATCCGAGAGGCCAAGCGTAAACAAACTAGAAACGCGATTTGGTCGCTCTTATTGGTCGAAGCTTCAGGAACGCCACTTTCGACCAATAAGAGCGACCAAATCGCGTTTCTAGTTTGTTTACGCTTGGCCTCTCGGATTTGGATAGACTACCTATAGCAATTATTTTTGAGCGCTCGTACTACTTAAAAGAGTGCTTTATCGTTTTGCCCAACTGTCAGTAATTTTCGAATTTTGAGCCGAAAATGTTTTCAAACAGTAGGGTTAGACTCCCTGATGACGAAGTCATGGTCAAATTCAAGGATGGTCCTAGAGACTTGAACTTTTCAGGATGAGCTCGGGTTCCAAATGCCTCGATTAAGTTCGTCAACCAGCCAAATGGGGATTTTCCATTAAATATGGTCATTCAAAATTTTTGTTCCTCGATATCACAGAAAAACCGAAACCAATCGAAATGAAATGTTACGGACAAATGCAAGGTGCTGATAACAAGCCTCATGCAAAATTTCGTGGCCATAGTGTTAACGGAACCATTCAATTGGAATATTGAAAAGAAGAATTTTTATACTTCCATAACAAAATATCCGATTCAAGTGAAATTTATTTTGTGAATGAAAACTAATATACTAAATGTTCGTGCCAAATTTCAAGAGGATCGCTTCTTCAGAACCATAAAATTTAATTTTTTTTTATTTATATTTTTTACATATTCAATTTTCTCACTAAATTCCAGAATATAATGCCGATTGTGCTGAGATTCTGCATGTATACAGGGTGGCCGGACGATTGACGTCCAAAAGAAAAAACAGGTCCCTCGTCTCATGGTGTATTCGAATCATCCCCATGTATGTTATGCGATTTTTCACGGTTTCCGAGTTATGATTTTTTTATCTTGAGAATTTTCAACTGTACTATATTAAGAAAGATATTAAAAAAAAGTACAAGAGTTTTCTGATATATTTTTTTTGTAAATAAATTGCCATGAAATGTACTTTTATACATTTTTTCCACCTCGCTGACTTTGAAGGCTAATTCTAGCAGAAGTAGACTATTGAGTACTATTTTTTATTACTGATTCTGAAAGCTGAGTGTTGAGCGCAGTTTTTAAGCCTACTGAGAAACCATGAAGTAGCCTGTTTACATTTTTAATTTAAATTTGAAAATTTTGATCATGATCCAAAATACGTAACTTTTTCACTCGAGCCAACATTTCTATAATTTTTATCAATTTACGATGCTGGTTATTCTATGTATAAAAGTACATTTCATGGCGATTTATTCACAAAAAAAATATATCAGAAAACTCTTGTATTTTTTGAATATCGTTTTTAATATGGTCAAGTTGAAAATTCCCAAAAGTTCATAAAAAAAATCATAACTCGGAAACCGTGAAAAATTGCATAACATACATGGGGGTGATTTGAATACCCCATGAGACGAGGGACCTGTTTTTTTCTTTTGAACGTCAGTCGTCCGGTCACCCTGTATATTTGGTATCAATCTCAAGTCCCATATAGAATCTTGAGTCTCATACTTCGGTGCTAGTCAGCTTGTGTCGTTAACATTCAAAGAACCTGGGGGCAGTAATATCATGCAGAGCATCAACAGACAACTGTTTCGCTATTTGGACTAATCGGTATGGAAATCTGAATTACAGTGAACTTCCCTATGACGAAATCTAAATCCAAGAAAAATTCGTTATAAAGGAATTTCGTTATACAGAAAATTTGTTTCTTTAGTCGGCAATGTCGCGGTCGACTTCACTGATAAATTTGAGTTTATCATTCAAACTTCCTATTAGACATTCTCGCAACTTTCACACTATCGTAATGGTTAATTTTAAACCAAACAGCTAGGGGTGTATTTAAAACTCTTTCAGAAGGATCTCTCTACCTGCCGTAATGATTTAGTTCAAGGTCGGGATTTATTACGTACGTCCGGAAAATTTTCGGAAAAACCAACCCTTATACCTTCTTACCAAAACCCATTCAAAGACTGATGTTCTTTGGATATTTCGTTATAGAGAGAATTTACTTCGTTTTAGAGTGTGTTTTCAAAATGGGATTTGGATTCGAGGTGCAAAGTCCTGTACGAAGTTCCAATGTATATCTACAAGGACTTTAGGACTCCATATTTAACGTGTAACTCATTACTTCTGGTACTGTAACCGGAACAATGAGCTTGAATGACTGCATACAATGGGAAAAAAGTCTCGATACTTAGTTCATGTAATGGGACAGGATAATTCGTAAGGTTTCTCACGAGATGGAGTTGTTTCTGTTACAGTACTAGAAGCAATACGCCAGACCGTGAAATGAAGGATCCCAGAGTGTCTCATTTTTTTCAGAGCTATCTCCAGCCCCAATAGGGCGAAACGGCTGTCTGTGATAGTACAACCCTGTAGGTTCTTTGAATTTTGACGAGACTAGCTCTGAATTATGAGTTTGATACTTGTTGATTTTTAATTTTATCTATAAATTATATTCTCTGCTTCCATATATTCACTTGTGTTCCCCGTATTAAACTTTTCATTCTATTTTTATTTTGTTTTTCAGGATTTGGGAAATTTCACTTTACGCTGCTCACAGTATGTGGCCTTATATATTTGAACACCGCCATAGGAATAACGATAATTTCCTTCGTTCTCCCTTCAGCGACATGCGATTTTCAGATGTCTTCTTCAGACAAAGGCTGGCTCACAGCAGCCCCCATGCTTGGTAAGTACTGCACGAACGAAGTATTTAGAAGCACTACGAGAAATGTCGAAACTCTACTGAAATATAGAAATTCCAATATCTCAAATGTATGTCTTGTGCGAAATGAGAAGTATTTCAATCAAGAATTTATACACTATTTATGTTGAGATCGTCGGAAAAAATATGTAATCAACACGGTTACTAATCTAGCGACTAATGGTCTCGAACTATTAGGGCGTTTGGGCATCGACATCGGACGTGTCGGGTCGATCTGAACCGTTCGTTTATTACATCCGGATTGAGGGGAGTACACATCTGGAGCGTTCGTCATAAAAATCTGAGCAATCCGGCGTCTATCTTTTCGCTCGGTCTATTTCGACGGAGCAAGCGATTTTATCCATAGAGTTTTATGTTTTTTTATATTTTTGTTTTGGTTGATGTTAGTTTCGTGATCTGACAACCGATAGATGAGAAATTCTAACACTTTATTCTTCTGTTTTCATTTATTATAAAAACTTAATCAATTCATTGAAATTTTTCGATATAGGTATCTTAGTCATGAATGGGCAGGAGGAGATATTGCTTCTCGTTCTTTTCGTGTAATTAATTAATTAATCTTTCGGTACCAACTATCGCGTATTGAACGACCAGTAGGGGATATTGCATTCCTCGTTTCTTTGCATTCAGTGCCTTTGTACCTAATTATTTAATTGAGATGATTTACGGAAGAGCTACGAAAAAGAGCGAACGCTTTAATATGCGTTAAAATATCTTGACCTTTAGTTGCTGTCTTTAATAACCTAGTTAATTAAATAACTATTATTAACTATTTTGGCAACATGAATGTTTGCATAATTCAGAATATTAAATTGAATATACAAGTAAACACAATAACTCATCTCATGTTGAAGGTATTTCAGTTTACAAAAATTATGCACTAGTGCAAACAAGTGAATTTCTGAGGCGAAAACAGTGCATCAATTATCTTTTTTTCAGGTATGGTCATAGGTTCCTATTTTTGGGGATGCCTAGCTGATACTAAAGGCAGAAAAACAGTATTAATAGGTGCCTTGATTATGGATGGTATATGTGGAATTTTATCCAGTATTGCACAAGTATACTGGCTTTTTATGCTGTTCAGGTTTTTTAACGGATTTGCGTGAGTATTCTATCAAGCATTTTCAAAAATGAAGGTTTGTTGTTACTGTTTATCTTATCTCAGTCAGGGTGGACCAATGATTTTCCATATCAATTGAATCTTGAACATCTCTAAGTCTATAACTTCCAAACCGTCAAGAAACGCCTTGCGTTCCATCGAAATTTTAAAGTCCAATTAGAATTTGGAGAACTTCAAAGTAAATATTATTTTGCTGAAAGTCTGATTCTTTATTTACAATTATTAAAAAAAAAATCAATTGAACTTATGGACATTATATCGTCCATGTGTTTTTCTCATATCCAAAAACAATCAGACATTCTTGACAAATCATAAAGCTTCAATTCAATGAAAAAATAGTTGTTTTCGCTCCATATGTACTTAAATGAAATGAAGCAATAAATCACTATTCTGAAAAAGGCGTGGAATTCAAAAATAAATATGAGAAACCAAAACTGATGTTTCGAAAATAATGTTGATATTTTCCAGCATTACTGGAGCTATGGGTATATGTTTCCCATATTTAGGAGAATTTCAACCAGGAAAATATCGTGAAACCATTTTATGTTGGATGGAATTATTCTGGACTCTTGGAGTCATCTGTTTGCCAGGTAAATACAATGATTTTATAGAGCCTACAACTTTTGTATAATTTGTTGATGGTTTAGAGGTTCAAATTTTTAATTTAATACTTTTGAGTGAGATAACATACCTAGCTTTAGAGAATTTCTCACGTATCAAAAACAATATAGTATACGTATTTTACTGTAGGTATTAGAAGAAAAAAATGTAAAAAGGGTACCATACATTGGTTCATGTTGCAAGAGCACAGTTTAAACTAACTAAACGTTCGTTTAAACTGTTGTCTAACCGTATGAGGAGGTTTTATAAAACCAGGTCTGGATTCCCAAATTATGATCTTTCAGAATGTTCAGATGTTCACGGAACTGTTTACAGACCCATAGTTCTGAACTTTTTCTTCCTGAATATTGAATTCAATTTCGGAATAATCATGAGAACTTGTGATAAACTAATTTCAAAATGCTATGAGATAATATTGGTTATTCAGTTTTTTCGTAAATACAAGTAAATATTCAAAATATGTAGTAGTTAGTTGTGTTGGTAATAACTACTAACCCTCTAAATCGCTTGAACTGACTATAGGGCCAATTCTGTGAACAACTGTTAAATTTGAAAGCATGGTTAAGAATTAAACTATCCACTAACTTCATTTTATTATTCTGTATATATCATAAGCTTTAAAAATAACGGAAGACGCTTAATTTTAGCCGATATATATTAAAATTAAACCCTACAATAGATTAAGACTTTAAAACATTTTTGATAGTGGAAACTTCAACAAATACAACCGAATCGATTTAAATTCAAGTGAATAATATAGAAAAGGCTCTGATATTTGATGTCTTATTAATGATTGAAGAAATTCAAAATTATAGAAAAGTACTTAGAAAGTAATTTGTTTTTGGGGTTATGATATACTTATTATGTTACTCTGCACAAAACAAATATTTTTAGGGAAACAGTATAGGGGAATTCAAAGAAATTTGAGAGATAATTCAAATCCTTTCGAATTATTTGATACAATATTCACTAAGCTTTTCAGACTTGATAAAAAACTTGTCAATTAATAATACATTTAATATCTGAACATATGCATGATAGTCAAAGATCAACATTTGTTCCTAAACATCTCCGTATACTATGTACTTTGCATTTTCTTCGTCACAACAGGTCAGCTTCATCAAATTGCATTGAGTCAGCCAATGGTCAGTCATAGTATTGCAGAAGTTACAGATTTTATAGTTCAAGGTATACCCAGAAATAGTGTACAGGAGACTTTCAACGAAGAGTTTCCTCATTTTTATGGGTTAGGTGGTGTGATTGACTACACTCAAATAAAAATTATATCTCCTGTTAATCATGTTGTGCATCCTTCTGCGCCATATTACTGTCGCAAAGGATACTACAGCAGTCTACAGTATAAATACGCAAATTATTTGTGATGCCAACAAGGCAACAAATGCATTCTTAATGAGAATGCCAGATTTCCTGGTTCTGTTGCTCTGTCACTTTATTAGAGGTTAAAAATCATAGATCATTGATCTACCCTTCGAGTTAAATAGTTCAAATGAATCAAGTGCGATCTGTCAACACCGCTTTATTCAACCACATTTAACACCACCGTTAAAATGAATGATTTTAAAGGATCCTTCAAATATTGACGTTATAGAATTGGATTGGGTTATATTCAATAACGGAACGTTAAAAACTCATTTTTTAACGTGCCTTAATTTTTAACCAGTTATTATAGAATTGACCCTTATATGCGACTATTTTGCTAAAGCACCGTTATTTTTGAGTTCTCGTTCTACTTCAACGAGCGCTATAACCTTTTGCCCAAATGTCTGCAATTTTCGAATTTGGAGCGAAAATGATCTCAAAAGATAGGATTAGACTTCCTGAAGGCGTATCTGTGGTCAAATTCATTATATCCGTGGGGCCGTCCGGCCGGCCGTGAGCACGAAAAGTTTCGAAGGGATTGTCCTAGAGACTTGATATTTTCAGGTTGAGTTCGGTTCCCGAATGTCTCTGTTAAGTTGGTTATCCAGCCAAACCGTACAAGACGTTCCATAAAATATAGCCATTCAAAATTTTGTTCGTCACTATATAAAAAAAAACGGAAATGATCAAAATGAAATTTTGCGGACATATGCAAGATACTCATAATGAGCCCCATACAAAATTTTGTGGCCATAGTATTGATAAAACCATAGGAAATTCAATTGAAATATTGAAAAGAAGAATCTTTATAGGTGAATCCATAACAATAATACGGGTAAAATTTATTTGTGAATAAAGAATGATATACTTACCGAATGTTCATGTAAAGTTTCAAACAGATCGCATCATCTGAATTTAATTTTTTTATTCTCGATTTTTCACATACATCAGTTTCTGAATAATTTCCAGAATAATAATACTGATCGTGCTGAAATTTTGCATTCATATACTTAATATGTATGAATCTCAAGTCCTATACGAAATTCTGAGTTAATACATTATTGCTCTTACAATGAACGAGTGCTCAAAAGCATCTGCTCAGGGATTTTTCCTTTTTTTTTCTTGAAACATTTCGATCTTTACAATTACGTTTCTGAGATCTATCTGATTTTTTTGAATTCGAATCATTCATATACATATAAAGATTTTAGAATATCTTTGATTTTCAGGTATTGCATGGATTATAATTCCTATGGAATTTACCTACGAAACTGACAGTTTCAAGTTCGCAAGTTGGAATCTCTTCGTGGCCGTATGCTCATCTATCAGCATATTCATAGGCTTTTGGCTTTGTTTCTTCCCTGAGAGTCCCAAATTCCTGCTGGAATGTGGCGAACCAGATGAAGCATTGGAAGTACTTCGCCAGATGTACGCTGCCAATACCGGTGATGACCCTGGATCTTATCCTGTGAGTATCCTTCCAAATCTATGGCTTTTTATTATTAATTTCTTGCGATTTAAATCAATGAAAATTAAATGCAAATGAGAATTTACGATCAGTAATGACAGATAAGTAATATAAATAATTGCAACGTTGCCAATACGTAACCGTTCGAACCAGTATCTTCGGTCAAGGTCATAGTGTATATACCAGAGTAGACGATTCTTCGAAAGTGGCAACCTAGCATAGTTTAAAATGGAATGTATATATAACAATTTTTGAAGAAATATTCTGTGAAAATAAAATGAAACAACAGACAAATTAATCAGCCTTTGATTAATATTATGTAGTAAAGAAGTTGCATATTTTTTGTCCTGTGAGTATTCTCTCAAATCTTATCTTTTTTTTGTTAATTTCTCCCAATTTGAATCAATAAAACTTTAATACGAATGAGAATTCAGGATCAGTTTTGGCAGCTAGGTTACATAAATAATTGCAACGTTGCCAATACGTGACCGATCGAACCAGTATAGCTTCGGTCAAGGTCATGACGTATAATACAGTAGCGATTCTGCCAAAGTGGAAATCTCGCAAAGTTGAAAATTAAATATACAGTGTGTTTGGTCATGACTAAGCGATAATTTAAATGCATAAAATATACCTAATTTTATCGAAAAAAACACCCACATTTAGGAGTTAACCCCTTCAGTTTTGGAGTGGCCCCCATTTCAAATTTAGGTTTTTATTTTAGTTGATCCTTCCGAATAAGATCGATTTCTTTGGACATAAAAGTCCTACAGATGTGAAAAAAATGTTTTTTGAAAGATGATACTACCATTTTTTGTTTGAGTGGAATAATATGAAATGTCATAAAAAATTCTTTAAAACAAATTTAGTGAAAATCTTTAGGTACTGGGTTTCTTAGTGAATCCGCAATAGTACAAGAACTAGCTCATTGAAGTATAATTTTTTTTCAATGTTCTTATCAGCAAGGATATTAGCTACAAAACGATATCAACATACTCATGACGATCTGTAGCAAAAAAAAAAATTTTGGGCGCTCACGCAGTGGTCAGCAGAACTCTCAAATTATGTAACTTACAGTAAAGATGTAGGTGTTGTTTTGTAGCTAATATCCTTGCTTGTTAAATCATTGAAAAATAATTTTACTTCAATGTGCTAGTTCTTGTACTATTGCAGATTAACTGAGAAACTCAGTAAATTTTTTTAGTGAATTTTTTCCAAAGAATTTTCTTCTGGCATTTTCAAGTTAAATGTTTTCATATTGTTCTACTTTAATGAAAAGCTGTAATATTACCTTTCAAAAAACATTTTTTTTACATCTGTAGATCTTTATGTCCAAAGAAATCGATATTATTTGGAAGGATCAACGAAAATAAAAAAGTACATTCAAAATGGAGGCTACTCCAAAACTAAGAGGGTAAACTTTCCAATGTCGATGTTTTTGTCAATAATATTAGGTATATTTGATGCGCTGAGTATTGACCAAATACACTGTATATTCATCATTCACTTATGAAGTATTTCTGTGAAAATAATAACATACAAAATTGACCACTCCTTCATTTATATTATGTTGTGAAAAAGCTGCATATTGTTCGGTCCAGTACAATCCTATTTTGATTTGAAAGGACCTTGGTGTTTTTAGGTTTTGAGTTTGAGGGAGAAAGTAAGAACCATGAGTGTTGTCTCCCAACAATCCTCAAGAAGTATAAGGAGTTTACGAATCAGGAAGCCGAAGGAACTCAAGATGTTGCTACGAGAAATTTGGGAGCAGACGAAGGCTCTTTGTAAACCACCACATTTGCGATACACTATCATAACTTGTCTTATTCAATTTGGATTGACTACAAGGTATGCTAATTTTATATTTTCATCCACTCCATTAAACTAATTTCTATGTGTAATAGTAGTCATAACACAACCGTAGACATGTCTATGAACCGAAAAGCGAGTGTTATAATAACACCCGCCATAACACCCGCTAATAAAAATACCTAGGAAGAAATTGCTTACAAAACAAATGAATAAAAAGTAGATCGATCCGGAAATCTATTTCAGCCATCAAGATAACGTTCTAGCGATTTTATTCCGATTTATTTTTGGAAAACGTAAATTTTTTGAATTTGCAAAGTACTTGATTTGATTAGTTATAGACTCTGATTTGATTCCCGACCACAGAGTACAGAGGTTTGACGGTGGACCAATGTTGTCAACACTATTGACAACTTTAAAAATTTTTTAAATGAAGATTAATTCGAATTTTACTGAAGAAGTCGTGGATAAAGTATAGTATTCATCGCGGAATGCTCAAAACACACTTGATGAATGCATGCAAAACTCATCTGCGTGTGTTTTGACCTGCATTACCGCTCATCGAATAATATACTATTATACAAGGTATTTGTGAGTTATCGTCACATAAAAGTTGCATTTAGATTTCTATCATTTTAGCTTATACAGGGTGTTCCTTAATTCATACGACAAACTTTTGGAGGTGATGCTTCAGAGCATTTTATGGAAAAACTTTCTTTAAATGAATGTCCGGAAATGCATCGTTTTCAAAAAACACGGTCTTAAAGTTTTACTCAAAAACTGACTCTTAAAATTTGTACTTCACTGAGATATTTTGATGTAACTTTTTTTTTTGAATTCAGAAAAAGAGCAGAAGAGATTTTTTATCAAAAAGTCAATGGAAAATTAAAAAATAACTGTTAGTTCAAAATAACTCAGTGGAACAAGACCTTTTTCAGTCATTTTTAATAGAACTTTAACACCCTTGGAAAAAAATGCATTTTTGAACTTACATTTATGGGAAATTTTTCATGAAATGATCTGAGGAATCAGTTCCTGAAGTTTGTCTCATGTACAGGGTTTTTCACTATAATTTGACCCCTCCCCTTCAACTTTGTTACTAAAGGAGATACAAAAAATGTTTTATACAAAAGTTTCACAAAATCAACTGAGGTTTTCTAATATGACTTCGCAAACTGAAATATATACAAGGTGGTCAATATATTGATGGCAACTTCATTTTTTTAAATGGAACACCCTGTATATTTTTCCATATCTGGCTAGTTCTTTTTCTCCTGATTTCGAATATGTAACATATGTTGGTCTATCTTTATTATTCTGAGCACCACAGAGTTTCAAATTTTAAGAACCATCTGGCATAGCATTTTAGAAGTTCGTGAAAATTCAAGTGGCCAATTTGATCTTTTGATTGGTAATGGCACACCCATTTCATGGCCACCAAATTGTCCCGATTTAACACCGTTGGACACGTTTTCAAGGATGTTCCTACAGAAAGAATTACTTCAGCAATAATGATAATATTGTAATCATTAAAAACAAAATTGAAGATTTAATTTCTGCTTTGAATCGGAGCCATAATAATGGTATCAAAAATAGTTTAAGCAACTTGAGACAACGATATGAACTACGTGCTGAATGAAGGTGATCATTTCCAGCAATTTCTTTAGTTGATGTTATTCTTACCAAACTACCATAATTTATAATTTTTTATTGTTTGAGTAATTGTTATGTATTCATTTAAAAATAATACTTTAAAGTAGATAAAGGAGATAAAGTAGGTGGTTCTCAAAATTTGAAACTCTTTGGTACTCAGAATAAAAGAGATCCAACCAACATATGTTATATGTTCGAAGTCAAGGAGAGCTAGCCAAATATGAAAAAATATACAGTGTGTTCCATTTGAAAAATTAAGTTGCCATCAATATTGGCCAACCTGTATATATTCCATTATGTGAATTCATTTTATGAAACCTCAGTCGATTTCGTGAAATTTTTGTACAACACATTTTTTTGTATCTCCTTCAGTACATAACAAAGTTAAAGGGGGGGTCAAATTATAGTGAAAAATCCTGTACACTCGGTATGTTTCTTCACATTTGAAGGCCTATATTTTTATGATTATTTTATCATTCGAATTATGTTTTATATCGTTTTTCCAGTTATTACACCCTGATGATTTGGTTTCCCGAACTGTTCAACCGTTTTGAGGAATTCGAATCTTTACATCCAAACGAGAGCGCTTCAGTCTGTGAAGTTTCTTCAGTGGTACTACCTACTTCGAATAGTACAATAATTGATGAGGAATTTTGCGGTACGCCTATTAGCGATGCCGTCTTCTTGCACACAATAATATTAGGAATAGCATGTATTCCTACCAGTTTCTGGCTACCACTCTGTGTTCATCGACTTGGTACAAAATTTTTCTTAGGTGAGTTGATAAAGCGAATATTAAAATATGTATTGTCATACCCACAGTAACTTTCAAAATATGCCGATATGGTGCAAAACTTGGGCTCCTCAATCTTTCATAATTAACTGGGTCTACAATGTGATCGTAACAACTATCTATCATCACATATGTCTGTTTAGTTTGGTGATACAAAACTGAAGTAAGGTTAGCAGAGGCTGAAACTCCAAATTGAATTGCTAAGGATCTGAAAGGACTGTGTATACAACTCCTACAGCTGCAATTGGGATTTTATCAAAAATCAGTCCGCTGTACGAATATTGCAAAAAAGAGGAGTCTGATGAGATCCTTCAGAAGGGACTATACTGAGCCTAGTAATAGACATGAAGGGAACATAAAGGGTTTTCCAATAAGATATGTTATGTTGATATTGGAAGAAAAATGCCGTTTTTCAATATAAATGATCGGATGCTGATGCCATTATAAAGAAGAAGCTATGCCGTTAATAGTGAAAAATAACAAATAAATGACCACGCTTACAGGATATATCCTTTCAATGAAATTTTCCATATGTCCTCGATAGCCTCACGAATTCCATTTGAGGTTTTGAATCGACGCTGAGCTATTGGCGTAGACCTTCTCTTTCACATGGGCCTTAAGTTAGAAATCACAAGGTGTTAAATCATAAGATATCGGTTGCCTCATCACTCAAGATGATTTTTCTATGGAAATCCGGATCACTTTCATGCATTTTCACGATCCAATCAGCAAAACACGACTTTTTGATGATCGGCCTGCTTGAGTTTTTGTGTTAATTGAACTTTATAAGCCTTCATACTCGAATCTTTAAGCAAAATACGGTATAATCACGTTTGTGGAATGCCCAATTCCAAAGAACGACGAGGAATGGACAAACCTGGGTTTTCATCAACACTTCCGGCTACAGCAGCAATATTCTCGGCTGTTCTTGAGCGACGTGCACGGGTGTTATTCTTCAATCCATAACTCGTCCCAACAGCTCGAATTTTTCCACTAATTTCCTTATAGCGTTCCGACAAGGTGCTTCACGACGACCCAAACATGTTCGAGTTTTACGAACCGTCTCTGCCAAATTTTCACCATTAAATAGTTTATTTTAATAATTTCAATGCGTTCTTGAAGCGTGTATCGTTCCATTTTCATTGATGGCGTAATTTATACTTGTCAAATGTTAAAAAATGACACCTTTAAACGTGATATCTACCGAAATAGCGGGCTATTCAAAATAACAACTCTTATTGGAAAACCCTTTAGAATCACTCAGAGGTGAAGTTCTTACAATAACGAAATATTATGTGTTAGATTTTGATATGTTTTTGACAATAACTACGGAGTGATAGAAAGATATTGCCTATCGCCAAGTTAGTGTGGAAAGGCTAGGCTCTCATCTGGCACACAGCTGGATCTGTAATGGGGCCCACTCACTAGGAAGGAAGAATGCGCAGTTAAGTCTCTGCATGTTTGCTGTAACGCAAACGTGTGCATTCATATTGCCCACAAACATACACTTTTGCGTGTTGGTTTGGATGTGCGACAAGCGTGAGATGACGTCGAAAAAAGATCTGATGTTAATGGCAGTGGCGTGTGTTGTTATTTAGGAAAAAATTTCTAAGGTATAAATATCGAACCCGACACTGTGTTGCTAAACATATGAAACGTGCAGAGACTTGTTGCCCATACACGGTCGTTTTTGGTCATTCTTCCACGTACGGGAAGAATGCACACGCCACACGACGGAGATGAATGCGCATTCCAAATTTACGCCATACACACACACTTTTAACTGTACCACGTACAACGCGCATTCAAGTCTTCGCGCTTCCCTCTTAGTGAGTGGGCCCTTTAAGAGAGCAAAGAGCAGATATAGCAATATAGGCATGGTACCTTCGGGAAAATTGAGAAAGTTCCTATCTGAAATCCTGGTAGTAGAGAAATGTGGCAAAATTTGTCTGTCTAGAAAGTACAGGCTAGCTAGAATTCAAATCGTCTGATAGTCAAATGGAAGCTAAACAAGTAATCATAATGTGATGATTGTAAATCGAGAACCATTTGAAGCTGTGAAAGCTTCCTCATAACACTAGAGAAAGATAACCAGCTAGATCTTATATTGTGACCTGCTAACCAGGATTATTATAATTAACTGGAACTGCGACCATGAAGGTCTTTTGTTCTTTTCCCTACTCATTCATAGAAATTCAAGAAGATCGTCAATGGCCTTGATAAAACCGAAAACCTTCTCAGGAATCTTATCCGTCACCTATTGGGTGTCCAGGAATTGTTTACTCATATTTATTGTTCGACAACCAGGATATTCAGGAAAATGAGAAATCAGTGGTTCTTGCGAAAGGAAGCCAAACTCTGCTCTACCCTATGTGATATTTTGTTTTGATTAGATTTAAAATTCGATATGAATTTGCTTTTGACTGATCTGATTGATGTTTATGTTTCAGTATTCAGCTTGCTAGTGGCAAGTGCTGTAACAATGGGTCTTTACTTCGTCAATTCATCGATTTCAAACTTGGTTTTATCTTGTATTTTTGAAGCTTTAACCAGTCTGGGAATAAGCACAGTTTACTGTGTATTAGTGGATCTATTTCCGACAAATTTGAGGTAGGTCACATAGTTTTGTGTTCATACTAAATAGTCTTTCTTCCTTGTGATTTTGAAAAGGATTTAAATTGAAACATGTTCATTGTAAGTTATTAATTATTATTTTGAAAGTCGATATTTTTGGCAATTTCTGATTTAAAGAGCTAGGAATTTATTTTGTTTTCATAACCATATTTGATAATAGTATATTATTTTATAAGGAGGAGAAGTGTCACTTTTCATGGCGAGCTTGAGTTTGACAGCCGAACGCAGTGAGGCTGGCAATTGAAACGAGCCATGAAAAGTCACTTCTCATCCGAATGAAATATGTTATTTTATTTTCAAACGTTTGAAATTCATGAAAATCTGAATATCCATCTTCGGATTGATTTATCTTTACGCACCTGATTCTATCCATTTACGATCGTTATAATTTTGATTTTTTGACACTTCTTAAAATGATTTATTTATGACATCGGAAAATTCTGACAACTGTCATATGTGTGTTTAAGAGGAGGAAGTCTATCGAGAAAATACTCATTTTTGAAGGAAAATAAATAGATACGAATAAAACAAGGTACGAATATCCTTTTTGAATAGTTCTATTACGTTTATTGATTAAAATATTCGTTTAAGGAATATTGAAATTACGAGAAAGAACGAAGTTCATTTGTGGATAACTGAAGACCTATCACAGAGGAATTTGATGAAATAAATAATGTATTTATTGTTACAATTGAATTTTATTATAAAGTCAGTATGTATTGGTGCTTTATATAGATCCTTCCACGATTTTCATTACTGTTTAAATAGTTTTGAAGTGATGATTGTTATTGACATGTCCTGTCAGTGATTGAAGGAACTTGAATGTTACCGATATGAATAACAGTAGGTACTTGAAATTTGCATTTATTGATCTGTTTAAAAAGTTAGATCATGGTTATTACCGATTCTTATTAATCTTTTGCATAGTAACACTTTTCCTGCCGCCGGACGGAAAAGTGTTACTTAGCAACACTTTTCCTCCTTGGCGGAGAAATAGAAATTTTCGATGATCCTGTCAGTCGAAAAATGACGTTATAATTGTACGTTTGAAAATAAAAATATTTTGTTCTCAATATATTTTTTTGAATCTTTCAGGGTTATGGCAGCAGCTCTATCTCTCACTTGTGGTAGAGGAGGAGCTTTAATGGGTAACTTGCTATTTGGATTCTTGATTGATCTTAATTGTGTGGTACCGGTAGTTCTTTTCTCCCTGATGCTTTTAGGTAAGTCCTTCGATAAGTTAATTCGTACCAAGAAATATTTAAGAAAAAACTCTGAGCGCTCGTTCATTGAGGAGAAAGTAAACTATTATCTCAAAATTTTGTATAGGACTCCAGATTATACTTAATATTTGAATGCAAAATCTCAGCACGGAATCATATTCTAAAAATGGAAGCAAGCCCTGAGCAGGAGCTTCTGAGCGCTCGTTCTCTGGTGGAGCAATAGGACTATCATCTCAAAATTCTGTATATGACTTGAAATTGATACTTTATATATAAACAATTAAAAAAATTCAATTCTATGGTCACACTTGAAAATTAAAATAATTAAATTTTATGGTTCTGATGATGCGATCCTCTTGAAATTTGGCATGAACATTCAGTATATCAATCTTTATACCAGGAATAAATTTCACTCAATTCAGATATCTTGTTATGAAAATATAATTTTTTTTCAATATTCAAATTGTATTTTCTATAGTTCGGATGATGCGATGATCTTCAAATTTTGCACAAACATTCAATATATAAATCTCAATTCCAAAAATAAATTTCATTCGATTCGGATATCTTGTTATGGAAATATAAAGAGTCTTTCCTTTAATATTCCAATTGGAATTTCTATGGTTCTGATGATGCTATCCTCTTGAAATTTAGCATCAACATTCAGTATATCAGTCTCAACTTACAAAATGAATTTCATTTGAATCGGAAAGTTGGTTATGGAAATAAAAAAATTCTTCTTTTCAATATTCCAATTGAATTTTCTATGGTTCTGTTGATACTATGGCCACAAAATTTTGCGAGAGGCTCACTATGAGCATCTGGCAAGTTGCTGCAAAATTTCATTCCGTTTGCCCTCGTTTTGTGTGAAATATTGAGGAACAAAAATTTTGAATGGCCACTTTTTATGGAACACCCTGTACGATTTTTCTGGTTAACGAACTTAACCGAGCTATTGGGAGCTGAACACACCCTGAAAATTTCAAGTCTCTAGGACAATCCGTTCGAGAGTTATTGTGCTCACGGACGGCCGGCCCTACAGAATTTGATTTGACCTCATATTTTCCATCAGGGAGTCGAACCCTATCGTTTGAGACCATTTTCGGCTCAAAATTCGAAAATTACAGACATTTGGGCAAACGATATAGCACTCGTCTAAGTAGAACGAGCGCTCAAAAATGATTCAAAAAATTTAAGAAAAGCCCTGAGCGCTCGTTCTTTGCTGAGCAATAAGACTATTACCTCAAAATTTTATATGGGATTTGAGATCGAAACCAAATATATAAATGCAGAATCTCAGCACAATCGGAATTATATCCTGAAAATTATTCAAAAAAATGAAATGTGTAAAACATAAATAATTACAAAAATTGAATTCTATGGTTCTGATGATGCGATCCTCTTGAAATTTTGCACGAACATTCAGTATATCAATTTTGATTCCTCAAAATAACCTTCACTCGATTCGGATATTTTGTTATGGAAAAATAAAGATTCTTCCTTCAATATTCCAATTGAATTTTTTACGGTTCTGTTAACACTATAGCCATAAAATTGTGCATGAAGATTCAGTATATCAATTGTTTTTTCTCAAAATAAATTTCACACAAATCGGATATCGTGTTATGGAAATATAAACATTTTTCTTTCAATATTCCACTTGAATTTTGAATTTTCTATGGTTCTGTTAAAACCACGAAATTTCGGATGAACATCTAGAATATTAATCTCCATTCACAAAAAAAATTCACTAGAATCGGATATTTTTTAATGAAAATATAAAGTTTTTTTTTTCAATATTCCAATTAAATTTTGTACGGTTCTGTTCACACTAGGGCCACAACTGCCAATAATTCTTGCTACTGCTTTGAAGTGGTATTGAACATTTCATTGCGAAACTTTATCTCGATCGAATTTACAAAATCTGAGTTAATCGGAAAAATGGATAATTTAGAAAAAAATTTAATTCTATGGTTCGGATCATGCTATCCTCTTGAAATTTTCCATGAACATTCAGTATAAGAATCTCAATCAACAAAACAAATTTCACTTGAATCTGATATCTTTTTGTGGAAATATCAGGAGTTTTCTCCGCAATATTCCGATTGAACTTTTTTTGGTTCTGTTAAGACTTTTGTCACAAATTTCGTATTAGGCTTTTATGAGTTTCTTGCATGTGACAGAAAAATTCAAATTCGATCGGTTATGTTCTATCTGAAATATTGGGGAACAAAAATTTTGAATGAACCTGTACAATTTTGCTAGTTCACGAACTCAACAGTTGAATTTAAGAACTGAATTGTCTCTAGGACAATCCTCAAGAAGTGCATCGTGTTTACGGACTGCCACACGGACATAATTGAATTTAACCACGGATTCATCATCATTGAGCCGAAAATTATCGTTTGAGACTGTTTTAGGCTCAAATTTCAAATATAATTAGGCAGAACGATATAGTACTTGTTGAAACAAGCGCTCAGGCTCAAATATTTAATGTTTTCAATACTAAAACTGTTAATTTTCTTACAGCGAGTGGACTACTATGCCTCATGCTACCAAATACAGGAAAAGGCGCATTAGAGTGACCCAAATATTTAACCTTTAGAGATGGTAAATTAATAAATATTTGTGATAATTGTATAGATTACCTAAGTTGGAAATTATTTTAAATACTTTTATTCTCATTTTGGATCTTGACTTTGTCTGATAGATCTGGTAATATCCATAGCTGTGTACATTAGATCAGTGTTTATTTGTATTTATTTATTAGTGTATGCTAATTTTAAGATTATTTATTAGTATTTATTTTTTTAATTCGTGATGAGATAGACAGCCTCTGAACTATCGAAAATTTCAGCAAAGTTACAAATTGCTATCGAAGCTAACGTTGAATCAGCACAAATATAAAACATTCTGGCAATGGAAAATTAAAAAAAATCTTTCACAGCGTTCTGCATCAAGCACAAAGTTGATATCTCCAAACCGGCAGTATTATGTATAGGGTGATAATGAAAAACCAGACTGTGACTTTCATGTGTTATTGAAGTTTTTGTAAGAATTTTGAAGCAGTTACATTCCCCTTAAAGTAAGTTGTACATATAGGATTAACAGCGATATGAATGATTCAGCATGAAAAAACAGAGTCGCATCAATTTTTGATGCATTTCGTGTTTAAATGAAATCTTTCGATGGTCCATTGGCCAAGATTTTAATTCAATTGTTGACTTTGGTCAACGCGTTTTGAACATATCTTTATTGATGTATACAGCTGCTGTAAAGTTAACCGCCATTTTAGAAAATCATGCGCTTTCACACATGGTAAAAATGTGAAAAGTAATGGGAAGATAGATAATTTCGTGAAAATGCTGAAGAATATTATAAAGAAATGAATTAGGCCGAGAAAAACAAGAGAATATTCAGATTTAGGCCTCATCTTGATCGAATGGGACCAAATTATTCGAAGAAATGTGCCTAATTCAATTTTAAATCTCAGATGATTATATATTTTATGAAACTTATTTGGAGGTATATAAACTCAAACTATTTTAGCTTCAATGAAAATGTCTTATTCTTTTAACTGTAACTATCTTCAGTTTGTAATCTTGCTCTTTGAGCTTGATTTATAAAACCAGTTGTATAAAGATAATTACTGTTTAGAAACTTATTTTATTAGAATCTCAGTTGAATTGTTAATTTTTCTCTGAAGCACAAGTATGTCGTTAAAACAATGAATGTTGAATATAAAATTTTAAAATTAATTTGTTTTTTTTCAAACCTGAAAAAAACTCGCCCCCAAAATTTTGCTGAAGATTATTGTCAGAAAAAGTTTTCACAGATATTTAAATCGCTTTCAGACTCGAAAGGATCTCATCGAGAGAATAGAATTGGAACGCTATGACCTTTGCAAAGTTCTAGATTCTGTATAAACGAAGTGTCAAATATGTATTGAAGAAGGAGGTTAATTTTTTCGTTATTATTATTATTTTGATTCAAAACGAATCGGTGATTTTCATAAAATAACATTGAAATTCGATCACGAAGAGCTTCAACATAAAGCAAATTCAGGTTCCGAATTTTTGATCTTTTTCGTTGTTATCACGTGCATAAATATTAATATTTCTTCGAAAAAACCATTGGAAAAACAAGACTGATTTGGTTAACTTCAGAACCGTGATATTTACCTCCTTACCAAGACCGCAGTAAGCGTTTTTTCGGAACACATATTATTATCTTGTAGCAAATTTATTGCCGTTTCCGAATATGTAATCAAATTTGATGAGACTACCAGGAAACTGAATAATGATTATTTTATGGAAAAAACTCGAAATATTTCGTGAAATCAAGAAATGTTAAATTGAAGAATAACTTTCAACATTTCGACCATGTTATATGACATTTTTTGTTGCAAATTACCCCATTCACCTAGTCACGGAATGTCTTGGCATTACGAGCCTGAGGAGGAAATGCCTTGGACAAGAAACTTGTAAGAGTGAGGAACTAGCCTCGTTGAAGTCTTCACAGTTACTAGATTTCATTAGATCTCTGGAACTGGAAGGCGAGCTGTGAAGGTTTTTTGGCCAGAACAGCTCTGTAAGGGGGCACAATAGACCTTAAGGTCGCAGTGGACTGTAACCCCTCTGTAAACTATCAACTATCAACTATCTCCCCTTGAAATTTGCCCACTTTAAAAGTAGACACACCTCAAAAGTAGAACAAACTTCAGAAAAGTTTTCCAGAAGTGTTGATTTATACAGGGTGAAAAGAGACCATGTATTTGTGGCCTAATTTTTTACCCCTGTGGATAAGTGCAGGAAATTTGTAGAGTTTTGAGTTCTTCACAAAGACCATTTTTTCACCTTTTTCAGTTTTTACTTCACCATGATATCTTGTTTCATTCAAATAAAAGCCTGGATAAGGAAATATTCTTCTCTTCGAGAACTGCACTAACTAATTCATCATTCACTTTTCCACTCAATGAGTTGATTTTCGTTTTTAAAAAAAAGCTAAAGAATATCCCAATGGGCTAGTACTGAATTTTCGCCTAAAAGTTCCACATCTAGTGAGCTTGGCGTGATCATTAAATCCGTTCAAAAAAAATTGTCATATCAAGATGAAATGAAAACTGAAATATGGCGATAAGAATGGTATCAGTATTGAATTAACTCTATAAATTTCCTGAACTATTCACAGTTTTTTAAGAAATTTGACCATAACTTTTCTGATACTGAAGAATTTATCTAGAATTTTGCGTGAAAACAATTGAAATCGGTGAAAAATTACGATAGTTTTTGGACAACAAACTCATTCAAAATTTTGGTTGTTTGCCGGTGAGTTTATATCATTTCAGAACCAATCTTGACTTGAAAAAATAAGAGCAATAAGATGTTGAAAGTCTCAAGTAGCGTGTAGAGGCTTGAAATAAATAGGCAAGGAAACATTTTATTCAAAAACAGTTGAAGTCGAATTCAAAAAAAATATAATAACAGCACTGTTTCTGTGTTCGTGCTTTTAAATCAAATAATCTATAGAGTCCGTTCACGAAAGTTTGAGCGCATATTAGGCGTTTGGTCATTTGTCTGAAGTTGGCAGTATTTGCTGTCATAACGTAAAATAAAGTCAACGTTGCCGAATGTCTCGGCCTCGTTCGACGAGCTTGCTAGTTATCAGAGAACTCTATGCAATATTGACAACACTGCGTATCAATCTGACAAGAAAATAAACAACATAACCTAAAATTCAAATATACTCAGTGAAATATGCCAAATTTCCATGGCCAACCGACAGCTCAACCTTTAGTGAACAGACTATAGTAGTCTCTTTGTTTCTTTTGAATAATTGCCTCTAAAAACATTTTAAAAACGAATTTATTGAAAAACAACATTTATGATACACAAATTTACAAGTTTCATTAGTACGACGTACAAATTTCATCAGTACAATGAACAAAATCGTCTAGTTCCCATGTCTCAAGCCTTCACTGGATGATGGGATTGAGTTAACTTCTTCAACTGCTGGTAAACTGAACATACAAGATACAGGATGAGTATAGTATGGATTAAATAGTGCTGAGTATTGCTGACTAGAAGAAGACGAGAAGTAATGTGAAGGAAACAGTCCTTGTCTCTGTGCTATTTTCAGTCTTGTTGTAAGTTGTTTCTTCCATTTGGTTCTTCTGTTTTGAAACCTGGAAAAAATTAGGTTTTTTCAGTAACCAATGTCAGTGGATAATTCTATGGATTGATCAGGAAAATGAGACACATTTATTGTAATAATGATATACTTAGACAATCGATTTCGACTCTAGGCCATCATCATTGTCTAAGTATATCATTATTACAATAAGTGTGTCTCATTTTCCTGATCAATTTTACCAAACACACTAATGGAGTTTTTCGTTAAGAAAGTTCTATGGATGTCTTTAGAAGTAAGTTTTTAACTACAATTAAGAATCATTATTAATATAGTGAAAGCAGAGAATGATATTAATCGATTGAAATCAATCACAATATTAAGGGGTTTTCGGAAACTTACTCGATCACTAACCTAGGTTACAAATTGACAGATAAACAGTTCAATTGCTGTCAATATTAAACCTGGGTTAGTGATCGAGTCAGTTTCCGAAAACCCCTTTAAACTCATACTTCGGAGCTAATCTCGTCCTCGTTCAAGACAAAATGCAAGGAAGTGGTATCAAACAGAGCACCTATGGATGGCCATTTCGTCCTTATTAGGACTCATCAGCTCCGAATTATGAGTTTAATATTGGTTGATTTCAATAGATTAATATTATTCTCTGCTTTCACTATATTGATATTCATGGCGATGTTATGCATTAAACCTTTTCTTATCATTATTAATTTCAATTTAATAGTATATTATTCAACGACCGTATAATGATAGCTATTATTCGCGGGGTGAAGTTTAGGCCACGAGCCGTAGGCGAGTAGCATACTATACTTTATCCACGACAACTGAATATATTTCTTGAAGATTTTAACATTTGACGACCGCGACGAGACCCTTCTATGACAAGCGTGGAAAAATTCAAGTTGCCACATGATAAATTTTTGGAAAACTGGCCATTGTAAATTTTGTAATTAAAAAAGCTTTAATTGATATAATGGAAGTTGATTTGGCCCTCGATTGACAAGGTATGCCCATATTTGTTAGTTGTAGTACTTTAGATTACTGAAGGAATACCAATTTAATAAATACTATATCAAACCTGAATCTATGAAGCATCTGACAGCAGTGAATTATAATCACATTATTCCCTTGTGCTTAATGGGTATTATCAAGGCCGAGCACAGAGACGTACAATGTCGTGACGTTACAATAGTCGTGGAAAAAATTATTTTTCGTCGACTTCAAAATAAAAGGTGGAACGTATATGAAAGTGGACAATAATAACCCATTTTATTGTTCAATTCATGCTATTTTAATGTGCAATTGTCATGGGCTACCGTAACGAACATAGTATTCAGAAGCAATAGTGTCACAACTCAACACAGAACATAGGAATTTATATTATATCAAATGTATGTCTTATGCAAAATAAGAATGAATTTCAATCAATAATTTACTCTCAGTTCATAATATTGTGATCAACTCGTTCATTGTAATCGCAAGATAAATATAGTGCCTTTTCCGCCGACCTCGGAATAAAAGGTGATTTAATAAATAGAAACATTAATGTCTTATTTTAATGCTCAATTTATGTTATCTTTCAATGTGCAAGCACTACGAGAAATGTCAAAACTCTACTAAAACATATACTCCGTTCACGAAAGGTTGAGCACATAGTAGGCGTTTCTTTATTTATCTGAAGTTGGCAGTATTTGCTGTCATAACGTAAAATAAATTCAATGTTGCCGAATGTACCCGGCTTCGTCCGACGAGCTTGCGAGTTATCAGACAATTCTATGCAATATTGACAACATTGCTATTTCAATCTGACAAGAAAATAAACATCATAACCTAAAATTTCAATATACACAGTGGAATATGTCAAATTATCATGGCCAACCGACGGCTCAACCTTTCGTGAACGGACTATAGATACATAGAAATTTCATTGTCCCAAATGTATGTCTTGTGCAAAAGGAGAATGTATTTCAGTCAAATTTATGCACAACTCATGTTGAGATCGTCGGAAAAATCTTGTTATCAACTCGGTTATTAATCAAACGACTAATGATCTCGAACTATTAATGCGTTCGATCCGCTCACGCGTTAAATTACCTTGACCATTAGTCTCTGTCTTTAATAACCTAGTTGATTAAATTATTATCAATAAACTAGTTGATTAAATTCATATTGATGACCCAAATGAACTCCATTCAGCACTTATGAAACTTACGTAAGAAAATGGACATACCATGTTTTTATTTGTACCTCAGTGAGGCTCAGTGCTTTTGACAGTTCCATTCTTTTGCTCACACTGAGATATTTATCAATTTTGAACTCACTCTCTAATCTCTCTAATTGTTTGGCACTGTAAGCTTGTCTTGGTTTCCTATCTAGCACTGGTTTTCTAGATCTTCGATTTGTGGTTTTTGATGCTGAAATACAAAGAGTGTTTTTAGTAAGTTTCTTCTATTGATTTCGATTTCAATTTTTATTCAAAATATAGAAATATACTATATAATGCAACGTGAATAACCGTGAAAATGAGAACTTCACTAATCAGGAGACATTAGATATGAGAATGATCTATCCATGTTTTTGTTCATTATCAGATTTTCTTGAAGTAAAAATCAAGAATAAATAAAATACCGTAGCTTACTGCAATTCTTTCGATACGAAATTTCAAATGACGTTTTCTTCTTTGAATCAGATGTAAAATAAAAAGTATGATACATCATTGAGAAGTTAATTCTAAGTATAGTCTATTCACGAAAGGTTGAGCCGTCGGTTGGCCATGGAAATTTGGCATATTCCACTGTGTATATTGAAATTTTAGGTTATGTTCTTTATTTGCTTGTCAGATTGATACGCAATGTTGTCAATAATGCATAGAGTTGTCTGACAACTCGCAAGCTCGTCGGACGAGGCCGGCTACATTCGGCAACATTGAATTTATTTTACGTTATGACAGCAAATACTGCCAACTTCAGATAAATAAATAAACGCCTACTATGTGCTCAACCTTTCGTGAACGGACTATAGATAGAAAAAATTGAGAAAAATATACAGGGTACTAGGTAAATACGAAATCAGAGTCACTTCCGATTAAACCGTGGCTTTCAATTTAAGTTTTTCTCAGATGAAGGTTCTTTGAACCAATTGCAGGATATTCAATTTTCAAATTAGCATTTTTCGAAATGGCGGAGATAATCCATTGGAACGGGCTTCCTGGGTATACAGGGTGTCCAGACGATTGACATCAATAAATTATTTTTAGATTTCTCAGATCTGTGGGTGTCCAAAAATACTCCATCTATGTAATGCGATTCTTTGTTGTTCTCGAGTTATGATTTTTGAGTGTTTTTTCAATGTATTCGACCAGGGGCCTATTGCACCAAATACTTTGCAACTTTTCACTTTGCACTTTTCACTTTTCAAATGAATAATGTTGCACGAAACGTATTAATAATTGAAAAGTGCAATGTGAAAATGCAAGTGCAAAGTGAAAAACGCAGAAATTAAATCTTGGAGAAATGTTGTGCAACATAGTTAATTTTCACTGTGTAAATTTGTCAGAATGCAAAGTGAAAAGTGAAAAGTTGCAAAGTATTTTGGTGCAATAGGCCCCAGATAGGTTTGAAAAATTTATATCTTCCAATCCAGAAAGTATTTTGCAGTTGTTGCTTCAATAAAAAAAAATCAGTACAAGCTACCCAAAAGAGGGTTGAAAGCTAGATCTTCGATTCAGATATAAAAAGGATGTTTTTTAGCTTTTGGCTGAGTTTAAAAACTTTGCGGAGTCCTAAGCTATGAAAGTCATAAGAACAACAAAGGTACTTGATCGGTTTTTTTTGTTAAATTCAGCCTTGGAAGGCCTATAGGCTGAAAATCATTGAAACTCAATAACATTCGTTTTTCTTCTTTTTTTATTTTATGGTGAATTGAACTCAAAACTGGGATTTTAAATTGAAATTGCCGTGAAACAAATGTAGCTCGTGTAATTTATACAATAATTTTGGCCTCATCATTGATGACAAATGTTAATATTCGTCAGAATTGCTAGTTCTGACATTACCTGTTTTGGGATGGAAAATTAAATGCATATAATTTTTGAAATAGTTATGCATTAACTGCAATCATTTTTCAAAATCCGTGCCTCCAGTTTGAATACATTATGAAAAATCTTCTAAAAAGTGACGTGTCAATTGCCTGAAGCTACTCGAATTTTCTTGTTTTATTTTTTATCCCGCTTCTGAAAGTTTTTCACTCAATTCTGTTTCGTTGTTGGTTTCCTTCGCGTACACCAGCTCTTTGAAAAATCCCCTAAAAAATATTTTTTTTTATTTCTGAATCGAAAATGAATGTTTGAGTTCATCCTACTGAAAATTGAAGTTGTAGCTTTCAACCCTTTTCTGGATAACTTGCAGTTTTTTCAAGAAGCTGAATAATTTTTTCAACAAGCAACATTCAGGATGACCATGCTAAAAAAGTAAAAACTGCAAAATATTTACTGCATAGAAAGATATGAATTTTCAAACCTAGCTGGCAAAAAACATCGAAAAAACACACAAAATCGCATTACATACGGTATTTTGGATAACCAGAAATCAGAAATCTAAAAATAATTTATTGACGTCAATCGCGTTGACACCCTGTATATCGTTAAAAAAGTGAAATCCTCGACTAATATTCGAGTAGCTGCGACATATGTCGACAAATAACGAGGTTCACATTAAAAAATGTTCATTCTTTATTTACCGATTGGGACACGGTGCTAATTGAAATCAAAAGAGACGTCTTAAACTTGTTTATTCCTCGAATTACTGGAAGACAAGCGGCTGCATAAAACGATGAATTTAAAATTATATGGTTGTCACTGTTTGAACAGGAGTTTGACACCAACATGTCACATTAGATGATGGTTAAATTGACAACCTCTAACCATCCACGGGATATAACTTTGTGTCAATATGTGAACAACGTTGTTTCTTTGGTGGTCTTTCTGTGTCTACTCAGAGATTTGTTCGTTTTGAAAGTTCTGAGCATGAGAAAAATTCTTGATGATGGAACTTTCATTGAAATGTTATTTGGGCTAATTCCATTATTTTGTGATTCTTATTAAGGGTGTTCCAATAAAAGGTGTTATTTTTTCCATATGAATGATTCAGTGACGCAGCCAGAATTTTCGTTCTGGGGGCCTGATGCAAATATTCATGTGTACCTTTCTCATTTTCAAAAGATTAACCATATGTTTCTGCTGGAAAGCAGAATCGATGAGATCTAAAATTGACTGTATCCATAAATACGATTAATCTATTTCAATAAAAAATTGAAGATGTGCTGTATCTACTGAGATATAGATAGAAAAATTTAACTAGAGAAATCTCGGGGGGCAGACCCCTCGGGCCCCCCTGGCTGCGCCCCTGAAATGATCGGATGTTTATTTCATTATGAAGTAGAAGCTATTCCGTTCATAGTGGAAAATAAAGTCAAGCAAATGAACACCACTACCACGCTTACAGGACCATATCTTTTTAATGAAATTATACATAACCAAATCGCAAAGTGAATGGCCCTGTGTCCTCGATAGCCTCACGAATTCTAGAGATAACACGGTCCGGAAACTTTTCCCGCAAAAAATCAATGGTTTCGTTGCTTGTTGAGGCACGTAGCGTCGTCTTGTTGAATGTAAACTTTGTTTAGATCAATACTACTCAATTTCGGCCATGAAAAAACATTGATCATCTCTCGATAGCGTAATTCATCCACCATTACTGTTGCTCCAGCCTCATTTTCGAATAAGTAATGTCCAATGACTCCGCCGCCGGACCAAAACCGCACCAAACAGTCACACGTTGAGGATAGAGAGGCTTTTCAACAATAACTCTTGGGTTTTCCGAGCCCCAGATGCGACAATTTTGCTGTTGACGCGGCTACCTAGATGGAAATGGGCCTCATCACTCAAGATCATTTTTCGATGTAATTACGGATCAGAGAGAGAGAAATAACTTTATTGATACTAGTATCAATTGGCTATCGACCGAAGTCTTCCTGCCAGTTACACTATATACATTTGTTTATAAATAAAAGAGTTATATAATAGGTGTTATTCCAAATATAAAAGGTATTCGTATAGTGGCAATGCCGGTAATTTAGCCCGTGTTGCATCCTGTGAATCGTAATGATGAATCAATGGTCCCAGTATATCCTTGTTTATTTGATTCCTAATAAATTTCTGTCCCAGCCTCTTAAGTATTTCCAGTATCGGCTCAGCTCCAGTTGTCTCATAGAACAGTTGGTTAGGAGGGTTGTGCATGGGACTGTTAGGGTGTCTCATTTTTGTAACCTTCCTCAAGCATGTTCTCTCTGCTACTCCAGATTTTTTAAGGTTCTTTTTGTTGTGTTGAGGAAAATTGCATGACCATACTCTAGCATAGGTCTGCATATCATTTTGTATATCTGAGTTGCAGTCTTCGTATTAATTCCCATCGTCTTATATGTTAGTGATCTAAAATGTCCCGCTCGATCAATTGCTGCTATTTTCTGCTTTCTTATGTGTGACTTGAAGCTCAACTTATTGTCAACAACTATACCCAAATATTTGCACATGTTCGTGGGTCCAAGGGTGTATTTCCCAATTGAAGACCTCGGAGCAATAACCCGGTAACTCCGTTTTTATGAAATGTTGAGAAATTAGGAAAAACTTCAGGACTTGCCTGATTTTTGCGCCGAAATATACATTCAAGTCCATTTTGATTGAAACTCCTTACAAAAGCGCTGGATTTGCCCCATTGTTGCACCGAAAGTTGCGTACGTTGGATATTAGCAGATTGAATATGATATCTCGGTATCATTAGAAAATGGAGTTACCCGATTATTGCTCCGAGCTCTTCAATTTGATATTTGGAGAGGTGTTCTTGATTTTGTGATTGAATATAATTAGTTTTGTCTTATTCGGTTGGGCTGTAGTCTCCATCTTCTCATCCATGCTACCGTCACGTCAGTTAATTTTCGTAACTGCAGAATACATTTACCCAAAGATGCATCATGGGTGACGAGTGTTGTGTCATCTGCAAACTGAAGTGTGTAGGCATTTTTTTCTACTCCTGTGCGATGTGGTTATATATGTCGTGGCAGTACAGGTTAAAAAGGGTTGGAGAGAGGGGAGACCCCTGAGGAAGGCCTTGATGGAGTGTGAAGGGATCTGAGACCTTATTTTGCACTCTGACTTTCGTTGTTCTTCCTGTTATAAATTGGTGGATGATCTTCAGTAAGTAATTGGGGCAAGTCCGGATCATTTTCATGCATTTCAACGACCCAATAAGCAAAGACACCACGTTGTTGATGATCGGCTGGTTTGAGTTCTTGTGTTAACTGAACTTTATAAGCCCTTAGACCCAAACCCTTATGCAAAATACGATGTAATAACGTTTGGTGAATGCCTAATACCAAAGAACGACGAGAAATGGACAAACCAGGGTTTTCTTCAACACTTTCGGCTTCAGCAGCAATATTCTCGGCTGTTCTTGAGCGACGTGCACGGGTTTCACTCTTCACATCACTAACTTGTCCCATCAGCTCGAATTTTTCCACCAATTTTTTATTGCGGTACGACAAGTTGCTTCACGGCGACCCAAAATTATTCGAGTTTTGCGAACCGTCTCTGCCAAATTTTCACCATTTTTATAGTAAATTTTAATAATTTCAATGCGTTCTTGAAGCGTGTATAGTTTCATTTTTATTAATGGCCTAGTTTCAAACGTGACATCTTCCGAAATAGCGGCGAGGTGTTCAAAATAACATCTCTTATTGGTAAATCCATTTTTATTAATGGCGTAGTTTCTACTTGCCAAATGTCAAAAAATTATAGCTTCAAACGTGACAAAATATCCAACATTATAGTATATATTATATTATATTGGTTATGGTTGTGCTGGCTTGACTTTCTGTGGGTTGTACCACATTAACAAACAGTTATTCCGCCTATACATATAATTACATAATCTCAACCCTTACTAATTAAATGGATCCTTTCCTATATGCCGTAAGCCCTGTATATTGCAATGCATTATTTTTCCAATTCAGCATTTTCCTATTGCATCCTATGCATCATATTTGTTATTCCCTTTTGAATCATATTGCTACTCAGCATCTCTATTCCGATAAGGAAACTTATAAAGGGAATTGAATCTGTTTGTTTCAACAGCGATAGACTAGAGTTAGACTTGTTCAGACGTACCATTGTATTCTTGTATTTCGAAAATAAATAGTTTTTAAAAACTTGGTTTTCTACCTTAAAAACTTAACTATATACATACATATACATTTCAAATTCGAATTAATATTTAAATAATGGGACAACTCCAAATAATAAAGGAATCAAAAATAACAAGAAAGTGACAGACTGTAGTGATATGCTTTTTTACCAACTTTGTAAAGTTTTTATTTCAGGGAATTCAAGGCACCATACTCGTATAGTAGCGGAAAGCGTAATGGAAACGATTTGTTTCTTATTTGGCTCCCTTAATATGCCGAAAAAAATGAAAGGGGTGATTCCTTAGATCATTTTATGAAAAAAGGTTTCCATGAACGTATGTCCGGAAGTGCATTGGTTCAAAGATACAGAGTGTTGAAGTATTATTTGAAAAACTGATTTAAAGTAGTACGCCACTGATATATTTTAATAAAACAATTAGTGTATTCGTGTATTCTTCGTTAAATTTGTGACAAAAAATCTCCCATGTCGTCTTCTCGTACGGGGCGCCGTTTTCAAGTGAAAAAATAAAACAGTTTAATTAACGTTCCAGTACAAATACGCGTTAGATATTTCATTTTCTCACATAAAAACGGCGGCTCGAAAGAAAGAAAGAAAAAGAGATATTTTGTCATGAATGAATTACGAATTCAAAAATAATTGTTAGGTAAGAATATATCAGTGGCGTACCACTGTAAATCAGTTGTTGAATAATACTCAACACATCCTGTATACCTATTCGAAAACAATGCATTTCCGGACCTACATTTATGGAAACATTTTCCCATAAAATGATCTGAGGAATCACCTCTTTCATATTCCATATTAAAACGAATAAATAAATCTTGTGTTTGGATTTAAATGAGAAGAACAAGGATATTCTAAAAAACTTTTTTAGGTTTTCACTTCCAGTCTCTGAAACAGAATTAATTAAATAACTTTTAATTAAGATGAAATGCTCCTGCGAAAATCTTTGCACAAATTTTCAGGAGCAAATTATTATTGAAAAAATGTGCCTAACAGTAAAACTAACAAAAAGAAATAAATAAAAAGGATAATGATTTATGATCTCAATCAACAAAAAATAAAATCTACTCGCTGTAGATATTACGAAGTAACTCAAATGACTAGCATAATCCCGTAACCACCAGGTATACAGGAGAATTAAAAGATGTTCGCTTTCCTGTAAAACTGTTTCCGTATATAAAGCCTAATTTCATAGGGGATTTGTGGAGAGAGCATCACAACACCTCTACTTAATTTAATGTTGGCACGCTATCTGCACATTTTCGATATTTTCGTTATTGTCCATTCTCTCAGGTTATACCGAAAATGAATTTCTTTCCTTTGTGTGATTGATTGTTCTGATTTTCACCACCTTTTATGGAGTTATATTCTTGAGTTCTTTCGGGCGAGGGAAAATAAACGTTTTAAACACACTTTGCTGAACAGAAGAGAACCAATTCTTAATTTGTTGGAGTGCAAATATTACAAAAAATTTGAGAAAAGTTATTAATCTAGCGACTAATGGTCTCGATTATTAACGCGTGAGCGGAGCGAACGCTTTAAAATATCTTGACCATTAGTCGCTCTTTTAAATAACCTTATTGATTAAATATCTATTAAACGACTCGAACTCATTGTCGATTTCAATTACGTCCAGTTCAAAACAAGATAACACTAGAAAGAAAAAATCAAGACATCAAATATCAGAATTCCAAACTAAAAGATATTTGGATGGAAAATATTAAGTTTTATTCTGAAAAGTGCTTAGTGCTCGGTGCTCGTGTGAACGAATTACTTTCCAGAAGTGCTTAGTAATCGCGAGCATTCTTCAAAAAAATAAGGGCTTAGTGCTCGAGATTCCGGAGCACTTTTCAATAGGGCTTAGTGCTTTGTGCTCGAAGCACTTTTCTTCAGTGCTCGGCACAGCTCTGCTCCGTACGATTTGGCTTGTTAACAAATTTAACCGCGACATTTGGGACCCGAACACACCCTGAAAGTTCCAAGTCCCTAGTACAATCCCTTGGAAAGTTATCTTGCTAACGGCCGGACGGCCCCACGGACAGAATTAAATTTGACTAGAATTCGTCATCAGGGGGTCCAATCCTATCGTTTGAATTGAATATTACAGACATTTGGGCAAAACGATATAGCACTCGTTAAAGTAGAACGAGCGCTCAAAAACACTCAGTATGTCTCATGTTGAAATGTTTTCTTAAACAATTCTTCTCCCATAATGGTGAATAATTTTAATGATTCAAATCTGTTCGTAAACCTATAATAATAAAGTGTTAAATGAGTTATAGGAGAAACATTGGATGGTAATTAAATTATCAAATTAGCATATTTATTCTTATCGAAATCACACGCAACTTTTACATGTTTGTTAACCAATTAATACTTGGTGACATTGTTGATGTGAATTCTTGAGGATGGAACATTTATAGAAATATAATTTCTGCTATTTCCATCATATTTTCTTTCTGTATTGAAACTTTCAGTCAGCATTCGCCAGCCTTCGTCAGGAAAACTCCTAAACTCGTAGCTTTCTGAAAAATAACTCATTCTCGACAATTTGCTTCGGATAATTTTTGATCCAAACAAGAACCATCATATTTCCATAACAGGATAACCGATTCAATTGAAATTTATTTTGTGAATCAAAACTGATATACTGAATGTTCGTGCGAAATTTCAAGAGGATCGTATCATCAGAACCATATAAATGAATTTTTGTAATTATTTATTTTTATATATTTGATTTTTTGAATAATTTCCAGAATAAAAGTCCGATTGTGCTGAGATTCTGCATTTATACAGGGTGGCCGGATGATTGACGTCCAAAAGGAAAAAAAAGGTCCCTCGTCTCATGAAATATTCGAATCACCCCCAGACCCCATGTATGTTATGCGATTTTTCATGGTTTCCGAGTTATGAATTTTTTTATGAACTTTTGAGAATTTTCAACTTGACCATATAAAAAAAATATTAAAAAAATGTACAGAAGTTTTCTGATATATTTTTTCTGTAAATAAATCGCCATGAAATGTTCTTCTATACATAAAATAACCAGCATCGTAAATTTGATAAAAATTATAGAAATGTTGGTCTCAAGTGAAAAAGTTACGATCATGATCTAAATTTTCAAATTTAAATTAAAAATGTAAACAGGCTACTTCATGGTTTCTGAGTAGGCTGCGCTCAACACTCAGCTTTTAGAATCATCAATAAAAAATGGTACTCAACAGTCTACTTTTGCTAGAATTAGCCTTCAAAGTCAGCGAGCTGGAAAAAATCAAAGAACTAGTCGTTCACTCAAAAATTATTTTTTGCCATTTTAAGATTTTTCTGATCAAGTTATGATAAAAAATGCTGAAAATTTGCTTTAGGAGAAAAGTTTTGGATAAGAAAAAGAAAAAGGTATGGCAATGAATCACACATCATGCAGATAAAAAAAATTCATTTATAAAAATTATAATAAAAAATAAATGAATAAATAAATTTTGCGGAGGTGTAGAATGTGTATTGAGGCTGGAGGTGGCCTTTTTGAAAACCTTTTTTAAATTTTATACATAAATTTTTTTTATCTACATGATGTGTGATTTATTGCCATACCTTTTTCTTACCTAAAACGTTTCTTCTTATGCTTATTTTCATTAATTTTCAGCATTTTATATCATAACTTGATCAGGAAAATCTTAAAATGGCAAAAAATAATTCTTGAGTAAATGTCTAGTTCTTTAATTTTTTCCACCTCGCTGACTTTGAAGGCTAATTCTAGCAAAAGTAGACTGTTGAGTACCATTTTTTATTAATGATTCTAAAAGCTGAGTGTTGAGCGCAGTTTTAAAGTCTACTGAGAAACCATCAAGTAGCCTGTTTACATTTTTTATTCATTTTCAATGCCAATTTTTTGGATCTTATACGCTGTGTAAAAAATAAATGAAATGAACATAATTTCAGTTCGAGTTGACTGGTATGATCAATTTTTCTGCAATGTCCAATTTGCAGCCCATAACTGACCTAAAACCTAAACTATAATCCCTAGGTCTATTATACAGGGTGACTGGTGACGTAAGGGACAACGGCTAACTGGAGATAGAGAACGTCAAACTGAATGAGGATTGGGGGTTTAAATGTCCCATAAGGCTATTAGTTTCAGAAATACAGGGTGTTTTTTGCAAAAGTGCTAAAACTATAAACTCCCATATCTTCGTCAATATGGCAAATTTTTCGCTGATATTTGCAAGCTTGTTGATATACATATTTTCCATCAGATCGATAAGAAAAATTCCCAAAAATTGCAGGTCCGTATTCAAAAATTTCAATTTCCGTGTCAGGTGAGAAATATCACTCGGTATATGAAATAAAAAATTTAAATTGGGAATTGGAATCTGCAAAAAACACTGAGTAAAAATCTGTTTTCAGTTTCAATGGCACAAATTTTTTAAATTTTTATGATATGTTGAAAGTTGAATATTATACAATTTTTCATATTGAATTCAAGAAACACACTATTCCTGAAAAAAACACTGAATTTGAGATGCTTAAATATCCTGACGCATTTTGAATATTTCTTCACATCTTGAATACTTTTCATTAAATTTCCTATCAATATTATAAGAAAATTCAAAAAACAATACAAACACAAAAGATTAACAGTAGCACATATGGTTCATGAAAAATCAAATAAACAAATGCTTGATATGCGAGAGCCATTCCCCTCACACACTTATGGCTCTTTTGAACAATTGAAGTACGTTTCATATCCACAAGATGAAAATTACTCTTGATAGAACAGTAACACTAGATTTCAGCTCGAGAAAAGTTGGACTCTCTTCTCAGAACGCCTGAACAATAATCCATCTGATACTTTTCTTTCAACAAAATTTATTCTTTTATTAAATAGTGCAATGATTCATGAGAAAACAACTAAGCAAATGCTCAAAATCAGAGCAATTTGCTTCAACGCATTTATGGCTCTCTTGAACTCTAATGATTTCTTCTCTTTGAGATGAGGATTATTCTGAGACCAATATTATATTCGTTCATTTTGCGCAATCCAAAAACAAGTATCATCTACATATTCTTCATTCGTGAATATTGAAGGCATTTTTCAGTAGATAACAAACGACAACAATTTCCAATAATTCACAATCAATGAATGTATGAATATAAATGTCATTTTTTGAAATGAGCCTACTCTGTGTAGTAGGATGTATTTTATTTATATGATGAATAAACCTCTTATTCTAAAAAATCACTTGTTTCCCTAATATTCTGTTGCATTAAAGATATTCATATGCTTCTCAAAAGAAGATGAAGTTGCTACACCTAAGCATATTAGAGGAAAATAAGTCTCAAGATTCATACATTATTTCATTGAAGAATAAATTTTGTTGAAAACATAAGTACCAGATGGATTATTGTTCAGGGGTTCTGAGAAGAAAGTCAAACTTTTCTCGAGCTGAAATCCAGTTTCTGTTCTATCAAAAGTATAATTTTTCATCTTGTGGATATAAAAAGTACTTCAATAGTTCAAAAGAGTCATTAGTGTGTGAGGGGAATGGCTCTCGCATATCGAGCATTTGTTTATTTGATTTTTTTATGAATCATATGTGCTACTTCCTATCTTTGTTTTTCTATTGTTTTTTTAATTTTTCTTATAATATTGATAAAAATTATAAAAAAGAAGTTCAAGATGTGAAGGAATATTCAAAATGCATCAGGATTATTTAAGCATCTCAAATTCAGTGTTTTTTCTATCAGAATAGTATGTTTCTTGAATTCAATATGAATAAATTGTAATATTCGACTTTCAACGTATTATAAAAACTATAAAAAATTTGTGCCATTCAAACTAAAAACAGATTTTTACTCAGTGTTTCTTGAAGATTCCAATTTTCCAATTCAATTTTTTTTTATCTCATATACCGAGTGATATTTCTAACCTGACACGGAAATTGAAATTTTTGAATACGGACCTGCAATTTTTGGGAATTTTTTTTCTCGATCTGATGGAGAATATGTATAGTAACACCTTGCCAAATATCAGCGAAAATTTGCTATATTGACGAAGATATGGGAGTTTATAGTTTTAGCACTTTTGCAAAAAACACCCTGTATCTCTGAAACTAATAGCTTTATAGGACATTTAAACCCCCAATCCTCATTCAGTTTGAGGTCCTCTATCTCCAGTTAGCCGTTGTCCCTTACGTCACCAGTCACCCTGTATACTATTCGATATCTTTTTTAACTCTTTTATCGTAGGTGTGCCACATTCTTGTTTAATAATAAATGCCATCCATGCAAAGTGCTAACCGATCTGTAGCTCCAGACCACCTTCAGTAAAAAAATAAACAAGTTTTAATAGTTGGACGTTTTAATATTTAAGTCAACATATAAATCAAAACTTAAGTCAACTGAGACTCTGAATTCTAGGAAGAAAGTAGGCGTGGAAGAACGAGAAATTGTAGAAATATCTACTTCAGTCCATAAAATTATGTATTTGTTCAACTTGAAGAAACAAGGGTTTCGAAAAAATAACCTGAAAAATAAAATTTTACTGAGAGATTTATCTCACTTTGATTTCAGATTTTGTAGAACGTTTCCAGTAGTTAGACTATCGAAAGAAATTCTACTCAATAAAGTATTGAGATAGATTAATTTGAACTCCATGAAAATGTCCTCAATAGGAAATTATAGATTTTCGATAAAAATTTTTCAATTTGATTTCATTTCCTCCTAGAATATGTTGTCATCATTTATACACTCACCGGCAAAATAACCGATCCACTCAAAAAATTGATATTTCATATACCATTCTATTGAATTTTTTTCAACAGTTGGTATGGCCATCCCTTAATCAATCACCAGTTTTGAAATTCAAGAAAACTCGCCGTATTTCTTTTTATACAGGATGAAACAAAATCTGTTTTCGTACCTAACTTTAGAACCACCCCTGGTGTGTGCCAGTTCTTGCACCGTGTGATTTCTTACTTAATCATCAAGACACATCTTTTGTTGACAATTTAGTTTTCCATTTATAACAATAGCTCAATTTTTGTTAAAGATACAGGGTTTTCAGAGCAACATTAAACGCCACAATTTCGCAATGGCTATAGAAGTACTTTCACAGATTTAACCTTAGATATGAACATTATGAAAATAGATCGAAAACTGAGTGAAAACATAAAACAAGAGAAGTTTTAGCGAGACATGTTGTTCGGTATGCACCGTTTATTGTAGACGATTTCGTGCCAATGCTTTATAATGCCCGACCGCATCAACCGTATGTGGCTAGGATTGCCATGGAATATTTAGCAGAGGTTGATATCCAAGAATTCAACTGGTCTGCTGTAAGCCAAGATTTGAAACCAATTAGGCATGTTTGGATGCTCTTGACTTGGGAGGAAAATTCGACTTCGTTTACCAACTCCTGAAAATTTGCAGCAGCTCATTCAAAACCTTGAGGACATGCAGACAAGAATTGCAGCTGTTATCTGCGTCTGGGCGGAAAACACATTATAGGTTTGTTTTGGTTACGGTTAAGAACTGATCCAGGACGGTTCGCAAGTGCGCACATTCCGAATTTGTGTTTAAAATTCGCAACGGCGCATGTGGGAACCGTCCTGAACAGTTCTGAACTCGGAACCAAAACAAACCCTATGTTTTTGACTTAGTTTTCGGTTTTATTTGTTTTCATTAGGTTAGAATTTATCTGCGTCTGGGCGGAAAACACATTATGTTTTTGACTTAGTTTTCGGTTTATTTGTTTTCATTAGGTTAGAATTCAAGGTTTGAATTTATTGAAGGACTATTGTAGCCTTAGCAAAATTTAATGTTTTACTGAAAACCCTGTATCTTCAACAAAAAGTGAGCTATTGTTATAAATGAATGATTCAATTTTCAAGAGAAATGTGTCTTGATGATAAAATAAGAAATCACAAGGTGGAACAACTGAGAGGTATCAGGGGTGGTTCTGAAACTAAGGTGAAAAAAACATATTCTTTTCACCCAGTTTAAAATGACGTACGCCGAGTTTTCTCGAAATTCAAAACTGGTGATTGATTAAGGATGAACATACCTACAATTGAAAAGAAGATTCATTTGAATCGGACCTGAAATAACATATTCATCGATTTTTTGAGTGAATCGATTATTTTGCCGGTCAGTGTATAATACCCTTTCTCTAAGATAATACCTATTTGCGAATAAAATAATGCAAAAAATTAGTTTACCTTGTAATCCAAAGATCCCATTCTGGTTCTTCAAGTCTTCATTTGTATTCAACCACGGGGAAAACAACAAGGGGCGTCCAGACCCTATTCCAGGATTTTGATGGTAAATCATATAAGGGTTATTGGCAACTGACCTGAAATCTTGCGATAATTTTGACGAGTTCATTATTTCCACCATTCTTGAACTGCCAATTTCATTTTTCCTCGATTCTTGAATTCCGGGAACAACTGTTAAATCTGAAATTTGATGTATTTGTTTATACATAATACTTCATTCAATTATTCATCTACTGATAAGGTTATTATTCATACAGTATTTTAAGTATTTTTTTATTCTTCCCTTTATTTATTGTGTAGAATAAGTATTAATTTTTTCGAACACTCATTCATTTATTTATTCGTTCAATGAAATTCGAAATATCTCCAATGATTGAAAATAAATTCTGGATAGCTTTTGTTTAGTGGTAGGTAATCAAAGCCATATTATCACGTGGAGATTTCTTGAAACAATTGAAGATGAAGTTTTTCAGAGTAAACAGAGCATTTCTACTGGAAAGCTAAAAAGGTACGTACTATTTTACAGTTTAAGTGCTCTTTTTCTTTATTCAATTGAGTTTTCGAAGTTTTGGTTAATAAATAGGTACCAGTAGCTAACGTCGCAAAATGGTTAATAGGGGTGGAAACAAACTGCTTGTTTATTTTGGATTTTTATACAATTCATAGCGTTTTTTGACGTAATTCGTCATTTCTAAGGATATTGAAGAGATTGTGGTCAATAAGATCTTCGCTCATTATTGCATTTATGCTACTCCCTTACTTGTATTCAAACGATTATTGACTGAAACAATTTCAAGGATGAACTTTTCGTGACACGAAACACGAAAATAACCAGAAATCAAATGTTCTCGATGGAACCAAAAGCTAAATGATATGTTTTTCAGTCAAGAGTTTAAACACAATTCGCTCCGCTCACTCAGTCACGCGTTGAAATATCTTGACCAAGTAGCTATCTTTAATAGCCTGGTTGATTGAATATTTATTTCTGATGTCTTTCATCTGTCAATTCAGTACCAAATAATACTACAAAGCAACATTCTTGAAGATAAAAATCAGTGCATAATCGTAAATAATGTTGTCCTTAAACGATAGCACTCTTTTAAGGAGGGCGCACTTTTGTCGTTTTTGAGCGCTCGTTTCACTTGAACGAGTGGTATATCGTTTGCCCAGATGCCTGAAATTTTCGAATTTTGAACTGAAAATGGTCTCAAACGATAAGGTTCTACTCCCTGATGACAAATTCGTGGTCAAATTCAATTCTGAGCAGACCGTAAGCACAATAACTTTCGAAAGGATTGTCCTAGAGACTTGAAATTTTCAGAGTAAATTCAGGTACCAAACGGCTCGGTTGAATTCGTTAATCAGCCAAATCGTACAGGGTGTTCTATAAAATATGGCCATTCAAAATTTTTGTTCCTCAATATCTCAGACAAAACGAAAACTATTGAGATGAAATGTTGCGGCCATATGCAAAGCCTCATTTTGTAGTCATAGTGTAAACAGAACCATAGGGAATTCAATTGGAATATTTAAAAGAAGAAACTTCATATTTCCATAAAAAAATATCCGGATCGAATAAAATTCATTTTATAAATAAAGATTAATACACTGAATATGCAGAATTTTGTGGCCATAGTAATATAGAACGATTGAATATAAAATTGGAATATTGAAAAGACGGATCTTTATATTTCCATAACAGGATATCCAAATAAAATTTATTTTGTGAATGAAGACTGTAATAATGAATTTCCATGCAAAATTTGGTGGCCATGGTGTCAACTGAACCACAGAAAATTCAATTGGATTATTAAAGAGAAGAATCCTTATATTTCCATAACAGGATACGCGAAAATAAAATTTATTTTGTGAATCGAGACTGATATACTGAATGTTCGTGCAAAATTTCAAGAGGATCGCATCGTCAGAACCATAAAACTAAAAATTTTTAATTATTCATTTTTTTTTACATATTTCGTTTCTTGAATAATTTCCTGAATATAATTCCAATTGTGCAAAGATTTTGCAATTACATATTTGGTACCTATCAATCTCAAATCCCATATTAAATTTGAGGTAAAAGAACGAGCGCTCAAAAGCTCCTGCTCAGGGCTGTCCTTGAATTTTATCTTCGAAAAAATGTTGTCAAAGTAAGGATGGTCTTCAGGAAGGAATTCTATAAATAACTGCAGATATTCTTCTCATATGGCAAAAGTTTAAAATAATGATTTCTTAGTTTAAAGATGAGAAAAAATCGTAATATGTTTCTTGTTGGAAATGAAAATAAGTGCTTCAATTTTCAAGACTCATATCATGGAATTGAGTGAATCAAATGAACTGACCTCTAAATGAAAAACACAACAACAAAAATATTATTTCATCGACTCACCCAAGGTATGCTCATGAAGATTGACAGGTACAGGCCTAACAAACCCAACTCCACTCGAAAACCTCTGGTTCTCAACATCACAAGAAACAATATCATCAGTCCTCTTTTGAGCGTTCAGTCCAAGAATACTATCTATAGAAAATTTGTTTACACTACCAGAATCACTCAAAAAACTACCCTCTTCTGATTTACTACTATCTAACACGTTCACATCTTCCTCTTCATCTTCTTCTGACGATTCTTCTCGATAACTCTGTATATTGAGATCATCCTCATTCGTGGTCACAGAGTTTTCTTCTTGTGACGTCATTTTGAAGATTTGAAAATTGAAGTTTAAAATAATTCGACAGAGGAAACTTTGTGTCATAAAAGATTGTTGTCTTGAGGGAAACTGTGAAACTAATAAAAGATAACTGTTATCTGAACATCAGTGAAGGTGTAATAAAGGTTAGCAGGAACTGCCACTGGTTGGTTAGTATTTTCTTTGCTCAATCAACTAGCACCTCTATGGCCCTCCCCCTTCGTGATTCCCGCCCTCCATTTTCTCATCTCTGAAGCGCCGCGCCGTCAGAGATTGGAAAATCGCGTGTTCTCAAATTGCCCTAAAGTGTATTTCACACCTTTATCCTTTAAATGGCATGCGTGCGGTCCTGCAAATGTTTTCCTTTAATTATTTGCTGTTTCTTGGGATGATCTTAATGAGATAATTATTTTATTTGATGGGTTACAGTTTTCGTGGGAATTATTTCAGAATATAGGGCGTTTCATTATGAATAAGCAGGACATCAGGATGAAAGAGTTCTCAAAAACTGTATAGGTTTTTACTCCCTGTCTCTGAGACAGAAATAATTGAAAAATTTTCAAGGAAGATTCAGTGCTCCTGCGAAAATCTTTGCACTAATTTGTCAGGAGCAAATCGGTTCTGAAGAAATTGTTGCCTAACAGTAAAAATTAAAAAAAATAATAATAGTTATTTTTTATACAAGGGAAAAAAGTATTAGATTTTAGCTCGAGGTTATATTGTTTCCCGACGCAAAGCGGAGGGAGACAAAAAACCGAGAGCTAAAATCTAATATTTTTCCCGTGTATAATACACTATTTTTTTCTGTGACAGGAAAAACGACCATTTAATGGTGCAAGAAACATGACCTTGCACGAAATTACTGTTTTCCCCGGGAAAAAAGTGAGTACTTTTTTCCCGGCTACATAGAGAAACATTTTTTTGACAGGGAAAAAAGTAATTTCGTGAAAAGTCATATTTTGTGACCTGTCAAGAGATATAAAATGTCACTTTTTTTTCCCGTCACAGAAAAAATAAATTCATTTTTGTTTTACAGTTAGGCACGTTACATTATCCTTTTCATTCATTTTTCTTTTCGTTTTACTGTTAGGCAAAAATTTTTTCAGAACCAATTTGCTCCTGACGAATAAGTACAAAGATATTCGCAGTAGGTACAAAGATTAATGGAGATTTTCGCATCTCCATTAAAATTTTTTAGTTATTTCTCTTTAGAGACTGGAAATGAAAATCTATAAAGTTTTTGAGAAATGCAGAATCATCCCAGAATATATTTCAATCAATATGATATAATTCGTCGAAAAATTTTATCAACAGATTTAATTAATTTATCCTCTTAAATACATCGTTTTCAAAAACGATTGATTTTAAGGCGTAGGTCCAGAAGTACTATTTTTGTGTAGGAAACATTGGAGGTTCAAATTAGCATGACAAAAATCGTGGGAGTTGAGGAGTGAAATCACTGAGGCCTTGTTTCATCACTTGGGGGCAATCCATAAAGTACGTCACACTAATTTCATGAGTTTTTGAGCCCCCCCCCCGTCCTTGTCACAGGTGGTCACATTTCTGAGAAAATGTTGAGGAAACCAATACTATTAAGTGTGACTTTCACAGTTCAATATGTTGATAAAAACCTTACGAAGAGCCAACTCAATCCAAGAGCCGTTTTTTGTTAGACAGGATTGAATGTTTGAAAAAAATAAGGATCACGTTTTTGCTCTGAGAAGCTCATAATCTTTAAAAAGGCAAAAAAGAATTTTCTTGAGCTTTTTCCACATTTTATTTGCAGATAGTACATAAATTTCAAAAGAAAAATAAAATAAAATAAAATTTTTATTAATTTAATAACGGGTATTGCCACCCATGTTTTCAATAGCGGCTCTCAAACGTTCAGGACCCGTATTCTCGACAAGTGATAGTCCAAACGTATATGAACTTCATTGCGCGGTGTGCATTTTTGCAGGTAAAACAGGTACTCGCGCAATGAAGTTCGTATACGTTTTCGAATATCACTTCTCGAGAATACGGCACCTGTCATGTTAATGGATCCTTTTAATTTGAAGACCGATATCTCGGCGAGAAGTGGACGTGTTGAGGTCGATAAAAAATAAATTAAAGCTGAATTAACAAAGTATCCCATCATTAAACGATTATGCAAAAATAAAATTTCCATGCTCGTAGACAAGAAAAAAATAGTGGTAAAATTTTGAGAATTTTGTTGTTGCTGATTTTTCTATCGTTACTCAGAAACCACTGAAACTTAAATTTTTGAAGTTCTAATCCAAAACTAGACACTTGGAGCTACAATTTTTTTTTAAATTCCTTGTACGACCATTCCTCTCAAAGTAACGGCATATTGAAATTTGCCAAAAAATTTGGAATTTTTTTCTGATCCTTCAATTTTTTCCAGTAGTGTATGTTTATATCCACAAAATAGCACAACTAAAAAAACGACGTCGTTCACTCAGCGAAAGCAATTGTCGAATGAAAGATAGAAACAAAAACATTACCTACACGAGGTGCGGTGCGTTTAGCGCATTAGTCAAAGGGCTCGTGGGCGATCGGCACGTGTCAGAAGCGGCTATGAACTTGTCAACAAAACAATTTAAACCGTATTGCCCTAAAGAAAGAGTTGGACATATTTTTAAGTTTAATTAATATTTCAAATTACGCGATTAGTACCTCTAGATTTTGAAATGTGATGTCACGAAACTTTGGACCCCTCCTACCCCTTGTCACACCATGTCACACTTTGTCGACCCCCTCCCTCCCCCTTTACGTGTGACGTACTTTATGGATGGCCCCTTGCCGATAAGTCACTGATTTTTTTTCGGTGGTCTAATTTAATTTTGTTTTCCGAATGAACACAATTTTATAAAAATTCATTTGAAAGATTTTTTTCGAAAATCGAACACAAATTTTCTTTACATATCTACAGTGATAAAAAAAATTTCACCTTAAATAAAAGAAATTTTGAACAATTGTACTTCTTCAATTATCAATCACAAATATGAGAACAGAATTGTAAAAATATTCCTTGCCAGGCAACGGTTGTTCGTAGTTTATAGAGTTTGACTACTAATTATATTCAGTGAAATTCATATACCAGTCAAACTCTATGAACTATGAACTACCGTTGCCTGGCTACGAATATTGATATCCTAAGAACAGTCTCGTTTCCCTATTCAATACCTACGTCGGTTCGAGTCCCAACTGAGATTCACTGAATTTTCTTTTATAATTCATCTAAAATTTTGGACATACCAATAATCCAATTATTTTGACTCTAGAACTAAAATAATTTTTTATTATTTCAGAAGTCTGAACGAAACATTTGAATGACTGTATTAACGAAACCGTTTGATATTTTACAATTCTGTTTTCGTATTCGTGATTGATAATTAAGGAAGTAAAGGTTTTTCCAATAAGAGGTGTTATTTTGAATAGCCCGCTATTTCGGTAGATGTCAAGTTTGAAGCTATCATTTTTTGACATTTGACAAGTAGAAACTACGCCATGAAAAAAAAGAACGATACACGCTTAAAGAACGCATTGAAATTATTAAAATTCTCTAAAAAAATAATAAAAATTTGGCAGAGACATTTTTGGGTCGTCGTGAAGCACCTTGTCGGACCGCAATAAAATAATTGGTGGAAAATTTCGAGCTGTTGGGATAAGTTAGTGATGTAAAGAATGAAACCCGTGCACGTCACTCAAGAATTACTCTCTTATTTTTTTCGAAAATGAGGCTGAAGCTACAGTTACAGTGAATGGATTGTTTATCGAAAGATGATTAATGATTTTTTATGGCTGAAATTGGATATTATTGATCTGTACAATTTTAACTTTCAACAAGACGGCGCTACGTGTCACACAAGCAACGACCCCATTGATCGATTGCGGGAAAAGTTTCCGACCGTGTTATCTCTCGAAGAGGTGATCACGATTTGGTTATGGAAATTTTCATCACGAGGATAAGGTCTTGTAAGCGTAGTCGTGGTGGTCATTTGCCTGATGTTATTTTTGACTATAAACGGAATAGCTTCTTCTTTGTAATGAAATAAACATCCGATCATTCATATTGAAAAATGTCATTTTTCTTTGAATATCGAAATAACACCTTTTATTGGAAAATCCTTCATAATTGTACAAAATTTCCATTTCGGGTGAATTTTTTTTTATCGCTGAGGACATGCAGAGAAAATTGTGTTCAATTTCGAAGCAACTTTTTCAAAGAAATTCTTAGAAAATTGTGTTCCTTTAGAAAATAATATTCAATTTGACAACAACAAAAAATAGGAACACTGCAGGTTTTCCGACATTTTGTGATTTTTGTTTGCGTTCATCAACTTTTCTGAAAAGAAAACACAAAAATACTGAGATTTGACCAAAAACCGTTACTTTAAATGTTATATATGTATAACTGACCACACTCAAAAATGATTTTTGACTCCCTGTATCTCGCTTATGGTTCGAAAGCGGGATATATGAGGCAAAAATGATTCTCCCGATGTCCTTTACACGAATATATATGTTTGTACAGTTTATGATGAAACACCCTGTACATCAGCGCCCTCGTAACAGCGCGAACGCTACTTCAGAACGATATGATTGGCTATTCATCATCCCTGGGGAAATCCATCGCCAAATGGTGCTGCTCTCACTGTAAACAATACGGAGTAAATGCACAATCTCACTGTAAAATGATATCAGCCACTTATAACCATTCATATTCCTCATTTGCCGGTGAATCTTGTTAACCGGGAAGCATTAAATATCAAACACAAAGGCCGTTAATGCGGCAATATCTGCCAGTTATGAAATACTCGGCCTCAGAGGCTGAGTAATGTGGGAATTTTCTAATAGGTACAACGTGCAAGATGGGGGAGCTCAGTGAATTCAAACAGAGGGAATCAGGTGGATGATCTCGGTTAAGAGTGGTAAGTTTATATTTGCTCGGGAACGGTGAAAATTCGACATTTAAGTCACTGAATTAAGGTAGATATAACTACTATCACTACTGCCGCTAGGCTGTATGAGCGTCTTAGCTGTCGAAAGATATCGATTGAAATATTTTCTGGAGGATTTTGCATTTCTAAAAAACTTTATTGGTTCTCACTCTCAGTCTCTTAAAAGAAATAATGAAAAATTTTTAATTAAGATGAAGTGCTCCTGCGAGAATCTTTCCACTTATTTGTCAGGAGCAAATTGGTCTTGAAAAAATTGTTGCCTCAATATGTACAGTAAAACTGAAAAAGGAAATAAATGCAAAGGGCAAAGTAGCGTTTCAGTGTCTATATCAGACACCTTCAGACAAACTTGCAAAATCTTCAGAATTGTGTGTTTTTTATTTGCAGTCTAATTGACACTGAAAGTTGTCAATTTATAGAGATGTTGATTTATTTAATTTCGAAATTTCCTGATGTCATTTCCTTCTTCAAAAAATAAATCAATAAATACGATTTTTTCCAACAGAACAATTGGCCAAATGATCTACTTCATCTAACAAAATAGATGTGGATTCCTTAATTTTCCTTTTATAATTATCAGGTTCCTCTATTAGGATCTTTGTGTTGTTCCAATTCATCCTATGATCTCCGCTATTTGAACATACATGATGAGCGATTTGTGATCTTGTAATGTCTCTATTTTTGATGTTGTTCTTATGTTCCCGTTTTCTTATCTCTAAAGGTCTTGATGTCCTTCTGTATAAGATTTTCTACATATACAGGGAATATTGTAAACACAACTTTTTGATTTTTATATCTTATTCATTGGTTCGTTCTGGTTAGAATGCAGGAGCACTTCATCTTAATTATTTAATTTTAATTATTTCTGTTTCAGAGACTGGGAGTGAAAACCTATAAAGTTTTTTAGATATATTGAAAGAAGTCTAGATATAAATCTAGAAAAAAAACTATCAGAAGTGCGATATAGCTATTCACTCAGATAGTCAAGCTGCTATTAAGGCACTGAGCTCCTACGTCATCGACTCAAAGATGATCTGGGAGTGCCGGAACAAACTCAGTGAGGTAGGCAAGAAAATGAGGTCTTTTTAATCTGGGTTCCCAGCCATTCGTGAATCAAAGGAAACAAAGAGGCAAATAAACTTGCCAAATAGGGCACACGAATGTTACTCATTGGTCCTGAACCTTTCTGTTGTATAGGTAAATGTACCTATAAGAAGGGGTTTTTGGGAGAAGGAGAAAGCCGAGAGGAAAGAACTCTGGCGGAATCTCCCAGAGATGGATCATTTTACTAAGTTCCTTTGGATCTTTGAAACAGCAAGATCCAAAAGATATCTGGATCTTGGTAAGAAACAATTTCACCTCCTCACTGGATTTCTACAGAACTCAGGAAGCACCTGTTGAGGATGGGATTATCGGACTCTGTGGAGAGGAGGAAAAAACCCCATTCACTAGTCACGGAATGCTTTGGCATTGCGAGCTCAAGGAGATTCTATCAGATCTCTGTAACTGGAAAGCGAGCTGTGAAGGAATTGATCAGAACAGCTCAGTAAGAGGGCACAATAGACCTTGAGATCACAGTGAAATGTAACCACGTTTTAAACTATAACTATTACTATATAACTACTATCAGTTTTAACTTGAACCACTGGTTATTTCGAATCTAGCAATACTTATGCGAAACTATTATGTCACAGAGTTCAGTGAATCACATCCGCTGAACGAAAATTTGGTCGCAAGGAAAGACCGCTAGTGTCCGGTGAACGCAAGTTATGGCTTCTGTTCGTCCAACTGATTTCACTGTTTATGCGCCAACACTTGTCTGGTGCAGCTTGTAGAGCGAAAGCATCATTGGCCCAATTTTCTTTGAAAACGTTCGTTAGCACGTTAACTTCCGAAGGGATTGTCCTAGAGATTTGAGATTTTCAGGGTGAGTTCGGTTCCTAAATGCTGCGGTTAAGTTCGTTAACCAGCCAAATCGTTCCATAAGATATGGTTATTCAAAATTTTTGTTCCTTAATTTCTCAAAGAGAACAAAACCAATAGAAATGAAATTTTGCGGCCACATACAAGGTGCTTATAGTGTGCTTCATGCGAAGTTTTGTAGCCATAGCGTCAAAGGAAGCATAGAAAAATTAATTCGAATTTAGAAAAAAACAATCTTCATATTTTCATAACCAGATATCCGATTCCAGTGAATTTTTTTTATGTATATAGAATGATATGTTAAAAAATTTAAAATCAATATCAAACAGAAGAATATACAATTAGTCATCAAAGAACACAATTACCTGACCAGAACAAGAAACGTCAACTATAAAAGACAGAGGGCAGAAAAAAAAATAGGACAGAGAAGTTGCACATACCAAGCTTAGAGATTGTACCAAAAGGGCCTTTCGAAATAAGAGAACTAAGAAACATAAAGAAATTCAAGAAGGAAATAAAGAACTGGTTGACTTCAGAAGATAGATCTATGGTACATAAAATAATCAACTCAACATAAAGACTAATGATAATAATAACAAATTAAATATAAATTAAGAAAAATGAAACTGACCCGATTGTTTCAGATATTTCCGAACGTGACTGTGAACCCGATGAAGTAAAAATGTATACAACAGCCTGACGAGGAAAGGAAGCTAGGACAGAACAAGATTTGAATATTTTGAATGTAAGTTTGTTCAATTTTTTTGTGATTTTTTCTAGAATCATAAGTTAGTCTTCTGTAGAATTTGAATTAATTTGACTGGTTTAGGAGTCTACATACAACATACTCGTATAGTATATCAATATATCGAAAAACTAACATGAAATATACGATCCATTTTTCTGGATAAGTGTGAAAATGGGATCATATTGAGACATATATTAATCTCAGGCTCCCATTCAAGTGTCCAATGTTTGAAAAGTAGTTAGATAGCGTTGAAGGGTTCGCAGAAGAGCTTTTAGCGGTGATTTATACGGTGTCTTGTCATAACTCGGTTGGGGCCCATCCGGCTGGTTATATAGTTTTAAACAGGTGTTCTTGACGCGCTCATTCACACTCTTCTTATATCGTTAGGTTAAAAGCATGGGCATAAAAGACCAACTACCGAGATTCGGAGGCCAATTTTTTATTTTATTGTGTTGGTAAAGGGACAATGGAGAACGATGTTTCGAGTAATATGTCATCTTCTTTCTGGATTTGTTGATGTCAGTATTTGATTTGTAATTTTTATCATCTCAAATATACATATAATATACATAATAAGAATAAGCCGTCCCTGTCAGCAGAATCATGATTTTCACTAGTAATACCACTAGAGGTCCAATTATTTCCCGAAATTCTTTCTAGCTCATGAACATTTTCTGAAATATTCATGAAAGAGAAAAAATTTCAGGATTTTATTCGACGTCGTGTGGTATTCCGTTCGAAAATTGCACACAAAATTGTGTGCGCTGTTGGCTTCCCAAAAATTTCCAATGAAATTTAATCGTTGTTTCATGATTTATCAAAACACACGTTAGGATTGGTTAAAACTACTGGTATGGATATTTCAAGATAACATACGCTCGAAAATTTCAAGAAAAATCCAGGGTGTTAGTGAATAGGTGCGACAAACTTCGAGATACCTCATATAGCTCGTCCAAAAATATGAACAAAATATTCTAATAACTAATCCTCTGAAATGTACTATTCTCGATATACAGGGTGTTGAAAAAATTGTTTTTACGAACATCTCCGTAACCTTTTATCGTACAGAAAACAACTAAACAGATGAGCTATGTTTTGTGGCTTTTCTCTCAAGTCTTAGAAGGAAAAGGTTGGTGAAGGGTTGTTGAAAAGTTTCCACCACTTTTACTCCAATGAAAAAAAAAACGATGTTTTTAAAACCATTCGAACCGCTAGTATTTTCTACACACAAAAAGTTACTGTTGGTTCTACGCTTTTATGTAGACCGTTTTTGAATAAAAACAGACTTTCAAGTTGAAAAACCAGATATTAACATTTTTGGATATAAATGTTTTCAACTTTTTCACTAACATTAAAAATTGACAATGTTTTTCAATATAACAGTCGATTTTCCTCGAATTTTTTTTTCGGCTAGTTATAAAGTTTTAAACAGGCGTTTTCGACGCGCTCATTGACACTCTCTTATATCGTTAGGTTAAAAGCATGGGCATAAAAGACCAACTACCGAGATTCGGAGGCCAATTTTTTATTTTATTGTGTTGGTAAAGGGACAATGGAGAACGATGTTTCGAGTTATATGTCATCTTCTTTCTGGATTTGTTGATGTCGGTATTTTATCTGTAATTTTTATCGTCTCAAACATACATACAGGGTGTCCGGGGAATAACTGTACATACTCTTACCAGAGATAGAGTGAGAAAGACTATAATAATTTGTTGATATACTGGGTGGCCACCCTAAACACGGATGTCATTGCGTTGAAGTGAATGAAGGTATATCACGAAAAAAAAATTATTGGCGACATGTATGTATTCCGGGTGTTCGACAACAAAGATATAGAGCAAAGTGACACTTCTTCCAATGAAAACCCGGTATACATACGAATAATTTTGAGATATGTTTATGTATACCCTATACATGTCGATAATTTTTTTTCCCAATATACCTTCATTCACTTCATCGCAATGACATCCGCGTTTAGGGTGGCCACCCAGTATATCAACAAATTATTATAGTCTTTCTCACTTTCAGTGACTTGTTAAAGAAAATTTATTATTTATTTTCGACCTCCACAAGGTGACTAAGTCCTGTTCAGGTAATAAATTCAAATTTTCGAACTTTTTCCAAATTCAAAATTCATAAAAAAATAATTGTTGATGTGACAACTTTAAGCGATACCACAAATTGAAGCATAATTTAGCTTCTTTCTAAAAATTAAATCAATTATTCGTAATTCGAAATACAAAGTGTTTTTTACCCTGAACACTTTAAATGAAGAGTAATGAGTCCGGCCCTGGAATAATGAATAATTGATGTATTTCTGATTCGACCTTAGCATGTGCCAATAACCCCCCAAGTTTCAATAATATCCGTCAATAAGTTTGGATTTTATGATGGTCTAAGTATTTCCATGAAGTTGGAAAAACACCCTGTAGTTTTCTAGGGAAATCCAGAAATTAATTTTTTATAGTCAATCAGTAGTCAGCTAGTGCAACTCTATCTCTGGTAAGAGTATGTACAGTTATTCCCCGGACACCCTGTATACTCCGTTCACATTTTATTGAGCGGGAAGTAGGCGTTTGTTTATTTATCTGAGATTGGCAGTATTTGCTGGCATGACGATAAACAAAGTCAACGTTGCCGAATGTTCTCGGCCTCATACGACAAGCTCTATGCAATATCGACAACATTGCGTATTAATCTGACAAGAAAATAAACAATATAACCTAAAATTCTAATATACGCAGTGGAAAATGCCAAATTGTCTTGGCCAACCGACGGCTCAACGTTTCGTGAACGGACTATAATAAGAATAAACTGTCCTTGTCAGCAGATAATCATGATGTTCACTAGTAATACCACTAGAGGTGAAATTATTTCTAGAAATTTTTTCGAGCTCATGAATATTTTCTGAAATATTCATGATTGAGGAGAAATTTCAGGATTTCATTCGACGTCGTGTGGTATTCGGTTGGAAAATTGCACACAAAATTGTGTTCTTATATTTCATTAGACATAGACATTGAATTCATTCCATTGAAAGTCATTATAAACGTAAATAGTAATTTATTATACGGGGGAAAAAAGTATTAGATTTTAGCTCGAGGTTATGTTGACTCCCGACGCGGAGCTCAAATCTAATATTTTTCCCGCGTATAATACACTATTTTTTTCTGTGACAGGAAAAACGACCATTTAATAGTGAAAGAAATATAACTTTTCACGAAATTTCTTTTTCCCACGGAAAAAAAGGAGAACTTTTTTTCCCGCATACATAGACACTCATTTTTTTGACAGAGAAAAAAGTAATTTAGTAAAAAGTTATATTTTGTGACCTCTCAAGAGATATAAAATGTCAAATTTTTTCCGCGTCACAGAAAAAAAAATTAATTCGCTGTTGGCTACACACGAGGAAAAAATTTTCAATGAAATTTAATTTTTGCTTTGGTGATTTGTCAAAAAACACGTTTTGACTGGTTTAAATTATTGGTGTGGATATTTCAAGATCATATACGCTCGAAAATTATGAACAAAATATTCTATTAACCAATCCTCTGAAGTGTACCATTCTCGATATACAGGGTGTTGAAAAAATCGTTTTTACGAAAATTTCCGCAACCTTTTATCGTACAGAAAATAGATGAGCTTTGTTTTGTGACTTTTCTCTCAAATCTTAAAAGGAAAAGGTTGGTGAAGGTTTCGAAGGGTTTTTGAGTATTTCCCTCCATTTTTACTCAAATTAAAAAAAAAACGGTTTTTTAAAACCATTCGAACCGCCAGTATTTTCTACACAAAAAGTTACTGTTTAAGCTCTAAAGTCGACCGTTCTCGATAAAAATCAACTTTCGCGTTTAAAAACAAAATAACTACATTTTTGGATATGAATTTTATCAACTTTTCACTAACATTAAAAAAATTGACCATGTTTCTCAACATAACAGTTGATTTTTCTCGAAATTTTTCTCTTGTCATAACTCGATTGGGGCAGACATTTGAGCAAAACGATATAACACTCGTTCAAGTTGAACTAGAGCTCAAAAAATCCAAAAACTCCACCACCTCCATCAATTAATACCTAAGAGAAGAAAACTGCTTAAAACATAACTCATTATGATTAGAAAATGCTCACGAAAGCTGTCCATATGTATAATAAAAACGCACAGATATGGAAACATCAGAAAATAAAAGAATAATCAGCTGAAATATTCATATCAGTGGCCTTTTTTTCCATTGAAATAGTTCTTCCTTTAATCTGATTCGTCATCCCGAAATTTCATCTGAAAATAAAACGACAGAAACAGAAAAATCGAGAGGAGATAATGAGTAAAGTTAATATCAAAAATCTGCCAAAATAGCAACCCTATTAAAAAATTTCCTTGAAAATTCCTTCGATATTCAAAAAAACGTCTTTATTACCAGAAGAAGATTCTATCAAACAAGGAACCTCAAATGTTCAAAGAACTGTCTACTATCCAATAATGCTGGGTAATCGCTCCTCATAGGTTTGAACAAAGTTATTTTCATTCAGAGCATGTAGACTAAGAATGTCTCGACTCAATCGCTTCAAAATTCCTAAAAAAAATTCAAAATATTTTTATATTTGGCAAAATACCATAAACAATAATTACAGTACATTCTTCTTTGTGAACTTCTCACAAGTAGTAAATAATATAAATTATCCGTAAAATTGGGCACAAACATTAAAAACTAACAGATATAATGCCGCTTCATATAACGGGAGAGTAAAACAGTGTTATCATGTCATTACGTAAGGACATTTAACGCTATGACATTAAGGCACCTCTTCAACCGTATTAAAAGAGATCACACATCTTGAAAAGAATTCCATTTGAATTGAGAATTTCAGTACGAAAGTACTGGTAGTACATACCCAACAATGCAGAATTTGAAAATTTTGCTCAATATAATTTTAGTTTTATGTTATTGCATCTGTGAAAATGTGATAGATGTGGATGATTTTCTTTCACCAGAGTTCATGCCGACTACTTTGTTGATGCTAGAAAATCCTGTGAATAATAAAACTGTCAAGTATTCAAATTCAACATCTCTCACTGGGTTCGAGGGAAGTTTGGATAAAGCTATCGTCACTATGGGGTACCACAGGTGAGGGTTTTATTGAATAATAAATGCACTTGATTAGTTTATTTTCCTCGAAATATTTGAAGTTAAATAGAATTTTGGGTTAAAATACGAAGGTAGAAGCCGATTGCTTGAAGAGGGTATACTCATAGAGATAGGATAGTATATAGTTGCCATCATTGAAATGAACGGTGTATAGATCCACCATATCACTACTACCTAATGTCAAATTTGATAATAGTAAAATTTTTTGTAGGAATTGTGATTCTTGCGACTTTTTCTAGTTAAATTATGATTTTTTCTGCTTAATAATATAGTATCGTGTACTATGAGGCTTTCTTCAAGCACAGAAGAGATATATAAAAAGAAAATTAGAGGAGAAACATATCGAAGGTAGGGATAACTACTGAACAGATCGACATTCGAAATTTTTGTAAGTCTGTCTTGCAAGGGCGTAGCCAGGAATTAATTTCGGGGGGGGGTTTTTGACATTTTGGCAATTGACTTTGTAGGTGCCGGGAATTGTGAGGGCCGCTTTCTGTAGCAAGTATTTGTTGTTTTTAAGAATTCAGTAATCCTTTTCCTACTTCGGAAACAATATTCAACATAGATATTCCTGGTTAGGTTAGGTAAACCTATTTTTCAAATATGTTTCAGAATTTAATTTTTATTCACTAAAATAAAACTTAAAAAACAATATTTATTTCCCAAACAATACTACAGGATGAATCAATATGAAATTGATGAGGATGTGTGCTTTCATTGAAACTAAATACAAGAGTTTTTTAATGTTTTACTCCAAAATTGCTAACAACATATGAATAGATATTAAAAATGAAACAGTGAAGAAACACAAACAATATTTTTTATGGTGAATCCTTCAGTTAAAGTCTATCAGTCTTTTTTCTAGTGAATTGGCCAACCACATCATTTTCATCATCATTTTCACACTATAATGAATATTCATAAAATTTCGCAGGTAATTTTTAATTCTCCTCGAGCTGGAAAAACTTCTTTCTGGAGTAGCAGTAGATACTGGAATCGTAGCTAAAATTTGTAGTAGGACGTAGATGTTCGGATACATATTCTGATTGCACTCAGATGAGTGAAGCATTCTAATGCCGATTTTGAAATGGAGTTCATTGACATTTTCCATATTTAAAATTCTGCTTTAATTGCGTTTTAATTTTTTTTCTGGAGTTGTGAAGAATACATCGATAATGCGTCTTCTAATTCATATTCTCTGTTAAAATTCTGCACGCTTCAGGCAAAGCGTTCGGTACGATTTCCACCAGAAGAAATAAACTTGAATAAGGAATTATTAGTTCGACGGATACATTTGTGTGCGATGTTATGAAACTTTTATATCATCCATATTGCTGATATGAATTGATAATTTTAACTAGATTTTCGGATATAAGTTGGTTTAAGTGCAAAATGAAAGATTATTTTTGCAACAAAAAATAACTCTGAAACATTTCGGGGTGGGTTTGAACCCCCAAACCCCCCCCCCTGGCTACGCCCTTGCTGTCTTGGTAATCTGATATCTTTTTATATGTGCATATTATCTCCTGCAGAAAAACTTTTATTTGATATTCAATTTACCTTATGTGAGCAGGTTTCCTAAAGACCCCACACGTCGTATTGTTTGGGTGAAATTTGTGGACAGAAAAACTGGCAACTTAATTCAACCCTGAACTTTCCGCCATATTGGTCCCCGACTTAGCCCCGCTTAGTGGTACTATTTTTCCTTACTCAATTGTATGTCATAGCGTCTCTTCTCTATTATATCTAAATAGATTATGCTAGACGTCATTTGTGAATGGTGTCGAGTGAAGCGTGAACCAAAAATCTACATATACATAGTGTTACGAAGATAATATATGTCGATTTTTCAATTCTTTTGGGAATTTCTGATTCGTTATCGAGAAAAATTTAATTTTGTGAAAACACCTCGACTCAAAATACTCAACGAACAGTTTTTTGGAGCTTGAGAGGTGGTCCCCAGTTCTTGCGAAAATGTATTCACTGAAAATTCTGATAACCCGAGATATACAGAGTCATGAAGAGCTGCACCTGATGTTTTCTTCATAAAATGTTGTTGAAATAAAAGAGAATTACTCAAAAAAAGTATCAAAACTTGGTCTATAAGGTAAGGTGAAACTTTTCTTCAAATAATTTCTCTATGAAATAGGAAACTACTGCCGGAAAACGGAACAGGTACCAGACTTTTTCGAGTCCTTCAGATATCCTCAATTTCACTCGAGTGGTCGACTGGAAAGAGTTTGTTTCTTGTTCGGTTTTACAGTGATAGTTTTTTATTGCAGGAAGAATAATTGACTTATGTAGTTCTTTCAAAGCTAACGAAACGGGAAAGTTTTCTTTATATTTGTACAAGTACCTATATAAAGGGTGTCCCAAAATTAACGCAAGATTTGAATTAAATAGAAAACGCCGTTTTTAGTCCTTTGATAGTTATATTTTTATTGACTCGTAAAGTACATAGGAAAGGGTTATGTATGGAATAACACATCGGACAAATGGCCTTCACTGCTTTGCATGCACATGCGCACTCTTTTGTTGAAATTTTCCATGACCATTAAGCATAAATGTGGCTGAATTTCGTTGATGCAGCATTGAATCTTCTCCTTTAATGCACGGGTGTTTGTGGGCTTGTTGACATAGACTTGTAATTTCATATAACCCCATAAAAAGAAGTCTAATGGTGTTAAATCACACGATCTAGGAGGCCAATTTTGATCACCGAAACGAGAGAGTACACGACCTGGAAATATCTTATGCAGTAATTGGATTGTTTCACGGGCTGTATGACATGTGGCACCGTCTTGTTGAAACCACATATTGGACACATCAATATCATCCAATTTTGGCAGAAAGAACTGTGTAATCATGTCGCGATATCGAGCACCAGTAACAGTCACTGCTTGAACAGCATCATTTTAAAAAAATATGGCCCAATTATGCCTCCAGCCCAAAATCCCACCATACAGTCACGCGTTGTGGATGCATTTGTTTTTCGACAATCACATGTGGGTTCTCCGAATCCCAAATGCGGCAATTTTGGCGATTGACAAAGCCATCAAGATGAAAATGTGCTTCATCGCTTAGGATGATTTTGCTCGAAAAATCAGGGTCCATTTGTTGATGTTCAATAATCCATTCAACGAACTCTCTTCTCTGTCCATGGTCATTAGGCTTCAATTGTTGTGTTAATTGAATTTTGTAAGCATGAAGACACAGATCTTTGGTGAGTATATGCTGTAGAGAGGTTCTTGAAATTTGCAATTCTTGTCCACGACGTCGAATTGAGGTTCCTGGATTGTCAGCAACACTCTCACGCACTGCTTCGACATTCACATTTGAACGGATTGTTTTTTGGACGACCAGTGTGTTTGGCGTCTCCAACGGATCCAGTCTCCATGAATTTTTCAATTAATCTCTTCACTACAGTTGACGAAGTTAAAACACTATTCCGACCATATTTTGTATGAAATTTTCGAACTGCAGCCGCCAAGTTTTCACTATTTTGAAATATTCTTTAATAATGAAGACACGTTGTTCTATCGTGTAACGCTCCATTTTTAATAACCCTATACTGTTAGCTGTCAAATTGCTTTTTTTTCAGGGTTGCCAACACTTCACTGCACAAATGGCGGCAAATTCAAATCTTGCGTTAATTTTGGGACACCCTTTATTACTATTTTCCTTCCTCTTACTGTATCATCAAGATTTTATAAGGGCAGCCATTCACCAAGTATATCACGGGTTATCTGAAACTTAAGTGGATGCTTTTTCGAAAGAAAGACCTCCTCAGCTGTGAAAAAATTTAAATTGAATATTTAGAACCAAATATTTTTCACAAAATCGATAATTCTTGATAATGAAGTAGAAAAAAAGTCACCATATCTTCGTAACCATATAATTTTTGACTACATTTGACGCAATTCGCTGCAAATGATGTCTAGTATATCGTCCTCGAAGGCACGAGTCGAAATACCAAAAACCCTAAATACTCTGAGGTCTTGTGAAGGAATATTTTAAGCCCAATTTAAGTTCAATTTATATGCTAGCAATTCGGGAGAATGATTCAATGTCAAAATCAGCAATTATTTTGCAACGAGTTATGCAACTCGCATTATAGTAGTATAGCATTTGATTATCATAGAAAATAATAAGAACAAACCACGCGTCATGGTGAGACAAGTTCTTCAATGGCTTCCTTTGTACTTGGTAATTCCATAAAGAGTTCTAAAGCGCTTTGGCGCAAGAAAGCTTTTCTGTAATCTGCTCTCGAGCAGTGATCTATAAGAACAATAGCTTTCAGAATTGTGGAAAGTATAGAACATCAGCACCAAAGTTATATACTTATATACAACTCTATCTAAAACATCTTGAACATCAAGTATACCAAATTTTACAGGCAGATGATGAACGAGTATTTATGCCGAAACTATATAGCAGAACAAATCGTCGAAGATATGACGATTTCCAAGATCAATAGAAGAATGGGAGTCATAAGTCATGGTCCTGGAATGAACACACTCCAAGAGACTGAGTCGAAGTCTTCTCAAAATGTTTTGTTGGAAGATGAGGGATCTTCAAATTACAAGAATTGGCTTCAAAAGTGAGTATGAAGTAGTTCGAAAAACGCAGATAAATGCTATAACTGCATCATTCTTTTTCATACAGGTTGTTTCAGAAAAAGGTCCAATAAATTCGGGATCTCAATCTTCAGATTATTTCATGATAAAGTTCCTGGTGTCTGACGTATTGTTTCTAAGATACAAAGAGTTGAATATTGTGGAAAAAATTTGTTTTCGAGAATATTCTCGATACCTTACACAATTTTTTTGCATTTCGGTTGGTATGAATAAACATCAAAACGAATTTTATTCAATTCCACCTTATTTTTAATTTTTACCAGTGACAACCGTACAGACCTCTGTCCGAATAAATTAGGTGAAATAATTGCATACCACTGCAGTTTTCCAAATTAAAAATTAACTTTGTTATCACCACATATTTCAAAGTGAGAATGGTATTTTGAGTTTTTTACCTGCAACGAATATTTTCTGAGATAAAAAATAAAATGCTATTTCATCCAAGAGAATCATGAAATTCTTTGATCACATCGGTTTCATTTTTTGGGTAGAAGAAAATCCACAAAAGAATTTTATGAGAACTCACAACCAGAACTAGAGAGCTCATCAATTTTGTTGGAAGATATCTCATTTGTGGAAATAAATGCAGATACGCTGCCTTAGACAATTTTGTAAGCAATCAAAGAGCCTCGTGACTCCCTTAGATGATATAGCATTTGATTTTTCATCTCATAAAGTATTCCTTCCAGGTGAAAAATTCAAGATACCATTCTCACTGTGAATTATGTGGTGATTACGAAAATGATTTTAAGTTTGGAGAAAGGCATTGGCGTTCTATTTTCCCACAAATTCATTGGTACAGAGGACTGTACGGACACCACTGGTGAAAAATAAAATAATTTTGAATTGAAAAAAATGTGTTTTGATGCATACTCATAACCTACCAAGCCGCGAAGAAGAATCGTGAACTGTTTCAAATAAATTTTAGAACAACCAATTCCTTCTCTAAATTTCAACACCCCGTATCTCAGTAACAATGCGTCGAAGACCCATAGTCCATAGGAACTTTATGTCATAAAAGCATCTGAAGATTGAGCTCCAGAATTCAAGAAACCTTATTCTGAAACACCCTCTATACAGGTTGTTCGTATTTAACATTTTAGAGATGAGAATATGAAAAATTATCAGAACAACTTATTTCTCAAAATACCTACTCAAATTTGACGAAAAAATATTTGTAGAAGCACCACACTAGAAGACATATACAAACATTATGACATGGGTAAAAGATCTGATACAGGTAAAGACGGCGAAGAAAAAGGAGATGAGGAATTTGACGAGCAAGTTATTGGCTATGGTTACACGCTGCCAAAGCCAAATCAGAGTCCATCCAAGCTTGGTCATAGTGGCGAAGGTATATTTGTATCGGGGGGTGGTGGATATCCTCATCCATCCAGTGGCGGTTCGGGTATTTTGGGGGTTCAAGTTTAGGAGGTCATTCTGGTGGTTCAAGTTTTGGAGGACATTCAGGTGGTGGTAAGTTCAATCGGCATTCACAAAAATCAGTTGAATGGTTTTCCTTTCGAAACAATAATGAAACAGTGACTATTAAAAGTCGTGCACCAGTCATCGCTCCGGTTAGGTATGAATAAGTGGCGTTCTTCTTCCAAACATTATGCATTCCCAAAACATTTCAGTACCACCGCGAAAAGGTCAACTTGAATAGCTCTCTTAGGTCTATTTCGACATTAAGATTCCTTCCAAACTTTTAAGCGGTAGTCCTCACTTTCTAACCCAAACTTTGACTCATCTGTAAATAATAGCACATTACTACCTTCTTCTAATTCCAGTTTTGATGAGTTCGTCCCACTGCAGACAAGCGATTCGGTGACGAACAGTTAATAAAGAAACTCGTATAGGCTTTCTGGACCGCAATCCTGATGCTAAAACTCTTCTACGAATTCAGATTTAAAGTACACTCAGTTTATATTTCACAGTTTATTCAGAAATCTGACTTTGTTTCGGTATCACAACCATCCTCAGAGTAAAAGTAACTAAACTTAAAATCACAGAGGTTCAATTTTTACAATTGCAACATCTGTTACTTTTTATGGCACATTTTTTCAAAGGTATCCATACACAGGGTACTAGGAAAGAGTACTTGGAAATTGATTGAATTTTCCTTATTCTCTAAAGATTTTTTGATTGAAAGAATCTCCAAATAGTCCATCACTTTACCCTTGTTAACATAGTATATAAACTAACATCTTTTTCATTGAAAAAGTGATTATTCTCTATACAATTTCTGCAATGATGTTGTAAACACCGGTCTGTTTGTCCAATATATTTCCCGTATTTGTCACATTAGGGTTCCTTTCTTTATTATTCCCTATTCTTCTACGAATTGTAGCAAAGGAAATCACATGGTTGAGGGCTCTTTGGATTTCGCCCTGAGTGTTGGTACTGTCACTGACCTTTATCTACGGGCTGATTGGGCAAGATACCGATCTTCTCGAGTCGTAGTAACACGAGGACGACCACTCCGAGGTCTACTTTGCACTCCAGCAGTTTCCTCATAACGTATATTCGTTCTGCCAACCGTGCTTCGAATATTGTTCTGGCTATTGCCTATCTGATGGCGTGAAAGCCCTTCTTGTCAGAGAGCAAAAATTCTAGTTCTGTCAAACTCAGACAACTCGTTTCTATAGTCCATTCACGAAAGGTTGAGCCGTCGGTGGCCATGGAAATTTGGCATATTCCACTGTGTATATTGAAATTTTAGGTTATGTTCTTTATTTTCTTGTCAGATTCATACGCAATGTTGTCAATATTGCATAGAGTTGTCTGATAACTCGCAAGCTCGTCGGACGAGGCCGGGTACATACGGCAACGTTGACTTTATTTTACGTTATGACAGCAAATACTGCCAACTCAGATAAATAAAGAAACGCCTACTATGCGCTCAACCTTTCGTGAACGGACTATAAGTATACTATACTCCGTTCACGAAAGGTTGAGCCGTCGGTTGGCCATGGAAATTTGGCATATTCCACTGTGTATATTAATTCTAGGTTATGTTCTTTATTTTCATGTCAGATTGACACGCAATGTTGTCAATATTGCATAGAGTTCTCTGAAAACTCGCAAGCTCGTCGGACGAGGCAGAGTACATTCGGCAACGTTGACTTAATTTTACTTATGACAGTAAATACTGCCAACTTCAGATAAATAAAGAAACGCCTACTATGTGCTCAACCTTTCGTGAACGGACTATAGGTATATTTCACAGTTTTTGAACTACCGGTATTCAAAACTAAAAACTACTGCTTAGCAAAATTGACGAAATCGATAATACACGAACATATTTGATTCGTTATGTTATCGTTTTATTTGGTTAGCAACAAGTTCCTTTTGTTGTCAGTAACAATATGCTGTGGGTCCTTATTATTTTATCTCCACAACAGGGGGAGAGCAAAACTTTGAAAGTGAGTGTACTAGCTAGATTTATCGAAAGCATAAAGGAACTCAGAGCTGCAGAGATTTCAAAGTTGAATGTGATTTTAGGTTCATTTGGAGGAGGACATCATCCGATCATCCATGAACAGGTTATTCATGTACCAAAGCATCATCATCATGTTAAATACGTTGACAAGAAGGAGGGATTGGCAGAGCTTTTCGAAATTGCTATGACTGCTCTCGCATTTCTTTCATTTGGAATGTTTATTGTACATGTTGTTATGTGCATATCAATGACGGTAAGTTAAGGTTTGATATTCAATATTTGTCAAAAGGAAAACTGGTTGATGAGGTCAACATAAGATCTATCAATAAAAAAAGGTTCTGTTCTCACAATTTCCTTCGAGCTGTGAGTTGTTTTTTTGAATATCAACCATCAAGTTATAATCTTGTTCGTAAAAGGAGTTCTACTTAGGAAACAGAAGTTGGAAAGCTACTAAGAATAAAATGAAGACGATCAACATGATATTGATATACTTAATACTTCAATTGAAAATCATCTTCTCCTAGAACATACAGGGTTTTCCTTTTAAGTTGACCTATTAGACGTTTTAGGAGAACTAGTGAATATTTCGTTTTGTAATTTTGGGTGGTGCCTTGAGGGGAAGGAACTCTTCGCCTAAATATTTTTCAAGTCGACAGTGTTGCCAGGTCTATCTCAAACACATATCTACTTTCTTATTTCAAATGGAACTACCTATATTTTCATTTGAGTATCGATTCAATACCAAATTTTCAGTATAACATACTAAAAAAATTATCTACCATGCACTGTTGCCAATTATGCACCAATTCTTGGAAATTTCGACATCTGCATTGCCAGTTTGGAAATACAATATCTCGATTATTTTCTATCCGAACGGAACCAAACTCAGCAGTCTCATAGTAAAGAAGTTGTACATTCATGTGGTACATTCAGTATTTTGATACATCGTAAGGTTTTTCGAAAATATGCTCCGAAAATGTGGAACTCAAAATGAAATATTTAGAAATTTTCAAATGGCAACCCCACATTTATTTCACAGCATTTCATTCTAAATGAAAAATGAATGGCAGTCTTTTTTCACACTAATTATTCATTTTGGGCAGTTTTTTGAATGAGATGAAAATACTGAAATTCTTCAATATTTGTAGTCATGATCTATGGTCGTGTTCACGATGAAATGGTTCTATGATTATGAGGTGAATTATTGAAGTAGATTCTACAGTTGAAATCATAGAAAGTGTTCGATAATCACGGATGTCATGGAAAAAGTTTTCCCATGTCATTCAAACACGATTCAGTTTATTTCACAATTCACGGGGAATGCCAAAAAAACATTGAGAGGTGTAAATAAAGTGAATAATCGGAATGAAATCTATGGTTGAGATTATGAACATTGGGCCAGGATTACAAATCGAATGCTGTAAAATAAATATGGGGTTGCCATTCGAAAATCTCGAAATATTTAATTTTGAGTTCCACATTTTCGGAGCATATCTTCGAAAAACCTCAAGACGTATTGAAATACAGAATGTACCACATGAATGCACAATTTCTTTACTATGAGACTGTTAAGTTTTGGTTTCGTTCGTATAGAAAATAATCAAGATATTGCATTTCCAAACTGGCAATGCAGATGTCGAAATTTTCAAGAATTTGTGCATAACTTGGCAACAGTCCATGTTAGAGAATTTTTTTTCAGTATGTTATACTGAGAATTTGGTATTGTCGATACATAAATAAAAATATAGGTAGTTCTATTTGAAATAAAAAAGTAGATATGTGTTGGAGATAGACGTGGCAACACTGTCGACTGTGGAAATATTTTAGGCGAAGAGTTCCTTCACCTTCAAGGCATCACCTAAAATATCAGAACGATATATCCACTAGATCTCCAGAAACGTCTATAGGCCAACTCTAAGGAAACTATGTATAAATCATGAAGCTAAACTCTCTCTATAGAGTGAAATTTAATTATTTGAATAAACAGAGATATTAAACGCGTGACATCTTCAAGATATACAAGACATACTTCTTACAATGTAAATAATATCAATTGATTGAAATCAACTAATATTAAGCTCATAATTCGGAGCTAATCTAGTCCTCGTTCAGAGTAAAAACAGAAAAGTGGTATCAAACAGGGCATCAATGCATAGCTATTTTGTCCTACTGGGTCTCATCAGCATGGAGAATAGCTCTGCATAATATGAAGTATTCTTGGAACTACTAAGAACGAACACTTTTTTTCGAAAACGCTATCGCTGGAGATTCATCCTTCCAAAGCACAAACCTTGAACGAAGTGGCGAACTGCGAGTGCGCTTCAGTTTCAATATGACAATACGAAAACATTTCGCCACATCACTCAGGGTTCATATTATGGAAGGAGTTTCATTCCTATGGATCTCCAGAGATATGGAGTTTTCGGTATATACGTGAAGAAATAAGACAGTTTAAGTATAGATCATAAAATGCCTCGTTTTATGCAGGGCTATTCTATATCCTGATGAGCCCCAACAGGGCGAAGTAGTTATCTATATGGATGCTCTGTTTGATATCACTTTCTTGTATTTATTTGAACGATGACGAGATTAGCTTAAAAGTGTGAGTTTAATAAACGTCGATCTTAATCGATTTATTTTATTCTCAGTTTATATTTTTCAATTTTTTCACAGTTCAGTGATCATAAAATATTATTTCATTTGCAGACCAATACGACAACTACAGCAATGGGAATGATGATGCCAACCAATACAGGTAACACAGAAACATCAACTTCAGGAATGGACGCAAGTGGTGGTATTGAGACGCCAGGTGGTGAAGGAGCTGGAATGATGGATATGGGAGGAGATAATATGGGTGACATGGGTAGCATGGGTGGGGAAGAGATGCCAGGGGAAGATGCTGGAGGTGGTGGTGATATAGATGAAAGTGGGGGTGATATGGGAGGTGGTGGAATGGATGTTGATGACATGGGAGGGGGAGATACAGCTGGAGAAGAAATGGGAGGGGGAGAAGGTACAGGCGGAGATGAAATGGAAGGTGGTGATACAGGTGGAGGAGAAATGGAAGGTGGTGATACAGGTGGAGATGAAATGGGTGACCCTGAGCTGGTGGGGCAGATATGGTAGAGGGTGAAGCTGGTGGAGAAGATATGGCAGGTGGTGAAGAAACCAGTGGAGGGGATGACATGGGAGGTGGGGATACAGGTGACCAGGATATGGGAGGGGACGAGCCAGGTGGTGGGGATGAAATGGGAGGAGAAATGCCAAGTGAAGGGGGCAACGAAGGAAGTGAGGTGGAAGGTGGTGACGAAGAAGGCATGACAGGTGGTGGCGGTGATAGTGAAAACGGTGAAGGTGGTGGTGGGGATACGGAAGTTATTGATGATAATACGGATATTGATAGTGAGAGGATCAAGGATTTATTTTTTTTGAATGGAGATTTTCGAAATCATCTGCTCCGTAAAAAAATTCTAGATAGACTCGGTCTCGTTGAACCAAATGGACATAGTAGAAGCATTTTTGTTATTGAAAACGGTCTTTATAAAGCTAAAAAAGGTAATTTCACCATTCGAGGTATATGAAACTATTTCAAATCATTCTAGCTGCACAAAAATGAATGTCTCCAATAAATATTCATGATTATGCGAATTAAAAATATTGCTCTCATAGAATGTTAGGTGGTGTATGGTTTCACAGAAATAGTTGATGCTACGTTACTCTTTTATTCAATTCAAATTCAGTTGATTGTATTGTATAGTCCGTTCACGAAAGTTTGAGCGCATAGTAGGCGTTTGTTTATTTATCTGAAGTTTGCAGTATTTGCTGTCATAACGTGAAATAAAGTCAACGTTGCTGAACGTACCCGGCCTCGTCCGACGAGCTTGTGAGTTATCAGAGAACTTTATACAATATTGACAACATTACGTATCAATTTGACAAGAAAATAAACAACATAACTTAAGATTCTAATACTCAGTGGAATATGCCAAATTGTCATGGCTAACTGACGGCTCAAACTTTCGTGAACGGACTATATTCAATCTTGAAGGTATTACGCATTCAATCGAACATTTTAAATTTGATATTTAAGTGTCCTGAAATAAAGCTTGATTAATCGAAAGGTCAAAATTAATCATTGCTTATGATTGTTGAAGAGTAACGTCCATGCTGATAAATATTGAATGAATTGTTTACAGGTATTTGGACTAGATTTTATTTGATTTCTTAAATATGTGCCAACGTTTCGAATCTTTCGTGATTCTTCCTCAAGGCTAAAATGGTACAATGACATTAATAATTTGCTTATGATATTTTTAATCAAAATCCAAATTGGCAGGAACTGGAACAGCTACTGGTACAGCCACCGGTGGTACATCTACAGGTGGAACAGCTACAGGGGGTACTGCAACAGGAGGTGAAACAACTGGTAGCAGACTCCAAGATGATGGTATCACGGTAGAGACTGAAGAAGCAGTAGAAATACCAATAGGTCCAGCATTTGATGGAATGAGTGGCTATAATCGTGCGCAACATAGAAATAGAAGAGGAGTTTCTGCTCCAAGAGTAGTGGATCCTAATAATTATGCTCTCAATGAGTTAGCAAGAAGAATTCTTATCTCTATAGAGGCTGCTACTATAGCTAAGGCTGACGATGGAGTGTGTTTGAGGAAAATGTTATGCGAAAATAACAGATACAGCAGACAATTGGTTGACACCAACAAAATATGGATTCCTGTTTGGAGGTGAAGAAAGCAAATATTTTATACCATTTCTAGACTTAATAGTCTGAAGGCTAGCGCCTGTTTTCATAATGATTACTAACAATCTGAATATTTGTGAGTAGCTTCAATTTGACCAGACGCGCACCTTTTTCACCTACGAAAATTCTCGATAGTGAGGGCTAATACAGTATGGAGGCGTCAAAAGTGTTAAATGGGTGAATGCTCAAATTTTATTACTAACAGCTATTTTATGAATTGAATCTTGATACAATTTTTTTACAAATAAAAACAATAATTGCTCTACAAAATGATGATCCTATCAAAGTGTCCCCCACTTCCAACATATATCAACAACTAGGTCTAAAAAATTATTACTAACCGGCTGATTTTTTTACTGTTGCTCAGCAAATATTTCCTTTGTGATTTTACAAATGAATTCTTCCATAGTATGTTCTCTCGAAATCAAGAAATGTAAAATAAAATAAAACACACTATTGTTGTTTATTAAAATCTTTGGCTATCGATTTCGGAATATTATTCCATCATCAGGCCAGCTGAAAGTATACAAATATAAAAACATGTATTTATCTAGGCGAGAGTATGCAACTTACTGTCTTGAATTAAAATGAACCGAAACTGTTTAAAAACATTAAAAATATTAAAAATGGTTCTCCTCGGTCAGAATTGTTAAAATTTAGATAGAGATTATTTTAGATACATCAATAATAAGGGACTAAAATTCAAATTTTAACAATTCTGACCGAGGAGAACCATTTTAATATTTTTAATGTTTTTAAACAGTTTCTGTTCATTTTAATTCAAGACAGTAAGTTGCATACTCTCGCCTAGATAAATACATGTTTTTATATTTGTATACTTTCAGCTGGCCTGATGATGGAATAATATTCCGAAATCGATAGCCAAAGATTTTAATAAACAACAATAGTGTGTTTTATTTTATTTTACATTTCTTGATTTCCTTTGTGAATTGGTCACATTGTCCTACAAATTGAGTGGTACGCTTTTTCAGTCCTACCTGAGAAATTGTACCACATAACTCACAATTAAAAATGATTAACAACAATTGACAATTTTCGAGCGTTGGACTGAAAAAACGTACCTCTCAATTTGTAGGTCAATGTGACCAGTTCATAAGGAAATATTGCTGAGCAACAGTGAAAAAATCAGCCGGTGAGTGGGGGACACTTTGATAGCATCATCATTTTTGTAGGACAATTATTGTTTTCAATTTGCAATAAAATTGTTTCAAAATTTAATTTATAAAATATCTGCTAGTAATGAATTTGGACATTCACCCATTTAAAATTTTTGACGATTCCATACTGAATTAGCCCTCACTATCGAGAATTTTCGTAGAGGAAAAAGTTGGGCGTCTTGTCAAAATGAAGCTACTCACAAATATTCAGATTGTTAGTAATTATCATAAAAAACAGGCGCTGGCTCATAGACTATAATGAAATACATATTTATTAAAACTATGATTCTCCTTTTAACCCGAAACACATTTTATTCATCGGAATTTTATTAGATCAGGTTATCAGGTACAATTGTACCAAATATATATTGACCTGATCACCTGCTTCTTCATATAATCAATATCTCAATTTATTTCAACTCAATTTCTTTCAATATAACATATAACATATAACAGTGTGAAAGGACCAGTATAGTTTCATATTGCATGAGAATAATACCTATCTTGAAATATGTTATATTTCAGTTTGGGTATGAGCTGGTTGACCAGCAGGCTTGGTATTCAAGCACAGCCTTCTACATCCATGCTAGACAGCCTGAAGGCCTCAATTTTAGGACTTGGAAAGGCAAAATGTGAAATACTGTATCAAAATTGTGATTTGAATAGGAGACGTCTACAAAAGAAGAAACTGAGAAGAACAAGGACATAAAAATAAGGATGATATCAACAAGGTTCCACGAAAACTTCAATTTGTATGAAACTGACTGAATAAACTGAATGAATTTTTTTCATTTTTATTTGTATGATGTATCAGTTGGAAGTGATTAATATTTCATTTCAGTAAAGATCGATAAACGTTCCCTGAAAAAAATGAAAGCGAATATGTGAAGCATTGAACACTTGTTCCTGTATAGTGTATAAAGCCTTCACACAACTGATAGAAGAATCAGGTTATTCAACTCACCTCTTTCTGGTGATATATTGGGGTATTAAGGAAAAAAGTACTACGTGTTTTTTATTTATTGTTTTCACACACTACACAAAACTCAACTCTGTTCTCTGCTACTAAAATGATCTTTAGCTATCCTCTTCATTTCAGTCTCCATCACAGTTCCACTCTTAGCAACCATTCTGCTAAAAAGACTTGCTGGGTCTTGAAGTAACTCGTGAGGGGTTGAGAACTCGTGTACTCTACCTGTGTCCATAACTATAACTCTATCAGAATCCATTATCGTATTCAAACGATGAGCTACCGTTAGCACTGTGCAGTGTTTGAAATTCTTTCTTATAGATTTCTGTATGAGTGCGTCAGTGCTGAAAATGCGAATTTAACAGTTTAGAGATTTTTCGTTGCAGGAAGGTGTATATTTTGAAGATTACACATCCAATGAGTTAGTTTGGAAGCATTATTATCATTATTTGAATTGGGGTGGTTATGGCTACGTTAGCCCTTCGGAAAGTGCGCCCATCCGACAACCTCCTTAAAAGCCTTGATTGTGGCCTCTTGGGTGGATTGTTTTCAGGCCAGCTCTGGACTCTTGCATACCCCGTGTGCAGCTATTTTTGCTTCCGATCCACGCAGTCGGCAAATATCATCTGCTGAGACAAATGATGTTTGTACCGACCCTGCCCTGTTAGCAGCCCTACCATCACTCTAAGCTCAGCTCGTGACAGCTTGATAGTATTTCTGGAATAGGTTGGTCTATATGTTTGGACTAAGTGAGTTGTTTCTCCAGAAGGTTGTTGCTGGACCGCTGCATAATATTGGTCTTTTTCAATCCCACAGAAAGACTCAGGTCCAGCAGGTGTTAATTTTGATGCATTTTTGCAAGTTTATCGGCTCTCTCATTTCTTTCAACACCACAGTGCCGTAGCATCCATAGTAGAGTCACTTAATTGCTTCTTGCCAGTTGCTTTGTGCTGCTACGACACTCATAGTTCAGCAGAGACCCATGTTAATGCGAATCCATAGATCTCAGAAGACCTGGCTGTCCATGGTGATATAAACTTGTGTCCCTTGAAGTTCACCTTAAGATATCCTGAGCGCATACCTACCTATAAAGACAGACATTGCCTCCGTCTGTAAAATAGAAGGTTCACTTCCTAGGGTTTTAGAGATCCTTAATTTAGATCCATGTACTCCAATGCCACGATGGATGTACGTCATGATTGTGAGACCTATAATCACATATAGGGCAGCAGCCTGGTTGCCAAGGCAAGTCAGGTGAGTACGAGGAAAAGGCTCGATAGAGTACATTGGCTTGCCATATACTCAGATAGTCAAGCTGCTATTAAAGTACTGAGCTCCTACGTCATCGACTCTAAAATGATCTGGGAGTGCCGGAACAAAATCAATGAGGTAGGCAAGAAAAATAAGTTCTTTTTAATCTGGCTTATGTAAATGTACCTATAAGATGGAGTTTCTAGAGAAGGAGGAAGCCGAGACGGAAAAAACTATAGCGGAATCTTCCAGGGATGGATTATTCCACTGAGTCCCTTCGGAACTTTGAGACAGCGGGATCCAAAACATATCTGTATCTTGGTGAGAAGCACATACACCTCCTCACTGGCTTTCTTGCAGGACATTGTCGCCTCAGGAAACACCTGTTGAGGATAAGATTATCGGACACTGACGAGTGTAGGTTCTGCGGGGAGGGGAAAGAAACCCCCATTCACCTAGTAACGGAATGCCTTGGCATTGCGGCCTAAGGAAGAATGCCTTGGGCGAGATATTTGTAAGACTGAGGAACTAGCCTCGTTGAAGCCTTAACAGATATTATTTCATTAGATCTCTGGAACTGAAGGCGAGCTGTGAAGGGTTTGGTCAGAACAGCTCTGTAGGAGGCAAATAGAGTGTAACTCCTCTTTAAACTAAACTAACTGAACTAACTCCAATGCCAATGCCTCTTTCTGATTTTGATCCATCGGTAAGCCATATGAATGGATTATTATCCCATCGATTTATGGAATTCACTGCACTAGTAACTACTCTAATGTAGTAAACTATGACCATTCTAAAGGGCGTTCCGAATAGTTTGGACGAATTAAAAAGTAAGATTGCTCACATTGAATTATATGAATCATTGTAGGATTCTACTCACGTTGGGTCAACATTAGCTGTGGCCTCGTCCATTACTAAAATCTTATTATCCCTGATGATTGCTCGAGCCAAACATATCAGCTGTCGCTGTCCAACACTAAAGTTCGAACCACCTTCAGAAACGTTCATATCTAAGTTTTCGATTGCGTGTCTCAGTTCCACCTGTGAAATAACAGATACATACGAAATCTTCAGTTACTTCTAACCATATAATCTACAAATCTTACGCAGTATAAAGCTTGCCATAAGGTCTGGTCATCGCATTTCCCGAAAGGATCGAGATTGTAACGAATGCTTCCTGAGAAAAGAACAGGTTCTTGTGGTATGACAGAAATTCCGCTTCTCAAATCTATCAAACCGACTTTCATTATGTCCACACCGTCGATTTCGATAGAGCCTTCAATTGAGATGAGTCTGAAGAGGGCAGAAATGAGACTGGACTTTCCTGCTCCTGTTCTGCCAACTATTCCAATCTAAAAATTCAAAAATAAAAATTATGCCATATTCCACATCATGCTGAGGGCATTTCATATTTTTCTCTACTGATTTATATATGGCAAAAAGAATACAAACAGGATTAACCCATAAATAGTATTCACAATTTAACCTAATTATTAATAAGCGAAAATAACCATTTACAAACTGATTAACAAAATATTGATTCAACGCAATGAGTAGAAAACAACAGAAAAAAATGTTCGTTGTTTATATAGAAAGAAAGTGTTGTTCGAGGAGCAATTTGGAATTCAGAACATCACCGTGAAAAATGTCAATTACTTCTTCTACAAGCTCATTGCAGGCGCGGAGCATTCTTATTAATGGTTTTTTTTCGATGTATTGGTTCTCCTCAAGGGGATGAAAAAGTCTCGAAGGTTAAAATATTAACTGTTGGTACATTAAGGCCAGTATCGTAATGAGTTTATTACAGTACTACTGTAATGAACTTGTTACAGCATTGCTGTCTGATCTTATGGCTGAAATTTCAAAGTTCAATAACTCTCAAACTGTTCGACCGAATTATTTCAAATTCGGAAGTTTTGTCACCCTTTACGATTGCCATCATTAAATATTACAGAAATTGAATAAATCAGATCCGGACTAGAAAAATTTTGGACTTTTTATTTTCATGAATATTTGAACACCCTGTAGGTGAACACTATGTTTTTATTTCATTTTCGTGACCACAAAAATCAATCAATGAGAAAAATTCAAAATCACTGCTTGGCACGGTCATACAGGGTGATCAAGAAGTGAGCAAAAAACATTACCTCATGTGTGAAATTTCAAAATTCAGTAACTCTTGAACTATTAGACCGAGTTATTTCAAAATTTGGCAGTTTTGTCACCCTTTACGATTGCCATCTTTCAATATGTCAGAAATGGAATAAATCATCCGGATCCGGACTAGCAAAATTTTGGAGGGTGATCAATCAATAAGTGACCAAAAAACATTACCTCATATGTGAAATTTCAAACTTCAATAATAACTCTTAAATTATTCGACCAAATGATTTAAAATTTGAAAGTTTTGTCACTCTTTGCGATTGTCATCTTTCTATATGTCTGAAATTGAATACATCAGATCAGGACTAGAAAAATTTCAGACTTTCTCTATTTCCGTGAATATTCGAACACCCGGTACGCGAACATTATGTTTTTTCGTTATCGTGAGCACATAGAATCAGTTCATAATGAAAATTTAAAATATCTGCTTGGCAACCTCATACATGGCGATCAATAAACATCCCTTGAATGAATCTGTACTTTATAATAAATCCTATTTCAAATTCTATAGTTTTGTCACCCGTCTTTTATGACTCAAAACGAATACTAATGTTTAGGTAGAGAGTTCAGATCAAGCAGTCAAATAGTAAAAAGAGTGTTCATTCTTCACTTTAAACAATAAACAGCAAATAATTGAAATTAATCGTTCTAAAAACAAATTGAATGGAAAAATTTTCAGTTCAGGAATTGATCAAAATGGTATTCCATCACTTCAATGCTTTTGAAGCAAGTTGATGAGTTGTCCGTCAATTCGAAGAAATTTACAAGGAGGGCAGTATTGAAGAGTGACAAAACTGTAAAATCCGAAGTAATTCACCGATAAAATCAAGATTTATCGCACTATGAAATTTAACTCATAAGGTCATGTTCCTAGACCACTCTGTATGACAGTGTCAAGTAAAGATTTTAAATTTTCTCATTAATTGATTCTTCATGGTTACTAAACTGAAAAAAATAATGTTCACGTACAGGGTGATACACTATCAACAAAAATTGAGAATGTCTCTCTAATTTTTCTAGTCCGTCTCTGATTTATTCAAATTCAGAAATATTGACAGATGGCAATTGTAAGGGTGACAAAATTTTTAAATTTGAAAGAATTCGGTCTGATAGTTTGAGAGTTATTGAACTTCGAAATTTTACTCATGAGGTAATTTTTTTGCTCACTTCTTGATCACCCTGTACGACCGTGCCAAGCAGAGATTTTGAATTTTCATCATTAATTGATTCTTTGAGGTTACGAAAATGTAATAAAAACATAATGTGCACGTACAGAGTTTTCCAAAATTCATGAAAATAGAATAAGTCCAAAATTTTGCTAGTCCGGATCTGGTTTCTTCACAATTTCTGAAATATTGAAAGATGGCAATCGTGAAGGGTGACAAAACTTGCAAATTTGAAATCATTCGGTTCAATAGTTCGAAAGTTATTCAACTTTGAAATTCAGCCATCAGATGAATATCACCCGTATATTCCAAACGAAGGACCTCAAACGATTAAAACCTCTTGATTAGAGTCCTGCCTGATGTACTTGATTCATGGTATCCTATCAAATTTCAATATACATCATATTATACAATTCATTAATGATTATTGAAGGGAAAAGTTTTATTTTCATCAAGAAAATGAGCTACTAGAGATTTTCCTCCAGCTAACTATGAATCATATGTTCTATTAGGAAACTGTTTCAAATCTGATCATTAAGTTAGGTGGTTATGAAGGTTTTTCATTGAGTGGTGTTATTTTAAACAGCCGCTATTGAAGCTGTCAATTTTCGACATTTGACGAGTAGAAACTACGCCATTTGAAGATTACCTGTAGGTTTATTCTGGTGACATTCTGCCTTTTTTCAGTTTTTTAAATTTTTCGATTTGTTATGTAACTGTTTTTTGTATTTATTATTATTTTTTTAACTGACTTAGAATCAACTGATTTCATATCTATTTCAATTGTTTGAACTTTTCCTTCTTTGTATTTGTTGTTTATTCAATTATATCAATTCAATTTTGATTTTTTATATTTGACGCTGTCGTCTCTTCATCAGTTTTCTGTTTTTAGCTTCATTTTTGTGTTTACTCCTCAGATGAGCTTCTTATAGCTCGAAACATGTTGAGTCATTAAAATCACTTAAGTATTTTATCCGGAAAAGTGTTTTTTTCCCATAATGAACTGCCCAGATATAAGGACATTCAATACTAGAATATCTATTCAATACATCTTCAAAGAACTGACCTTTTCACCAGGCTCGATTTCAATAGTCACATCCTTCAAAACAGGTCCTTCCCCCAAACTTAGCGTTGAGTTCACGTTTACGAATTTAATACCCCCAGCTTGCGGCCAGAAAGGTGGAGGTTTACATATTGATTCGAAAGGTCCTTCTTTATCAAGTCTTGTATACTTCAAAACTCGTTCAACACTTGTCATATGGGAAGCAACATCGGCAGTATTTCTGGCTCCAAGTTGCAATACTCCAATTATGATCAAGCTCTGTGAAACTATCAGTCCTACGTCTCCACTTAAAGCTGTCGAATTGGTAGAATTAATGAAAAAATTAGGAATTATTCAAAAAATTAAATATGTAATCCATCGATAACGCGAAAATATTCAAATTCTATGGTTATGATTTCATGATCCTTTTGAAATAGTTATTAAAAAACTAGGTTATTAAAGACTTCGACTAATGGTCAAGATATTTCAACGAGTTTTCTCTGCTCACGTAGAGTTAAAGACCATAAGTCGCTTGATTATAACCGAGTTGATTACAAGATTTTTCCGACGATCTCAACATAAATTGTGAACGATTCTTGATCGAAATACATCCCCGTTTTGTACAAGACTTACATTTGACATAATGAAATGGAATGTTTCAGTAGAGTTTTGACATTTCTCGTAGTGCTTCTGAAAACTTTGTGTACGGTTGCCATTAGGATTGCACATTAAAATGAAGCATAAATTGAGCATTAAAATAGATCATTAATGTTCGATTTCACACACTTTTTTTTCGAGGTCAGCGGAAAATTATATTAGATTTCATTCAATTGCCAATTTACATCCTCAAATTCGATTTCCTTTCAATCTAAAGGTACTTCATGGCAATATTGAATTTTATTTCGACATGACGAGAGACTCCCACAAATTTTTGCGTGAGTACTACTTCAAATGGCATTGCACCTCTTACTGCAGAATTTTCGCTCCATGAATCGATAAACTCGGAATTATTCGAAAAGGTTCATAATTTTGAAAATGAATCTGATTTCATGGTTCTGATTATGCGCTTCTCTTGGAATTTCGCATAAAGATTCAGTATATCAATCTTCATCACAAATACAATCAGATATCATGTAAGGGAAATACAAAGATTCTTCTTGTCAATATTCCAATTGAATTTTCTATGGTTCTGTTAACACTATGAGCATGAGGCTTATTATAAGCATCTCGCATGTAGCCACTAAATTTCATTTCGATTTGTTTCGTTTTGTCTGAGATATCGAGAAACAATTTTGAATGGCCATACTTCATGGAACACCCGGTACGATTTGGCTGGTTTACGAACTAAACCAACAGCCATTTGCGACCCGAACTCAACCTGAAAATTTCAAGTCTCTAGGACAATCCCTTCGAAAGTTATTATGCTAACGGACGGTCAGACGGCCCCACGGATATAATTGAATTTAACAAGGATTCGTTAGCAGGAACCCGCACCTTATCGCTTGAGACCATTTTTGGCTCAAAATTAAAAATTACAGACATATAAGCGAAACAATATAGCACTGGTTTAAATAGAACGAGCGTTCAAGAAATGATGAACTGATTGATGCAACTTACCTTTGACATCAAAAAGAGATTGGAATGTTAAGATGAAGAGAAATACTATTGTTATTGTATTTAAGAAGAATCCAAAGGCGTCAAAGAGTACCAGTAACAAGTACCACGTTGCAGAATGTTGGTCTTGTAATATGTCAAATTCACGTTTCAGTACTTCTTCTGCTTTCGCTGACCTTATGGTCGTTATACCGTTCAAAGTAGCTGCCACGTAAGAAAACACTGGACCCTTTGCTGAAATGAAATGTTTATGTCACAATGAAATGTCACAAGATGATTGAGTAGCGTATGTACCATCAGTGTTAGCTAAGATGTCGACAAAATTTGAGAGTCTTAATAGCATTACTGAAAATTCAATTGATGTCGGGAATATTTCCAATTATGCAAGGAGAAGAATAATACCTAATTGGATACGAAATCAAGTCTGTATCATATTCAGATGGATGCTTTCGTGCGTTTCCTATTCTATATTCAATTTCAATGTATTTTAAAGTATGATTTTAGCTAACAAGCCAAGTAATTTTCAACAGATATTAATATCTTGAGATCTGAGGTTTTGATTTTGAATTTTGGTGATTTTATTTACTATTTTTTTTCTTTGAAATAATTAAATGAAAGTAAAACACTATAATTCATCCGAAGTTATCATAGGTTTCATTCAAAACTTTCACAGAATCATTCTGAATGGTAATATACCTACTCAAAAAAATGTTTGAGTCATAAGCATTAGTTGATTAGTCATCAGGAAATATCAGGGTAAAACTAGTTTGCTACACTTTCTGGCTTCAGTGGTGAAATCCTCAGAAACTACAATAAACTATAATAGTACCTACAAGTTCGAAAACTAGGTGTTTTTTCACTTGGTTACTGTATCACATGCACTCAAAGAACAGCATTCAGCTATTCTCCTGACAACGTATCGATTGAAATAGGTTCTGGAAAGATTCATCGTTTTCTGAATATTTTGTATGATACAGATTCCAAAATTTGACATATTTCAATAGTTCAGATTCAAAGCGATTCCTTGCTAAGTAATATTTTGCTTAGCGCGCCCTATATTGTGAAAATCGAAACTAATCAGTGCTTACACTATCTTTATAGACATCTTAGTTTTGGTACAAATTTCATAGACCAATGGGGTGGTGATAAGGGAAAGAAAACAGGTTGCTATGAAAATAAAAGTTTGTTTGTAACCTTGACTTTACTTTGATACCTCAGTTGTTGAAGTAGTTAAGTCTATATGGCTTACAAAATAAAAATTCAAAAAGTATGTATGTATTAGCTAGATGTGTCCTATTGACCGATATTGTACGCTTTTCTGAAAATCAAAATCTATCCCGTAGAATAATTAACCATACAATCGCTGAATGTGAGCAGGGTTTTCCTTGTTACCCAAGCAAATACCTAAAAACTGGCAAGAGAAGTGAAAAACAAGGTTGGTACTTCGCTGAAACAACTAGTACGTCAATATAGGATATCCAAGAGCGTTTTGTCGAGGAAACTATTCCAAAGTGGTCACAAATATAGAAAAAGGGGATAAACTCCAAAATATACTACCACCTATAGTCCGTTCACGAAAGGTTGAGCCGTCTGATAACTCGTAAGCTCGTCGGACGAGGTCGGGTACATTCAGCAACATTGAATTAATTTTACGTTATGACAGCAAATACTGCCAACTTCAGATAAATAAAGAAATGCCTACTATGTGCTCAACCTGTCGTGAACGGAGTATAGCTAGCCGAATTCCTAGATGTTGCCAGCATGCAAGACAAACTCAAGATTGGCTAGTCGACCAAAACAAACCATTAGTTCTGTGAAACAACAATACCCCTAACTTTCTACAGGCTCGACCCATAAAAGTGTTTTGGGCTCTCTTATCGCGAAAACTTCACAATAAAGGATGGAAAGCTCAAAATGAAGGGGAACTTTGACGCCCAATATATGGAAAGATCCTAAACTTGATGATGTTCGCAGAAAGTTGCCCTCTGTGGAAAATCATGTACCATTTGGAATTATAGCTTCGTTGCTCCTGAAACGCTTAGTGATGTATATCACAATACAGTGTATATTTTTTTGTCGTTTCCTTGATAACTGAAATTTGTGCCAAAATATACATTACTCACATTTTCCTTCGAGTCGTTTCACATCTTGAGCACCCTTAAGAAAAACTCTCCTGAACCAAAAAACAAAGACTCCTATAACTACTGTTGGTATAGCCATCCATGGTGACTTAACTATCACAAGCGTGGTGATACCTATACCGATGAGTATAACTTGTACAGAAAGTAAGGTGACACTTGGAAGCTGTTCGTCAATAGCACCCATATCTTTCGAGAACCTGTTCAGTATTTTACCTGAAATAACATAAATGAAGGGTTTTCCAATAAGAGGTGTTATTTTGAATAGCCCGCTATCTCGCTAGATGTCACTTTTGAACAATTGAAGCTGTCATTTTTGACATTTAACAAGTTGAAACTACGCCATTGAGAAAAAATGGAACGATACTCGCTTCAAGAACGCATTGAAATTATTAAAATTCACATATAAAAAATGGCAGAGACGGTTCGTAAGAGTCGAACATTTTTGGGTCGTCGTGCAGCACCTTGTCGGACCGCAATAAAGAAATTGGTGAAAAAATTCGAGCTGTTGGAACAAGTTAGTGATGTGAAGAATAAAACCAGTGGATGTCGCTCAAGAATAGCCGAGCATATTGCTGCTGTAGCCGAAAGTGTTGAAGAAAACCAAGGTTGTCCATTCCTCGACGTTCTTTGAAATAAGGTATTCCACAAACGTTATTTCACCATATTTTGCATAAATGTTCGGGTCTTAAGGCTTATAAAGTTCAGTTAACACAAGAAATCAAGCCAGCCGATCATCAACAACGATATTTTGCAGGAAAAGTTTCCGGACCGTGTTACCTCTCGAAGAGGTGATCAAAATTGGCCACCGAGATCTTGTGATTAAACACCTTGCGACATCTTCCTTGGGACCACGTGGAAGAGAAGGTTTACGCCAATAACCCAGCTTCGATTCAAGACATCAAAGATGGAATTCGTGAGGATATCGAGGACATAGGACAGCCACTTTGCGATTTGGTTTTGGAAAAATTTCATTAAAGGAAATGGTCTTGTAGGCGGGTCGTGGTGGTCATTTGCCTGATGTTATTTTCTACTATTAACGGCATAGTTCTTTTTTATAATGAAATGAACATCCAATTATTCATATTGAAAAGTGGCATTTTTCTTTGAATATAAAAATAACACCTCTCATTAGAAAACCAACTTATAACAACTTAGAGACAGCCTACAGAGAAATTGAATTACCGGAAGCGGTCGTGTCGTAAAATTTCATCTTGGCTTGCATTATGTTGAGAAACATGACATTGTGTAACTTCTCTGAAGATTTCATACAGATTTTGTAGAAGAATATTGATCTCCAAATAGTAAGGACAACCCCGCATATTATGAGAATCGTGTAAACTTGTATGTACAGTTCTTCATTCAAAGTGTGAGGAATAATTGACCATACTGCATCCACAAATGTGCTGTTCACGTCATTACTGGAGACTTTTTGTGATGTGTCAGAAATTGTCGAGTTTGTTAGTGTATGACTTGCAGCTAATGGGACATCTTTCTTTGATTGATCCATATTGTTGGTCCTGAAAGGAAACATTCAGAAGATTATTCAAGTATTTGCATAATTCTTGAGTCGAATGAAATGTTTGAACTACTTCCAACAAAAATACATGAAACTATTGTTTTATGCAACGAGCGTCTTATAATAGCTATTATTCACGAGGTGAAGTTTAGGCTACGAGCTGTAGGCGAGTGGTCTTAATTGTGGAGTGAATTACAGCCATTATACGGGAGTAGCAAACTATACTTTATCCACGACTACTGAATATATTTGTTGAAGTTTTTAACAGTTGGCAACCCTGACAGGACCCAGTATAGAAGATGTCAAATTGACATATGAGGAATTTTTATAAAGCTTGTCATTGTATATTTTGTGAAAAGTTGATTCAATTGATCTAATGAAAGTAATGTGGCAATCAATTGAAAAGGAATAATTAAGTCCGTTCACGAAATCTTGAGCCGTCGGTTGGCCATAAAAATTTGGCATATTCCACTGTGTGTATTAAAATTTTAGGTTATGTTGTTTATTTTCTTGTCAGATGATACGCAATGTTGTCAATATTGCATAGAATTCTCTGATAATTGGCATGCTCGTCGGACAAGGCCGGGTACATTTGGCAACGTTGACTTTATTTTACGTTATGACAGCAAATACTGCCAACTTCAGATGAATAAACAAACGCCTACCATGCGTCAAACTTTCTTGAATGGACAATATATTGTTGGTTGGAGAACTGTAGAATACTGAAGAAATAACAATTCAATGATATCATAGCCTGTATGAAATAAATTTGGGAGTTCAGAATATACAGCGTGTCCGGTAAACCTTGTACAATATTGAAACTGGTGATAGACCAGATCATGACTGTTTAGAATATCATAATTTCACCTCAGTAAAAATATCACCATTTTCGAGATAATTAACTTTTGTTAATACGAATTGATGGGATTCAAATCTGGCATTTTACCTCTATTTCTTGAAAAATGTATCAAGTTCTGAAAAACTGTTTTGTACGTCTGAAAGTATCACTCATTATTAATCTTCAGCAACAAAGATATTTGAATTAGTCTCAATCTGTAGACATGGCACTCAAAAAACGGAGGTGTGGTAGTGATTTTCCAGATATTTAGAAAATGCCCTGTATCTCGAAAATGGTGATATTTTTACAGAGGTGTAATTCTGATTCTGAACAGTGATGACATGGTCTATCACCAGTTTCAATATTGTACAAGGTTAACCGGACACTCTGTTATGTGTATAAGATTTTTCTTCCCTCCTATAAACTTGCACTATGGGTTTTCGAGATGAATGATATAATATCATAGACCTAATAAGAATGGACATCGCATGAGAGAAAGAGGTCACTAGGTCGAATGTGATGGAGCTATTGTGGGCAATGTCAAATCAATGTAGATAAAAAAACCAAATAGATCATTCCAAATGAAATATATCAAAAAATATATGACTTAATTCAGAAATTATTATAACTTAAATTATATTCACCGCATCAACTTCTTGTGGGTAAAGCAAAGCCTAAATATTTGTTTACATCTTCCATATGATTTTGACAAGTTGCCCACAAACTTTCTTCATCTCTCTCTTTTCTTTTCGATAAGATCGCATATGTCTTTCTCTCTCTAATGTATCCAAGTGTTCGATCTTCTGTTAAGTCATGTGATTCTGCATCCATAGTAATTATAGATCTATGTATAATATTTTAGCTGAATCAAGTATGCATCTGGCAGCAATAACTAATGACTCATTATTCACTAGTGATTGATGGATATGACTATGGCCGAACATACAGAGGCATAATGGGTAGATTATGTAATAGTCGTAAACAAAAATTAAAAAACGAACCAACCAACCATGAAATGAATATAACACTCACCAATAAGTTATCCAAAGATCAGAACCAATACAGAAACTCTGTGCCAGCAAAAACAAAAACATCTCGAAGAGCAGTATAAGTGTACTGGCTCCTGCTTTATAATAATCTTTATAAACTGAGAAAGAAATCAATCCTTTCTTGATCAGCTCTTGTGACTCCTTTGCTTTATTTTCCTCTTCTTCTTTCTCGTTTTCGTAATCTAACGACTGAAACAAACCAAATGATAAATGTGTTGATACTGTTGATATTATTTCTGTTACCTCCAAGGACAACATGGATTCAGCCTTTTCATCTAAGAGTTTATTTTCCTTGAGTTCAACGTTACTAGTTTGTCTTATGATATTCAGTTCATTCTTGGATAATTCGTTCGGTTTTAGAAATTTCTCCACTTTGCCCTGAAATGTTGTTTCTTTATGAATACACTGCGCAAAAAAAATTAACGCACATTCTGAAAATCTCAATTTTAATGAAAGTTAACTCTACATTGACTTTATAACTTATTTTTATGTTCTCTCGGGAAGGTTTTGAATGAAAACAAGACATATTGGATGGAAGAAAAATACAGGATTTCACCGAACCTTATGTGAAAGAAGAGAAATAAACAATTTCCAAAATACGGGAATGCTGATATTGGTATTTCCACCCTTTGCGTTAATTACAGCTCGGCAACGACGGTTCATACCTCAATGAGTGATCTTGAAATGTTCTGATCTAATCCTTCCCAGATTTCTCTGAGTTGGATTCCGTAGCCATTTAGAGTAGCTGGATGATTTTCTGAACTTCGCAGCCTTCTATTGGGGTTGTCCCAAACCTGCTCAATCGGATTGAGATCTGCACTTCTTGCTGGGCATTCCATTCGGGAGACTTCAACCTCTTCAAGGTACTCCTGAACGATGCGCGCACGATGGGGTCTGGCACTATCGTCCATAAAAATGACATTTTCACCAATGTATGGTTAAAATGGCAGTAGAGGCTCTTCAAGAATGTTTCTTATATACCTATCAGCATTCATAGCTCCATTATCAACGACCACTAGGTCTGTGCGAGCAGTCAAAGATATTTCACCCCATACCATAATCGATCGTCCCCCCAAACCAGCAGTATTCAGGAAATTGCAATGAGCATATCTTTCATGTGGACGTCTGTATACAAGGAAACGTTGATCACAATGGTAGAGGCAGAATCTAGACTCATCTGTGAAGAGAACCCTTTCCCAATCAGCCTCTTCCCAATGGATATGTTCTCTCGCAAAGAGAGCTGGCATTGAATCATATTCTCTGAGGCGATTTCTTATTGTCTGAGTGCTGAGATGCATCCCATGAGTTTGCTCGAGCTGATTTTGAAGGAGGTGAGCGGTTGCAAACAGTTGTCTCAACGAAGAAACTCTCAACTAACGTTCTTGAATAGCAGTTGTTACCCGTGGTCTACCCTGCCCTGGTCTTCGGACATTCACACCTGTCTCCCTGAATCGCTGCAGCATTCTGGACACTCTTGTATGGGAAACTCCAAACCTTTCTGCAATTCTTGTTTATGTCCACCCTTCTTCTCGCAAAACTACCGCTTGAGCTCATTCCTCTTGGTCAAATTGCGTGTTTCGCGTTGCATAGCGATCGAGTGTAGAAAATTAAACGAAAGAAAAAGTATTGATCACTACAATTGGTCGAGAACAACTGATTTCCGAATGGAGCCAATACATTCAAAATCTGATAATCTCTTCTTTTTTATTTCTGCTAGGAAAATGCATCTATATGAAGAACATTGAAAGTGGATAACATATGCATGCATAATTCTGATAAAAATAATTATCATTGAGAACACCTTCAGTTGTAGAATAAATTTGAGATTTCCATAATGTGCGTTCATTTTTTTGCGCAGTGTATAATAACCAGAAAGTGATCAGACTTACATCCTTGAGGAACAAGACGACATCGGCGTGATTCAAAAACTCAATATGATGGGTAACAACAATTCTTGTTTTACCTTGGAGGAACTCCAAGAAGCATTTTTCGACAATACGTTTTGCTACATGTGGATCAACTGCTGATAATGGATCATCTAACAAATATATGTCTGCTTCACGATAGACACATCTGGCTAGGCCTACTCTGGCTCTTTGCCCACCACTCAAGGTCATTCCTCTTTCACCAATGGTGGTGTTGTCACCATGTAGAAAGTTTTGGAGGTCGCGTTTCAAAGCGCATGCTTCTAGGACATTCTCGTATCTCTCTTTGCAGAAGGGTTGGCCGAAAAGAATGTTACTCCTGATGTCAGAGCCGAAAAGCCATGATTCTTGTGAAGCGTATGACATTATTCCTCCAGCTTCTATTTTTCCTGATGTTATAGGCATCTCCCGCAGAAGCGAAAGGAGGATAGAGCTCTTACCAGATCCAACGCTCCCAACAATGCAGCAGAAACTACCTAAGAAGAAAATTGAATTGGTGTATTCTATAAACAGTTGTTGTTGATTGTAGATTATAAAAGGGGTTGCATTACACTGCGACCTTAAGCACTATTCAATCCCCTGTTTATGAAGGTATGTTTTCTGCATGTACCGGGTTTTTCACTATAATTTGACCCCCCCTTTAACTTTGTTACTGAAGGAGATACAAAAATGTTTGGTATAAAAGTTTCACGAAATCAATTGAGGTTTTTTGATATGAGTCCAGAACTGAAATATATACAGGGTGGCCAACATATTGATGGCAACTTCATTTTTTCAAATGGAACACCCTGTATGTTCATCCATGTTTAGCTAGCTCTTTTTCCCCTGATTTTGAATATGTAACATATGTTGGTTTATCTCTTTTATTCTGAGAACCACAGAGTTTCAATTTTAAGAACTACCTGCAATGATCTGTAATCATTTCACAAGTGGCAGAGTGCGTTTACTGAAAATGCTCATTTTTGGAGTTATAATAACGTCAATGGGAAGATATACAGGGTGAACAACATTGAATGCAACTATATTTTTTCAAATGGGACACCCTGCCCTGTATATTCTTCCTTTTTTTGATAGGCAATTTCCTCCTGATCTCGAATATAAATGCGTATATGGATGTGCCTCTTCAATTTTCAGAGTTTCAAAGTTTTGAAGTGATGATACCAAATAAAAAAATATGTGAAACACCTACGAAATTCTTTATGTCCAAACAATCTACTTAAAAGTTTTATTTTAGAATGAATACTTAACAATTACTTAGCCAATGAAAAATGATAATCTATGGTAGTATGATAAGAATAACATCAACTAAAGAAATTGCTCAAAATGACCACCTTCATTCAATACACATAGTTCATATAGTTGTCTCAAATTGTTTAGACTATTTTTGATAGCATTATTATAGCTCTGATTTAAGTCAGAAATTTGTTTCTAATGATTACAATACCTATTATCATTATTCTTTGTGCCTTGACGGGATTAGTTCCGAATGATGGGTTTAATATTGGTTGATTTTATATCATTAATATTTTTCTCTGCTTTCATTGATTGTCATTATTGCTGAAGTAAATTTTTTCCTTCAGGAACGGGTATAAAAACGTGGGTGCGCCATTACCAATCCAAATATCAAATTTGCCACTTAAATATTCACGAACTTCCAAAACGCTATGCCAGATGGTTATTGAAATTTGAAACTCTGTGGTGCTCAGAATAAGAAAGATAGACCAACATATGTAACATATTCGAAATCAGGGGAAAAAGAGCTAGCCAAATATGGAAAAATATACAGGGTGTTCCATTTGAAAAAAATTAAGTTGCCATCAATATGTTGGTCACCCTGTATATATTTCAGTTTCTGGACTCATATCAAAAAACCTCAGTTGATTTCGTGAAACTTTTATACGAAACATTTTTTTGTATCTTCTTCAGTAACAAAGTTAAAGGGGGGGCAAATTATAGTGAAAACCCGGTACATGCAATTTTTTTCGATTCTATGGAAACTTTAATTTTTTTTGTTGGTGTGAACTTTGTTAACCACATCGAGAAGCTTGGACCACAAAACAGGAATTGCCTACGTGACTCTTTGTTTTCGATTGGCGAGACACTGTAAACTAAGCTTCAATCGAAGTGTATGTTGAAAATGTATTTTCATGTGAGTGTTTTAAATGTATTAAAATGTATGTATCCCTCATGCAATGTCTTGCACGCCTATGCTATCATTTTCTTTAGAAACGCCACTGGTAATCATAGAATGTACAGTGCATCCCATTTTGGGTGAGACAGCCTGGTTTCTCGCTTGTTATTCAAGATAGAGCCTTGCGGTTTTCACGTTCTTGTCTACTTTTTTTGTGAAATTCGAGTTGGTCAAATCAGATTTTGCATAACTGTTTCCGTTCAAGAGATTTTGGAAATTGATACATAACCCTTTCATTGTACCACTGCGAAAAAATGAAGGAAAATTATCTCCCTGCTTCTCTGAAGCAGAAATGGTTCAAATAAAAATATTCCATTGAAAAATTCTGATTTCACCCTCCCGTTTTTTTCTTATGAAATGTCCTCCAGAGGGACAAATGCACTGGAGGTCTAAAAATGCAGAACGCCTTACGCATGAAAAAAAATTATTTTCTTGATTATAAAAACAAATTTAAATATTTTATATAAATATCATAAAATCAATTGAATTTCCTTCATCAAATCATTGTTTTCAGTTTTTTCTTTATTCTTTCCATTAATATTAGATTCTGCCTTCAGGTTTTCGATTAATTCATGTTCAATACAGACAATCTCAACATATTGCCGTTTTCATTTTCATCTATTGGTATTTTTTCATTCTCATCATGTTTTTGCATTTTATCCTCAGTTATTCCTTCTTCTATATCTGATAAAGTATCGATATTTTTGCTGGTCCAACATAATTGTCCATCTAACCATAGTTCAGTTCATCAGATAAATCTGGAATATCTGATTATACATCATTTTCCAAGTAAGTGCAGCATTTTCACCTGAGTCATGGTTTTTTCTCGCAATTTTACATAATAGGTATGCAAAAAAATCGTATAGTTCCAACAAAACCCCGGTTACTGCAATGACCCAAAAATAGGACCTCCAGTGTAATTGTCCCTACCCAGGGACATATTTTTGGGGTCATTAGAGGCCTTCGTAATAATAAATGAGATGCAATCCAATGATAAATCAAATATAACATACTTTTACTTACTAAAAAGAACCACAGTACACTTTTCATAAATGGGAAGATTTGAATTCGAACATAAAGGCGTTATCTACATCCGCTGCACTCAATAATCGAAAACAGTACTTTTTTTTGTTTGTTATTTTTTCTTTATCTTAAAAGTAGGTACTATGGTGTTTACGTTTTCAGTTAGAGATAATTTTCAAAAAGAGCGCTGCTTGTATTAACGTATTCATTAGATGTCCTTCTAGAGGTACGTGAACACTAGACTCGAAATAACACCATATACAAAACCTATGATGGTATGAATATCGATGTCCCTGTGGAGGGACAAATACACTGAAAGGGTTAACGGACCCCTCCTTTATCTCCGAAGTTATTTGAAATAAAGCTGAGCTGAAAACTACACCTAAATCAGAATTCTGCGTAGAATCCAGTGGCGTATTAAAAATTTTTTCGGGGTGTGTTTGAAGATTCAACACACTGGCTCTCTCACCCAAAATGGGTCAGGTTATTTTCTTCTATGATCTTCGAATCTGCGTTATGTAATGAAATTTATTTGAATTCCTTTTTCGGCATTCCTCTGAAGGAGAAAGCATCTATCGTATATCGTGAAGAATTTTCATCTGAACCAATCGGATGTTTCGTCTGCAATTTCTAAGTTTTAGTTTGCGAGATAAATAATATTTATTCTCGGTAAGTCATAATTACTTTAATTGAGGAAGGAATCTCGCTAGGAATCAAGAGGGTGATTTTCGGGTTCTGAGTTTGTTGCATTGCTAGCCCATGTTTTTTTTGCTTTTCATTCCCCAGAGCAAAAATCCTTCTCAGTTTACTAATAAGTATCGACATACCTAATGTAAAAACCTAATCTTTTTCTTAAGAAATGAAAAGGAGTAGTTTGAGAGATGGTGATTAGAATTGTAATTTTAGATTTGTAAATCTTTTTTTAATAATATATTGTTGACAACTGACTAGAAATTTTGGTGCTGGGGTAATCAAGCCTCCTCTGAGATACTAGTATTAGAATCAGACGCTCGAATACCCATCTGGTAAAAATTAACGTCACGCTTATCAGAGATGTTTTCACAAGTTCTACTCTAAGCTCGTCCTCCAGTTCCAGAGTCGTAATGAATTCAAATATCCGAAAGGGTATCATTGAGGGTACGGCAGTTCTCCTATAATTAGTTTCTGCTAGGCCAATTTTCATCATATGCTTTCCAAGGCGACAATGTCCTGTTAGAAAGCCAGTGAGGAGGCGTAACCAATTCTTACAGGGATCCAAGAACTTTTTGGACCTTACAGTTTTTAAGTTCCGAAGAGACTTCTTGGAATAATGCATTACGTTAGATTCTTCCAGAGTGCTTCTCTATCGGTTTCTTCTTTCTCCAGAAACTCTTTCTTTTAAGTGCATTTGCCTATGCTATAGGGAGGTTCTGGGCCAGTAAGTGGCGTTTGTGCTTACTTCCTGGCTGGTCTAGTAGCCTCTTCATTACCTTGAATACCTGAGTAACTGCGAACGCAGACTGAAGAGACTTTATAGTTCTTGCCCACTTCAGTGAGTTTTTTTAGGTGCTCCCATGCAAGCTTTGAGTCGATAACATAGGAGTTCAGTGCTTCAATAGTAGCTTGACTATCAGAATAGATGATTATGTCACACCCTTGATAGTTTCTTTGCAGGTTTCTGTCTATGCATTTTCTTAAATTGCAAGCATTTCTGCATGAAAAACTGTCCAGTGGAAGCTTAACGATAGTGTACGCTTGGTTTTTGAACCATATACACTAGCGCCGACATCTATCGTGGTCTTAGAACCCTTTTTATTTCATTTTACGGTAATAAAGTTCAAGCTTTGGGTAGTGTGTATTTCTTTTCCCATTCTTCTCATCTTTTTGATCATACCGTCACTAGGTATTTATTTATTTATTTATTACAAATTTGATTCGAGTTGAGGACGAACCTATAAACTCGGTAATTTACAAAATTATAAATACACACAATTGGCAATGTGAAACATATCAGAAATCAAATTTCAAAATTGAGAACAAAAGAGAATAGAAGAAACTTAGAGAAAACTGAAACTTATTGCAGTGGTGAAAGAAAACAATATCTGACGAACCACCACCATATACAGTGTCGTAACTGTTCTTGAACCCATTTCAACCTTATCCAGTTGTTTAGTTTTTTGGACTGTCAGTGGTGGGAGGGGAAGATGTTTTAATGATTCGAGGGGTTCCCTTTACATACTTGATGGTTAAGTCCATCTCACCTGCTGCTAACCTATCCTTCAACTCTGCTCTCAATAAAGATAGATGGGATAACTGCTCCTTTGTTTTGTCGTCTCGGATTTTAACAGTACGGTATCGAGAATGGCCTGAAATTGTATTCTTTTTTCTGAGAATTTCCAGAACAACGTTAGGATTAGAAAATGAAACACGGAGCAATCGGGGTCGAGTAGTATCTCTGGAATTCATTCGAACAACGCTGGTGACGAACCTACTAGAAGACTCGCTTACAAGATCACAAATACCTGATACAGTGACGTCATCTGCTGTTTCGTCTGACTCAGGAACATTGGACATAATCAAATTAAACGAGCGTTTTACGCGATCTACAACCTCAGGGACATCGGTTTCGGTTGAGGTGAGAGCAGTTTTTGACTCAAAAGTTTCTATTTTATCAGTCAGTGATGAGATGCACACGTTCATTGCAGTCTGGGCGTGCCTCATTGTTGCGATGTCGACCTTGCACGTGTCAATTTCTGATTGGTGCAGATTAAGGGTTTCCGAGTGCTTGTCAATAGCAGAAGTACATTTCTCAAGACGGGCCATGAGGTCGTCCTGCCTTTTCTCCACACGCTCCAATCCAGCTGTCATTATGCGCATCTGCTCCATCAGCAAATCAAAATGTTTGGTGGTGAACGCGGTTTCAGTAGGATTTGATTGTGCTGACGTAGATGGAGCGTGTAATGGTGACACGATTCGAGAGGTACCAGAATTGCTGCGAAGTTGTCGCTCGGTAGAAGTACAGGACGAACAGCACCACTTTCCCCCACTCTCCTTCAGGTACTCGAGGTCCTTGGGGCCCAAGTTGACGCATTCAGGATGGAACATTTTCTTGCACTTGAAACATGATGTGTTTGAATCCCAAAGGCTTATTACACTTAGAGCAATTACGAGGCATTCTGATGAATGAAAACGAGTAGGGGTTAGGGAAAACAAATATGGTACTTTTCACTTCCTTGGGCCCGTAAGGAAGACTTGGACAGAATGGGAAGGCCTCGGAAAGGAAATCTGGTTGAGAACCGAACACGCCAATCAGCCGAGGATAAGGAATATTTTGGAAATACGCACCCGGACACGCGACGAGCACTGTGCAACATATGCAGTACAGAATATAAGGAAATGAACCGGTGTTATGGTTCAAGGTCGCCGAAGAATAAACAAGAGAAACTTATTGTTATTGATATTGACTTAAATGTGAAAGGCAAAAAAAAACTGCGCCGTTTTCAAGTATAGAAAAATTATAGTTTTCAACCTACAGTTTTCAGCTCACGATCGTCCGAAGTGTAATCCAAAATCTGTTAATACTGAGCACAAAATTAAAATTTTCCAGAGAGCACTAACTAACACGTCTCACCCGCCAATATGCATGGTGTTATATGCATAGGTATGTATAAATAATAATTACTATATATACAATGAAGCAGAGAATAATCTTTTGATTGATTAAAATCAACCAATATTAAACTCATACTTCGGAACTAGTCCCGTCAACGCACAAAGAACATGCATGGTGGTAATATCAAACAGAGCATCCATATATAACTATTTCGCCTTATGTGAGGCTCTTCGGTATGAGGAGCTCCATCTGAAAGGCATTCTAGGTTCCCTTATATGAAGAAATGTTGCCTATCTTTGAGTATAAACAGAACCAAAACGCCACCTCCTGGAATACTTTCGAACACCTACCTCCAATGCATGAGCCTTGAACGAAGTAGCGAGATGTTTATCCGTTTTCATACAAACTGGTGGTAGTCCAACTATGTGTATTTAATCTTCAGTCGATGAAGTGGAAACGCTCTTTTAATCATCTAAAACCCGACGTGGTGATAATAGAACACAATAAAATTCATGCGTTCAAAAGCAACGCAGGTATGATATGAGCAATGAAAGCATTAGTTGATTAAAATCAGGCAATAATTAACTCATACTTTGGAACAAATCCCGTCAACGCACAAGAACATGCACAGTGATAATATCAAACAGAGCATCCATAGATAGCTATTTCGCCCTATTTAGGGCTCTTCAGTTTGGAGGAGCATACTAAGATCCCCCATTTGAAGAAATGTTGTCTCTCTCTGAGCATAAACAGAAACAAAGCGTCATCTCCTGGGATCCTTGCGAACACACTATCTCCGATGCCTGAACCTTGAACGAAGTAGCGAGATGTTTATCCGTTATTCATACAAACTGAGGCGAATTTTGGCGAGCTGTGGTTACATCTGATATCTAACTATGGTTACATGATTTGACACAAAATACGTGTATTAACTGTCAACAATGTAAATATGGTAAGCTGTAGCCGGAATCGTGTGTCCTCACTTCAATCAGGCTATCCCTCTGGGGAAGAACTGTTCCATTGTGCAGGCTGAGCTATTTGCGGTTCTTGCCTGCGCACTAGACAATATTCGCAGGGGATACTCTTGCCAGCCCATTTACATATGTTGCGACAGTCAGGAAACTGTGAAATCTCTATCTGATGTTAGGGTTGACCCTCTTTTGGTAGAAGAATGCAGGAAAGCTCTGCATGGGCTGGGCTCTGATAACTTTTTGAAATTAACCTGGTGTCCGGCTCATGCGGATATACCTGGTAACGTCAAGGCAGATGAAATGGCTAGGCGGGGAGCCAGATTAGCATTTGTTGGTCCGGAGCTTGCGCTGCCAATCTTTCGCACATCTGTCAGAAGCTTCTTCAGGAGCTGGCTGAACAGGGATTTTCCTCGGAATGGAGCGAGAGGGTGGGCCTGAGGTGGTCGAGGATTCTCATTGAGAGACCGTCCTCGTGACCTGAGGTCAATAGAACTCTGTTGCTGGATAGGAAACAACTCGGTCTGGTGACTTGTGCATTGACTGGTCACCTGTTCAACAAACATTTGAAGAGAATGGGATTAACGAGCTGCTCCCTATGCCAGTGGTGCAGGAGCACTGATGAAACGGTTGAGCATATTTTGTTCAACTTGGCAACCAAACTGAGTTAAGGTCAACACACCTAAGGTAATCCAACACCTACTATTCCTATAGTGAGAGGGACCACTCCTGGCAGACTCGCGACATTTCTGTCTTTGTGTCTGAGGAGTTGAGTCTCTTTAGAACGATGCGGGTGGACAATGGGCCAGCAGGCCTCAGTTCGGCCGGAAGGCACCGCGCGAAGAAGAAGAAGAAGCTGTAGTTACATCGCCAAAAATCGCCTCTGATGGTAGTCCAACTATGTGGACTACCTCGGTTAATCGTCATAAACCAGACGTGGTAGCGTTCGCGAAGATCCCAGGACGTGGCGTTCTGTTTCTGCTTCTACTCAGAGAAAGGCGAAGTATCGATTTAAATTAGTAGACTAAATAGAAGATCCTTGGATCTCACCTGGTTTGATCTCAAACGAAATGTCAATCAGAGTTTCGATATTCTCCTGCCATCCTGCATTGACATTACTCAACTTCACGGAACCAGTTTGACAAGTATCCACAGTCTTCTTCGCAGGTTTATGGCGTTCTTCTTTCGATAAGAATTTCTCTATTCGATTGATTGACGCTTTGGCTTCAGCATAAGCAGATAAGGCCATGGGAAACATTATACAAACAACCAATTGAAGAAAATTGATAGCTTGTGACATGGCGAAGACAACACTTCCTGTCAGTTCATGGCCAGTGAGGACATAGCATATAACGATGATGTAAAGGGACACTCTTTCTGTGAATACTTGGACTGATGTAGAACATGCTTTGATGTAGGAAGTCTTGGTTATTAGGAACAGTTCGCTCCTGCAAAGAAGAAAAAAGAGGTTTCTTTATTTCAGTATCGCTATGAGTTCACTACTGAAAACAGTGCTGTAATGAACTCGTTACAAAATTATTTTCAGTAATATTTTTTGTTTTGTAGTGGTCAACACTGACTTTCAAACCTATCAAATTTCAACACATGTCAATAATATAATTTGGTAATGATAGTTTATAGAATAGGTTCAATTCTCAGCAAGAAACTAAAGTTTTAGAGATTTGCTTCCTGCTTACTTTGAATCTGTTAATTCTATCAAAAAATGTTTGGTGGTTATATTTCTGAATTCTCCTAATTCGATGATGAACACACATAACACAAATGCATCTATAGGAAAGCTATTGGGCAGCATTTTATACCTGCATCAAGTATCATTGGTGCGAGAAGAAAATCATGATTATGTGTATAATGTATCTGGAAAAAACATGTGGATACTGCTACTGGCAGAGCAAAAAGGACTCTAATGCTGTAAAAATTCGGGTTGTAATCCAAAACTACTGCGATGGATGTACGTCAAGATTGTGAGACCTATAATCACATATGCGGTAATAGCCTGGTTTGCCAAGACAAGTCAGGTAAGTACGAGGAAAAGGCTCGAAAAAGTACAGTAACTTGCCTGTGTGTGCATTACTGGAGCTATGAGAACGTGTTCAACTAGGGCACTTGAGGTAATTGCGGATCTCACACCTCTACATCTAGTGATTGATAGGGTAGCCCATTAGGCTATCCTCAGAATTTCTGAAGAAGGTACAGGTAATTGGAGAATGAAGAATCAGAGAGTCTGGTCCTCTCTGAAGAAATACATATCATTTGCGAACTCCCTACTGATGTAATGATCAAGAAAATATGCACTGAAAAAAACTTCAGGACGTTGCTAAGTTAACGAGAGGAATGGAAACGGGAAAACACCGACTATAACCTCAAAGAAAATACCGTTAAATGGTATACGGATGGTTCCAAAACCTTTACAGGAGCTGGCTCTGGGATATACGGACCAAGTACCAAGTGTATACTGTCACTAGGCCCCTGTCTTTCAAGCGAAAATCTTAGCTATTGAAAGATGTCTAGATATAAATCTAGAAAGAAACTATCAGAAGCACTGAACTCCTATGTCATCGACTCAAAGATGATCTGGGAGTGCCGGAAAAAACTCAATGAGGTAGGCAAGAATAATAAGGTCTTTTCAATCTGAGTTCCTGGCCACTCGGGAATCAAAGGGAACGAAGAGGCCAATACATCTGCCAAAGAGGGCGCACGAATGTCACTCATTGGCACAGAACCCCTTTGTGGTATAGGTAAATGTACCTATGAGAAGGAGTTTTCGGAGAAGGAGAAAGCCGGGAGGGAAAAACTCTAGTGGAACCTCTCACGGATGGATAATTTCAGAACTTTGAGACAGCGGGATCCTGAGGATATCTGGATCTTGGTAAGAAGCAATTACACCTCACGCACTGGTTTTCTCACAGGACACTGTCACCTCAGGAAGCACCTGTTAAGGATGGGATTATCGAACACTGACGAGTGTAGGTTCTGGGGGCCAGAACAGCTCTGTGAGGGGGCACAATAGACCTAGACGTCGCAGTGAACTATAACCCCTTTTTGAACTAAACTTAACTCAAATAAAATAATCTTTCTACGATTTGAGCCTATATTACTTAATGGGTAATGAAAAATAAAAAAATGTCAATTATATGCATGTTACAATGCTTATGTCAAAATGGGTATCACAGCTTCTGGAGAAGCTGATAACAAAGCTTCAAGCTGGAAATTATTTTATGGTAAGAGGTGCTCAAGTTTGAATGTTGAGATACATGTTGAGCGCAGTAAGGCCCAACTTAGCATCTGCCCCAGGTGGTCAGATGCCATTGAAGCTTTCAATAGATTAACACCAGTAGATTGAAGAAGATAAAGAAGACTACTTACTTTCTCAGTTGCGCCACCATTTTTTCGAATGGTTTTTCCCATGCATACATTTTGATCATTTGTATTCCGGATATGATTTCGTGCATCAGCTTCATCCTGCTATCTGTCCTTGAGGCGATTTCCATTCTCAATTTTCCCTGTAATCTAGAAAAATAACCTGAAATTGAGAGAATAGCAAACTTTTGAACCTAGTTATATGATGATAGTATAACTGAACATTTAATTTTGAAATAATTCAACTATTTATATCAATGTAGACTAAGATGATTTTGTTGATACTGCATTTGAAAGATAGTAATCAGTTGTAGGCTCAAAATAGGACTATATTCTCTCTGTATTGCCAGCAGATTCAATCAAATAATGGGTTTTCCAATAAGAGGTGTTATTTTGAATAGCCCGCTATTTCGGTAGATTTCACGTTTGAAGCTGTGTGTTTGACAGGTACAAACTACGCCGTTAATAAAAATGGAAGGATACACGCTTCAAGAACGCATTAAAGTTATTGAAATTCAATATAAAAATGGTAAAAATTCGAGCTGTTGGGACAAGTAAGTGATGTAAAGAATAAAACCCGTGCACGTCGCTCAAGAGCATAACACCGTATTTTGCATAAAGATTTGGGTCCTAAGACTTATAAAGTTCATTTAACACAAGAACTGAAGCCGGCCGATCATCAACAACTTCATGTCTTTGCTGATTGAGTCGTTGAAACGCATGAAAATGATCCGGAATTTCATCGAAATATCATCTTGAGTGATGAAGCCCATTTTCACCTCGGTGGCTTCGTCAACAAACAAATTTGTCGCATCTGGGGTACGAAAAACCCAAGAGTTATTGTTGAAAAGCTTCTCTATCCTCAACGTGTGACTGTTTGGTGCGCTTTATGGTCCGGCAGAGTCATTGGACTTTACTTTTTCGAAAACAAGGCTAGAGCAACAGTTACGGTGAATGGATGACGCTATCGAGAGATGATTAATGATTTTTATGGCCGAAATTGGATAGTATTGATCCAGACAACGTTAACTTCCAACAAGACGGCGCTACGTTCCTTACCAGCAACGAAACCATTGATCTTTTGCGAGAACAATTTCCGAACCGTGTTATCTCTCGAAGAGGTGATCACAATTTGCCACCGACATCTTGTGATTTAACACCTTGCGACTTCTTCCTTTGGAGCCACGTGAAAGAGAAGGTCTACACCAATAGCCCAGCGTCGATTCAAGACCTCAAAGATGGAATGCGTGAGGCTATCTAGGACATAGGGCAGCCACTTTGCGATTTGGTTATGGAAAATTCCATTAAAAAGATATGGTTCTGTAAGCGTGGTCGTGGTGGTCATTTGCTTGATGTTATTTTCCACTATTAACGGCAAAGCTTCTTTTTTATAATGAAATAAACATCCTATCATTTATATTGAAAAATGGCATTTTTTAATATCAATGAAACAACTCTAATTGGTAAATCCTTCAGTGAATAAAATCGTTTTTCCAAATGAAAAACTGTGAAACCAAAAAAATTAAGAAATCATCTATAAATATTGGAACTGTATTAATATTGTCATTTTAATTACTTGGCAAATAGTTATCAAAATAATCACTCAAAAATTCTGCGTTTGCTCGTTGTTTATCATGTTAGTTAAACTGAACATTTAATTTGGAAATAATCCCAACTATTTATATCAATGTACACTAAGATGATTTTGTTGATAGTGCATTTGAAAGATATTGATCAGTTGTAGGCTCAAATTAGCTCACCTTGTACAGGTACAGCTTGTAACACCATAGCTCCTATCCCAACGAAAGCCACTGCACCGACATAGTCGTACATCACGTAAGTACCAATCACTGCTTGAATCGGCATTATCCAAATGAAATGTAAAAGCGAGGCAGCAAAATCAAATCTGTTCACATCGTTCGATAGCAGATTCACCAACATTCCAACATCAGTATCGTCTAAGGATGTTTTATTCAGTTTCAGAACCTGTAGAAGTGACGAGATTCAGACTTTGTGAGATAATTGTTCTTCCAGAAGCAGATTTCCTACTTTTATTGAGTTTATAGTTTTGAACTCAGGGGCCAAGAGAACCTGAAAAATCTCTTCAGGTTGGTTGAAAAATTCAAGAATAGCCCTGAGCAGGAGCTTTTGAGCGCTCGTTCTTTGGTGGAGCAATGAGACTATTACCTCAGACTTTTTATTGGATTTCAGATCGATACCAAATATACATATACTTGCAGAATCTCAGCTCAATCGGAATACCATTCTGATAATTATTCAAAAAATGAAATATAAAAAATAAATAATTCCAAAAATTAATTTCCATGGTTCTGATGATGCGATCCCCCTGAAATTTTGCTCGAACATTCAGTATATCAGTTTTGATTCTCAAAATGAATTTCTCGGATATATTCTTATGGAAATATGGAGCGTTGAATTTCATCACGAATTCATCATCAGGAAGTCTAACCCTATTGTTTGAAACCATTTTAGGCTCAAAATTAGAAAATTACAGACATTTGGGCAAAACGATATAGCATATGTTTAAGTAAAAAAGGCGCTCGAAATGCGTGAATTTAGATAATTTCTCGAAGAAAATATACCTAGAAGTTCGCCTGAAAACAACTACAGGGCTAAAATATATTGTGGTCGATGTGCATAGTGACTACCTTTCTGCACTGCGACCAATGAGGTATTTTATGCGTAACTACAGGGCTTATACTCACCTTTCTGTATATAAGAGAGCAGCAAGCAACTCTGACCCTCATCCCTAACCTCTTGGTGTACAAATTTCCTTGGTGAGCTATAAGGCAGTTGAGAAAATTTATTGAGATCAGGGTTGCTCCCAAGTAGCAGCCTTTGCGAACATTCCGTGGAACTTCGTTGAAAATCTTAATGAATTCCGAAAGAATCATCGGCATAAAATATCTGTCGAAAGTAAAATTGAGTTATTGCTAGTATATATTTTCAATTAAAGTTGTTTTGGGAGTATAAATAACGATATACATAAAGTTTTTTCCAATTGAACGTTGATATTTTTCAGGAGTTGACTTCGTAGATCGAAATAGAGAAAACGACATAACAACTTAAATTTCGAAACAATACATGATCTTCAAAATCCTTAATTTTGCCGAAGCTTCACCGAAATGTGAAGGATTCGAATTATTTTCGATTCAAGAAATTCTTTGCTAGTTGTAAAAAGGTTTTTGCCAGTGTCGTAGCTAATGACGGAGTAAAAAAAAATATTTTCTGTTTTGAAGCAAAGAATATCATCCTGAAACATTGTTGAGAAAAAATAAGTCTAATACAAAGCGTTATAGAGCATAATTTTAGGGAAAATATCAGCGTCATATCAGCTCATTGATTTCAATCATAATCAGATCATATGAAAGAAGTAAGTGAACCTTAAATAAGAAATATTCAAAAAGATGAACAATCAGCTACTCAGTTGGGAGATATGTATATTATTTGTTTTGAAGAGTTTCGAGCTCCTGAGCTGTTCCAGTGCTTGTTAACAAACAATGGCAAGCCGTATTTCGAGCTCTTGAGTTACTCAAGAGCACGAAACTCTTCAAAACGAATAGGCGTATGCTCTGTAAGAAAGGGTACCTACGAGTACAAGACTATCCGCAACATTATAATGGTTCCAGCAAAGGAAAAAGATTTCCAAAAGGTCCTCCTTATTGCAGTCAACAAGCTTGGTTTTGTGCTTTTGAAACTTGATTCTGTGATTACATTTTTCCAATTTCTGAAAGAAAACAATGATGTAAATTTAAATTGAAATACTCTGCATATTATATAAAATACTTCATTTAAATTACAAAATTTTCAAAATGTAATCGATTTATACATTCAATACATACAGGGTGTTTCATCATAAACTGGACAAACATATATTTTCGTGAAGAGGATATCGAGAGAATCATTTTTGCCTCATACAATATATCCCGTTTTCGAAGCATAAGAGAGATACAGAGTGTCAAACGTCATTTTCGAGCAAGATTCTTATGAGTGTGGTCAGTTATGTATCAGTATTTTTGGGTCCTCTATTCAGAAAAGTTGATGAACTCCGAAAAAAAAATTACCAAATGGCGGAAGACCTGCAATGTTCCAAATTTTTTTTGCGGTTGTCAAATTGACTTTTGTTTTCTGAATGAACACAATTTTCTAAGAATTTCTGTGAAAATTTTTTTTCAAAAATCGAACACAAATCTTTTTTTACCGACGTAGGTATTAAATAGGGAAATGGCACTGTTCTAAGGATATAATATTCGTTGCCAGGCAACGTTTGACTACTGGCCAAATTATATTTGCTGAAATTCAAATACCAGTCCAACTCTATGAACTACGAACTACCGTTGCCTGGCAACGAATATTAATATCCTTAGAACAGTGCCATTTCCCTATTTAAAACCTACGCCGGTTCGAGTCCCACCTAATTTTCTCTGATTTTTTTTTGTATAAATTCATCTAGAATGTTTGGACATGCCAATAATTTAATTATTTTGACTCTAGAACTCAAAACAGTTTTTTTTTCATTATTTCAGAGGTCTGAACGAAACATTTGAATGACTGTAGTAACGAAACCGTTCGATATTTTACAATTCTGTTTTCTTATTCGTGATTGATGATTCAAGAAGTACAATTGTACAAAATTTCATCCATTTCGGATGAATTTTTTCATCGCTGTTGACATGTAAAAAAAATTTGTGTTCGATTTTTGAAAAAAATTTTTCACAGAAATTCTTAGAAAATTGTGTTCATTCAGAAAACAAAAGTCAATTTGACAACCGCAAAAAAAATTTGGAACATTGCAGGTCTTCCGCCATTTTGTGAATTTTTTTCCTGAGTTCGACAACTTTTCTGAATAGAGGACCGAAAAATACTGAGATTTGACCAAAAACCGTTGCCTTAAGTGTTATACATAACTGACCACACTCATAAGAATCTTGCTCAAAAATGACGTTTGACACCCTGTATCTCGCTTATGCTTCGAAAACGGGATATATTGTATGAGGCAAAAATGATTCTCCCGATGTCCTCATACGAAACTATATATTTGTCCAGTTTATGATGAAACACCCTGTATATTTTGTATCCACGAATATTGATCTCTATATTCTTGGACTTCAATTCGATAGTTTTACATGAATCATATGGTTTGATTATATTCACCTTTCCAATTCATTTGCCAAATACTCGCTCTTATCAGAGTTCATAGTATTGTAGACGTCCTTCATTCCTAGATTATTCGAGTATCCATATTTGAAGAAGGGTATGACCCACCTAGGAATTTAACGAGATAATTTTCATGAAAAACGAACAAAACCTTATTCCAAAAGTTATGAAAAAAATTAAAATTAACAAACAAATTACCTCCAAGCAAAAAAAGAAGAATATAAAAACTTTTTTCCAAGGTTTCTTCATCAATGAGTCGATGAGTTTAAGGACATTTTCAGTTAAGAAAACGAAAAAGAACAAAAATTCATAGAAATAATTCTTCATCTGTTTGATTGAAAGTTCGAACATAAAAATGTTAATTGCCAGAAAAAACCCGATATATTTAAAATTCACGGAATTATTCAAAGTAAACAGAAAAGTTGAATAAATGAGTTTAATCGAACCGAAACATTGAATTGTAATCATTTTATTTTTATACGATTATTTTATGAAAAAAGTTTTCCATAAATAAAGTTCCGGAAATGTATTGTTTCCAAGATACAGAGTGTTGAAATTTTATTCAAAAACTGGCTGAAAAAGTTATACGCTACTGATATATTTTAAACTAACAATTATTTTTTGATTCATCGTTCAATTTGCGACAAAAAATTTCTTTTGCCTTTTGTTCCGTGAGGGTGTCGTTTTTGTGTGAAAAGTTTTATTTGAACGTAAAGTTCTACTATAAATATATATTTTGAATTTTTTTCATAAAAACGGCTACCCAAACGAAACAAAGGCAGAATAGATTTTTTGCCACGAATTAACGAAGAATAAAAAAATTGTTTTTAGTTCAAAAATCTCAGTGGTGCACCACTTTTTGAGTCACTTTTTAAGTAAAACTTCAACACCCTGTATTTTGGAAAAAATGCATTTCCGGACCTACATTTATCGAAACCTTTTTTAATAAACGATCTGAGGAATCACAACTTTTATTCTTTCGGTGTTATTTAGATTCACCCTGTATATGAGCAAGCGCGCCAAATCATTTCGATTTCTGATTATTTCTTAACATAATTCTAATATAGTAATACGGTTTTGAACTCACCAAAAAAATAATTTCGAAATGGGATTAGCAGTATTTTCTGGACTCGGATTGCAATATTTTTTTGAAGAATCCATGACTGTATAACAACCAAATATTTCAAGGCACTTTGTTGAACGAACTCCTCATCATTCACGAACAAGTGCAATGACCTAAAATGAGCTTTAATAATATAATATTCACTCAATTTAAATCTTAATGAAATTGGTACAAATAAAACTGTATTGGGTAGATACAGAGAGTTAGATCCTTTTATAGATATTTGTACAAATTCAGGATATATTCGCATGTATTTTTATTTACATTTGATATGTCACCGTATAAGAAAAACTTGATACTGATGGCATATCCGAATGAATCGCATACTAATTTAATGAAACATAAACGTAACTTCAGAAAAAGTGAAGGGCAATCATTGAAAAATTACAATAATATTGAAGCATTTGAAGAAAGAAGTATACGAGTATAATACAAATTGATCAATAAAATTGTTATTATTTATGACAATTAATTTCATTTTTGATTTCCTCATGCTTTACATGATACAATTTACAAAAAAGTATTTTTGATACGATTAGCTGAGGGCCAATGCAAAACATTCAATTTTCATTGAATGGTTTTCATGATAAAATCAATCGAAAATTGAAAATTGAAGTGCAGAACAAATTAGGAATCTGATTTGATACTTCAAAAATTTAACAAAAGCCCTAAGCAAGTGCTTCTAGGCGCTCGTTCATTTTGGAGCAATAATGCTATAACCTAACTCAAAATTTTGTATAGGACTTGAGATTCATGATTTCATGCCTAGTATATGAAATCTGGAAATTATGCGATGATAATGCGATACTCTGGAAATTTTGCATGAACATTCAGTAGATATATCAATCTTTATGCACAAAATAATTTTCACTCGAATCGGATATCTTTTTATGGAAATAAATATTCTTCTTTCAATTTCCAATGGAATTTTGAATGGTTGTGTTAACACTATGGCCACAAACTTTCAGTCTTTAGCACAATCCCTTCGAAAGTTATCGTGCTGACGGCTGACCGGCTCCACGGACAGAATTAAATATCGTCATCAGAGAGTCGAACCCTATCGTTTAAAAATATTTTCAGCTTAGATTTCGAAAATTATAGATATTGGTGCAAAAAGATATGTTTAGCACTTGTTCAAGTAGAACGAGCGCTCAAAAACTCACGTTCACTCAAGAATGAAAGTGGTCTTTATGGATAGAAAGTTACATTATTCTACTCACAGAAATTTAACTCTACACTCAAAAAACTCCCGATGTACGAAAAACTACGAAAAAAATTGGTGTTCATACGAAAAAACTTTCAAATTTGATAACTCAATGTCAATTATAGACAGATGCATCGAATTGGCTGGAAAATTCAGCTGGATATCAACAAATCAACTTGTTCTTGCTAAAGAAGATACATCATTCTCAAAAGTGTTGGAACTGAGTCCATTACGGATTAATCTTTCTATATTTATCACTATTTTTATCAATCTCCTTATCTGAGTGGAAACCAAATAATGTTATTCGTTTATTATTTGACTTTCGGAAATTATGTGAAATAATTATATTTTACACTAGAGCGATGCGATAGATTTTAATATCTGCTCACAAAAAATATGATTTTGTAAAGAGAACGCCACTGGAATTTATATTTCAACTCTCGAATATTTCATTCGAATAATTGTTAGTATTTTGTGTTTTCGACCGACTGATCAGCTACCTATTTTCTAGTAGAAGAATTTCTTCAGAGCATAATGAACTGATTAGTAATCTTCATTCATATTCAAAAAACTTCGAAAATGGGAACTTCCTCGAATAAAGGTTTCTGCGTAAAGGGAGAAATACAGATTTCTTTCGTCAACCTTTATTCGCTGCTATAGATGGCGCCGTAATTATTGATTTACGAGATGAATTATCGAGGATTTATTTTATGCTAGGTTGAAAGGAATTCTTATATACAGGCTGTCCACTGTCCAGGCGATAGACCCCATGTATATAATGCGATTTTTGTAGCTCTCGAGTTATGATTTTTTCAATGTATTTTGCCAACTAGGTTTGAGAAATTCATATCTCCCTATGCAGTAAGTATTTTGCAGTTTTAATTTTTTTTAACATGTTCGTCTTTAATGTTTCTTCAATAAAAAAAACTATTCGGATTCTTGAAATTACTGCAAGTTACCCAAAAAAGGCTTGAAAAATTCTTCAACTTCAATTTTTACTAGGATGTACCCACTCAAACATTCATTTTCGATTTAGAAATACAAAAGGTGATTTTCTAGCTTTCGGCTAAGTTTAAAAACTTTGCGGAATCCTAAGCTACAAGATTCATAGGAAAAAAGGTAGGTACTCCATCTGACTTTTTTTGTTGTAATCTGCCTTAGGATAAGCTAAAAATCATCGAAACTCGATAAAAGTGGTTTTTTCTTCTTTTCATCATTCTTATGATGAATTAAACTTTAAAATGTAATTTTCAATTGATTTTATTTAAAATTTTTGTGAAATAACTGTAACTCGTGTTTTTTATGCAATAATTTTGGTCTCACCACCGATGGAAAATGTTAACATTTGTCAGAATAGCTAGTTGTGAAATTAACTATTTTGGGATAAAAAAAGAAGGCTATAATACTGAAAACTACTATTCACTTTCATAAATTTTCAAAATATGTGCCTCCATTTTGAATAGGTACGTCATCGACAATGCGCTAAAAAGCGACGTGTCAATTGCATGAGGCTTCTTCAATATTCCTGATTCATTTTTCTTTCCACTTCTTAAAGACTTTGACTCATTTCTGTTTCGTTATTAATTCCCCTCACGTACGCTAACTTTTTGTGAAATAAAATAAAAAAATTGATGGGGTTGAGGTCTGGCGAACGCGCAGGCCATTCGAACAGCCCTGCACGCCCAATCCATCTTTCTGGAATCGATTGTTTCATTTGGTGATTTTAGAGAGAACTGGAATAGGATTGATTCAAAAACTTTCAGAAGCGGAAATAAAAAAAACAAGAATATTCGAGTAGCTTCAGACAATTGACACTTCACTTTTTAGCACGTTTCCGATAATGCATTCAAATTGTAGGCACAGATTTTGAAAATTCATTGAAGTGAATAGTAATTTTAGTATTATAGCCTTTTCTTTTATTCCAAAACAGTTAATTTCACAACTAGCCATTCTGACGAATGTTATACCTATAAAATTTTCCATCAGTGGTGAGACTAAAATTATTGTATAAATTACACGAGCTACAGTAATTTTAAAATCCCATTTTTGAGTTCGATTTACCATAAAAATGATAAAAAGAAGAAAAATCACTTTTATCGCTTTCGATGATTTTAAACCTATCCGCCTCCCAAGGCAGATTACAACCAAAATAGTCCTATCAACTACGTTTTTTTTCATATGACTTTTGTAGCATAGGATTCCACAGAATTTTCCAAGTGAGCCAAAAGCTAGAATAACATCTTTCTGTATTTCTAAATCGAAAATGAATGTTTGAGTACATACTACTTGAAATTGAAGATCTAGCTTTCAAGCAGTTTTTGGATATTGCAGTAATCTCAGGAATCTGAATATTTTTTTCCTTGAAGCAACATTCAAGACGACCATGTTTATGAATAAAAACAGCAAAATACTTACTGCATAGAAAGATTTGAATTTCACAAACCTACTGGCAAAATACATGGAATAAACATTTAAAAAAATCGTAACTTGGCAACTACAAAATATCACCATTGAGTTTCAAAATATTAATTTATTTTTTATTATTTTTGAACTCAATGATATCGCTTGATATAAATGCGATATTTTGGATAGTCACCTGCCTGAGAAATCTAAAAAAATTTATTGACTTTAAACGTCTGGACACCCTGTTTATAGATATGTGTGCCAAAGAGTGAAAAACTTCTGTTAATTTTTTTCAGATTCACGTTACATTAATCTTCAAAAATGAATTATACTTCCATATAAAACAAACTTTGATCTAGTGCCTTTTGTTTGTGAGCCAACGACTCAATGTATTCTAAGCTGCCGAGTATGTAAATATACATATAATAACTGCTTTGAGCTCGCTGATATCATATTGTTCGACCTCTTCATATCCGAACAATATTACCTAGGTAGAGATAGGAAAAATAAATTTCTTTGAGATTGATGTTTCTGTTTGATGTTAGCAGGATGAATATCCTTTTGCTCCATTAATTTGAAGCCAGATCTGGTCGATATGGAAGTTTATAAATCGTGATTTTAGAAAGGAAGCAAGGATTAAATATTCAGTGCACTTAATAAGGATTGATGATGCTAACGAACAGCGTGAGTGATGAATACCTACTACACATATGAGTTATGGATGCATATCTTCTGAGTTTGCCATATGTGGAAGAAGCATCTAAAGGGTTTCTCATTTTTGTAGGAAATTCATCTGTCGAGTTATGGTTGATGAAAAAGGACGGGACTGATCCTCGATCCTTAGACCAATTTGTCTAACATCGTTTTTCCTTAAGACGATGGAAAAGTAGTAGATAACTACATAAGAACGGAGAATCTGGAGAGTACACCACTTCATAAGTGTCAGCATGCTTACAGGGAGGGACGGCCAACGGAGACCGCCCTGTATCAGCTGACCGAAGCCATCCAGAGAACTATGAACAATAAAGAAATCGCCATGTGTACTTTCCTAGATATATCTGGGGCTTTTGACAACACAACGCACGTGTCCGTCAAAGATGCACTTGAAAGGCGAGGAGTGAACAAAACCATTATCAAATGGATGTATGAGGTGTTATCGACGAGAATAGCTGAAACATCGATGGGTGGTAAATCTGTCTCTGTCAAGGCTACTCGTGAGACACCTGAGGGTGGAGTATTATCTCCCCTTCTATGGAGCCTAGTGGTGGACGAACTACTACATAGGCTAACGGAGCTTGGCTTCGAATGTGTAGGCTATGCTGATGACATAGTCCTAATAATTAGAGGCAAATTCGAAGGCACTCTTTGCGACTTACTGCAGAAAGTCCTTAGAATTATTGAGCAGTGGTGCTTGTCTGTGGGGCTGAACATCAACCCAAACAAGACTGTAGTAATTCCGTTCACTCGGAAAAGAAAACTTCCCGACATGAAACGTTTATTTAAACGGAAATATCTTGGAGTGGAAGTCAGAAGTTAAATACCTAGGAATAACACTGGATAGTAAACTTCTGCGGAATAAGCATGTGATACTGCTACTGTCAGAGCTAAAAGGGCTCTAATGGCGTGCAGATGTCTATGCGGCAAAAATTGGGGTTGTAACCCAAAATACTGCGATGGATGTACGTCATGATTGTGAGACCTATAATCACATATGGGGCAGTAGCCTGGTTTGCCAAGGCAAGTCAGGTGAGTACGAGAAAAAGGCTCGATAAAGTACAGAGGCTTGCCTGTGTGTGTATCACTGGAGCTGTGAGAACGTGTCCAACTAGGGCACTAGAGGTCATTACGGACCTCACACCTCTACATCTAGTGGTTGATAGGGTAGCCCATGAGGCTATTCTCAGAATATCTAAGGAAGGTGCAGGTAATGAGAGAATAAAGAATCAAAGAGTCTGGTTCTCTCTGAATAACTACATCTCATCTGCGAATCTCCCTAGTGATGCAATGATCAAGAAAGTAATCACTGAGAAAAACTTCATGACATTGCTAAGTAAAAGAGATGATTGGAAACGAATACACCGACTATAATCTCAAAGGAAATACCGTAAAATGGTATACAGATGGTTCCAAAACCTCTACAGGAGCAGGCGCCGGGATATACGGACCAAGCACCAAGTGTGCACTGTCGCTGGGCTCCTATATGAGCGCCTTTCAAGCGGAAATCTTAGCTATTGAAAGATGTCTAGATATAAATCGAAAGAAAACTATCAGAAGTGTGATATAGCCATACACTCAGATAGTCAAGCTGCTATTAAAGCACTGAGCTCCTACGTCATCGATTCTAAGATGATCTGGGAGTGCCGGAACAAACTCAACGAGGTAGGCAAGAAAAATAAGGTCTTTCTAATCTGGGTTCCCGGCCACTCGGGAATCGAAGGTAACGAAGAGGCCAATACAATTGCCAAAGAGGGTGCACAAATGTCACTCTTTGATCCAGAACCCTTCTGTGTATATCTAAATGTACCTATAGGAAGGAGTTTCTGGAGAAGGAGAAAGCCGAGAGGGAAAAGCTCTGGCGGAATCTCCCAGGGATGGATCATTCCACTGAGTTCCTTCGGAACTTCGAGACAGCGGGATCCAAAAGATATCTGGATCTTGGTAAGAAGCAATTGCACCTCCTCACTGGCTTTCTTACAGGACATTGTCGCCTCAGGAAGCACCTGTTGAGGATGGGATTGTCGGACACTGACGAGTGTAGGTTCTGTGGGGAGGAGGAAGAAACCCCCATTCACCTAGTCACGGAATGCCTTGGCATTGCGAGCCTGAGGAGGAAATGCCTAGGACAAGAAACTTGCAAAAGTGAGGAACTAGCCTCGTTGAAGCCTTCACAGTTACTAGATTTCATTAGATCTCTGGAACTGGAAGGCGAGCTGTGAAGGTTTTTGGCCAGAACAGCTCTGTAAGGGGGCACAATAGACCTTAAGGTCGCAGTGAACTGTAACCCCTCTGTAAACTATCAACTATCAACTATGGTTGATGAAAAATTAGGAAATTTGGTCCTACGAGGAAAAGTAGAATAATATGAAATATTCGTGATAGTTGAATGAAATTTAGATATTCTGATTCACAAAGGATCAATCTACAACGAAGTAAAAATCAGCATGCATTTAGTGTATTTTTTCTGACTACTAGCGCACTCCAAATTGAACTGTTTTTCCCATTTTTCCACAAAAAGTTGATTATTCCTTCTCTACTCCAGAAACTTCTTTTTATAGGTACATTTACATATACCACAAAAGGGTTCTGGGCCAATGAAAGACATTAGTGCGCACTCGTTGGCGAGTGTATTGGCCTCTTCGTTTCCTTTGATTTCTGAATGGCCTAGAACCCAGATTGGAAAGACCTAATTTTTTTCCTACCTCATTGAGTTTTTTCCGGCACTCCCAGATCATCAGTGCGTGAAAGCAGCTTGACTATCTGAGTGTATGGCTATATCGCACTTCTGATATTTCCTTTTTAGATTTATATCTACACCATTTCCAAGTGTATTTCAGAAAGCGTCAATTGTATTTCAGAATAGTCAATTGTATTTCAGAAAGCGTCAATTGTATTTCAGATTATATCATAATATGTATTTCAGAACCCGTCATTTGTAATTCAGTGATGTTTTCTGAAATACAATTGACGATTTCTGATATACAATTGACTAATCTGAAATACAATTGACGCTTTCTGAAATACAATTGACTATTCTGAATACAATTGACGCTTTCTGAAATACAATTGACTATTCTGAAATACAATTGACGCTTTCTGAAATACAATTGACGCTTTCTGAAATACACTTGGAAATGGTAGACATCTTTCAATAGCTAAGATTTCCGCTTGAAAGACGCTCATACAAGGACCTACTGACAGTGCACACTTGGTACTTGGCCCGTACCTATATCTTTGCGCCAGCTTCTGTAGAGGTTCTGGAACCATCTGTATACCATTTTGCGGTATTTTCTTTGAGGTTATAGTCGGTGTATTCCCGTTCCCATTCCCATCTTTTACTTAGCAATATCCTGAAGTGCTTATTTTCTTGATCATTACATCACTAGGGAGGTTCGCAGATGAGATGCCGTAGAGGGTAGAAGGGTACTGAGCCGATGAGTGACATTCGTGCGCCCTCTTTGGCAAGTGTATTGACCTCTTCGTTTCCTTTAATTCCCGAATGACCGGGAACCCAGATTAAAAGGACCTTATTTTTTTGCCTACCTCATTGAGTTAATTCAGTTCATTTTGTCATGCGGCCATCGACTTAATTCAAAATCAAATTTGATTCGGACTTGAGAAGTTGAAAGCTGAAAGAGAACAGAATAGTTCAATTATTAGTTACAAAAACGATAACCTACAATTTCCTTTATAATGGAGGATTCATCAAGGGTAAAAGTAGTAACTTACTATTATTGATTCTCTGATGGTCGCAAGTTTCTTTGCTGAAAACAAGGATTTTTGTGCAGCGGAGCTTAGAAACGTAAAATTTTCTTTGTAAATATCAAACTTTTAAGTCATATTCACTATTAAAAATAAAAGAAACACCGCTTACAGCATTTCTAGGCCGACGTATTTATTTTGAAGGCTTAGATTGATTTTTTCACAAGGAATCAGGTAAAATCAGTTTGTTTATTGGATATTGACGTTATCATCATAACGTGACAAAATTGAGTATTTCCGCGGGGTTTTCGAATTGTCTTTTAATTTACGTATTTTTTATTGGCAATTATTATATATTCAAGAAAAAAATAAATATCAAAAAGTAGTCAACATCCCTATTGAATTAATGACAATAATGGGTCTCACAAAGCTTAATCAGGAAATCAAATCGTTGATTTACAAAAAATATTATAAACAAATATGCAAAGATATCACGTTCTCTTTGAAAACTCATATTTGCGAATCGTTTCGAAGACTCTATATAAACATACAGATAATTAATCTTGTTCTAGACTTGAACACGTGACATTCAACCCGTAGTTCTGAAAACTTCGACACGCCTGAGACAGGATGAAACAAATAAGGGAGGAGTGCACTGCTCGACTTTGACGTCCTTCAAATTAAGGAAGAAGGTAATGTTAACTCAGTTTTATGAGTTCTGAAAGGAAATGTTATTTTCCCTTCTCCTCTCTGATGCGGGATCTCTGGGGTGTTCTAATAGCATTCTGATAATTCTGGATGTTGTGTCTGATACTTTATATATTTTTTTGAAGGGATCAGCTAACAAAATACAATACATAAAAAGTCCTTAAATGAGGTTAGTGCTAAAATGTGTTCGATACTATTTTTCGTCTAATGCAAAAGCTCAGATGAAAACCTCGGTAGAAAAAACCCTGTCTGGCCGTTTTCACAAAACCAAAACCAACCGATAACCTTTCCCAAGATACCTGCAGAATTCTTATTCTAGAACAAAAATCGAAGCAAAGAATTACTCAGAAAATGAAATGGTTCAATTTTTTAACTCGATTTTAAATTAACAACCCAATTCAAAATTGAATCGATACCTAACTTCATATTGTATAGCTCTAAAACAACCCTGAAATGTACACAGGGTAAGTCCGGAGCAACGAGCTAAATTCCAGTATCGTACTGTACACGTAACAATAATTAAAAAAAAACCCGAATGCTCTTATACGATTCTAATATGTTTTCGAGTGTTTGAGTTTGAATACATGTTTCTTTTATGATTTTACGGGTTAATCGAATCATTTCTACAGATAAGGAAAATTACCAAAAAAACTAATAATATATTTATTCACCACAGGCTACTTACTAGATTTCATATGATAATTAGGATTTTTCGAAGGATTTTGAGAGAATCGTTCGAAATTGTTTTCTCCGAATCAGTATATTCCGTTCACGAAAGTTTGAGCGTATGGTAGGCATTTGTTTATTCAGTTTAGTTATCTGAAGTTGGCAGTATTCGCTGTCATAACGTAAAATAAAGTCAACGTTGCCGAATGTGCCTGGCCTCGTCCGATGTGCTTGCGAGTTATCTGAGAGGTCTATGCAATATTGACAACACTGCGTATCAATCTGATAAGAAAATAAACAACATAACCTGAAATTTAAATATACACAGAGGAATATGCCAAATTTCCATGACCAACCGACGGCTCAAACTTTCGTTAAAGATATGACAAAACTACAGAAGACCATGAAGTTTAGTATATCAACAAAGATTATTTTTATATTTATTCAAATTAACAGTTACCCACTAAAAAAAGAGTTCTGGAGGAAAACAGAGGAAAGCGTTCCAGAAAAAATATCACCTTGTGCGTTTGCTATCGAATTTGGCATGTTAAAGGGTGTGAATTATCAATGATAATATTAATGTCAAATTTCAGATGAAATCTTGTGAAGACAAGATATGTAATATAAGTAAAAAAACTTGAAAAAAATCTAACTTTATTGGGTTCACTGTATCTCGTAAACAAATGAGAATCGTATAAGAACATATTTGTTTTATTGGATTATTTTCATCTTGTACAATAGGTAAGCTCCTGAAGTTCGACTTGTTTCTCTCGACTCATCCTGTAACGGAACAATTATTCACGAGATATTCTATGGTCTCCTCTGCTTCTCCACATTTGCAACTAAGACTTCTAACTGACACTATATTGAGCAGATGATGAAAATATTGTGAAAAATGATTCAAACTTTGATGTAAAAAGTATTAAAAAATAGTATATTATGAAACGAGAGAATAAAAGCCATTATACGCAAGAAGCATACTATACTTTATCCACGACCATTGAATATATTTCCTGAAAATTTCAACATTTGGCGACCGCCACAACACATTTTTATGACAGGCATGAAAAAAGTCAAGTTGACACATAAGAAATTTTTGCAGAACTGGTGATTGCATATTTAGGAATAAAAATGCTTGAATTGATATAATAAAAGTAGATTTGGCCCTCGATTGACAAGGTATAAATATAGTTGTTAGTTGGAGTACTTTAGGATACCGAAGAAATACCAATTTAAAGAATATTCATCGAAGCTAAATCTATGAATCATCTGACAGCAATGAATTATATATCATAAATCACTTGTGATAATTGTATACTATTTTTAAGGCTCTGAAAAGGGGAGTATACCAGACAGCCATGCTGGGTCCAACCACAGACTCGAAAATTACAAAACAATTCGAATGAAATGAAATCTGTAATCGAATAAATGCTTATGCTTACCTGTCTAGTCTCCAACTTTATTGTTTTGAATAAAAAATCAATACTTTCTATTAACTATTCTTCAAAAAAAGCACGCAACTAACAATAGAGCACAATAACTGAGAAATTGACATTACCATCTGTAATTTTCGAGTCTATGGTTGGACCCAGTCAGCCTGTCTGGCATACCTATCTTTCTAGTGCTCTACTATTTTGCACTAGCCCACAGACGTAAAATAGCAAGATTATATAGAAGTTGTGGATAAAATTATTTCATGACCCAATGGTTGTTTGAAGGATATAACAAATAAATCAATTCAATTTTGGTGATTTGACTTTCCTTGAATATATGCAGGATTCTCCATCAGAAAAACATCACCAGGAATATTTATCACGTCCGTTGATTGAGAAGAAACGGTTGAGTTCGAGGAAAAGAAGGATGAATATTCAGATGTATAGGAGAAAAACCATTAATCACCAATGAAAATGGAAAATGTTGGTTTCCCACGTGCCTGAAGACAATTGCTATTTCAATTTAGAGTTTTCCCCAAGGACCTTACGTAGGATTCCTGAATTCCGTTGAGTTGTCGTTCTGAAAAATGGTGTTTTAGATTTGATGTTTTACACTGATGAAATGATTTCAGAGTGCAGGTCTCAAACGCTTTCACTTAATTTACGTTATTGCACTCTTGAAAAGTTGATTTATAAACCGCTGAATTCACGAGTTTTTTACTTTCATCTTTAGCATTATTTGTAGTTATTTGATCAACTAGTTTATTGACGATAGAGTTTCGAACTATTCGCGCGATCGCTCCGTTCAAGCCTGAAAATATCTTAACCATTAATCGCTCGATTAATAGAAGAGTAGATAACAGTTTTTTCGTCAACGTCATTAGGAATTGGAAAAAATTCTTGATTGAAATAAATTCCTAATCTGTACAAGAAATATAGGGTGTTTTTTTAAGAGGTTGCCGATTTTATTTTTGAATAAAACAAGAAATTATGACATGACCAAATTTTTTTTTTATTGGTAGATAATTTTTTGGCATTCAACATTTAAACACAATTTGTGTCATATGGCCACCACGACTATTTTTCACAAATGTCATTCTGGAGGTCCAATTTTCGACCACCTTTTCAAGCATTTGAGGGCGTATGTCAGCAATGACACGTTGAATATTGATTTCCAAAGCGTCAATCGATTGAGTTTTATCCACATAAACCAATGACTTTACGTATCCCCACAAAAAGTAATCGAGTGGCGTCGAATCGCACGAAGGCGGAGGCCAATTCACCGGACCATTTCTCGAAATAATGTTGTCGTTGAAAGTTTCTTTCAATAAGTCGATTGTTTCACATGCTGTATGACAAGTGGCACCATATTGTTGAAACCACATTTCATCCATATCCATATCTTCAAGATTTGGCAACAAAAACTCATTGATCATGGTTCTGTATCGATTTCCATTCACGGTAACGCGTCGTCCTTCCTCATATGGACCAATGATCCCACCAGCCCATAGACCGCACCAAACAGTAACTGTCGGTGGCTTGGCATCCAAAATTGTGAATGTAGACCGAAATTTGGTAATTACGTTCTTTATGGTGGTCTCTGACGGACAATTATGTGCACCATAAAATTCACGAAGTGCTCTATAAACATTTTTAATTGAACACTGATTTTGAAAATAAATTTCCACGATTTGAAAACGTTGTTCTGGAGTTAACCTATTCATAATGATTTGCCAAACAATACTGAGTAGAAATGCCACTTTGAGCTGTCAAAACAACAGTCATAAAATAAAACGACATCTATCGGAAAAATAAACCTCCTAAAAAAAACACCCGTTACATTTGTCATGTGAATTTCTATATTTCTATTTCCTTGTTCCAGTAGAGTTGTGACATAACTCGTATTACTTATGAATGTTTGTGTTCGGTTGGCCAGAACAGTCGCACATTAGAATTGAACATTGAAGTAGGTTATTGATGCTCAGTTCCAGTAAGTTCATTAAAATTTTGTTGCTTCTGCTGTCTCATCTGCTCCTCATACGGGCTCTTGATAAATGATTTCATCAGGGTTGCTTTGGAAATATTTCATCTTATGGTTTTTAATGCAAAGTCTACAAATTTATAATTCCAGTCACATTATTCAATTTTTTCGAAATAATAAGCCTAAATTCACAAAATCAGTTGTTTAAATCATGTTTTACATCAAAATATAAATATTTAAAGTAGTCCAACTCCAACTGCCCTGTTATAATCATTTATAGATAGAGACCCTGTGTAATGCATTCAGAAATTACAACCTTGTCGTTACCGTTCAAATTTTTTTGAATCCCGTGTCCAAAAATATTTGACGGACACAAAGAAATAACGACAAATCGATAACCAAGCCTCACTCCAAGAGTCTCCCTCAACAGCAAATTCTCGAAATTAGCAACCAATAAAAATTAACTCCAGGTAACATTGCTTCCTGGCAAAGCAATTCCCTCTGAACTAGGTTGGGAACAGTATATTTATGAAGTTGGCAAATAATATTCATAACCTTAAAATGTATCATGGTAGTATTCAGGTAGTATATAACGCAACGAGCTTATAATGATAGCTATTATTCACTGGGTGAAGTTCAGGCCACGAGACGCAGGCGAGGCGATTAACAATCATCATACGCGAGTAGCACACCTATACTTTATGGTACGGTCTTTTTGATTTCATATACACTTGAAATAAGAAATAATGAAATTGCCTTCATTACAGAGTTTCTACTAGATAATCAATACCCACCAAATTTTAAAGAAAAAACAATTTCAAATTTAGAACAGAAAATATCTAATCAGAATTCTAATGATGATCAGGTAAAAACAGAAAACCGGCAAGAACAGCCAAATTTGTTGAACGTCATTCCAAATTCAACATAAGAACTGTTTTCAAAACACAAAATGATTTGAGATCCATTTTAACCAGAACTAAACCAATGAATGAGACACAAATATAAAAAAAAAGTGTTTACAATATTCCCTGTATGTGCGGTGAATCTTATACAGGGGAGACATCACGACCTTTATAGATAAGAAAACGGGAACATAAGAACAACATAAAAAATAGAGACATTACAAGATCACAAATCGCTGATCATGTATGTTCAAATAGCGGATATCACATGATGAACTGGAACAACACAAAGATTTTAATGGTGGAACCTGATAATCATAAAAGAAAAATTAAGGAATATTCATGTATTTTGTTAGATGAAGTAGATAATTTTGCTAATTGTTCTCTTGGAATAGATCGTATTTGGATTGATTTATTGAAGAAAGAAATGACATCAGGAAATTTCAAAATTGAATAAATCAACGTCTTTATGTGTTGACAACGTTCAATGTCAATTAGACTACAAAAGAAAAAAGACACAATTCTGAAGATTTTTCAAGTTTGTCTGAAGAAGGAGTCTGATAAAGACACCGAAACGTTACGTTTTCTTTTTCAGTTATTTCCTTTTTTAGATTTACTATAAGGCAACAATTTTTTCAAAACCAAGGATTTACGCAATAGCATTTCACCCTAATTAAAAATTGCTTCTGTTTCAGTGACTGGGCGTGAAAACCTAAAAAAGTTTTCTAGAAATCCTACTATACTTTATCCAAGACTACTGAATATACATTTTCGACCTGAAACTGAAAATACTTTGTTTCCATCACGAATTTACATACTACAATATCCACCATTCGAACGATTCCTTAATCCCTGAAGTGATTTCAAACAATACCTATAAACCCTAAGGTATTAAGGAATAACGACAACCGATAACAACAAAGCCGAACTCCAAAAGTCTTTCCTCAACAGCTAATTCTCGACATCAGCAGCCAATAAAAATTAAATCCAGGTAACACTGCTTCCTGACAAAGCAATTCCCCCATGTACCAAGTTTTCCCAAGTTGGAAAATCTCTATTCATGATATTGACAAATAATATTGATAACCATAAAATTATCCTGGAAGTATTCAGCTACCTCGAAAACCATATTTTATAGAAAGAACAATTTCAAATTTAGAACAAAAAATATCTAATCAATTCTAATGATAATGAGGTCCAGACAGAAAACCGTCTAGAACAACAAAATTTGTTGAACGTCATTCCTTATATTCTTGGCCTTTCAGAAAAATAAGAAGAATCTATTCCAAATTCAACATAAGAACGGTTTTCAAAACATAGGATGATTTGAGATCCATTCTAACCAGAACGAAACCAATGAATGATATACAAAAATAAAAAATTTGTGATTACAATATTCCCTGTATATGTAAAAAAATCTTATACAAGAGAAACATCAAGACCTTAAGAGATAAAAAAACGTGAACGAAAAAACCACGTCAAAAATAGAGACATTACAAGATCACAAATCGCTGATAATGTCTGTTCAAATAGCGGAGATCATATGATAAACTGAAACAACACAAAGGTTTTAATGACGAAACCTGATAATTATAAAAGAAAAATTATTTGATAATTTTCCAAGAATTATGTTGTTTTCTGAACTCTCCACAAATAACTGAAACAGCATTTTTGACATGGAACTCAAAATACTTTGATTCTATCTTCTAAGAGACTACTTCTTCCAATATTCGAACGGTATCTTAATCCCTGAAGTAATTTCAAACAATAGGTACCTTTAAACCCTAAGGAATTAAGGAATAACGACAATCGATAACCAAGCCGAACTCCAAGAGTCTTTCCTCAACAGCTAATTCCCGACATCAGCAGCCAATAAAAATTAAATCCAGGTAACACTGCTTCCTGACAAGCAATTCCGCCATGTACCAATTTTCCCAAGTTGGGAAATCTCTGTTTATAAAGTTGACAAATAATATTGATAACCATAAAATGTATTCTGGTAGTATACAGCTACCTCGAAAACCTATAATTTCATATTCAATTCAATGAAATCTGGCATTCCATTCGTAAGTAAGTGCATCAAAATTTCCGATTAGTTTGCATGACAGAGTGTTGTCAAAAACTGCAGTTTTTCAATGATAACACGCTGGAATGCGAAATCATCCGGTATTTTTGATGCACGAGTGTAATTCGGGGAAATATTTCCCTACTAACCTGTCAATTTTGGCAAAGTGCAGTTACCGCTAGGCTCTTTTGCTTTCTACAATGTAATTACCGCTGTCATTATGCGGTAACTCATTCAATTATAAGTTTCTTTGTTTTTCGTTTCTGAGTTGCGTTCATTAGTCTCCACATATCATAATTATTGTCCAAAAATGGATGTTTTTTCCAAATCGAATAATCAATTAAATCAAGCTAGAGGATTCCCAAGTTGAAAAATCTCTATTTATGAAGTTGAAAAATAATACTAGTAGTAATAGTAACTGTGTTTTATTGCAGCAATACAAATGGCTATCGACCAAGGTCCTCAGCTTCACCTAAATAATACTAATAACAGTGAAATTGATCCTGGTAGTATTCAGGTACCTCAAAAATCTATAAATATATAATAAAGGAATCTTGCATGCTACCCAAATTAATTCAATTTTAAAGTTCCGTGTTTTTCATTTCTGAGTTACGTTCATAAGCCTCTACATCTGATAATTGTCCTAAAATCGATGTTTTTTCAATTCGAATAATCAATTAGTTTCTATCACGAATCAGCAGACTAGGATATTGAACATTCGGAAGATTCCGTAATCTTAGAAGTGATTTCAAACATACCCTAAACTCTAAGGAATTAAGAACAACGACAATCGATAACCAGCCGAACTCCAAGAGTCTTTCCTGAACAGCTAATTCCCGACATCAGCAGCCATAAAAATTAAATCCAGGTACACTGCTTCCTGACAAAGCATTCCCCCATGAACCAAGTTTTCCCAAGTTGGGAAATCTCTGTTTATGAGTTGACAAATAATATTGACAACCTTTGAATGTATCCTGGTAGTATTCAGCTACCTTAAAATAGTATATTACGCAATGAGCGTATAATGATAGCTATTATTCACGAGGTCAAGTTTAGGCTACGAGACGTAGGCGAGGCGAATAACAATCATCATACGCGAGTAGCATATCTTCAAATTATGATAGGGACATTTTGATTTCACTACACCTGAAATTAAAAGATTATAAAACAATGAAAGCGGAGAATATATTATTGATTTGAAAAACATCAATATTGAACCCATACTACTAATCCCGTCGGCGTACAAAGATAAAAATAATGATAAATAATTGCCTTCATTAAAGAGTTTCTACTAGATAAGCAATACCCACCAAATTCTATAGAAAGAACAATTTCAAATTTAAAACGAAAAAGATCTAATCAAAATTCTAATGATGATTAGGTTAAACAAAAAACCGTCAAGAACTACCAAACTTGTTGAACGCCATTCTTTATATTCTTGGCCAATCTCAAAAATAAGAATAATCGGTTCTGAATTCAACATAAGAACTGTTTTCAAAACACAAAATGATTTGAGATCCATTCTAACCAGAACTAAACCAAGGAATTTGACACAAAATCAAAAATTATGTTTATAATATACCCTGTATATGTAGAAAATCTTTAGAAGGACAACATCAAAAATAGAGACATTAGCGGATATCACATGGTGAACTGGAACAACATAGAGATTTTAATGGTGGAACCTGATAATTATAAAGGAAAATTAAGGAATCCACATGTATTTTGTTAGATGAAGTAGATAATTTCGCTAATTGTTCTCTTGGAATAGATCGTATTTTGATTGATTTATTGAAGAAAGAAAAGACATCAGGGAATTTCAAAATTAAATAAATCGACATCTCTATGTGTTGACAACATTCAATGTCATTCGACTGCAAATGAAAAAACATACAATTCTGAAGATTTTCCAAGTTTGTCTTAAGAAGGGGACTGATAAGACACCGAAACGTTACGTTATTTTTTAATTTATTTCCATTTTTAGATTTACTGTTAGGCAACAATTTTTTAAAACCAATTTGCTCCTTGACAAATTAGTGCAAGGTTTCACGCAGTAGCATTTCATCTTAATTGAAAATTTTTCAATTGTTTCTGTTCAGAGACAGGGGAGATCCTACTATACTTTTATCCACGACTACTGAATATACATTTTCGACCTGAAACTGAAAATACTTTCGTTTCTATCACGAATTTATAGACTACGATATTCACACATTCGAACGATTCCGTTCTTTAGAAGTGATTTCAAACAATACCTATAAACCCCTAAGGAATTAAGGAATAACGACAATCGATAACAACCACGCCGAACTCCAAGAGTCTTTCCTCAACAGCTAATTCTCGACATCAGCAGCCAATAAAAATTAAATCCAGGTAACACTGCTTCCTGACAAAGCAATTCCCCATGAACCAAGTTTTCCCAAGTTGGGAAATCTCTGTTTATGAAGTTGACAAATATTAATAACCGTAAAATGTATCCTGGCATCGCAGCCTCGATAACCGAAGTCCCCAGAGCCAGCGTAAGAGGATGGCTGAGGCTCAGCGCACAGCCCGAGGCCATTCCATAAAGCCAAAGCGCGTTCGCCCTTAAACGAGAACGATTTCGAGGACTTCACCCCTTTAGATTCGTTGGGTGTGTCGTTCGAGGGAACTTTTTTTAACGCCTTGCGACATAAGAGTCTGCCTCAAAAGGAAATGGATTTAAATTCGGTTTCCTGAAATCTGCCTTGGTTACACAGGACTATTATTACAACTCTCGAAAATTTACCGAGAGTTTTTTGATAGATTTCGCCCTTGATTCAAATAACAGTTTTAACGTTATAATATTATTGCTCAATATATTAAGCATCCAACAACAGTGAATTATGTATCACTATTTACTAGTGATTAATTAATTGGTATTATTATCGCTGAGCAAATAGACATATAACGGGTTGATTATGGAAAACAGTAGAACTTGCTTATATTAAAGCGCTTAGGTAATCTGTAAAAAAATCGTTATTAATAAATTTCGTAATACAGAAAATTTGTTTCTATAGTTGGCAATGTCGCGGTCGACTTCGCTGATAAACTTAAGTTCATCATTCAAACTTAAGCACTTGGCTTTAGACATTTTCGCACAACTTTTCCCACTGGCGTAATGGTTAGATTGAAACCAAACAGCCAGGGGTGTGTTTAAAACTGTTTCAGAAGGATCTTTCTATCCACCGTAATGATGGTCGGGATTTATTACGTACGTCCGGAAAATTTTCGGAAAAATTCAACCTTTTACCTTCTTAACAATACCTTTTCAAAGAGTCCTCTGAATATTTCGTTATAGACAGAATTTATTTCGTTTTGGAGGATTTTTTCAACATGGAATTTGGACTCAAGGTGCAATGTCTTGTACGGAATTCGTTATACAGACGTTCGTTGTAGGGAATAACCACTGTAGTTGTGGATAATAGTATATTATGCAGCGAGCATACAATAGCTATTATTCACGAGGTGAAGTCTAGGCAACGAGACGTAGTCTAGTGGCCCAAATCATCGAGTAAATAACAGCCAGTATACGCGAGTAGCATACTATACTTTATTATTATTTATTATTATTGCCGAGCAAACAGACGAAGGTATACGGGGGAAATTGAAAAAGTCATGGAAAACCATAGTTTTTCTGTAGCCTTCCATAAAGCCGCAGCGCGTACGCCTTCAAACAAGAACGATTTCGAGGACTTCACCCCTTTAGATCGATGGGTGTGTCGTTCGAGGGAACTTCTCCAAGTCGAATATTTTTTTAACGCCTTGCGACATAAGAGCCTGCCTCAAAAGGAAATGGATTTAAATTCGGTTTCCTGAAATCTGCCTTGGTTACACAGGAATATTAATACAAGTCTTGGAACTTTACCGAAAGGATTTTGATATATTTCGATCAGTTTTCACGGTATACTCAGTTTGCCTAATCCATCAAGCATCCAATACCAGTGAATAATGACTCACTTTTCACTATTGATTGATGGTTATCATTATCATCGAGCAATAGACATATATGGTTGATTACAAAATAGTTGAGTATAATAGTAAATTATGCAACGAGCGTACAATGATAGCTATTATTCACTAGCCCTGCAGTTTAGGCTACGAGCCGCAGGCCAGTGGCCCAAATCATCGAGCGAATAACAGTCAGTATACGCGAGTAGCATACTATAATTTTCCACAACTTGTTAATATATTTCTTGAAGATTTTAACACTAGGCGAAAGGACTAGACACTTCTATTTCAAGCGTGGTATAAGTCAAGTTCACAAATAAGAAATTTTTTGAGAACTTGTTATTGTATATTTTGTATTAAAAAATTGCAATTATTGATGTAGTAAAAGGAGATTAAATTTGGCCCTCGATTGACAAGGTATACCCATATTTTTTAGTTTAAGTAGGTACTTTAGAATACTGAAGAAATATCAATTTGACGAATATAATGTCAAAGTTGAATCTACGAAGCATCTGACAGCAGTGAATAAAATCTCATTATTCACTTGTGATTGTGATTGACTTGTAATGGGCGTTTATTACAATAGTCATGGATAATAGTATATTATGCAACGTGCGTATAACTATTGCTATTATACGCGAGGAGAAGTTTAGACTACGAACCGTAGGCGAGTGGCATAAATCACCGGTTTGATGATCGCCATTACACGCGATTAAGATACTATACTTTATCCACGACTGCTTAAATTAAATGGTAGATTTGGCCCTAATTGAGAAGGTATTTCCACTCATTTTCATCTGTGAGGAAACTCTTTAACACTTAAGAAATACCAGTTTCCAAATTACAATATTAAAGCAGTGAATAATAATGATTTATTATTCACTAGTGATTGATGGGTATTATTATATCCGAGCAAGCAAACGAAGGTATATGAGTAAATTATGAAATATTTATGGAAAACATAGTTTTTCTGTAGCCATTTCATAAAGCAAAAGCGCGTTCGCCTTCAAACGAGAACGATTTCGAGGACTTCACCCCCTTTAGATTCGTTGGGTGTGTCGTTCGAGGGAACTTCTCCAAGTCGAATATTTTTTTAACGCCTTGCGACATAAGAGCCTGCCTCGAAAGGAAATGGATTTAAATTCGGTTTCCTGAAATCTGCCTTGGTTACACAGAAATGTTATTACAACTCTTGGAAATTTTCCCGAAAGGTTTTTCATAGATTTCGCCTTCGATTGAAATATCAGTTTTAAGATGAACGTTGTCGACGTTTCGGACATTTATTTTCTAATAAAGAGAATTTTGTTGACCTTCATCGTTATTAAAAACACAAAAAAGCAGCAAAATGAAAATGAAACAAAAATTACCTTATTCATTAAGTTGCAAAAAAATATAAAACTCACAATAGGTAACATCTAAGTCTACTTGTTCAGATTAGAATAATATCGTAAATGAGGAGGGAATTCTGAGGAATTCTGTTTATCAGAAAATAAAAGTCCGAAACGTCGACAATTCTCATCTGGGTTTAATTTCCTTTTATTCCCAATTAAGGTCCAATATAGCTACAAAATTTTAACTGAAGAAATCATTTCCAAAATATAATTTTGAAGTTAAATCCATGAAGGGTCCAACAGCATTGAATGATGACTCATTATTCACTATTGATTAATGGGTGTTTTTCTGGCCGAGCAAATAGACGAAAGTATACTGGGTAAATTATGGAATAGTCATGAACAAACAGTTTTTCTGTAGCCATTCCAATATTTCTATAATGCCAAAGCGCTTTCGCCTTCAAACGAGAACAATTTCTAGAACTTCACATCTTTAGATTTGTTGGTGTGTCGTTCGAGGGAACTTCTCGAAGTCGAATATTTTTTTAACACCTGCGACATAGAACCCGCCTCGAAGAAATGGATTTAAATGGTTTTAAATGTTTCCTGAAATCTGCCTTGGGTACACAGAATATTATTACAACTCTTGGAAATTTACCGAAAGGTTTTCAATAGATTTCGTCCTCGATTGAAATATAAGTTTTGATTAATGGGTATTATTATATCACCGAGCAAATGGACTAAAATGGGTTGATTACAAAATAGTTGTGGATAATAGTTATTATGCAGTGAGCGTACAATGATAGCTATATTCACGAGGTGAAGTTTAGGCTACGAGCCGTAGGCGAGTGGCCCAAATCATCGAGTGAATAACAGCCATTACACGTGAGTAGCATACTATACTTTATCCACGACTTGTTAATATATTTCTTGAAGATTTGAATATTTGGCGGACTTGATAAGACACTCCTATGACAAGCGTGGAAAAAGTGAAGTTCACACATGAGAATTTTTCGAGAACTTGTCATTGCTTATTTCGAATTGAAAATTGTATTAATTTATAGATCAAAAAGAGATCCATGTTCGATTGACAAGGTTTAAGGTACAATATTTTTTAGTTTCAGTACTTAATATTACTGAAGAAATATCAATTTAATGATTTAATGAATATTATATTAAAGTTGAATCTATGAAGCATCTGACAGCAATGAATAATTACTCATTATTCACTTGTGATTAATGAATATAATTATGGTCGAGCCAACAGACGATGGTATAATGGGTAAACTATGAAATAGTCGGGGAAAACATAGCTTTTCTGTAGCCATTTCTTATGAACGCGCTTTGACTTTATAGTCAAAGCGCGTTCGCCTTCAAACGAGAACGATTTCGAGGACTTCACCCTTTTAGATTCGTTGGGTGTGTCGTTCGAGTGAACTTCTCCAAGTCGAATATTTTTTTAACGCCTTGCGACATGGAAATGGATTTAAATTCGGTTTCCTGAAATCTGCCTTGCTTACACAGGGATATTATTACAACTCTTGGGAATTTACCGAGAGGGTTTTTATAGATTTCGCCCACGATTGAAATATCAGTTTAAACGGAATAATATTATTGCTACATCAATTAAGCATCCAACAACAGTGAACAATGATTCACTATTCACTAGTGATTAATCATTATCACCGAGCAAATAGACAATAATGGGTTGATTATGAAATATGTAGTTGTGGATAATAGTATATTATGCAGCGAGCGTACAATGGTGGCAATAACAGCCATTATACGCGAGTAGCATACTATACTTTATCCACGACATAAGATTTTAACATTTGGCGGACGTGACAAGACATTCGACCTATGACAAGCGTGAAAAAAGTCAAGTTCACACATAAGAAATTTTTCGAGAATTTGCCATTGTATATTTTGTATTAAAAATTGCATAATTTGTTATAGTAAAAGGAAATTTATTTCTCGATTGACAAGGTATACCCATATATTTTAGTTTGGGTACTTAAAATACCGAAAAAATATCAATTTAATGAGTATTATATTAATTTTGTATGTATGAAGCATCTGACAGCAGTAATCTTTTATTGTATTTTTTGTTATGAAAGTTGATAATATAAAAAGTAGATTTGTCCTTTATTGAAAAGGTAAGTATTACCACCCATTTTGGTCTGTGAGGAAACTCTTGAACATTAAAAAAATACGAGTTTCCATAATATAATATTAAAGCAAAATACATGAAGGATCTGACACCAGTGAATCATGACTTATTATTCACTAGTGATGAATGGTGATTATTATGGCCGATCAAACAGACGAAGGTATAATGGGTAAACTATGAAATAGTCAGGGAAAACATAGTTTTTCTGTAGCCAATTCATAAAGCCAAAGCGCGTTCGCCTTCAAACGAGAACGATTTCGTGGACTTCACCCCTTTAGATTCGTTGGGTGTGTCGTTCGAGGGAACTTCTCCAAGTCGAAATTTTTTTAACGCCTTGCGACATAAGAGCCTGCCTCAAAAGAAAATGGATTTAAATTCGGTTTCCTGAAATCTGCCTTGGTTACACAGAACTCTAGGAAATTTACCGAACGGATTTCAATAATTTCGCTCACAATTGAATAATATCAGTTTTAAAACGGTATAATAAAAGGTTTTTCAACAAGGTGGTGTTTGACATTTGAAAAGTAGAAACTACCGCATCGAATATCAGAATTCACTTTAAAATGGTGGAAATTTGGCAGAGACTGTTCGTAAAACTTGAACATTTTTTAGTTGTCGTGAAGCACTTTGTCGGACCGCAAGCAGAAAGTTTGAAGATTGAATGGATTGCGCTATCGAGAGATGATCTTTTGCGGGAAAAGTTTCCATACCGTGTTATATCTCGAAGAGGTGATCACAATTGGCCACCAAGATCTTGTAATTTAACACCTTGCGACTTCTCCTTTGGAGCCAAGTGAAAGAGAAGGTCTACGCCAGTAGCCCAGCATCAATTCAAGAGCGCAAAGATGGAATTCGTGAGGCTATCGAGGACATAGGGCAGACATTTTGCGATCTGGTTATGGAAAATTTCATTAAGAGGATATGGTCCTTCAAGCGAGGTCGTGGTGGTCATTTGCCTGATGTTATTTTCCACTATTAACGGCATAGCTTTTCTTTATAATGAAATAAACACCCGATCTTATTCATAATGGCATTTTTCTTTGAATATCAAAATAACACCTTTTATTCGAAAACCTTTCATTATTGTTAAATCCATTAAGCATCCAACAACAGTGAATAATGACTCACTAGTGATCAATGGGTATTATTATCAACGAGCAAATAGTCATATAAGGGTTGATTATAAGTAGTTATTGATAATAGTAAATTATGCAACGAGCGTACAATGATAGCTATTATTCACTAGGTTAAGCCAAAGCGCGTTCGCCCTTAAACGAGAATGATTTCGAGGACTTCACCCCTTTAGATTCGTTGGGTGTGTCGTTCGAGGGAACTTCTCCAAGTCGAATATTTTTTAACGCCTTGCGAAATAAGAGTCTGCCTCAAAGGAAATGGATTTAAATTCGGTTTTCTGAAATCTGCCTTGGTTACACATGAATGTTATTACAACTCTTGGAATTCACTGGTAGAATTTTGATAGATTTCGCCCTCGATTGAATTATCAGTTTTAACGGTATGATATAATTGCTAAATCAATTGAGCATACACAGTGAATAATGACTCACTATTCACTAGCGATTAATGGTTATTATTATCACCCAGCAAATAGACATATAATGGGTTGATCATGAAATAAGGGGAACTTCCTTATAACGAAAGTGCTAAATAAGCCAAAATAAAATCTCGTTATAAAGAAATTTCGTTTTACAGAAAATTTGTTTCTATAGTCGGCAATGTCGCGGTCAACTTCACTGATAAATGTAAGTTTATCAAACTTAAGCACTTGCTTTTAGACATTTTCGCACAACTTTTCACACTAGCGTAATGGTTAGATTGAAGCCAAACAGCCAGGGGTGTATTTACAAATGTTTCAGAGGGATCTCTCTGCCCGCCGTTATGATGGTCGGGCTTTATTACGTAAGTCCGGAAAAATTTCGGAAAAACCCATCCTTATACCTTCTTTCCAATACTCATTCAAAGAGTTGTGTTCTTTGAATATTTCGTTATAGAGAGAATTCTCTTCGTTTCAGAGTGTTTTTAACATGGAATTTGGATTCAAGGTGCAATGTTTTGTACGAAATTCGTTATAGAGATGTTCGTTATAGGGAAGATTCACCGTTGTTGTGGATAAAAGTATATTATGCAACGAACGTACAATGATAGTTATTATTTACGGAGTGATGTTTAGGCTACGAGTCGTAGGCGAGTGGCCCAAATCACCGAGAGAATAACAGCCATTATATGCGAGTAGTATACTATACTTTATTCACGACTTGTTTATATTTCTTGAAGATTTTAACATTTGGCGGACGTGACAAGACACTCCTATGACAAGCGTGTAAAGAGTCAAGTTGACACATGAGACATTTTTCTAGAACTTGTCATTGTATATTTTGTATTGAAAATTGCATTAATTGATATGGTAAAAGTAGATTTGGCCCTTGATTGATAAGGTATACCTATATTTTCCAGTTTGAGCACTTAAGATAGTAATATAATAGTCATGGATAATAGTTTATTATGCAACGAGCGTATTATGATAGCTATTATACGCGAGGAGAAGTTTCGGCTAGGAGCCGGAAGCGAGTGGCCTAAATTACCGGTTTAATAATAGATTTTATACGCGAGTAGGATACTATACTTTATTTAGGACTGCTGAATATATCTCTTGAAGTTTTTCACATTTGGCAGGAGTAATATGTCTCTTCTATTACTAGTGTATAAAAAGCCAAGTTGACATAAGTATGATTGATATTTTTATTAACTTGTCATTGTATATTTTGTCATGAGAGTTGATCATATTGAAAGTAGATGATGCCCTCATTGAAAAAGGTATTTCCACCCATTTTTGTCTGTGAGGAAACTCTTAAACATTCAAGAAATACCAGTTTCCATAATATAATATTGAAGCTAACACCATAAGAGCCTGCCTCAAAAGAAAATGGATTTAAATTCGGTTTCCTGAAATCTGCAAAAAAAAAACCAAATAGAAATGATGAACTGAAGTTAGTGTAGGATGAAATAAAACTAATTTTTATGAAATATTAAGGAATACTCGTGAAGGGAGGGGCAGTGCCCCCCCCCTGTCCTTTTTTCTGGAAACGACCATCCTTATACAGTTTGAGGCTCCTAAATTCATACAAGATGGCCTTTTTGGCATAAGTATGTTCCAAGTTCTACATCATTATTTCAAAATTGAATTCTGGGACGAAATGCCGCAGTTTAAATTTATAGTATATGATTATCCAGCATTATGGCTATGTAGACAGTTCCGCGAAAATCTGAGGTTTTCAGATATCATCACTCGGAAAACCTGACCTGGTGAGTTTGAATAGGACTGTTTTTTTCGGCTTTTCGTCGGTTTCTGATGTTTCATTTTTCAAATGCGATTTGAAGATGAGAATTCACATATAGAAGGAGAGAAAAAAATGGTTCAAGGAAAAACAAACTCAACATATAATGTGAGGAATGGGACAACGTTTAGGTGGTGATGAGGGATGTCTCAAGGAGTGAGAAAATGCCATTCGAAATTATCTGAGGTACATGGTTCCTGATATACAGGGGGTTTTAGAAAAAATTAGGAAATTTCAATGACCATAATTCAAGAAATAAAAGAGCTAATCCGATGATTTTTCGTATACAATGATGAAAAATTCGAAATAAAATCAGATCCGGACTCAGAAATTTCAGTTTTTCTGAAATTAGGTAAAAACAACACCTGTATGCAGTGTTCTATTTTTTTGACTTCAGATTCTGAGAGAGCAGGAAAAATACTTTCGAACTCAACTGTCATCTCGAATGGCACAAATTTTCCCTGCTTTCTATGACCCTTCGAATGTCAATATTCCGATTTTCGCTCCTTACATATTATTTTCTCGACATTTCAAATGACCATAATTCAGGAAATATGAGAGCTAATCCGATGATTTTTCGTATGAACAATGATAAAGTGAGTACGAATCTGTCTGAACGGAAAATTCGAAATAAATCAGATCCGGACTCAGAAATTTCAGTTTTTCTGAAATTAGGTAAAAACAACACCCTGTATGCAGTGTTCTATTTTTTTGACTTCAGATTCTGAGAGAGCAGGAAAAATACTTTCGAACTCAACTGTCATCTCGAATGGCACAAATTTTCCCTGCTTTCTATGACCCTTCGAATGTCAATATTCCGATTTTCGCTCCTTACATATTATTTTCTCGACATTTCAAATGACCATAATTCAGGAAATATGAGAGCTAATCCGATGATTTTTCGTATGAACAATGATAAAGTGAGTACGAATCTGTCTGAACGGAAAATTCGAAATAAATCAGATCCGGACTCAGAAATTTCAGTTTTTCTGAAATTAGGTAAAAACAACAACCCTGTATGCGGTTTTCAATTTTTTTGACTTCAGATTCTGAGAGAGCAGGAAAAATACTTTCGAACTCAACTGTCATCCTGAATGACACAAATTTTCCCTTCTTTCTATGGCCCTTCGAATGTCAATCTTCCGATTTTCGCTGTCGTACAAAGACAATCACAGAGACGTTTCAGTGTTAATGTGTGGTGCGCAGTTTATGATAATAATTTAATAGGTCCCCATTTTTTCGAAGAAAGACTCACCGGAGAAATTTATAGATATTTCCTTATGAATGTTCTTCCTAATTTATTAGGGAATATTAATCAAAGAGGACTTATCTTCCAGCATGATGGTGCACCCCCACATTTCTCAATTTTAGTGAGAAATCATTTGAACGAGGTCTATCCAAATAGATGGATAGGTCGTGGTGGTCCAAGAGCATGGCCACCTCGGTCCCCCGACATGACACCGTTAGATTATTTCCTTTGGAGACACCTTAAAACTATGGTGTACGGGAGAGAAATAAATACATGGAAACAATTAATTCAGCGCATAATAGACGCATGTGACGAAATACCAAACAACCCGAATGTGATAAGGAAAGCATTTTAGAACTTAATGAAAAGAGCAGATAAATGTGTAGATGTTGGTGGTTTTCATTTTGAACAATATTTGAAAAATTAATTATTAATTTAGAGTTGAGTTTGAATGTATTTTTCCTGCTCTCTCAGAATCTGAAGTCAAAAAAATTGAAAACCGCATACAGGGTATTGTTTTTACCAATTTCAGAAGAACTGAAATTTCTGAGTCCGGATCTGATTTTATTTCGAATTTTTCGTTCAAACAGATTCGTACTCACTTTATCATTGTTCATACGAAAAATCATCGGATTAGCTCTTATATTTCCTGAATTATGGTCATTTGAAATGTCTAGAAAATAATATGTAAGGAGCGAAAATCGGAAGATTGACATTCGAAGGGTCATAGAAAGCAGGGAAAATTTGTGCCATTCGAGATGACAGTTGAGTTTGAATGTATTTTTCCTGCTCTCTCAGAATATGTAGTCAAAAAAATTGAAAACCGCATACAGGGTGTTGTTTTTACCTAATTTCAGAAAAAAATTTAATTTCTGAGTCCGGATCTGATTTTATTTCAGATTTTTCGTTCAAACAGATTCGTACTCACTCTATCATTGTTCATACGAACAATCATCGGATTAGCTCTCATATTTCCTGAATTATGATCATTTGAAATTTCCTAATTTTTTCTAAAACCCCCTGTATATCAGGAACCATGTATCTCAGATGATTTCAAATGGCATTTTCTCACTCCTTGAGACATCCCTCATCACCACCTAAACGTTGTCCCATTCCTCACCAGACACCCTGTATTTCGAACAAAGTAAGTCATACAAGCAAATGTTCGAGTTTTTTCAAGAAATACGCTGAAATATTTATTACGAAGGCTCTCTTTATGGATCAATTTTCAATCTATCCTACCATTACATATCTTGAAATTGAATAAAAAAAACCGAACAATAGAAATGTAAAAAAACCAAGAAAGTAATAAGTGATTTGAAAAAATTGAGTCACATTCAAACTGTTCTTCGATATACCATCACTCGGTATTCGAATAAAACTGCTCTATAACTAAGAGGTTTCATCAAACGATGTGCCAGATGTAGAAGTAACTGTAAACGAACCCATAAATCAGAAAAGTAAGAACTATAAAAAATGTTGATAATAGTAGTTTATGCTAATTTAGATTTAGAGCGAATTCTCCGGTTAGTAGGTTTCCGAAATCTAAGACCAAAAGTGACCTCCTAACATCGAATATCGTTTCTCCAATGATTCTAAACGACGTCACCCCTGATTCCAGGTATCCCACGCACAAACACCTCGTAGACACGATGGCACTTGGCCAATCCAGCCAAGGATCCCCGAAAACCTCCATCTCCATCATCTCCAGCTAGCCCCCAAGTCGCTGATGTTGCACCCCAACAACGCCGCCCCACAGTCAGAGCAGTCGGCGGTGGAAAACATTCGCGAATCGACCTGGCCTACTGCGATCAGTGTGGCTCCAGAGTGGCGTGACGACGCGTCGCGATGCGCCCCTCAGCAGCCCGAACGTTTCGGACCTGGCTGCTCTCGGCCTTGGTGGTACACGGCGTCGTGGCTGGTAATCCGGACGCCAAACGTCTTTACGATGATCTGCTGTCGAACTACAACAAGCTGGTCAGGCCGGTTGTTAACACTACGGATGTACTTAGAGTTTGTATCAAGCTCAAGCTGTCTCAGCTGATTGATGTGGTAAGATCAGTACTATTTTTTCAGGATGATTTCTATCAGACGAGTGACTGCTCATTCTATTTTATATCTGTCAAACCTTTAATAGTAAAAGATCAAAGAAGAAATTCGTGTTCTTTTAGTTTGAATACACATTCCGAGGAAGGCAAGATTTGAAAAGGTTTGGCGTATTTGATCTTTCAGTTGTGATACAATATGAAACAAATCATATGCCTGCGACTATACGAATAAAAAAGAGACAGAGCCATCCAAAGCAAAGAATATAATTCAAACAAATCATGAAAGCATGTTTTCCCTTCAAAGAGTTTTTCTCCATGTAAGCTCGACTTTCAGCTTAAATATCGAACTAAAGAAAAAAGCAAGATCTATTATGTTGCGCCCCATACAGAAATGAATTAAAATAAAGAAGAAACAGTTACACCCAAAATAAATACTGATATGTATATACATATTTTTATATGGCTTAGGATGTATCAAGCTGTCTCAGCTGATTGATGTGGAAATATCAGTATAGATTAGTTTTCTCTATTCGAGGAAAGCAAGATTTGAAATATTTTGGGTGTACAATATAAAGATTTAAAGGCATTTTAGCAGCCTCTTCTATACATGCTATTAGCCATTTAAAAAAACTATGTATGCATGAACTCCATTGCAGGATTTTTCTCTATGTATCTTCGAACTTTAATAACAAAGGAAAATCTCACTAGAGAAAAAATTAGACCTGTCTGTCATGTTGCACCCATACATAAATGGATTGAATTAACAAGAAAGGTTACACCCAAAAATATATAGCTATGATATGTATCTATTTTTATATGGCTTTACTGAGCTTCGGATGAACTAACTAATTGATGAAGTTTTTCTCTTTGAGGTATATCTTGGAAAAAAGATTTGTATCTGCCTCTTCATCATATTAACAGAACAAAAAAATTCTATGCATAGAAAGCTAATTAGGTGTGTTTTTTGCAGGCTAGGATGACCCTGTTTTGGTTTGAAAGTATATATGAATAAAATGTATATTTTATGAGTTTATAGACTGAGGCGATTTTTTCAAAACAATGTAGAAATTGTGAAAATTTGTACGGTTGTTGAAACTAAATCATAAATTGAAATAATATTAAGTTGAAATGAGATGAAAGATAAGGCATGATGTCATAGAGATCGAAAGAATTGATGTGGTAAGAGCATTCCAGAAGACAGGAACTGAAGTTACTGACTTTTTCATTTTCTTCAACGAACCTTCAAAATCAAGATTTTTAATATACATTCTTCAATTAACGTCGTCGTGGCAGGCAATCCAGACGCCAAGCGTCTTTACGATGATCTTCTGTCGAACTATAATAAGCTGGTCAGGCCGGTTGTTAACACTACGGATGTACTTAGAGTTTGTATCAAGCTCAAGCTGTCTCAGCTGATTGATGTGGTAAGATCAGTACAGATTATTTCTTATTTAGGCCAATTTGCATCAGACGAAGAAATGACAATTATTCTATCCCACCTCTGTCAAACATCTAACAGTTAAAGAACAACGGAGAAAGTTCTTGTTCTTGCTGTTTATTCGTTTGGTTCAAATCCACCTTCTGAGGAAGGCAAGATTTGAAAAGGTTTTGCGTATTCAATATTTAATTTGCAATACAACATAAAACAAATCATATACCTAAGACTATACGAATAAGAAAAGAGACAGAGCGGTCCAAAGAAAACAATCTCATTCAAACAAATCTAGAAATCTTGTACTCCATTCAAAGAATTTTTCTCCATGTAAGCTCGAACATTAAGGTCAAATATCGAAAAAGAGAAAAAAACAAGATCTGTTATGTTGCACACATACAGAAATGGCCTAAAATTAAGAAGAAACGGTTACACCCAAAAGCGAATGCCCATGATATGTATATTTTTTATCCCATTTTGACGTTTAAAAAGACGACAATATTCAACCCATGGTAACAAGGGTAAGTTGACGTTTATCCACTGAGTGAATTAAAATTTTTTTTAATTCACTAGTGGAATAAAATGTTCACCACTCACTTTCTGGAAATAATTCTTTCCACACACAATGCACCTAAAACTCTCTTGTGAATACCTTCGACTTCTTTGCTACGTATCCCCTGGAATGTTGCTTCAAGAAGGTGGTGACTTTCATGAAATCTGCCGATTTCTATTTTTTTCTTTCAGAGCCAACATTCTTAAGTTGCGAATAGTATAGGATCATAAAGACGATGACTTGGATTGTTCGGAAATATATGCCAAAATTACTTTTTCTTTGACACCTTTGGCTTTTTTATTATTTCTCCAGGCACAAAATGCCGTATATTGCTTTTCATACAATATTTTTGATTTTAATGGAATTACTGCTTCTGCTGCCTCATTTGCTTCTTGTATAATGCACTCAGGAACTACAATCTCGTCGTCACCGCTCAACATTTTTTCGAAACAAAAATTCTTTGACTGTTCTATAATTTTCATTGACACTTTCAAATAATTAATTACTTAGTGCCCTAGCAACCATCGATCGAAGAGAAATCTCGTTATAAATTTGAATTATACCTAATATTTCCTCTGAAAAGTATTCATTATTTGAATTTCCATCAAAATGGGATAAAATTTTGTATACGACACGTGAGTTAAAAATGTTTATTCACTCGAAGAAATTAATCCCACTCGCCCTACGGGCTCGTGGGTTAAACTTTCTTCTCATGAATAAACATTCATTTAACTCACTTGTTGTATAAATAACTATTATATGGCTTAGGGTGTACTTAAAGTTTGTATCAAGCTCAAGCTGTCTCAGCTGATTGATGTGGAAAGATCAGTAAAGATTAGTTTTCCACTTGAGCAATATGAAATATTTTGGACATATAATATAAGATTTAGAGGCCTTTTATCAGCCTCACACCCAAGAATATTATTTATTTTATTTTTTATATGGCTTTACTGAGCTGCGGATGTAGTAAGATTTTATATCAAGCTCAAGCTGTCTCAGCTCATTGATGAAGTTAGATCATTACAGTATTTTTCTCCTGGAGTTATACCTTGGGAAAAAACAAAGTCAAGAAGATTTGTATCTGCCTCTTAAAACTATTAACATCGCAAAAATACTTCTATCCATAGAAAGCTCCTTCAATAAAATATCTCTGATGATAAGATTGATATATCCAATCAGAGTGAAACTACCCTTAAATTGTTATGAAAAACACTTTTGTCGATGCCATTCAATGTAACTTTCAGTATAAATTATTAGTTAATAAGGTGTGTTTTTTGTTTTTTTTTCTGGTTAGGATGATTTTGGTTCTAAAAATATACATGAATAAAATATATACTGATGGACAAAATTAGCGCACCACCTAAAATTTCGTTAAATTTTAACAATTGATATCTTCCCATCTTTAGTCGGATTTCATCGTTTTTTTTTCTTCAATATTAGCTCTGTTATTGTGGAATTTCCCTTATTGAACAGAAGTCCAAAAATAAAATCTTCATGTTGTACTCAGGAAACATCAGGTTGCATCACTGTATAGTTTTTAGAAGCCTCATATATCTGGTATTGCCCACAGAAGGCGCTAAACTGTAATGAAAAAACCCGAAAATTTAAACGCCCTGTACAGCATGATGCATTTCTTTTTTTGAACATCTCATTGCAGTATATATTCGCCAATAAAAGAGCTACCTATAACAAAAAAAAAACATTCAAATCGGACAAATGGTTGCTAAGATATTCATGGCTAATGCATAAAATACAAGAGTTGATAAAAAGTTGAATATCTCTGGACGACTTCAAGATAAATTGGTTTTAAAAAAACAAAATACTCATGAGATACTAGGCTACAAAGCTTTATTGTTTTTATTTGCCTCAGCAACCTGGCATTGTCCACAGAAGACGTTAAATTTGACTATAAAACATGACATTATTCAAACGCTCTGTACAACATGAGATTTTATTTTTTGGACTTCTGTTCAATAGAGGGAATTCGACAATAACAGAGCTACTATTGAAAGAAAAAAACGTTGAAATCCGACTGAAGATTGGGAAGATATCAATTGTTAAAATTTAACGAAATTTTAGGTGGTGCGCTAATTTTGTCCATCAGTATATTTCATGAGTTTCTAGACTGAGGCGATTTTCTTAGAACAAAGTAGTATGACCACTTACGGTTATTGAAACTGAATCATAAATTGAAATGAAATGAAGTTGAAATGAGATGAAACATTAGGCATGGTGTCAAAGAATTGATGAGGTAAGGGCATTCCAGAAGACAGGAACTGAAGTTATTGACTTTTTCATTTTCTTCAACGAACCTTCAAAATCAAGACTATTTAATATACATTCTTTCAATACACGGCGTCATGGCTGACAATCCCGACGCCAAGCGTCTTTACGATGATCTGTTGTCGAACTACAACAAGCTGGTCAGGCCGGTTGTTAACACTACGGATGTACTTAGAGTTTGTATCAAGCTCAAACTGTCTCAGCTGATTGATGTGGTAAGATCAGTACAGATTATTTCTTATTTAGGCCAATTTACATCAAACAAGGAATGACAATAGGGATGTTGACTCATGTTACGAATTCATATAAATTGAGGTTTTCCTCATAGCAGGAAATTTTTGCAATCCTAAAAAACCATTTTAGTGATCTTATTATTCTCGTTGAATTAAATAAAGCTGATTTAAATTATGTTATTTATTATCAACTATCACGTGACTGCGAACGCCAATCAGAGTTAATCCGTATAGTGACGTCAAACTATCCGTATTGTCATTGCAAATTCGAATGTTCGGTGCTCAGATCAACAAAATACATTCATAGGCCGGGTTCCACAAAACTCCAATCACCTTGATTTCTCTGCAATTTTCAGTTCATTTTTGACATAAACCATCGACTTACTTCAATATAAACGATTTGATTGCCAATCAAGCTTTGTGAAACCCACGGTTCTGTGACTTGAACCATAGTGAATATATAATATAATAACATATCTATGATTGGAACTTACAAAGTTGAAAGCTGAAATAGAACAGAATACCTAGTTCGTTACAAGAACGATAATCTACAATTTTCTTTATAATGGAGATAGGATTCATCAAGGGTAATAGTAGTAACTTTTACCGAAGATAAATTCCCTTATGGTCGCAAGTTTCTTTGCTGAAAACAAGGATTTTTGTGCAGCGGAGCTTAAAAACGTGAAATTATCTTTGTAAGTAGCAGACTTTTAACTCATATTTATTATTACAAATGAAAGAAGCACCTCATTCAGCATTTACAGACCGACGTATTCATTTTGAAGGCTTAGATTGAACTTCTCCACAAGGGATCGGGCAAAATCAGTTCGCTTTGACAGAAGTCAAAGTATGTTCACTGTATTATGACGTAATCATCAGAACGTGACAAAATTGAGCATTTCCGCGGGAATTTTGAATTGTCTTTTCATTTACTCATTTTTTTTGGCAACTACTATATTTTAAAGGAAAAAGTAATTTTTTCGTGTTTGTATAGGGTTTATCTATAAAATAAAATAAATTCCAAAAAGTAGTCAAGTAGTCAATTCGTTTGGTTCAAATCCACCTTCTGAGGAAGGCAAGGTTTGAAAAGGTTTGGCGTATTTAATCTTTCTTTTGCAATACAACATAAAACAAATCATATACCCACGACTATACGAACAAAAAAGAGGACAGAGCCATCCGAAGAAAACAATATATTTCAAACGAATCATGAAAGCATGTATTCCCTTCAAGGAGTTTTTCTCCAAGTAAGCTCTACTTTAAGCTTGAATATCGAACGAAAACCGTACTAGAGAAGAAAACGAGATCCGTTATGTTGCACCCATAAAGAAATGGGTTAAAATTAAGAAGAAACGGTTACACCCAAAAATAACTACCTATATTTTTATATGGCTTAGGATGTACTTAGAGTTTGTATCAAGCTCAAGCTGCCTAAGCTGATTGATGTGGTAAGATCAGATCTAATTATTTAAGGATAATTTCATAATCAATTAGGCTCATTCTATTCGATATCTGTCAAACCTCTAGCAGTAAAAAATCGAAGAAGAAAGTTTGTGTTCTTTGTTCTTGTGGTCTTTGGTCTTAACATGCTAACAGCCCAAGAAATTTACCTATCCATAGAAAGGTCCATCAATGTTATATCTTTAAGTTAAGATTGATGTGGTTAGATCAGTACAGATTATCTTCGGGTAAGGCAAGATTGAAAATGTTTTTGGGTATCTTGGATAATATTAAGATTTAATCGGCCAGAAATATGGCATAGGGAGCTTCATCAATGTAATATATCTTCGGAAATACATTTCATATACTCCTCGAAGATTTTATAAGGAAAGCCTTTACCGATAGTCACTTAATTAAATCAGTATTTGAAACTGCAATATAGATAATCTGTTGTTTTTGTCCTTTTTTTGGTTAGAATGACCTTATTTTGGTTATTTCGTTTATTTCATCAGTTTCTAGACTTAGATACTGTCTTAAAATTGCTCCATATTATTTTTTTATTCACCTTCACATATTCGTTTTGAACAATTTGAAGCAGGCTCCATTGTTACTATAGACTCACCAACTTCGTACCATCACTCTATTCCATCAAATATTTAAGGAATTCAGAAGTTTATAAGCTTGTTTATATCGGCAGGACAATAGTTCAAAGTTCTGAAATATTCTCTCCGAAAATTGGCTTGTTCACTCTCGGCCCATGGCCAGCAGTTATCTTTCAATAACTCAATTCACTACGTAGGTATCTGAAAATCTTTTCGATATTTTAACTAATCTTCATCCAAAACGGCGTATTCAAATTCAATTAACTGTTTTTTCATCATAAATGAAAGATTAAAATCATCAACGTCCAATGTTCAGCTTTTTGGTTGGCATATATGCAATTATTTCACCATTATTTCAAATTACCCCATTTTCGTTCAAAAACGATCTCATGAAATCGTTTTAACGCTGCTAATGTCATTCGCGAAATTGAATATTCCTCGAATTGAAAATGACTACAATCTAATTTTTTTTCAAATGGATTTATAATTGGCTGAAATGTGATATTTGATAAATGGAAATTTCTAGTTGATTATTAATATGTTGAAAATCACATATGCATTCTGATATAATGAAGGGTTTTTCAATGAGATTTAGATATTCAAAGAAAAATGCCATTTTTCAGTATAAATCATCAGATGTTTATTTCATTATATTGAAGAAGGTATGCCATTAGTGGAAAATAACATCAGGCAAATGACCACCACGACCACGTATACAGGACCATATCCTTTCAATGAAATTTTCCATAACCAAATCGCAAAGTGGTTGCCCTGTGTCCTCGATAGCCTCAGAAATTCCATATTTGAGGTCTTGAATCGACGCTGGGCTATTGGCGTACACCTCCTCTTTCGCGTGGCCCCAAAGGAAGACGTCGAAAGGTGTTAAATCACAAGATCTCGGTGGCCAATTGCGATCACCTCTTCGAGAGATAACACGCAAAATATCAATGGTTTCGTTGCTAGTGTGGCACATAGCGCCGTCTTGTTAAAAGTAAACGTTGTCCATCTGAATGGTATTGAACTCATAGGCCCCATCACTCAAGATGATTTTTCGATGGAATCATTTTCCTGCATTTCATCGACCCAATCAGCAAAGACACGACGTTGTTGATGATCGGCCGGCGGAGTGTTACGAACCGTCTCTGCCAAATTTTCACCATTTTTATAGTGAATTTTAATAATTTAAATTCGTTCTTGAAGCGTGTATCGTTCCATTTTAACTAATGATGTAGTTGTAGTCAAATGTCAAAAAAATACAGCTTCAAACGTGACATCTATCGAAATAGCGAGCAATAAAAAATAACACCACTTTAGATTATTGATAAATCGAAAACAATATTTCTCACAACAGGCTGTTTGATGTACCTTAAGAAAAAAGAACAACGTTGAACTCGAACTCTTCAAATTGATTGATGTTGTTAGATGACTAGTGAATCTTTCTGTGAAAGGGCAGCTATAATTGCTGCCTGCTTCTGATTAAATGTCACGGAAGGGGGATAAAAATATTTTTTTCATTAAATAACTGACAAAGATTAATTATGGTCTGGGTAATTTGGTGAAAAAAATTACTTTTTCTGTTGGGTCATAATAAACAGCTGAGGTAGGATAGCTTCTGTAGAGATATTTCGATTCCTGAATAATAATTATGAATGCTTATTCATATGGGTCTTGTATCGTTACAGAATTAGGTCGAATTTTAAAATATTCTGACATTATGTTATTCTTGAATATGTGCATTTAATAATTCTCCTAAATTCACGATTGAATATGTATAAAATTCCCTTTTCCACATAAGAAATATAAATATAATAATTCAGAGATTTATTAGAATCGTAGATGCTTAAGAAACTTGATGCAGTTTCTTCTATATTGGGTATTTATCGTCCATAGATTCAAACTGACAATTCAAATTCAAAAAGACGCCTTTTTAATAAATTTTAAATATCACATCACCCTACGGGTCTGTGCTTCTAGCTCAATGTCGAATATCAGAAAACAAATATTATATTTTAATTCTCGAAGTTTTTCCCTAGAAAATCCTGAAAACTATTTCATTTTTTTAGATGAAATATCCAATTTATCTAAGGATGACATTTTATTGCTTTTTATACAAATTTCGAATAGTTTCATGAACCGTTGATCTTGAAATTGATGAGTGAAACAAGTGATAGTTGGAGAAAAAACCTGACTCATCATCAAATTACAGCTCCTTGTGTTATTGAAAAGAGTTATCGGATAAACTGATTGATTTCATGATAGAGATCTTCAGTTGAAGTCAATGTTCAACTGAAGATAAAATAAATGAAAATTATCGCGTTAATAGGAACGCAGGTATATTATAAACAATGAAAGCAGAGAATAATACCAATTGATTAAAATCAACCAATATTAAACCCATACTTCGGAACTAATCCCGTCAACGCACAAAGAACAAGCATGGTGGTATATCAAACGGAGCATCCATAGATATCTATTTCGCCCTATTTGGGGCTCATCAGTATGGAGGAGCTCAGTTGAAAGGCATTCTAGGTTCCCTTACTTGAAGAAATGTCGCCCAGCTCTGAGTATAACAAAACTAAAACGCCATCTCTTGGGATCCTTACGAACACCTACCCCCCGCATGAACTCTGAACGAAGTGCGAGATGTTATTCTTTTTCATACAGACTGGTGGTAGACCGGCTGTGGACTTAACCTTCAGTCGATGAAGTGGAAACGCTCGTTTCTTCGTCGTAAACCAGACGTGGTGATAATAGTAATAAATCAATCAATCAATTGGTATTATTCTCTGCTTTCATTGTTTATATTATACCTGCGTTCCTATTAACGCGATAATTTTCATTTATTACTATTATCACCACGTCTGGTTTACGAAGAAGAAACGAGCGTTTCCACTTCATCGACTGAAGGTTAAGTCCACAGCCGGTCTACCACCAGTCTGTATGAAAAAAGATCTCGCACTTCGTTCAGAGTTCATGCGGGGGGTAGGTGTTCGTAAGGATCCCAAGAGATGGCGTTTTTTTTGTTATACTCAGAGCTGGGCGACATTTCTTCAAGTAAGGGAACCTAGAATGCCTTTCAAACTGAGCTCCTTCATACTGATGAGCCCCAAATAGGGCGAAATAGCTATCTATGGATGCTCCGTTTGATATACCACCATGCATGTTTTTTGTGCGTTGACGGATTAGTTCCGAAGTATGGGTTTAATATTGGTTGATTATAATCATTGGTATTCTTATTCTCTTCTTTCATTGTTCAACTGAAGAGTTCGTCATTCAGATTCAATTGTAGATTTCGTGAAATTTTTCGTTGTCAGTGAGTTTCACAATGAAATACAGTGAAACTTCCCTATAACGAACGTCTGTATAACAAATTTCGTACAATAAATTGCACCTCGAATCCAAATTCCATGTTAAAAACACCCTCTAAAACGAAGCAAATTTTATCTAAAGCGAAATATTCAAAGAACATCATTCTTCGAATGGGTATTGGTAAGAAGGTAAAAGGGTGGTTTCTTCCGAATTTCATAAATCTCGACCTTAAACTAAATCATGACGGCGGGCAGAGAGATCCTTGTGAAACAGTTTTGAATACACCTCTGGCTGTTTGGTTTCAATCTAACCATTACGTTAGTGTAAAGTTGAACGAAAATGTCTGAAAAGAAATGCTTTAGTTTGAATGATGAACTTAAATTTATCAGTGAAGTCGACCGCAGCATTGCCGACTATAGAAACAAATTTTCTCTATAACAATTTTTTTTGCGAATTCAGCGCTTTGGTTATACTGTATTAGAATTAGAGCACTAGAAAGATAGGTATGCCAGACAGGCTGACTGGGTCCAACCATAGACTCGAAAACTATAGATAGTAATGTCAATTTCTCAGTTATTGTGCTCTATTGTTAGTTGCGTGCTTTTTTTGAAGCATAGTTAATAGAAAGTATTGATTTTTTTATTCAAAACAATAAAGTTGGAGACTTGACAAATAAGCATAAGCATTTATATTCGATTACAGATTTCAAATCATTCGAATTGTTCTGTAATTTTCGAATCTGTGGTTGGACCCAGCATGGCTGTCTGGTATACTCCCCTTCTCAGAGCCTCAGTATTAGAATTAGGCACACAGATTTGAAATGTCAATCCGACAGAATTATAATATTAGTGACAGATAAATGAAATAATCATAATAGTTTACAGTATGGAATCCAATTCATCCATAATCTTTTGAATAATCCAATTTTTTATGTGTAATGTTCAAAATAGAAACAAAACACGAATGGCCGAACGTAATTTAATGTTTTTACAGTAAAAAAAAACTTAATAGTTCATGAAAGTGCTTTCGATAAACCTTATCAACTTTTAAGTTCGGAAAATTCCTTCGCGTTCAACCTGAACCACAATCATTTCCTGTTTTACCAACACATTTTTTCAACCCACTTATTACCTGCTACGATCCTCGATATCAGCATTCTTCAAATAAAGTTCACGAACGGCCGCACCAAAACGCCGCTTTAATTCCTGCATTTACTCCGCATAATCCTCGATTCCGTTTAGATAAGACAGCATTTCGTGCACTCTTATGATGAATGTTGGAACTTACTGCCGTTCCTTGCTCCCCACTTGCACGCCACTGTAACTAAGTGAAGTAAGTACTCTGGAGATTCCAACTTTAACACCTAGCGTGACTTTGTGCAGTTTCTGGATAGAGGAAGTAAAATGGATTTTAACACTCGAACGTTATCATACATAATGCAAATGATTGATCAGTCAACAATGTAGAGAACTAGCAAATCGTGGTTGGCTTTGTAAATGGCAACATGAGCATGGTTGTTTGGTATGTTAGCATTGATTGTCCCCAGAATGTTGTGGAAGGAAATTGGAGATCGAACATACAGAGTGTCTCATTCAAAAGTATCCACTCTCAAAAACTCAACAACGAATCAGAAATTGTGAAAACCATAGAGATAGGATAGTATAGAGTGGCCATTATTGAAATAAACGTGGTATCAGAAGCTCCATATTACTACCACCTAACGTCAAATTTGACAATCGTTGAATTTTCTGGAGAAATTGTGATTCTTGCGCCTGTTTCTAGATAAATTAAGATTCTTTCTGCTCAATAATATACAATGAAATGGTATCGTGCACTGTAAGGCTTTCTTCAAGCAGAGAAAAGACAGATAAGAATAAAATTAGAGGAAGAACATAATATCACAGGTAGGGATGAGTACTGAACAGATCTATCTGCATTCGAAATTTTTGCTAGTCTGTCTTGGTATTCTGATATCTTTTTATATGTGTATATTATCGCCTGGAGAAAAATTTTTTATTTGATATTCAATTGACCTTATTTGAACCGAATTCCTAAAGACTCAACACGTCGTCTTCTTAAATGAAATTTGTAAACAGAAAAACTGGCAACTTAATTCAACCCTGAACTTTCCGCCATATTGGTCCCCGACTTAGCCCCGCCCAGTGGTACTATTTTTCCTTACCCAATTGTATATCATAGCGTCTCTTCTCTATCATATCTCGATGGTGAAAACACTAGATTTTTCATTACAGGGGTATAGGATCTGGGATACGGAGCTTGTTTCTACTAGCAACCTTCTGGAGAGATTTCAACCCCGTTAGGAATTGGAATAGGGAAAGTGAGTAGTTTTGTATCACAAATATATGCATGGATTCAAATTTTCATTATAAACCTGCAGTTCGTGTTCTATGAACATAATTCCATAAAGAAGACCCTGTACATCTACTTCACTTCACTTTATGAATCATAAACTGCAGGTTCATACGAATTTGAATTCATGCATCATGTGTGCTACAGAACTACCCACTTTCCCCTTTCAAATTCCTGATAAGGTTGCAAACCTCTCTGAAGAGTTGCTAGTAAAAACAAGCTTTGTATCCCAGATGATGTTGCCCTGTCATCAAAAATCACGTAAATAATTTTGGTTCAATTATTTTCTGACCTCAAATGAAAGCGATAAAGCAATTGGGGAATGCGAATGAAACCCATGTAATATTCAAAACAAATATTTAATAACTGATCCCTCCAATAGAGTTCCTGGATTTGATCCTCCAAGGAAAATTTGGACTGTTTTTAATTATATAAGAACAGGTCGTGGCCGTTGTAATAACATGCTTTTCAAATGGAATTCAGTTGACAGTCCTAGTTGCGAATGAAGAGAAGCAGAGGAGACTATAGAACATCTGATAAGTAATTGTCACATCTTAGAATTTCAGGATGACTTGAGGGCTATACATGAAGTAATCGAGTCGTTTTTGAATTGGGTTGTTAATTTTAAATCGATTTAATAGAGCTTCAATCATTCCATTTTCTGGTCCTTTTTCTGCTTCGATTTTTTCGTTTCAGATTCAGAATTTTGGAGAGAGTTTTTCGTTGGAATCATAAATCTTTCAGTATTCAAATAGTTTTCGAATTTTATTTTTGTTGGAACGGCGAGACAGAGTTTTTTCTACTGAGGTTTTTCCCCCATTACATTACTAGAAAATAGTAATGTACCCAGTTTTGCACTGACCCCAGTTAGGGATTTTTGTTTTATGTATTGTACGATTATTATTCGACTTGAGCCTATTAGCGTTGAAAGGGTGTGGTTTCTCACATCCCCTAGCGATCGGCTATGTTTTTATGTATTTTAGTTACATATATTTTTCTTTTATAAACTTGTCCTATATACAGGGTGTCCCGAAAACAATGGATAAGCCTGCAACTATAGATAGACACTGTCGTGGTCTAACTTATTCCAAATTTTGACCTTAATGAAAATTCCACGGTTTCGGAGATATTCATGGTTTTCGTATTTTTAGAAAATTTCCAAGTGCGATTAGTTTTTCTAGTGCCATTTCTACAAAGGGAGAGGTATTTCGATATTGTTTTTTTTAATTTCACATGAGATAGTTCAGCTATCGGAAACAAAGACTTAAATTCATCAAACTAGTGTAAAAAGTTAGAAACTCGTGATTTACAAAGAAAAATTGAAAACTAATTGAAATTTCTTTCAAGTTGGATGAGCTACAGTGTAAAAAAATTGTAGGACGCCCCTGGTAGACATCATCTTGAAAACTTGCTCAGTTATTGCAGATTCCAAAAAGGTATCATAAGCCTAGGCATTCTGTAGTTTTTCTTTCTCGTAACTTCTTGATTACCAAATAGTCGAAAAATTTCGAAAAACTGTTTTTGTTGAAATCGTTATTCTGAGCTCATGTGTTAATGTAAATGTATGATTATACCTAGCTATTCTGATTTGTTTAACCTTATGGTTATTGTTCAATAGCAAAAGTATGAATCTTTCAAAGAACTTTAATACTATTACCAAATTACTATTCATTGGAAATGAATGAAGAATGCAAAATGAAACAATAAGTTCATTATTCATATCGAACATTTATTCATATTAAATGTTCAAATTGACGTCCTTGCGCCCTAATACACGCTCTACACCTTTTAATGAATGCACTTTTAATGCGACGTATTAATTTGAGCCGCTGCATTTTGGATACGAGCCCGTAACTCCTCAATCGAAGATATTGGCTTGGAGTAGACTAGATCTTTTAGGCACCCCGAATAAAAAAATCCAGGGGGTTTAAGTCCGGTGATCTCGGAGGGTATTTTGCATTCAGGTGATTTCTCACTCTTACTGCGTAATGAGCTGTGTTATTATTGTTCTATGCAAGCAGAGTTTCATTTTTTATGAATAAATTTGAGCTATGAATGACTGAACTCATTGTTTGATTCCGAAATCTTTATTCATTTTCAATGAATAAGTAATTGGTACTAATTCGTTTTATTTTTTCCATCGAATAGTAATTTGGTAATGATTCGTTTTATTTTATTTGTAATGAATATTCCACATACCTCTATTGTAGCAACACAGGGTATTCTTTAAGTTGATACTTTTCTTTTAACACTGTATAGAATGTAAGAAAATAAGAAATTTTGTCAAATACAATTAGGTCGGTAAGGTTTTCGAGATACAGGGTGTTGAATTCATATTTCATATTCAACCAGAGAAACGATACGCTACTGCTTTTTTCAAAATAAAAATAATTTTCGTAATTTTCCACTAGATTCCAACAAAAATGGCCTCCTGACTTTAACACATGAGCTCAGAATAACGATTACAACAAAAACAGTTTTTCGAAATTTTTCGACTATTTGGTAATCAAGTAGTTATGAGAATAAAAAACTACAGAATGCCTAGGCTTATGATACCTTTTTGCAATCGGCAATAACTGAGCAAGTTTTTAGGATGATGTCTACCAGGGGCGTCCTACATTTTTTTTACACTGTAGCTCATCAAACTTGAAGGAAATTTCGTTTAGTTTTCAATTTTTCTTTTTAATTCACGAGTTTCCACTTCTTTACACTAGTTTGATGAATTTCAGTCCTTGTTTCCGATAGCTGAACTATCTCATGTGAAATTTAAAAAAACCATATCGAAATACCTCTCCATTTGTAGAAATGGCACTAGAAAAACTAATCGCACTTGGAAATTCCCTAAAAATAAGAAAACCATGAATATCTCTCAAACCGTAGAATTTTCATTAAGGTCAAAATTTGGAATAAGTTAGACCACGACAGTGTCTATCTATAGTTGCAGGCTTATCCATTGTTTTCAGGACACCCTGTATAATACGTATTTAAGGGAATACTTGGATCATTATATTAAATTACCCATTTCTTTTATCAGTATTATCGACATGCCATGCTTGTTATCACAAGAAATTTTCCTATTCATTCAACCTACGAAAAATTAAATTGAACTTCTTTGAACACAACTTTTGATCCATACTCTAATATCCCATATGTACACGTGTCATCAAAGAGCTGATATCTCTAACATCATTCATAAGGCATCCTATATATAAAGAGCTCAGAACCCACAGCAAATACTGAAAACTAAAATCGAGTTTAGTTAGAAATGATGATGAATATCAACCCGAGACGAACCGTGCTGAATTCAGACTAAGTGGATGGCATGAATATTCCACGAAAAAAACATCTTAGAAATGAGACACCCCTAATGGCATCCCTTAATTTGAATGGAATGTAAGGAAGCCTTCGGAGCAGATCCTCTGAAGAGTACGAAGTGAATTCGGTCTCACTTTCTGTGGAGAATGGTCTCGAGGAAAAGTTCTAGGTATTAAACTGTTGAAACTTTGCGTCTGGAAAACATTCCAATAAGCTGCTTGTGTTTTAAGTGAGGCAGTCACCCATTATCTTAATCTGAATCTTTGGCTGGAAATGGCAGCTAAGCTCAATGGACTGTTTTGGCGTCGGAAGTTACGAGAGGAAATCAAGAACGTTTTTTCCATGAAAAAACCTGTGAAATTGAATCTGTATCCAAAAAGAGTTTCATTATCAATTTTTTTCGATTTCAACTTATGTTTTTTCATCGAATACTACGTTTTTTTCGTGAAAAAACCTGTGAAATTAAAGCTGTATCCAGCAAAAATCAACAATTGATTTCTATTGATCTCAAATCGAGTTTTTTTCATCCAAAACTAGTTATTTGTGATAAAATTGCGAGGTAATTAAAGTTTTTAAATGAGCGAGTGTGAGAATGAACTTTCTGAAAAGAGACAGCAGAATCTTTCATTCGTAACATACACAATTTCAATGAATACAAATGAAAAGTAACTTCTAATTGTATGTATTCACGACAATTTTATAATCTAACCAGTATGCGTCTGTTTGCTCGGCCCTAATGAACAATACCCATTAATCACTATTGAATAATGAGTCACTATTCATGCAGTCAGATGCTTCATGAACTTAGCCATAATTTCATATTGTTTTACTGATACTTCTTTAGTATTTTAGTGTAACCTACCTAAAACATATGGGTGGGAATACCTCTTCAACCGAGAGCCCAATCTACTTCAAATACAACTTGACTTTCCAACAACACTTTATGAAACGGACATATTTCGGACGGCAAATGTTTAAAATTCCAGAAAAATAATCAGTAATCTTGGATAATAATGATAGCAATTATACGCTTTTCGTATAATATACTATTATCCACGACTACTAATTATATTTCTTGAAGATTTCAACGTTTTGCGATCTTGACAAGATTTTTTATTATTGTGGAAAAAGTTAAGTTGACACATAAGAAATGTTTGTAGAATTTGTAATTGTATATTTTGTAATGAAAATAGCTCTAATTGATGTAATAAAAGTAGACTTGGCCCTAGATTGATAAGGTAGACCCCCATTTGTAGTACTTTAGAATACTGAAGAAATGTAAATTTATAGAATATGAAAGATGAATTTATAAAGAATCTGACAGCAGTAAATAATAACTCATTATTCAATTGTGTTTAATGGGTATGATTATGACCGAGCAAACAGACGCGAAATGGGTGGATTATTCAATAGTCGTGGATAAAGTATAGTATTCTACTCGTATATATAATGCTTATTATTCACTCGGTGATTTAGGTTACCTTGTAGATAAAAGCAATCATTATACGCTCTTGCAAAATATACATACGAGTTATTCGAAGAGCAGGTTTATTACGATTATTATTGTCATTTTGACATAAGTTTGTCACACGTTTTTTATCATTATTCCGAAATTAAATTCGATATTTAGGATGAAATACCACTATTTAAATCTATGGGAGATGATTACCCTTCAGTAGGGTCCTGTAGCGGTCTTAGAAGAACAGAAGATTCGAAAATCATCACTTGGAACGCCAGACCTGGTTTTAAAACACCCTCCTGGCCCAAGAGCAAGAATTACGTATTTTGTATCTGAATATTGAAGGTATTTATTCGAATAGTTTTAAGTTTCAATTTTGTAAAAACGGCGAGGCAGGGTTTTTTCTACTGAGGTTTTTCCTGTACTCTGGTATCATACGACAGAATAGTATGGTACCCCGTTTTGCACCAACCTCAGCTAGGGACTTTTTTGTTTCATGTATTGTATTTTGTTAGCTCTCAATTCAAAAGAATATATATATATTTATATTACAATTTCGAAGGAATTGTTGATAGAACAAGAAGAATATGACTTCGTCCGATGCTAGAAAATTAAAACAAACTGTTGTTTCATTATAAAAGGTGAAGTCAATGAAGGGTGATCCAATAAAAACAATATAAAAATGATTCTGTTGAGATCATCTAAGCAGAAAGCTTCAGCTATTATTCCAATAACTTTCATAATAATTTCCATTCTGCTCTTTTCCTTTTATACATCACAGCTAATTAATAATCAGCTGAATTAACAAAACCCACATAAAACAAACAGAATTCCACCCCAAAAGTCATAGTTTATACAAACGGGACGCAAAGACTTCAAAGTCTGCACGTTAGGGGTTAATCCTTTATGAGTCGACTTTTATCTATGTATTATTACCACTATATAACAAAATATACAATGACAAGTTCATGAAAAATATGCATAAGTTAACTCAACTTTTTCACACTAGTAATACAAGGACATATATTATTACAATCGCAAAATCTTAAAAACTTAAAAAAATATTATCAGTAGTCGTGGATAAAGTATAGTATTGTATTCGCGGATAACGGATATTATGCACTCGGTGATTTAGGCCACTTAAAGTGAATAGCAGCAAACATTATACGCTCGTTGCATAATATACCTACTAATTATTCGAAGAGCCGGTTCATTGCAATTTCGAAAAAAATTTCTAATAGAAGAAGAACTCGTGACAAGTAGACTTTTGTTATTTTATTGAATGTGATTTGGTTAGGGTATAAGATTTCCAGAATATTCTGTTTGTAAAAATATACCATATGACTTTATCCAATGCCAGAAAAGTGAAACTGTTGTTTCTTTATGAAAGCTGATAGCAGAAATCAATAAAGGGTGATCCAATATAAGCAGGATGGAAAAGATTTTGTTGAGGTCATTTGAACGAAAACCTTCAGCAATCACACCCATATTTTCCATGATAATTCCCATTTTCCTCTTTTCCGTTCAAACATCACCGCAACTGATTAACAATCAGCTGAATTAACAAAACCCTCATGGAACAAACAGAATTCCACCCCAAAAATCATAGTTTATACAAACGGGACGCAAACGTACACCAAGTCGACTTTATAGTCTGCACGTTAGGGGTTAATCCTTTAAAAGTCAACTTTTATCTATTATTATGACCATAATACAAAATATAAAATGACATGTTCATAAAAAATATGCATATTACGGTCGCCAAATCTTAAAAACTTCAAGAAAAGTTATCAGTAGTCGTGGATAAAGTATAGTATTGTATTCGCAGGTAACTGATATTATTCACTCTGTGATTTAGGCCACCTTGTGAATAATAACAAACATTATACGCTCATTGCATAATATACTAATTGTTCGAAGAGCCGGTTTATTACAATTTGGAAGGAATTTCTAATAGAACAAGAATTCTTGACAAGCAGACTTCTGTTATTTTATTGAATGTGATTTGGTTAGGGTATAAGATTCTCAGAATATTTCGTATGTAAAAATATACCACATGGCTTTGTCCAATGCCAGAAACGTAGTATGATTTTCAGACTATAAGAAATTTAATACAAACTGTTGTGTAATTACGAAAGCTGAAAGCTGAATTCAATAAAAGTTGATCCAGTAGAAGCAGGATGGAAAAGATTTTGTTGAGGTCATTTGAACGAAAACCCTCAGCTATCATACACACATTTTCCATGATAATTCCCTTTGTCCTCTTTTCCATTCAAACATCGCCGCAGATGATTAATAATCAGCTGAATTAACAAAATCCACTTGGAACAAACAGAATTCCACCCCAAAAATCATAGTTTATACAAACGGGACGCAAACCTACACCAAGTCGACTTTTGAGTCTGCACGTTAAGGGTTAATCCTTTAAAAGTTGACTTTTATCTATTATTATGACCATATTACAAAATATGCAATGACAAGTTCATAAAAAATATGCATATTACGGTCGCCAAATCTTAAAAACTTCAAGAAAAGTTATCAGTAGTCGTGGATAAAGTATAGTATTGTATTCGCAGGTAACTGATATTATTCACTCTGTGATTTAGGCCACCTTGTGAATAATAACAAACATTATACGCTCATTGCATAATATACCAATTGTTCGAAGAGCCGGTTTATTACAATTTGGAAGGAATTTCTAATAGAACAAAAATTCTTGACAAGCAGACTTCTGTTATTTTATTGAATATGATTTGGTTAGGGTATAAGATTTTCAGAATATTTCGTATGTAAAAATATACCACATGACTTTGTCCAATGCCAGAAACGTAGTATGGTTTCCAGACTATAAGAAATTTAACCCTTAGTTAGTCGCGTGAAAGGAAATCACGCAGCTGGTCGAGTGGGGTCATTATGACCTCGGTGATTTTTTTAGGTATTTACAATTTTAATTATTATTTTTTTTTCATTAAAACACTACTTTTATGTAAAAACAAATAAATCACATCAATAGAATACAAAATTATTATTACAAAACAAGTTAATCACTGTCAACCCAATCTGTACTGTACATAAAATTGACATGGTGTGAGTTTTGCAAATAAAATTTGAAAATTTACTGCATCTAACTGAATGTTTGTTGTCGTTTCTTCTTGGGCACCTTGCGCACCTCCCTCGTGAAGGTCCAGGTACATTTGCTTGTTTCAAAACATTGTCAGGTATATCCTGTTGAATGCGAATTCTCTTTCGTAAGTTTGTTGGAAGGTACTGAGACGAGGAGCGAGATATTTGATGATTCTTCACTAATTCATCGTCAAAAGAATTATCTGCAATCGCCAGTAATTCTGCTTCAGTCAGAGGTCTTTTTGAATCCGATAAAGACATCCTGAAATCAATTTTATTATTGTTTATCAGTAAATGAATAATAAATCAGTTTGAAACAAAAAAAATATATATGTATAGTTGTTACCAACAATAATGTCAATGGACAGCTGTTTCCAAAAAAAAGATACCGTACATAATGAAACATGAAATAAACAATAATTGGACGCTTACCTTCTCGAATTCCAATAATCCAACCGAAATGAATTTGTTGCACAATTAGTCGCGTGGGGTCAAAAATGCACAAAATATGCAATATTGCTCCCTGTCTGATAGCTAACACGATACTGGACAGTGGTATGTCAGTAAGACGTCGAGCTAGGAAGGTACAGTACGGGGGAGCGCCAAAAGATGCTTAGTTTTAAAATTATCGGTTTTCGAACCAAGCGCTGGGTCTCATCGACCCCACGCGACTAACTAAGGGTTAATACAAACTGTTGTGTAATTACGAAAGCTGAAAGCTGAATTCAATAAAGGTTGATCCAGTAGAAGCAGGATGAAAAAGATTTTGTTATGGTCATTTGAACGAAAACCTTCAGCTATCATACACACATTTTCCATGATAATTCCCTTTTTCCTCTTTTCCATTCAAACATCGCCACAGATGATTAACAATCAGCTGAATTAACAAAACCCACATGGAACTAACAGAATTCCACCCCAAAAATCATAGTTTATACAAACGGGACGCAAACCTACACCAAGTCGACTTTAAAGTCTGCACGTTAGGGGTTAATCCTTTATGAGTCGACTATTATCTAGAGGGCTCTTGGGGGCGAACAAGATATATGCACGAGTCCATAATTCACAAGGAAGGAAACACAACCGCACTGCTTGAAGTTACAGAAGGATATCCTCCGTGTAAATTGTTGACGGGCATGATGCATGCTGATAATCCTAGATTCATTATACTCCGGATTCAGGATGGAGGCTTTTGATGAAGTCTATTTTTTAAGGGGATGTTCGGATTTGCTCCCACAATTTCTTTTCACTCGCTTCTTTCTGAGGATTTTTCAATAAAAGGTGTTGTTTAGATATTCGAAGAAAAATGCCATTTTCAATAGAAATGATCGGATGATCGGAATAACATCAGGCAAATGACCACCATGACTACGCTTACAGGACCATATCCTTTTAATGAAATAACCATAACCAAATCGCAAAGTGGCCGCTCTATGTCCTCGATAGCATCACGAATTCCAACTTCCAGGTCTTGAATCGACGCTGGGCTATTGGCATATATCTTTACTTTCACGTGGCCCCAATGGAAGAAGTCGCAAGGTGTTAAATCACAAGATCTCAGTTGCTAATTGTGATCACCTCTTCGTTGATTGTGTGGCACGTATCGCCGTCTTGTTGAAAGTAAACATTGTCCAGATCAATACTGTCCAATTTCGGACATAAAAATGCCTAATTCCAAAGAAGGACGAGAAATGGACAAACCTGAGTTTTCTTAAACACTTTCGACGTGCACGGATTTCATTCTTCACATTACTAACTTGTCCCAACAGCTCGAATTTTACCACCAATTCCTTTATTGCGGTCCGACAAGGTGTTTCACGGCGACTCAAAAATGTTAGAGTTTTATGAAACGTCTCTGCCGAATTTTCAACATTTTTATAGTGAATTTTATTAATTTAAATGCGTTCTTGAAGCGTGTATCGTTTCATTTTTATGAATGGCGTAGTTTCTACTTATGAAATGTCGAAAAATGACAGCTTCAAACGTGACATCTACCGAAATAGCGAGCAATTCACAATAACACCTCTTATTGGAAAACCCTTCACAATAATAAGTTGAGAATACATTTCATCGATTAATTAATATTATATTCCAAAACAAGTTGCAGAATAGTATCATAGTTTTGTGAAATACTGTCTAAATTCGATGAAGAATTCAGATTAAACTTTCTAGTGACTTTTTGATTGTATCTCGTCTTTTGGTGTATGACTGTTACGAAAATTGGCAGATAATAATTTTCGAATTTTGAAAAATTTATCATCATGGCTCAAAGTTTCTTTGAAATGCACAATTGCTTAGTCTGAATATTCTGCTCAGCGTGCACTTCTTGCGATCAACTGGTCTTGTATTATGCTCTCTTCTTCAAGTGGGAGCAAGAAGTGTGCACGCCGAGCACTCAGAGCAGAATATTTGACTAAGTAAATAATTAAGAATTGACTTGAATCTGTAATGTCATCATGGAAAATTTACAACCCTACTTATAGTCCGTTCACGAAAGGTTGAGCCATCGGTTGGCCATGAAAATTTGGCATATTCCATTGTGTTTATTGAAATTTTAGGTGCTGTAGTTTATTTTCTTGACAGATTGATGCGCAATGTTGTCAATATTGCATAGAGTTCTCTGATAACTCGCAAGCTTGTCGGACGAGGCCTGGTACATTCGGTAACGTTGACTTTATTTTACTTTATGACAATAAATACTACCATCTTCAGATAAATAAACAAACGCCTACTATGCGCTCAACCTTTCGTGAATAATATTAATAATATTAGTCATCCAGGGACACTTTTTGTGTATTTGACAATTCTTTTAGATTATTATTCATTATGTTATAAAGGATTCAGTCAGAAAAAAGGTCATTATACATAGGTAGGGGAGATCGGGGTTGGTTGTGTCAATTTTTAGACGCTGTATCAATGGCATGTCACCACATGTTTTCAAAATTCAGTCGAAAGCTTACGCATATGCTAGAAAGGCCATAACAACTTTTCACGAGATGTTTCTTCGATTGTCACGCCCTTTATTAACTCCAGATTCAATAAAGTAGCAATAGCTTATATCGAATGAATTATATTTCTAGGAGTCTCGAAAATATCTTACTAAATGTCCAGCAATAGACGAATTGAGATATTATACTTTTACAGAGGAAATATAAAATCTTATATTATTAAGCAATCACCTTCAATGAAATAATGAAAGTCGGCCTGTTGCGAGCTCTTGCTTTATTAGAAATTCCTTCGAAAACGTAATAAACCTGCTCTCTGACCGGAAAGATCTATATGAAACCAGGTAGAGTCCTCTGAGTATAATGATTTCCAGAACCCATATATACGAGAAGCGCTTTCGATTATGATACTCGTATTTCACTCTCAAATACATATTACGTCTAGATATGTGAATGAAAAATTTGAGCAAAGCCCTGAGCAGGTGCTTTTGAGCGCTGGTTGATTGATGGAGCAATAATGCTATCACCTCAAAATTTAGACTTGAGATTCATGCTTAGTATATGATTGCAAAATCTCAACACGATAGAAATTATAATCTGGCAATTATTCTTAATATGAAATATTTTAAGAATCAATAATTACCCAAAATAAAAATTCTATGTTTCTGATGATGCGATAAATTTCGCATGAACATTCAGTATCTATATCAATTTTCATTCACGAAATGAATTTCACTCGAATCGAATATCTTGTTATGAACAAATGAAGATTCTTGGTTTCAATATTCCAGTTGAATTTTCTATGGTTCTGTTAACAATAGGGCCCACAAAGTTTTGCGTGTGGCCGCATCTGGCATCGAAATTTCATTTCGATTGGTGTCGTTTCGTCTGAGATTTTGAGAAACAAATATTTTGAATGGTCATATTTATGGAACACCCTCTACGATTTGGCTGGTTAACTAACTCAAACGCGGCATTTGGGAACCAAACTCTCCCTGAAAATCCCAAGTCTATAGGACAATCCCTTCGAATGTTATTGTGCTCACCAACGGACGGCCTGACGGCCTCACGAACAATTGAATTTTCCCACGGATTTGTCATCAGGGAGTCGAACCCTATCGTTTGAAACTACACTGCGCAAAAAATTAACGCACATCATGGAAATCTCAAATTTATTCTACAACTGAAGGTGTTCTCAATGATAATAATTATTTTTATCAGAATTATGCATGCATTTGTTATCCACTTTCAACGTTTTTCTTCAATACTGATGTTTTTTCCCAGCAGGAATAAAAAAAGATGAGATTATCAGATTTTGAATGTATTGATTCCATTCTGAAATTAGTTGTTCTCGATCAATTCTAGTGATCAATAGTTTTTCTTTCGTTTGATTTTCTACACTCGATCGATATGCAACGCGAAACACACGATTTGACCCAAGAGGAATGTGCCCAAGCGGTAGTTTTGCGAGAAGAAGGATGGACATACACAAGAATTGCAGAAAGGTTTGGAGTTTCCCATACAAGTGTGTCCAGAATGTTGCAGCGATTCAGGGAGGCAGGTATGAATGTCGGAAGACCAGGACAGGGTAGACCACGGGTAACAACTGCCATTCAAGAACGTTACTTGACGGTTTGCAACCGCTGGCCTCCTTCAAACTTAGCTTGAGCAAACTCATGAGATGCAAATTAGCACTCAGACAATAATAAATCGCCTCAGAGAATATAATTTAAGGCCTCGTGTTGCGGCAAGAGGTCCAGCTCTTACCCCAGCCCATCGAAGGGCGATTGGAAAAGAGTTCTCTTCACAGATGAGTCTAGATTCTGCCTCTACCATTGTGATCGACGTTCCCTTGTATACAGACGTCCACACGAAAGATATGCTCAGTGCAATTTTCTGAATACTACTGGTTTCGGGGGAAGATCGATTATGGTATGGGGTGGAATATCTTTGACTGCTCGCACAGACCTAGTGGTCGTTGATAATGGAGCTATGAATGCTGATAGGTATATAAGGAACATTCTTGAAGAGCATGTAGTGCCATTTGCCCCATACATTGGTGAAAATTTCATTTTTATGGACGATAATGCCAGACCCTATTGTGCGCGCATCGTTCAGGACTACCTTGAAGAGGTTGAAGTCTCCCGAATGGAATGGCCAGCAAGAAGTCCAGATCTCAATCCGATTGAGCAGGTTTGAGACAACCTCAATAGAAGGCTGAGAAGTTCAGAAAATTATCCAGCTACTCTTAATGACTTAGAAATCCAACTCAGAGAAATCTTGGAAGGATAAGATCAGAACATTTTTAGATCACTCATTTTGAGTATGAACCGTCGTTGCCGAGCTGTAATTAACGCAAGAGGTGGAAATACCAAGTTTTAAATCACTAATCAGCATTTCAGTATTTTGAAAATTGTTTATTTCTCTTATTTTACATAAGATTCGGTGAAATCCTGAAATTTACTTCCATTTAATATGTCTTGTTTCGTTCAAAACCTTCCTGAGAGAACATAAAAAATAAGGTATAAAGTCAATGTAGAGTAAACTTTCATTAAAATTGAGATTTTCAGAATGTGCGTTAATTTTTTTGCGCAGTGTATTTTCGGCTAAAAATTCGAAAATTACAGAAATTTTGGAAAAACGATCTAGCACTCGTTTAAGTAGAACGAGCGCTCAAAAACTCCTTACAAACATAATAAATCGTCAGAAATACTCGAGGATAACTGAAAACCCGTCCAACTTCAAATATTACATCGTATTCGGATGGTTCTCTCTAGAGATCAATCCTACAGAATTAGGGATACTGATTGGAATTTTTATAATGCACCAATCGCTATTCTGAATCAGAATCAAAGTTCTGTCGGCATCAAGGCTTAAAGGAATCTGATTAAAAGTTTAGAAGGGTGGCTTCAACATCGATGGATTCGAAATGTTGATGAGACATTGTTGGCCAACTCTCACTGCTGTCTTTAGAGTTGAGACCAGCCAAAGAGAGGGATTATGTTGGGATCAGCAACTTATTATACCATGAGTTTTAGGTATCTGGAGTGCTGGACAGAGCTCAAGTTTCAAGATTATTCAGTATCTATTGTATTGTTTTTATTTTCTGATAATTATTTTTATTATTATTGAAAATATCAAACTATGTTATTGTCTATTTAAATACTATTCATCATAAAAAAATCAACATCCATACAGTATCATTTTTCTGGCTGCTACAGCACTCCAAAGTGAACCTTTTTTCCGATTTTCCTACAGAAAGTCGATTATTTAGCAAAATATTTTTTCAAGAAGAAATATGGTTATTTATTATACATGGGAAAAAAAGTATTAGATTCAGCTTGAGCGGAGGGAGACAAAAAACCGAAAGCTGAAATTTCATATTTTTCCCCTGTATAATACACTATTTTTTTCTGTGACAGCAAAAACGACCATTTAATAGTGAAAGAAATATACCTTTTCACGTGATTACTTTTTTTCCCCGGGAAAAGAGTGAGTAGGTACTTTTTTCCCGGATACGCAGACTCTCACTTTTCTGACAGGGAAAAAAGTAATTTCCTAAAAAGTTATATTTTGTGACCTGCCAAGAGATATAAAATGTCAAATTTTTTTCCTGTCACAGAAAAAAATTGCATTTTTGTTATCTACGACCTCGAATCAGTCAAAAAATGACCCGGGTGGATATAACTGAAAAAATAAATTTTAGTGCTTTTTCACATTTCACAATAAAGTATACCTATGCCGATGCCGTGAAGAAACCACTTCAAAACTGTCAGATTTTCAAGAAAAGTTTGAGTTCTGAGGTGGTTCCTTCATTGTACAGGGTGCGGCAAAACAAACAGTGCAGTTTTGATGGGCTATTAGAAAAAATTGCACAACCTACGAAAAAGTGGTTTATTCTGTTTGATTCAATACCTCACCCCATTTTTTCATTTAAGTTTTGAAGATCACATCATCAATATTAGGTCCTCCAGATGCGATGCACTAATATAGGCGATTTCTGAAGTTTCCTACTGCGTTCTGACACATATCGAATGGGGGTGATTTCCTCTCTAATACGGATCTTAAGTTCTTCCAAATTGTGAGGACGATACTTTGAAATTTTCCTTGAGGAAGCCTCATAGAAAAATATCACAAATGTTCCATGGCGCCTCCTTCCTCTGAGGGGCGACCTGAGATGGCCGGCGAGAATGGCGAGATCACCGGATTTGAGCATTTGATATTTTTTCCTATGGAGCTACCTCAAGGAAAAGGTATTCACAATGTTGAAGAACTTTAGATTCGTATAAGAGAGGAAATCGCCGCCATTCCGATCGATATGTGCCAGGACGCAGTTGAAAACTTCAGAAATCGCCTATATCAGTACATCGCTTCTGGAGGACATCATCTTGATGATGTATTCTTTAAAACTTAAATGGAAAAATGTGGTGAGCTACTGAGTCAAACAGAATAAACCACTTTTTCGTAGGTTGTGCCTTTTTTTTCTAATAGCCCATCAAAACTGCATTGTTTGTTTTGCCGCACCCTGTATATACCATATTCTGAAATGTGAAATGAACCATATTTTTGAGCGCTCGTTTTCCAAACGAGTGCTATATCGTTTTGCCCAAATGACTGTAATTTTCGAATTTTGAGCCATAAATGGTCTCAAACGATAGGATAAGACTCCTTGATGACGAATTCGTGGTCAAACTCAATTCTGTCCGTGGGGTCGTCCTTCCGGCCGTTAGCGCAATAACTTTCGAAAAGATTGTCCTAGAGACTTGAAATTTTCAGGGTAAGTTTGGTTCCCAAATGGCTCGGTTAGGTCAGTTAACCAGCTAAATCGTACAGGGTGTTTCATTCAAAATTTTTGTTCCTCAATATCTCAGACAAAACGAAACACATCGAAATGAAATGTTGCGGCCATATTCAAGATGCTCATGGTAAGGCTCATGCAAAATTTTGTGGCCATAGTGTAAACAGAACAATAAACAATTCAATTGGAATATTGAAAAGAGGAATCTTTATATGTCCAGGATATTATCAGGATATCCGATAAATTTTTTTGTTAATGAAGAGTGTTCCTGCAAAATTTCGTGGTCATAGTGTCAAGAGAACCAAATAAAGTTCAATTGGAATATTGAAAAGAATAACTTCTATATTTCCATAACAGAATGACTGATTTAAATAAAATTTATTTTGTGAATCAAAACTGATAGACCGAATGTTCGTGCAGAATTTCAAGAGGATCGCATCATCTGAACCATAGAATTGAATTTTTCTAATTATTTTTTTTTTACATATTCCCTTTTCTGAATAATTTCTAGAATATAATTCCGATTGTGCTGAGATTATGAGCGTAGACATTTGGTATGAATCTCAAATCTCATATAAAATTTGAGGTAATAGTCTTATTGCTCCACCAAAGAACGATCGCTCAAGAGCTCCTGCTCATGGCGTTTCTTAATATTTTTTAATCACTATAACGATTTTAATAAACGCCACTTGTTGGCCCAGAACCTTTCTGTGACATAGGCAAACGCACCTATAAAAAAGGGTTTCTGGATAAGGACGAAACCGATAGAGAAGCAATCTGAAGGAATCTTCCAGGAATAAATCATTCCAAGAAGTTTCTTCGGATCTTTAAAACTGCAAACTCCAAAAAGAAAAGGAATCAACTATGGTTTCCTTAGTTACAGAATTGTCCTGCGCAAAGAATGTTTCGAACAAGAGAATTATACAAGAAGCGCAAGTTTGGCGGCCTTAAAGCCCTTTCTGATATTATAACTCATTACAGCTCTGGAACTGGAGGGAGAGCTGTAGAGTAACAGTTGTGAAAAACAGCTCCGACAGGGCACAGTAGATTTTATTGTCCCAGCAGTCCTAGTCTAACGCAACCTCTTTAATGATCTACAATAGACAATATACATTCTACAACTCAATAATGAAATTTCATTGCAAAATTGCGGCTTAAATTTGAACCACCCTTGTATATCGAATAAATGTTTCATTGCTTGCTTCCCACGCGTGCCTCTCAGCACGAAAGTGTATTTAAGCCCTTATTTCTGTTCCTGTTTTCTTTCAATAAAGAGGCTTGGAAGTCTCAATGTTCTAGAGTGGGATTAATTTCAATCAATCAAGTCACTACGGCTTTATTGCAACTTTCGCGAAAAATATCGCCTCACACGAATTTCTACCATTTTCAGCACATTCTCATGTCGGGGGCTGAAATAGGCGGCACTGTTTTATTTATTGGTACGGCCATTTCATTTCCTCTTATATATCCGGTTATCGTACAATCTAACCGTTTCGTACGAAAATACAATAACGGAAATGTTGGAAACCGTAACGGAATTTTAAAATTTCCAATGAAAATTTCAAATAGAAATCGTGGTTTGTGTCAGCGAGCATGTCCACTGTATTTGTGCTGTGTAGCTTTTTCATTTTTATTTGATTTTCTTGGCGAAATATCGCAATTTGAATATACCTACAGGGCGTTTCAGAATGAAATTAAATGAATTCGGGATATTCTTTCACAGATGATTTTATGACATAAAAATCCTAAGCGCTATGGTCTATGATGCCTTTTTTCAGAGATACGAGGTGGTAAAATTAAAAAAAAAATTGTTGAAGATATTATCGAAACAGTACAAGATTTTTCTTTGCATTTTGATGAATACGCATCGAAACATATTTTTGAGCGCTCGTTCTACTCAAACGAATATACAATATCGAATTGCTCAAATGTTATGTCCAAATAAATTCAACGGGACAAATGACACGCAAATGTTTTTTTTCAAATTTGAAATTATTTTTTTAATCACCACATAATTCAGAGTGAGAATGGTTTCTTGAGTTTTTTACCTGTGACTAATATTTTTCGTCTCTAAATTTCAACACCATGTATCTAGGAAACAATGCGTCTGAGACCCGTAGTTAATATAATCTTTATGTGATAAGATCATCTAAGGATGATGACCCCTAATTGACGACATCTTGTTCTGAAACATTCTGTATATCCGGTTATCGTACAATCTATAGCCATTCTGTACGAAATCACAATAACGGAAATGTTGGAAACCGTAACGGAATTTTAAAATTTCCAATGAAAATTTCAAATAAAAATCGTGGTTTGTGTCGGCGAGCATGTCCACCGCATTTGTGCTGTGTTGTTTTTCATTTTTATTTCTGAGTTTTATTCGATTTCCATGGTGAAATATCGCAATGTGAATAAACAGGGCGTTTCAGAACAAGGTTACATGAATTCGGGATTTTCTTTCACAAATGATTTCATGACATACAGTTCCTAAGCACTAGGTGTCCATGACGCCTTTTTCTAAGATACGAGGTGGTAAAATTTTAAAGAAAAAATGAATTTTTGAAGTATTATCGAAAACTGTACAAGATTTTTCTTTGCATTTTGGTAGGTTTATGAGTACCCATCAAAACATATTTTTGAACGCTCGTTCTTCTCAAAAGAATATACAATATCGAATTGTCACTCAAATGTTATGTCCAAATAAATTCAACGGGACAAATTTTTTTTTCAAATTTAAAATTATTTTTTTAATCTCCACAGAGTGAGAATGGTTTCTTGAGTTTTTTACCTGTGACTTATATTTTCGTCTCTAAATTTCAACACCCTGTATCTAGGAAACAATGCGTCTGAGACCCATATTTAATATAATCTTTATGTGATAAAATCATCTAAGGATGAAGACCCCTAATTGACGACATCTTGTTCTGAAACATTCTGTATATCCGGTTATCGTACAATGTATAGCCATTCTGTACGAAATTTACAAAACGGAAATGTTGGAAACCGTAGCGGAATTTTAAAATTTCGAATAAAAATTTCAAATATAAATCATGGATTGTGTCAGCGAGCATGTCACCGCATTTGTGCTGTGTTGTTTTCCATTTTTATTCCTGAGTTTTATTCGATTTCCATGGTGAAATATCGCAATTTGAATAAACAGGGCGTTTCAGAATAAGGTTACATGAATTCGGGATATTCTTCCACAAATGAATTTATAACATACAGTTCCTTTAGTCCGTTCACGAAAGTTTGAGCGCATAGTAGGCGTTTGTTTATTTATCTGAAGTTGGCAGTATTTAATTGCTGTCACAACGTAAAATAAAGTCAACGTTGCCGAATGTACCGGCCTCGTCCGACGAGCTTCCGAGTTATCAGAGAACTCTATGCAAATTGACAACATTGCGTATCAATCTGACAAGAAAATAAACTACATAACCTAAAATTTTAATATACACAGTGGAGTATGCCAAACCGATGGCTCAACATTTCGTGAACGAACTATAAGCAAAATTAAGTGAAACTTTAAAGAAAAGATGGATTCGTTGAAAATATTATCGAAACCGTACACGATTTTTCTTTGCGTTTTGGTAGGTTATGAGTACGGAGCAAAACCCCATTTTTGAGCGCTCGTTCTACTGAAACGAGTATACAATATCGTTTTGCCTAAATGTTCTGTCCAAATAAATTCAACCAGACAAAAGATACGCAAAAGATGTTCTTCCAAATTTAAAATTATTTTCGGAATCACCACATAATTCAGAGTGAGAATGGTTTCTGCGTTTCTGCTTTGTAGTTTTTCATTTTTATTTCCTGAGTTTCATTCGATTTTTGGGGTCAGTTAAAAATTCAAAATTCCTAACAGCATTTATTGAAACGTGGTGACCGGTTTCGCATTAGTAAAACCAATGCATCCTCAGACCGAATCTAACACACTACAAGAAAATACAAACAGTTCTAAAAATCAAAAGGACAAAAACAATGCAACCTACCGCTATGCTATTCTCAACAAGGTCGTCAGTTCTGAAATGAGATACATAACATTCAAATTCGATTACAATTGCATCAAATTCCAGCTAAAACTTCAACAAAACAATGCAGTCGAAAACGAAACAAATATAGGTTAAGAGCACAGAGCACAAACCAAAACTTTTCATGAACCACAAAAATTCAACAATAGTCTCCACTTGCTAAGACTAATGATGAAGAAAATATATACGTATAAACATTTTTACAAAACAGCGTTCATCACATACATCTCAACAAATTCGATTCGATTTCCATGGTGAAATATCGCAATTTGAATATACAGGGCGTTTCAGAATAAGCTTACATGAATTCGGGATATTCTTCCCCAGGTAATTTCATGACATAAATTTATCAAGCACTATTTCTTGGATGCGATGTGTTGAAATTTAAGAAGAGAAACTAGAGTTTTCGAAAAATTTTCGATACCGAACACGATTTTTCTTTACGTTTTGGTAGGTTATCAGTACGCATCAAAACACATTGTTCTTATTTCAAAATTATTTTTGATTTTGACCTGTGGTGCCCGTACAAACTTCTGTTCGAATAATCCAGTGAAAATTGTACACAATTTTTTTCCAATTCAAAATTATTTTCATTATCACCACAGAATTCAGAGTGAAAATAGCTTCCTGAGTGTTTTACCTGTGACGAATATTTTTTTGTACAACTGCCATTAAAAGTGACAGTCGCCCATTTCATTATCAAAATAGGGCAGTTGTACAAAGAACATTGTATGGTATTTGTGTTAAAAGTGATTTTATTTTGTTCGTTAAATTGTGAAATGAGCGGAGTGAATTGAACAATTTTCACTCACAAAGAAAACCTCACTTTTAACACTTATATCATAAATAGATATTAGATTTGGTTTTTTTATTTCAGCACTCTTTATCTCGGAAATAATGGCTTTCATTTGAGGTGGTTTGTGTCATACACATAATAACGAACCTGCCCACCGCGTTTTTGCTTTGTAAATTTTCATTTTTATTTCCTGAGTTCTATTCGATTTTCATGGTTAAATATTGCAGTTTTAATAAATGGGAGATTTTTCTCTAATACAGGGGCCTGTGTAGTTCTCAGCATATCTGATTGAATAATCGAATCGAAAGGTTACTATTTCCTTTTGAGCGTTCATTTTACTCTTAGACTTACTTAAACGAGTGCTATATCTTACTTTATAGGTTTTCACTCCCAGTCTCTGAAACAGAAATAATCAAAAAAAATTCAATTAAGATGAAGTGCTCCTGCAATCAGATTGCAAATGAAAAAACACAGAATTCTGAAGATTTTACAAGTTTGTCCGAAGTAGGTGTCTGACACCGAAACGTAACATTATCCTTTTTATTTATGGCCGTTTTCAGTTTTACTGTTAGGCAACAATTTCTTCAAGACCAATTTGCTCCTGACAAATAAGTGCAAAGATTCTCGCAGGAGCACTTTATCTTAATTAAAAATGTTTGAATTATTTCTGTTTCAGAGACTGAGAGTGAAAACCTATAAAGTTCTTAAGAAATGCAGAATCCTTCCAGAATATATTTCAATCGATATCTGAGTGCTATATCGTTTTGCCCAGATGTCTGTAATGTTTGAATTTTGAGCGGAAAATGGCCCCAAACGAAAGGGTTCGACTCCTTGATGACGAATCCATGGTCAAATTGATTTCTGTCCGTAGGGCCGTCCGGCAGACGGTAAGCACGATAACTTTCGAAGGGATTATCCTAGACTCTTGAGATTTTCAGGGTTCGCAAATACGGTTCACAAATACCTCGGCTAAGTTCATTCACCAGCAGGGTGTTCCAATAAAATATGGCCGTTTTAAATTTGTGTTCCTCAATATTTCGGATAAAACGAAACCAATCGAAATGAAACTTTGCGGTCACATGCAAGATGCTCATAATAATTCTGATGCAGAATTTTGCGACCGTAGTGTTAACACAAACATAGAAAATTCAATTGGAATATTCAAAAGAAGAATCTTTATATTTCCATAACAAGATGTCCGATTTGAGTGAAATTCATTTTGTGAATTAAGATTAATTCACTGAATATCAATGCAAAATTTCAAAAGGATCGCATCATCAGAATAAAAGAGAATTTTTTTAATTATCAAATTTCTACATGATTCAGTTTTTGAATAATTCCCAGAATATCATTCCGATCCTGTATCTTGAGACAGAGATCAACCAAAGTTCTTGCGCCCGATGCATAAAGATGCTGAAAATCAAATACCTATCACCGAGTAATCTTCGAAAAGCCGTGGACCTCCGGAGCTATCTATAAATATTCTATCCTGGATAAACGTAATCAAACATGGATCAACATAGAATCACCTTCGATAAACTACCTTTCATCCGGTAATATGTTATAGATATTTACTTTCCTAAAAAAGCACCAGGAAGCTTTGCACAAAATGCGTTTGCACATGTATTATTCATGTATCAAGACACGTTTATATGCTTTTCATTGTGGAACAGCGTTTTACCCTGTCCGAGAAGATTGATGAGGAAGTATTTTTTTAGTGAGACGTTGTATTCGGATATGCTAAACTGGAAAATTCAGTAAGCCCTTGCAAAGTGTCCTGGTGAAAATGCCATGCAAATTTTATGCAATTTTTTTCGACGCGATGTTTTACTCATTAGTTTCATATCTAAGTGAATCAGGTTTGAGAAATGATTCAACGGAATTTCAACGAGGATTTTCTTATTTCAGAAATAGCGTTTTTGTGCTGTCGATTTTTTCTTGAAGATATTCGATATTTTTGAATTTGAAGTGAAGAAATATCTGAAATGCAATCTTTCTAAATGAATAGGTTAGGTTAGGTAGGATAATTTAAGGACAGGTAAGGTTAGGTTAGGTTAGATTAGATTAAATTAGAGGAGGGGCGACAGATCAAAACCTACCTTGCGAGCACCTTGACCTTAAGATCTATTGTGCATCCCCGCGCTGTTTACCAGTCCGGCAGCAAAGTCTCAATGAACTTCACCACCTTTCTGGGGGCCACATCCATTACTTGTTCAGGCTTTAGGAACCTGGAGCCAAGATGCCGTAACCGTTTCTGGTGAACAGCTTCACACTCATATAGCAGGTGTCTAGCTGTCTCGGTGGCTTCTTGACAGAAGCGACATGTACTATCGGGCGCCTTTTCCATGTTTTTTAAGTGATACCTCACAGGACAGTGCCCAGTGAGGTTAGGTTAGTTCAGGTTTCACGTAAACGATCATTTTTACCAATATTGGTTGTAATTGGAAGTATGTTATCTATGATTGGAAGTGTCACTTTTAATGGCAGTTCAACAAAAACTACATATATTTATGAAACTTTTCGATTAATTTCATGGACCTATAATACTAACTGGACGTCGAACTTCCTTACTGTCACTTTGAAACAAGTGAGGCAAATGGCCGCCATTTGCAGTTTGGGGTGAACCACAAATATTTTGATGTTTTATGCCATCTGTGCTCGAATTCATAGATTTATAATAGGTCCATGCTCGAATTTTGATTGAAACGTAGACGTTCCTTTGAAAGAAGTGATGAAAAACGAACTCTATATATTAGTGTTCTGTGAACTCTGACATTTCGGTCTGTTAAAATTATAAATATTTTCGATTCTTGTGATTAGTTATTAAACAATATTGGTAATCCTATCATTTTAATTCGTTGAAATAAAATAAATAATATTTCAACTCATGGAAAAATTGACAACTCTCAAATTCACCCCAAACTGCAAATGGCCGCCGTTTGCCTCAAAAATTTTGACAGGTTCGCCATCTAGTTAGTATTATAAATCTATGATTAATTTCAGTAGAAGCACAGAAAAGGCAGTCTATTTGCATTTTCTTACTTAAGAAATAGTGTTTTCTACTGTCGTTTTTCTTCATATGAATATCTAATATTATTGAATTTAAAGTAAAGAAATACCTATTTGAAATTCGATAATTCTAAATGAAAAAGTAAGTTTAGGCTAAGACAGGTTAGGTTAGGTACGGTTAGGTTATGTTTAGGTGAAGTTAGGTTAGGTTAGGTAATGTTAAGTTAGGTTAGGTTCCACGTAAACAACCATATTCAACACTGCTGATTTGAATTAAGAGTGTCACTTTTGATGGCAGTGGAATTCTTCTATTAATTTCAGAAAAAATACACGGGAGTCAATCTTAAATTTTTAAATTCAATTTGTTTTTCCAAAATTGGAACTTGTGTAAGAATGTCAAGTCAATGCTTTTGTATTTGTATTATCTGAGATTCCTATATGGTTGAATAATTCATTCAATATGTTTTCATAGGAAAAATCGAAGACAAAACTGAAGTATGCAATGACGCAAACGTTTTTCCCTTGGAACTATACTTCGGTCATGTTTTCTAAACCTTATTTCTGCAGTATCATTATTTATAATATCCGTTGTGTTGTTTCCCATTTACACGATGGGCTTCATCGATTTTCTTTTCGATATTTTTTAATTTGAAGTGAAGAAACATCTGAATAGGTTAGGTAAGGTGAAATAAAGTAAGCTGAGGTAAGGTAAGGTTAAGTTAGTTTGGTTAGGTTATGTTAGTTCAGGTTCCACAAAAAACGATCATTTTCACCACTGTTGGTTGTAATTGAAAGTGTCACTTTTGATGGAAGTTCAACAAAAATTATATTTATGAAACTTTTCGATTAATTTCAGTAAGAACGTAGAATAGGTAGTCTATTTGCATCTTCTCATTTCAGAAATAGCGTTTTCTGTATATTTTCTTCATATAAATATCGACTATTATTGAATTTGAAGTGGAGAAATATTTGAAATTCGATCATTCCAAATGAACAGGTTAGGTTAGGCTAGGTCTGCTCAAGTAAGCTACCGTTAGGTTAGGTTTAGGTAAAGTTAGGTTAGGTAAGGTTAGGTTAGATATCAATTGGAATATAATTTGGGAGGTTTCTGCATTTCTAAAAAACTTTATATTTTTCACTCCCAGTCTCTGAAACAGAAATAATTAAAAAATGTTTAATTTAGATGAAATGCTCCTGCGAAAATTTTTGCACTTATTTGTCAGTAACAAATTGGTTTTGAAAAAATTGTTGCCTAACAGTAAAACTAAAAGAAGGAAATAACGGACACCTTCTTCAGTCAAACTTGTAAAATCTTCAGAATTGTGTGTTTTTCCATTTGCAACAATTTTCGCAGGAGCACTTCATGTTAATTAAACATTTTTTAATTATTTCTGTTTCAGAGACTAGGAGTGAAAACCTATAAAGTTTTTTAGAAAGGTTAGGTTTCACGTAAACAATCACTTTCAATACTGTTGGTTCGAATTAAAAGTATCACTTTTGATGGCAATGGTACAAAAATGACATTTATGAAATTATTCTATTAATTTCAGAAAGAATACAGGGGAGTCTACCACTCTTATATTCAATTTGTTTTTAAAAATTCGAACTTGTAAGAATGTCTATTCAATGCTTTTGTATTTGTATTATCTAAGATTCCTATATGGTTGAATGAATCATTCAATATGTTTTCGTAGGAAAAATCGAAGACACAACTGAAGTATGCAATGACGCAAACATTTTTCCCTCGGAACCATACTTCGGTCATGTTTTCTAAACCTTTTTTTGCAGTATCATTATTTATATTATCCGTTGTGTTCTTTTCCATTTACACGATGGGCTTCATCGATTTTCTTTCTAACGGACGTTTTCTTTCCACTCGAGTTGCTTTCACTTGCTCGTCCTTTTTTTATTCCTTCTCTTCTCTGGTGATTTCTTGCGTTTCCAGATAGTCAATAAGGATTGGCCATGAGGATGAGCTTTCACGAGGATTGTAAGGCATTGCAGTCCATCTTCTCGGATTTCACACTCAAGTTAGTTCGCATTATTCTGTCAAATTGCGTGGAAGTAACTTGAGTGAACATAACAAGAGTGATAGAGGTTTTCTGAGAGGATCTGTTGTACAAACTGCCATGAAAATTGTCGCAGTATATTCTGTACGTTCGTTTTAACTGTACAGGGTGAAAAATCATCACTTGGATGCCAGACCTGGTTTAAAACACCCTCCTGGCCCAAGAGCATAAATTAAGTATTTTGTATCTGAATTTTGAAGGTATTTATTTGAATAGTGTTAAGTTTCAATTTTGTAAAAACGGCGAGACAGGGTTTTTTATTGAGGTTTTTTCCTGTGCTCTGGTATCATACGTCGAATAGTATGGTACCCTGTTTTGCACCAACCTCAGCTAGGAACTTTTTTGTTTCATGTATTGTATTTTTTTAACTCTCATTTCAAAAAAATACTTAGTTATATATATAGGGTGACCCAAATTGGTAATTCCTGAACAACAACTTTTTAAACCTATGAGATAAAGAAAAACGCATGATACCTGATTTATTCCATGAACTTTTGATTTTTCTTATGGAAACAACAGTTTATTTTTACCTCAAAATAATAACCGTTTTTATCTCAGCCCCGTACAGGGTGCTATAGATTTGGTGTGAAATATTCAGACTCCTAAAGAATAGGTAATGTTTTCTGGAAAAAATGGTTACAGTGAACTGATGCAAAATATTTGGGTTGCATGAAAAAGTATTTCACTAGCTTACTGTCCCATAGAATTCAGAATTAGCTTTATTGAATTGAATGAGAAATTTCATTCACTTCTTACATACTTCAGTTGAAAAATCAAAAGAAAACTTCAACTGGATTAATATTATTTCTTCATTGAAGTCATTGAAATTCACTTTAACATCCACAAAACTGTTTCTTTCTTTGTTGCTATAGTGAAAAAAGTCATTTTCTTCATTTCAATATCGCATGGAGTTCATAACACTAAAGACAGTGCTGTAATTAACTCTTTACAGAATTATTTTCAGTGATATTTTTTTCGTGATTGTCACAACTGACTTGATCCTATTAAATTTCAACACACGTCAAATAATTTAATTTGGAAATGATTGTTGACAGAAAAAGTTTAATCTTCATTGTTTTCTTAAAGTAAGGTGGTAGAGATTTGCTTCCTGCTAACGAAGAATCATCTGTTCTATCAGAAAACTGTTTCAGATCTTATTTATAAGTTAGGTGGTTATATTTATAAATACACAACGTTTTTTAGGGCTGAAGAAAATTTTCCTAATTCGACGATGAATACACATAACACAAATGTATCTACAGGGAGTGCGTTGCGCTCTGTGCGGAACGCAACTACCAAAGAAAGGAAATATATATAGCATCTGACAGCAGAGCAGCCCTGCTAGCGCTTGACTCTCCACAAGTGAAGTCAAAGTTGGTCTGGGAATGCAAAACGTCACTTAACCTACTCGGAGAAAAGAACCAGGTCAATCTCATCTGGGTGCCTGGTCACTCCGGGATTCACGGCAATGAAGCGGCAGACCAACTGGCCAGGGAAGGAGGGACAACCCCCTTCACTGGACCAGAACCGTTTTGCGGCTTCCCAGCCAGTCATCAGGCAATGGCTATTAAGGACTGGGAACAAAAGAGGAAGCTTATGTCCTGGCGTATGACCAATGGTCAAAAGCAAGCTAAGTCACTTCTTTCTCACTCGACGAGCTGGACCAAGAAAGTCCTCTCACTCAGCAAATTGGAACTAAGAAAACTGACGGGCGCTCTCCCTGGGCACTGTCCCGTGAGGTATCACTTAAAAAACATGGGAAAGGCGCCCGATAGTACATGTCGCTTCTGTCAAGAAGCCACCGAGACAGCTAGACACCTGCTATGTGAGTGTGAAGCTGTTCACCAGAAACGGTTACGGCATCTTGGCTCCAGGTTCCTAAAGCCTGAACAAGTAATGGATGTGGCCCCCAGAAAGGTGGTGAAGTTCATTGAGACTTTGCTACCGGACTGGTAAACAGCGCGGGGATGCACAATAGATCTTAAGGTCAAGGTGCTCGCAAGGTCGGTTTTGATCTGTCGCCCCTCCTCTAATCTAATCTAATCTATTCTACAGGAAAACTATTAAAAATGAAATTATTTCCTGAATCAAGTATCATTGCAGCTACAAGAAAATTATGATTTCCCATGTTTATAATGTACCTTTCTCCGATTAGAGCCTTTATTACTTAATGAGTGATGCAAAATCAATTTCAATTCAATTTTCACCTATTAAATGGATCAAGCCTTATAAAACCGATGTCAATTTCAATTGGAATAATGGGACATTTTTCTTGGTGTGGGTCCAAATAATGAATTAAGATAACTGCAAAGGAGAAATGTGAGAATGATATGAAATTTTCAATCAACCGAGTGCTATGAAATTCAGTAAATAATAAGAAACTGAAGAAAAGGGCTCTCACAGTCAAATATATGGTAATTTTCTCTGGATTTCTGCGGAAAAACAGACCAAAGGGCCGACGGTTAAAAAAACACAGGAGTGATTATGTAAATTTGGGTGTATTATGTAAAAGAAAAAATATTCCAGGAGCACCCGCCAGTTTTTTCATGTTTGTCAGGCAACAATTCAGTTCAATTTAACAATTCTTAAACATTTTGCCCCATGCTGAATTTTCCTCTCCCTTTTTGTCTTATGAAAAATACAGCATTTATATTCTGCTGGAAGCCGTTGAATAAGAAAATTCGCTGAATGTTTCGAAACAATTTTCATTTGAGAATTCCATAGGTCAATTCAATTAGTAGCAGAAGTCTATAAAACGTAATTAACTTGATGCAGTCTATCCCTTGATAGTTGAAATTTTTCTTCAACCTGTATAATGAAAGAAGATGAAGTTTTCTCTGAAGAAATTTATGATGTTTAAATCAAAAAATTCTTTATGAAACAAATTTCAATCTTGATAAATCTCCCTTTGCTTGGGTACAGAGAATGAAGAAAGTCCTTTCGTATTTGAAAAAAAATTTAATCGAAACTATATATCCTGAGAACTTTTGATTCCATTTATGAATATAACTATCCAATTCGGAACCTTCAACGTAGCTTTAGATTTCAGTTGAACTGTTGAATTAATGAATGAATAAAATTGAATAAATTTGAATTAGCATTTCGCAATATGAACAAGACGTATGCGAAAGCTTTTGACTGTTGTTTTGATGTTGTTTAGAATGCGAATTGGTTCATTTAAACTATCACCTTAATATCGAATTTCAGTCGGCTACAGGGTGTCCAGTTTAGCTGTCTTTGGTTTTTCGTTAGAAGTAAGTGTTTACTTCTTCCTCTGAGTTTCCAGTGATATCAGGCAAAAATCATTGAAAAAATAATGACGTCTCTGAAAATCATGACAGTTATCTAGTTTTCGTTATGTGGTCAGATTTTCCAGAAAAGAATATTGAAATCGCCGAAATAATCTAGTGAATCCAAGCGAACAGAATTGGCGGTCAGCATTTATTTCATTTGGTTGAATTTTGCATCACAGTTTACAACGACGACCACTGGACACTTTAATGTAAATCGTCAGCTTAAAGTATACAAATGTAGATCATGTATTTATATAGGTTATAGTATGCAACTTTCTGTCTTTGAGTTGAAATGAAAATAAAATAATTATTTAAGAACATCTAAATTGTTGTCAAAATTGTTAAAAGGCAGTCAATTTTCATTAGTGGTATATCATTTGTTGTAGGAATGTTAACTGAATATGGATTTGTAGGATATGTGGACAATGTGATATTTAATATATTTTATTTCTTCAAAGGTGGTATGTTGGTAGCGGGAACTTTTTGAAATTTTATATTTACTTGTTGTTTTCAGGAATCCTTGAGTTTGAAAATGCTTTTTTTGGTAAATTATATGTTATCGTTAAGTGAAAATTGGTTGTATTTATTTTCTAAAATTTCTAGTTGTTCGAGTAATATTATTTTATGATAGTCTGAATGTACTACATAAAGAAAATAACTTTCATAAAATAATATAACTCGAACAACTAAAATTTTAAGAAATAAATACAACAAATTTTAAATGAACGATTATAATTTAACTAAAAAGGCATTTTCTAACTCATAGATTACTAAAAACAACAAGTAAATATAAAATTTCAAAAAGTTCTCGCTATGCGACGCTATACAGGGTGGCCATTTGAAAACGAAACAGACGAGATTACAGATGAAATAATTTTTTCGATAGAAATGCTCGGACAGGTCGATTTCTGTTTCGACGGGGATGTAGGTTACGGACGCATAGCGCTTCAACCCTTGCTACTACACCCTCACCCCCAATTTTTGAATAGGCAAGCTGGGTGAGTGATACCTCATTTGAAAGGTATTTTATACTGATTTCAGCACAGTAATTGTTTTTCATTTTATGCATTAGTTCTCGAAATATTCTTAACTAAGTATTTGAAAATGAAGTGGTGTTTTCATGGCGGCACTTGTAATGTTTTTTGTGAAAAATCGACATTTTGAGCTTCAAAACAACCATGACTGTGGCTTCCTTCCTCCAATCCACTGACAAAGAAATCTTTAATCAAGATGTCGAACAAATAGAGCGTATTGCGAAGGAGCTCAATCTAAATTATCTTCGATATAATTTGCAGTATTTCCATAACATGCGGTAACACTTGATCGATAGAAATCTCCAAAAAGTCCAAATACGTACATATCTCTAATCAGATTACCAGGTAAGAAAATCAAATCATTAATGATGCCACAGAAATATTCCAGTCCCAATTCGTGAAACGATTTCCGACTTAATTATGAAGTGTTTCTCAGTTGGCTTCAATAATGTTTTCATTTTGTGATTATTGAATTCATATCTTTTTCAAAAAAATGAGAATCGATAATTTTTCATTTATTACGAACAGATCATTAAGTTGGCTTACTGGTTCTTTGACATGTGAATTATTCTTAGTTTTGAATCGAGACAGAATTGTATGTGTTCTAATTACATAATTGTTCGACATGGTTTATTCAATTGCAGAGCGGGTGGAAATAATTTCACTTTATTTTGCAAACAATCAATGTGCGAATAGAACCGCAGAATTCTTCAATCAACGACATTTAGATAAACATGTTAATAGGAAGTATGTTTTGAAGCTCAAAATGTCGATTTTTCACAAAAAAACACTACAAGTGCCATGAAAACACCACTCCATTTTCAAATACTTAGTTGAGAATATTTCGAGAACGAATGCATGAAATGAAAAAACAATACTGTGCTGAAATCAGTAAAAAATACCTTTCAAATAAGGTATCACTCACTTCATCTTCCCTATTCAAAAATTGGGGGTGAGGGTTGTAGTAGCAAGGTTGAAGCGCTATGCGTCCGTAACCTACATCCCCCTCGAAACAGAAATCGACCTACCCGAGCATTTCTATCGAAAAAATTTATTTCGTCTGTAATCTCGTCTGTTTCGTTTTCAAATGGCCACCCTGTATAACATATTAGATATCACATTTCCCACATATTCAACAATTCCATATTCAGTTGACATTCCTACAAGAAATGATATACCAATAATAAAAATTGGCTGCCTTTTAACAATTCTGACAACACTTTAGATGTTCTTAAATAATTTATTTTCATTTTACCTCAAAGACAACAAGTTGCATACTCTTACCTAAATAAACACATGTTCTAGATTTGTTTACTTCAGCTGGCCTGATGATGGAATAAATTCCGAAATCGATAGCCGAAGAATACAATGAATGATATCTTGTGTGTTTAATTACATTTCTGATACTATTTCAAAGAGAACATACTATGGAAGAATTCATTTATAAAAAATTAGTATAGAAATCGCACTTTCAATATTTGATTGAATTAACAATTGGATATTTTACACAACTTTGAATGCTGTCACATGAAAAAAACCTCTGTTTTAACATACTAGAAATTCCCCATGATTATTTGCATATTGTAGATTTTCAATGATGTTATTTTGTTTTGTCAGCTTATCGATGAAGGAATTATTAAAGATGTAATTCAAGAAATCGGATATGCCTCTCATACATCTATAGAAACCTCATAACTGTTGAAATTAATGAAGTAAAAGCTCCAGAATCCATAGAATTTCAGGAACCTGCTTTTCTGATCCAGAGTTATGAGACGATAGCAACGTAAAAATGCCGCCCTGATTTTATGATGCACTACTATGCTAATCCTCTATCCAAATATTCATTATTCATAACTGTCACATCTGATAGCATACAATGGAATATGGAACTGCATAGATACATTAATTTTAACGGCTGAAAGTCTATTTGCCATTTTATGATGTAAATTTTCCGCTTTGACCATTCGGGCTGTCCAGTCTGTCCAGAGAATGAAGGTTGTCGAACGAATCTATATTGAGCCATAAAACAAGAATAAAGTAGTCATAAAGAGCCATACTAACCCAAAAACTGTACGACGCAGTTTTATTGAAACTGGTCGCTAATTATTTGTTACGAAATTTACAGAAATATTCTTACTCTTCTGTTGGGTATGTGTAGTTTTAGCATTTTTCACAGAACTTAACTGAAAAGTGATATAATTTATTGTTAATTAGTTAGTATTCATGTTGGAATTGTTCTTGGAATAAATAATTCATTTAATTTTTCGATTTTTTCATATTGCATACAGTGGAACTTCCTCATAACGAACGTCTGTATAACGAATTACGTACAAGACATTGCACCTTGAATCCAAATTCCATGTTGATAACACCCTCTGAAACGAAGTGAATTGTCTCTATAACGAAATATTCAAAGAACATCACTCTTTGAATGGGTATTGGTAAGAAGGTATAAGGGTGGGTTTTTTCCGAAAATTTTCCGGACGTACGTAATAAATCCCGACCTTAAACTAAATCATTACGGCAAGCAGAGAGATCCTTCTGAAACAGTTTTAAATACACCTCCCAACTGTTTGGTTTCAATCTAACCATTACGCTTGTGTGAAAAGTGTGAAAAGCAAGGATGTACTTAAGTTTGAATGATAAACTTAAATTTATCAGTGAAGTCGAGCGCTACATTGCCGACTATAGAAACAAATTTTCTTTATAACGAAATTTCTTTATAACGATTTTTTTGCGGATTTAGCGCTTTCGTGATAGGAAGTTCCACTGTATTTCATGAGAAAATTTGATTATGTTCAAAGTTGATCCCCAATCATATTTGTCAGTTAGGGGACTCTGAAACAGTGAAGAAATAGCAGTATTAACAATATAACATTATAGCTGAATTCATGAAGCATTTGACAAGAGTGAAAAATGACTCATTATTCACTAGGATTTAATGGGTATTATTGTATAACAAGCTTTACCCATATTTTTCAGTTGGAGTTTGGAGTACTTCAGAATACTGAAGAAATATCAATTTGAAGAATCTAATTTTAGAGTTAGATATATAAAGCATCTGGCAGCAGTGAATAATAACTCATTAATCACAATAACTTGTGATTAATTGGTATTATTATGGCCGAGCAAACAGACTTATTATGTGTGGATTACTTATACAAAAGTCGTGGATAAGAATATCTTTTTTGTGGTTGATCCATTCACCATTCCTAAGTTTCATGAAATCCGTGAGTTTTCGAGGCCAAGTTTCGAATCCTTTATAGTTTATCTAATCAATTCTAATTCGTTCATTCTGCCCCTGTCACGGGTTTATCTATACTTTGTTCACATATTATTGAGCCCAAAGTAGGCGTTTGTTTATTTCAGATATCGATTGAAATATATTCTGGGAGGATTCTGCATTTCTGAAAAACTTTATAGGTTTTCACTCCCAGTCTCTGAAATAATAAAAATTAACTTTGACAACTTTCAATCTCAATTAGACAGCAAATGGAAAAACATACACAATTCTGAAGATTTTACAAGTTTGTCTGAAGAAGGTGTCTGATATAGACACTGAAACGTTACATTGGCATTTTCGTTTATTTCCTTTTTCAATTTTACTGTTAGGCAACAAGTTTTTCAAGACAAAGTTGCTCCTGACAAATAAGTGTAAAGATTCTTGCAGGAGCACTTCATCTTAATTAATTTTTTTTAATTATTTCTGTTTCAGAGACTGAGAGTGAAAACCTATAAAGGTTTTTGGAAATGTTTGTTTATTCATTTGAGATTGGGAGTATTTGCTGTCATAACGATGAAAAAAGTCAACGCTGCCGAATGTACCCGGCCTATGTCGAAGAGCTTTCGAGTTTAGATCAGAGAACTTCGCGATTTATGCAACTTTTTCGTGATATCGAATAATTCGATAAAAAATAAACAACATAACCTATGATTTTAATAAACATAGTGAAATATGCCAAATTGTCATGGCTAACTGAGAGCTCAAAGTTTCGTGAACGGAGTATATTATTATAAGTCAATTGAGTGATACACAAAACTGTTCGACAATGCAGATATACTCAAGTGTATTTTTGAAAATAATCTACCGATATCAATGAAAGTTCAGGGAATTGGAGAAAGTTTAAAAATTAGAGTATAGATATCGCGAAAAGCTGTGGGTTGTTCTTTGAAAAATCATACCCGTACTCCAATTTTACCAGATACTAAAACTCAAATATTTTAGAGGAAACAACCACCATCTAAATAATTCATTTAAGTTGTATGATAAAAAAATTGCTGATATAAATCAAGTCAAAATAAAACATACAAACAGTAATAACAGATTTTCCTGATGAACCTTTTTGCATTCAAAAGACCACCATTAATTTTCCCAATTAAAAAAATAGAGTACATTGGCTCGAATTCCTCCATCATAGCTGGTTAATGGTCTTCAGTTCCTTTCACTTTGACTGTTACAATTGAAGGACCTCTAAACATCTCGTATTCCGGACGTAAAGGTCCTTTGGAACACTGAACAGGACGGCGTTTGATTTACAAAAAAGAACGTTTGAAAGTTGAACCGAGGCAAGGGGAAACCGTACGTGAAATTTCAGGGCTGTAAATCACGGAATGAAATATATTATCACGTCACGTAGAATATCGTTGTGGTGCCTAACATGTGCTCGCAAACCTTATCAGGGGATAACTTGGTCAAACATGTTTGTGTCATGGGCCGTGTGATGTCATTATGTGGTTTTTTTGTCATGAGATTGTTCTGAACGTATTATAGTTCGTGACTCCAGAATTCTTTCACCGAGGACATCATTTTTGGTAGTTTATCTCTAGAAAAGTAGTTCGTTAGTGGTTATTTTCAAATGTCTATCAATTGAGGGGTTTGAGAATTGAAATACATCCAAAATCAAAAGTAACTGGAAAGAGCAGTTCTGCGAACCTATGGGTGGTGATTGCCTTTCAGTAGGGTCCTGTAGCGGTCTTTGAAGAACGAAAGATTCGAAAAATCATTTGGAAGGCCATACTTGGTTTAGAACACACTCCTGAATAAAGAACAAGAATCAAATATTTTGTATCTGAGTTTTGAATGAAATTGTTCTGAACGTATCATAGTTCGTTACTTCAGAAGTCTTCCACTTAGAACACCATTTCTGGAAGTTAATCCATAGAAAAATAGTTCGTTAGTGTTTCTTTTCAAATGTCTATCAATTGAGGATTTCGTGTATTGAAAATGCAAAATGCAAAATGCAAAATCAAAAGTAACTGGAAAGAGCAATTCTCTGTTCGAAGCTGTGGGTGATGACCACCTTTCAGTAGGATCCTGTAGCGGTCTTTAAAGAACCTTAAAAGATTCCAAAAATCATCATTGGAAGGCTCGGTTCAGAACACACTCCTGGACAAAGAGCAACAATTAAGTGTTTTGTATCTGAATTTGAAAGGTATCAATCCAAATAGTTTCAAGTTTCAAGTTTGCTAAATGATGGGGCAGGGTTTTTTCTACTGAGGTTTTTTCCTGAGCTGTTATCATACGAAGACTAGTATGGTAGGTACCCCGTTTGGCACTAACCTCAACTAGGGACTTCCTTGTTTCATGTTAAGCTACTAGCTCTTATGTAATTCTTAATCTGAATAACACCGAAAAAATGATATGGCAATTACGCAGAACATTTAATGGAAAAAGGATTACATAAACTTTTTCAATGAATGGCATTGTTTTCAAGATACAGGCTGGTGAAGTTTTTATTAAAAACTGTTTTTATTAAAAACTGAGTAAAAAGGTGGAACGCCACTGAAATATTTCAAATTAAATATTATTTTGGAATTTTTCGTTGAATGGGTGACAAAAAATGTATCGTGCTTTTTTCTCGTGTAAAGCGCCATTTCTATGTGAAAGAAAAATTAAAAAACAAGAGAATTACCTCAAAATTTTATGATGTGATTTGAGGTTGATACCAAATATATAAATGCAAAATCTCAGCACAATCGAAATTATATTTTGGAAATTATTCGAAAAATTGAATATGTAAAAATAGATAATTGAAAAATTAAATTATATATTTATGGTTCTGATGATGCGATCCTCTTGAAATTTTTTATCAACATTCAGTATATCAATCATAATATGATTCACAAAATAAATTTCACTGAAATTGGTTATCCTGTTATGGAAATATACAGATTCTTCTTTTCAAGGTTTCAATAGAATTTTTTATGGTTCTGATGAAACACTATGGCTACAGAATTTTGCATGAAAATTCAGTAGAAAAAAATTCACTTGAATTGGATATCCTGTTATGGAAATAAAAAGATTCTTCTTTTCAATATTCTTCATTAACATTAAGTGTAGGTATCAATCTTTATTTATGAAATACATTTTAAGCTAAGCAGATATTTTTTATGAAAATATGAAGTTTTTTCTTTTGTATATTACAATTGAATTTTATATGTTTCTGTTTATACTATGGCCATAAAATTTTGCACGAGGCTTATTATGAGCATCCCGCATGGGGTCGCAACATTTAATTTCGATGGGTTCCTTTTTGTCTGAGATATTCAGGAACAAACATTTTGAATGGCCATATTTTATGGAACACCATGTACGATTTGGCTGGTTAACGAACTTATCCCAGGCATTTGGGAACCGAACTCACCCTGAAATTTCAAGTCTCTAGGACAATCCCTGCAAAAGTTATTGTGCTAACGGCTGGACGGGTAGCCCCACGGACAGAATTGAATTTGACCACGGATTCGTCTTCAGGGAGTCGAATCCTATCGTTTGAGTCTTTTTCGGCTCAAAATAAGAAAATTATAGGCCTTTTGGTCAAAACGATATAGCACTCGTTTAATATGAGAACGTTACACGTATCCGTTGTAGAACGTTACGTTAAAAAAGACAGAAGGGATTTTTTGTTACAAATTGGAAAAAAAATTGAACAAGTTGCTTGTTTGGAATATCTCCGTGGACTTTTTCAGTCAGTTCTTAAGTAGAACTAGAAATGTACCCGAAATGTACCTTCAAAGTTGGGGGAACACCTATCCCAGCGATGAAGAGAACTGATCAGTGGAAATATCTGGGTATACCGTTCAGCCCAGAGGGCCGTGCATCAACCAACTCCCTGGAACAGCTGCAGGGATACCTTGATACCCTCACCAAGGCCCCCCTGAAGCCGCAGCAGAGAATGTGGATACTACGTGCTGTCATTATCCCTCGACTAAAATATCAGCTCATTATGGGAGGTACCAAATTGAGCTACCTGAAGGCTATGGACGTTAGGGTTAGGCATAGTATCAGAAAATGGATTAACTTACCGCATGACTGTCCCTTGGGGTATTTCCACGCAGCGGTAGAGGACGGTGGCCTTGGAGTGACATCCTTCCGTTGGAAGATCCCCCTGGAACGTTTACTCTGCCTGGAAAAACTGAAAAGATCTAGGTTCATGGTTCGTAATAGTACTGCTACTTACCTGGAAAGTGAAATACTGAAGGCGTCATCGCGATTGAAGGCTAACAGCAGTCAAGTCCTTCGGTCGAGTAAACTGCTGTCCGACTACTGGGCAAGGGTCCTGTATGGGTCCTGTGACGGCATGGCGCTGAAACACTCAAGAAATGTGAAGGGTCAAAATGCGTGGATACACGACAGAACAAAGTTTTTATCGGGTAGGGACTATATCAATTCCGGCAAAATAAGGATTAATGCGTTGCCAACGGCCTCTAGAACATCCAGAGGTCGTCTTCGTGACAAAAGGTGTCGTGCGGGATGTCAGAACGTTGAGACTATGAACCACATCCTTCAGCTATGCCACCGGACGCACGGCATGCGAATAAAGCGGCATAACGCAATTGTGCATTACATCAAGCGCAATCTCGAACGTTCCGGATACCGGGTAGAAGAGGAGCCTACCTTGCGTACGGATGAGGGTCTCCGGAAACCAGACCTGGTCGCGGTGATGGGAAGGACGGCGGTGGTGGTCGATGCCCAGATTGTTGGGGAGCAGGTAGATCTGGACCTAGCGGATAAGAGAAAAATTAAGTATTACAGCGATAACGTATCTCTCCAAGCTGAAATTAAAAACAAATATCAGGTTGATAGTATACTTACCTTATCTGCGACACTGAGCTGGCGTGGACTATGGAGTGCGAAATCGGCGAGGAGTCTTCTGGAGCGTGGAGTCATCGGAGCCAGAGACATCAAGACCGTATCTTCCAGGGTCGTCATTGGTAGCATTGCGGCCTGGAACTATTACAATAAGGTTACTTCAGTAAGAAGAGGAGCGGGACCGGGAGGAGCAGGACCACGACAAGGACCGGAAGCAGGAAGAACAGGGATAGGCTAAGTATAGGTGAAGTATGTAATGTTATTATGTAACTTAATTCTAGAGTTAGGTTTAGGTATAAGTTAGCTATTGTATTAGACAATATAATGTTATTTAGGATCTATTATGTAAATATTAGTGAATAAATAATTGATTAGAACTTCAACACCCTGTATCTTAGAGAGAATGTATTTCCGACCCACATTTAAGGAAACCTTTTTTCATAAAATGATCTGAAGACTCACCTCTATCATAATTTTGGTGTTTTTCAGATAGACTTTCTATATTCATACCTGTTCTTAAAAACCTACTGGTAGTGGACGGATCAATATGCGCGAATGATCGAATTAACAAAAAAGCTCTTATTTTGCTCTTCCCTTTCTCATTCACGTTTCCTACTCCCCTATAATCCAAATCTTCCTCAAGAAGCCTTAGCATAGGAAAACAAGGATTTTCAGGTGTCCTTCAAACACGTAAGATGTTTATGAGAAGAATCTCCTGGAAAAACTCGCAATATAAGAAAGGTAGATGTCATAAAAGGGGGGCGAAATAGATCTGGCAGCCATCTACTCTGAAGGCAGCTAGTGAAGTGTTAGATCACATTTCAGATTGCGCCAATATTTTATATGTATGTCACGTCTCAATTGTCAATATTTACTGGATAGCTATGAACCCTTTCAGGTCATGTCTGTCGTAGAGCAAGATATATACGGTTTTCAATCTGCTTAATCGGATTTTCTCTTCTTTTTTTATTCGTTCAAGATGATATCCCATTCCGGATAGCAGATATTGAGTCCATTTGTTGGAATAGATGGAATATTAAACCTATTTTTCTCAATTACTCCCAAGGGATTATTTAGTGTTTCTAGCTTTATTTTGGTCTGATTTTCAGAATGGATATTTTTGAGCGCTCGTTCTACTTAAACGAGTGCTACATCGTTTTGCCCAAATGTTTGTGATTTTCGAATTTTGTTTCAAACGATAGGGTAAGAATCCCTGATGACGAATTTGTGATCAAAGTTAATTCTGTCCGTCCGTTAGCACAATAACTTTCGAGAGGATTGTCCAAGAGACTTGAAATTTTCAGGATGAGTTTATGTACTAAATGGCTTGATTGAGTTTAATAACCAGCTAAATCGTGCAGGGTGTTCCATAAAATATGATCATTCAAAATTTTTGTTCCTTAGTAATTAATGAAAAATAGGCCAATCAAAATGAATATTTACGGCCAAATGCAAGATGCTCAAAACAAGCCTCGTGCAAAATTTTGTGTAATTGGGGTCAACAGAGCCATAAAAAAATTTAATTGGAATATTTAAAAAAAGAATCCCTCTATTTTCATAACAGGATAACTGATTCAAATGAAATTGATGTTTCGAATCAAAACTGATATACTGAATGTTTATGCAAATTTTCAAGAGGATTACATCATCAGAACCATAGAAATAAATTTTTGTAATTAATATTTTTTATATATTTAATTTTTTGGATAATTTCCAGAATATTATTCCGATTGTGCTGAGATTCTGCATATTCGGTATCAATCCCAAATCTCGTATTCATAAAATTCTGTGGTTATAGTCTTATTGCTCCACCAACGAACGAGCGCTCAAAAGCTCCTGCTTAGGACTTAAATTTTCGAATTTACGTAAGGCGCATTTTCCGTAAATTCCAGAAAAAGGTACGTTAGAAATAGGTACATAAAAAACCCTCAGAAAATCAAAGTGAATATTCCATTTTTGTTCCATATTCAAGTTTATGAGAGAAAAATATTGTTATCAACTTAAAAAGCTTGCGAATTCAAGCTTTAAGAGTTGGCGAGTGACTGTGACTTACGAGGTAGCGTAAGACTAATGATTATAATATAATAATAATAAACTACAGGGTAGCTGAGACCAAGTGTTAACAAATGAAAACGCTGTAATTCTTCAAATATTGATTATTTTCTATACAATTTTCGTGGAATATGTTGAAAACTATATTCATTTTATGAAAAAACATATTAATCCACTCCTATAAACTAATTTCTATGTGTAATGGTAGCTAGAACACAACCATTCCAGATTTATTTTTGGAAAACGTAAATTTTTGAAGTTGCGAAAGTACTTGATTAAATTAGTTAGAGACTCTGATTTGATTCCCGACTACACAGTACAGAGGTTTGACGGTGGGACGAAATGTTGTCAATGCTTTTGACAACTGTTCAAAATTTTTTAAATGCAGATGAATTCGGATTTTACTGAAGAAGTCGTGGATAAAGTATAGTATTCAATTCGCGGTAATGCTCAAAACACCTGTGTGTGTTTTGACCTGCATTACCGCTCATCGAATAAAATACTATTATCCACTCCATTAAACTAATTTCTATGTGTAATGGTAGTCATAACACAACCGTAGACATGTCTATGAACCGAAAAGCGAGTTTTAAGCCGGTCCCAGACAATGCGTGTATTTGACGAATGTTCGACATTGGCGGTGCTTCGCGTAGTGTGTGGAAGCTGAACTTCGGCCCGAACACTATGGCCGACACACTATGCGAAGCACCGCCAATGCCGAACATACGTCAAATACACGCATTGTCTGGGACCGGCTTAATAATAACACCCGCACATAACACCCGCTAATAAAAATACCTAGGAAGAATGAAATTGCTTACAAAAAAAATGAATAAAAAGTAGGATCGATCCGGAAATCTATTTCAGCCATCAAGATAACGTTTTAGCGATTTATTCCAGATTTATTTTTGAAAAACGTAAATTTTTGAATTTGCGAAAGTACTTGATTTGATTAGTTAGACACTCTGATTTGATTCCCGACCACAGAGTATAGAGGTTTGACGGTTGGACGAAATGTTGTCAACGCTATTGACAACTGTTCAAAATTTTTTAAATGCAGATTAATTCGAATTTTACTGAAGAATCGTGGATAAAGTATAGTATTCAATTCGCGGTAATGCTCAAAACACACTTGATGAATTACACCACTCGCCTGACGGCTCGTGGTGCAAAACTCATCTGCGTGTGTTTTGACCGGCATTACCGCTCATCGAATAATATACTATTATTCTCGGTGGGCTAGTTACAAATCTTTTATTCTCTAGTGAGAACTTGTAGCAGTTTCGATCTAATGCTTTTTTACGAGAGTTATCTCACATTTCTGGTTAAGAGAACAAAACTGAAACTAATTATCGAAGATCAATCTCCTTTTCTTCAAAATATTTCACATGAAGATCTACATAATTTTTACATGCGTTTGAAACAATGAGCATCTCTAAAAAATCGTTTCAGATATCTTTGACACTGTAAGTATTTATGAACTTCATTGAATCGTTTGCAATAAATATTATTTTCACTTATGTTACCAATACTGATAGGAACTACTGGGCATTCATTCATTTGAAATTTCAATGGATTGTGACAGAAAGTTTGATTCATTTGAAATCTGCATAAAATATGAATTCTGCCCATTTGAATTTGATCACAAAATGTAAGTTTTTTATCACTCAATATGTAATCAATGTAATGGAATCATAGTCTATTATGACAAAATTTCATACCATCACTAATATTATAACACTTCAACTGAAATAAAAATTAAAGAAAAGCCCTGAGCATTAGCTTTTGAGCGCTCGTTCATCGGTAGAGCAAAATTTTATATGGGACATGAGATTGATACCAAATATATAAATGCAGAATCTAAGCACAATCGGAATAATATTATGGCCGTCCGGGATTGTCCTAAGGACTTGAAACTTTCAGGGTGAATTCGGTTTCCAAATGGCTCGATTATGTCCCTGAACTAGCCAAATAGTACAGGGTGTTGCATAAAATATGGCCATTCAAAATTTTTGTTCCTCAATATCTCAAACAAAACGAGTATACTTTACTTTAAAAATAAACTCATCAAGCTTTCTTGAGAATTAATAAGTCAACTCATTCGAGTCATCAACATGAATATCTTATGAAATTATAGGTTTTTGAGTTAATGAGGGAGAACACTTTTAATTAGGACACTCAGTATACATGATCCACTTTCTCATTGTTAATTATTTGATCGTCGTTCTGGTAATTCTTGACACATCAACATCCAACCTAGTTTAATCCCTGTTTCCAACTGAAAATTTGTGCCGATTAAACTTCGTTATCTACAGCACCGCTTCAGAAAAGATTCTCAGACTTCATAGATATAGAAACTTAGGCGACTAAATTAATTAGTCTAAAGTTCCCGACATGCACACGCAAGATCCTCACTAAATACCGAACTTCACGAAATATTTCACTTCAACTTCTCGTTTAAAACTAGTCCTATGAATTACAACTTCCGAGTAACAAGAATGAAGCTTTATTTCCCTCATTAGCAATCAAATTATCGCTTTAAACGTTTCCACACGTAATTCCTGGTCAGAAAGTTTAATTTCAATCGTTATCAATTCAAATCGGTTCGTTCAACTTGGTTTGATTAACAATTTGGTGGGGTCGTGATGAAATTTTTATTCTTTGGGAGAACGTGTTGCAGTTCCGATTCAGTGCTTTTTACGAGGGCTGTCTTTTATATTTCGGTATTAGAGAACAAAACAGAAACGGATCATCGAAAATCAGTATGTTTTTCTTCAAACTATTTCACATGAAAATTTATACAATTCACTCGAATAAGAATCAATGATGGTAGTATATTATGTAACAAGCATATAGAGAATAACAGCTATTATACGCGAGTAGCATACTATATCTTATACACGATACTGATTATATTTCTTGCAGTTTTTAACATTTGAGAGGACTCTTCTATAACAAATGTAAAACAAGTCGCTTTGACATATGAGAAATTTCTTTGACAACCTGAAATGATTGAAAAACCAGAAAATTTACAACCTCAAAATCGAAGGATATTCATGTAAAAATTAGGAAACATCATTTTCTTTATGCCATTTAATCATTCGTGGAAAAATAATTGTGTAGTCTTTTACTCGGATAGTATGATGCTTGTGATTTCTCAGACTCCAAATGATTCATTCGAACCGAATTTCCATTCTTACTTCGACATAGAATATACTATTTTTGTCGAACTAGTTATTTATAAAAATTATGAACATTTTTTATATACTATTAGTTGACCCGTGCCCACTCCGTTGGGCATAATGTTTATAATTCTTTTTCAGTACAGAATGTTATGTTTTGATTGCTAACTGCCAAAAAGGAGGATTATACGCAGGTATAGTTTGTATTCGCATGCTAATACAAAATTCGAAAGTAACTCTGTCCGAAAGAAAAAACATTTGAGGGATTTGCGATAAACGAATTCCAGGAGGACCAAGTCGCGGGAAAAGTTAGTTTGCTAATGTTAATTTTAATTGTTCAAAACTTCTCTGTGAACTATATTGGATATAATGTTATCATTTGGTAGCAAAATATAGTGTCTATCAGGAGTTCTAACCCGACATAAGCCAACGTTGTGTTGATTTTTTCGCCATTACATAAGTAGACTCAAAATTCCAACCATCAATGTCGAAAAGTCTCGTTGTTTCCAAAAATATATTTCCCCAAAATTAAATTCGAAGAAATTTCATGTAATTTCGCAATAGTCCTTTTATCGTTATTTTGCATTGAAATATGAAATCGTGGCCGAAACTTTTTTCTCATTTTGAAAATATCAATTCTCAAATCATAATATGAGGAAAATTCTGCATCGTTGAGCATAACTGAGTCACCTCAGACCATCCTCGATTGAAATATAAAATTGCGGACATCCGGACCATATAAAAATAAGATTTTCTCTTGTAAATAGAAAGCAAAAAAATCATTTTTCCAAACCTTTTTAACTCCAGAGTATTGCTGAAGTTCACTTCAGTTAGTCGATTATTAAGTTTTAAAAAATAAGTGCCTTCTAAACGGGAAACGGAAATAGGAATAGAGGCAGGTGAATAATCACAGAAAATTCGGGTCGTCAAGAAGACAAACACAATTAAATTTTCAGGCCGGACTGAAAGTGGAAAAGAGCACCCAGCGGAAATTCATTTAGGGGTAGTGAATTTTGAAACCCTCCCCTTAGGATATAACCGTTCGAATAGGGTGGAACAGAATGTTGTGATTAATTTTTAAGTCGATAATTCATTAATCGGTTGTTGCTTGTGGATTTGGGATAAAAACGTACAGCTGTATTTTTTTGCGTCGATCCTAATTCGTTTGAATTTTATCAGAAAAAAGTAATTTGAAAAATAGTCTTTATTTTTAGATTTTTGGTTTTGAGCTTACCATTTGGAGATTTTTCATTACACCCCATTATTATTTCGACTTTTCGTGAAAATTCTCTTGGTAACATATTTTAAGAAAATGTGGTTTCAACGAACAAAACTACAAATCGATGAAGAAGTTGGGAACTATTGTGAATAAAATTTGTTAAGCGATACATATACCGTTTTGGACTACGGTGAGGAATAGATTGTGGATTATTAGGAGGGTTACATTCATCGGGCCTCTAGTTCCAGAGCTCCAATGAACTGCAGTGTCTGAGCGGCTTTCAAGGAAGCTAAATCTCCAATTATCTTATAATTATCACGTCTAAGACATTCTTTCGAACCTAAATTGGCTCTATTTCGAACCTCTTCGTGATATAATTTTAATGTAATTTTATGAAAATCATCAATTCATCCTAAATCAAAATAATAACGAAAAAATGAACCTCCTTCAATACATTTGACATATCGTTTTAGAACTGAATCTACTGCGAACACTGCAGAGTTCATAGCCTTCCTGACGCATTTCTGGACAACAAAATTTCATTCTGTCAAAGAGAAACTTTCGAGTCTGAAAGCGAATTAGATATACTTCTCCTTTCAAAGTATTCTAGACATAAAAATCCAAAGGCGTGAAGTCGGGCTCCTCGGTGGCCATCTAACCGTACCTTCCAATCCACTGTATCGCAATATATTCAATCGATCTTGACATTACGACTATTATGTGCTAGGCAGCCATTCATTTGAAACCAGACAATTTATCTGTTAGACAGGTGCATTCCATCCAATATGTCTGTCAAGTTATTGCTTCGGATTAATATGATGAATTCTTCAGTATTTAAGTGATCGGTAAGTATAACTGATCCGAAAAGTTCTGCTCTCATGACTGCATGTGTATACTTAACTCATGTTAACAATAGCGCATGAGGGTTTTCTCTTTGTGTGGTTATTTAGTAGATTAATCACACCTAATTTCGTGAAAGTCTTCTCATCAGTCCATAATATCCTTTGGCCTCAACTCTCCTAAATTATTCTGCTACCATCTACAAAATCTAAGTCTGGTCTCAGTATCTACAGGTCATAGATGAATTGATGATTTGAATGAAATTACATTAAGATTCAATCACGGAGAGCTTCAAAAAAGAGCGAATTCAGGTTCGAATTTCTAGACTTTTTCCTTATTATCTTGTTGTGAGGATGAGCAGCTAGCACAAAAGATAGGTATCTCATTCGAAAGTACATCAAAAGGGATATTTTTTACTGATTAGAGAACGAGTGCATCATTATTGATATTCTATCAAAAAAATCATTGGAAAAATCGGACTTATATTGTAACGAAATATTATTCTTCTTAGCACGCCTGCAATAAGAGTTTTTCTGCACAAAGACTATCTCATTTTGTAGGAAATTTATTGCCTTTTTCGAATATGTAGTCAAATTTCATGAGACTACAAGGAGAACTGAAAAATGGTCATTTTGGAGAAATAACTCGTGTTATACGACATTTTTTGTGGCGGATCACTCATATAATCCCCCCTGAAAGTTTGGCCACTATTGGCAAGTATATCACAAGATATTCGTGATTATAGTAGAATAATTTTTCACGATAGAACATTCTGTTAAGATACATCATTCGAATAAGGAATCAAGTTGTGCACTTCGGCTAAGAATTAGAATCAGATCTAACACATAAGAAATTATCCAACAAAGATGGACATAGCCGTACTTTCATCCTCATTTCATTAGGCGTTGAACTCAGAACTGTAGCAATTATACTAACTCGATGTAGAAACGGAAATGGAAGTTTTTGCTGGTTCCAAGAACTTCGTAATGCTCCTTCTGTTCCTAGAAAGGTCCTGTGATGAAATATGTGCAGAAATCGAAGGAAGAAACATCTATTATTGAATTACTTAGAACTGGAAACATTTTATTCGATTCAATTATCAGTTGTAATTTAACTAGTGCAATGAAAATTACCGAAATTTTTGGGAAATATGCTCGAATGCAAGTTAAGTTGAAAAAGAGCACGAGTGCGCGGAGCGCTCGAGTGCCTTTTACAGTTTAACTTGCATGAGAGCAGATTTGTCAAAAATTATCGATTCATTTTCATTGCAAGAGTTAAATTTAATAAGAAAATTTTGTGAATCCATCAAATGGTATTGTGTTGCTGTAAGTTGCTGTCAGTTTTCATGTTACTCTAATAAGTAAGTAATAAACGTTCATAATTACGTCTGCATTTATTTTCAAGGACCTGATAATTTTGCACAAGTGCGAATTATCGATAATTTGCACTAATGCAAAATTATCGCCTAATTGTATGCTCATTGGCTAAAACAACAATAAAAAATCAGTCGGAACATTGTTGTCTGTCGAATTTGACAGATGAATAAAATTTTCTCAGACAGAGCACATTCCATGAAAATATTCATTACATTGTAGATTATATCCCGAGAAAATCGAATTGATTCTTATCAATACAAGATTTTTCGTATCATGTTTCTTGATTTCATTTGATATGTATTTCAATATCGGGACTCACTATGGGGAACAAATTGGATTAAAAATCCTAATACCGAAGAATATAATTTTCATGACATAATATAGGCTTATGTTTGATACGTATCTATATATGTACCTAAGTGTATTAACTTAATCTGATTAGCCAATATTATGAAAGTGTTTTGAAGTTGGAACACAATCTTCGAAAACGTTGAAGCCCATCTATTCTCATAGTAATAATTATAACAACGTTTATTTATTCTCCACGTTGTTTGCCATTAATCTAAATAAAGGTCCGTTCATGAAAGTTTGAGCGCATAGTAGGCGTTTGTTTATTTATCTGAAGTTGGCAGTATTTGCTATCATAATGTAGAATAAAGTCAACGTTGCCGAAAGTACCCGGCCTCGTCCGACTAGCTTGCGAGTTATCAGAGAACTCTATGCAATATTGACAACATTGCGTATAAATCTGACAAGAAAATAAACAACATAACTTAAAATTATTTTAATATGCTAAATTGTCATGGCCAACCGACGGCTCAAACTTTCGTGAACGGACTATATTTGTAGAGAATATTTTTTTAGTTTTTTGGTTCGATATTCTCCGTCTGTCGACTACGAATCTGCGCCCTTTTCTTTGTTCAAACCTTCTTTGTTGATTCCTTTCATTTCTTGCCTCTTGCGATTGTGTTGCACGTAAGTGCGCCATGTTAACAAGCTCATCTGCATTTTCCTGTTGGATTTGTTCGCCTTATATTTGTGCTTTTCTACCTTGGAAGAATCTGTGATGGTTTGACATTCTGCACCTTGCTGGAATTTTGATTGTACTAATAAATCAATACTCAACTTCATTTACCATAGCTTCTATACTTTGTTTTATCTATGCTTAATGCAGGAGAATTCTAAGTTTCACATTTTACAATAATTATCAAAACCACCAAAATTATTCAATTGATTAATCGTAGCGCAACATTGTGGTTTCTGTGGCCGAGAATGAATTTTTCTCACCTTTCAAACCTTCGCTAAACCTCCACGAACTTTTCAAGACCAAGATGAGATATATCCGTCCAGGCGTTCTCGAGTTAAAGCGACACTAACGAACAGCAATTGATTTTGAGATAAGAGATGTTTCAAAAAATAGTATATTATATTATAAGGATTAAAAGTGCATATTTTTTTTACGAGCAATATTTGCAGTTGCGAGGCGCAGCCGAGCGAATGCAAAATTGCGAGTTAAAATAGGCACTTTTAATCCGAATAATATATACTATTTTTTCTCCAACCAAGTCAAAATTACAATAAAATTGGTCTTAGTGAAAAATCGTTCATAATTTGGTTATGAATTTGAACACAGAATCATGACAGTGATTGTCAAGTAGACTTCAAATGCATTTACTCTTAATCCAAGGATTAAAAGTAGCGTTTTTAATCCTAGGATTAAAAGTGTTGCTAAGTAACCAGTGAATTTTTGTACGGTTAGGAAATTTATGACTTTTACACCTGAAAATAGTACAAAAATGTCAACATTTTTTGATGGTTGGAGAAAATAGTATATTATATTATAAGGATTAAAAGTGCATCTTTTTTTACGAGCAATATTTGCAGTTGCGAGGCGCAGCCGAGCGAATTCAAAATTGCGAGTTAAAATAGGCACTTTTAGTCCGAATAATATATACTATTTTTCTCCAACCAAGTCAAAATTACAATAAAATTGGTTTCAGTCAAAAACGTTAATAATTTGGTTATAAATTTGAACACATACTAATGACACTGATTGTCAACTAGACGTCAAATGCAATTACTTTTAATCCAAGGATTAAAAATAGCGTTTTTAATCCTAGGATTAAAAGTGTTGCTAAGTAACGAGTGAATTTTTGTACGGTAAGGAAATTATGACTTTTACACCTGAAAATAGTACAAAAATGTCAACATTTTTTTATGGTTGGAGAAAAAGAATATTTCCGTCGTCTCAATATACACCAATCAGAAACGCGCAGTTTTGAATAACAAATGGTTTCTAGATGGAAAAATTGTATGGCAACAGCTGTCAGCAGTTTTTTCTAGTTCGCATCAAAACTTGAAAGTTGTTGTCCAATTACCTAATATCTACACATTATGCATGCTAAATAATTTGTTACTCGTGAAATAGTAATGTCAAATGCCATTTTGGCATGTAATCTTTCCTGTTGAAAAGATCGAAAAGGCCCTATGTAATATAATAGTTTTCAACAAGAATCATTTGAGCAGTTGCAAAAATCCTCGTCTTCGACTCGGTTTTTGTTGCCACCAGCAGTCACGCTTCTTGTTAAAATACTACTTAACAACGTTTTTTTTCAGTTTTTTCCGGACAAATCGGAGGTATTACTTACAAACAAACCTTAATCCATCAAATGTACATGGGAAGTCACAATCGATCTTGAAAAGATCAGTTAAATGAACTCAAAAAGTATATGATTGAAAATTGAAAAAAATCCCTGAACAGAAGATTTTGAGCGATCGTTCTTCGGTGAAGCAATAAGACTAATGGCTAAAAATTTTATATGGAACTAGCTGACCCAGCAAACGTTGTTTTGCCATATAAATAATTTCCTAGTGAAACCTGTAGACATCTGGCGGGGATAACTAATTAAATGACGATTGATCAGTTTTCGACCGGAAAGGAAAAATTATTAAATTACTAAAATGTCTTTTAAGAATAAGGGTTGATGGTAGAAGGGTGAAAATTGAGGATTGTATGTATTTTTGTATGTTGTATCATAAAAAATAGAAATTAAAAATTTTGTCTGAAAAAAAAAAATTTAGGGGTGGACTACCCCTAACATTTAGTGGGATGAAAAATAGATGTTGGCCGATTCTCATAGATACCGGATAAGCACAAAAAATTTCATCAAAATCGATCAAGCCGTTTAGGAGGAGTATGGCAAAGAAAACTGTGGCACGAGAATTTTATATATTAGATTTGAAATTGATACCAAATATATAAATGCAGAATCTCAGCACAATCGGAATTATATTCTGAAAATTATTCAAAAAATGAAGTATGAAAAAAATAAATAATTACAATAATTGAATTCTATGGTTCTGATGATGCGATACCATTGAAATTTTGTATGAACATTCAGTATGGTAGTTTTCATTCTCAAAATAAATTTCCCTCTAATCGGATATTCTGTTATGGAGATATGAAGATTCTTCTCTCAATATTCCAATTGAATTTTCCATGGTTCTGTTGAACCTATGGCTACAGAATTTTGCACGAAGATTCAGTATATCAATCTGTATTTACATAAAAAATTCACTTGAACCAGATATCCCGTTATGGAAATATAAAGATTTTTCTCTTCAATATTTCAATTCTTTTTTCTATGGTTCTGTTGAAACTATGGCCGCAAAATTTTGCATGAGGCTTGTTATCAGCATTTTGCATTTGGCCGTAATATTTCATTCCGATCAGTTCCGTATTTTTTGAGATATTGAGGAACAAAAATTTTGTGAAACAAAAACGCTCCGCTCTTTCAAGTTTAATTTCTGTTACTTCCTTCAATTCAGGCGGCAGTTTTTGAATAGTTCTATTGTTTGGTGATGTATGTTTAACTATGATAATTACTCTTTTCATGAAAGCAGAATTATTAAAAATTAACCCCAAGAAACCAGTGTGTATTGAAACTCAAGGGAGGTATTGTAATCGAAATCTAATCACGTGTTGGATCAACTTAGGCTCGTAATTATGGTAAGCTATCTGCTGGATTAGTTATTGAATTATCGATTGAGTGGTGGTTCATCCCAAAGGGTCTTTGATTATCTAATCGGTGTAACGATAGTGGTATGCGGAATTCCATGAAGATTTTCATTGTTCTTGTACAGGGTAGGCCAACTTTGACATTTGTCCCATTTCTAACAAAAATAGACAAAAACTGATGGCGGTGTCTGAGGGCCAATTTTAATGAAAAACTCAATTGTGAAAACCGTACATGAAAATTTATGACCGTTTTATAGTTACTGGGTGTTTCTAGAAAACGTGCATTTTCGAAATACTGCCGTAACTTTTCTTCCGATGAAAATCTCTTTTTCTGTCAAAATATTATTCCAGAAGCTTTTCAGATTTTCTCATAAAATTTCTCTATTCAATTGAGACACACTATAAATTTTTACACTATTCAATAGAGTTTGTAATAACAATTTCAATCAATAAAGCAAACTCGATATTTTTCTGTAGCAATACTTGAAATGTTCACTTTCCAATATGTTTAACAGATGTAAGCATTGCTTCAGAAAAATTTCAAGTATGCTGAAGGTATTTGGAATTGTTATTTCAAGTGTCTCAATTAGAAGAAAACTTTCATAGGAAAATCTTATAAAATGTCAATTTGCAGAAAACATAATTAACGCCATTGAATTTTACGTGGTAAGTTCCTTGAATAATGTTTCCACAGGAACAAAAATCTGCATCAGATAAAAAATTACATCACTATTAAATGCACATTTTCGAAGAACACCTGGTAACTATGATACGGTCATAGATATTCACGTGCCGTTATCACCTTTGAGTTTCTCATAAAAATTACTTCGCAGACACCGACATCAGTTTTTGTCTATTCGTTAGAAATAGGACTTTTCATTCAAAAGTGTTGTATTTGGTCCACCCTGTACGCTAAGAGAAATCGTTTATTCAACTATTAGTATAGTAAATATAGCATTTATTTTTCAAAAAATGACCTACAAAAATTGAACTAGATAAATCGATAGAGCGACATAAATAGTTATTTAATCAACTAGGTTATTAAAGACAGCGACTTATGGTCGAGACCATTAGTCGCTCGATTAATAACCGAGTTGATCACAAGATTTTTCCGATAATCTCAATATGAATTGTTTATGAATTCTTGATTGAAATACATTCTCATTTTGCACAAGACTTAGATTTGACATAATAAAATTACTATGTATCTAAGTTTCAGTAGAGTTATGACATTTCTCGTTTCTGAATACATTGTGTACGGTTGCCATGAAGATTGCACACTAAAACTAGCAAAAAATTAAGCATTGAAATGGTTCATTTATGATTAATTTCGTGCACATTAGAATCACCTCTTATTTTGAGGTCGGCGGAAAAAAATGTTAATGCCAGATTTCCGAAGTGATCCCCCCTAGTTTTGAACGATTACAAAAACATTTTGAAATGCGTTTTTCCCGGAATCCATGGGTTTTCGAGAAAAGTTTAGTCAACAAAAACTGTAGAGGACATTGTTATCTACATTTCATCTCATTGTAGCGATGTCGTCCGATTTGAAATACAAAAAGTAGATGGCGCAAAGTATCAATAAAGTAGTTTTTTGGGATTTTCGTTAAAACGTTAACTATGCTGCGCTGCATCTTTTCGCCTACAGATCGCTAACGGTAAGTTTCACGAAAAATGTAGATAATTTTGTGACAAATAACTTTCCTACTTACATTACAGCCAAATAATTATTTATTTTTAACGGAAATGCCCAAACACCCATTTTTTGATACTTTAGCGCCACCTACTTTCTGTATTTCAAGTTAACAATGTCCTCTACATTTGTTAGATAAAATTCTCTCTTAAACCCATAGCTTCCGAGGAAAACGCATTTCAAAATGTTTTAGGATTTTCTCAAAACTAGGGAGGAGAAATCACTTCAGAAATCTAGCATTAATATTTTTTTTATGTCCCCCTATCGATTTATGAAATCAAATTTCTGTAGATCTTTTTTGAAAATTCGTATTTTTTCGTGCTATATTTACTGAACTATAAGCGAGAGAAACGATTTGGAATAAACAGAGAGACTATCTACCGAAGATTTTATGTATTTCTATATTCGGTCACCTGTAGATGGCTGGACTCACCAAAGTGTTAAATTCGGAATCATCACAATGAAAACGAATGAAACCAAGGGAGGCAAGTTATATTAGGTATACCTATATAAAGCAGGTAGGAGATTCGCGTGTTTCGTAATTGAAACATTAAATTTCCATCAGATTATTAATAGGCGGCGTCGACAGTTCGGCCCTAATGAAATTACGAACAGTCACAGCCGATCGCACCCGGCAAATTCAACAGGATATGAATCGGTGATGATTAGGAATCGGAATTTCTGAGTAGCCGTTTCCATTTTCCGTCGTTCGAATTCGTGTTTTCGAACTGCGCTATCTGAGTTGATAGCGATCGATAAGGCCTATAATGACGCACCCTATCATGATTAGAGGAAGTGGTCCGAATATGAGCCCTGCACTTATTATGGGCCCCTAACCTATTTCTCTTAAGCACGTCGTGACATTTATGAATTCCGTACTGAAACACTTCTATTAGAGTCTGTATCATTTCTGTGTATAAGCAGGCAGCCTCGTGTGTAACTCTGTGAAACAGGTGGAATTAAACTTATTTGTGTGTTTAAAAAATTGTTTTCTGGTCTAAGTGCTTTCGTGGTATTTATCAATGTATACGTATAAACCTGGATAGTTGGTGTGTTAGTATCTTAGATTAGTGACACTAGTTGATATTACAAAATTAAACGTACTTAAATACTGAATGGAAAAGAAATTAGATGCTTTTAAATAACCACATGGAATGTTGGTAATATGGGCCCCTAACGTGGTCTTATTATGGGATAGGGCTCATATCTAGACCAAGTCTTGATAAAGTGTATCTTTTGCAGTTCATCATGCCATGAAGCAAACCGAAGTTTATATCAAAGAACTTGAGGCAAACATGGAGACGTGATGATATGGTTAAAGCTATGGAAGGTGTTAATAATAAAATAATGCATACATACATACATATGTGACTTTTGCGAGTAAAATTAAGTTTTCAGGTTGAAATATATTTTAATTTTCATTTTAGGTCTGTCATCCAGAAAAAAATATTCATGATTTAAAACTGTTGGATACTTATCAGTTGATTTACTAAGGGGCCCATATTACACGCAGTCTAATCCAAAAGTAGATATGTATGTACATTATCTTAAGTTTTTAGAGAAATCCCACCTAAATTCCATTTTTTTCATAATGCCTTTTTAATATACTATAGGTAAACCTTTGAGCTTGCAGTGTACCATTTATTGGATATTTATTAGTAAGATCCAAAAATTTAGTGGAAAAAAACAAAAGGGGGGCTCATATTCGGACCACTTCCTCTATACGTTCGTTCGTTCGTTTGGGGCCTATAGCACCAAATACTTTACAACTTTTCACTCTGCACTTTTCACTTTTCAAAATTAATTAAGTTGCACGGAACACATTCATAATTGAAAAATACAATGTGAAAAGTCAAGTGCATAGTGAAAATAGCATGTTGGGAGAAATGTTTTGCAACATAACTAAGTTTCACTTTTGAAATTTGTCAGAATGCAAAGTGCAAAGTGAAAAGTTGCAAAGTATTTTGGTGCAATAAGCCCCTGGTCTTTCTATTTTATATTGTTATTTTTGAAATGAATTCAAAGAGGTATATAACTATTGACAATACATACTTCTGAACAAGATGTAGCGTTTACTTTTACTTGAGGGGTATTCGAGTGTGAGATTCTAATACTTATTTCTCAGGGGAGACTTGATTACCCCAGCAAAAAAATTCTCAGTCAGGTTTTCAACAATATATAGTTGAACTTCCCTATAACGTACGTCTGTATAACGAATTTCCCTGTATAACGAATTTCGTACAAGACCTTGCACCTTGAATCCAAATTCCATGTTAAAAACATCCTCTAAAATGAAGTAAATTCTCTCTATAACGAAATTTTCAAAGAATATCACCCTTTGAATGGGTATTGGTAAGGAAGTATAAGGGTGAGTTTTTCCGAAATTGTTCCGGACGTACATGATAAATCCTGACCTTGAATTAAATCATTACGGAGGGCAGAGAGATCCTTCTGAAACAGTCTTAAATACACCCCTGGCTGTTTGGTTTCAATCTAACCATTACGCTAGTGTGGAAGTTGTGCGAAAATGCTTGAATGATAAACTTAAATTCATCAGTGAAGTAGACCGCGACATTGCCTAATAAAGGAACAAATTTTCTGTATAATGAAATTTCCTTATAATGATTTTTTTTGCGGCTTTAGCGCTTTCATTATAGAGAAATTCCACTGTATTATAAAAAGAACAAGGTGTACAAATCTAAATTTACAGTTGCAGATATTCTCGGTAACGGGGTATGCTCTCAAGTCGACTTCGATAAACTTCAGGTATGCTTCCAGCTTTCTGCCATAAATTAACTTCCAAGCAAATATAGGTACAGCCAAATGTAACAGCCAAAAATTACTCAGCTTCAGCCAATTATTGTATTTCAGTCCAAAGTCAAGCTTCAGCCAATGCTTGTGTTTCAGTCCAAAGTAGGGTAATGATGGTCCAAGCCAAAGAATTTGGTCCAAGCCGAAGAATGTGGCCCAAGCCAAGAAATGTGGACCAAGCCAAGGAATGTGGTTCAAGCCAACGATGTGGTTTAAACCAAAGAAATATGTGAGAATCCAATATTTCAGCAAGATAATGCTCGACCTCATGTTGCCAGATTTAGTCCAAACTTATTTGAAGCGACTCATGTGAATTTTTCGTCATAGCCGCCCAGATCCCCCGATCTTTCGCCCATAGAGCATGTGTGGGACACATCTTGAGCTTAGAAATTCACCACAGTCTCACAGACTTTGGCGTTAGCATCTCTCAGCAAGAAATGAATCATCTCATTTCATCAATGGCAAGACTTGTTGGGAAGTTTGTAAATAATCGCGTTAGACGAACACATTATTAACATATTTATTGAATAAAATTTTAACCCTAGGTTTTTTCTTCGAATTTCAATCAATTTTTCCTTGCTACACTATTTTTGTTCCACCAAAAAATTGTTGAATTCGAATACTTCCTTCTGAGTGTTGCAGTTTTTTGTCAGTTGATATATATTGACGAAATAAAAAATTGTCTCCTTCACGTTTCTATTCTCCTATCTCAAACCACCAAACGAAAAAATCCTCCCCAACTAAATCTGTATTCCCTTCATAACGATCGACTAAAATAAAACGTAGGGTTTTCCAAATATCGAAAGTTTCTGAAGTGGCATCCAATGACTACAGCCACCAGAGAAACATGCTACGTCAAACATCATTTTTTAACTGCACTGTATAACTTTTTGTCAATACAACACGCAACATCTCATCAAAACCCATGATGGTGAATTTTACGAAGCGACATCTATTCGGCAAATTGAAACATTTTTTCAGTCGATCTCAAAATAAAAGGTGATTTTAATGTGTACGAAATTCATCATTAATAACCTATTTTAATGCTCAATTTCTGCCATTTTAATGTACAATCCTCATGGCAAACGTACACAAAGTATTCAGAAGCACTACGAGAAATATCAAAACTCTACTGGAACACTTAGAAATTTTATTATGTCAAATGTATGTCTTGTGCAAAATGAGAATCTATTTCAATCAAGAACTCGTTCACAATTCATATTGAGATCGTCGGAAAAATCTTGTAATCAACTCGGTTATTAATCGAGCGACTAATGGTCTCGAAATAGTTAAAATTTCTTAACCATTAGTCGCTGTCTTTAATTACCTAGTTGATTAAATAACTATTCCCTCATGTTTATTTTCCCTCCATCTCGAATCACGGTACAAATACAGTCGAACTTCGATAAGTCGAACTTCGATAAATCGAATTTTTGATAACTCGAATCAAATTGGTTGGCAACAGCGCCAAGATTAGAAATTAGTGTAATTTTTGTTCGATTAGTCGAACTTCTATAACTCGAATATCTTGATACCTCGAACGAAATATTTGGCGGCACATTCGATAAGTCGAATTTTCTGGGGTAATCCCTCATTTACGTTAGATTTTCAAGTGCTATTATCGCCGAAAAATCTTGAAGAGGACTCTAAATTGTTTCGAAAAAAACGAAAAACTTAACATTTCTCTAATGGACTGCGTTGATGAAATATCCAATGCGTGGAATATAGATGTTAAATCTGAGACAATTGCTAATGCTTCATGATTATCTGCACGTGGAGGACGATGTTGTTACTTCGGAGTTTCCCACAGATGAAGATATTATTCAATATTACAGGTCCGAGTCAAAATTCGTACAGATCAATGACAAAGATGACAATGAAAACGACATGACGGATGATGATATGGAAGATGATTTGCAACAACCTCCTTCTAATGAGTCGGTAGCAAATTCATTAAGCATTTTGCGTTCATTTTTGAAAACAAACGAACATACAACTGACTCGCTATATAACGGTTTGAACAATATTGAAGCTTTTTTCGAAAACCAAATAAAAAATCTTCTCGTCAGTAACAAATAACCGAATATTTCACAGTGAAATAAGCGCTGAGGATGTATGTTTCCAGTTTCTTTTTACGTACCTATATGTGAAAATGTATGAGTAAATGTATAAATTGACAGTGTGAATATTATTTTGACTTCTTTACTTTCATGTTACATCATTTACCCACATAAAAAATACATTAAGAAAAAATGTGTTTTTTTCAATAACTCGAAGTCTTGATAACTCGAATTTTTCTTTTGGCAGATCATGATTCGAGTTATCGAAGTTCGACTGTATATCCTCCCCACCTCAACTTTTATTCTTTTCATAACGATCGACTAAAATAAAACGTAGGATTTTTCTCATATCGAAAGTTTCTGAACTGGCATCCAATGGCTGCTGCCACCAGAGAAAAATGCCACCCCAGCAAGTGAGAATTTAGGGACCGTGTTATCGCTCCACGGTGTGAAATATATAAGGGAGCGTGTGATACATTCACAAATATGCTGTGAGCCGATTCGAATAAAAAGGCTTCGGTGTAAACATTTTCATCTGCAAACTTGTTATGGATGCCCTTTATCGAAGGGTTGTTATGCGATTTGTTGATGCCATCAGGGAGGTTTTGCTGCGCGGATTTCGAGGCCTGTTAGGGGATGTTTTGATTACCGAACTGATTTGGTTATATTTAGTTTTGGGTTCTGATTGATGATAGAGAGGTGAATGGGAATTATTGAAGGTGCTTCTAAAAGATGTTTCAATAAGAGCACGACAACTTCGCATCATGTTTGACAGTCATAATACTTATCACAAGATTATGACGTGACTGATAGAAAATTGACAGATGTATGCATTACTGCTCCATGCCTACAAAATGCAACTGATTCAACAAATTTTGTCAGTAGACAATGAAAAACGAGTTTGCTTTCGTTCATATCATTTTTCTATTTGGTGACCAAAATTATACTTCAAGCTCTTGCATCTAATAATGCCTGTAGACTTCTGGCTGTGGGGTTAGAAGTAACAGGTTATGGTCAATGAGCCTACAACAATCGAAGCATTGAAAGCCAAAATTAGACAATTTATCAATGAAATACAACCACATGTACTCAATAACGATATTATACATTTTGTAGAGTTATTGGTTTCATCAGAAATAGACATAACATAACATACAAACCGAAGAAATTGTCTACTTTTGGTCAAAGTTCAAACTATATGTAACTATATTCTATAAATTTCGTTGTCTATTATCAGATTGTTGTATCCTTGAAATAAGAGTAGAATGAGGCAAAGAGTATAGAATTTTCGACTCTTCATTTTTCCATCTTTTCATTCACAAATATGCTGTGAGCCGATTCGAATAAAAAGGCTTCGGTGTAAACATTTTCATCTGCAGCCTTGTTATGGATGCCCATTATCGAAGGGTTGTTATGCGATTTGTTGATGCCATCAGGGAGGTTTTGCTGCGCGGATTTCGAGGCCTGTTAGGGGATGTTTTGATTACGGAACTGGTTTGTTTATACTTTTTTGATGGTTCTGATTGATGATGAAGGAATATATCGATAATTCCTGAAAGTACTTCTAGAAAGTCTTTCAGTAAGAATGCATTTTCGACGGACATGTCACGGGATTATGATTTAACAGGACGAAAGTGGACAGATGGGAGCTAGTAAACATAGAGCATCACACTGTATAAGATTGCATTCTGATTGTGAAAAATTAGATATTATCAAAATCATCTACTGTTAACAAAAATAAGAAAATTCGAAAGTTCTAGCTCTGTTAGTTATAGTAACACACGATACGAGCTCGTATATAGTAGGTTGTTCAGAACAGAAAAGACAGACTAGAATTTGGTCTCCACGCTCCTTCAATTTAACGTCTTTAGACTACGTGATTATAAATTTTGTATAATAATTTTTCGACAGAAATAGACTCACAACAATTTCAGAAAAGACCTATTTGTTCTCAACACTATCGGAATTATATTCTGGAACTTATTGAAAAATTGAGGAGAGCCCTGAGCAGAAGCTTTTGTGCTCTCGTTAATTGGTGGGGCAATAAAACTATTACCTAAAAATTCAATATTGGACTCGAGATTGATACCGTATATATAAATGCAGAATCTCAGCAAAATCGGCATTAAATTCTGAAAATTAGTCAGAAAATGAAATATGCAAAAAATATAAATTAGAAAAAATTTAATTCTATGGTTCTGATGATTCGATTGTCTCGAAATTTTGCATAAACATTCGGTATATCAGTTTTCAACCCAAAATGAGTTTCACCTGGATCGAATATTTTGTTATGGAGATATAAAGATTTTTCTTTCAATATTCCATTTGAATTTTCTATGGTTCTGTTGAAATTTTGCATGAAAATTCAGTATATCAGTTCACATTCACAAAAAAGGTCAAAATCTTGCATGAGTCTTGTTATGAGCATCTTGCATTTAGCGGTAACATTTGATTTCGATTGTTTTTTCTGAGATATCGAGGAGCAAAAATTTTGAATGGCAATTTTTTATGGAACACCCTGTACAATTTGGCTGGTTAAAGAACTTAACCGAGCCATATGGGACCCGAACTCATTCTGAAAATTTCAAGTCTTTAGGATAATCCCTTCGAAAGTTATTGTGTTAACGGACGACCGGACGGCCCTAGGGTCTAACCCTATCCTTTGAGACCATTTTCGGCTCAAAATTCTAAAATTACAGACATTTAGACAAAACGATATAACATTCGTTTAAGTAGAACGAGCGTTCAAAAATTAGATTTGAGAAAAGTCAATGATTAAAAACTTAAATTCGATAAATCTGATGATGCAACCTTCTTGAAATTGAGCATGAACTCTTAGTATATCGTATCGGTTGTCTCGTTATAAAAATATGAATTCGAATCTTCTTTTCAATATTCAAATTTGATTTTCTATGGTTCTCTTAAAACTAATCACACTAAATTTTGCACGAGGCTCATTATGAACATCTTGCATGTGTCCGGAAAATTTCATTCCGATTGGTTTTGTTTTGTCTGAGATATTTAGGAAAAAAAAATTTAATGCCAACTTTTTATGGAAGACCCAGAACGATTTGGATGGTAAACGAACTCTACCGCGCATTTGGGAACCGAACTCACCATGAAAGTCTCTAGGACTATTCCTTCGAAAGATATCGCGCTCACGGCCGGCCGGACGATCCCACAGGCAGAATTGAATTTGACCAAAGATTCGTCACCAGGGAATCAAACCCTATCGTTTGAGACAAGTTTCGGCTCAAAATTCTAAAAAAACAAACATTCGAACAAAACTATAGAGCACTAGTTTAAGTATAACGAGCGCTCAAAAAGACGAATATTTATAACCTAGGTCTTAGGTGAAAGTCCAAATTGTTGCACGCTTGTTCATAGGGGAAACATTTTTATTCGAATACGAATTTCTTGACGAATACTTCTTCTATTTAGAAAAAGAGGAGTATGGGACTAAAAGTAAACTTAAATTGCGAATCTTGATTCTGTCATTTTTTAAAATCTATCAACATTACTAACCTCAGCATAACTTCATAGCAATCTGCGTATACCAATACTTCCGTGAAATTTACCGAACCAGGAAACGAAACAAGAACTGAAACTTCCAGTGGATCGTATTATAAAACAAAGTATACCAACCTAATGAAGATATGCATGAAAATCCAAACACACCACAAAAAATCCAATTCGTATAAATTTGCCTGACGTAAATCATCCTGTTCAACTCTACTCAAATTTCGCAACTTTCTCCTACAGAAAACATATTTCATCATTAGCTCGGAACATACTTACTGTAGAGACGCTTCATCGTATATTTTCGTAAATATATCAGGAAGCATTACACAGCTTGTAATTTGTAGCGGAGGGAACAGAAACAGTTCTCGGAGTTTTGAAATATGGCTTTCCAAGAAAATGTTTATTACGTTTTTTCACCAACGACTCCTCAGTGAAAATGATATGAATTCCCGTAAATCAATTTGAATAACAAAGGAAACTTCTATTCTAGGCCTGCATACTAGTCAGGAAGTTTGAGAATTTATTATTGACAACTGGAAGATTTATAGGTGCTTTTGGTGCTGCTTATCCTTGGCAGTTGAGGACGTACAGATATATTAGATGGATATATAAGGATTTACTCTTTTTAATATTTATATCCTTTTCGGTTTTGATGGATTGCATATGGAGCATAGATCATACTCGCAATGTTCTCAACGTTTCTAGTATGTTACTATTTTTTTCTATTTCAGTATCGCAATGAATCTATAACTGCTCTAAAAACAGTGCAATAAGGAACTCGATACAGCATTGCTTTCAGTTATATTTTTCGTTTTGTGGGTGTCAACACTTAAATTTTAACACACGTCAAATAATATCATTTGGTAATGATTGTTGACAGGAAATAATGTTTGCTTTCTGCTTACTATGAATCATCTGTTTTATTCAGATCTGATCTATCAGTTAGGTGATTATATTTATGTTAGAAAGACACTCCACAAGAGACGACAAGTCCAACAACATTCCAGAAAATTTCTCAAAATAAGGACATTCGAACTTTCAAACTAACTGGTCGAAAATGGTTAGTGCAGATTTTGTGGAAAAGAGGTTCTATATAGAGACTATATAACTAGAAGGCGAGCAATAGGGCGAGTAACTACTGTAGACAGCTCAAGGGGTGGAGGCACAAAAGATCATAAGGTCAAGACTTACTGATTTTTGAATTGAATTGTTTTGAAGAAAATGTGAAAGGGTTACCATACCTTTCTGGTTATGATGAAAGAGAACAGCGCAAAATCTATAGAAAACAGCTCTGCTGTAGTGAAGTGATTAAAGGTTAGGATTCAATCAAAGAATGAACTGAAATATTCGGCATCACTTGTTCTATGAACGAATACGCTTGTGAGCGAGTAAAATCGAACGAATAGTTCGAATTAGTTAATTCTTGAGCTCACTCAACTCATTGTTCCTACGACAGTGTAGATACATTTCGAAAGGATATAATAACTAAAAATTTCCAAAAATCTACGATCAAAGTGTCACGAAAATACTCGTTCGAAGAACGTATACGTTCGTGAAATTTTCAGCGTAGATTTTTGGAAGTTGTAATAATTATATGCGTTCGAAATGAACGTACACTTTCGTCGGAACGAGTAGTTGACGATATGCTCGAGAATATCGGATATAATTATAACAATTTCGAAAAATCTACGCTCAAAATTTCACGACGTATACGTTCGAACGAGTGATCTCGAAAATTGGTTCTCCAAGTGATGATTTTTCAGGGGACCTCAGATGATCTAGGAACCAAAAATACTTGGTTATCATTTCCCATATATTTAAACAGCGGTATTCTTTCCCCAATATCGACTTCAAGTACGGAATACTGATAAAAACTCATGACAAACTTATCAATGCTTCAGTTCTTGCAGAACGAATTAATCCTCTCGTTTTGGCAGAATTTTGGCAGAGGTCAGATACTTCATAAATTAGTTATTCTCGATATGTTGTAATATTGAAATGCTGCTTTTCTCAAACGAACCCTTTAAAAGAAAAACAATCATCAGGATACATTTGGAGGATAACCTCCTACACTATTCAAACTTGCGCTACTCTGAGGCATCTGAATACTCAGTAAGTTGTGAAAATACTCATCGGTTTTTAGAACCTCTGATGTTCCAAGAACTATTTTCAGACTCAAAATACTGGGTGAAGACCTCCCCTAGATTAAAAAAACAGTATAATTTTACCCTAAATATCAAATTCAATTTGGGAATCATGATGAAAAACATGTGACAAATTCATTCACGTTTCAGTTTCAGCAGAAAAAAATTGACTTTTTCTTCTTGGCAGAATTTTGACGAGGGTTGACGATGATTTCTTATTTTGATGTTAGGATGCTTCAGAAATTGATTGATCTGGATGTGCTGAAAGATAAAATATTGTTCGTTTCAATCGAACTGTTAGAAAACAAACAATTATTAGGAATAATCAGGAGGAAAACATTTTGAATTATTCGAACAAGAAATCACTCAGTAATTCCAGACTTGCGGAGATACTTAGGAAGCTGAATTCTCATTAATTTTGCAACTAATTGGGGCCATATCATCCATGTTCGTCTTTAAGTACCTCCAACTTGTGTTAAAATCAAAGTGTAGACAGCTCAAACTCCAGCTGTTGAAAATTCAAATTACCCATCAGTTTTCAGAACCTCAGATGTTCTAGAAACTATCTATAAACCCAAAATGCTGGATAATCATTTCCCGTATATTTAAACAGCATTATTCAACACCTTATGTCAAACTCAATGTTAAAATAATGATGAAGATTTCGTGACAAACTCATCAATGCTCCAGTTCTTGCAGGAGTGAGGAATTTTGGCAGAGGTGGATGATGACATAATATCATATGAATATTTGGATACTTCAGAAAGTAGTATATCTAGATATGCTGCAAGATTATAACTTTGCTTTCCTCAAACAAACCCTTTGGAAACAAACAATTATCAGGATAAATCGGAAGCATAACCACCTGAATTATTCAGACTGGAAATCGCTCAGTAATTCCAAACTTGCGCAGATTCTAGGGCATCTGAATATTCAATTATTTGTGTACCTAATCGAGGCCATATCATCCATGTTTGTCTTTTAAAACCTACTGAATAATTAAGAGTCTCCATCAATTCCGGACCTCATCGCTAGAAACTTCAACTTGAGGTGAAATCAAAATGTAGACAGCACAAACTCAAGCTGTTGGAAATTCAAATTACTCATCGGTTTACGTTACCTATTTGATGGATAAGATATCCATCCAATCGGTAAGGTGGTTGTTTTTATTAGGGTTCCCATATGTTGCAAGATAGCGTTAAATTAGGATCTTGCTTATATACCCCTTGAGGGGTTTCAGGTCTATGCAATCGTAACGTCAAATGGTTTTGCTAGTCGCGTTGGAGATGACATTCGGAGTTTGGTGGGGGTGTAGAGAACTTCCGGATTATGCCATAAGGAAATGCTGTTGTGGGAGAAGATATCGATTGGAAATTATTGTTTGGGGATTGTTCGAGTGTATCAGATAGAGCACTTTGTGGTTTATAATAATTGCTCACTGAATATCTGTAGAATTGATTGTATTTGATAATGAGTTATAAGTAAAATGGAAGAAGCCGTGACGTCAAGGCAGACTCTTGAAGCACTTAGTTATATCAAATCTGTAAATTGAGAGATTCTGGCAATTCACTACTGATTATGCTGAAATTACTTAATATATTGTGAAATTCTGTTCCTGAACGAAAAAAACAAGCAATTATGAATTGCAGAATCAATTACCAAGAAAAGTTTTCTTGAAGGGAGTTGATTTTCTGATGTCACAAACTGGATATTTGCCTCATCAAAGCTAACAACTAGAATCGCAAAAAACAGTATTCCGATTACCACGTAATTTTTCTCCCAAAAATTCAATTTTTTCAGAGCCTACCAGAACGAACCGTAAGTAGGCCTTACTCTTAATTTGACTTTTCAAGTCTTTCCATTAGGTAACTGGAGAGTTTAAGGACAGCTATAAGGCTGGAAACATCTATAACTTTACAGACTGTGAAATAAAGGCCGATTCACACATTTCCGTGACGTGACAAACTGTAGAGTGACATTCGGTGAAAAAATATCGAAAAATACAATTGTCTATTTGGAGCAAAGGGAAAAGACCGTTTTCAAACATGTCCGATGCAATGATTTTCCGGTCATCACGGTGAACGGATGTCATGAGAAAAGTCAATTTTGACAAATGTCATATGGAGTGTACCCAGTCACTTCCTAACCAAAGCACAAGGCCATGAAACAGAATGAGTGACGTCACCATAGGTAGTCCATTCGTATTTGTTTACGCAATGTCATTTGCACAAAATTATTTATCAATTTAGATCTCATTTTTCAACAGAAAAAAAATTATGTATGTAGGATTGTTGTTAATTCAAGTACCAATTTCGTGGTTATTTTCGATATTAATTGAGGGAAAAGAAATATGATGAATAGTGAAAATAGTGTTTTTCTCAGTATAACTGGCAATATTGAGTCCCCATCATCACCTTCCAGTTTTTTTGCTCTGATATTATTAAATAGTGCAGTAACGCTAAGTCTTCAGACACATGCACTTTTGTTTTAACAACTGGAATTTCTGATGACTAGTCCAAATAGAAAAAGCACATGTTTTTTTTCTACCTTGGTTTTTTTCCAGCGTTTTGGAGCAAACACTTTTGTAACAGCCTCAGTTGAAGTTGCAAATGACACTGTTTAATCATGTTCTGAACAGGATTTGATGCAATGGCTTTTATTTCCCAAGATCTCGACATTTCCCTCTAGATCGGTCGGATTGGGGAGATACTCTGGTATGAACATCTGATCTGCTTAAGTAGGACGGATAACCTAGTAGTTTCGTTGGTATCGCTCCTAAAGCAAATGGTAAAAGATAAATAGAAGGCCAGCTGATTTATAACATTTTTTCAACCTAAACCTAAGGAAACTTCAATGGAATTTCGACTTTTTGATATGCAACTTCATATGTGTAACTTCTATTTGGAAATGTAGTTTGCAAACATAGAAATAAGTAACTTCTGAGTTTCAGGCAAAACAGTTGAATTTGCAATAATTACCTAATAACTATCTGCTGTTACTGGAAACGAAATTTCCCTTTCAATTGCGTTGAACCAAGTTCTTTTAAGTTGTTCGCCTTTGGGAAACCCAAAGACTGCTACTTTTGGCCCTCCTGCATAATTGCCCCTGCATGGGAACAGAGCAATGAAATGGCATTTCAGCTGAAAAAAATAGCCAGATTAGCATAAAACGAACCGAAACTAAAATCAAAATAACCTCGATATAAAAAGCAGAACTTTTATGAACTAGATGTAAAACAAATAATCTAGTGGAAAAATATAAAAAGGCCTTTTCCTTACCTGTTAAGAATTGATGTAACACCAAAACAAATAGAATTTTAAGCAATAAACTTCTAAAAACACTCACAATTCTGGCAAAAAACGTGAATAAACATCAACTGTCACCTACAAATGATTGACTACTCAAACACTCCTGCCCCTACAGCTGTCATTCTGTTTCATGGCCTTGTGTTCTAGTAAAGTAGTGACCCAGAGTCTTCTCTTCTTTTTTTCCTCCTCGTCCAATAGCATCATCTTCAGAGCAGCAATTCATTTCGCAAGACAATAATATTCATGTCAGATACCAGATAATAACTGAAAAAGCCCAAAGAGCGGACCCAGCGATTTCGGAAAAACACTGAACCGGACGACAACGTACGTTGTTGTGTGGATGGTGAAATATTCAAAACAGAGCGAACCAGAACTAACCATTCAGTTGGCCTTCGCTATACTCCTAATTTGACTTTTCAAGTTGTTTCATTTGGTAACTGGCGAGTTTACGGCCAGCCGGCTGTGAACATCTATAACTCCACAGATGGTAACATTAAGTTCTCTTTAACAAAAAGAACACACAATTGCTGAATCAATTACCAAGAAAAGTTTTCTCGAAGAGAGTTAGTCTTCTGGAAGTGAAACTTTTTAATGTCACAAACAACTGAATATTCGCTTCATCAGAGCCAACACCTAAAATCGCAAAAACAGTATTACCGATTGCCACGCTATTTTTTCTCCTAGCAATTCAATTTTTTTCAGAGCGAACCAGAACGAACCATTCAGATGGCCTTCGCTGTACTCTTAATTGGACTGTCCTAATGGTTCACTCGCAACGTCCAGTTAGATTATTTTCCCTGCTCTCGTAAAATTGGCGAAATGAGTTTGAAATATCTGCCACTTAATTGGCTGCAGCTACACCGAGGACGATTTCCAGTGTCATCAACATTGTAAAGCCCTCGTGTGTTGATATTACCTGCAGTTTATGACCCTTTAATTATGTCCGATGGATATGAGCTGAAATTGATCTCGTTCTTTGATGATTTATCATCAGGGTTTATGTCCTGGAGTAGAAGGAATGGAACATGGAGAGTAATAAAGGGATGTTCAGAATCATTTCGATGATTATTTTCCTCGTCTTGATTTCCGCCAATCAAAAACGCGTAATTTAAATTATAAATGGTTTGAAGAAGGACTTTACTACACCGGTACATATTTCAGTGTCATCAACATTGCGAAGAATTTGTGCGTTGATATTTCCTGGAGTTTATGACGCTTTAATTATGTCCGATGGTACCGGGTTTTTCACTATAATTTGACCCCCACACCCTTTAACTTTGTTACTGAAGGAGATACAAAAAAATGTTTCGTATAAAATTTTCACGAAATCAACTGAGGTTTTTTGATATGAGTCTAGAAACTGAGATATATACAGGGTGGCCAACATATTGATGGCAACTTCGTTTTTTCAAATGGAACACCCTATATATTTTTCCATATTTGGGTAGCTCTTTCTTCCCTGATTTCGAAATATGTAAATTTGTTGGTCTATCCTTCTATTCTGAGCACCACAGAGTTTCAATTCAATAACCATCTGGCATACTAGCCCAGTCAAATTAGGATTTCACCTCGGAATGAAAGATAATAAGCTGAAAATTGGTATGAACCTTTGTTTTTGTCATTCTAAATGTGTCTCAAAAGTCACAATGCTATCGTGCCGGCGGTCTTAAGATATTGAAGGTCAAAGGTCATAAAAATCGGTTTTTTGCGAATATCTGCCTCCTATTGCTTAAATGAGATTTGAAGTTATTATAAAAGTTGTAGACTATAAAATTGTCTACAACTTTTGTTTGAACTTTTTTTTCATACGACCAACCGTTTTTGGAGTAGAGCGCGAAGAGTGCGCAGCGTACAGTCATATATGACCTAATGCAGGGTCAAGCGTGAGTTACGGTTAGCAGTTCGTTGTATAAAGTCAATTATTCACTTAACAATTATAATTATTAAACAATGCCCATTATTTATGTTCTATTCGTTAATTTTTTTTCAATTTAATTTTTTTAAATAGCGCAGAATTCGTGTCACAGCCACTAAATGCGTGTAAAAATAAAATGTGTTTTTTAGTACGAGGATATTGGTTAAAACTTTAGAAGAGTATATTTGTGTGTTGACATTGCCTTTGCCAACTTTTTTGAGGAAAATTTCCTGTTGATGGGATTGAGTACGTCCAATTAAAATAACGAACAAATCAATATCTTCTCCTATGATGACAGCAGTTTTGATGTTCTGTTAAGGCAATAGCTGTGTCAATGATGAGAACATCAGCATCATTTCTGACTTGTTTGTTGTGATATTACCAGTTTCAAATTTTTCAACAATTTTTTTTATTAGACCGATTTGATGAAAATTTTTCTTGACTGATTGGCACAATCAATCATTGTTCGTCAAAACAAACTTCATATGATTTTGAAAGTGCAGCAGTTCTTCTTTGTTGTTCCTTTGCTTTAATATTTTTACTATAGTCGGAATATCCGTCAAATACAATAATTTAATTACTTATTTCAATTAAATATAAATAATTAATAATTAGTACATAAATAATGGGCATTGTTTAATAATTATAACTGTTAAGTAAATAATTGACTTTATACAACGAACTGCTAACCGTAACTCACGCTTGACCCTGCATTAGGTCATATATGACTGTACGCTGCGCACTCTTCGCGCTCTATCCCAAAAACGGTTGGTCGTATGAAAAAAAAGTTCAAACAAAAGTTGTAGACAATTTTATAGTCTACAACTTTCATAATAACTGCAAATCTCATTTAAGCAATAGGAAGGCAGATATTCGCAAAAACCCGATTTTTATGACCTTTGACCTTCAATATCTCAAGACGCCGGCACGATAGCATTTGTGACTTTTGAGACAACATTTAGAATGACAAAACAAAGGTTCATACCAAGTTTCAGCTTATTATCTTTCATTCCGAGGTTGGCCCCCTTTTCGTCTAATTTGACTGGGCTACCGTTTTGGGAGTTCGTGAATTTTTAAGTGTCCAATTTGATCTTTGGATTGGTAATGGCGCACCCATTTTATGGCCACCAAATAGTCCCGATTTTACACCGTTGGACATGTTTTTATAGCCGTCCCTGAAGGAAAAAATTTACTTCATCAATAATGACAAACAATTAAAGCGGAGAATAATTTTAATGATATAAAATCAACCAATATTAAACCCACAATTCGGAACTAATCTCGTCAACGCACAAAGAATAATGATAATATTATAATGATTGAAAACAAATTTTGAAGCTTTAATTACTGACTTGAATCAGAGCCATAATAATGCTATCAAAAGTAGTCTGAACTACTTGAGACAACTATATGAACTATGTGTATTGAATGAAGATGGTCATTTTTAGCAATTTCTTCATTTTCTTCTGTTGTTGACCTTGCATATTTTCCCTTTGACGTTATTATAACTCCAAAAATGAGCATTTTCAGTAAACGCACTCTGCCACTTGTAAAATGATTACAGATCTTGGCAGGTGGTTCTTAAAATGTGAAACTCTGTGGTTGTCAGAATAAAAGGGATAGACCAACATATGTTACGTATTCGAAATCAGGGAAAAAAAGCTAGCCAAATCTCAGAATTTCAAAGTTTGACACCGAATAAAAGAATATGTGAAATACCTACGAAATTCTTTATATCCAAACAATCGACTTAAAAGTATTATTTTAGAATGAATACTTAACAATTACTTAACCAATGAAAAATGATAAACTATGGTAGTATGGTAAGAATAACATCAACTGAAGAAATTGCTCAAAATGACCACCTTCATTCAGTACACATAGTTCATATAAATAGTTGTCTCAAGTTGTTTAGACTATTTTTGATAGCATTATTATGTTCTGATTCAAGTCAGAAATTTGAAATTTGAAACTCTGTGGTGCTCAGAATAAGAAAAATAGACCAACATATGCTACATATTCGAAATCAGGGGAAAAAGAGCTAACCAAATATGGAAAAATATACAGGGTGTTCCATTTGAAATAATGAAGTTGCCATCAATATGTTGGTCACCCTGTATATACAGGTTTGGAAATTCACATCTGCAACATACGATATACAATGCATCAGACAGAGAATTCGTCGGTCCAGTTGCCCAGATGAATAGTCGAGACAATCACTTGCTGTAACACACTGAGTTCAGTTGTCTTACTTCTTTATTCTAGTCTTGTCTCTCTCTTATCGTTTAGAGGAGCGTAATTCTTTAGTATGGTAGGCAACAGTAAATACTTGAATCGAGTATTACGGGCAGCCTGACAAATTAAAAATTCTATACGTGTAGTTCGGGTTCCCTACCATACTGCGATAAGAGAGAGACGAGACTAGATTATCGCAGTAAGACAGTTGAATTCATTCAGTTATCGCACTTGATTATCTCGCCTATTCATCTGTGCAACTGTAGGGAAGAATTCTCTGTCTGATGCCTTGCATATCGTATGTTCTCGATGTGAATTTCCAAATCGGTATTTCAGTTTCTGGACTCATATAAAAAAACTTCAGTTGATTTCGTGAAACTTTTATGAGAAACATTTTTTTGTATCTCCTTCAGTAACAAAGTTAAAGAGGGGGTCAAATTATAGTGAAAAACCCAGTACACAAGAGGTGAAATTGATCTCATTCTTTGATGATTTACTAACAGGTTTTATGACCTGGAGTAGAAGGAATGGAACATGAAGAGTAATAGAGGGATATTTGGAATCAATTTTGATGATTATTTTCCTCGTCTTGATTTCCACCAATCAGAAATGTGAAATTTTGAAAGTTTCTAGATAGAAAAACCGTAATGCAGCAACTGTCGGCAGTTTTTTCTTCTTCAATTCAACAGGGACGATTTCCAATTTCATCACCATTGTGAAGCTCTTGTGTGTTGATATTACCTGCAGTTTATGACCCTTCAATAGTGTCCGATGATACGAGGTGAAATTAATCTTGTTCTTTGGTGATTTATCATTAGGGTTTATGTCCTGAAGCAGAAGGAATGAACGCCGAAAAGTAGTAGAGCAATGTTGATGACCTACTTTTATATCCTGGTTTCGAACGACTCATATCTCGACATGTTGACATGGGTTGTCATGAGTTTTCTCATATTTATTTTCAAATACAATTTCATTTTTCCGGTGGAATATCTCGGTTTCTACATTTGGAAGATGAATGTCCAATAATGATGGTTGTGTAGATCATTACTTGCACATCTAAGATTCTGAAAACTCACTGCAAGGTGAACCAGATCTGCTTTGATCCTTTTCTGATTAGCATGTGAGCCACTTTACTCGATGTCAATGTGATTTTTAAGAAAAAGATATGAAACGTCATTCCAGGCAGTATTATTTGCGAATAAGTTTAATTCAGTGTGATAATCAAGCTGAAATAAAAGCTCTTGAGCCAACTATTGTAAATAAAAATAGTCTGAAACTGCCGATAGGATCTTGATGAACTTGGTGTGAATCGATACTAAACCATTCAAACTACTTGTAAAACTATCAGGCAATAACACTGTATCTTCATACCGAAAACATTACTCAATTTTTGAGCGCTCGTTCTACTTAGACGAGTGCTATATCGTTTTGCCCAAATGTCTGTAATTTTCGAATTTTGAGCCGAAAATGGTCTCAAACGATAGGGTTCGACTCCCTGATGGAAAATATGAGGTCAAATCAAATTCTGTAGGGCCGGCCGTCCGGCCGGCCGTCCGTGAGCACAATAACTCTCGAACGGATTGTCCTAGAGACTTGAATTTTCAGGGTGTGTTCAGCTCCCAAATAGCTCGGTTAAGTTCGTTAACCAGAAAAATCGTACAGGGTGTTCCATAAAAAGTGGCCATTCAAAATTTTTGTTCCTCAATATTTCACACAAAACGAGGGCAAACGGAATGAAATTTTGCAGCAACTTGCCAGATGCTCATAGTGAGCCTCTCGCAAAATTTTGTGGCCATAGTATTAACAGAACCATAGAAAATTCAATTAGAATATTGAAAAGAAGAATTTTTTTATTTCCATAACCAACTTTCCGATTCAAATGAAATTCATTTTGTAAGTTGAGACTGATATACTGAATGTTCATGCAAAATTTCAATAGGATCGCATCATCAGAATCATAGAAAATTTAATTGTAATATTGAAAACAAGAATCTTTATATTTCCATAACAAGGTATCCGAATCAAATGAAATTTATTTTTGGAATTGAGATTTATATATTGAATGTTTGTGCAAAATTTGAAGATCATCGCATCATCCGAACTATAGAAAATTCAATTTGAATATTGAAAAAAAAATTATATTTTCATAACAAGATATCTGAATTGAGTGAAATTTATTCCTGGTATGAAGATTGATATACTGAATGTTCATGCCAAATTTCAGGAGGATCGCATCATCAGAACCATAAAATTTAATTATTTTTATTTTCAAGTGTGACCATAGAATTAAATTTTTTTAATTGTTTATATATAAAGTATCAATTTCAAGTCATATACAGAATTTTGAGATGATAGTCCTATTGCTCCACCAGAGAACGAGCGCTCAGAAGCTCCTGCTCAGGGCTTGCTTCCATTTTTTATTTATGAAACACAATGAAAATATCCCATGACGTTACGTCGATGACATTAATCAAACCCATACGTTTCGTGAATAACAGTACGCAAGTGCCTCAAAAAGCCTGACACAACGTCAGGGCTTCTTCCACTTCAATTATAATGCAATATTAAAAGCAATAAACTCTGCAAATATTCAGTGAGCAATTATAAACCACGGTTTGCTCTATCTTATACATTCGAACAATCCCCAAACATTTATTTTCAATCGATATCTTTCCCTCACAACAGCATTTCCTTATGGCATAATCCGGAAATTCTCCACAGCCCCACCAAACTCCGAATGTCATCTCCAACGCGACTAGCAAAACCATTTGACGTTACGATTGGCATAGACATGAAACCCCACAAGGAGTTTATTAACAAGATCCTCATTTAACGGTATCTAGCAACATATGGGAACCCTAATAAAACCGCCACCTTACCGATTTGATGGATATCTTATCCATCGAATCGGTAACGTAAACCGATGAGTAATTTGAATTTCCAACAGCTGGAGTTTAAGCGGTCTACATTTTGATTTCACCTCAAGTTGAAGTTTCTAGCGATGAGACCCGGAATTGATGAAGACTCTTAATTATTCAGGAGGTGTTAAAAGACAAACATGAATGATATGACCTCGATTAGGTGCACAAATAATTGAATATTCAGATGCCCTAGAATCTGCGCAAGTTTGAAATTACTGAGCGATTTCCAGTGTGAATAATTCAGGAGGTTATCCTTCTGATTTATCCTGATAATTGTTTGTTTCCAAAGGGTTCCTTTGAGGGAAGCAAGGTTTATGAACTTGCATCATATTTATATCTACTACTTTCTGAAGTATCTAAATATTTATATATTACTAGCTTTTACCCGCGACTTCGCCCGCATAAGTTTTTTTGTTTTCTCCCGGCTGTCCCCCTGCAACAATGTCCCACTATCGTGTTCCAGTCCTCAACTTCACATCAAAATTTGTTCAAAAGCAACCTAAGCTACATAATGGATAGTTCCGAATGTTTCCTTAGTAAATATAAAAAGTAAATAATGTAAATCGGTTTAAAATACTACTAACTACCTACCTGCCAACCCCCGATGTTAGTCAGTGTGACATCCGCAACATCGGACAGAGTTTTAATGTTGTACCCTATAAGTTAAGTGGTGTGATGGAATGTCGCTAAGTTTCGATCCAATTAAAACTGTTGAATAAAGACAGTTGCATCAAAATTTTATCAAAAATTCCCTGAATTATGGCGCCTACCGACCCTCTAAGTTGAAAAAGTGATCAAATACTTACTTGAAGTCTTAGTAACACTCAGTTAAGAAAAACATTGAAATCATTTCAGTAGCTATGGCGTCATGCGCTTCTTGACACGTTCACGCTAGATTTCCGCGGGAATGAGGTATTTTCCCGCCGTAAAAAGTAGCCTGTGTCCGTGCCTAGGATCCTATCTTTATATTAACCAAGTCTTATTAAAATCCGTTCAGACGTTAAGGCGTGAATGAGGTAAACTTTTAAAACAAACGATTAAAAATCACTAACTTAATAAGCTTTCTGCCTAATACCTACGCCTTAAGTACGATAGCATGAATATTAATAGCCCATATCCTTTTCTAGGTTACTATTTATCACCTAACTAAATTTCATCAAAATCCGTTCTGCCGTTTAGGCATGATAGAGCAAAACTCCCAGCAAAAACCATAAAAAAATCACTTACTCAATTCAGTTTTCCGCCTACATCCTACTCCCTAAGTACGATGACGTGATCATTTTGATCTTATATCCGTTTTTAGGTAACCATCTATTACCTTACTAAATTTCATCAAAATCTGTTCAGCCGTTTAGACGTGAAAGAGCAAAAGTCTCAACAAAAACGACTAAAATCACTAATTCAATTAGTTATCTGCCTACTGCCTACCCCTAAAAACGATGGCGTGATTATTTATAGCCTATGACCATTTCTAGGTTATCATCTATCACCATGCCAAATTTCATCAAAACCGTTCAGCCGTTTAGGCGTGAAAGAGTACAGACAGACAGACAGACAGACAGAGTTACTTTAGCATTTATAATATTAGTATGGATTATTATGGATATCATCATCCACCTCTGTCAAAATTCCCCACAAGACGATAGTTTTAATTTAATCTTCAAGAACTGAAGCATTGATGAGTTTGCCACAAAATCTTTATCATTATTCCGTCATTGAGTTTGAAATAAGGTGTTAAATAATGCTGTTTGAATCTACCTCAGATGCTTACCTAGCATTTTGGGTTTATAGATAGTTTCTAGAACGTCTGAGATTCTGAAAACTGATTGGTAATTAAAATTTCCAACAGCTGAAGTTTGAGCTGTACACGCTTTGATTTTACCTCAAGTTGAAGGTGCTTAAAGACGAACATAAATGATATACCTAGTCCCAATTAGTTGCAATTTCAATGAGAATTCAGCTTCCTAAATACCTGCGCAAGTTTGGAATTTTTGTTTGGATTTTTTGTTTGAATAATTCAGAAGGTTATCCTCCTGAATTATCCTGATAATTGTTTGTTTTCAAACAGTTCGTTTGAAACGAACAACATTTTCATCTTGCAGCACATCCAGATGAATTCATTTCTGAAGCATCTAAACATCAAAATAACAAATCATTGTCAACCTCTGCCAAGAAGAATGTGTCAGTTTTTTTTTCAACAAGAACTGAAGCATTACTGAGTTTTCACAAGTTTTTTATCATTATTCCAAAATTGAATTCTATCTTAAGGGTAAAATTATGCTGTTTAAATCTAGAGGAGACGTTTACTCAGCATTTAGAGTCTGACTATAGTTCTTGGAACATCCGAGGTTCTGAAAACCAATGAGTAATTCCACAACTAGTTCAGTATTCAGATGCCCTGGAATCTGTGCCAGTTTGGAATGACTGAGGGATTTCCAGTTTGAATAATGAAGGAGGTTATCCTACATATTTATTCTGATAATAGTTCATTTTGAAACGTTTTGATTGAGCAAAGGAACATTTCGTCTCGAAGAATATCCAGTTCAGTATCTGAACATAGAAATATTATATCATCAATATCTGCCATAATTTCTTATGAGACGAAAATGTAAATTTTTTTCAAGAACTGAAGTAGATATTTACGTTAAATTTTCATCATTAAGTTTTCCATGCAAATTGGCTCCAGACGCCGATACCAGTTTTGGCCGCTATGTGTTAGAAATGGAATTTTCCATTCAAAACCGTTGAATTTGGTCAGCCTGTACAGGGTGGGCATATTTCGATTTTTCAGCACTTACAACTTTTAAACTAGAGGAGACAGACAAAATCTGATATCCACTTCTCGATCTCTTTTTCTAAGAAACTAACAAGAGTAGTATTCATTTTTGGCTACCTTCTTCTATTTTCGAGTTATAAGGGAAAATTGGAAAAGTGGCGATATCGAAAAAAAATTCATATCTCCGCTGATACTGATGATAGAGCTCTAAAATTTAAACATTATACAGGCACTTTTTTACGTAGAATTCAGTGGCGTGCTCACCTTTCTTGCACCATTTCTAATTACGAAGCTGTGACCAAAAGTAACGTTTTTTTAATGGAAATACTAGACTTTTGTGTCACTTTCTGAAAGCTGAATTTTTTCAGATTTCAAAAATATATAACATTGTATGGTTTGTATCAATATGAGTATAGAAAATAATCAAAAACCTTTTTTCATCTGAGTCTCAATATTTTCTATGGTTCTATGATGAGCATAGGAAAATTCAGCGTCGTATAATTACCACCATCTCTTTCCAGTAGTCTTTTCATTTCTATGCTCTTTATTTAATTCCTCCAAGATCGAAGATCAATGTACTGCTAAGAAACTTGATCCTCATTTGGAGTTATTACCTACTGACCTATTATTGTTATCACTATTAGGTATTGAAAAATATTTTTTCTTTGTTACTTTTCTAATTGAATTTATAACTTTAATCATATCTTTATGCGTTATGAATACTACTCTTGTTAGTTTCTTAGAAAAAGAGATCGATCAGATTTTGTCCATCTGATCTAGTTTAAAAGTTATAGTGCTAAAACATCCAAATATGCCCATCCTGTACAAGGAAATGTATACATAACTTTAATATCGGGTCTTCATCTACCATAAGAAGCTGGGATCTTTCGCCCCGAAATTAATCTCAAGTTCGGTGATGAAATTAAGAAATTTTCAACTTTCTACCGAAGCTAATAAGTGAAGCAGCAAGAACTTCTTGTACCGTTAATAAGGATGCTAAACATCTGACGAACGTATTTTTCCACTTGACATATTCCTCCTCTCCAGTCTGGAAACAATTCCTTCCAACTGTTACGAAATTCCTGAGTTCTGAGTATGTTGAAGCAGAACTACTCGAAGATGAATTCGGTGCACTCCATGTTTTACATTCCAATCCCAGGAATACTAGAAGCAATTGAATCTGCCGCTCAGCCTGTTCAATATTGCACTTCTTAAAGCCTCTTAAAAGTCCTCTTGAAGCAGCATCCTTAACATTTCGCCCGCAATGGATATCAAGTTAATACCTGTTCGAGAAAATCTGTTCCACCATTGGGATTCCGATGTCTGTGGCTCAGACGAGGGTTTCTATGAGATTCGCTGATATCAGAACCATAGAATTGGGTAGGTATGCAAGGAATTTTAAAGCACCCTTGTCAAATTGTAACAAGTGTAATATTATGTTTGTTAACAATGCTAAAAAATTACTCTCAAGGGTGTTCAGAATATCAATGTCTAAGTTTATTGGAGTTGAAGTGTCAAGCTAATGGTTGTTTCAAATACCATGAGATAAATATGTAGATAGCACCGAATTTGTCTGGGTATTTGAACATTTGAGAACTTTGATATAATGTATGACATTTGAAGAAATGGCTTTGTACATATTAAGATAACGCGTTCAAATTGATGAATTATTTCATAAAAATAAGTCTTCTGAAAGAAGCGTTTTTAAAAAATTACGTGAATTCTTTACTTTACATAATCGTTCATCTGAAAGCACTATTCATCGAATAATCACAAAATTTCAAGAGACTGGTTCAGTGAAAGAAATAGCTTTGTACATATTACGACCACGCGTTCAAATTGATGAATTATTTCATGAAAATACTTACTCCTTCTGAAAGCAGCGTTTTTAAAAAATTAAGCGAATTTTATGCTTCACTATTCTTCGAATAATTACAAAATTTCAAGAAACCAGTTCAGTGAAAGATCAAAACAGTAAAGAATACAGTCGTTACCAAAAAAATATAGTTGTTTACGGCTTAACTGTTTCAATCGAAGGCGAACGGTTACCATCAACAGAATTAGGTTAGGATTTGGCTTCAACATTCGTTTTTCCTTTTAAATTGAGGAACTGTCACTGTCTGGTATTCAGATTTCTCCATTTTTCAAAATATCACTGAAGTGGTTCGCTTTATACACTCAGAATAAAAAAATTATATATAGATTTGTCTCAAACTTCAGTAGTAAATGTTTCAAGGATGACAAATCGCACTTAAGTAAACCGTTACGTAACAAAAGTATCCAATTTTACAGAAGAACAAAAAACGAAGAAAGACGATTCATTTTGCTGTGTAACTTTTTAAATCCGCGGAATGAAAAACTTATTTTCGGGATCAATATAATGCTTTTCATTCATGTCATGAAATGCAATACAAACTTTTTTTATGTTAATTGAATAATTTTTTTAATAGGTAACTTTTGAATTTTATTGTAACACTTTACCACTAATTTTTTGTACAAATTAAGAGAACGTATCAAAAGGCAATGTAAAAAACCTCAATAAATATATAGAAATACCCTATCCAATGAGGTGAACCATGACTTCGCAATCGAAGATTGAACTGGTTATTTTTTGGTGTGTTTTTTTCAATATAGGCAATAAAAACATCTAGGTGATTATTTTTACCGATAATGAATTGTATAGGACTATAAATGAATTTGAGTATTTTTTGATTTAATAGTATACCAAGTTACAGAACAACTTCCAAAAAGAAAGATCTATTAAAAAAATTAACACAAGCTCAAGTTTTAACAATATGAAGAAAAAACCAATGTCAATTGTTTACCTATTGATTTGAAATGTTTTAACAAAGGGATAATACACACGCCTGTGGAGTTATATTATTATGAATCAAAGTTTTCAAATCTCTGTAGCTAAACAAAATATAACTGTGTACCAATTATAATAATCTAAGAACCTTATTTCTTTATGAAGCAGTGAGGTTTAATTCGAATAAAAACACTTTTATCTTGAACTTTCGTCACCACTCCTCAACATGCGCGGTGCAATTGGTATAGTTACGGTTTTGCACTTAGCTGAACATTCAAAATCGGTTTTGTAACAACGCCATCTAGCTTATTATGAGAAAATTCGACAAAAGAGTGAGCTTCTTGGATAGAGTACGCCATATACAGGGTGTCCCGTAAATACCACGCGAAAGTGACACTGGAGATAGATTGGCATTAGGTCTTTCAGATAGCATCAACATGACTTCAGTAAAAGTCCGCTGGTTTTCGAGATAGCATTGATAACTCAATTTGAGAAAATGTTGGTTCAGTAACGGTTTACCTTCAAAGGTGCGAAACGATAAGAGAGAGACAAAACTAGAATATTGCAATAAGACAACGGAATTCATTGTGTTACAGCTCGTAATTGTCTCGACTATTCAGCTGTGCAAGTGGACGGAAGAATTATCTGTCTGATGCATTGTATATCGTATGTTTCAGATGTGAATTTCCAAACCTGTATAAAGAGATGGCATTGATAACTCAATTTGAGAAAATTTTGGTTTGGTAACGGTTTACCTTTAAAGGTGCGAAATGTTAAAAATAAATTGGCTTCACCTATTGCAAGGCTAACTAGATATTGAACGCCCGGGTAAACGTTCATATACTCCATGTTTGTACATTCTATTCTCCTCATTACCATCGATTTCTTTTCGCTGAAAAAGCGCTACCATCAAATTCTGATATTTGGTAGTTATTTTACCTCCATTCCCTCAAATTGAAGTGCTCTCCTGAGGGAGATCCGTACATTCCCGTATGGTGTTACTGGACGAGGCAGTAAATTGGCGTGTATTTTTCTACGAGAAGTGTCCTCGACCGCGTTGACGAATTTATTGTTCGTGCGACTGGTCTCCAGTGTATTCAGGTCGGTAATTTTCTGAGGGTTGGCTGCCCTGGCGTTTCATGAAACGTCCTGGTAATTATTGTCCTTCTTTTTTTGGCTGCCCCGCATTGAGGGGGATGAATTGTAGAGGGACATCCCGGACATTAGTCTAATGATGGAGAGATAAATATGATAAATATGAGGATATTCTCGAGAGTGAAGAAGAAAATACAGAGACAGAAGCATTTGCTTCGTTGATATCTTCCAATATTTTCTGTGGGTGAGTGCTGAGTATACAGATTGGTTGACAGTGTTTATTTGGTGTGGAAGTTCGTATAACGAATGTTTATAGAAAATTCGCGAAAAATTGGTTTACTTTGGAGTGCTGCAGAAGCTAGAAGAATGTGACAATGCCACAGAAGCTGATTTTTGAGCGTTCGTTCTAATTAAACGAGTGCTATATCGTTTTTCCCAAATGTCTGTAATTTTAGAATTTTGAGCCTAAAATGGTCTCAAACGATAGTGTTCGGCTCCCTGATGACGAATCCGTGGTCAAATTCAATTCTGTCCGTGAAGCCGTCCGACAAGCCTTTAACAGGACAACTTTCGGAAGAATTGTCCAAGAGACTGTAGGCCTTCATTTTTATAGAAAATTTCGAATAATTTTCCTAAAATTTAACGAAAGTATCGTTGGAATAAAATCATTCGTCGAAATTCTTCTGAAATTACAGCTCACTAGAAGAATCGGAAGTTTTTGCCGAAAATTTTGTATGGGCATTATTCTTAAACAAAAATGAGGTCTTCACGTGAAAAATCAGGGAAGAAAATAATGAATTAGTAAGTGCTGGTTTCCAAGAGACGAAACATGTGAAACTTCCCCTAAGTAGAGCTCGATGTGTTTATAAAATTCCAGGCTTTTATTTAAATAATGTACTCGTATCTTCAAAAGAAATCAAGATATCAAGGTCAAATAAAAACTGAAAAATAGCTGAAAGAAAGGTATCTGTGATAAACAGAGCGAAAACTCTACAAATTACCAAAACTGTTCAACAGGGTGTTGAGAAATTAGGCCACAAATACATGTTTTTACCACATTGTACAAATATGTTATCAGTAAATTGGCGTGTATTTTTCTACGAGAAGAGTCCTCGACGGCGTTGACGAATTTATTGTTCGTGCGACTGGTCTCCAGTGTATTCAGGTCGGTAATTTTCTGAGGGTTGGCTGCCCTGGCGTTTCATGAAACGTCCTGGTCATTAATGTCCATCTTTTTTTTGGGGCCCCGCATTGAGGAGGATGAATTGTAGAGGGACATCCCGGACATTAGTCTAATGATGAAGAGATAAATATGAGGATATTCTCGAGGGTGAAGAAAATACAGAAACAGAAGTATTTGGTTCGTTGAATATCTTCAATATTTTCTGTGGTGTGAGTATACAGTTTGGTTGACAGTGTTTATTGGCTATGGAAGTTCGTATTTTAGATCTTATAAGGATCTCGTCTTTTCACATAGCGATTATCTATTCCGAAAAGTAACTTACTCCGAAAATAAACGATTTTTTGTAGAAAATTCGCGAACAATTGGTTCACTTTGGAGTGCTTCAGAGGCTAAAAGAATGTGACAATGCCATAGAAGCTGATTTTTAAGCGTTCGTTCTAATTAAACGAGTGCTATATCGTTTTGCCAAAATGTCAGTTATTCTTCGAATTTTAAGCCGACAATTGCCTCACACGAAAGGGTTCGACTCCGTGATGATTAATTTGTGGTCAAATTCAATTCTGTCTGTGAAGCCGTCCGACAAGCCGTTAACACGACAACTTTCAAGGGAATTGTACAAGAGACTTGAGGCCTTCATGTTCCCAGAAAATTTCGAATAATTTTCCCAAAATTTAAGGAAAGTATCGTTGAAATAAAATCATTCGTCGAAATTCTTCTAAAATTACAGCTCACTAGAAGAATCGGAAGTTTTTGCCGAAAAATTCATATGGGCATTATTCAAAATAAAAATGAAGTCTCCACGTGAAAAATTAGGAAAGAAAATTACGAATTAGTAGGTGCAGGTTTCGAAGAGACGAAACATGTACTTAAAACTTTTCCTAAGTAGAGCTTGACGTGTTTATAAAATTCCAGGCTTTTATTTGAATAATATGTATCTTCAAAAGAAATCGAGATATCGAGGTCAAATAAAAATTGAAAGATAGCCGAAAGAATGGTCTCTGTGATAAACAGAGCGAAAACTGTACAAATTTTCAAAACTGTTCAATGTTGAGACATTTGGCCACAAATACACGTTTTTACCACAATGTATAAATATGCTATCACTAAATTGGCGTGTATTTTTCTACTAGAAATGTCCTCGACCTCGTTGACCAATTTATTATTCGTGCGACTGGTCTCCAGTGTATTCAGGTCTATAATTTTCTGAGGTTGGCTGCCCTGGCGTTTCATGAAATGTCCTGGTCATCATTTCCATTTTTTTGTGGGGGCTCCGCATTGAGGGGGATGAATTGTAGAGGGACATCCCGGACATTAGTCTAATGATGAAGAGATAAATATGAGGATATTCTCGAGAGGTGAAGAAAAAATAAAAACTGAAGCATTTGGTTTTTCAATATCTTATTTTTTGTGGTGTGACTGCTGAGTATACAGGGTGAGTTGGGAGAAACAGGTTAAAGTTCAGGAGCTTATTGCACAACTAAAAAAAACTCAAAGGAATTCTTATGTTTTTATACGTTTCTGATTAAAACTTGGATTCTGTTTTCGAGAATCAAGTTTGAATACATTTTCTGAAATGATTTCAATACGAGTTTATCATATCTGATCGGAAAATAATCATAAAAACAGATGATGACTGGATTATTCATGACAATTTGTATTTCGATTAAATCAATCTAATTTTTTTCCCGGAATTTAACAGTAGCTCATCACAAAAGAAATCACTATAGAATCAGAGTATGTGAAAATATTCAAATACAGTTAGCTTAAGATCAATATGCTTCGCTAATGCAGAGTTTGTAATGAGATATGGAATAATATTCTGGAGAAGCAGAGCTGTCGACAACATTTCTGAAATTTAAAAGAAAATCTTTAGAATCTTTTTCATATGCTGTTCAATAAGTCATGTCGAAGGATATTCAGCAAAAAAAGGATTTCTACTTTATAATTTCTATAAATTTTCGAATATTTGATGTCCTTCATGAAGAATAGGAAAAATTTACGATTCACACTTACCAGCATATTTAATGCAACAAGATCTATCATCCTAAATTATCCTTTGCACAGACTAGCAATCACTGAGAAACATCCTTCTTATATCTGTATTAAACAGTTGAACTCTCCCACAAAAGTAATTGAAGTTTCATCTCCTTAAAATAGAACCTTTTCTTTCGTAAGATTTTTCACGCATGGAATTTTTGTGAATTTTTTCTTCTTCTCTGTTTTATAACTAGAAGTTAGAGAATATTGTTTGGACTTAATTTCCTTTGTAGAATTGAGCCTATTAGCGTAAAAAGGGTGTAATTTCTCTCTCTCAGCGATCTCACACTCCCTACTAAGGGAAACATTCACTCATCCCGGATAGCAAGTATCAGGGGATTTGAGCTCTGAGGTGTTCGGGGTGTCGATTCTCGGGATCACTCGTTCGACGAATCGACATTTTGAGAGTAGATTTCTTGAAATTGTATTGATTTTATCCATTCAAAATGAATGTACACTTTTGTCTGAACGATTCGTTTAAGATTTGCTCAGGAATTAACTTGTTTCGAACTACTTCTTCGATTTTACTCACTCACGAACGTATACTTTCGTTAGCGAGTGATTCCGAGAATTGACACACCGTATTCTTCTTCTCCTGGTTCCTGGGTTATTCGTCATTCGTTGTTTGGTCCTGGATTCCTCGGTTGATGTCCTGGTAGTCGGTCTCGCAATGTTTCCCTCCATGATTATTTCTGATGGTGTCCATCGTGATCTACAAACTTCCTTACCGTTTTTGCAGTATCGAGAAGAAATGCTTTTTGCATTACTTTGTGAAGGTTTTCATTGAAATTTAGCTCCTTGAGGTTGGACTTGAAGCTCCTGTGGTTGTATGAGAATATGAATGGTTCTGGTAGTAGAAATTTCCCACTAAGTTCAAGCTATCGATATTTTGATATATTTTCAGCGTATTTTAGACTTAGATTGTTGTTTTAAGGAAGACTACGTTTATAAGTATTGCTTTCCTCTCTTTTTTTCCAAAACTAGAATTATGTATGACCTGTAATTGGCAACTTTTAAATTTTTTAGTACTGTGCGATCCCAGTATAGCCTGTGATGGTGGTTCTCCAGTATTACTTCAGGCTGATACTTATAATATGGAATAGTTTCGGATTATTATCACTTTTTTGAAATCCGTAACGAACGAACGCTCTCCGCATATTCCATATAAATGAAACAAAAACCACTAACCTCCTGAGTATCCCATCTCGTAAGATAAAGAAGCATCGTTAGTGATATTCTTAATTTCAGCACTCTTCGAAACTGCAATAATAATCCAAGAAAAGGCCGGAAACTTCCTACATAAATATGAAAATATCCGAAGGAGCGCATCCTGACATTCTTCTGAATATTCAACCGAGGACATATTTGTAACTTTTACACCCCATTTACTGATTATGGCAGGAAACATCGAGTTACAACGTCAACTAACTATGCGATAGCACATAATGATGTGTATAAAAACAGATTCTCTGAAACGTATTTTCAACTATTACGCTAATGGAAATGACGATATCATTTTTACTTGTGCTTGCTTCGGACGTTGCCTTGGAGACTGGGATGGTCTTCCATTGTTATGCAGTGGCGTTACATCAGGGGTATTATAAAAACAACAAACGTAATAAAAATTATCTTTATAATTTTGACTTCAAAACGTTGCAAAATAAGAAGGTTCGATTTGAACACAAAAGTGGGATTCGAAAATAAACAGCAGAAGGTACCTATTTCCAATGTGTTAAATTTTTTGTTTCAACCAATGAATTGAATTCTGATGCGTACGTCACACTCAACCGCCAATTCTGATCGCTAAATTCACTAGCTTATTTTGGTTATTTCGAAGCTTTTTTCTCGAAAAACACATTACGAAACAGAAAACCAAATATTGTTTCTATTGTGAGAATGTATTAGTTCTAAAATCTTTTTGCTCTGGAAATCAATAGAAATGACATTTCTCTGAATAATTAGATTTGAATGATCGTTTCATCTTTTTAACTACTAGAGTTGTGGGGAGGTTTCTCATAGATAAGAATTTTTATACTGTGGGAGAATATCTTGCCATGACTGTTACTGTTGATTGTTTCCTTGTGCCTAAATGATTCAATTTTATGTTTGTAACTGAGTGTTGCTTTGTATGTTCGTATATTTCGAATCATTCTTATTTTGTGACGAATTCTTCGATCCTAATTGTATGAATTAAATCTTGTATACTGTATTTATATTATGCTGGAAATATACTAAACTATAAACAAGCGTGTAGCCCTTGACTGATTAATGATTTTTGCTGAAGTTTTTGGATCATTAAATATCAACAGCACTTATAAAATATTTTTTGAATTATGGAAGTGAGCATACATTTTGGTTATAGTTTATTGATTTGTTGATAGTTCTCTGCGAAACCCACCCATAAATCAGACATAATTTTGAATATTTAACTGCTTTTACCAAAGGTAAAACAGGCCAGTCGAGAGAAAAGGGCCAAACTCCAGAAGCGTATTGAAGACGTGAAAATAATAGAAAAACAAAAAAAGGATATGTTCTTATGAGATTTTTATTTGTTTTCAAGAAACATTGTTTGAAATTGAAACTTTTTTCTATTTTGATCTTATAGTAGGTATCTAAATTTCGCAAAATAATCAACTGAAATTTAGCAGGAATATTATCATGAATAGTTCACACCATTTGACACCAATTCCGATAGCAGCTCCACACGGAGATATTTTCTCTGGAACACTAGCCCTTGTTTTTCCTTAGATTTGTTGTTGTTGAGCCACTGTTGATCGAAAAAAAATAAAAAGAATGTTTGTTGATAACCTGAACTTTATGATTTATTGTTGTTTTGTCGTATTGCAACAGTTTTCGTGAAAAAAAGTTGAAGGATTTTCTCGAAATTATCAGTTGTAATTTAACTATTGCAATGAAAATTATCGATTCATTTTCATTGCAAGAGTTAAATTTAATAAGAAAATTTTGTGAATCCATCAAATCGTATTGTGTCGCTGTAAGTTGCTGTCACATTGCCGTTACTCTAAAAAGTAATAAACGTTCATAATTACGTCTGCATTTATTTTAAAGGACCTGATAATTTTGCACAAGGGCGAATTATCGATAATTTGCACTAATGCAAAATTATCGCCTAATTGTATGCTCATTGGCTAAAACAACAATAAAAAATCAGTCGGAACATTGTTGTCTGTCGAATTTGACAGATGAATAAAATTTTCAGAAAAATAAAATCTACCATGAAAATTTAGCTTGTAGGCTGAGGTGAATTAAATCATTAATAATTTTCATGGTCATTTTCTTGATCTGTATCAATGATTCATAAAGATTCGATAAACTTGTATAATCATTACAAAAAAGTGGAAAAGTATGAAAATATCGAAAATTTGGTTTTTTCGGCTTGAAACACTGCCTTATCGATCTTAATTGTTTTCAGATCAGCGGTTTTGCCCGTTATATAGGAAAATTCTAGTAGTTCTTACCCAAGAAATTTACTTTTCAATAACTATCTGTTTTCTTCGAGGTCCAGAGTAGGATAGTTAGCCACGCTGTATACTGCTAGTATACAGCTGTTTTTATTGTTTATACACTTCATATAAGTTTTTATCTATATACACCTATTTATTATTCATTTTATTTATTAACACTGCTTTTACAACAACACTCCCTATCTATTTCTGTTGTGAGTATTGTTTTGTGACATTTTATACATGTTTATCTTTTACCTATGACCTGTGAAAGCAATTCATGAAATTGTAAAAAACACCAATAAACTCTCTGTCTCTCTCTCTCTCTCTAAGGCTGCATTTTTCTTGAGGAACACTCCGAAGAAATTTCGATTGAAAATATCGTCATATTTTTAATTGGTTTATACTCCCTCAAAAGTTGACTACCTATTTCAGATACGCCTGATTTTTTGTTACGCCACTGGGGGCACTCCAGCACTGCCTTATTACTCCAGCAATTTTTTTCACAATTTATGATTCCAGAGCACTGATACAGATGGCCGTGACCAACGTTCAGCCCGTTAAAGGTCGCATATAAATGAAAAATTTCCTACAATGTGGATAGAAGATGTATTGTAGAGCTACCGCCTGATGACACAATTTTAGATTGGGAAAAAACTTAATCATCTCTTATTTGTTGAGAGCTCGTGAAAATTCGAGCGAGTGATGAAAAATGGTTGTTAATTACGATGAGAGCCCGGTTTTTTCTGTGCCTGCCAAATGTGGTCCTTTGTCGCTTGGCGGAAAACAAGGACATCATTTGGTTCATGTCATATTGATTCTTCGTTTTCGTAGAAAAATATGGTGTTTTTGAGGGTTTCACTTCGTTAAAATGTTCCTGTTATGCATTGGTGTGTACTTTTGTTCTTTTTGATTCGTTTGAATGTTCCAGTTCTACATTGATGTGATTTTTTCGAATTTTGAGCCAATAATGGTCTCAAACGATAGGGTTCTACTCCCTGATGACGAACTCAAGGCCAAATGCAATTCTGTCTGTGGGACCGTCTGTCCGGCCGTCCGTTAGCACAATAACTTTCGGAAGGATTGTCCTAGAAACTTGAAAATTTCAGGGTGAGTTTGGATTACAAATGGCTCGGTTAAGTTTGTTAACCAGCCAAATCGTACAGGGTGTTCCATAAAATATTGAGTCCGAGAGAAACATGCTACTTTACAGAGCATGCTTGAAACCGAAGTATTCTGTGAAGAGGAGCTCTAAGAAGAAGAAATAGTTTAAAGAAGAAAGCATGCCTCATGTTGAAAAACTATAAATTTTCTCTGTGAGAAAGGTCGATATTTTTAGAACCGCGATTGAGGGATTGATGCCCGATTGCACCGTTCGTCTAAGCAACGTTTAAACCCTTAAGTGACGTTTATTCCATTGATGAAACGTCATTTCAGGGCTTAAACGTTGCTTAGACGAACGGTGCAATCGGGCATGAGCGTGCTTATTAAATTGCACACTTGAGAAACTAAAAACTGTGTTAAATGTTAAAAGTCAGGCAATGCTTCGTTAAATTACGACTCGAAATAATTCGAGCCAATTTTCATACTTCTAGGAATGTATTTTTATTGATTTCGTGTTTCCGTTAGTAGGTACCTGCTTTTACAGACACCTCACTGTAGCTGTGGTCATAATATCTCTACATTCTGGATATATAGGATACTATATATTTCTCAGATCAATAATGAACATACAAAAGCCCAAAGCCCGAATGAATTTCATGATTAGGTATAATGGAAAAAATAGTTATTTATTATACAATGGAAAAAAGTTTTATATTTTAGCTCGAGGTTATGTTGTTTACCGACGCGAAGCGGAGGGAGACAAAAAAACCGAGAGCTAAACTCAGATATTTTTTTGCTGCATAATACACTATTTTTTATGTGACAAGAATAACGACCATTTAATAGTGAACGAAATATAGTTTTCCACGAAATTACCTTTTTCCCCGAAAAAAAATTGAGTAATATTTTCCTGAATATATAGACGCTAATTTTTTTGACAGGGAAAAAAGTAATTTCATGAAAGTTATATTTTGTGACCTGTCGAAAGATATAAAACGTCAAATTTTTTTTTCGTCACAGAAATAGTTATTCATTATACGAGGGAAAAAGTATCAAATTTTAGCTCGAGTTTATGTTGTCTCTCGACGCGGAGCGTGATAAAAAGCCGAGAGCTAAAGTCTAATCTTTTTCTCCAGTAAAATACACTATTTCTTTCTGTAACAGGAAAACGACCATTTATTAGTGAAGGAATTATAACTTCTCATGAAATTACCTTTTCCCACAGAAAAAAAGTGATTACTTTTTTCCGGATACATAAATACTCTTTTTTTGACAGGAAAAGAAATAATTCCGTAAAAAGTTATATTTAGACCTGTCAAGAGATATAAAATGTCGAATTTTTTCCGTCACAGAAAAAAAAATATTTTCCTCAGTTCAATATGAACGAAAGGCAGAGTCGTTTTTTGTTAGGAATACTGGAAGGCAATGAATATAACTTTTTTCTGAACTGAGCCAAAAGTAGTTTTTTCAGAAATTAATCACGTCCTATCTAATGGTTGTTAGTGACGGTACATTATCTTACTTATAGGTTCACTTACCTAATATGAACATCAAAATTAAATCAATGCTTTCCATCCATAATCGACCAACGCTACTGTACTCAACTTAGGAATATTTCTGTTTAAATACACAAAAGGGAAACGTCTAAAAACTCCTTCAAAAATGTGGACTCTGTTTATTTTCCTAGGTTTGACATTTTTTGGCATTCGCCATTCTCAAAACCAACAGGATCTAAAACATTACAATAAAAGTAAATAACAGAAAAAACGTAAGTTTCCTGGAAAGCCAGATGTTAAATTTGCTTGTAGGAACGGAACTTACAAATTTGGTTCCACGGATCCATTTGATAAAATGAAAGAGTCATCAAATCAAACCATTGAGAACCAACATAAATAAGCGTAAAAGTTTCAAGCTATTTGAATTTCAGGACGGAAGTCAAGATGTTCAACCAGATCCTATTCTATGTTTCATCAACACTTCAAAGAAAGGCAGACGTGACAATGTCAATGTCAACCCACAACAACAAACCACAGACTAGTTAGTTCCTCTTCTTCGTCCTACAGTATATCACAAAGTCATACAATTAAAAATTAGATAAAAAACAAAATTCAAAGTGAACTTACAGCACAAAACAAAACAAAAAAAAAACAACATCCATATAGTTGTCTGTAAAAAATGGTCAAGCATTAGAGGTTAGAAGTTTGTAGGTGTCCTTAAAATTATTTGTGTTGTTGTGGGTTGACATTGACATTGTCACGTCTGCCTTTCTTTGAAGTGTTGATGAAACATAGGATAGGATCTGGGGCCTGTAACACAAGCACTACAAGTCCTACAATTGTAAGAATATATTCTACACTTGTTACTGTTTCATAACACAAACCATCTTGTAATTACAAGTACGGATCAGTAATTACGTCAAAATCTCTACATATGTAAACTTTTTCTGTAACATAAAGTTCACACTTGTATAATCGAGTCACGGAATTTTCTACAAGTGTAGATAATGTTTTACATATCTCCACTCTAGGTAAATACAACACATTTTAATGTATTTGCAAAAATTAACAAAAAATCACAACTGAGTAATTATATATGTTCCTTATAAAGGGATTGTATCCAACTACTATCACAAATTGAAAAAGCAGCAGCCATTTTCATCTTCTTATATTGTGGTAACGATGCCGTGAACTCTTCTAATTTTACAATTTCCAGTTCAGTTTTATGGTTCTTCAACCTTAGATATTCTACTTGCAAAGCAAGCTCTTCTTGTTTTATCTGAGCAACTTTTTCCGAATCGGAATTATTGACTCCTGTATAAAATGCATTTTTCTATTATTATTCCTATTATTTTGCTTCGAAAAGAATTAGGTACCATTGAATTGCTTTGGAATAGATGGGGTTTCGTGAGCACTGATTGGTCCACTTTTATTGGCAATATCTTCAGCATTATTATTCTCTACGTCAGTTTACCGGCTTGGTTGCTTGAGTTTTTCGAAAGACTCAGCTACTCCAAGACCGCATATTACAGGAGAGTATTTCCCAATTATTTCCAGTACAATTTTTTCCACTTCCGTTAGATTCCCCATTCCACCAGAGCCAGTTTTCTTCGCATTATCAATTTTAATCTATAAATATGTACCATATGTCGATAACAATAATCTTGCAAGTTCCAAGTTTTGCTGACCATAGCAATTCTCTTCAAATTCTGCCATATCTAATGTATCCTTTACATAAGTCCAATCTTTATCCGCTGGTAGTTTACTTTGAGCCAAATTGGCCATTTCTTTCCACTTTTCTACTTTATCTTGCTTTCTCAGTTTATCCGAGAAAGCTCCGAAAAATATGTGTCTATTTTCTCTTATCTTAATTAAAAATTGCATTTTACGTTCGAAAACAATTTGTTTTGAAGACATACCTAATGCAAACAGAAGAGCCGCAATACTACTTATATTGACAAGTCATGTCATATAGTAGGAATCAAATAATAATTAATTCTATGATATTTGCATTATATGTGTAGCTACACATGTACAAAATTATTTAATTTCTACAATTGTAGCCATTCGCATTGTGACATCGAATTGGGTTGGACTTGTAGTTACAAGCAAATTACTTGTAACTTGTAGACTTGTTACACTTGTAAGGTTTGTGTTACAGGCCCCTGGTTGAACATCTTGACTTCCGTCCTGAAATTCAAACAGCTTGAAACTTTTACGCTTATTTATGTTGGTTCTCAATGGTTTGATTTGATGACTCTTTCATTTTATCGTATGGATCCGTGGAACCAAATTTGTAAGTTTCGTTCCTACAAGCAAATTTAACATCTGGCTTTCCAGGCAACTTACGTTTTTTCTGTTATTTACTTTTATTGTAATTTTTTAGATCCTGTTGGTTTTTGAGAACGGCGAATGCCGAAACATGTCAAACCTAGGAAAATAAACAGAGTTCCACATTTTTGAAGGAGTTTTTAGACGTTTTCCCTTTTGTGTATTTAACGATAACTCTTCCGTATGGGATTCTATGAAGTTATATTTCTGTTTGTAAATCATCATGTTTTTCGGCATTCTTCTGAAAAAAATGGACTCCCACATCGCTCTAAAGCAATTTGAAATGTATTATTAAAAAAAACGGCAAAAATATCTTCTAAATGATAAGAACATCCAAAATAAGGTTAATCTTCATAAGAGAATTATACGTGGAGATATGTTCCCCATTTTTGCCTCTGTTTTCAATTGACTCTATTGATTTTTGGAAATTTTCTTTATATCTTCTTAGTTTCGCAGTACAGGCTGTAGCTGAAAGGCTCAATATTATCTTAATTAAAGGGATACCTATACATTGTTCATGTTGCCAAGTTGTTGCAAACTCTGCGATATCTTTATGGCAGTTTGTAGGACCCTTCAGCAGTAGTCAGCGTAACGACAGGCTATGTTTTCACTAACGTCCAAACTCATGGATATCGTGCTGGTTTATATGAAGGTGAATCTCTTGTTTCGAGAGGTCCTTCTGAAGTTCAGATTTCAAATCGCTGTTCTACAGGATGGCTATACGTGGCAGTTGACCCTTCAGTTAATTAGCTAGCTTCAAGCAGAAATATAACGCGATGCTGCGCGAATTTTCGAAATTGCTTCGCTAGGATTTGTTTCAACATAGATTGAGAAGACAAAGTGAAGTTTATACACAGAGTGAGACCTTGAGTTTTGTTTTCTGAATTTATTTCAACTTTAGAATACTTTGATCGAATGCGACAGTTTGAGGTTGATATTCTTCAGATTTGTATGACTTTATATACTTTTTAATGTTTGAAAATCGGCTAATGAAATTTTTCAAATGTTTTATGAATGAATACTTTATAATCTCTGGATGAAATAACTAATAGTACCTATATTCTTAAACAATGTGGTTTTCTACTCAAACACGAATACGACGGAGATGCGAAATTTTCGAGAACATGGTGTAAGAATGGCCTTCTGCTACAAGTATCAGACGAAATTCTTTTTATTTCAGTCAATTTTTGTGGGAAACTATCGAAATTGGATGCAGAATTCAGATCATACATCCCTGTGATTTTTGTATTGTACAGTTGGTGTGACTGTTACAAAAGTTGACAAATTACGTAATTTTGATCTGAATCCTAAGTATCGAATAATGGAATAATTCATTATTTTAGCTCAAAATTTCCTTGTAATGTACAACTAAGAATTAACTTAACTTCCAAAACAAAGCAAAATAGAAATAATAACCTAGGGTTAGTTAAGGATGAAATGACATTTGTTTTTATGAGTTTTCAAGAGATACTTCTGATACTTTGAATGGAAAATTTTGCAGAATGGCGAAGGCGCCACTGTCACCAAATTGCTTGTCTCAAACGAATGACTGGTTGTAAAACCTCACTTTCCATTAATAACCAAGTGAATGTAATGCTCAATTTCGCACGTTTAATTTTCAAATTTTTCACGTATCTCGACTTGAAAATGGGCGTCTAAAAAACCGTGTCTACTTTTTCCATAAGCTCTTCAAAAACTTCACAAACTAGAACTTGATGAAAAATTAGCAGAAACCGTAGTTTTTCAAGATTAGAAAATGCTGAAGTTAGCTGTTTTCTGTACGAAGAAACGTTCAGAAGATATTCAGAAAAAACAGCGGCTGAACGTAGCCCTTGCTGATGCAGCCCTATTTGTTCGGAGTTCGCGAGGAGCCAGACAAAATATTCACTATGGTCTTCAACGAAAAATTTGATTTTTCTCGGCAATGATCGAGTTTAGAGCGTATGACTAGAAGAACCCATTTTGTGTAGAAAAAATTGTTGGTTTGAACCAGACACCCTTTTTTTTCATAATCGTGAAAGTTGGAAGACCAATACACTCCTAAAAGATGTAAAACCTTTCCCAACGTTCAGAAATTTCTACTTGAGAAAAAAATTCCACAATAGGCATAGCTCATTTTCATTCAAAAAAGTCCACGAATATCAAATAATAATATATTTAATCAACTAGGTTATAAGAAGACTAAAGGTCAAGATATTTCAACGCGCGAGATGAGAGAACGCGTTAATAGTTCGAGACATTTAGTCACTCGATTAATAACCATTTCTCGTAGTTTTTCTGAATACTTTGTGTACGGTTGCCATGAGAATTACACATTAAAATTGCATAAATTGAACATCAGAATGGGTCATTAACGCTCAATTTCGTACACATTAAAATCACTTTTCATTTTGAGGTCAGCGGAAAAGTTATTTTCTGTCCGACGAAAGCTAATTTCAACATCCTGAATATCGAGTATGATATCTTCATACAGCAAATTATTAGAAGGTTCTGTTTAAATTTTTGATGGAGCAATAAATTCCCGAAATCCAGCTCAAAAAGTATAAAAACGAGACGATATGACAATTTGCAAAATGGCGAATGCGCCGATGTCGCCAAGCTCTGTCCCAAACGAACAACTGCTTGAAACACCTGAATTTTCATTTATAATCAGATGAATGTAATGCTTATAATTACCAATTCATTCGAGATATTTCGCACTTATAGTTTACAAAATCTCACAGACATCGACTAGAAAATGGGCGTGTCAAAATCCGTATCTAATTGTTCCATAAGCGTATAATTTGGGAAAACAAACAACCACAAAACCTTCATCAACTAAGACTTGATAAAAATTCGCAGAAATCGTAGCTTATCATGATTAGAAAATGCTCACGGTAGCTGTTTTCTATACGACGAAAAACGTTCAGAAGTTATTCGAAAAAAGCAATATTTTTATTCGGCATCCTTGATCTTATTATGGCGTATTTAAGTAATCTCCTCTCTTTTAGTTTTGGAAAAGCTTTAAAAACTAAGAAAAAAGAAGAAATAACAATGTTTCAAAATGGCGAAAGCGCTAATCCCGTGAATAATCTCTTCCTAAACAAATGACTACTTATAGAACCTCATTTTTTTCACAACCAAGTGAATGTAATGCTCATAAACACCAATTTATTTAAGATGTTCCCCACGTATAAGCTCCAAATTACTCACGGATCTCGACTATAAAATGATTTTCTCACAACACCTCGTTGAACGGCTGAACGTAGCCGTGCTGCTGCGGCCCTATTTGTTCGAAGTTCGCGAGTGTCCTTATCGGGGAAGAAATGTTTGCCTATCAGTTCATCTTGCCTATATATTTTTTCGTCAACTCCTACGATAATAAAAAAATACCGTTCATAAGACGCCAACTTGAATCTTCTACGTTTTTTGAACAATAAAGGTACTCTTAGCCGAACGCTCCAAAGTCGACTGTTATGGAGAAAACCCATTTTTATATTAAATATCATCTTTACGAAATTATTTTCGCAAACTTTTTGCTGAAAGACAAAATATTCACCATGATTTTCAACGCAAAATTTGATTTTTCTCTAAAATGGTCGAGTCCAGAGTGTATGACCAGAACAAACTATTTTGTGTAAAAGAAATTGTTGGTTCGAACGGACACGAACCGTTTTTTTCCTAATCGTAAAAGTTCGAAGGCCAAAACACTCACAAACCCTTTTTAGCCTCTCACAAATTTACACTGAAAAAAAAAATCCACAAAATGCACATCTCATTATGATTTGAAAATGCAGACGAAAGTTATTTTCTGTCCGAAGAAAGCTTCCAGAGATATTCGCCAAAAAATTCTCTTCTTTTTAATTGCAACATTCCGAATATCTAGAACGATATCTTTTATACAGTTGATTATTGGAGGGTTCTGTTTATACTTCTGATGGAGCTATACATTTATGAAATCCAGCCCAAAAATTATAAAAATGAGATAAATTGAGAATTTTGCAAAATGGCGAAGGCGCCAGTATCACCAAACTTCTTGTCGCAAACAAATGACTCCTTGTAAAATCTCACTTTTCATTTATAACCATGTGAATGGAATGCTCAAAAATAGCGATTTATTTTAGATATTTCGCACATAACTTTAATTATAAAATTTCTAACAGATGTCGACTAGAAAATGGGTGTCCCAAAAAGCGTACCTTCTTTTTCCATAAGCGTACAATTTGGAGGAACCCTTCAGCACCTTCACCACCTAGGACTTGAAAAAAAAATCCGCAAAAATCATAGCTTATCATGATTATAAATTGGTCGCGGTAGCTGTTTTCCGGACCTACGACGAATGATTCAGGAGATATTTGCAAAACAAGATTTTCTCTCAAAGTCAGCGTTCTGAATCCTATAATGGTGTTTTTTAGAGGGTGAGCTAATGAAATCTTTTGTTTCATTTTTAGGTGAGCTTCAAGGTCTTTATATCCTCTGCATTACTATGATAAAATAACACTGTTGCAAAATGGCGAATGCGCCAGTACCGTCATTATTTTTATCAACAACAAAGGACAACTTATGAAATCATAATCTTTCAATAGAATCTAGTGAATGTAATGCTCATAAACAGCAATTTATCTAAGATATTCCCCACGTATAAGCTCCAAATTACTCACGGATCTCGACTATAAATGATTTTCTCACAACGCCTCGTTGAACGGCTGAACGTAGGCCGTGCTGATGCGGCCCTATTTGTTCGAAGTTCGCGAGATTCCAGAGTGTCCTTATCGGGGAAGAAATGTTTGCCTATTGGCTCATCTTGCCTATCTATTTCCCCCGTTCATAACTTGAATCTCCTATGTTTTTCGAACAACAAAGGTACTCTTAGCCGAACGCTCCAAAGTCAACCGTTATGGAGAAAACCAATTTTAATGTTGAATGTCATACCTATTTCCGAAATTATTTTTTTCAAACTTTTTGCTGAAAGACAAAATATTCACTATGGTTTTCAACGCAAAATTTGATTTTCTCGAAAATGGTTGAGTCTAGAGTGTATGACCAGAAAAACCTATTTTGTGTAAAAGAAATTGTTGGTTCGAACCGGACACGAACCGTTTTTTTCATAATCATGATGTTGGAAGGCCAAAAACACCCACAAACCCATTTTAACCTTTCACGAATTTGTACTGAGGAAAGACAGTCCACGAAAGACATAGCTCATGATTTAAAAATGCCCACGAAAGTTATTTTCTGTCCGACGACAGCTTCCAGATATATTCGGAAAAAAAACAATATTTTTCATTATCAACATCCTGAATATCGAATACGGTGTTTTTTTTACGGTAAATTATAAAAAAGTTCTGTTTATATTTCTAATGGAACTATAAATTACCGAAATCCAGCTCAAAATAAAACGAGACGAATTGAAATTTTTGCAAAATGGCGAATGCGTCAGTGTCGCCAAACTGCTTGTTTCAAACGAATGACGGCTTGTAAAACCTCACCTTTCATTCATAACCGAGTGATTGTTATATCTCAAAACACCAATTTATTTCAGATAATTCGCACGTATAATTTTCAAAGGACTCCGCACATTTCTTATGTGAATTGTGTCCCGGTGGATTTGGCTGAAAATTTTATATGATGTTCTACTAATCCTTCTGATCAAATGTCTCCTCAGTCACTAAGCTGAAAAATGCATACTTCTAGGAGTTTTAGCGATTTTTGTATCCATTATGGCTTACGTATTACCGTTCACACAGAAATGTTTGAAAATATTTCGTGATTATTGAACTCATTTTTTCATGTTTAAATGAAAAATCATATTGTTAATCTTTAAATATATCTTGTATGCATTATAATTGTTATTGCCTTGAATTGAGATGCCTCGACAAGTTCATTTGATGGTTTTTTGCGAAAACATGAATAAATCGAACGAAAAATATTTTTTCAAGAAAGCCATAATGGATACAAAAAATCGCTAAAAACTCCTAGAAGTATGCATTTTTCAGCTTCGTGACTGTGGAGACATTTGATCAGAAGGATTAGTAGAACATCATATCAAATTTTCAGCCAAATCCACCGGGACCCAATTCCCATAAGAAATGTGCGGGGTCGTTTCTAATAGATTTCGACTAGAAATTGGGCGTCTCAAAAAGCTTACGTCCTTTTTTCATGAGCATATAATTTGGAGGAACAAACACCCTCAAACCCTTCAGAACCTTCACCAACTAGGACTAGGAGAAAAAAATCCGCAAAAGTCATAGCTTATCATGATAATAAAATGGTCACGGTAGCTGTTTTCTGTACGTGCGACGAATGGTTCAGGAGATATTTGCAAAACTAGATTTTCTCTCAAATTCAGCATCATGAATCTAATAATGATGTATTTAAGAGATTTTCACTGTGTTATATTTGTATGAGCTTTAAATTAGTGAAATCATGTGCATAACTATAACAAAAGACGAAAGTACAATGTTGCAAAATGGCGAAAGCGCAAGTGTCGCCAATTTTATTTTCCTAAACAAATGACTACTTATAAAACCTCATTTTTTCACAACCAAGTGAATCTAATACTCATAAACACCAATTTATCTAAGATATTCCTTACGTATAAGCTCCAAATTACTCACGGATCTCGACTATAAAATGATTTTCTCACAACGCCTCGTTGAGCAGCTGAACGTATGACGTGCTGATGCGGCCCTATTTGTTCGAAGTTCGCGAGGATCCACAGTGTCCTTATCGGGGAAGAAATGTTGGCCTATTGGCTCATCTTGGCTACCTATTTTCCCCCAGTTCAAGTCCTATGTTTTTGAACAACAAAGGTACTCTTAGCCGAACGCTCCAAAGTCGACCGTTATGAAGAAAACCAATTTTAATGTTGAATGTCATACCTATTTCCGAAATTATTTTTTTCAAATTTTTTGCTGAAAGACAAAATATTTACTATGGTTTTCAATGCAAAATTTGATTTTTCTCGAAAATGGTCGAGTCCAGAGTGTATGACCAGAACAAACTATTTTGTGTAAAAGAAATTGTTGGTTCGAACCGGACACGAACCGTTTTTTTCCTAATCGTAAAAGTTGGAAGGCCAAAACACCCAAAAACCCTTTTTAACCTCTCACAAATTTACACTGGAAAAAAAAATTCCACAAATGCACATCTCATTATGATTTGAAAATGCAGACGAAAGTTATTTTCTGTCCGAAGAAAGCTTCCAGAGATATTCGCCAAAAAATTCTCTTCTTTTTAATTGCAACATCCCGAATATCTAGAACGATATCTTTTATACAGTTGATTATTGGAGGGTTCTGTTTATACTTCTGATGGAGCTATACATTTATGAAATCCAGCCCAAAAATTATAAAAATGAGATAAATTGAGAATTTTGCAAAATGGCGAAGGCGACAGTATCACCAAACTTCTTGTCGCAAACAAATGACTCCTTGTAAAATCTCACTTTTCATTTATAACCATGTGAATGGAATGCTCAAAAATAGCGATTTATTCTAGATATTTCGCACATAACTTCAATTATAAAATTTCTAACAGATGTCGACTAGAAAATGGGTGACCCAAAAAGCGTACCTTCTTTTTCCATAAGCGTACAATTTGGAGGAACGAACACCCTCAAACCCTTCAGAACCTTCACCACCTAGGACTTGAAAAAAAAATCCGCAAAAATCATAGCTTATCATGATTATAAAATGGTCATGGTAGCTGTCTTCCGGACGTACGACGAATGATTCAGGAGATATTTGCAAAACAAGATTTTCTCTCAAAGTCAGCGTTCTGACTCTTATAATGGTGTTTTTTAGAGGGTGAGCTAATGAAATCTTTTGTTTCATTTTTAGGTGAGCTTCAAGGTCTTTATATCCTCTGCATTACTATGATAAAATAACACTGTTGCAAAATGGCGAATGCGCCAGTACCGTCATTATTTTTATCAACAACAAAGGACAACTTATGAAATCATAATCTTTCAATAGAATCTAGTGAATGCAATGCTCATAAACACAAATTTATCCAAGATATTTCGCACGTATAAGCTCCAAATTACTCACGGATCTCGACTATAAAATGATTTTCTCACAACGCCTCGTTGAACGGCTGAACGTAGGCCGTGCTGATGCGGCCCTATTTGTTCGAAGTTCGCGAGAATCCAGAGTGTCCTTATCGGGGGAAGAAATGTTTGCCTATCAGCTCATCTTGCCTATCTGTCACGTGAGCCCACCCGGAATCTGATCGATTATGTGGGTCGAGTGCAGGCGCGCCAAAAACTTTCCTTTATAAAGATTCGCGACAAATTTCTTCGACCTCCGACCCTGGTTTCATTCGTTCTGATAATGTCAAAATCTTGGTCGTTGGGTTAGGCCGGAAAATATTTGTGAGATTCTGCAATTTTGGGGTTAATGTGGGATAGTTGTGATGGGAGAATATATTTCTCGGATATTTTCTCTCCATAATCAAATGAATTATCTCTTTTATTTCACGAGATATGGAGTTGATTAACACTAATATGTTTATATTTATCGAAAAAAGGAATCAGAGCATATACGACATAGATACAGGGTGTTAGCAAATAAAGACGACAAAATTATTAAAGCTCGTCTAAAAATATAAATAGAAGATTTTATTGAACTACCTCAAAAATTTACCGTTTATTATTTTTACAGCTGTCAAAAAAACTTGAGTTTTCTTCATCACTATAGATGCGTAAATGATTACTTTTTTTCACCGTTAATAAAGTCCTTTTTTAACGTTGAACAAAAGCAAATACAGTTTAAAACCGTTAAAAAAAGTCTTTTTCAACAGTGAAAAAAAGTAAAGACTTTTTGCATAGAAATATTACATGGAAACATTGTCTCGATCATTTTATATTTCAGACGATGTAAATTCACATTCAAAAATTGACACTCTCATATGCCATAAAAAAACACTCATTTTAGGCACTTAATACAGAAATAACTATTTTTCACAGTTGTACAAAATAGTATATTATATTATAAGGATTAAAAGTGCATATAAAATAGGCACTTTTAATCCGAATAATATATATATTTTTTCTCCAACCAAGTCAAAATTACAATAAATTGTTTTAGTCAAAAATCGTTAATAATTTGAACACATACTAATGACAGTGATTGTCAACTAGACGTCAAATGCAATTACTTTTAATCCAAGGATTAAAAGTAGTGTTTTCAATCCTAGGATTAAAAGTGTTGCTAAGTAACGAGTGAATTTTTGTACGGTAAGGGAATTTATGACTTTTTCACTTGAAAATAGTACAAAAATGTCAACATTTTTTGATGGTTGGAGAAAATAGTAATTATATTATAAGGATTAAAAGTGCATATTTTCTTTACGAGCAATATTTGCAGTTGCGAGGCGCAGCCGAGCGAATGCAAAATTGCGAGTTAAAATAGGCACTTTCAGTCCGAATAATATATACTTTTTTCTCAAACCAAGTCAAAATTACAATAAAATTGGTTTTAGTCAAAAATCTTTAATAATTTGGTTATGAATTTGAACACATACTAATGACAGTGATTTCAACTAGACGTCAAATGCAATTACTTTTCATCCAAGGATTAAAAGTAGCGTTTTTAATCCTAGGATTAAAAGTGTGCTAAGTAACGAGTGAATTTTTGTACGGTAAGAGAATTAATGACTTTTGCACCTGAAAATAGTACAAAAATGTCAACATTTTTTGATGGTTGGAGAAAAAAGTACTTTTTCTCGAAATCACTCGACTTTGGAGCGTGCGAGCCGGTTTTTTATGTCTCAAAACCGTACTTTTCACATAAAAAGTAGTAGAAGGAAAACATCTTCTCACCATCCAAAACCTTCGAGATATTCAGAAGAGAGATAACCAGCCTCTGGAACAAAAATTAAACATAATTTACTCTATTTATTTACTATAATGTAATTCATTGATGGGTATCATTTCGTCATTTGTTGAATTGGAAAATATTGTTTTTCTGCATCATTGAATACATAGGTATGATAGATATATTCAATTCGAAATTATTTCGATATATAATTGAACTGTGTGAAACTCATGTATTAGATTTGCCTCTACGCAGTAAATTGCCGCAGAAAAAAGTTTTAAATTTTTTTAATTATGGTTGATATGAAAAAAAAAGTCACAACAACATTTGGATTCATTATACTATGATCAGGAGAAGAAGTAAAATATTTATTGATATTTTCATCTGATTCAGACAGTTACCAGTTTCTTCGCCACTTTGGTATGTCCGTTCAGGAATTCGATCTTTCAATGAAAAACAAGGCAATCTCCATCTATTTCTGGGGAGAAAATCAAACAACCGAAGAATTAATAACCATGATTACGATGGCTGTAGAGATGAAGTCACAAATAATTTTTTTCTTGATAGTGATCAATATTATTTTTAATTCGGAGTAATACCTCCTAAGAATCCAATCTTCCATTTGGGAAAAATGCGTTCTCCATCAGTTTTTGTGAAGAAGATTCAATAATAAATAAGCATGATCACGAAGTCTGTCAAAATAACCAAAAAAAGAATTTTCTCTAGGTAATTTCCAACATTGTTGAGTGTCACGAAAATATTTCCAAATGAACACTTGAATTGATAAGATTATCTTAATTAACATTTTTTTTAAACACGGAGATCAAGAAGAAGGAACGAAAAAATAAGAATAAATCGAACGATATCACTCGCCACAGTCGATTACAACTCCAAGAAATATGAAATTTCTGAACCGTCAGCTTTCGTGAGTCCAGAGACGGAAATTATGTGAACAGGCAGTGGGTTTAAGATGTTCTCAACGTCGTTTTTCGTCTACTTTACGTCGGATATATTGCCCTAAGACCCCGCTGACTTGGCAAAATTAAGTTTAATAAAATAGCAAAACGGTTTGGATACGTGCAAGCTTCTTGTGGCATTACGTATTATTCCTAGCCGTGTTCTCATTATACTTTTTTATTGAAGAAATTTTTTATTCAAATCACATGACTTAATTCAGACTATATAAAAAAATTCTTTTAGACTTTGGTTCATTAAAACAACATTCATTGAACATTGCTTCTAACCGAATCAATTTTCAAGAAAAAAGATATGTAATATAAAAAATAGCTCATAACAACGGATGCAATAAGTCACGATACCTAACAGAAAAAACCAACGTTTTCACAAAAACGCACAAAACAAGCAATACAAAATACAGCAAAAATATCTAGTGTTCAACTGGAAAAAACACTCAAGAAAATATTGTGTACATTTAAGACCGTTCTTATGAGATTAAACAATTATAGCTCAACTGTAAAAAAGTCTTCTTCACACAACAAATAATATAAATCATTATTAAATATGTCATTGATTTATATTAATATTATTTGTTGTATCGATTGAAATATATTCTGGAAGGATTCTGCATTTCTTAAAAACTTTATAGGTTTTCACTCCCAGTCTTTGAAACATAAATAATTAAAAAATGTTAATAATCAAACATTTTTTAATTCTTAACATTTTTTAATTATTTATGTTTCAGAGACTGGGAGTGAAAACCTATAAAGTTTTTAAGAAATTGTTTGTTGTGTTTACTATGTTGTGGAAAATGTAATATTTTTCATTGTAGAGCCCAGAAGAATATTTTTGAATCAAATCGAAACTAGTCGGCCATGTTTCATGAAGTCGTTTCGTTTCATGAACCTGACCTTTTTCCTGTTAATCAATGGTTCATTAAAAAAATTCTCTATCAAATCGAATTGGCAAAAATTCGCATTTTTCACAAAGACGTACATGAAGAAAATGAAGGTTTAAAATTGAAATTCTTCAAAATTCACGAATCGGTGACTTGGGCTCGAAGATTATGGAGGAAAATTTTGGAGTACCACATTGTAATATTCTCGGCACATTAATTTTCTGGGTTTTCATTTTTGCCTATACGAGAGTTTCGGTTTTTTATCAGTGGGTTGGAGTACCTCATGGCAGCATTCTTTGCCCATTTTTTCTTTTAGTTTTTATTGAAACTGCTTGAAATTGATCCGAACAAAATGGTTTATTTTAATATGGGTCCGAAGAATTGAAAATAAAACCATTTTGGCTTTTCTGGCCAATGAAATCATTGATTTTGTAGACGATTCTTGTGGAAGAAATGAAATTTGAATGGAAATAATGATATCTCATTGAGCAACTGGAATGATATTTTGTGAACCCTAGTTCAAGTTAAACTTATTGAAGATTGAAAATATTTCTAATCATGCCTGATTTCGATAGTTTTCAGAGTTTCTGTTTTGAGAATATTTCGTATATGCAAAGATTCAAATATGTACATTTCAATCAAAAGAATTGAACAAGTCATATGGAAAAATGTTTTCAAGTATTTTACGACTGCAGTTTTTGTTGATAAGTTTTGAAATGGTGCAAAACATAAACTGTAGATTAGTACGTATTAGCAAAATAAACTTATACGAAACATTGTTCCGTTCTGCTCCATTTGAAGTATCGATTCGATATGTGGTTGGCAAAATTACTGAATTCGGGGCTACTGTCACAGCGGAGCTGATTTGTAATTAAACATCAACATAATATTGCTGATTCGATTGGAGTCAGAGAGTTGAAGTTAAATATGATTGAATTTTTACTCTCTGTAGTGTTCTGATTAGTAAACTACCAAATGATCATCTTTTCTGAATATCCAATTCATGTTGAACTGAACGTTACTTCGTTAAATATTTATACATTCTGACCACGAGGAAAAAGCGGATGTTATATTCACAATTCTTTAAATTCACTTGAGCTTAAAACATGATGAGAAATATTGCTCCTTTATTTCCTCATTCAATTAAATATCTGTAATTTATCCAACGAATAATTCCGAAGGAAATCCTAATCGATGTTTTACTGGCATTCATTTGTTTCAGACTGTTTCCTTTTGCTACGCCTAATCCCTAATCCCTAAGAAACCCGTTGAATATTCAACCCTTCTTGGCGATCCCTATTGAAGTATAAATTTTCATTACTAAAGATCTAATATGGCTTATTTGAATGAGTTCAACTCCCGAAGATGATGATGATTCATTCGGTAATATTCTCTGTGACACATCGAAAACATGGGTAAACTTATAGATTAGAAAATTTTTCAATACATTATTGAATACAAAAACCAAAACATTTAATTTGATAACATTAATAAAACTTAATTACTCAAATTGAACGAAGAACTTTAGAGTTAATTTTATACATACTCGCATTCATGAACTGATATCTGCATGTTCATAATTTTACATCAATGTAATTGATTGATCAGCAAGAATAAACCTCTCGCTTTTGGTTAACAATTCAAAAACTTCATATCTTCTACAAAAATGTAATATTTTCAGCAGTAGAGATGATTGAAATAGCTCAAACAAAGAGACACAAGTGTAAAACATACGTTGCAAAATGACGGATGTGTCGGTACTACTTAGTCTGTTTGAATCTGAAGCAATTCAAAGAATCACTTCAGAAGCTGAGCTTGCCAGAAAACAAAGCAGTATTTCATTAAATATCGGATTTATTGAACACTTTTGTAACTAAACGATTTCATCTCGACAAATCATATTATACTCTTCTCAATACAATCCTCCTTTTTTAGATAATGTATATCCTGTTAGTACTTTTTGAATCCACTGCAGAACCAAGTGAACAAGAGATGAATTCGAAAATTTTTGACACTAAACCTAATAGCTACAATTCACATTCAAGATTCAAAGGAAAGCATTGCCCATATTTACGCAAAAACATTTATTGCAAGACGAAACAAATGGTTTAGTCCACTGGCGTACCTCGTTAGACGTTATCAATGAGGTTTTGAGTTTATTTCGAAACATCGTTGCATATGAAAGAGGTAAAAGAACTGAATATTTCAATCATTTTATGTGCAAAGTAATTTCAGAATGAACTGAAAACCTCTACAAATCATGGTGTGATACTCTTCACGAAAAATAACGAATAGGGAGGAACCTACACCCATTGCCGGCGCTAGAGGTGAAACAGTGAAGCAAATGTTTCAGGGCGCCAGCTTTCTGGGGGCGGCATTTTTCGCCAGTTGACTTTTTGTATTTAGGGTATGGTAGGGCTAGGGGCGCCCGAAAATTCCTTGCTTCAGGCGCCGAATTTACTAGCGCCGGCCCTGCCTACACCATCGGATGAGGCTTTATTTATGTTTTGTCATAAATGTTCAAAATGGTGTATGTAATTACATAATCAACTAAAATAGTGTGTATTAGGTCTCAAAGCAAATAATTCACAAGAAATAGGTCATTTATAATTTTTCAGGGGTTTCATTTTTGACTTGTCTAATGATACGAAATTTCCGATTTTCTACCCCTGTGTTGATATTTTTTTCTGTATCGATAATTTGGGCTCGAATTTCATAGCCAAAATCTATGGAGTATTGTATGGCAATATTCTCTTCTCATTTGTTTCTCTATTTTTTATTGGAACTGTTTAAAATTCATCTGACCAAATGATTGCTTATAATATGGGTTTGGACAAATAAAAGTGGTTTAATGAAGCTTTTTTGTTCAGTGAAATTGTTGAATTGAAATGATGACATTTCATTGATCAACTTCGAAATATGTCATTTTGACATAAGTTTGTGAAATACAACTATTTAAATCTATGGGAGATGATTACCCTTCAGTAGGGTCCTGTAGCGGTCTTAGAAGAACAGAAGATTCGAAAATCATCACTTGGAACGCCAGACCTGGTTTAAAACACCCTCCTGGCCCAAGAGCAAGAATGACGTATTTTGTATCTGAATATTGAAGGTATTTATTCGAATAGTTTTAAGTTTCAATTTTGTAAAAACGGCGAGGCAGGGTTTTTTCTACTGAGGTTTTTCCCTGTGCTCTGGTATCATACGACAGAATAGTATGGTACCCCGTTTTGCACCAACCTCAGCTAGGGACTTTTTTCTTTCATGTATTGTATTTTGTTAGCTCTCAATTCAAAAGAATATATATATCAGGTGTCCCAAGGTGAGTGGCCTATTAGATCAAATTGTCATGTTACAAAAATTACTCCAGTTTGCTCAATATTCGAGATTTAAGTCAGAAATTAAGCGAGTTATTAGATATTGACCTGATCTATGTCACTGCTTTGGAATTATAGTTGTCAGTTATACAGGATAGACCAAAAAAATTATGATAATAATGAAAATAATCATCTAATAGGCCACTCACCTTGGGACACCCGATATATATATATTGAAGTTTTGTAGAAACCCGGATTTAAATTAATCCTGCGTTAGTGCGGTAGGGTCTCACAGACCCCCTGAAAATTTCAATCACAATAGCTCTTGGAATTTCTACCAAAAGTCGGTTACTTCTCATATACCTTTCAAGAGCAAGTTCACTCATAACCTAGCCTACCTTTTGCATTTTTAGAAAGGAATACAGTCCATATTTTTTAAATTTGGGTTCTGAGAGACCCCACCGCACTGTTTACGGCATCCTTTATTCATAAGTAAGTTAAGTTTTTGAAGTAAATTAGTAGTTAATGGTGTGCAATTTCCAGAAAATATGTAATTTAATTTGCTACTACTACATTCAGATTATATTCAGTCAATATTTTGTAATCTACTTTCTAGCAAATATGACGTCCATACAAAAACCAAACAATTCCAAAAAGATTTAAAAACACTTACAAATTTTATAAATATTGAAACGACTGCAATACGAAAGCGATCGAGAGAAGGTACAAGACAGCGTTGTGCTGAATGCCCAAGATCTACGGATGGAAAAACAAAATAGAGCTGCAGCTCACATTGTTGAACGACCGTTCCTACCAAAAATAATGTTAATGTTATAAATTACCGGAGAACAAACATTTTATTTTCATGTTTTGAGAAGAATGTTACTCATTTTGTTCGAAAAATTGGAAATATTCTAATTCATGTCAAAAATTAAATATTTTCACCGGAAAAATTTTAATAATGAAAATAAACTTTTCCAACGTTATTTAACTGACGTTCATTAACATTCTTTTAAATTCACACCATAAAACCTCACCGGACTTGGGTTAACTAATTGGAGGTGAAGTGGAATGTACAACTTATTGCAACTATTTCTTATCGTGCATGATTAAATCGATGTGAACTAACAAAATTTCAATAGTTCTCAAAATTTCTGTCCTAGAAAAAGGAATGATTTAATAGTTATTCTCTAATCCCTAGGAAACCCGTTGAATATTCAACCCTTTCAGTAGATCCCTATTGAAGAATAAATTTTCATTACTAAAGTTCTAGCATGGCTTATTTGAATGAGTTCAACCCTCCAAGATGAATTAACCCTAACCTTCGGATAGATAGGGAATAAATTCGGTTATATTTTCTGTAACACATCGATAATATGAGTGGACTTATAGATTAGTAGGTCCCACAGGAAATAGTTCACAAGAAATAGGTCATATATAAATTTTCTGGGGTTTCATTTTTGGCTTGTCTAGTGATACGAAATCTCCGATCTTCTATCAGTGTGTTGATAATTTTTTCTGTACCGCTAATTTGGGTTCGAATTTCATAGCCACAATATCAGGAGTACCGCATGGCAATATTTTTGGCTCATTTGTTTTTGAGCGCTTGTTCTACTTAAACGAGAGTGCTACATCAATTGTCTGAAATTTTCGAATTTTGTGCAGAAAATGTTCTCCAACGATAGGGTTCGACTTCCTCTTTTCGAATCCTTGGTCAATTTCAAATTCTTTCCAAGGGGCCGTTGACAAAAGCATAGAAAAATTCAATTGAAATATTGAAAAGAAGAACCTTTATATTTGCATAGCAAGATATTCGATTCGGGTGAAATTTATTTCGTGAATGAAGATTGATGAACTGAATGTCCATGCGAAATTTGAGGAGAATCGCATCATCTGAACTATGAATTAATTTGTTTTTCAATTAAAGATTTTTAAAATATTTCATTTTTTGAATATTGCCCAGAATAAAATTCTTATGGTGCCGAAATGTTGCATTGTATACTTAGCATGAATCTCATGGCTTTGTATAAGATACAACGCAATGAAATTATTAAATTTTTTCATGAAAATCAGCGTCCTCTAGTAAGTGTTTTCAAAACATGACAAGAATTTGATGGTTAACAATTATTAAAAAGTTTCGAGAGACCAGTGGAAGATCAAAAATGTGATAAATACAATTGTTGCAGTCGGTCATAAGAAAATATTGAGTTGGTAAGTGAAAATGTTGCTGAAGACCCTGAAATATCCGTAAGACGACGTTCACAATAAGTTGGACTGAGTGGGTCCAAAAACAAGGCGTATTTTACAGAAGGGTTCAGCTCTGAAGGCATAGGAATCTAAAATCAAGATCATGGGATTTGACACCGTTGGACTATTTTCTTTAGTGTTATGTGGAAAGTCATCAGGTGTTTAAAAAAATAGGCAATCGATTTCTGATACAATTGTTCATAGCATTGGTGAAAAAGAGGCTCAATTATGTTAAAATGTCATTAAAAACTTTAAGGGTGCAAGGGAAGGCAGATATATTTTTCGAAAATGTCATAACTGGTATCAGTTCTGATCAAAAAATGGTTTTTCGAAAATCATCGATAATTATTGTTTGTTTTGTCCATCGGAAAAAACGGTGTTATTTGGAACGCCCTATATTGTGACAGCTTCCTATTTCTTGTGGTGTTATTCTGCGAATAAAGTAATTGTTTTTCATGTACGAACCGCTATTGATAACTTTTCCTTATATTTGTATCACAAATTAGCCAATCAATAAAGGTTCAAAAGCTCCCCGTCACAATTTACTGCCTTTCTCGAACATTTTGCCTGCATAATTCCAACAATTCGCTAGAACTGAAAGGATAATGACCCTCTCATTCAAAACATCCAGATAATCGTTCCACATAAATGCCGCAATTATTCTGGCTCATGACCATTCAACTGCAGACTCACTATCCGGAACTCGATGCAAAACGAACTGCAAATGTTATTATTTTATCAATTTATGTTATCTTTATGATCGCATGATGAGCAGAACGAACGTATAGTTCTATTTGGTTATACGCCATGTTTGATTGCCTATTTGAATATATTAAATATATTTTTGTTAGTCATAACATATTGGTTTCTATACTCTGGTCAATAGAGAACATAGATAGACCTCAAGCGTGATATCAATGCAATGATTTGAGGATCAGATATACAAGAAAAAAGTTTGTTGATGTTCTGAAATTTTAGATTTCAAAATAAGCAAAAGACAAAATGGTGCACCTTTTAGGGGCATTGGAACCAAGTGAATATGATGACTTCTTCATCCACAACTATTGTGAAATTCGTCCATTGTACGCCTCTGTGCTCGGTCTTAAGGATATCCATTAATCACAAGGGAATAATGAGATTATAAATCACTGCTGCCAGATGCTTCATAGATTAAGCTTTGATATAATATTCTTTAAATTGGTATTTCTTCAGTATTCTTAAGTACTCCAACTAACAAATGTGGGCATACCTTGTCAATCCTCGCGAATAATAGCTATCATTATACGCTCGTTGCATAATATACTTATAAACTGTCGCATCTACGTTATGGTTTTTAGCGATGGTACATTATCTAACTAATTAATTGAATTAATACCTACTACCTAAACTCAATCCACGCTACTGCAACCAACTTTGGAATGTTGCTATTTGTAAGCAATCATGTATTTCCACATGTCTTGCAAATACTACAGTATTTCAGGTTTGTTTTCAAGAAAATTAACTTTAATATCACGGCAATGCACATTGAATTGTAAAATCAAGAAAACTGGCGCAAATGTATTGAAACTCATAAGAATAGGTACCCAAAGTTAGGTAAATGTTTGTGAACAGCAAGGGGTAATGAAACATAGTGATCTTTTCTGCATTTTGCCTCGTTTATATCTGTTTTTATTGATCTGTAAAACATACTAAAATTCTAACATGAATTGAAAATTAACCAATTGAATAGAAAAATTGAATTTATAAGTGAATATATTGAAATCAATAGATCCCATGAGTCGATAACATTGAAATACTTTACAAGCTGCTACTGATCGAATTTAGAAGCGAGTGGATTAGCTTGTGATGGTTGTGATGATTACACACAAAACTGTCTACTCGTTGAGTAGCCAACAATCTAGCGATCCAAGTGAGGTTTATGTTTGTATCGTTGTCAAGAATCTAAGATACCTGTCAAATACGTTTGCATACTATCTAAGACGTCTAAAATAGACATCTTAATACTATCAAATTTAAGAACCAGGAACGACCGAGTAGATGAGAACTCAGATTGTGATTACATACGGCTTGTTTACATGCCGACAAGCCAAAACACCAGCGATTTAGTGTGTAAAGTAGCGCAGCTTTCAACTTTAGTCGCAGCATTTTTACAATCAGATTGTTGGCTTGTGAACACGGTTACACTGAGCGAATTTACAATCAGATACTGAATTCGCTCAGTAGCAGCTTGTAAGGTATCTCAATCAGATTCACAGATAATCATCACAGAGAGGGAGAATTAATCAATCTATCACCTAAATATTCTTCTGGTCGATTTGAGAATTAGTTTTCTTCTCGAATCCTGAACCTTCCTTTAAAATTGGAAAATTTCAGGGGGAGTTTGAGATGAATAGAAAAGTTTGAATAGAACAATACTAGTAGCTTTCAGAATATTCAAACTTGAAAGATATAAACGAATATTATAGAGCACCCGAGATCATCTGACTACATGCCACGTCTTTTTAAACTTTTAATGTCATTTTGACAGAAATTTTTAATCATTATTACAAAATTGAACTTGATATTCCGTGAGAAATAACGTTTTTCAAATTTTCGAGAGAAGATTACCTTATACAGGGTGTCCCGTAATTAGACCGACAAACTTCTAGTGGACATTATAGATCGTATTTTAGACAGATTCGACCCAAATCATATAATGCAAAATTGCTTCGTTAAGGAGCTAGTGGCCTTTGAAGATGACGTCCTGTTCACACTTTTTGCCACATATTCGCAAAACGGAGTCACATAAAGTGCTGAAAGTTTACACATTTGCTAATATCAAAAATACGCATCGATTAGATTAAGTGCATATTTTCTTTCATGTCAAGCACAATCGTATCATTTGGGGGGGCTCTTGTATTATAACGCCCAGATGCACCATTTCTGAAAAAAATAGATTTGAAATTTTCTCTCTTTTCACTAAGTACACAATGTTCACTTTTGTTTTGAATTTAATCTGGGCGTTATTATACAAGAGCATCTTTTTTCAAGAAAAAACATCAGAGTTTATGAATATGATGTAAATCTTGCGAAATAATGAAAGTTAAAAAAGTTTCAACTAAAAATACCCTTCGCCCCCCTCCAAATGATATACGATTGTGCTTGACATGGAAGAATTGCATTCAATCTAATCGATGCGTATTTTTGATATTAGCCAATGTGTAAACTTTCAGCACTTTATGTGACTCCGTTTTGCGAATATGTGGCAAAAAGTGTGAACAGGACTACATCTTCAAAGGCCACTAGCTCCTTAACGAAGCAATTTTGCATTATATAATTTGGGTCGAATCTGTCAAAATAAGATCTATAATGTCCACTAGAAGTTTGTCGGTCTAATTACGGGACACCCTGTATAAAGAGTCTGAGAAGAGTTCCTCAAACAGCTGCGGTTTTGAAAGATCAGCACCTGGAGAGCCAGACCTGTTTTTGGAATTTCGAAGGAAAAGATTGAATGTTTCTATAATTTGTGGCACAGAAATGATGACTACAGTCCGTTCACGAAAGTTTGAGCTCATAGTAGGCATTTGTATTTGCTGTCATAACGTAAAATAAAGTCAACGTTGCCGAATGTACCCGGCCACGTCCGACGAGCTTGCGAGTAATCAGAGAACTCTATGCAATATTGACAACATTGTGTATCAATCTGACAAGGAAATAAGCAACATAACCTTAAATTTTAATATACACAGTGGAAAATGCCAAATTGTCATGGCTAACCGACGGCTCAAACTTTCGTGAACGGATTATATATCACTTATTATCGCTGCGTGCATTATCGCTGCTTTTCTGTTGTGTTTTATTTTAAGTCATTTTATGATATAATAATCATTACATGCTCGTGGTTTTGCTATTTCTTCAGTTCGGTTTTTTTAGATTCAGTTTCAAAATGAAAAATCTAACGAAAGGAGAAAAGAAGATTGATTTCAATGAAAAGAAACCTTCGATATGGAAATTTCAAGTTATTGTATAAACATACAATCACTTCACTTATATGGGTGCGACATGGTTTTTCACTGAGGTTGTTTCTCTGTACTCCTGCATCATACGCAGAAACGTATAGTACGCCGTTCGCATTTCCGCTGCTCGTACTGTTAAAATACACACACAATTTTGTTCGATATATGGAACTTTTATCACTCTCACTCCCAGAAACAAGCGAGCAAAAAAACCAATACGTACAATACTTCAATTTACAATTTTTACGTCTCATCGTTTCTCCAACTGAAAGTCCCAAACGTATATCGACAAGCAAGTCTTGTATAAAATGAAATGCCACCGTGCACCTTCGTTTTGTTTCCAGCCATCGCTCCAGAAAGATCTCTCACGGTTGAAAGGGTCCTAAACAGTGAAAAACCCCCTAGCCACTTTCTATCAACACCGCTGCCATTAACTTTCCCAAGGCATAAGAAGTAACGGTATTCCAATACTCCTGAGGCATCTTTCACGAAGGAGAATCTCACCTTTACACTTAGCATTTACGGCTTATGTGCATGGGAGAACATAATTCATGAACTCCGGGGTTGCGGGAACCACAGAGCAATATACGTTTAAGACTATAAAAAGAAGAAGTTCATGATGTTCTGTGGTTGGGGGATAAATTTGAAGTTTGTATTATTTGAATTTTATACAATTTTTATTGTGAGAATTTCTTTGTTTCTCTGAAATGTTGGAATCTTTGGAATAAAAATAAATGTTGCATAAACATTCAGTATATCAGTCTTGATTTAGAAAATAAATTTTACTCGAATCGGATATCCTGTTACGGAAATATAAAATTTTTTTTTTCAACTTTCCAATTGAATTTTTTATGGTTCTGTTTACGATATGGTCACAAAATTTTGCATGAGACTTATTATGAGCATCTTGCATGTAGCCGCAAAATTTCATTTCGATGGATTTCGGTTTGTCTGAGATATTGAGGAACAAAAATTTTTGATGAAGATATTTTATGGAACACCCTGTACGATTTGGCCGGTTAACGAACTTAACTCTCTATCACAACCCCATCGTAAGTTATCGTGCTAACGATCGGATGGCCCCACGGACAGAATTGAATTTGACCACGAATTCGTCTTTAGGGAGTCAAACCTTATCGTTTGGGACCATTTTCGGATAAAAATTCTAAAATTACAGACATTTGGGCGAAACGATATAGCACTTGTTTAAGTAGAAAGAGCGCTCAAAAACTTTCTACCAATGCAATAAACCTGTTTCGCATAGATATTCGATGAAAATAAGTAGGGGTAGTTTTAATAAATTCTGAAAATAACAACCCCTCTATGTTTTTCATTCAAAAATTGTTTTCGTGGGTTAGATTTTCAAAAAATAAAATTCTCTTATGGTTTTTCATTCAATTCTGGAGAAAAAAGACTAATGCAAAATTTCGATACAGTCGATACTATTCTAGGAAAAAATAAAACTTACTCCTCTGAATCTGAAAATTGTGGGAAGAATCATAGAAAATCTTTTTTCTTCTGTAAAAACTAATTTTGAGCAGAAACAATATCTTAGAATATTCATTCTATGGAACATACGATGAAATCGATTGAACATTGATCATAACTGCTTGTAAATTTTTATTTTTTTCGAAAAATGAAGAATTGAATGGGAAACCATAAAAGAATTTTATTTTTCGAAAATCTATCCCAAGAAAACAGTTCTTGAAGGAAAATCTTATATTTTTCGAAAATATGTTTTACTTTTGAAATATTGTTTTGTAGGTACATTAAGATTTTTTTGATTGTGTAATTAACACATTAAACGATCTGCACATTTTGTCGATGTTAGCGTATCATTGTTTTACATCTAACTACTGAAATTCAAATCGATTGGATAAGAATTTTCAGAAACATACGGAAAATATTCGACTGACAATGATTCATTTGGAAAAAATTTCTTATTGCTTTAAATATTATCATTTCATATCTTTTCAGGTGGACAACATCAGAAAATATAAATTTTTTCGCTCTATTCAATCTGAAAGCAACCTTTTCTGCATAATTTTGCAATCCATAAAGAGAGAAAGAGCTCGGAAGGGGACATCAAATCCCTTCAAATTGAATTATGATTTGAATGAAAATATGTCCCAGCAACACAATAAAAACTTTTTTCATCACGAATTCATCGTAAAATAGGGAGAAGTTCATGAGATTTCTTTATGAAAAATCTGTCTTCTTCTTTATGATTCCTTATGCCATTTGCTCTCTGAAAATGACATCGGAAAATTACTACAGAAAAATAACTTCCTTAATTAGCTTTCTTCAATGACGATTGTACAAATTTCCATTGAATTTAATTGTTATCTACAAATCTAAAGTAATAATTATAAAAAGGCAATTACATGTTTGAATCACAGTATAAGCACAGAAAAATTGAACGAGGCACCATGAATTTCTACGTATGATATGCAAACACAGATAAAACCTTCAGTCAGTAAAATTTGAAAATTAGTTGAAACATCTGATCGAAGAGTTTCTTCCCCATTGAACCAATTTTTCTTTTCTACTTCGATTCGATTTATCATCTTGAAATTTCTTCTGCACAAACAGAACAACAGAAACCGCAAAATCACGAAAAAGTAATATTGTGACACTTATTACAGTCCAATTCAAACATTTTTCTAGAATTCTCTAGATATTCGTGAAAACAGGTTTATCAATTCAGATCTTGCTCTCCAAGTGATGATCTTTTAAAACCTCAGATATTCGAGGAACTGTCTATAGACCCATAATACTATGTGAACATCTTTCAAAGATTTCAGCAGTGGAATTTCGCCCTAAATATCCACCTAAATTTCGAAATAACAACCACATGTGTGAATAATAATGTCGAAATGATCTACCCAAAAAATAACTGAATCAATTCAATCAGCTCAAATATTAACAGATTTTCAACTCTAAATGTTTCAGTTCGGTTTTTTATATCCTTCATATTCATGAAGGCATGAATAAACGTTAATGAAACGTTATTAGAAAACCGATACAAAACATTCGAACAGAAACAACAGCGTCAAAAAATAAAACAACACAAATTATCCAGATTGCAGACAAAGCCTGAACAACGTGATATATCACGAATATTCCTGTAATATCACCGTAAAAATAATTGCTGTTAAAACAATAGGATCTCGCATCCCGAACATCCGGGAGAACGGAATCGATAATTCGAAGTGGTCGTTTCATTTCGTACAAACCGCCATGAAGTCCGTGTGAAATTGAAGTTGATTCGAAATAAAATAAAAAGCGCATCAACGCATTAGTAACGTAGGATTTTTCCGTTCCAATTCTCCGTCACCGGATTGAATTCGGTAAAACAAAAAAAAACAGAAAATCACGACAGAGTATTGAATAAAATAAATATAAGTTTTGTGTCATTAATACCAGTTTTATTCAAACATTTCCTTGAAATTCCTTCGATCTTCGTTGAAAGCTGCACTTCTATCAAAAGGTTTTATCAAACCAGGTCTGGATCTCCAAGTGTTGATCTCAAAACCTCAATAAATACTCCCATAATGCTATGTCATCATCTTTCACAGATTGAAATAGTAATGTTAGATATGTATTCCTCCATAAGTGTGTTTGGTATATACAGGGTGTTTCATCATAAACTGGACAACCATATATTTTCGTGTAGAGGACATCGGGAGAATCATTTTTGCCTCATACACTATATCCCGTTTTCGAAGCATAAGCGAGATACAGGGTGTCAAACGTCATTTTTGAGCACGATTCTTATGAGTGTGGTCAGTTATGTATAGCACTTGGTTTAACGGTTTTTGGTCAAATCTCAGTATTTTTGGGTCCTCTATCCAGAAAAGTTGACGAACTCCGAAAAAAAATTCACAAAATGGCGGAAAACCTGCAATGTTCCAAATTTTTTTTAGCGGTTGTCAAATTGACTTTTGTTTTCTGAATGAACACAATTTTCTAAGACTTTCTGTGAAAAAATTTTTTCAAAAATCGAACACAAATTTTTTTTACATGTCTACAGCGATGAAAAAATTTCACTCGAAATGGATGAAATTTTGTACAATTGTACTTCTTGAATTATCAATCACGAATATGAAAACAGAATCGTAAAATATCGATCGGTTTCGTTACTACAGTCACTCAAATATTACGTTCGGACCTCTGAAACATTGAAAATAAAATTGTTTTGGGTTCTAGAGTCAAAATGATAAAATTATTGGCCTGTCTAAACATTTTAGATGAATTCAAACGAAAAAAATCAGTGAAACTTAGTTGGGACTCGAAACGACGTAGGTATTAAATAGGGAAACGGCACTGTTCTAAGGATATTAATATTCGTTGCCAGGCAACGGTAGTCTGTAGTTCATAGAGTTTGACTACTGGCTAAATTAATTCACTTAAAATTAAAATACCAGTCCAACTCTATGAACTACGAACTACTGTTGCCTGGCAACGAATATTAATATCCTTAGAACAGTGCCATTTCCCTATTTAATACCTACGTCGTTTCGAGTCCCAACTAAGTTTCACTGATTTTTTTCGTTTAAATTCATCTAAAATGTTTAGACATGCCAATAATTTAATCATTTTGACTCTAGAACCCAAAACAATTTTATTTTCAATATTTCAGAGGTCCGAACGAAATATTTGAGTGACTGTAGTAACGAAACCGATCGATATTTTACGATTCTGTTTTCATATTCGTGATTGATAATTCAAGAAGTACAATTGTACACAATTTCATCCATTTCGAGTGGAATTTTTTCATCGCTGTAGACATGTAAAAAAAAATTTGTGTTCGATTTTTGAAAAAATTTTTTCACAGAAAGTCTTAGAAAATTGTGTTCATTCAGAAAACAAAAGTCAATTTGACAACCGCTAAAAAAAATTTGGAACATTGCAGGTTTTCCGCCATTTTGTGAATTTTTTTTCGGAGTTCGTCAACTTTTCTGGATAGAGGACCCAAAAATACTGAGATTTGACCAAAAACCGTTAAACCAAGTGCTATACATAACTGACCACACTCATAAGAATCGTGCTCAAAAATGACGTTTGACACCCTGTATCTCGCTTATGCTTCGAAAACGGGATATAGTGTATGAGGCAAAAATGATTCTCCCGATGTCCTCTACACGAAAATATATGGTTGTCCAGTTTATGATGAAACACCCTGTATAATTGGGGAAAATATAGAAAGTCACACTATATATTAATACTTATATTTCTTTGGCGATCAATTTCGGTATTAAACCATCATCAGTCCAGCTGGAAATACACAAAAATGAAGACATTACGTTCAATGAAAATTACCAAATAAATAAACTAGTTACGGGCTAAAAACTATTATAACAGAAATAAGTAGATAAAACAAGAATAGCAGGAATGTGTATTCAAATATGCGAATTCAATCTGAATAGGCAAAATATGTTCTAATTAATTTTTATTGTTGTCTTTGCTGCCCGCGATCTGAAAATGAAATGATCGACTACATCTGTTTGAGAAGGCTTGAACTGTCCTCCGTTATTCCATTTGATATTTGATAGTTCAAGCCGTCTCAAACAGATACAGTCGATCATTTCATTTCCAGATCGCGGACAGCAAAGACTGTACAAACTGTACAAACCGCCATAAAGTCCGTGTGAAATTGAAGTTGATCCGAAATGAAATAAAAAGCGCATCAACGCATTAATAGCGTAGGATTTATTCCGTCCCAATTCTCCGTCACCGGATTTAATTCAACAGAGCAACAGAAACAAAAAATCTCGAGAAAACAATGAGTATTATAAATATCACCTTTCTGCCACAAATAACAGTCTTATTCAAATCCTTTCCTGAAATTCCTTCGATATTCGAAAAAAGCTACTCTTCAATCAGAAGGGTTCTTCAAACCAGGTCTGGTTCTGATGATCTTCCAAATCCTCAGATGTGCGGAAAACTGTGTACTGCTCGAATATTAGCATATTTTCACATTTAAATGTTTCGGTATGGTTTTTTTATATTCTTTATAAATCAGCATGAATAAACGTTAATAAAACGGTATTAGATAACCAATCAAAAACTCCTCCAGAATAAGTATAAATTAACGTCAATTAAACGTTATAAGATAACCAATAAAAAACCTTCGTACAGAAACAACCGTGTTGAAAAATGAAACCCAAACAATCCAGATCGCACTAATATATCACGAATATTCCTGTAATATCACACTCAAAATAATTGCTGGTAAAATAATAGGAGCTCGCATCCCCAACATCCGGGGGAACGGAATCGATAACTCGAAGTGATCGTTTCATTTCGTACAAACCGCTATAAAGTCCGTGTGAAATTGAAGTTGATTTGAATGAAATAAAAAACGCATCAACGCATTAATAACGTAGGATTTATTCCGTCCCAATTCTCCGTCAGAATATTGAATTCGGTAAAACAAAAAAAAAACAGAAAATCACGACAGAGTATTGAATAATATAAATATAAGTTTTGTGTCATTAATACCAGTTTTATTCAAACATTTCCCTGAAATTCCTTCGATCTTCGTAGAAAGCTGCACTTCTATCAGAAGGTTTTATCAAACCAGGTCTGGATCTCCAAGTGTTGATCTCAAAACCTCAGATATTCGGGAAACTATAAATAGTCCCATAATGCTATGTCATCATCTTTCACAGATTGAAACAGTAATGTTAGATATGTATTCCTCCATAAGTGTGTTTGGTATATATAATTGGGGAAAATATAGAAAGTCACACTATATATTGATACTTATTTATATTTCTTTGGCGATCAATTTCGGTATTAAACCATCATCAGGCCAGCCGGTAATACACAAAAATGAAGACATTACGTTGAATGAAAATTACCAAATAAATAAACTAGTTACTGGCTAAAAACTATTATAACAGAAATGAGTAAAACAAGAAAAGCAGGAATGTGTATTCAAATATGCGAATTCAATCTGAATAGGCAAAATATGTTCTAATTAATTTTTATTGTTGTCTTTGCTTTCCGCGATCTGGAAATGAAATGATCGACTATATCTGTTTGAGAAGGCTTGAACTGGTCTCCGTTATTACCTTTGATATTTGATAGTTCAAGCCGTCTCAAAGAGATACAGTCGATCATTTCATTTCCAGATCGCGGACAGCAAAGACAGCAATAAAAATTAATTAGAATAATTTTGCCTATTCAGACTGATTTCGCATATTTTAATGCACTTCAGTTCATGTATTTCAGACGGTATGTTACACATTCCTGCTTTTCTTGTTTTACTTATTTCTGTTATAATTGTTTTCGACCAGTAACTAGTTTATTTATTTGTTTATATTCAACGTATCGTCTTCATTTTTGTGTATTTCCAGCTGGCCTGATGATGGTTTAATACCGAAATCGATTGCCAAAGAAATATAAGTATCAATATAGTGTAACTCTCTATATTTTCCCCAATTATATGAACCAGTAATATTTTGCTATTTCTCCACAAAATTATTGAATCATTTCAATCAGCTGGAATATAGGCATGTTTTCACCTCTAAGTTTAGCTCGGTTTTATTATACTCTCCATACTTCACCATAAATTAACGTTAATAAAACGTTATGAGGTAACCAATAAGAAACTTCTTCATGATTCAGTATAATTAAACGTTAATGAAACGTTTTTAGAAAACCAATAAAAAACTTAAACAGGAATAACAGTGTCAAAAAATAAAACAACACAAACAATCCAGATCGCAGACAAAGCCTGAACAACGTGATATATCACGAATATTCCGGTAATATCACACTAAAAATAATTGCTGGTAAAATAAAAGGAGCTCGCATACCCAACGTCCGGGAGAACGGAATCGATAATTCGAAGTGGTCGTTTCATTTCGTACAAACCGCCATAAAGTCCGTGTGAAATTGAAGTTGATTCGAAATAAAATAAAAAGCGCATCAACGCATTAATAACGTAGGATTTATTCCGTACCCATTCTCCGTCAATGGATTGAATTCGGTGAAACAACAAAAGCAGAAAATCACGACAGATTATTGAGTGATATAAATATAAGTTTTGTGTCAAAAATACCAGTTTTATTTAAACATTTCCATGAAATTCCTTCGTAGAAAGCTGTAATTTTATCAGAAGGTTTTATCAAACCAGGTCTGGATCTCCAAGTGTTGATCTCAAAACCTTAGATATTTGGGAATCTATAAATAGTCGCAAAATGCTATGTCATCATTTTTCACAGATTGAAACAGTAATATTTCGCACTGAATGTGAATTCAAATTACGGAGCCATAATAACATTTGTGACAAATTATATCGAAATGATTTCTCCACAAAATTATTGAATCATTTCAATCAGCTGGAATATAAGCATGTTTTCACCTCTAAATTTAGCTCGGTTTCATTATACTCTTCATACTTCACCACAAATTAAAGTTACTAAAACGTTATTAGAAAACCAATAAGAAACTTGAACAGGAATAACAGTGTAAAAAAATAAAAAAAACACAAACAATCCAGATCGCAGACAAAACCTGAACTACGTGATATATCACGAATATTCCGGTAATATCACACTAAAAATAATTGCTGGTAAATAATTGGAGCTCGCATACCCAACGTCCGGGAGAACGGAATCGATAATTCAAAGTGGTCGTTTCATTTCGTACAAACCGCCATAAAGTCCTTGTGAAATTGAAGTTGATTCGAAATAAAATGGAATGCGCATCAACGCATTAATAACGTCGGATTTATCCCCTTCAAATTCTCCGTCTTTGAATTAAGTATCAACTTGAAGCAATTAACTTGATGTTTAGAAAAATTTGTGGAAAATTATATCAAAATGATTTCTTCACAAAATAATTGAATCATTTAAAACTGCTCGAATATTAGCATGATTTCACCATTAAATATTTCAGTTTTGTATTATTATAGTCCTTATGAATCAGCAAAAATAAACGTTAATAAAACGTTATTAGATAACCAATGAAAAACTCTTCCAGAATAAGTATAAATGAACGTCAATAAAACGTTATAGAATAACCAATAAAAAACATTCGTACAGAAACAACAATGTTGAAAGATGAAACAACCCAAACAATCCAGATCGCACTAATATATCACGAATATTCCTGTAATATCACACTTAAAATAATTGCTGGTAAAATAATAGGATCTCGCATACCCAACATGCGGGAGAACGGAATCGATCATTCAAAGTGGTCGTTTCATTTCGTACAAACCGCCATAATATAAAGTCCGGTGAAATTGAAGTTGATTCGAAATAAAATAAAAAGCGCATTAACGCATTAATAACGTCGGATGTATTCGCTCCAATTTCTCCGTCACTGAATTGAATTCAACAGAGCATCAAAAACAGAAAATCTCGAAAGAATAATGAGTAATATAAATATTACTTTTGTGCCACAAATAACAGTCTTATTCAAACGTTTTCCTGAAATTCCTTCGATATTCGAAACAAACTACTATTCGATCAGAAGGGTTCTTCAAACCAGGTCTAGCTCTGATGATCTTCCAAATCCTCAGATGATCAGGAAACTGTTTACAGACTCATAATACTACTTAATCATCTTCCATAGGTTTGGACAGTAGTATTTCGTTCCAAGTATCAACTTTAACTTCGAAGTTATGAAAAATTCGTGAAAAATTATATCAAAATGATTTATTCACAAAATAATTGAAGCATTTCAATCTGCCCGAATATTAGCATGTTTTCATCTCTGAAGGATTCAGTTTGGTATTTTTAATTCTTTATGAATCAGCATGAATAAACGTTAATAAAACGTCATTAGATAACCAATACAAAACTCCTACAGAATAAGTATAAATAAACGTCCATAGAACGTTATAAAATAACCAATAAAAAACATTCGTACAGAAACAACAGTGTTGAGGAATAAAACAACCCAAACAATCCAGATCGCACTAATATATCACGAATATTCCTGTAATATCACACTTAAAATAATTGCTGGTAAAATAATAGGATCTCGCATACCCAACATCCGGGAGAACGGAATCGATAATTCAAAGTGGTCGTTTCATTTCGTACAAACCGCCATAAAGTCCGTGTGAAATTGAAGTTGATTCGAAATAAAATAAAAAGGCATCAACGCATTAATAACGTAGGATTTATTCCGTCCCAATTCTCCGTCACCGGATTGAATTCAATTTTCGGATATAGCCGTCAGCCTTTACAGTATTTCAGCGGTATTAATAATGTTCAGAACGTGGAGCTTCATTTCAGGGGAGCAGAAGGGAAATACGGGGTTTGTTCCAGGATTCGAGGTTGGGCTTGTCCTTGTGTTAACATGGAATGAGGTTTTGATGCCAATCCATTGAGATACAGGGTTTTCCTTTTGAGTTGACCTATCAGACGTTTTTGGAGAACTAGTCAATATTTCGTCTTAGTTTTAGTTGGAGCCTTAAGGATGAAGGAAATATTCGTCTGAAATATTTTCAAGTCGACAGTGTTGCCACGTGTATTTCAAACATACATCTAATTTCTTATTTCAAATTCAACTACCTATATTTTTATTTATGTATCGATTCACGACCAAATTCGCAGTATAACCCACAAAAAAATTCTCTGACATGTACTGTTGCCAAGTTATGCATGAATTTTTGACATCTACATTGCCTGTTTAGAAAAACAATATCCCGATTATTTTCTATGCAAACTGAACCAAACTCTTTCTCATAGTAGAGAATCCATGCACTCATGTGATACATTCGGTATTTGGATACATCGTAAGGTTTTTCGAAGAGTTTGCTCCGAAAATATGGATCTCGAAATAAAATCATTTCTAGATTTTTGAATTGCAGCCCCATATTTATTTTACAGAATTCTGTTCGAAATGAAAAATGAATGGAAGTCTCCCTTCTCACCAATTATTTATTTCTGATAGTTTCCGAATGAGATGAAAAATACTGAAATTCTTCAGTATTTACAGTCACAATACTACATATACCACATGAAATGCAATGATTCTCTACTATGAGACTGCTGAGTTTGGTTCCTTTCGCATAGAAAATAATCGAGATATTGCATTTTCAAACAGGCAATGCAGATCTTAAAAATTTCAAGAACTTGTGCATAACTTGGCAGTGTAGTTCATAACAGAGAATTTTTTATAGTAGATTATACTGCGAATTGGTATTAAATCGATACATCAACAAAAATATAGGTAGTTCCATTTGAAATAAGAAAGTAGATATGCATTTGGGATATACGTAGCAACACTGTCGACTTGAAAATATTTTAGGCGAAGAGTTCCTTCATCCTCAAGGCTACACCTAAAATTTCAGAACGAAATATTGCCTAGTTCTCCAAATACGTCTAACAGACCACCATAAAAGGAAAACCCTGTATTGACAATTATTATATTATTGAAAAAAAATTATTCTTAAATTGATTTTTTAATTTGTGATAAATTTTGGAAGTTTTTATGTTTATATACAGATTTGAAATTTCACATCTGAAACATACGATAAACAATGCATCAGAGAGATAATTTTTCCGTCTAGTTGCACAGATGAATAGTCGAGATAATCACGTGCTGAAACTGAATGAATACCGTTGACTTATTGCAATAACCTAGTCTTGTCTCTCTCTTATTGCAGTATGGTAGAGAATCTGCAGTACACGTATGGAATTATTTAATTTGCCAGGCTGCCCGTATTACTCGATTCAAGTATTTACTGTTGCCTACCATACTAGATGAATTATGCTCCTCCCAACGATAAAAGAGAGACAAGACTAGAATTTTGCAATAAGACAACGGAATTCAGTGTGTTACCTCACGTGATTGTCTCGACTATTCATTTTCGCAACTGGACGAAGAATTCTTTGTCTGATCATTTTATATCGTATGGTTGTTTCAGATGTGAATTTCCAAATCTGTATGCGTTCAGAAGTGTGTTAAGATGAACATCAAGTGGGCGCATGTCTACATCACCATGGACAGCATGCTGGGATCCCTGGAATCGTAGAAATCGTACTGCCAAGGGTCTCTGCTGACCTCGGTGTGTCGTAAATCCATAAAGCAACTGGAAAGAGGTGAAAAAGTTATTCTACTATGGGTGCATAGAAATTGTGGTGTTAAAAAAATTGAAAACACGACGAACTTACAGAAAGTACATCAAGAACAACACTTGTTTGACCTGAGCCTTTCTCTGGACTTGCAAAAGACTAATATAAAGAAGCGGTTCAGCAATGGGTGTCGAAGAAACATAACAGTGAAATACATAAATGAATATAATGAAAGTAATAGCTCCCATGTTATGAAAAAAAATGAGGGTGCAGAAGCTTCTGCGTCATAAAGAGTCATCACAAAGTGGTCGGTGTAATCAATAATTCATCACCTATACAGGGTGTCCCGGAAAATGTAGAAATTTCTCGGATTCAGAGATTCAGATAGACCATAAGAATTTAAGATGACAAGTTCCCATAATTTTTTTTCCTACTGGCCCTCCCTACGAAGATAGGACCTCCTGAATGACGCCACTGGAAATCCACTTTAGTGGAATAAGTTTCGAACTACTCGATATAATTTGATGAAAATTTGATATGATTAAAAGTATTAAGGACCTCTTAAATCACCGAACTCAAATTTCAAGTAGCTTGTTCAGTTTACCAGGGGAAGACTGGGTTATACATTTTAATACTTACATTTTCAACATCCTATATGATAAGGTCCTAAAAAAATAAACAAATTTGGATACCTTGAACATTCAGCTAAAGAAGAGGTTCTCTTGTTCAGTGTCGATAAAATGAACTGTTTTCGAAAAAAAATATGGAAGAAGTAGGTAATTAAAATTTATTTCACTAAAATTAATTTCCAGTGGCGTCATTAAGGAGGTCGTATCTTTGTAGGGGGGCCGCTAGGAAAAAAAATTATGGAAACTTGTCATCTTATTTTTTATGTTCTATCTGAATCCGAGGGATGTCCCACATTTTCCGGGGCAGCCTGTATATCAATTTCTTTTCAATTTGTGAATCAATTTCCTTTTCGAATCCAGAATCTGAATTGAAAATTGAACATTTTCTAATATTTGAAGAGGAATGTTGAAAGCATAGAATAAGACAGAAAGCTTTCAGAAAATTAAAACTCAAATTATCAGTTATTTCAATGTGTGCTCATTCGAAACATACTAATTTTGTATTCCATACCACTAGGGGTAACCAAAATTATGTTATTGCATTCCCTAAACTTTTTCAATTCATTAAACACAGTTACCTATCCAGGGGATTAGTTTCCCTCCACTATTAATTCCTGTAAGCCACAATATCTCTGACAATTCCGTAACGGCGTAAAATTTCAATTAAGACGCTTCCAGTAATAACGCATCACTGAATTGTGGAACCTACCATATCACGACCAGTGGCGTCCGTTATACAACAGCTGCAGCAGACCTCTGTTTGAAAAAAAAACATTACTTGGAAGGCCAGACCTTTTGTAGGATACCCTGATGGAAAAAGCGCAGGAATGAAGTATTTTGTATCTGAATATTGGAGGTATTTAAATAGTTTTGAGTTCAAATTTTCCCAAAATGGCGAGACAAGTTTTTTCCACTGCGGTTTTCCCTAAGCTCTGGTATCATACGCAAACTAGTGGGGTACCATATTTTGCACTAACCTCAGCTACGGATTTTTTGTTTCATGGAGGTATTGTATTTTGTTAGCTTTGATTTCAAAAATATATACCCATTTAATGGATCTTGACTCTTCAGGATTGTCTGGATGGATAGATGAAGTGAAATCTCATATTTTTTCAAGGAAAATAAGTAAAACTGGGATAATGTGATGAATTTTGGAAACAATGTTTTCCAGTTGAAGTCAACGCGAGCCAAGTTTCATAGTTTGTGTTAGTTTAAATTCTTGGACAAACTCCCAGCATACACAGGGGATGATTGCACGTATAAAATTCAACTGGGTTTTTCCTATAACAAAACTTCTTCAGCCCAACTATTTCCGAAATCTTCCTTGAAATGTGTGGACTAAAATGTAGTTTCTATTTTTTTCCTTAATTCTAGTAAAGGAAGTTACATAAATTTCGCAATTCTCATCTACTTTGAGAGGAGAATTCACTGTGATTTTTGCAATATTTCTGTCACATTATATGGGGGTACAATCAGAAACCTTTACTTCATTTCATAGTAAAACTTTTTTATGAAATTAAGTTTCATGAATGGAAATTATAACTACAGTCCGTTAACGAAAGTTTGAGCCATCGGTTGGCCATGACAATTTGGCATATTCCACTGTGTATATGAAAATTTTAGGTTATGTGGTTATTTTCTTGTCAGATTGATACGCAATGTTGTCAATATTGCATAAAGGATCTGTTCACTCGTAAGCTCGTCGTACCAATCCGGGATCATTCGGCAATGTTGACATTATTTTACGTTATGACAGCTTATACTGCCAACTTCAGATAAATGAACAAACGCCTACTATGTGCTCAATCTTTCGCGAACGGAATATAGTAACAGGAAAATTGAAAAATCAACCGTGCTTAATTTTCTGCGAGTTTCTAGCCTCACTAAAATTTCAGAAAAAAATGAAACCTGAATTCAGGCCTCTATCTTTCAGGGGTGATATCTCGGAAAAGGGTGGATTGAAGAAATTTTGCTATAAAAAAGATCCAACTTCATTCCATACAGACAATTAGCTTCTGAAGCTTGTTGCATGAATTTAAAAACCCCTGTTAAAAAAAGGTGTTTGCTTGTCGCAAGTTTATGCTCTATGAATGCTCTGAACCACAACCCCTTCAAGAAGTTACTAGCCGCCACTGAAACCGACCTACATCATACGTTGGACCCATTCCCCAGAAATCTCGGGAATTAATCAAATAAATTTGAATATGTTCCAGTGAATCGATACCAACGTAACTAAGTTCAATTTGGCTCCTGATTCAAGCCTTTGACAAAGGGAAGACCAGAGCAGGGCGCTTATCAGATTATTCAAGTAGAAATGCAATGTCGTCTGCCGCGAGGAGGATTGTTTTCGGTAATACGCATCATTTCTAGTATCACTTGACAGCTGGAACAAAAGGAACGGACGGCATTTATCTCTTTCATCTTTTGTTGAATCGGATATGGTTTGAGTACAATGGGGAATATTGCCATGCCTGATAAGTCGATAATTAAGAGAGGGTGCAGGGAGAGTTTGAATTGTTTTCATTTAGAAATGAAGCATTTGATCAATCTCTTGGAGCCATTAACGCAAATTATGGGCATTTTATTTTGGGCGCTTGGTACTAGAGGATCTGACAGTCAAGCTGCTATTGAAGCATTGAACTGCTATGTTATCGACTCAAAACTGATATGATAGGACCGAACAAAACTGAATGAGCCTGAATGAGGTAGGCATGAAAAAACAAGGTTCCTTTAGTCTAGGAGCATCAACCCAAACAAGACTGTAGTAATTCCGTTCACTCGGAAAAGAAAACTTCCCGACATGAAAACGTTATATTTAAACGTAAATATCTTGGAGTAGAAGTCAGAAGTTAAATACCTAGGAATAACACTGGATAGTAAACTTCTGTGGAATAAGCATGTTGATACTGCTAATGTCAGAGCTTAAAGGGCTCTAATGGCGTGCAGACGTCTATGCGTCAAAAATTGGGGTTGTAACCCGAAAATACTGCGATGGATGTACGTCATGATAGTGAGACCTATAATCACATATGGGGCAGTAGCCTTGTTTGCCAAGGCAAGTCAGGTGAGTACGAGGAAAAGGCTCGATAAAGTACAGAGGCTTGCCTGTGTGTGCATCACTGGAGCTATGAGAACGTGTCCAACTAGGGCACTAGAGGTCATTACGGACCTCACACCTCTACATTAGTGGTTGATAGGGTAGCCCATGAGGCTATTCTCAGAATATCTAAGGAAGGTGCAGGTAATGAGAGAATAAAGAATCAAAGAGTCTGGTTCTGTCTGAATAACTACATCTCATCTGCGAATCTCCCTAGTGATGCAATGATCAAGAAAGCAATCACTGAGAAAAACTTCATGACATTGCTAAGTAAAAGAAATGATTGGAAATGGAAATACATCGACTATAATCTCGAATAAAATACCGTAAAATGGTATACAGATGGTTCAAAAACCTCTACAGGAGCAGGCGCCGGGATATACGGGCCAAGCACCAAGTGTGCAATGTCGCTGGGCTCCTATATGAGCGTCTTTAAAGCGGAAATCTTAGCTATTGAAAGATGTCTAGATATAAATCTAGAAAGAAACTATCAGAAGTGTGATATAGCCATACACTCAGATAGTCAAGCTGCTATTAAAGCACTGAGCTCCTACGTCATCGATTCTAAGATGATCTGGGAGTGCCGGAACAAACTCAACGAGGTAAGCAAGTAAAATAAGGTCTTCTTAATCTGGGTTGTCGGCCACTCGGGAATCGAAGGAAACGAAGAGGCCAATACACTTGCCAAGAGGGGCGCACAAATTTCACTCATTGGCCCAGAACCCTTCTGTGGTATATCTAAATGTACCTATAAGAAGGAGTTTCTGAAGAAGGAGAAAGCCTAGAGCAAAAAGCTCTGGCGTAATCTCCCAGGGATGGATCATTCCACTGAGTTCCTTCAGAACTTCGAGACAGCGGGATCCAAAAGATATCTGGATCTTGGTAACAAGCAATTGCACCTCCTCACTGGCTTTCTTACAGGACCTTGTCGCCTCAGGAAGCACCTGTTGAGGATGGGATTGTCGGACACTGACGAGTGTAGGTTCTGTGGGGAGGAGGAAGATACCCCCATTCACCTAGTCATGGAATGCCTTGGCATTACGAGCCTGAGGAAGGAATGCCTTGGAAGAGAAACTTGTAAGAGTGAGGAACTAGCCTCGTTGAAGCCTTCACAGTTACTAGATTTCATTAGATCTCTGGAACTGGAAGGCGAGCTGTGAACAGCTCTGTAAGGGGGCACAATAGACCTTAAGGTCGCAGTGAACTGTAACCCATCTTCAAACTATCAAACTATAGTCTAGGAGCCCGATCACTTGGGAATCAAGGGAAATGAAGAGGCTTACTCGTATAGACTAGCAAGAAAGGAAGCCCAAACACCCAGAACCTTTCATCAGCATAGTCAGATGGACCTAAAAGAAAGAGTTTCTGCAGAAGGAAGAGCACTGCGGCCGAATCTTCCAGGAATGGATCATTCCAAGAAATTGCTTCGGTACTTAAGAACTGCAAGATCCAAAGAGTACTTGGATCTAAGTAAGAATAAGTCATTCCTTATCACTGGCTTTCTTACATTGTCTCCTTGGGAAGATATGATGAGAATTGATTTAGCAAAAACTGATTCTGTGATGAGAGGAATACCGTTATTACACCATGCCTTTTTCGTGTCTTTTTGTCTGCCTCACCGTTCCTTTTAGATTTGCAAATGAATAGAACCGGTTTTATCTTTCACCCTTTGGAAGTGAGGATCTCAAGCCTTTTCGTAGAAATGTCGGTTCGGATACTATAACATAAAATTTCTCTGCCTAATTTGACAACTTGGCGTAACCTTATATATTTTTTATATTGGATTGCTAAAAATAGATATGTTCATTACTCTTTATCTTCATTCAAAGAATGAAACAAATAAATGAAGCGATAAACCTTTTTTTTACCTATTTATGAATTCAGACTCATGGCTTTTATTGCCCGATTTTTAGTTCATCCAAGGCTTCACCTTCTATCTCCTGTGAAACCCTTTTTTTGTTATTTCTCAGAATAACAGTTACGGTTGCCACAACAGTTATATGTGATTCTTTTAAATTCAAGTTCTCTTATCGATTGAAATATATTCTGGGAGGATTCTGCATTTCTTAAAAACTTTATAGGTTTTCACTCCCAGTCTATGAAACAGAGATAGGTAATTTAAAAACTTTCAATTAAGATGAATCTTTGCACTTATTTGTCAGGAGCAAATTGGTCATGAAAAAATTGTTGCCTAACAGTAAAACTGAAAAAGGAAATGAATCAAAAGGAAAACGTTACATTATCCTTTTAATTCGTTATTAATTAAAAGGATTACGTTATATTATCCTTTTAATTTATTTCTCTTTTCAGTTTTACTGTATGGCAACTCACAAAACTTAAAAACTACATATTTGAGGATTTTTTCTTTATTGAGTCCAACCGAAAATCCTCTCGACGATGCCTTCGGGATTCTGAATCTAAAACGAAAAAATCGAAGCAGAAAAAACGAACAGAAAAATGAAATGTTTGAAACTCTATTGAATCGATTCAAAATTATCAACTCAATTCAAAAACGACTCGGTAATTTCATGTATAGCTCTCAAGCCATCCTGAAATTTTTATATGAAACAATTATTAATCGAATGTTCAATTGTCTCCTCTGCTTCTCCGCATTTGGAACTAGGACTCTCAAATGAATTCCATTTGAAAAGCATACTATTGCATCGTCCATGACCTGTTCTTATAAGCTCAAGAACAGTCCATATTTTCCTTGGAAGATCAAATTCAGGAACTTCGAGGGATCAGTTATTTAATTTTTGTGCGTTGACGGGATTAGTTCCGAAGTATGGGTTTGACATTTGTTGATTTTAATCAATTAATATTATTCTCTGCTTTCATTGTTTGTTCTGAATATTACATGAGCTCCACTCGGATTGCCAAATTGCTTTCATTTGAGTTCAGAAAAAAATTTGACCAAAATGGTTTACCTGATTTTACTTGAGGAATCTTATTGTCTGGCATATAAATTAGTGGGTATTATTAATGATAAATTAACTTCAATATTAAATATCATAGACCTGGAAATGTTATTGTCACTTTGACATCGATAAAAAAGGTGCATCCTTTTTTATCGGATAAAAACTTCTCTTCCTCAATATGTCAATTAGTCTGTCAGATTTTTGAATTTTAAACATATAGTGCTTTCATTTGAATCGGTGTGGGTGTGGTAATTATTTTACTTTGTTGATATAAAAACCCAAAAGATGAATCGTTTTGGTGAAGTTTCGACTGAGCAAATTACGACAAATATCGAGAAGTCTATACCGCAATCTACAAAAAACACAAAAGCTTCAATCTGGAGACAATTTATGGAGTTTTGTCAAGTTCGAAAGTATGAATTGTCCGAAAAAATTCCATTACATGAAGTAAAAAATATATAAGGGATTAGGCCTATAATTTAAAAAGAAAAATGGAGATGATTGTAAAGAATATGCGGTTAAGTCAATTTGGAATTTGACTGCGAAGGTGGTACAAAAAAAATATTTCAGTGAATACAATATTAAATTTAATCCTTTTGTCGACATAACTTTCAAAGAAGCCCGTGATGCAAGAAATAGTAAACGGAAAGAATTACAAGCTATTCCAGCGAAAAGGAAGATATCTTCTGTAGAATTTTATTGTATTAATAAAGATAATTATTGTTGTTCATCCATATATTCTGTCGTTAATTTATCTTGCCAAAAAACACTCGAGCTTTTCTTTTATCAGATAAATTTCTCTTCAACTCAAAGTTTTGCCAATCACTAAATTTGCTCGAAAAACTGACATCAGATAAAATCGCTCCACCTTCGGTGTCGCGATTTTATCATGTCAGTTTTTCTCGTAAAATTAGTGATTGGCAAAACTGTTTCGTTGCAAGAGAAATTTATCCGATAAAGAAAAAGCTCTTGTGTTTTTACTGTTGACTAAAGAAGACATATAATGGGTCTATTATAAAACAGTCGTTAATCAACATATTTTCAGTTTCAGTGAATTATCATTTAAAAAGGTTATTACGAAATGAGCAAAATTTGATACTCAATAATTAAAATGAGTATCGGAGAAAATGACGAATACTTCACTAATCCCACAATTTCGAATGAAAATTTAATGAGGAATTAAAGGAACAGCTCATATTTATCTTCTGTGAATTCAATATCCTTCGGCACAAAGGGGAATATTGTTTTCGTGCCTTGATAACGGGATAATTGGAGGAGTTCTCTGGAGAAATCCGGAAATGTTTTTGTTAGAAAATAAGGAACTCGATGATACTTCGGGAGAGATTAAGTTAGATAATTTTCTTCGTTCCTGCTTTGATTGATTAATTTTGATTCATTCGAACAAAAAACCTAAATATCTGGAACTTCAAATTGCGCGTTTTTCAATGAAATAAATAAGATATAGATGACGACAACTCGTGTCTCATTTTCTATTGGTTGGTCGCCCTGTTTCGTCGGAGTTGCGCAGATTGCAGAGTTAGTTTGTTTATGTATGTTTTGTTGCCTACAGATTAAGATCGGAAAAGACTTCTATGGAGTTATGAGATATACAATTCAAGAATACCGCCGAAAACGTCTTGACGAAACATGGCGGACTTCTGACAGTTTTATAACCAGTTTTCGCCACTACTGTGGTAACAATATAGTCACTGTAGTCGGGGTATTTTTACATTTGAGATGTGTGATGTATGATATTCTTTAAAAAATGGCCTCGTACACGATACAACAATTCGTTCAAATTGTTGAATTATTACATGAAAATCAGCGTTCTGTTAAAAGCGTTTTCTGAAAATAATATGAATTTAATGGTTTGCAGAATTGTCCATCTGAAAGCACTATTGGTCGAATTATTAAGAAAATTCAAGAGACCGGTTCGGTGGAAGATCTAAAAAGTGAAAAATATAATCGTAGAGGTAGAATTGATTTGTTTCGTGACAAAGTGTCCATAAGATGACATTCGTAACGCGAAGGACTCACTGGGTTCACATCATGGCGTATTTTACATAAGGATATAACTCTGGAGGCATAATAAGGTTCACTCTGTTAATGATACAATTGATTCATTGGGGCATAAATTTCCTGGACGAAAAATCTCTAAAAACGCTGATTTCAACATGTCACTATGATCCATTGACGTATAAAAGAATGAAGAGGACGTGTAAGAGAGAATATTGACTTCAGACAAGGAAAGAATGATATTAGTAATAAGCGCAGAACATATAATAAAAACATTGGATCGTAGATATCTACGCATTAGATATTTTTATATTCTGTGATTTTTCCAACATTAGGGGAGAGATACTGTGAAGGATGGAGTGACATTTGAATAATAAAATGTCTTATTGTTCTATGCTCTATACTAATATCACTCCATCCTTCATATTATGTCTCTTTCTCTCTCTTTATCTCTCTCTCTCTCTCTTATGTTGGGGGCACGAAACTTAGTGTGAAAGTCATATGACGCCCTGTCCATCCTTTTATAAGTCAATGCTATGATCATTTGAGTCGACACCGTTTGACTCTCAGAGTAAGAAATAAACATAGATATGCCCCTACGCATGAATAGTAGGTACCTACTGCATTGTAATCAACGAAGCATTAGAGTGAGATAGAAAGCATTTCACTGTCGCACTGGATTGAAGTAAACAATAGGTTAGATTTTCATTTCTACAATTCCTGAAGATAATACAACAATTTCGTAATGTTGCCTAAGCTAAAACTACCAGAATACCTTTAAGCAACAATTAATTGCCACCAAATCAGTGAAATAATTCAGTTCATGAAAGTCAATTCAAAATGAAAATGTAAACAAAACCCATCCACAAACTAAACACTGACCTAGATTCGCAGAGGATACTCTGGCCAGCACATTTATATATGTTGCGACAGCCAGGGAACTCTGAAATCTCTATCCGATGTGAGAGTTTATTCTCTTTTGGTAGAAGAATGCAGGAAGCTCTGCGTGGGCTGGGCTCTGATAACTTTTTGAAAGTAATCTGGTGTCCGGCTCATGCGGATATACCTGGTAACGTCAAGGCAGATGAACTGGCTAGGCGAGGAGCCGGATTAGCATTTGTTGGTCCGAAGCCTTCGCTGCCAATCTGTCGCACATCTGTCAGAAGTTTCTTCAGGACTGGCTGAACAGGGAATTTTCCTCGGAATGGAGCGAAGGGGTGGGCCTGAGGTGGTCGAGGATTCTCATTGAGAGACCGTCCTCGCGATCTGAGGTCAATAGGCTTCTGTTGCTGGAGAGGAAACAACTCGGTCTGGTGACTGGTGCATTGACTGGTCACCTGTTTAACAAGCATTTGAAGAGAATGGGATTGACGAGCTGCTCCCTATGCCGGTGGTGCAGGAGTACTGATGAAACGGTTGAGCATATTTTGTTCAACTGTGGAAACCTTACTGAGTTAAGCTCAACACACCCAGGAAATCCAACACCTTCTATTCCTATGGTAAGGGGACCACTCCTGGCAGGCTCGCGACGTTTCTGTCTTCGTGTCTGAGGAGCTGAGTCTCTATGGAACAATGCGGGTGAACAATGGGCCACTAGGCCTCAGTTCGGCCTATAAGGCACCGCAAAGAGAAGAAACAGTGACCTACGATGTTGCCAAACTGACAGAATTATCCCAATACTAAATAAACATACGACACGAATTCGCAAAGTCGGAATACTTATTGTTAGAGCATATAAACAGATTCTTGGCTGCATAACAAATGCGCCAAGGCACCTCTAGGTTTACTTTTTACTCTGAGGGTTGACTATTTTCCTTGGACTTATGTAAAAAGCCAGGTCTCTAAGAATAATTCACAATGGATTCCAGAACTGACAAAGTTATTCGTGTCAATAGTGAGATAGAGCCTCAATTATGTCAAAATGTCATAGACATTTCTACAGAAGAGTAGAGCTGCAAGAATACGCCATTTGGCCGATATTACACTGCGTACATAAATTTCATAACTGATACTTCAATTATCGATAAGAATATCTCTAAAAATAATGCAAATATGTGTTTTATCTATTTGACAAAATAGTGCAGTTTTAAACGCCCTCTAAATGGAGAAATTAAAATAATTGTTAAGTGAACTTCTTCATTTCAGAGAATGTCAAGTGGTGCAGAGGAAAATAATCGAAATAGCTCTAATAGCATTTCAATAAATTTTCTACCATCCAGTATTTCACCAGAAATAAATATTTGCAACAAGTTTGCGTAGATATGGTAATGAGATGCACCGCAATAAATACACAATTTATTTGATGGTGCATTTCGATCAAATCGTTTTTATGGCAGCCGTAACATCTCACAAAAATCTTCTCGCCTCATCCGAACGAAATTCGTTCCCAATTTCAATTCACAGTCCAACAGAGAAATCAGGTTTAAGTGCAGAATGCACACAAATTTTCGCTTCCGAGAATTCGACCGCTATAAATTTCCCATCGAGAAATATTTTTCATTTCGAAACCCATCAGAAGATTGGAAGTTTGAACTCGATAACAGAATCCAAACACGTAACTATTCGAAATACGTACAAGTCATGTCAAATATTTGTTTAGTTATGGTGAACTGTAGATAGCCGATAGAAGATTTATTTCCATCCGAAATTCAACAGAGAACAAAACAAGGGATCTGTCTATAAATTCACGAAGGAAGTTGCATTGCCGGGCGAACCATCGAATTTATCCTGAAGATTAATTATTAACTTCAACAGAACACACAGCAGAATAGGTAACGATAACTATTTCAATAACTTATGTTCAATTTTGTGGATGCTTTGCTCATCTTAAAGGAATACTTGATGCTGTTTGGAAGCTAATAATTGGTTCTGTGGTTCGTGAGAAACCTGGGTTATTCAGGGGAAACCCAGTGGCTGGAGACACAGAGAAATATTTGAAATTTAGGTTCTGTATACAGGTTGGGTAAGGTTATGTCCAACAGGGGATAACCAAAAGATTCAAATATGAATTCACGAAGTAAGTTACCGTTAGACCATCAAATTTATCCTGAAGATCAATTATTAACTTCAATAAAACATAAAGCAGAATAGGTAACGATAACTATTTCAATAAGTTATGTTCAATTTTGTGAATGCTTTGCTCATCTTGAAGGACTAACTGAGGCTGTTTGAAGGATAATAATTGGTTCTGTGGTTCATGAGGATCCTGGCATGGACCTATAATACTAACTGGACGTCGAAATTCCTTACTGTCACGTAGAAAAAAGTGAGGTAAATGGCTGCCATTTGCAGTTTGGGGTGAACCATAAATATTATGATGTTTTATGCCATTTGTGCTCGAATTCATAGATTTATGATTTATAATAGGTCCATGCTCGAATTTTGATTGAAACATGGACGTTCCTTTGAAAGAAGTGATGAAAAATGAACTCTATACCTATATTAGTGTTCTGTGAACTCTGACATTTCGGTCTATTAAAATTATAAATATTTTTGGTTCTTGTGATTAGTTATTAAACAATATTGGTAATCCTATCATTTTAATTCGTTGAAATAAAATAAATAAAGGACTATTGGTAATTCTAATATTTCAATTCATAAAAAAATGCCAACTCTCAAATTCACCCCAAACTGCAAATGGCCGCCGTTTGCCTCAACATTTTTGACAGGTTCGCCATCTAGTTAGTATTATAAATCTATGGATCCTGGGTTATTTAGGGGAAACCCAGTGGCGGAAGACAGCGAAATATGCGAAACTTAAATTTAGTATACGGGTTTGGTTATGTTATGTTCAACAGAGGACAAACAAAAGATTCAAATATGAATACACGAAGGATGTTGCCGTTAGACCATCGAATATATCCTGAAAATTAAGTATTAACTTCAACAGAACACACAGCAGAAAAGGTAACGATAACTGTTTCAATAAGTTATGTTCAATTTTGTGGATACTTAGCTCATCTTGAAGGAATAACTGAGGCTGTTTGAAGGATAATAATTGGTTCTGTAGTTTGTGAGAAACCTGGGTTATTCAGAGGAACCCAACTAGCTGCAGCCATACAAATCCCGATTGAATTTTCTTTGTTTATGGAACACCTTAAAAGATAAATATTATAAGTTCTACAAATATGAAAATTAGTTATCGACCGTAATTGTTATTAAATTGAAAGTTTATTAGGATTTCTCGGTCGAAGGATTAGTGATACACTTATATATTACCCAAGCTTTCGGTAATTTTTATTACCTTTCTCAAGGATCTACAAATAAATAAATATACTGTTATAAAGGACTTAAGTGATTTTTATGTATGTATAATAAAAATTTTGTCACTTTAGTCCTTTATAACAGTATATTTATTTATTTGTAGATCCTTGAGAAAGGTAATAAAAATTACCGAAAGCTTGGGTAATATGCAGGGTGTCCCGTAAATACCACGCGAAAGTGACACTGGAGATAGATTGGCATTAGGTCTATCAGATAGCATCAACATGACCTCAGTAAAAGTCCGCTGGTTTTCGAGATATCACCACTTTGCAAACAAAAAATGAAAGAGAAAGTGAGATAAAAGAGAAAGAAGAGCAAAAATAATGGTTGTTTGAAACGGTAGCGAGGAAAGAATATCAAGCAACATGTAATTTGGCAACTGGTGATACTTGTGCATTTTTCCTAATTTTTAATTATTTCGGCATAAACACATCTCTCGCGACAAAATTATAATTTCTAAGGTTTTGACATAAAAAAATTGGTAGTGTTGTATCATTTTGAAAAGTGCTGGAAATGGACCAGTTTTTACGATTATTTGTCAATTCAGTCTGATTTTTTTTCACATCAGTCAGTCAAACTTAAGTTACGTTTTAACTTCGTCATAAAATACAACAAGTTAGACATTTTTTTGAAGGATTTTGTTCTAGTTCTCGGTGAAGTTATTACTTCATTGTTTAAAGCAACTATTCAGGGTAGCCTAGGTAAAAAAAAAACATGAGTTTGAAGACCGAAATTGGAGATTTTCAAAAAAACACAAAAGTGGTTATATCTCGAAAACCAGCGGACTTTTACTGAGGTCATGTTGATGCTATCTGAAAGACCTAATGTCAATCTATCTCCAGTGTCACTTCGCGTGGTATTTACGGGACACCCTGTATATGTGTATCACTAATCCTTCGACCGTGAAATCCTAATAAACTTTCAATTTATTATAAGTTCATTATATTTTTTCGAGTATGTATTACTGACGTTACCCTTCCTCTTTGTGGTTCAGTCTGTATACAGAAAGTTTCAGTTATTTCTTTATGACTCAAGCTAGTGGGCTTCTCCTGAATAACCCAGGTTTCTCACATAGACATATAAAAGGATGGACAGGGCGTCACGTGACATTCGCACTAAGTTTCGTGCCCCTAAGATAAGAGAGAGATACTGTGAAGGATGGATTAATATTAGTGTGGTGCATAGACTAAACTAAACTAATATTACTAGAGCACTAGAAAGATAGGTATGCCAGACAGGCTGACTGGGTCCAACCATAGACTCTAAAATTACAGATCACTCGCAAATTTTCATCGCCATCTATCGGGGTTATGCACCAACATAAACAGTTTTAAGACCTCATTTGATTACAGATTTCATTAAATTCGATTACAGATTTCATTTCATTCGAATTGTTCTGTAATTTTCGAGTCTGTGGTTGGACCCAGCATGGCTGTCTGGTGTACTCCCCTTTTTAGAGCCTTAATATTACTAATGTCCCTCTCATAATTTTGGAAAACTGACAGACATAAAAATATCTAATGCGATCCAATGTTTTTATTATATGTTCTGTGATTCGCACTAATATTATTCTATCCTTGTCTGAAGTCAATAATCTCTCTCACACGTCCTGTCCATTGTTTTTAAGTCTATGGTTTCTCACGAACCATAAAACCAATTATTATCCTTCAAACAGACTCGGTATTTCTTTCAAGATGAGCAAAGCATCCACAAAATTGAACATAACTTATTGAAATAGTTATCGTTACCTATTCTGCTGTGTGTTCTGTTGAAGTTAATAATTAATCTTCAGGATAAATTCGATGGTTCGCCCTGCAACTTCCTTCGTGAATTTATAGACAGATCCCTTGTTGTTCTCTGTTGAATTTCGGATGGAAATAAATCTCCTATCGGCTATCCACAGTTCACCATAACTAAACAAATATTTGACATGACTTGTACGTATTTCGAATAGTTACGTGTTTGGATTCTGTTATCTAGTTCAAACTCCCAATCTTCTGATGGGTTCTGAAATGAAAAATATTTCTAGATTGGAAATTTATAGCCGTCGAATTCTCGGAAGCGAAAATTTGTGTGCATTCTGCACTCAAACCTGATTTCTCTGTTGGACTGTGAATTGAAATTGGAAACGAATTTCGTTTGGATGAGGCGAGAAGATTTTTGTGAGATGTTACGGCTGCGATAAGAACGATTTGATCGGAATGCACCATCAAATAAATTTCGCGTTTTCGCGGTGCATCTATCTACTGAAATTTGTTGCAAAATAGTTATTTTTAGTGAAATTCTTCTTGTTAGAAAATTTACTGAAATGGTATTAAAGCTATTTTCATCATTTTCCTGATAACCGTTGTGCATTCTCGAAAATGCAATAGTTCATTAAACAATTATACAAATATTCTCTATTTAAAAGGTGTTTAAAACTGCACTATTTCTCTCAATAAATAAGACACAGGAACAGAAGAATAAAATGATTGATACTCTATGAAATCTATTCGAAATTAACAACCCAATTCATGAACGACTCGGTAACTTCATGTATAATAGCCCTCAAGCCATACTAAAATTTAAATATGGGACATTTATTTATCAGATGTTTTATTTTCTCCTCTGCTTCTTTGCAGTCGCAACTAGGACTCTCAACAGAATTCCATTTGAAGAACATGCTGTTGCAACGACCATGACCTGATCTTATACGGTTAAGAACAGTCCAAATTTACCTTGAAAGATCAAATCCAAGATTTTTCTTGGGAGGATCAGTTATTAAATCTTTGTTTTGAATATTACATGTTTTCCATTTGGACTGCCAAATTCCTTTATCGCTTTCATTCAAGGTCAGAAAAAAATTGGACCAAAATTGTTTACGTGATTTTAATCGAGGAATATTGTGATCTGGAGTATAGGAAAATATTTGATATAAATTTGTAGAAGAATTCAATTTATTCCAAATTTTCAAAGTTTGGGCCTGCCTGCGGATATATGGAGGCGCAATGTTTGAAAGAACTGGTAACCATGGTGTTGGTTGATTCAATTGTTCCAGTTACTATTCTCATGGAAAAATCATCAATTGCACGTCAATCTTATGTACATGGGCACTGTTGAGCCATATAGAACAACAATATTTGGCAGTAGAGTACACATGCCGCGTTTACATTAGTCTAGTGAGTTGATCAACTCAGTTGAATTCGAGTGACTTGAAAGCGAATTGAATGTGTAAACCGCCCTATTCGTTTCACTCGATCGGCTCAATTGAACGGCTTCCCAGTTGAAGCATGATCAACTTTCTGCATTCAATTGAATGGACAAATCTATACTAATATTATAAAGAGGAAGAATTTGTATGTTTGTGTGTTTGTGTGTTTGTGGCGTTGATACGAGTTAACTCATAAGCTACTTGACCGATTTCAATAATTCTTTCACCCTTAGAATGCTACACTATCCTTGAGTAACATAGGCTATACTTTTCACCCGAGAAAATTGAGGAACCTACTATAACTTCAATGATAATAAATATGAGTACCAAAATCAGCTATTTTCAGGTGCGCTGCGAAAACCGTAAGACGTACATGGAAACAATGTATGACGGAAATGTACCTCTTCAATAGTTCTACAAAAAAGTCCGCGATAGCATATATCTATCTTTCAAGGTTTACTCGGTATCACCTTTCAGAGGTATCCGAATGTTTCTCAAATTATGCATTATTGGGAGTATTTTTTATGAATACGCTATTGGTCCTTATCCAATTAAATACGTCGGTCATACCCAGTATTTAATTTAGAACGAAATTGCCTCTTACATCATTCAATTATGATGAATACATCAAAAAAGATGGCATGGTGAAGGTTGAAGATGAAATCGCACCAAAATCGAATTGCGTCTCCGAGCACGATATATGTACACAAATACCGGTATGCCGACGCCCATCGAGATGTGACGTCACAGCGGAGAATTTCCATTACATTTGCGGGATGGAAGTGTTAGAACTCGAGGGAATGATTGGAATAATGCAATTAATCGCAAGTTTCATTGAAAATGCAATCAACTAACTATTTCAAATGAAATTTCTTCGATGTCTTGTTTGTTGATCCCGGAATATATCAATGAAGTTGTGTATAAATATGGATGTTAGTGCTAATTATTTACGAGTATTTGTTAATAGAGAATAAATTATTCAAGTTTCATTTAAAAACTTCGAATAAATGAAAATATTTTTATCATATTCAGGAAATTTCTATGAATGTCATTTATAATTCGTGAATTTGGAAAGTTTTTTTGTTTTCTTCATATTCTGAAAACTGATCTTATTCAGATCCCGGTGTCTTAAGTTGGTACGGATTCTGCTCAAAACGGTAGGTTTTAGAAAAAAGTGGTCAATAGGGCGTTGTAGAGAATTAATTAACCTATAAATGATGAGGTATCAATCGTCCTGATCGAATGACCGATTTATTTCATTAGAAGACGAAAAAATGTAATTTTTCATCTCCTCCCAACTTTATTCGAGATATTTTCAAAACGATAGGTTATAGAAAAAGTGGTCAATGGGGCGTTTGTAGAGAATTGATCTATATCTTTACTAATATTATACTTATACTTATATTATAATAAAGAGGAAAGATTTGTATGTTTGTGGGTTTGAGGGTTTGATAGGAGTTTACTCATAAGCTACTAGAGATTTCAATAATTATTCACCCTTAGAATGCTACACTATCCCTGAGTAACATAGGCTATACTTTTCACCCGAGAAATTCGAGGAAAACTACTATAACTTCAATGATAATAAATATGAGTACCAAAATCAGCCATGATCAGCTATTTTCAGGTGCGCTGCAAAAACCGTAAGACGTACATGGAAACAATGTATGACGGAAATTTACCTCTTCAATAGTTCTACAAAAAAGTCCGGGATAGCATATATCTATCTTTCAAGGTTTACTCGGTATTACCTTTTAAAGGTCTCCGAATGTTTTTCAAAATTATGCATTATTTGTGAGTTTTTTTTATGAATACGCTATTGATCCTTATCCAATGAAATACGTCGTTCATACCCAGTATTTAATTTAGAACGAAATTGCCTCTTACATCATTCAATATGATGAATACATCAAAAGATATGGCAGGTTGAAGATGAAATCGCATCAAAATGTCTCTGAGGTAGGCACAAGGCGGCTAGGAGAAGGTACCGAAGTGTGAGGGATGTTTTGTATGAATGTATTTTGGATTGCCTATGCCCGTATGTTTATGACCACACATCAGATCAACAGATGGCGCTGAAGTCGTTATTCAGGTAATTCATCTACTCTGCAACTAAACGGCTCGATCGAATTGAATGAATTTTTGTGTATACAGAACAACGTCTGTTGGGTCTGCTAGTTGATAATATAATGGCGGCAACTAGATGGTCGGAGGATAATCGTGCAAGTTTATTAATATTTATGAAAAATATGAATGTCTATGAAATATAAGAAGTAATGAATATAGAAATAGAGATGATAGAGCGTCTGCAATTAGGAGAATAAAGAAGAAATGCAAGAATTGGGTATGATAATGAAAGAAGAGGATGTTAAAAATAGAATAAAAGCGATTCGATTCTCGCCTGTTGCGAGATACCGCAAAACTTTACTATTTCCAGCTTAATCCGGGGCGAAAGAGCATCACGCATAGCCCTATGCATTTTACTGATTTTAGGTGTAACTTTTTTCAGTAAATATTCGCATTGCTGGTCTTTGAGCCGTAAAAAATTTTTGTAATTCCTCGATTCATCCAATTTAAGTTCACGTAGAAGTTTATTTGAGGCAGCTTGCATTCCACTTCGAGTAATCCATTCTCTAATCCATATTCTATTCTATTCTTCCTTCGCTTTTTTCTCTTCATGTTTTCTGCTAATTCTTTGGTTAAATTCAAAACTGTTAGCAATATAGCTTTCTTTACCACTCGTTTCGACATTTTGAATCAACTGGCAAGTATTCAATTAGAATTTGTAATGTAAACAGGGAATTGAATGCAAGCCACTTGAATTCAACTGACTTGATCAACTCACTCGACTAATGTAAACGCGCCTTAACAGTTTTGAATTTAACTTTAGCTGAAACGTGAAGAGAAAAAAGCAAAGGAAGAAGAGAATATGGATTAGAGAAGGGATTAGGTAATCGAAGATAAATGCAGGGTGCCTTCAATTACCTTCTACGTGAACTTAAATTGGAAGAATCGAAATATTACAAAAACTTTTTATGGTCAAAGACCAGCAATTCGAAAATTTACTGGAAAAAGTTACACCAAAAATCAGTAAAATGCATACGGCTATGCGTGAAGCTCTTTTGCCCCGGATAGAGCTGGAAATAGTTTTGCGGTATATCGCAACAGGCTATTCATTTAAAAGCTTAGAATATTTGTACAGAGTACCCAAATGCACAATTTCATTGTTTTTGGTAGAGGTTCTTTCATTATTATACCCAATTCTTGCATAACTTCTATTATTTTCCCAATTGCAGACGCTCTAGCATCTCTATTTCTATATTCATTCTTCTTGTATTCCCTAGACATTCATATTTTTCATAAATTTTAATAAACTTGTACGATTTATCCTCCGAACATCTAGTTGCCGCCATTTTAATATCAATTTGTTCATTCAATGGAATGCACAAAGTTAAACATGCTTCAACTGAGAAGCCGTTCAATCCAGCGATCGAGTCAACGAATAGGGCAGTTTACACATTCAATTCGTCCTTTGAATTCAACTGAGTTGATCAACTCACTTGATAGTACAGTATATTTGTGCTTAAAAGAACCCCTAGCGGGAAGGTTTTGGGGTAGTTTTGATATCTTCCATTTTTTATGTTTTTTGGGGTGCTGAATACGAATCTGAGGTTTGCTAACAAAATTTCGTGAGGAAACATAGGAAAAAATACGAAAAAAGATGAAAAATCCCATTCTTGGTCAGTTTGTTACTTATTACTCGAAAACTATCAACTTTTCGTGAGAAACCTTTCCATAGAAAATGGAAGTACATAAAATTTCTTACAAATTGTACCACCACAGCTTGTTCTGGCTCAAATTATAATTTGAAATGAGGTATGTATTTTCTATGACTCAATGAATGAAAAAAAAATTGAATTCTATAGTTCCGATGATGCGATCCTCTTTAAATTGCATGAACATTCAGTATATCAGTCCCGATTCACAAAAAAAATTTCAACCGAATCGGATATCTTGTTATGGAAATATAAAGATGTTTCTTTTCAATATTCCAATTGAATTTTCTATGGTTCTGTTCACACTATGGTCACACAATTTTGCATGAAGCTTATTATGACCATCCTGCATATGGCCGCAACATTTCATTTCGATGGGTTTTGTTTTGTCTGAGATATCGAGGAAAAAATTCAAAATTTTTGTTCCTCAATATCTCAGACAAAACAAAATTCAAAATTTTTGTTCCTCAATATCTCAGACAAAACGGAACCAATCGAAATGAAATGTTGCGGCCAAATGCAAGATGCTCATAATAAGCATTATTCAAAGTTGTGTGACCATAGTGTGAACAGAACCATAGAAAATTCAATGGAATTTTGAGAAGAAGAATCTTTATATTTCCATAACAAGATATCAGATTCGGTTGAATTTTTTTTTTGTGAATCGAGACTGATATACTGAATGTTCATGCAAAATTTAAAGAGGATCGCATCATCGGAACCAAAGAATTTAATTTGTTTTTCATTCATTGAGTCATGAAAATACCTCATTTTAAATCATAATTTGAGCTAGAACAGGTTGTCCCAGAACAAGCTGTGGTAGTACAATTTTTAAGAAATTTTATGTACTTCCATTTTCTATGGAAAGGTTTCTCACGAAAAGTTGATAGTTTTTTTTTTTTCCTATGTTCCCTCAAGAAATTTTGTTAGCAAACCCCAGATTCGGATTCAGCACCCCAAAAACATGAAAAATCGAAAAAATCAAAACTATCCCAAAACTTTCCTGCTAAAAGCACAATTCGACTGGATTATGACTAATGTAAACGCGGCATGAACTATACTTTTCTAAAATAGAAAGCATAAAACGAAATAATTCTTCATATAGCATCCCAAAAACCACTCAGCTCCAGATAATCAAATAAAAAAAAGAACAGGATTCTGGAGAACATAAACTGGAAATGTCCCACGATTAACATTCTCGCTGTTCTCTCTAGCTATTTACCTTCTGACGCTACTAGACGCTCCAGGATCGTTTCTATGAAAACTATTACACTTTTCGCGTCCAGGAATGTTTGAACAGAAATTTCCGTCGATTTCATTTCGCAGATGTTTTTCTTCAATTCACTTGAGTTAATTGGTTTTAGTGGAATTCTGGAGGCGGAAAATCAGAATGAATATTTTCGGTGATAGAATCGATTCGATAGTTCGGTGACTTCTCTATAGTTCCTCTGTTTTGGTTATTGGAATGTTGAGTTGGGTTGACGTGGAGAAGATGTTCAGTGGTGGAAAAAAAAACATTTCTGCATTCATTCGACTTGAGTAGAATATGTTCAGCGAATTTAGCACAGAAAAATGATCTTTCTATTTCAGTATCTTAATGCATTCGTTACGTATCTACAGCATTAGTTTCAGTTATATTTTGTTTTGTGGTTGTATATATATATATTCTTTTGAAATCAAGAGCTAACATAATACAATACATAAAACAAAAATAAAAATTCCTAACTGAGGTTGGTGCAAAACGGGAAACCATACTATTTTTTCGTATGATACCAGAGCTCAGGGAAAAACCCCAGTAGAAAAAACCCTGTCTCGCCGTTTCAACAAAAATAACACTTAAAAACTATTAGAATATTGAAGGTTTTCTTCTTTATTTAGTCCAAATGAACGATAACCCTCTCCAGGATGCCTTCGGAATTCTGAATCTGAAACGAAAAAATCAAAGCAGAAAAAAGAAACAGAAAAATTAAATGATTAAAACTCTATTAAATCGATTTAAAATTAACAACCCAATTCAAAAACGACTCGGTAATTTCATGTATAGCTCTCAAGCCATCCTGAAATTTATATATGGAACAATTATATATCAGGTGTTCAATTGTCTCCTCTGCTTCTCCTTATTCGCAACTAGGACTCTCAACTGAATTCCATTTGAAAAGCATACTATTGCAACGTCCATGACCTGTTCTTATACGATTAAGAACGGTCCATATTTTCCTTGAAAGATCAAATCCAGGAACTTTATTCGAGGGATCAGTTATTAAATCTTTGTTCTGTATTTTATATTATATTATATTCACTTAGTGAATTTAGTTCAGGAGAATTTTTTAAAATACGTAGACACAAAAACTGCCACATTACAAATCTTTTTGACAGGATGAGTCTGTGGTTGTGAACACGGACTTCAAATAATATAATTTCAAGACAAGTCGAATAAAATAACTTCGCAATAATTTTTGACAGAAAAAGTTCAATTTATATAAAAAAAATAAGGTAATATTAGATATATACTTCCTGCTTATGGGTCGATTACATCGAGATATTTCACAAGCTGCTACTAAGTGAATTTAGTAGCTGATTGTAAATTCGCTCAGTGTAATCGTGTTCACAAGCCAGCAATCTGATTGTAAAATAGGTGCGACTAAAGTTGAAAGCTGGACTACTTTACACGCTAAATCGCAGGCCTTTTGGCATGTTGGCATGTAAACAAGCCGTGTGTGTATCACAGTTGCTACTAAACAATCTGTGAGTTGAGTTCCATCTACTCGGTAGTTTTCGGTTCTTAATTTGAAAACGTATTTGACATTCATTTATCTTAGATCCTCGAATACGATACAAACCTAAACCTCACGTGAATCGCTAAATTGTTGGCTACTCAGCGAGTAGACATTTTTGTGAGTAATCATCACAATCTCACAAGCTAATTCAAAGCAAAGGTGAAGTCTTATACAGGAAAAATGGGAATAATAAGGTTGCTCATTGCCTTGAAAACATTGCGATAAAATAAAGGCTGGCAGGTAACGAGGGAGCTCAGGATTAAAAACAGGAAAGGTAAACCTTCTTAACCGGATATTCTTCTAATCAAAGATCTGCACGTCATAATATCTGACATTTCAGTTAGTTGGTGGTGCCTAGAGCCTTTGAGCTTGGCTTTCGCCTTCGAGCAAGTCTTACTCCAATCCCACAGTACCCCGACAAGATCATTGAAGTTGTAGAACTTTGTAAGGTTTTGGCGGCCATATTTGTTTATCAATTTTGACGTTCGAAGTGTCATTTTATTCAGAAAGGTTCAAAGTTTTACCATGAAAAGTTTCACGCTCACACAACGTTTGGAAATCGTCCAAATTTATTACGCAATTCGCGTTCGCCGGTGGCCACGCGAAGAGAGTTTCAACGTCTGGCTGAACGGCTTCGTTAACAAGCAGAATTGCCGATATTGGAGCGATTCTAATCCACAAGTGGTGCAAGAAAGACCTTGCATCCACAAAAGATCACACAGTTTGGTGTGGATTGTGGAGTGGTGGCCTCATCGGGCCGTATTTTTTCCGAAATTACGCCGGACAAGCCGTTACTGTGAACGGCCAGCGCTATAGCGACTTGCTGCGTGAATTTCTCTTCCCGAAATTTGATGAAATTGGTGACGACGATCTTTATTTCCAACAGGACGGCGCCCCCCCACACATTTCGAACGACAACATGACTTTATTGCGCGATAAGTTCGGCGACTCATTAATTTCGAGAAACGGCCCCATCGCCTGGCCGCCAAGATCGTGTGATTTAACGCCCTTGGACTTTTTTTATGGGATATGTGAAATCACAAGTGTACAGCAACTCTCCAGCGACAATTCAAGACCTTGAGGAGAACATTACGAGGTGTATCGAGGCCATACCACAGGAAATGCTAGGCCGAGTCATGGAAAATTGGGTCAAACGAATTAAGGTCTGCAAACGAGCTCGTGGAGGCCATTTGAACGATATCTTGTTTAAATCATAAACTTATACACCATATCTTTCGAATAAATGTTTGAGAACCAAAATCGGTTAATTTGTTGTTGTTTTATTCAATTTCAAAGTTCTATCAAGCTTATTGGGAGACACTGTACTTCCACTCCTTATGGGTGCTAGGGGAGGATGGTGTCCTGAAAACCGGAACAGCTTTGAGGGGTGGCTGCATCATACACAAGAAGTTCAACCGCGTGGTGTAACGCAGTGACCGTAGAGTTCATACAGTTTGTCCCACTACAAGTGTAAAGTGGTAAAGCTTTCAGCTGGTCTTCAGGGAACGAGTTTCAGTTGTACATTTGGTCTGCTGGTGGGAGAGTTTACTTATGCGCAACTGTTCGTCAACTTCCTTCTGTACGTGTGGTACTGACTTTGTTTTCTCTGTTGTTTGACAAAAATGTATACTGAATTAAGCCTTATGACAATGGTGTAGCAATGAAAGTTGTAAACAGAGTAACCTCTTGAAGAAACAGCCTTGAACTTACTCAAGTTAAAAAAATTGGGTAATGATTTTACATCCTCCATGGTTGTCTATGAATGAGTAGTGTAGAAAACAAAGGATTAACATGGTCGCAGTTCCTGTAGGGCTAACTTATACATAACGATTCCAGTTCTGATAACAATAAAAATAAAAAATAATGACTAAATAATACAGATCTCAATCGCCATCAACGAAAAATGAGAACACTGCACAAAGGCCTACAAGTATCACCCTAAATGCTGCGTCGAAAGAAAAACGATTCCTAGAACCCATCATTATCTCATGAAAATACCACACAGATGGATAGTGATAAGTTTCAAGATGGGGAGACACCTGAACGAGGTCACCCAGGAACATGTCGATATTCCTGCGTCAAACTACTGGCTGACTTCTGGAAGACTGTTTCCTGAAACAGAAGGTTTTCTTCTTGTCTTTCAAGATCAAGTAGTGCAAACTAATTCTGCAGCCCGAAACAATTCCATATTATAAGTATCAGCCTGAAGTAATATGGAGAACTACCATTACAAGCTATACTGGGATGGCACAGTACTTAAAAATTTAACTGTTGCCAATAACAGACCAGACATAATTCTAGAGAAGAAGAAAGAGAAGGGGGCGATACTTATAGACGTAGCCATCCCGAATAACCACAGTCTACGTCAAGATACGCTGAAAAAATATCGAAACATTGAGAGCTTGAACTTTAGACCAAAAGGCAGTGGGCAATGTCTAGCACCAGAACCATTTCAAATCTCATATCAACCACATGAGTTCTCCCTAAGAGCCTCAAGTCCAACCCAAAGGAGCTTGATTTGGATGAAAATCTTTACAAAGTAATGCAAAAAGCAGTACTTCTCGATATTCCTAGAACGGTGAGATTTTTAGGACACGATGGACACCAGGAACAACCATGGGAGAAATATTGCAAGACCGACTATCAGGATATCAACCAAAAAATTCAAAACCAAGCAACGAAGGACGAACAACCCAGGGCCCAGGAGAAGAAGAACACCGAACACCTCAGAGCTCAATCCCCCTGATACTTGCTATCCTGGATTAGTAAATGTTCCCCTTAGTAGGGATTATGATAGCCGATCGCTAGGAGGTGTGAAAAATCACACCTTTCTTCGCTTGAAGGCTCAAGTCGATGACGAAATTAATAATAATAATAATGGTAAATTGCGAATAATCGCAATTATTCAGTACGTTAGTTGTGCACCTTGATTTATGCCAACACCAACGATAAGAGAAAGACAGCAACAACAGATTGATATTTTAGTTTTCATAAAAATATTTTGACGAAAACCTCTATCAAATACTAGGAGTAATTAATAGGTATAATCATAATACCCAATAATCCACGATTTCCACCTCTAATTCAAGAGATTTGGTATTATTTTCAGAGAGTTCCAAATGACCAATTTCTCATATGATCACACTCTAAAAAAACCACGGTGTAAATGCTAATACTAAACTATCAAGCATATTTTTCCCTTTTTATGTCACAATTTTATCATTTTAATCGAAATTATGAGAATATAGTATTAAGTGGTGTGATTCATGAAACACAGTATCATAAACAGAAACAAAATTAAGAATTAATAGAAAAATATTTGAAAACACACTGTGTTCATCAAGCTATAACACCAATCTAACAAACAAATTGCTCCATAAATCAAAAAATCATCTCTTGGGTGAAAATATACACTGCATGTTTGAAGTTTCAAATAATAATTTCACAGAAATGATCAGGTGTTACTTCTGAAGCTTGTAGAAACAAAAAAAGCACCTGGAAGTGTTTTTCGGCCAAATCATGTTTCAAAATTTACACCAACTGAATCAAAATACACACCAAAAATATGAAAAACCCATACGTTTACTTTAGTTTGTCTTCAGTATCTTTACATGGTTGCCAGATATTGCCAAATTATGAGCGGTCACACAGTTAGAATCATGGTGTCTGATGAACTGATTATTCCAGTCGAATAACTTTGGCAACAATATTAATAGCAATAGTTCCAATTCTTGGCGGCTCTACAAATTGTCCTCAGCATAGTCAAAACAGGAATGATTGTACATACTTTCTTATCTATCTCTGTTTCTTGTATGTGCCTTTGTGATGATGAATCGAAAGTGTGAAATTGATTGAGGTGAAGAAAGTGAAATGCGTGAAAATTTGTTTTGGATACAGAAAAAAGTTCATTTTGGCTGATGATTCGAGGAGAAAATCAATACTGTTTGAAAGTAAGTACTACGAATTTGAACTTAAAACTGATTCAGGTAACTTCCTTCAGTTTTCACAATCGTTGAAACTTTCTTTTTGTATAATATACCTGATTAGGTTATACGGTGGAAATATTTATTGTGACTTCTGTTGAGATTATTTACCCATATATTTTCAATTGACGGAAATAGATATTGCTGTATCACTTCAATGCATATGTGAGAAGATACGATGTACAAATTTACATCCATTTATATAAATAATTGCTTATATCTGATCTTTTTTAAGCTAGTTGAAGAACATCCCCTTTGGGTGTTTTTGGAAGATACCTCTACTGTCAGCCCCTCACTTGGTCTACCATCGGGTACATATCTATCTGTTCATTATGTATTCATCAGTGTAAAGAAAATATATTTCATCAAGAGGAAAATGTTTTTTGATTTGGTTGTAATCTTTGATTGTGAATGAATTTAAATGAATTGAATTGTTTTAAAAACCTGCACAGCAAACGAATACACTAAAAAACTTTTAAGGAATAAAAATTGCAAAACAAAAGATTGACATATAGGGAGTAAGTACCTAGCTAAATAGTAATTAATAATTTATGGTTCATGATGCATTATTTAAGCTTCGAAAGAACCTATTTATCAAATATCTGATATTCAAATCGCTGAATTGCATTTTTTAATTTCAGATATAAATTTTGTCAACCTAGTCAGTGCTAAATAACACCGTACAGGTTATTGCAACCTCACTAAGCAAATTTAGACTGAAACGGTGCGATTTCACACCGAAACCGATCTAACTCGTATAGTATTTTACACTAATAAATTGTAAAAAATAACTGAGTCAGTGTCAAAACACACTGGATGATCATTTGAGATCACACCGCTCTAGTGTGATTTAACACCAACCAAGTGCAAAGTCGCAAAGAACCGAATGAAAATCACACTCGCTTCAGTGTCAAAGTTGATTTATTTATATGAAAAAAGCAACTCCTTTGAAATCATGAAACACACCAGAAAATTTTTGAACGTCGGTGTTATTTTAGAAGGTGCGAAATAACACCAAAAAATCAGGACCTCTGAGGAAATACGGCTGGTGTTAGCGGGTGTTGGCTGGTGTTCAAAAATTTCTTAGAGTGCAGAATATCAAAATTCCTAGTCCATAAATATCAGACTCAGTCGCTCACTCCAGAGCCCAAATTCCATTTCAATATGCCACAATCAGCGGAAATCAATATATAATACACGTCAATGAAACATTCACATGTTCGACTGGTTATCACTATTCTGATGGGTTCAGGCACAGAGGTTGATCCATGCATGCATTCCATCATCGGACATTCCGAAATTTCAACGATGTTCACGGATCTGTCGTGCCATGAACAAATGACCTCTGTCAGAAAATGTTACCGCCTGTCAACATTCAGGAGACTGGAGACTGGAATTATTCCAGAATAGTTGTGTCAGTTTCATCCGTGAAACCCTCTGAGGGTTGACGCAGATTGTCCTTTTCTGGAGGGGCTGTTTATGTTTTGGAATTTGTGCCTACTCTAATTGAGATGGTTCGGAAATAATGTGATCGTATTGAGATAATTATTAATGGAAATAATTCTTGAAATTCTTATATTTTTTCGGTTTGCCTTCAAATATTTTTTTCTTTTTGAGTAGCGTAATTAGGTCATTACAGTACTAAAAACAGTGTTGTAAGGAACTCATTACATTAATTGTTTTCAGATATATTTTTCGTTTCGTGATTTTTGAGACTGACTTCCAATCCTATCAAATTTCAACAAACGTTGAACAATCTTTTTCTTGAAAATTCACTTTTCAGTGAATTCTATGTGTCTGCCCAATCATGTGAGTACCCAGATTGGAAACGTTAAAAAATATTATTTGGTAATGATTTTTGATGGAAAAAGTTTTATTTCTATTGAAAAAAATTGAGAGAGATTTGCTTCCTGCTAACATGAATCATCTGTGCTATTAGGAGACTGTTTCAGATCTGATTTATAAGAAGGGGGGTTATATTCATGAAACGTGGACTGATTAAATGAAAAGTGTTCACCATTTTCTACACCCATTACCTCAGAATTTATATTTATAAATATACAACATTTTTTTTTGGTGCTAAAAGAATATTATGATTACCTACCTATATGTATAATGTAACTCTCTCCGTTAAAGGCTTCTATTATCAAATACATAACAAGTATGCTTAGATGGTTAATATTCTCAGCTATTTATTTTTCATGATGATATTCCAGGTTCAAGTTAATTTTTAATTGTGCATTCCAAAAAATTTTGATCCATAATAAGACCTTTTTAAAATTCCAAACTCATGAATGAAATTCACATTCCGTGATATGTGCATTTTCATAACAGTCACACAAACTACCAAGATACAATACAAAAGTCACAAGGATGTTTAACTAGAATTTTCCATCGAATTTCTATAGTATTGAAAAAAATTATGACTGAAATAAAGAAAACATCATCTTATACTCATTGCAAAACGCCACTTAAGTACTCAAGCTTTTGAAAACGCGCCACGAAGGAGCGCATTCCCCATTCGTAATAATTGGATCCAATTCTGCAACTTGTTTCAGAATATACTATTCTTCAATTAATAGTAGGATGAGAGGTTGTTGACACCCTGATAGAGATTGACACTATGCACATACCTTTACTCCGTTCACGAAAGGTTGAGCCGTCGGTTGGCCATGGAAATTTGGCATATTCCACTGTTTATATTAAAATTTTAGGTTTTGTTAATTTTTTTATTGTCAGATTGATACGCAATATTGTCAATATTGCATAGAGTTCTCTGATAACTCGCAAGCTCGTCGTACGAGGCCGGCTACATTCATCAACTTTGACTTTATTTTACGTTGTGGCAGCAAATAGTCTTAACTTCAGATAAATAAACAAACGCCTACAATGCGTTCAAACTTTCGTGAACGGACAATATATTATACCGATGTAATTGGTGCTATCTAGGGTTTTTTCATCTATTTCCACATATTTTAGAATGATTTATTTCTATTTGGATCAAGTTCAATTTCCCCAGGTTATCATTCTGAAAACGCCGTTATTAGATATTTGGCGTGAAATTTCGCAGTAATATCAATAAATGTACATGTTGGAGTTTACTTAAGGATAGCGACTGTACATAATTGCGTAAATTTTTGGATTTTGTCCTGTCAGTTTTCTACTGCTTGGAAGTTTCAACGAATATTTAGTTGATGTAAGTGAACCCTTGAATGATTTATATTTTCAGGTTCAACCATAGTGCACTAACTGTGTCAATAATATTACATCGAACAGTGATTGACATCTAGTCCGTTCACGAAAGGTTGAGCCGCCGGTTGGCCATGACAATTTGGCATATATTCCACTGTGCATATTAAAATTTAAGAAAAAAAAATTGAAATTTAAGATTATGTTGTTTATTTTCTTGTCAGATTGATACACAATGTTTTCAATATTGCATAGAGTTCCCTGATAACTCGAAAGCTTGTCGGACGAGGCCGGGTACATTCGGCAACATTGATTTTATTTTACGTTATGACAGCAAATACTGCCAACTTCAGATAAATGAACAAGCGCCTACTATGCGTTCAAACTTTCTTAGATGGACTATAGGTTATGGCCTTAAAATATAAATCATTGAACCCTTACATCAATTAAATATCCTCTGATAACTTTCAAGAAATTCTGAAAGTAATATGAATTATTTATTGCAACCTATTGATAACGGGAATAATAATTCGCTCTTCGTTATGTTTGGAAGTAAATTGTAATATAGGGTAAAAAGTAAATGTTTAATTCTTACTCTGAGGGACCTATTATGACTGTCAAGTATGGAGCGCAATTCGAATATTGCACTCCTATTAAAACATCCTTTAAAGTGCATAAATGGTAATCACTAGATTTTCTCTGAAATTCACAACCTTATCCGATCATTTTCGAACATAAAATAGGTCGAACCGAATTTTATGTATCAAGGCATCAACCTGAATTTTCCAAGAAATTCAAATTCTCATATTCCTTCCCTGAAACCCAATAGTGCGGGTCTTCTGCACTATTGCGAAATAATGATGAAAAATGCTTTTCCGTCGGCGGTAATTTTGAATTCCAGAACTCGGTGATTTGTTGTGGCGTCCGGAATCAGGGCGCAATCTTTAATTTACGATCGGCCTTTCCGAAGTGGTGGAAACCCAGGGAAAACGGGAATGTTTTCCATTTACAAATTAGCATAAATCGTTCGGTCAGGTTGTACTATTTTCCGTTCGCCTGCGAAGGCGATCGGTTTTTGTTTTTGTGCGTAAATAGGTTTCGTAATTGCCGGATTTGGTGAAATATGAGGTCTTGTTTCTGAAGAGTTGTTGTAGTTCTTCGGGATTACTTTTGTTCGAAATATTTTCCTTGAAGATTTCGAAGAGATATTTGGATTTGGATCAGGATTCATCAATATGTTCAAGATTCGAATTTTGCGCTGTGCTATATATAAATATTATGATATTACCCCAGTTTCTCCTCCACAGAATATGAGGAACGTTTTTAAATGTGATTATTAATCATCTTCTCTCTTGAATCCAACATGTACAGGGTGTCCCGTAATTAGACCGACAAACTTCTAGTGGACATTATAGATCGTATTTTAGACAGATTCGACCCAAGTCATATAATGAGAAAATGCTTCTTTAAGGAGCTAGTGCCCTTTGAAGATGACGTCCTGTCCACACTTTTTGCCACATATTCGCAAAACGGAGTCACATAAAGTGCTGAAAGTTTACACATTGGCTAATATCAAAAATACGCATCGATTAGATTGAGTGCATTTCCTTCATGTCAAGCACAATCGTATCATTTGGGGGGGAGGAGCGAAATAAACTAAATACCTACCTTTAGAGATTGATTCAACATGAATGCAAATAATTGATACCGAAATTTTTTGGCGAGAGAAGATGATCTTTGTTTGATAGAATTGATTTATATCTTCAACGTAACCATTATCAAGTGAAAATAGATTCAAAACGAAAGTGAACATTGAGTACTTAGTGAAAAGAGAAAAAATTTCAAATCTATTTTTTTTAGAAATGGTGCATCTGGGCGTTATTATACGAGAGCATCTTTTTTCAAGAAAAAACATCAGAGTTTATGAATATGATGTAAATCTCGCAAAATAATGAAAGTTAAAAAAGTTTCGACTAAAATACCCTTCGTGAATTACAATAGTAAAGGGTTTTTCAATAAGGGCGGGTAGATTTTGAAACGAAATTAAACAAGCTGCGTATGAGGTATCAACAATTTTTTTTTATTTATTTAAAAGGCCCATATATGCCATTAAGTGTGAAAGATGACATCATTCAAATGCCCGCCTCGGCTTCTCACAGTGGCATGGATCCGAGTGGTCCAATTTTCAATGACTCTTCCTCATAGATCCGCCGGAATTTGAGCGATGGCATGTGTTACAACACCAACCCATAACTTTTTGAGAATGCATTACCACCTGGTGAACCTCATGTGGGTGTGTGTCGTCCCATATACGGCAGTCATTCATCCAAAAATGCGCCTCGTCGCTAAAGATGATTTTTCGCCCGAAATTGGGATCTTCTTCCAAACGATTCGATGCCCAGGCAGCGAACAAACGACGTTGTCTATGGTCATGAACTTTGAGCCCCTGGGTTAGTTGAATCTTACACGGGTGTAACCCTAAGTCCCGTCGCAAAATTCGCCAAGTTGAAGTTTGCGAAAGGCCGAGTTCTTGTGCACGGCGAGGAATCGACTGCCTCGGGTTCTGCTGTACACTTCGACGGACCGCCGCGATGTTCTCGGCTGATCTTGCGTTTCTTGAACGTACAGGTGTGGGTTGATCGATTAACGAACCGGTTGTTTCAAATTTTGCCACCAAACGCTGAAGAGTCGACTGTGAAGGGCCACCACGTCTACCGTAAAATGGGCGCAACGTTTGCACTAACGAACACTCATTTTGACAATAAAGTTTTATCATTTGTAGGCGCTGTTCAATCGTGTTACCTGCCATGGTGATTTGGCATAAGCAACTGAACAATAAGCAAAAGTTTGATCACAAACTTGGCCATAATCCAGGATCATTTTAAATGAAAGAAAAAGAAGTTCGTACTCACTGGATTTTTTATTTTACGATCAACTCAACTAGTTTCGCCTGCTAGGCATCATCAGGAGCTCTAGAAGATTTATTTTACAGTTTTCAATAAAATTCTTACAATGAAACACAAAAATATGCTTACTTGTCAATAAAAGTAATATACACTGAACATTTACTTGGAAAACTGACAATCACAAACAATAAGACGACTGAAAAATTTTCGGAATTCATCAATCAAATTTAGGGTTATGTTCTCATAAACACGGTCAACCACAGAAAAAAAAAAACCCAAAAAAACAAACACCGTACCACTCAAGTCACACAGAGCGACAATCTGTCTACATTAAATTATAGTCTTGGAGTTAAATTAGGTTTCAAAAATTGGCTTGTATGAAAGATTGGTCTCAGTTTGGTTATTCAGAAAAAGGTTGAGTTCTTCTTCAAGTTTTTCTTTATTTCATAAATTTCAAGTAAATCCAACTTATTTCCTCTCCCAACGTTATGTAATAATTGTGTGTTCTCTTTCTTGTCAAATTCATGTTTAGTCGACTTCAAATGGTTCCCAAATGCACTTTTCTGATTATAATTTCTTATATGTTCCAGTGGCGGCTTGTCCTATGAGGCAGGTGAGGCAGTGCCTCACCAAATAAATTACGGAAATCACAAATAATATCAAGCGAATTAATCCAATATTTTATTAATCAATTTCATCATCCCATTATGTTCTTCAGTCTCAATTTTTTGTACGATACTACTGCACTCGTCTTCCATAATATCCGAGCTCAATCTCAAGCCGGGTACAGCTACAGACGTCTGTAACATTACACGTTACTGAGGTTACGATGAATGCACAAAAATCGGACCGTAACGCTACATGTTACAGGCGTTAATGTCCAATTTTTGTACATTCATCTCACTTCCTCTTCAAGGCGTAAACGGTGAGGTGAGGCTTGCCTCACGCGCATCCTTGTCTAGCGCGTTATTCACATCGACGTGACGAGATCATGAACCCCCCCTTCGTTGTTTATCTATTGCGGCTTCTAAGGTGAATTTGAGGCTAGCCTCAGTAACAACTTTTAGAACATTTGAAGCGTTTTATCTCAGAAACGGTGCCTCGTTGGAAAAAAAGTATTGATACATTTTTGAAGATAATTTTACATCTACATTTTTGTCTGAATTACTTTTTTGATGAGACTCACCGTTTTGCTGAAAATCGCGAAAAACTTATTTTCGACGACTTTGAACTTGAATAAATTTTTGTCCATCCACGGGAATGATTGGGAAATTTTATATATATTATTATTATGTTTTGAACAATTTTACCGATTTTCAGCTTATTGGGATTTTATGTAACTTCACCCTAATTTTTTGGTCTGGATTGACCAGACTATCTACCCTCGATCCGTGATCGTTTCGTTTCATCGGCAAACTGCACATATTCGGGTTAATCGTGAAGCAGAAGATAGTGAGATTTCACTCTGGTTTGGGTTTATTGGGTTTGTGCAGTACTCGTGATATTGCAGAGTTTTCAATAAAACAGAAACAGTTTTTGAGTCATTCCTATGAGTATAAAATATGTACAATTGAAGAAGTTATATACTATATTCCAAATCTTGATTATCGGTTCGGTAGGAAAATCGAATCGGAGGTTTCAAAATAAGAGTACTACTGGCCTACTGGCAGTGTAACTCTAATCAAATTATTTTTTGGCAGTGTTTATAATACATATTCCGATAGGGTTTAGTGAAAAACTGGTTGAAGCGAGTTGAAAAACTTATTTCAGGGCAATTACCACCCAATAAAACGCTATAGAATCATTGGAGTATTAATACCGAAGGATTTTTCATAATGATAAGTATGCACCTGACAAAAAAGAGTTTATAAGATTAATATTTTTTTTGATGTGCCTCATCACTTTATTCTGTCACAAGCCGCCACTGATATGTTCTTTTATTCTGGTGTCTAATGACCTATATGTTTTCCCAATGTAAAAAGCATCACATGTTTTACAACTCAATTTATACACTCCGTTTTTTTGTAATATTGGAGTTTTGTCTTTGCAATTTATTATATGGGAATACAGATTATTTTCGGTTCTGAATGCAACTTTCAAGTTCTCTCTCTCGAATGCTCGTGCAATTTTATAGCTGATCTCATTGTAGAAAGGCAAAGAAAATCTAATCTGTGTTGTGTCCCTTTTATCTCGATTATTTTTATCTATATGTTCTTTCGTTAATATTTTGTATATTAATTTATCCACTATGTTTGGATTGTAGTCATTTTCTTGTGCAATGTACTTAATAATTTTTTTCTCTTTTTCAAAATTTTCTTTGCTTAGTGGAATCTGCAACAATCTATTTACGTATGAGTTGAAGGATGCATTTTTGTGAGCTTCTGGGTGATTGGACAATTTATTAATGGTGTTAGTCGTTTGAGTCTCTTTTCTATAGATATCCATTGAAATCTTATTACCCTCGATTTTAAGAGAAAGGTCCAGGAAATTTATTGTCTTGTTTCCTATCTCCATTGTGAAAACTATTTCATTGTGTATTGAATTAAATATATCTAAGAGTACGTGAACCAAGTCTATAGGTCCTAAGATATACATATTATACACATCGATACCACCCCATGAAACTGTCAAATTGGTGGAAGATGAACTAACGAGAAGAAACATCGACAACAACCTGAAGGAGGATATTCTGAAGTTGCTGAATTTGTCACTTGAACAGAATTTTTGCCAGTTCCAAGACAAGTTCTATAAATTAGAAAAGGGACTACCAATGGGATCGCCCCTATCACCGTTACTAGCAGAAATCTTCATGGACTACTTGGAACGAATGGTATTCAAGATAGACAGACATATAATAAAAAAATACATTTTTAAATACTTCAGATATGTCGATGACATTTTAATTATCTTCTTAGGACCTATAGACTTGGTTCACGTACTCTTAGATATATTTAATTCAATACACAATGAAATAGTTTTCACAATGGAGATAGGAAACAAGACAATAAATTTCCTGGACCTTTCTCTTAAAATCGAGGGTAATAAGATTTCAATGGATATCTATAGAAAAGAGACTCAAACGACTAACACCATTAATAAATTGTCCAATCACCCAGAAGCTCACAAAAATGCATCCTTCAACTCATACGTAAATAGATTGTTGCAGATTCCACTAAGCAAAGAAAATTTTGAAAAAGAGAAAAATTATTAAGTACATTGCACAAGAAAATGACTACAATCCAAACATAGTGGATAAATTAATATACAAAATATTAACGAAAGAACATATAGATAAAAATAATCGAGATAAAAGGGACACAACACAGATTAGATTTTCTTTGCCTTTCTACAATGAGATCAGCTATAAAATTGCACGAGCATTCGAGAGAGAGAACTTGAAAGTTGCATTCAGAACCGAAAATAATCTGTATTCCCATATAATAAATTGCAAAGACAAAACTCCAATATTACAAAAAAACGGAGTGTATAAATTGAGTTGTAAAACATGTGATGCTTTTTACATTGGGAAAACATATAGGTCATTAGACACCAGAATAAAAGAACATATAAGAAATTATAATCAGAAGAGTGCATTTGGGAACCATTTGAAGTCGACTAAACATGAATTTGACAAGAAAGAGAACACACAATTATTACATAACGTTGGGAGAGGAAATAAGTTGGATTTACTTGAAATTTATGAAATAAAGAAAAACTTGAAGAAGAACGCAACCTTTTGTCTGAATAACCAAACTGAGACCAATCTTTCATACAAGCCAATTTTTGAAAACCTAATTTAACTCCAAGACTATAATTTAATGTAGACAGATGATTCGCTCTGTGTGACTTGGGTGGTACGGTGTTTGTATTTTGTTTTTCTGTGGTTGACCGTGTTTATGAGAACATAACCCTAAATTTGATTGATGAGTTCCGAAAAGTTTTCGAGGGGTTTTCAGTCGTCTTATTGTTTGTGATTGTCAGTTTTCCAAGTAAATGTTCAGTGTATATTACTTTTATTGACAAGTAAGCATATTTTTGTGTTTCATTATAAGAATTTTATTAAATACTGTAAAATAATCTTCTAGAGCTCCTGATGATGCCTAGCAGGCGAAACTAGTTGAGTTGATCGTAAAATAAAAAATCCAGTGAGTACGAACTTCTTTTTCTTTCATTTAATAAGCAAAAGATTTGACAATTGTCACCAAAACAAAATGGCCGCCACGGGCCGCCAAAATCTACCCGCGCCCATTGAAAAACCCTTTAGTATGATGACACTGACTTCCTAGAGTGCTTGACGAAACATATCAACATTCAAGATTAATCCTTCATAAATCCAGCTTCTTATGTTGGTTTCCCTTACATAAACCTAATCGAACACATTTCTACCCCAAGCCATATTATAATATTACCCCAGTTTCTCCTCCACAGATTATGAGGAACGTTTCCAAATGCGATTATTATTCATCTAACGAATCTTTCTCCCTTAAATCCAACAGATATATTCGCAAACCTGAAATAGGTTATATAGCATCCCTTCGAAATGAATTGGATTCATATTGAAAATCCATAGAGTCGAACGAACGAATAAAAGAAAAGTGAAATTGTAATATATTTTCTGAAATTAATTCACCGTTTCTGAATTGCAATTCGCTTATTTTAATTTAACTTCGTTTTTCTGAATTTCAACTTCTTAGTCTAAATTTCGATTTCGTTTTTCTGAACTTATTTCCAACATTCTTGAATTCAATTTCTGTTTTCTGAATTGCATATTTCCGTTCTTAAATGTATGTTTCTTCTTCCGAAACTGAACTTTGATTTTCCGAATTACAATCGTAGTATGGTGACACTGACTTCCTAGAGTGCTTAACGAAACATATCAACATTCAAGATAATCCTTCATAAATCCGTGATCAGCACCTTATGTTGGTTCCCCTTACATAAACATAATCGAACACATTTCTACCCCAAGCCATATTATAATATTACCCCAGTTTCTCCTCCACAGATTATGAGGAACGTTTCCAAATGCGATTATTATTCATCTAACCAATCTTCCTCCTTAAATTCAACATATATATTCGCAACCCTGGAATATAGGTAATAGGTATAGCATCCCTTCGAAATGAATTGGATTCATATTGTAAATCCATAGAGTCGAACGAACGAATAAAAGAAAAGTAAAATTGTAATATATTTTCTGAAATTAATTCACCGTTTCTGAATTGCAATTCACTTTTTTTAATTCAACTTCGTTTTTCTGAATTCCAACTTCCTTGTCTGGACTTCGATTTCGTTTTCCTGAACTTATTTTAACCATTCTCGAATTGAATTTCTATTTATGAAATTCATATTTCCATTCTAAATATATATGTTTTTTTTCTCAAGCTGAACTGAATTTTCTGAATTACAATAGTAGTATGATGACACTGACTTCCTAGAGTGCTTGACGAAACATATCAACATTCAAAATTAATCATTCATAAATCCGTGATCAGCACATTATGTTGGTTTCCCTTACCTAAACATAATCGAACACATTTCTACCCCAAGCCATATTATAATATTACCCCAGTTTCTCCTCCACAGATTATGAGGAACGTTTCCAAATGCGATTATTATTCATCTAACGAATCTTCCTCCCTTAAATCCAACATATATTCGCAAACCTGGAATAGGTAATATAGCATCCCTTCGAAATGAATTGGATTCATATTCTATACCCATAGAGTCGAACGAACGAATAATGGCTTTGTTGGAAGAATATAATCATTTCTGACATTTGTCATTTTAGCTCATAGACAGGTCTATTCTGACACTTCAGCCCACAGCATTCGTCTTTATATAACTTCGTCGCAGCAGGCCTACTTGATATTCGACTCGAGCAAGGCTTCATTCAACAATTCGTGGTTCAGTCAGATGTCGGGTATGCGACGCACGTTCGTTAACACAAACTTGCTTCTTGATTCTGGAGATTATGATTATGGTAGCTGTAGGTTTTGTCTGTATGGAATATCGGTAGAAAGTCGAATTGGCAATTAAAATCGATATCTGCAGAGAGAATTTTGTGTAAAGAACACCTCAGTTTTATCGGGATTGGATTTTATAGATTTTTGAGTACAAAACCTGGTGATATGGCTTATATTATGGTGGTATGTACATTGTGGTCATATCTTTCAGGAAAAATAATGAACTTTTGTACTACTAATAGATCATCTTGTATGTTGCTTCTGTTCTTTCAATAAGAGCGCAAAGTTCAAAAGAACATATGATTTTCGGAAGCATAATATCAATAGTATATTCTGTAACAATTCGCAGAATGGGCTCCTATTCGAATACGAAGTGAAATTTTCTGTCTGATTTTGCATCAGTTGAGAAGTGATGCAGCGTCAAATAGAAAGGACTTATTATGGCTGCGTTCACAAACTTACTCCGAGCATGCTTTGCTTACTCCAAAACGTTCAGAAACTCACTTCAGCCTGTCAGAGTATGTACTTCCGAGCCTGCGCTGCCAATCTGTCGCACATCTGTCAGAAGCTTCTTCAGGAGCTGGCTGAACAGGGAATTTTCCTCGGAATGGAGCGCGGGGGTGAGCCTGAGATGGTCGAGGATTCTCATTGAGAGACCGTCCTCGCGACCTGAGGTCAATAGACTTCTGTTGCTGGAGAGGAAACAACTCGGTCTGGTGACTGGTGCATTGACTGGTCACCTGTTAACAAACATTCGAAGAGAATGGGAATAACGAGCTGCTTCCAATGCCGGTGGTGCAGGAGCACTGATGAAACGGTTGAGCATATTTTGTTCAACTGTGAAAACCTTACTGAGTTAAGGTCAACACACCTAGAAATCCAACACCTTCTATTCCTATGGTGAGAGGGACCACTCCTGGCAGACTCGCGACATTTCTGTCTTTGTGTCTGAGGAGCTGAGTCTCTATAGAACGATGCGGGTGAACAATGGGCCACTAGGCCTCAGTTCGGCCGGAAGGCACCGCGCGAAGAAGAAAATGTACTTCCGATCGTTCAGAAACTTTCTCGGAGTTAGCTCTATGTACCCTGCTTTTTGCAGTGTTCGGTACTTTGACAGTTATTTGAATTTAAAACTGTATGCTATGTATGAATTTATTCATCGTTTTTAGTTATTTTGGGTGAATATTTCGGATTTCACACGATGAACCAAGAATTCTGATATAATCTCAACTAACTAAATCAAATACTTTAATTTTTAAAAATGAGAGTATAGATATGTATTGTAGTTTCACTGAAAATGTTATTTTCACATCTGTTGAAATTCTGTCGATATTCCAGTTAGGGATTCTTAGAAACGATAAAAGAAACTTGAAGTTGTAGGTATCAGATAGCCATTTGTCATCCTTGAATGGGCGTTAGAAAATTCCAAGTAAAAACTGGCTATAATTATGAATGAATCACAAACAAGGTAAAAAAAAATCAGTTATGTGCATTGCGTTTACTAGATGCGTGTAAAAACGGGTATTTGAACATTAGAGTCGTGCAGTTGTGAAGTTTGGTGTTGGCAACACTGCAGTGGAGTAGGTCTGGCTTGTATTGTCATAAGATATGCTGGGTGGTTTCTGTGGCCTATCCATATCACCTGCAGATATCGGAGTTTTCTTTACCGATCTTGTGTAAGTGATATATCATGAAACAGTGACCTGTAAAAAGCAAAGTACGCAGCCTTTACTCATTTTTGACAACGATATACAGGGTGTCTCTGAATTGATGCGAAAGATTTAAGGGGATGATTCCTCAGAATATTATATGAAAGAAAGTTCCCATAAATGTACTTTCGGAAATGCATTGTTTCCAAGATGCAGGGTTTTGAAGTTTTACTTGAAACTGACCAAAAAGGTGGTACGCCACTGAGGTTTTTTGATCTCACAATATTATTTTCGAAATATTCGTTCAATTTCTGACGAAAAATCTCCCAAGCGTTTTTTTTCGTGTGGAGCTCGTTTTTATGTAAAAAAAAATTAAACACCACGTGGTTCACTGATGGCTCTGTCACAACAACAGGGTCTGGTACCGGAATCGTGGGTCCTCACTTCAATCAGGCTATCCCTCTGGGGAAGGACTGTTCCATTGTGCAGGCTGAGCTATTTGCGGTTCTTGCCTGGCACTAGAAAATATTCGCAGGGGATACTCTGGCCAGCACATTTATATATGTTGCGACAGTCAGGGAACTCTGAAATCTCTATCTGATGTTAGAGTTGACTTTCTTTTGGTAGAAGAATGCAGGAAAGTTCTGCGTGGGCAGGGCTCTGATAACTTTTTGAAAGTAATCTGGTGTCCGGCTCCTGCGGATATACCTAGTAACGTCAAGGCAGATGAATTGGCTAGGCGGGGGGCCTGATTAGCATTTGTTGGTCCGGAGCCTGCGCTGCCAATCTGTCGCACGTACATCTGTCAGAAGCTTTTTCAGGAGCTGGCTGAACAGGGAATTTTCCTCGGAATGGAGCGCGGGGGTGGGCCTAAGGTGGTCGAGGATTCTTATTGCGAGACCGTCTTTGCGACCTGAGGTCAATAGACTTATGTTGCTAAAGAGGAAACAACTCGGTCTGGTGACTGGTGCATTGACTGATCACCTGTTTAACAAACATTTGAAGAGAATGTGATTGACGAGCTGCTCCCTATGCCGGTGGTGCAGGAGAACTGATGAAACGGTTGAGCATATTGTGTTCAACTGTGGTAACCTAACTGAGTTAAGGTCAACACATACCTAGGAAATCCAACACCTACTATTCCTATGGTGAGAGAGACCACTCCTGGCAGACTCGCGACATTTCTGTCTTCGTGTCTGAGGAGTTGAGTCTTCTATAAAACGATGCGGGTGAACAATGGCCCATTAGGCCTCAGTTCGGCCGGAAAGGCACCGCACGAAGAAGAAGAAACACCTTGACGTAGTATCTCGTATCTCTACTACATAATGTGTAAAAGTAACGACAACTACGCTTCAAGATTTTTTCAACACAGATCGAACGAATAATTCAAAAATAATTGTTAGTTTAAAATATCTCAGTGGCGTACCACTTTTTCAGTGAGTTTTCAAGTAAAACTTCAACACAATTTATCTTGAAAACCATGCATCTCCGGAACTACATTTATGGGAACTTTCTTTCATAAAATATTCTGAGGATTCATCCCCTTAAATCCCTGTGTTTCCATATATGCACCCACATATATAATAATTCTAGTAGTAGCTGCCCCTATTTCGTAATGAAGGATAATCCCGAGAATTACACATCAAGTTTAGGAAACAAATATTCCATTTCCAACAGGTATGTTATCCAAATGAATGTTACATCAGGGAAATCAATGTGCAGGAATTGTATACCAACAGCGTTATATTCCATTACGAATAACAAAAGATACATCTCCATTTCTATTGTGAATACGACACGGAATCAGGACATGGCGGAATTCAGGTACAATTTGTGGTTTGAAGCGTTACCAACGTGACAAAAAAAATTCTTCCTGTTTCCGTGTTTCTCGACTCATCTATATTATGAGTGAGTTTAGAGTTTTGGCTCGATACGAGTGATGAGTATTGGACGAGAATATTATAATTAATTGATCAGTGTCATTGCTTCTAGAGTTAAATCCCGACACTGGCAGATCTTCATTATTTCATGAGTTCAACACTGGTGAAAACTATTAAAATCTATAAAACTTTGATCGCTGTTGCTTCAGTAAGTAAAAGTTGAAAAGGGGGTGAAAAAAATGACTCTTCAATTCGCTATAGCATAAAACTAATGTTGCATATACATGTTTGGAAATTCATATGGAAAACATACGATATTCCATGCTTCAGAGAGAAAACTTTTCGGTCCAGTCGAACAGTTGCAATATTGTAGCATTGTCTCTTTCTTATTGTTGGAAGTGGCTAAATTGACCCATATGGTAGGCAGCCGAAAGTACTTGAATCGGTCTACCTGACATCATTTATTTTTAGGTTCTTATAAACGAATAATATTATATTATACTAGCGGACCCAACAGACGTTGTTCTGCATACACTAAAATTCATTCAATTCGATCCAGCCGTTTAGTTACAAAATAGATGAATATCCTAGATAACGACTACAGCGCCACCTGTTGATCTGATTTATGATCATAAACATACGGGCATCAGGCAATCCAAAATATATTCATACATCATAGGTTTGAAATTTGTGAAATATGACATAAGTAAAAAATTGTTGTATAATATGTTAGTTCATACGTTATTTCTGATTAAAATTTTATATTTTCGATTTACTCGATGTAACTTCACTTTTTTGTCAAAATTTCAGAATCAATATTACCAATAAATATGTATTCTATGACTGCTTGATTGATCGTAAGAACAAGAAAATCCCTGTAATTTTTTTTCCAAGCACAACTAAAAAAAAACAATTTGGGGCAGCCGTTTGAAAAATATTGCATTTTGACGGTAATCATAGATTCTGTTTTATCAATAAAGATTACATAATAGATTTGGCTCTGCAACAGCTCGCTTGCGGTAAGTCAGTTGAATATTCGATGTATTGCAGTTTCCTCACCATACTAATTGTATTAGGCAACTTCCAACGTTAAAAAAGAGACAACACTACATAATTGCAATCGGACAACTGGATTCAGTCAGGTAAGTAGCACGTTGATATCTTGAATATGCAACTGTTCAACTGGACGGAAAAACTCTCTGTCTGATCCTTTTAATATAGTAGGTTTTCGATGAGAATATACAAACCTGTATATTATATTTTCTCCTTAGAAATATATGAACTATTGACTAATGATTGAGAAATGTAAAATAAAATAAAATAAAACACACTATTATTGTTTATTATATTCTTTGGCTATCGATTTCGGAATTATTCCATCATCAGGCCAGCTGAAAGTATACAAATGTAGAACATGTATTCATTTAGGTGAGAGTATTCAACTTACTGTCTTGAATTAAAATGAACATACACTGTTTAAAAACATTTAAAATGGTCTTCTCTTGTTAAAATTGTTAAAAATTTTGAACTCTAGTCAACTTTCATTACCGGTATATCTTTCTTGTAGGAATGTTAACTGAATATGGAACTATAAGATATGTGCGAAATGTGATATCTAATATATTAATAAAGGTGGTCTATTGGTGGCGGAAATTTTTTGAATTTTAATATTAAAATTCAAAAACTCCCGCCACCAATAGACCACCTTCAATAACATATTCGATATCACATTTCAGTTGACATTACTACACGAAAGATATACTGGTAATAAAAGTTGACAAGAGTTCAAAATTTCTAACAATTCTAACGAGAGAAGACTATTTTGAATGTTTTTAAACAGTGTATGTTCATTTTAATTCAAGACAGTAAGTTGCAAACTCTCACCTAAATGAATACATGTTCACATTTGTATACTTTCAGCTGGCCTGATGATGGAATAATTCCGAAATCGATAGCCAAAGAATATAATAAACAATAATAGTGTGTTTTATTTTATTTATTTTACATTTCTTAATCTCAAAAGGACATACTATGGAAGAATTCATTTGTATTATTGACTAATGACTATTGCCTTGAGACAGTCAAAAAACGAATTGCAAGTTAGAAAGTTGGAAAGAATAATCCATCGGATTCACGTCTGGCCAATTCGAGAGTCACTGTGTGGTCGAATTGAAGTGCGTAACGGTGTTTTTCAACCATTCTTGGGTTACTCGCACTTCGAGAGCCGGTTCAGAGACTTGGTGGAACGTCTTTGGTCTGCGACCGAAATGTTTGTCTGCCGACGGCTTCAAAACAGCCTCAAGAACACGTTTTTCATCAGAAACACATGTTCGAACATTCACCACTTTCGGCCAAACAAACCAAATTCTTCGCTCTCTCTAGCTCTAGCTTTTAGCAAAATGCTCCCATATGCTTGTGAACAATACTTGTAACTATCACTAATGGGTCAAATACCCTACAACCACTGAGCGAATTTAGAAGCGAGTGAATTAGCTTGTGAGATTGTGGTGATTACACACAAAACTGTCTACTCGCTGAGTAGCCAACAATCTAGCTAGCCACGTGAGATTTATGTTGTGTATCGCTGTCAAGGATCTAAGATGAATATCAAATACGTTTTCAAATTTAAGAACCAGAAAACACCGAGTAGATGAGAACTCACAGATTGTTTAATAGCAACTGTGATTACACACGGCTTGTTTACAAGCCAAAACGCCATCGATTTAACGTGCAAAGTAGCCCAGCTTTCAAGTTTAGTCGCAGCTTTTCTACAATCAGATTGTTGGCTTGTGAGCACGATTTCACTGAGCGAATTTACAAACAGCTACTAAATGTGCTCAGTAGCAGCTTGTGAAGTATCTCAATGTAATCGACCCATTAGATAATTTCTAAATAGCTGATATCACTGTGGCAGGTGTGTCGATGGCTTGGAACAGGTTACACGTCGATGACCCTGTATAATTCAAATGTTGGTTATCAGTTCATATCTTCTGGCAGTTACAATAATCAAGAGATATGAAAGAAGATATTATGTCATGGCCTCAACTCACCAGAGCGGAAAAAATCATCAAAACTTCAAGAATTTACGTCGGTAATAACATCAAACCAAGAGTGCCACTTACCAAACAGAATCCCCTGAATGGGTAAAATATTGCTTTTATCAAGTGGAGGATCCGACTTCAGAATTCAGGAATAAGTGGACGCTTTCAGTATGGATATATAATCTAGAGAATGGACCCTCACGGCACATACGGCCGTATACTCTATAATAATGGCAGAGGAAAACCATGAAAAATATTTCATCCTGGCCACAATGGAATCAAGAGCTTTTCAATTGGTTATAAAACGAGCGGCTCAGGAAGAGCTCTATATTTTCAATGAGCCGTGTATTCTATTGTGATTTTTTTATGTATTAGGGGATGAAAATATCACGTTTTTGACAGTTATCTGACAAGTTTGTTGTTACGATTGAGTGACCAGTTTGAGTTTATAGTGGTTGAACAATCGAAATATAAAGAGAAGAGACGCTATGACATACAATTGAGTGGGGAAAAATAGTACCACTAGGCGGGGCTAAGTCGGGGACCAATATAGCTGAAAGTTCAGGGTTGAATAAAGTTGCCAAAGTTGTTTTTTCTGTTTACAAATTTCACCCAAAAAACACGACGTGTTGGGTCTTTAGGACTCCTGTTCAAATTAGGTCTGTTGAATATCAAATAAACAATTTTTCTTCAGGCGATAATATACACATATTAAAAGATATCAGATTGCCAAGACAGACTAGCAAAATTTCGAATGTGGATCCGTTCAGTATTCATCCCTAGTTGTGATATGTTTTTCCTATAAATTTCTCTCTTCTCTGCTTGAAGAAAGCCTTACAGTGCACGATACCATTTTATTGTATATTATTAAGCAGAAAAAAATCACAATTCAACAAGAAATAGGCGCAAGAATCACAATGCCTTCAGAAAATTCAACGATTGTCAAATTTGACGTTATAGTCCGTTCACGAAAGGTTGAGCCGTCGGTTGGCCATGGAAATTTGACATATTTCACTGTGTATATTAAAATTTTAGGTTATGTTCTTTATTTTCTTGTCAGATTGATACGCAATGTTGTCAATATTGCATAGAGTTCTCTGATAACTCGCAAGCTCGTCGGACGAGACGGGTACATTCGGCAACGTTGACTTTATTTTACTTCATGACAGTAAATACTGCCAACTTCAGATAAATAAAGAAACGCCTACTATGTGCTCAACCTTTCGTGAACGGACTATAGGTGGTAGTAATATGGCGCATCTGGATACCACGTTTATTTCAATGATGGCAACTCTATAGGTACTATCCCATCTTTTTGGGTTGAACACAGCTGCTTTTTTTCTACAGTTGGGTTTAGTCATTAAATATATTCAAAAAGAAAAAATAACAGGATATCGTGTTTATTTTCATGGCTGATGATGAAAGTCCCTAGAAGATTAAATTCAATCAAATTCGATAGTTGTCACGACTTTGAAAGATGAAGTTGACATTCGTATTCACTTTTAAATATCACTTGTCTGGTAACATTTATCTGAAGCAGCAATTTCGATATAAGAATACTGAAGCCAAGTTGTATCATAAGTTAGATGAGCATTTTAATGGGAAAATGAGTTTATTGAGTGGAAAGGTTTATTAGAATGATGTTCGAAAATTGGTAAAGTTAGTCTAATGCAGTTCAATCTGTTGATTTTTATCAATGAACAGGTCCGGAAATTAACATAAAAAACATACGATATTCAATGCTTCGAAGGGGGTATTCATCCGTCCAGTTACACAGTGGTATATTAGACAGATTTACGTAATACTCGAGTCAGGTACATTAAATAAAGACAACTGAATTTTCAAACTGGTATAACATACTTTTTTATTTTTACAAATGAATTCTTCCATAGTATGTTCTTCCGAGATTAAGAAATAAAAAATAAAATAAAACACACTTTTATTGTTTATTAAAATCTTCGGCTATCGATTTCGGAATTATTCCATCATCAGGCTAGCTGAAAGTATACAAATGTAGAACATGTCTTGAATTAAAATGAACACAAACTGTTTAAAAACATTAAAAGTGGTCCTTCTCTGTCAGAATTGTTAAAATTTCTTAAAAAATCTAGTAACCCTTACTACTAATACATATATCTGTCTTGTGGGAATGTCAACTGAATATGGAACTATAGGATATGTGCGAAATGTGATATCTAATATGTTAATATATTATTTGGTCTATTGGTGGAGGGAATTTTTGAATTTTATATATATTGTTGTTTTTTTTAGGAATCTATGAGTTTGAAAATGCTTCTTCTGTCGAATTCTATATTATCATTAAGTAAAAATTGGTTGTCTTATTTTTTTAAATTTCTAGTTCTAGTGTGTTTTATTTTATTTTTTATTTCTTAATCTTGGTATAACATACGTTTTATAAGAGTAAGATTTTGTTTGTTGAAGTGAAATTCTCAGCTAAGAAAGATTTTGTAACGAAAAGCTTTCGTGCATGTGCCAAACTCCTTCTCTTCGGCTGGAATTTTTGTTGCCACCAGTACTCATGCTTCTTTGTTGAAACATTACTCACCAACGCGTTATACCGATTTTATTCGGAAGAATCAGATGCCCTTATGATATTATTTACTCATTTCTTCCACTTAGTGTTCAAGAGTATATGTAGAACTTTTTTGTATTATATTCTCATATTATATTATATCTCAAAATCTTCTCAAAATAAGTAGATAATTGAAAGTACATATGTAATCAACAACTTCTTTGTACTCGCAACAAAGTTTCTCACAAAATTTATACACTGACCTGCAAAATATTCTATCCATTCAAAAAAATTGATGAAGTTTGTTAATTTATAGATACAGTGGAACTCTTTAACGAAATCCACAAAAAAATTCGTTATAAAGAAATTTCGTTATACAGAAAATTTGTTTCCATAGTCGGCAAAGTTGCGGTTGACTTCACTGATAAATTAAAGTTTATCATTCAAAATTAAGCACTTCCTTTTAGACATTTTCGCAAAACTTGCACACTAGCGTAATGGTTAGATTGAAACCAAACAGCCCGGGGTGTATTTAAAACTGTTTCAGAAGGATCTCTCTGCCCGCCGTAATGATATAGTTTGAGGTCGGATTTATTACGTACCCTTATACCTTCCTACCAATACCCATTCAAAAAGTGATATTCTTTGAATATTTTGTTATAGACATAATTGACTTCGTTTCAGAGGGATTTTTCAACATGGAATTTGGATTAGAGGTGCAATGTCTGGTACTAAATTCGTTATACAGAGAAATTTGTTATACAGAAATTCGTTATACAGACTTTCGTTATAGGGAAATTCCACTGTATGTTATTTAAAGTCCGATTCGAATTAATCTTCTTGTCAATTGTAGGTAATGTTTATTCTTAATCAATCACAAGTTTTGAAATTGAAGTAGACTCTACGTACATCATTATACATAATGAAACAAAGTCTGTTGTGTTACCCTAACTTTAAGGGCACTTTACACGGTCAATATTATTGATTCAATTTTTTTTTTTGAAAGTTTATTGTTTACAAAATTTATTTAATTATAAAACTTTTTTATACCTATTATGCAACTTAATTATTACCATATCATGCACTAACTAAATATTTTTTAAAATTTACTTATCTTAAAGTTGTTGTAAAATAAGTAACTTCATTCAAAAGAAGTGAAATAATTAGATAACCGTTCTGAGTTTTGAGTATTATACTGAACAGGTTGCAATTCATAAAATTGTGAATTTGAAGTTGAATTTGGTGTGTAAGGGTTACCTTACACGGTCAATATTATTGATTCAATAATATTGACGCAATATATGGTAAAAACGGAGCAGCCCTCACACGATTCGATAATATTGTCCAATAAAGTGTCAGTTTCAATTGTGAAGTCAGGGAAGATGAATGGAATAGGATATGCTTTGGTTCTGAATAAGAGAAAAAAAGGAGGCAGAGAAAAGTGTGGTTGAAAAAATGGTTGAAAAAACGATCGAGTCATAGACATGGAGAATTGCTTCGAGAACTCAACGGTGAGCCAGATGATTACAAAAATATTTTAAGAATGGATGAACAACTTTTTCAAAAAACTTGTTGCACTCGTTTCACCATTCATAATAAGACAAGATACGATTTTGAGGAAGGCTATTTCACCGGCGGATCGACTTGCAGTCACACGGGGTCGTGAATCGGGCGAGAGTACGACCCACCGGTCAGTCGGTCGAAATCACTACCAACCTCAGTTAGTTAGGGATTTTATTTTTGTTTTATGTATTGTATTATGTTAGCTCTTGATTTCAAAAGAATATATATATATATATATATACATTTGTAAAAATTTTTGATTTAAATTAAGTATGAAAGAACAGCTAATAACACTCAAGGAAAAAAATTATATACAACTAAAAAACACCAATGAAAAAGAGTAAATAACCTCGATTGTTAGACCCTGAAGAAGAATAAAATATTATTCGAAAGCTAGGTCAAAAAACTAAAAGAGAAAACCACTTCACTCTAAATAACCAGTCTAATCTCCCTCAACAAACAATACATATATAAATAAAACAAGACTGTAAAAAATAAAAAAACAATTAGTATATATATATATATACTACCAAGTGTGAACTAACGGTAGAGAGGGTTGATGGTAGTGCACGCACTACACGCCTTTGAAAAGGGGGGTCGTGAAATCTCCATTTTGTTGGAGTGAGCACGCCCGCTTCAGTCGTATTCACTTCAGTCGTGTCACTACCCCGTGTGAACCCGCCTTAAGATTTCTAGCAACTGGAAACAGCTTTGAAGATTTGAAGTTTTGTGTCTCGCATTGCTGCAACAACCAAAAGCGAGATAGTTGAAGAAACCTGTGATGCACTGTGTTATTGCACAATATCTGTTTACCCCTCACACGGTGTGTCAATAATATTGACGGCGCCTCAATATATTGGCGGAACTGCAATAAATATCAAATCGATTTGATTCTTCACAATATTATTGCCATCAATATTATTGTTTCAATGCACTCCTTATACGTTCAATATATTGATCAATAACGATATTGCTTCAATAATATTGACCGTGTAAGGTGCACTTAAGAACCACCCCTGGTGTGTTCCAGTTGTTCGACCGTGTGATTTCTCATTTCATCACGAAGACACATCTTCTCTTGTCAATTAAATTCTTCATTCATAACAATAGCTCAATTTTTGTTGAAGATACAGGTCAAGATATTATGTGTCTTGATAATGAAATAAGAAATCACACGGTAAACCACTAGAACTCACCAGTGGTGGTTCAGAGTTAGGGTGAAAACAAGATTTTGTTTCACCTCTATAAAATCTAATTCTCTTGAAATTCAAAACTGGTGTTTGTTTAGCGATGACCATACAATTGACGAAAATTCAGTCGAACGGACTTCAAATAACATATTTATGAATCAATAAACTTCATCGATTTTTGAGGGTAGTATTATTTGAAGTTTTACCGTATTTCATTGAAAAATCACATTCAAACTGTAATTGAACCTAGTCTTACTAACGGATAAAATATCGACAACAGAATATTGAGCACGAAAAATCTCAACAAGTTTAATAAAAATACAATTTCGGAACTAGATGAAAGGAATAGATTTTCGTGCAATTAACGTAGAAATAATCGTACTATGTAAATTTGAATTTCACTATCTAGCTCGTGTAGAAAATTCTCAGTCCACATATTTCCGTGATTGTGGGGGTGCTATTCACCAGAGTACACTTAACTTCTAATTCACACTCTGGAAGCATCCCCTGGAAGCACGAAGTCTGGGCTCTTGATTGCAGAAAGCGTCTACTGCAATCTCTTCAATTACGTGTTGAAATATCATTCTAGCAGCCCCATGTTGCGAATTTGGATAATAGGATCATATTAAGGGAGGTTAATTGGTTGCTGATTACTAAGAATGAATATGGTAAATAGCGTTTATTTGCTTGTTTTAAATTGATATTTGTTGTAGTAACTAGTAGTTTCGTTTCGTTAGTCTATGACATAAGCATTTGTTTAAACTAGAAGCTCTTCTGTCACGGATTTCAATTTTTTCTAGTTCAGTATCGTAATGGGGTTCATTACATTTCTAAAAAACTTCATACGTTTTCACTCCCAATCTCTGAAACAGAATAATTAAAAAATTCCCATTGAGATGAAGTGATTTTTTTAATTATTTCTGTTGCAGAGACTGGGAGTGAAAACCTTTTAAATTTTTAGGTTTTCGCTTCCAGTCTCTGAACAAAAAATAATTAAAAAATTACTTCATCTCAATTTGGAATTTTTTAATTATTTCTGTTTCAGAAACTGGGAGTGAAAACCTTTTAGGTTTTCACTGAAACTCTTCATCTTCCTCTTATCTATTTTTTTTTAATTATGACTGTTTATGGGAGTGAAAACCTAATAGTTTTTTCAGAAATGCAGAACACTCCCAGATTATATTTCAGTCGATATCTGGGTTCATTACAGTTCCAAAACAGTGCTATGATGAACTAGCTACAGCATTGCTTTCATTTATATTTTAATTTTGCGGTTGTCAACACGACTTTATCAAATTCAACACACACAACCAAAAAATGATTCGGTAATGATTGTTGACGAGAAAACAGGTATTAGAGATTTGATTTTTGCTAACTTCAAAGCATCTGTTCTATTAGGAAACTGTTTCAGATCTGATCTATAACTAAGGTGGTCATATTTAAAAATACACAAAATTTTTTAGGACTGAAGAATTTTTCTAATTAGAAGATGAGTTCACATAACACAAATGTATCTACAGGAAAGCTTTTGAGTACCAATTTAGTATCATTGGTGCTACCAGAAAATCATTATTATCTATGGTGCGTTCACAAAAAATTGAGCGCATAGTGGGCGTTTGTTGATAGTATTTGCTGTCATAACGTAAAATGAAGTCAAGTTGCCAAATATATCCGGCCTCGTCCGACAAGCTTGCTAGTTATCAGAGAATTTTTATGCAATACTGACAACGTTGCTTATCAATCTGACAGAAATGACAACATAACAACCTAAAATATTAATATACAACAGTGGAATATGCCAAATTCTCATGGCCACCGACGGCTCAAACTTTCGTGAACGGACTCTATGTGTATTATGTACCTTTCTCCAATTAGAGCCCTCAGTACTTATGAATGATGCAAAATCAAAAGAATGTTAATTACATAACAGTATCCCTAGATAGTAAGTACATATTTTTAGCTGCATGTATATTCCTTTACATAATATGTGGGCACAAAGTAGGCGTTTGTTTATTTATTCTGATATGACAGTATTTGCTATTATAACGGTGAAAAAAGTCAACGTTGCCACATGTAACCAGGCTTCGTCCGACGAGCTTCCAAGTTATCAGAGGACTCTACGACTTATTGAAAATATGCTATCGATCTGACAAGAAAATAAACACCATAATCTAAATTTTAATATACACAGTGGAATAATATGCAAATTGTCATGGCCAACCAACAGCTCAAAGTTTCGTGAACGGACTCTTTTTAGGTTGTATATTTTCCGAAATGACATTTCAGGTGGCAAGTTAATTCTCAATTATGCACTTCAAAGAAATTTGGAGCCAAATTTTAAATTATTCCAAAAATAGAAAATTCCGTACTCTGTCCAACTTTCGTAACAGTCACACCAACTGCCAAGATAGGATAAGAAATTCACTAGTATATTTAATCTGAATTATTCATCGACTTTCGACGGTATTCCAAATAAACTCGACTGAAATAGAAGAAATATCAGCTTATATTTCGATGTAGAAGGCCATTTCAACACTCATATATTCGAAAATTCACTCCTTCGTCCTTCGTCGCTGGTTCGATATATTAAAATTATATTGAAAATGGGTTTCTCAAGCAAAGTTTTGAAATATTTATTCATTTAGCAGATGAACATTTGGCAATTATGTATGGAGCGGAATATCTTGAAAAAATCACTCGTGATATTAGGGTCATCAAAATGTAACAGTTTCGCGAAAAAAAATTGTTCTGAAATTTATCAGCTCATATTCTATTATTAATTTCAAGTTTCATTGAACAGATTCGAGGCAACTGGTACTTCTTGGCAAATAAAAAAAACGAATCAAGTTATTATTACATTCACAAAATTTGAACCGATCGCTCAAGAGACTAAATGAGGCATCCCTGTTCAACTATGATGAACTCCACTTTGGAGTTCATAGTATCCCAATTCAGGAGTAATATTTAAACGCTATTAAAATGTTCTAAAGTTTCATTTAGGGAGTTTAACGAGAGACATAAACAGAGTTGGTCGCATCAACTTCAACTTCTTGTACTCACTGAAATTAAACAGCGCTCGCGGAAACCTCACTCGAAATGAACAAAGTTTGGTTTGCTCCGAAGATATGACAGTGAGAAAATCCTGGTATAGAATTAATCTAATTAGAGGTAGATGAGTTCGTAGGGAGCGATTTCTTTCAATCGATTAAGAACTCGAATAGTTATTCAATCAACCAGGTTACTGAAGACAAATAGTCAAGATATTTTTAAACGTGAGCGAGCGAACGCGTTAATAGTTCGAGACCATTAGTCGCTAGATTAATAACCGAGTTTATTACAAGAGTTTTCCGACAATCTCAACATGAATTGTAAATACCTTCCTAATTGAAATACATTCTCATTTTGCACAAGACATGCATTTGGCAAAATGGAATTTCTACGTTTCTATATTGCAGTAGGTAGAGTTTTGACATTTCTCGTAGTGCTTCTGAATACTGAATACTTCTGAGTACTACCTCGTTTACGATTGCCATGGGGATTGCACATGAAAAATAGCGAAAAATTGGGCATTAAAATGAGTCATTAATGTTCAATTTCGTCCACAATAAAACCATTATTAATTTGAGGTCGGCGGAAATAGTAATTTACGTAATAAGTCCGGAAAGTACGGTTTTTGGACGAGTAGACAAAATTCTGGAAGTCTGTGAGTCCAAAAAACTATTATCGGACGTGTTGCGTATACTACTTTTTTTGCTACCGTGAAAAAACACCGTCGAGTGTTGAATAATTATTGCGAATTGCAAACAAAACGTGCCAACTTTTTACAACTATATGAACTGTCAGCCGTTATTTCGTTGCTATGGGGTGATCAACTGCTTTCATCACTAGCTATTTAATCAACTAGGTTATTAAACACAGCGACTAATGGTCAAGATATTATAACGCGTGAGCGGAGCGAATCATATCACTTCTTGGCCTAGTCTGAGAAGTAGGTGCGTACTTCTCTAATAGTTGCCGAAAATTACTACAACAATACTCTAGGGACCGTTTTCATAGTCATCCATCAAGGTGAGGGTGAGTGTGAGTGTAGGGTCACCCTTGAGTTGAGCCGTCTCATGAAGCATACTCATTTCATGGGTGCTGGCGCCTTTCCTCAAGTTGAGGCTGGCAAAATTGCACTCCACTCACTGAGTATCCTTAATGAAACGGCTACAGCTACTCAAGGGCGTTCGTACACTTACACTCCCCCTCAAGGGCCAACTATGAATACGGCCCTAGGTGGAAAGGATTATCATTTGAAGAGGAAGTTTAAAGATATGAAACTATCACAGAATTGAATCGAACACTAGAGAGAACTCGCTAAGTTTTATGGCAACAGAACAAGTGACAATCTATGGTTGAATTAACAAATGTAAAAGTGAAATATAAGAGTGTCACATTAATTTTTTTTTCATTTTTAAATGCCTTTGTAATTCACTGCATAGCTCTTCACGAACTTTTTGGTTCTGACATAATCAAGGTACAACTTTCATTTTTGTAATTGGAATTGTTTGATAGCATACACGTATTCGCTCTGGTAAGCAACTAATAAATGTGAAGTAGGTACCTAAGAGTAACACAGTCAACAGCAGTAAAATATGGAATGAATGTGAACAGTAAGTGTAAGGTTTTTCTCGTTATCCTACACAGTTAAACTAATTCTATTGCAGAATGAAGTATAAGACGGCAGAAGGAGAAAAATTCAGGAACCTCTGCGTTGTTATGTTCTTTTAGTCCTCATATTTTTTGTTTACTACCTTCTCTTAACTGCTTTTCTTTTGTCGTATAGCACACGATTGGAAACATTCCCAAATACTCCTTGAATCTAATGAATATCAATAATAAAAAGAGCAAAATCGAACATTCGCCCACTTATCAGGTTATAAAAATCTACAATAAGTTAACAGGATGTGACGAATTTATATATTTTAGTCTGTTTTAAGAGGAAGACAAAGTCTTTTTGTTATTGCGTGGCAGAGGATATTTTAGTATGAGTGAATTTCTGAATGATCTTTTGTGATTTGTTGTTTTTTCCCTTCTTTCTTATTGTCTCTTAGATATGAACGTGGTGTATAATTTTGACTTGTTTTATACATGTGAGTGTCTTGGAAGATCAGTAAAGCTATCGACTTGAGCCTATGAGCGTATTCCCTATACTAAGGGGAACATTCACTCATCCCGGATAGCAAGTATCAGGAGATTGAACTCTGAGGTGTACGGTGTTCATCTTCTCCTGGGTCCCGAGTTGTTCGTCCTTCGTTGCTTGGACCTGGATTTCTCGGTTGATGTCCTGGTAGTCGGTCTTGCAATATTTCGCGCGATGATTGTTTCTGTTGTTCAACGTGGCCTACAAACTTCCTTACCGTTCTAGCAGTACCGAGAAGTACTGCCTTTTGCATTACCTTGTACAGGTTTTCATCCAAGCTTAGCATCTTGAGATTGGACTTGAGGATCTTAGGAATAATTCCTGTAGTTGATATGAGAAGGAGACTGGTTCTGGTATTAGACATTTCCCACTGCCTTTTGATTTGAGGTTAGAGCTCTCAATATTCCGATATTTTTTTAGCGTATTTTTGACGTAGATTGTTGTTATTCGGGATGGCTACGTCTATAAGTATTGCTCTCTTCTCTTTTTCTTCACTAGAATTATGTCTGGCCTGTTATTAGCAACAGTTAAATTTGTAAATACTGTGCAATCCCAGTATAGCCTGTGATGCTGTTACTTATAATATGGAACTGTTTTGGACTGCAGCATCTTCAGTTGGATGGCAAGCTCCTGATGCAGTATTTTACAAACTGCATAATGGGACTGTTATATTCAATCCCAGCAATTATTTGGCATTTTTCTGTAATATGCTGGATTGTTTCTGATGTTTGGCATCCGTAGCGGCATATATCGTCGGTGGGGCTCCTATCCTTCATGATATATTTCTGATAGTTTTTAGTTTGCACTACTTGATCTTGAATGGCAAGGAGGAAACCTTCTGTCTCAGGAAACAATCTTCCAGAAGTCAGCCAGTAGTTCGATGCAGGAACATCGACATATTATTATTAAAGCTATTATTTTTATGAACTTGTCAACATCAGTAGTAGCAGATCTATCTATAATCCAACATATCTCAGAGTGAGATGGAAGTTTCATTCCTAATTTTCTATGAGACCAGCTAAAGTGAGGTCATTCCCGGTATATAAGATTAATCGAATTTCTAGGACCTTTGCATTGTCATTTTTTCCCATGAATGACCTGTATTTCCCTAGCCGCCTCTTCTGAACCGCTTTTCGTCTGACACACCAAACAATTAAAAACATCCTCAAATCCACCTTTAATCTTCGTAATGCGAATTTAAGGACCTAAGTGTTTCGCCCTAGTAAGCAACTAATAATGTGAATTATGAGTAACACTGTCAACAGCAGTAACAGGGGATTCCCATGTGTGGTAAACCCTTAACGCTCATTACGTCACAAGCATTTGACTAGGTAATGTGGAATTATTAAAGGGCTCAACCCATGTCGACTCGAACGCAGCAGCTGTTGATTTATTAAGGTAACTTTTGTGTTTTGTTTGGAGCGGGTCTCCCTTCTCCTTGCTGTAAACATGTTCATCTGGTGAGGAAAAAATGGTCTGGCTTGAGAATGGGCGTACCAACGTTATTATGAATTCATGGGTATGAATAATTAGTATGGGTAAAATGTGGTCGGTTTGGGACATATTAAATAATTTTTTTCCGCCGACCTCGAAATAAAAGGTGATTTTAATGTGTACGAAATTGATGATTAATGACCCAATTTAATGCTCAATTTTTTGGCCATTTTAATGTGCAATCCTCATGGCAACCGTTCACAAATAATTTAGAAGCACTACGAGAAATGTCAAAACTCTATTGGAACATAAATACATAGAAATTCCATTATATATGTCAAATGTAAGTCTTGTGCAGAATGAGAATGTATTTCAATCAAGAATTCATAAACAAATCATATTGAGATCGTCGGAAGAATCTTGGTATCAACTCTGTTATTAATCGAGCGACTAATGGTCTCGAACTATAACGCGTTCGCTCCACTCACGCATTGAAATATCTTGACCATTTGTCACTGACTTTAATAACTTAGTTGATTAAATAACTATTGCCACCGACCTTGAAATGAAAGGTGATTCAAATGTGTACGAAATTGAACATTGATGACCTATTTTAATGCTCAATATTTTGTTTTTTTAATGTGCAATTCTCATGGCAACCGTACGCAAAGTATTCAGAAGCACTCGAGAAATGTCAAAACTCTACTGGAACATAGAAATTCCATAATAATAACAGTCATTTATTGCAGAGCAAATGGCCATCGACCTTGAGTCCTTCAGCCTAGTTTTTTGGTTACATTGTATTTTTATGGTTAACAATAACAAAAAAAATCGTATAATAATGTAAATATTATTATGCTATTCCTAAAATATTCAGCAGGGTCTGTGTAGGGTGTTTTCTGGTGGATGTATGGTTGTCATCATTTTGGTAGAGTGTCAATATGTCTTTATGATTTTTTAGTCTATCTGCAAAACTAGTGCTTAGGGTGTTCAGTCTCTCATTTATTGGTACAATGTTCGTTTTCAGGTAAAGTAAATTATTTGGTGGGTTGCGGAGTATATTATTTGGATGTCTCATTCTTGTGATGATCCTAAGTGCTGTTGTCTCCGCTACTTCAATATTCCTCATTGCAGGTCTTTTACAGTAGGCATATAATGGATGTGCAAACTCTAATAATGGACGGCAGATGGTTTTGTAGATTTTTGCGGCAGTCTTGGTGTTGATACCTTGCTTCTGGTAGGCTAGTTTGCTGAAATACTTAGCTCGGGAAATAGTCTTCTTCTTGATGTTCTTTGTGTGCAGATTGAAATTCAGTTCATTATCAATTTGCACTCCCAAGTACTTAATCAATTTTTTGGCTTTTTTAATGTGCAATCCTCATGGCAACCGTTCACACAGTATTCAGACGCACTACTAGAAATGTCAAAACTCTACTGGAACATAGATACGTAGAAATTCCATTATGTCGAATGTATGTGTTGTGCAGAATGAGAATGTATCTCAATCAAGAATTTATACACAATTTATGTTGAGATCGTCGGAAAATTCTTATTAATCGAGCGACTAACAGTCTAGAACTATTAACGCGTTCGCTTCGTTCAAGCATTTATTCTCGACCATTAATCGTTGTCTTTAATAACCTAGTTGATTGAATAACTAAATCCGCTGACCTCGAAATAAAAGGTGATTTTAATGTGTACGAAATTGATTACTAATGACTCATTTAAATGCTAAAAATATGCTTTTCTAATGTGCAATCCTCATGCATTACAAGAAATGTCAAAACTCTACTGGAACATATAAATTTCATTATGTCAAAAGTATGTCTTGTGCAAAGTGAGAATATATTTGAATCAATAATCTATACACAATTCATATCGAGATCGTCGGAAAAATCTTTTAATCAACTCGGTTATCAATCAAGCTACTAATGGTCGCGAACTATTAACGCGTTCGCTCCGCTCACGCATTAAAATAGCTTGGCCATTAGTCGCTGTATTTAATAACCTAGTTGATTAAATAACTGTTTTCAAGGAATATGTGTTTTTTATCACTGTTAATGAGATTTTAGAAAGGGTGTTTTAATGAGAATGCGAGATTCTTAGTATTCAAAAAACAAATAGAAAGTATTGAAATATTTTCCGATTAAGAAAATATGCAACCAGTGGCGCAGCCAGGATTTTGTTATGGGGGGGGCTGAACTGAACAATTCTTGATGATGCAACAAATACGGAAGTTGGGAAGTTGCATAAAAGTAAAGGAGAAAAGAATAACGAAGAGGGGGCTGCAGCCCCAAAGCCCCCCCCCCCTAGCTGCGCCAGTGTATGCAATTAAGAATGACACGACATGATGCCAACTGATTCAAGATCCTCAATGCTTTATTTTCATTGTAAATATTTCATTGTGCACAACATTAAATTTCTGAAATTTCCGTCGTAATCCAAATTATTCCAACCACCGAAGGACTTTTCGACATGATTCAACATTCAAAGTCCCATAATCAGACAGAACTTCATTCCGGCAGTATTCAGGTGATTGACATTTTAATTATAACACGATAGCGCTATGACAGACCCTTTAATCAATTCTATTTCCGTTAGCTGGCGTTCGAGAAAATCAATGCTCGTTTTTTTTTTTCTACCCCGTTTTGGTGATATAGTTATCTCTTCAAAATCTAACCGAAAAAAAGTGTTAAATCTTACCGTCCTAATTTTTCATGTCACATTGATGTGAAAAATTATCACTTCTCTGGATTTAACTCGGGATTTAAGGTTGATGAGGGGGTTGGATTCTACGGCAATCTTAACTATCCCTACACACGCTGGGGTTTATAAGACCCAGCCGAATAAGAAATGCATACTGATCTTCAGGTAACTTCGTGTGTTTTGTGTGATATTGCGGAAAAAATCGTTCGCTACAAATTAGCGAGAAAAATGTCTGATAAGAAAGGTATCAGACGTTGACAAATGATGAACTTGTATCATAAATGAGAAAATTTCGTTTCCATATTGTTAATAAAACCATAGAAAATTCAATTGGAATATTGAAAGGAAGTATCCTCATATTTCCATAACAGGATATCCGATTCGAGTGAAATTCATTTCGTGAATGGAGATCGATATACTGAATGTTCATCCAAATTTCGTGGCCATAGTGTTAACAGAACCATAAAAAATTCAATTGGAATATTGAAAGAAGCATTTCCATAACAGGATATCCAATTCGATTCGTGAATTTTATTTTGTGGATAGAGATCGATATACTGAATGTTCATCCAAAATTCCGTGGCCGTAGTGTTAACAGAACCATAGAAAATTCAATTGGAATATTGAAAAAAGCATTTCCATAACAGGATATCCAATTCGAGTGAATTTTATTTTGTGGATGGAGATCGATATACTTAATGTTCATCCAAAATTCCGTGGCCGTAGTGTTAACAGAACCATAGAAAATTCAATTGGAATATTGAAAGAAGCATTTCCATAACAGGATATCCAATTCGAGTGAATTTTATTTTGTGGATGGAGATCGATATACTTAATGTTCATCCAAAATTCCGTGGCCGTAGTGTTAACAGAACCATAGAAAATTCAATTGGAATGTTGAAAGAAACATTTCCATAACAGGATATCCAATTCGAGTGAATTATTTTTGTGGATGGAGATCGATATACTTAATGTTCATCCAAAATTCCGTGGCCGTAGTGTTAACAGAACCATAGAAAATTCAATTGGAATATTGAAAGAAGCATTTCCATAACAGTATATCCAATTCGAGTGAATTTTATTTTGTGGATGGAGATCGATATACTGAATGTTCATCCAAAATTCCGTGGCCGTAGTGTTAACAGAACCATAGAAAATTCAATTGGAATATTGAAAAAAGCATTTCCATAACAGGATATCCAATTCGAGTGAATTTTATTTTGTGGATGGAGATCGATATACTGAATGTTCTTCCAAAATTTCGTGGCCGTAGTGTTAACAGAATCATAAAAAATTCAATTGGAATATTGAAAAAAGCATTTCCATAACAGGATATCCAATTCGAGTGAATTTTATTTTGTGGATGGAGATCGATATACTTAATGTTCATCCAGAATTCCGTGGCCGTAGTGTTAACAGAACCATAAAAAATTCAATTGGAATATTGAAAGAAGCATTTCCATAACAGGATATCCAATTCGAGTGAATTTTATTTTGTGGATGGAGATCGATATACTTAATGTTCATCCAAAATTCCGTGGCCGTAGTGTTAACAGAATCATAAAAAATTCAATGGAATATTGAAAGAAGCATTTCCATAACAGGATATCCGATTCGAGTGAAATTCATTTCGTGAATGGAGATCGATATACTGAATGTTCATCCAAAATTCCGTGGCCGTAGTGTTAACAGAACCATAAAAATTCAATTGGAATATTGAAAGAAGCATTTCCATAACAGGATATCCGATTCGAGTGAAATTCATTTCGTGAATGGAGATCGATATACTGAATGTTCTTCCAAAATTTCGTGGCCGTAGTGTTAACAGAACCATAAAAAATTCAATTGGAATATTGAAAAAAGCATTTCCATAACAGGATATCCGATTCGAGTGAAATTCATTTCGTGAATGGAGATCGATATACTGAATGTTCTTCCAAAATTTCGTGGCCGTAGTGTTAACAGAACTATAAAAAATTCAATTGGAATATTGAAAGAAGCATTTCCATAACAGGATATCCGATTCGAGTGAAATTCATTCGTGAATGGAGATCGATATACTGAATGTTGTTCCAAAATTTCGTGGCCGTAGTGTTAACAGAACCATAAAAAATTCAATTGGAATATGAAAGAAGCATTTCCATAACAGATATCCGATTCGAGTGAAATTCATTTCGTGAATGGAGATCGATATACTGAATGTTCTTCCAAAATTTCGTGGCCGTAGTGTTAACAGAACCATAAAAAATTCAATTGGAATATTGAAAGAAGCATTTCCATAACAGGATATCCAATTCGAGTGAATTTTATTTTGTGGATGGAGATCGATATACTTAATGTTCATCCAAAATTCCGTGGCCGTAGTGTTAACAGAATCATAAAAAATTCAATTGGAATATTGAAAGAAGCATTTCATAACAGGATATCCGATTCGAGTGAAATTCATTTCGTGAATGGAGATCGATATACTGAATGTTCATCCAAAATTCCGTGGCCGTAGTGTTAACAGAACCATAAAAAATTCAATTGGAATATTGAAAGAAGCATTTCCATAACAGGATATCCGATTCGAGTGAAATTCATTTCGTGAATGGAGATCGATATACTGAATGTTCTTCCAAAATTTCGTGGCCGTAGTGTTAACAGAACCATAAAAAATTCAATTGGAATATTGAAAGAAGCATTTTCATAACAGGATATCCGATTCGAGTGAAATTCATTTCGTGAATGGAGATCGATATACTGAATGTTCTTCCAAAATTTCGTGGCCGTAGTGTTAACAGAACCATAAAAAATTCAATTGGAATATTGAAAGAAGCATTTCCATAACAGGATATCCGATTCGAGTGAAATTCATTTCGTGAATGGAGATCGATATACTGAATGTTCTTCCAAAATTTCGTGGCCGCCGTAGTGTTAACAGAACCATAAAAAATTCAATTGGAATATTGAAAGAAGCATTTTCATAACAGGATATCCGATTCGAGTGAAATTCATTTCGTGAATGGAGATCGATATACTGAATGTTCTTCCAAAATTCCGTGGCCGTAGTGTTAACAGAACCATAAAAAATTCAATTGGAATATTGAAAGAAGCATTTCCATAACAGGATATCCGATTCGAGTGAACTTCATTTCGTGAATGGAGATCGATATACTGAATGTTCTTCCAAAATTTCGTGGCCGTAGTGTTAACAGAACCATAAAATATTCAATTGGAATATTGAAAGAAGCATTTCCATAACAGGATATCCGATTCGATTCGAGTGAAATTCATTTCGTGAATGGAGATCGATATACTGAATGTTCTTCCAAAATTTCGTGGCCGTAGTGTTAACAGAACCATAAAAATTCAATTGGAATATTGAAAGAAGCATTTCCATAACAGGATATCCGATTCGAGTGAAATTCATTTCGTGAATGGAGATCGATATACTGAATGTTCTTCCAAAATTTCGTGGCCGTAGTGTTAACAGAACCATAAAAAATTCAATTGGAATATTGAAAGAAGCATTTCCATAACAGGATATCCGATTCGAGTAAAATTCATTTCGTAAATGGAGATCGATATACTGAATGTTCTTCCAAAATTCCGTGGCCGTAGTGTTAACAGAACCATAGAAAATTCAATTGGAATATTGAAAGAAGCATTTCCATAACAGGATATCCGATTCGAGTGAAATTCATTTCGTGAATGGAGATCGATATACTGAATGTTCTTCCAAAATTTCGTGGCCGTAGTGTTAACAGAACCATAAAAAATTCAATTGGAATATTGAAAGAAGCATTTCCATAACAGGATATCCGATTCGAGTGAAATTCATTTCGTGAATGGAGATCGATATACTGAATGTTCTTCCAAAATTTCGTGGCCGTAGTGTTAACAGAACCATAAAAAATTCAATTGGAATATTGAAAGAAGCATTTCCATAACAGGATATCCGATTCGGATGAACTTCATTTCGTGAATGGAGATCGATATACTGAATTTTCTTCCAAAATTTCGTGGCCGTAGTGTTAACAGAACCATAAAATATTCAATTGGAATATTGAAAGAAGCATTTCCATAACAGGATATCCGATTCGAGTGAAATTCATTTCGTGAATGGAGATCGATATACTGAATGTTCTTCCAAAATTTCGTGGCCGTAGTGTTAACAGAACCATAAAAAATTCAATTGGAATATTGAAAGAAGCATTTCCATAACAGGATATCCGATTCGAGTGAAATTCATTTCGTGAATGGAGATCGATATACTGAATGTTCTCTCCAAATTTCGTGGCCGTAGTGTGTTAACAGAACCATAAAAAATTCAATTGGAATATTGAAAGAAGCATTTCCATAACAGGATATCCGATTCGAGTAAAATTCATTTCGTGAATGGAGATCGATATACTGAATGTTCTTCCAAAATTCCGTGGCCGTAGTGTTAACAGAACCATAGAAAATTCAATTGGAAGATTGAAAGAAGCATTTCCATAACAGGATATCCAATTCGAGTGAATTTTATTTTGTGGATGGAGATCGATATACTTAATGTTCATCCAAAATTCCGTGGCCGTAGTGTTAACAGAACCATAGAAAATTCAATTGGAATATTGAAACAAGCATTTCCATAACAGGATATCCAATTCGAGGAATTTTATTTTGTGGATGGAGATCGATATACTTAATGTTCATCCAAAATCCGTGGCCGTAGTGTTAACAGAACCATAGAAAATTCAATTGGAATATAATTTTTTTTATATTTCCGTAACAGGATATCCGATTCGAGTGAAACTTCTTTTGAGAATGTAAACTGATATACTGAATTTTCATGCAGAATTTTGTGGCCATAGTGTTAGCAGAACCATAGAAAACTTAATTGGAATATTGAAAGAAGAAACATTATATTTCCACTAGCTTTTACCCGCGACTTCGTCCGCGTAAGTGTTTTTGTTTTCTCTCGGCTGTAAGTCCCCCTGCAACAATGTCCCACTATCGTGTTCCAGTCCAACTTCACATCAAAATTTGTTCAAAAGCAACCTAAGCTACATAATGGATAGCTCCGAATGTTTTCTTAGTAAATATAAAAAGTAATGTTGTAGATAGGCAGCTGTGTATAGGTTCCTGTGGGAATGAGATATTTTTCCGAAGTAAAAAGTAGTCTGAATTTTGGTACCCTCCTACCCTATAAGTTAAGTAGTGTGATATCCTTTTCTAGGTTACTATCTATTACCTAACCAAATTTCATCAAAATCCGTTCAGCCGTTTAGGCATGATAGAGCAAAACTCCCAGCAAAAACCCTAAAAAATCACTAACTCACTTCAGTTTTCTGCCTACTTCCTACCCCCTAAGTACGATGACGTGATCATTTTGATCTTATATCCGTTTTTAGGTAACCATCTATTACCTTACTAAATCTCATTAAAATCTGTTCAGCCGTTTAGACGTGAAAGAGCAAAAGTCCCAACAAAAACGATTAAAATCACTAACCCAATTTAGTTATCTGCCTACTGCCTACCCCCTAAGAACGATGGCGTGATTATTTATAGCCTATGACCATTTCTAGGTTATCATCTATCACCATACCAAATTTCATCAAAATCTGTTCAGCCGTTTAGGCGTGAAAGAGTAACAGACAGACAGACAGACAGACAGAGTAACTTTCCCATTTATAATATTAGTATGGATATCCAAAAAATCTCGTCCTTGCTTTCAACTCAGGAAATAGGGATCTTGGCTTCAGGACTACTAGTAGGGTGAATAATACACTCCTTTTAAACTGTCAACGTTTCGATCCTATTTGGGATCTTCTTCAGGACTGAAAAATATTTATTGAGAATCTTTTAGACAAATGGACAATCTGGTTAAATTAACACAAAAACAATACATAAAATCATTAAAACACGGTCTTATACACTTATACTCTACTTGTATATAAAATCATCAACAGCAAATAAAAACAGAAATGACTAGAATTCAGGTGGAATTTTGTTGTTTTCTTCATTTTTTTTTATAGCATTATTGTTATTTTATTTAATTTTTTTCAAATTCCTATTTCATTTATGAACTGAATTATATAAATATATATTTTTTTTTTCCTCCCAGGGTACCAATCAACATAAACACTCACCAATTTAGTCTTGTGTATTACAATGTGGTTGTTGAAGCTGCTGAATTCCATTAAACCTATGCTAAGATATTCGATTTTGCCAATAGTTTTATCTTTTATTGTTGTATTTTGTCACGAAACGTATGAGGTAGTTCTCTTTGTTTGGATGATATATTACCGGACGGTGGTGTTTTGTACTCGAGTCTAAATATGTTATCATTAGAGTTTCCAACGCGTTCTTATGATATTCTCACTAACACGAATTCATTATATTTATTTGATCTCTCGTAATAGGTTGTTGTAAATTAGTAAATTAAACTTAATTTTTGAGTATCTGTTCTGACATTCATTGTTTCATGAATGGAAATGTGTATCATTTCACTGATACATCTTTTATAATAATTACATTCTTTATCCAAGATTTTCACTTCATTAAAGTCCAAATTGTGATTTTCTTGGAAGTGGTGTACAGCTAGAGCGGTTTTCTCATTTTTGTCTATGTTCTTTTCTTGGCAATCATATTGATGTTGACGTAAACGATTTTTCAGATATTGTTTGGTCATGCCCACATACGATAGGTTACAATCTCTACAAGGAATTTGGTATACCAAATTAGATGTCATTAATTTCGGAATAGGGTCTTTTACCTTTGTGTATATATTCTCCAGTTTTTTGAGGGGATAGAAAGCAAGTTTGATGTTTGTTGCCTGATTTTTCATCAAATTACCAACTTTTTCCGATAGACCTTCAATGTATGGAAATTTATAATAGAGGATTCCATTTTTTTCTTTTTTTTCCGGCCTTTCTATAATATTTCTGGTGATCTCAATGAATTTGTTTTTATACGAATGCATACTTTTGTTTATCAGCTTTTTGGGGTAATTGTTCTTTCTTAGAATATTTTTTATTTTCATCTCATTAACCGGCCAAAATTCTTTGCTGCTGAGACTGTAACATCTGAAAAATAGGTTCTTCATGGTATTGTTCTTATGGACTTGTGGGTGGTGTGAAAAGTAATTGAGAACTCGGTTTGATGCAGTTGCTTTGGTATGCCAATTGGTCAAGATTGTACCATCGTTTTTTCTGATAAGTTGGACATCTAAAAATGCTATCGAATTATCGACTTCCTTTTCTAAAGTGAATTGAATGCGTGGATGGAAAGCATTGAATGTCTCGAGAAATTCATCAATTTTGTCTTCTGGAACAGCTATGAATGTGTCATCTACGTATAACTTCAAAACTGGTATTATAAATGAAAGTTTTTTAACGCATTTAGAAATAAGGTAGTTCATCACCATGTTAGCTAAAGTGGGACTCGCTGGGTTGCCCATCGCAGAGCCCTCATTTGTAAAAACATTTGTCCATTAAACATAAAATAACTCGATTCGAAAATAAAATCTACAATCCTACACAGCATAGTTCTATTTAATTCTGTGTAGGCTGATATATTGACCAGTTCTCTTTTATAATCTGCAAAACCAATTGTTTCGGTATGTTGGTGAACAACGAACGACGTCCAGTGATATCATGACATTCGTAAAACACAGATGACATACGACAGACAGTTCAATTTTATTAAGAAAAATAATTTTAAAAAAATTCAAAATTTATGTGATGAAAGGGCTACATTCAGGTTGGAAACCAAAAAAAATATTGTTTTTAATTATACTAACATACAATTACCTGAATCTGTCATACAAATTCTTGGTGTAGGTCCAAAATTTAACATACCCTATTCCGAAATTAATGACATCTAATTTGGTATACCAAATTCCTTGTAGAGATTGTAACCTATCGTATGTGGGCATGACCAAACAATATCTGAAAAATCGTTTACGTCAACATCAATATGATTGCCAAGAAAAGAACATAGACAAAAATGAGAAAACCGCTCTAGCTGTACACCACTTCCAAGAAAATCACAATTTGGACTTTAATGAAGTGAAAATCTTGGATAAAGAATGTAATTATTATAAAAGATGTATCAGTGAAATGATACACATTTCCATTCATGAAACAATGAATGTCAGAACAGATACTCAAAAATTAAGTTTAATTTACAACAACCTATTACGAGAGATCAAATAAATATAATGAATTCGTGTTAGTGAGAATATCATAAGAACGCGTTGGAAACTCTAATGATAACATATTTAGACTCGAGTACAAAACACCACCGTCCGGTAATATATCATCCAAACAAAGAGAACTACCTCATACGTTTCGTGACAAAATACAACAATAAAAGATAAAACTATTGGCAAAATCGAATATCTTAGCATAGGTTTAATGGAATTCAGCAGCTTCAACAACCACATTGTAATACACAAGACTAAATTGGTGAGTGTTTATGTTGATTGGTACCCTGGGAGGAAAAAAAATATATATATTTATATAATTCAGTTCATAAATGAAATAGGAATTTGAAAAAATTAAATAAAATAACAATAATGCTATAAAATAAAATAATGAAGAAAACAACAAAATTCCACCTGAATTCTAGTCATTTCTGTTTTTATTTGCTGTTGATGATTTTATATACAAGTAGAGTATAAGTGTATAAGACCGTGTTTTAATGATTTTATGTATTGTTTTTTGTGTTAATTTAACCAGATTGTCCATTTGTCTAAAAGATTCTCAATAAATATTTTTCAGTCCTGAAGAAGATCCCAATAGGATCGAAACGTTGACAGTTTAAAAGGAGTGTATTATTCACCCTACTAGTAGTCCTGAAGCCAAGATCCCTATTTCCTGATTAGTATGGATAACAGAATATCTGATTCAGGTAAAACTCATTTCGTGAATAAAAACTGATTTACTGAATGTTCATGCAAAATTCCAATGTGTCACTCATTTTGTTCTAGCTCATCGGGTTTCTGAGATCCCCTCACTAGACAACGAATTCAGGACATTGTTCTAGGCCCGTATACTCTAGTGCCGGTCCCTATCGTGATTCAAAAACATTTGTAGGTATAAGATTGACGGTATTGACTTTGAAGTTTTGGGAAGTGTTTGCCGTTTCCTTTTCAGGAAACGGCTATAAGAGAAACTTATAGCATCCAGCTAAATTTTATTTCCACATTACAGTTACATTTTTGCAGTAACGCACGATTATCCTGAAATAACGTGGATGTGCTACTCCTTACTGTTTCATTGGCAACAAAGTATTTCCGTATTGCTAATGAACACACGTGGAGTAGGTAACGGTAATAACAATAACAGGAATAAAGACATCTAGTTCTTCACACTGAATACAAATTGAATGTATTTATCTGAATAATCCCTATATTTCAATAATCTATTCTTCTCAAATGACACCAACAGCAACAACTCCTGTTACATCATACCGATTTCTACCCCCTCTAGGCAACAATTATCTGATATCATCGTGATGTAACGAAACAAATAGAACTAATTTACATTTGTCGTGTCTAACGCGAATAACGCAAACCGAATGATTCTGTAGGTAGTTTTAATTAAATTTCCAGATGCCGTAACACAATGCCGGATTTATATTACTGTGTTTATAACAACGGCATTTCATCTTTAACGTGCCATATTGAGCATCAGCGGGATCTCCATGCAGATGAGTGCGTGTTGCATGCTGGGATGTAAGATCTTCGTTCGTGCCGAATTTGACCTGGTTTTCAGCTGCGCTGCTGGGTTAACGAGACCTGAAATGTGGGCCTTTCTGGGAAAAGGTTTGCGGCATACAGGGTGTGCCTTGTGGTGCAGGAAAACTAGTACTCGACCCCAACAATTGTTCGCTAGCTGGAAATCGTTCTTATCCTTTTTGGGGTCCTGGGGCCTATTGCACCAAATACTTTGCAACTTTTCACTTTTGAAATTTGTCATCAGAATGCAAAGTGCAAAATAAAAAGTTGCAAAATATTTCGGTGCAATAGGCCCTGATTTACAGGTTTTGAGTTTGCGACAGTTTCTAAGGTTTTACTTTAGATTTCAAAGCCCGAAGACCGCAATTTTTTTCAAATTGTATATCTAACAGCTTTCTCTGAATGATGCGGTTCAAGTTAAAGCCAAAAACTGAAAAAAAGGCAAAAATTTCGCGGTATTTAAGCAAACTGAGAGACTCTTAACAATGGTTTAATGGTGGATAGCTGAATTCAGAGTATGTATTGGACGATCCTGAAGTAAAAGTTCGTGGCATATCAACTGGGTCGGTGGTTTTAATTTGGCTTACAGGTTTGGGTATGAGAAAGCTATCCGATTGATGAAAGATTATTTGGGCTGTTTCCATTAACTTGGATTGTTCTATCCAACGTTTCGGCAAGCATTCGCCAGCCTCTCTCAAAGTATTTGCAAAATTGAACTTTAAATTCAGCAAAATTAATGTGACTAGCTTCTGATAGTAGCTGTCAGATAATAGAATTTTTTACAAATTCTGTATTAGATGTCACTGACGTGATTTCTCAACTAAGAAAATATGTGTATTAGTTAATTAGTCATTCAGAACGTATTATTGGTGTCCAAACATCCTCTATTTCAATGGAGGGCACTGTTTTCAGTTTCTCTAAGTTGAGCCAATCTCTGGCGTTCTCTGATTTTTATCTTGATAGGGCGTTTAGTTTCCGCAATGTAGGATCTTCTGCACTCACAGGGTATTTCATAAATACTTTCCTTGGTAATTTTATTTTCGTTTAAAGGTTTCATATTCGTGAGTTTCCCCTGATTGTGTCATTGGTCTTGAATGCTGTTCTCACCTTGTATTTGGTACTAATTCTTTCAATATTTTCAGACATACCCTTTACATATGGTATGACAGAGGCTATTGTTTCTGTAGGATCATTGTTTATTCGTTCTGTTCTTATTTCCCTAGGTTCTCTGGCTACATCGAGAATCTTCTAGGGGTAGCTATTTTTCTTGAAGGTTTTTGTGATGTTGTTGAATTCCTCATTACGATCTTTTGTATTATAGCACATCTTGGCTGCTTTGTCGTTTAAGCATCTGGATACTCCTAATTTGGTGCTCAGGTTATGGTTGGATTCGCAATGGAGATATTGGTCTGTGTTAGTTGGTTTTCTGTAGACTGTGGTTTTGGGAATGATTATCAAGAATTTTCCGTTGACCACTATCCGATTGGTGGTTGTCGCGTTTGCTAACAATCGATCAAAAACGAGAATGCGTTCTCACATTCCAACATTGTTTTAAACCGTTATCGGACTGATTTTTTACTACGATCAGTAACTACTGATGAAACACGGATCCACTACTTAACATCAGAATCAGAAGAATCGGCAATATAATGGGTAGGACCAGGTAGAATCGCACCAAAGCAAGCAAAGACTCACTATCGGCCTAGAAGTATATTGCGTATGTTTTTTGGAATTCAAATAGTATTTTGTTCATAGACTTATTAAAAAAAGAAAAGGGATGAATAGGGACTATCACTTTGCATTTTTCGACCGAACCATATCGCAAAAAAACTGCCACATTGATCGAAGTAAAACTGCTGCTTTCTGCGAAACAATGCACCTGCTAACAACTCAATAAAGACGAAGGCAAAAATTCATGCATTACGCCTCGGATTGCTTCCTCATCCTCCCTCATCCCAGATTTAACCCTAAGCAATTGTTATCTAATTCAAAACTTGAAGAGATGGCTCCAGGGAAAAAATTGTGTTTGATGAATAGATCAAATGGGTAACTGCAGCATATTTTGGGTACCAGAAGAAATCTTACAATTCAAAAGACCTCGAAATATTGGTAAATCGTTAGATCCAGCTAACAGGGGAGTATGTTGGAGAATCAATAGTAATTTTGACAAAAAATCGTTGTTTTACTTGTTAGGCTCACTTTACAGCGAAAGGAAGTTCTTAGCGATATATCAAGAAAAAACGGATTCATCGATTCATTTACTAAACTCAGACTCAGAAACCAGAGTCATTTCGTGAATGTGAATTTGAGGGAAAAAAGTTCAGTATATAATATAACAAAGAATAAATCAGTACATTCTTTGAACAATTTCATAATATTCATACGAGCATTGTTTTTTTTTCTGGTTTTTTATCACTGTGCTTTTGTTCAAAATGCGAAGAAATGTATAGTTTTCCGTATGTATTTTATTCAGCCCAGGGTGTTTAAAAAAAAATTATTGAGTCAACTGGATTTTGTAGGTATACAGCTGCAAGTCTTCAGTAAGAATTGGCTGACCACTGCCTGTTGAAATGTCTAAGTCTTATTGAGCCTGATATAGAATTGATATATCTGGCTTTTTTATCACTTTTTCGCGAACTGCAGTAACGTTTTATTCAGAAGGTTAACTACAAACTCGTATGGTATGCTCCACCTTCCTAACCGAACCAGTACTTTCGGATTTTTTCATTATTCTTTTCACAGTTGACGGATTAGGCACATCGTTTCATTTTAATATTGGACGCCCTTTACGAATAGCAATGATTGATCTTCTACCATTTTATGTTAATGTTTCACGTGTTATATTCTACCGTGTAATACTACATATTAACTGAACGCAATCTGTCTCTCCTGATCTATCACGTCATAATCATGTGACATTATGAATGTTAAACGTGGCGCAGAACTCAATTCTTGCATCCTTATAGCAACACTCTCCTAATTTATGCTGACCAGTTTATAGTTTATATGACCCAATGTCTCAGTAGTAAAACTTTCTGTAATGGCCTCCAAGACCTTGAACAAGATAGTCCTTACTTCAATGACCTAACCAGCAATATCAGTTTCAAACAGTCACCCTCTTCGATCATAACCTGAATGCAAAACTGAGCTAAATCACCAGAATAACTATTAACTCTTGTTTGTAGTTCTCGACTGTTTCGTCCCATTTCCTTTCATCTTCAGGGTCCACCATCTGGATACAAAGAAGATTCCAAACAGTCCGTTTTATCTTTAACTTCAACTCTGTCCTTAGTAATTGAAATTGTCCCGATGTTCAACAATCCCTGGACAGAGGGAAATGAATTTTCCGTGGAAACTCAGGGTGCGTATGCGATTCTTCCGTGAAATTCGTTCCAGAGGGACTTTCAGTGTTAATTTTCCGAATGAAGTTGGCTTGAGCGACTGCAGGTGATGCGGAATAACATCGTGCATGTGTCTCTCTATTAGAATAATGGAATTCGTCACCCAAGGGTCTGGCCATGATTATTCAGAGGCTGTGGGTCTTAATTTAAAGGCCAATTAGTTTTTTCACTTTCATCGTTTGGTCAATTTCAGCTTTCATTCGTGTTTACTTTCTGGTTATTATTATTATCAGGAAATAAAATATCGGGAAATTGCACTGTTTGGAAACTTTTTTCTTATTGTGTTATTATTAAAATCATATGTAATACATACAATACATATAATTTTAATAATAACACAATAACGTATTCCAGTCCATAGTCTGTTATAAAATAAAATAAGAATAGAAAGATAATTCAATGATCCTTACCTCATTGACTCATATTTCGCGCTTTCACTGGTTTTTACTCCAACCGAAATCCGAAATGAGTTGTATGATCGCTTCCTCAACTCTACTTTCGAGAATTTTAAAATTTTATAACCACAACTTTTAATAAATTTACAAGGTAGGTGCTGATAACATTGTATATTAATTGATTAATTGTATTGTATTTTAAACAAATTTTTTTAGCCTTGAAAAAGAGGTAACCTTCCTCGAAACGTCGGCATGAGAAATAAAGGTTTCCAAACAGTCCAATTTCCCGATATTTTTCATTTCCTAATCTGAAGAAATGGACTTCAACTCATTAAAATTATTATTATCGACTTGAGCCTATTAGCGTAGAAAGGGTATGATTTCTCACACCCCCTAGCGATCGGCTATCACACTTCTGTTAAGGGAAACGTTCACTCATCTCGGATAGCAAGTATCAGTGGGACTGAGCTCAGAAGTGTTCGGTGTTCTTCTTCTCCTGGGTCCTGGGTGTTCGTCGTTGATGTCCTGCTAGTCGGTCTCGAAATATTTCCCTCCATGATTGTTTCTGGTGTCCATCGTGACCTACAAACTTTCTTACCGTTCTAGCAGTACCGAGAGAGAAGTACTGTTTTCTGTTTTTGCATTACTTTGTAAAGGTTTTCATCCAAATCTAGCTCCTTGATGTTGGACTTGACGCTCTTAGGAATAATTCCTGTGGTTGATGTGAGAATGGGAATGGGTCTGGTACTTAAAATTCCTCACTGTCTTTTGATCTGAAGTTCAAGCTCTCGATATTTCGATATTTTTCAGCGTAGTTTTGACGTAGATTCTAATTATTCGTCTATAAGTATTGCTCTCTCCTCTTTTTTATTCACTTGAAATATGCATGGCCTGTCATTCGCAAGTGTTAAATTTGTAAATACTGTGCGATCCCTGTATAGCCTGTAATGGTGGTTCTCCGGTATTACTTCAGGCTGATACTTATAATGGCGAGTTCCTGATGAAGTCTTTCAAAAACTGCATCATGTCGACTTTGTATTCATTTCCATCAAACATTGGCAGATTCCTGTAATATTTTGAATCGTCTCTGATGTTTGGCATACGTAGCGTCATCTATCGTCGGTGAACCTCCAATTCTTCATGATTTATTTCTGTTAGTTTTTAATTTGCACTACTTGACCTTGAATGGCAAGGAGGAAACCTTCTGTTTCAGGAAACAATCTTCCAGAATTTAGCCAGTAGTTCGACGCAGGAGTGTCGACATGTTCCTGGGTGACCTCGTTCAGGTGTTTTCCATGTAGGGCTTTTCTTTCCATCTTTGAATTTTATCACAATCCATCTGTGTGTTGTTTTCATGAGGGTGCTGCTCTCGCTTAGTAGTAGAGGTGTTGAACCATCTGCTTCAATCAGTATCAGTCTGATTGTTTTGACATGTCTACAAAGTAATTTCTTAAGTTGTTTATCAGTTTAGTCGCCATTTTCTTTATGTTCGCAAAGCCTCGCTCGCCTTGAGTTTTTGGAATAATTGTTCTATTAACAACACGATTTCAAGAACTCAAGGTGTGCAAGGCTTTGTAGACATAGAGAAATTCTTATTATTATTATTATCGACTTGAGCCTATTAGCGTAAAAAGGGTGTGATTTTTCACACCCCCTAGCGATGGGCTATCACACTCCCTACTAAGGGAAACATTCACTCATCCCGGATAGCAAGTATCAGGGGGATTGTGCTCTGAGGTCTTCGGTGTTTTTTCTTCTCCTGGATCCTGGGTGTTCGTCCTTCGTTGCTTGGTCCTGGATTTCTCGGTTGATGCTTTGGTAGTCAGTCTTGCAATGTTTTCCTATATGGTTGTTTCTGGTGTCCATCGTGACCACCAAACTTCCTTACCGTTCTAGCAGTACCGAGAAGTACAGCTTTTTGCAATACTTTATGAAGGTTTTCATCCCAATCTAGCCCCTTGACATTGGGCTTGAGACTCTGAGGAATAATTCCTGTGGTTGATATGTGGTACTAGACATTCCCAACTGTCTTTTGATCTGAAGCTCAAGCTCTCGATATTTCGATATTAATTCAGCGCATTTTTTTATGTAGATTGTTGCTATTCGGGATGGCTACGACTATAGGTATTGCTCTCTTCTTTTTTCTTCTCCACTAGAATTATGTCTGGCCTGTTATTAGCAACTGTTAAATTTGTAAGTACTGTGCGATCCCAGTATAGCCTCTAATGGTGGTTCTCCAGTATTACTTCAGGCTGATACTTATAATATGGAATTGTTTAGGATTGCAGCATCTTCAGTTGGATGGCGAGTTCCTGATGAAGTCTTTCACAAACTGCATCATGTCGACTTTTATATTCGTTTCCAGCAAACATTTGGCAGACTCCTGTAATAGATTGGATCTCTCTGATGTTTGCCATACGTAGCGGCATCTATTGTCGGTGTACATAATATATATATTTTTTTAATTTGCACTACTTGATCCTGAATGGCAAGGAGGAAACCTTCTGTTTCAGGAAACAATCTTCCAGAAGTTAGCCAGTAGTTCGACGCAGGAGTGTCGACATGTTCCTGGGTGTTTTTTCATGTAGGGCTTTTCTCTCCATCTTTCAATTTTATCACAATACATACAGGGTGTCCCATTACTCGACGTCAACTCGGAACCGGGTGAAAAGGCAAGTAATGCTGGTTGTCAGAAAAATATTAAAAAAAATCTAAGTTGCATGATTTTAAAATAATGAGCATTTAAAAAACACGCAAAATTACACACCCAGTCTTTCGCTCCTGTTGCCACAAATATCAACTTTTTCCATCTTTTTTCTTTGCTGTGTAACCTTGAATAATGCTTGTCTAAACTGTAATCAAAATTTTAATACCAGCTGCTCTAGTTTCATAAAAATAGAGCTTACTTCTCGAAAAAAAAATTCGAAATAAACAATTGCCTAGTTTCAACTGACTGTATTGAAAAAAAAAAAAGTACTACGTAGGTTTGGCATGTTTTTTCAAAAGTTGGCGCATTTAGTGAGGATTCCAAAATGGTATAATACTTGTTTAATTATAGCTGCCGTAGTTCAAATTTATTTTCGATTGCCTTTGAATACACTTTTTCGTTAACTGCTTCCCAGTAATAGAGTCCAATGGGTTCAAGTCCGGTGAACGGGCCGGCCACGAGATTGGACCAGAAAGTCCGATCCATCTTCCGGGAAAAAATGCTATCAGAAAAAAAAATTTGCAGAGAAAATAATTTTTCCACAAAAAATTTTTCTCTGAAAATTTTCTGGTAACGTTTTTTCCCGGAAGATGGATCGGACGTTCTGGTCCATCTCGTGGCCGGCTCGTTCACCGGACTTGAACCCATTGGACTCTATTACTGGGAAGCAGTTAACGAAAAAGTGTATTCAAAGGCAATCGAAAATATTTGAACTACGGCAGCTGCAATTATACAAGTATTATACCATTTTGGAATCCACACTAATGCGCCAACTTTTGAAAAAACATGCCAAACCTACGTAGTACATTTTTTTTTCAATACAGTCAGTTGAAACTAGGCAATTGTTTATTTCGAATTTTTTCTGAGAAGTAAGCCCTATTTTTATGAAACCTAGATCAGCTGGTATCAAATTTTGATTACAGTTTAGACAAGCATTATTCAAGGTTACACAGCAAAGAAAAAAGTTGGAAAAAGTTGATATTTGTGGCAACAGGAGCGAAAAGACTGTCACAGGGTGTGGAATTTTGCGTGTTTTTTTAAATGCGCATTATTTTAAAATCATGCAACTTAGATTTTTTTTTATATTTTTCTGATAACCAGCATTACTTGCCTTTTCACCCGGTTCCGGGTTGACGTCGAGTAATGGACACCCTGTATGTGTGCTGTTTTCATGTGGGTGCTGCGCTCGCTTAGTAGTAGAGGTGTTCAGCCATCTGCTTCAATCAGTATCAGTCCGATGTGTTTCTCTTGTCTAAAAAGTAATTTCTTAAGTTGTTCATCTGTTTAGTCGCCATTTTCTTTATGTCCACATAGCCTTGCCAGCTATTATTATTAGAACTGGTTTCGTATGACTAGGTTTCGATACCCGAAGAGGCCGACAATGGCGTTAGATAAAAACGACAACCTCCTTAGAAGACTGAGGGGGTTGAAAGTTGCTCATGAAAGTTGCAAACTGAATGGTCGATTTCACATTCGGTGACAACTTTCTCCAGGTACTATCGTCTCAAAGTAAATGAACCATGACAAAGTGCACACACACCGTCCTCGCGATCTGAGGTCAATAGGCTTCTGCTGCTGGAGAGGAAACAACTCAGTCTGGTGACTGGTGCATTGACTGGTCACCTGTTTAACAAGCATTTGAAGAGAATGGGATTGACGAGCTGCTCCCTATGCCGGTGGTGCAGGAGTACTGATGAAACGGTTGAGCATATTTTGTTCAACTGTGGAAACCTTACTGAGTTAAGGTCAACACACCTAGGAAATCCAACACCTTCTATTCCTATGGTGAGAGGGACCACTCCTGGCAGGCTCGCGACATTTCTGTCTTCGTGTCTGGAGAGTTGAGTCTCTATAGAACGATGCGGGTGAACAATGGGCCACTAGGCCTCAGTTCGGCCGGTAAGGCACCGCACAGAGAAGAAGAAGAAGAAGTGCACACACACTGAAAACTTCTTCGAACTAACAAATGTATGTTCTCGAAAAACTCTGTCTGTAAAGAAGATACACAGACCTTGTACGAGAAGTACCACATGACCCACTTTTCCTATTCAAAATTTTTTGAATAGGGAAAGAGAGTTGATGGGGGTGGCACAGGGTGCTACAAAAATCCTTCAAAAATGCATAAAAATTTGGTGAAAATTAAACAAAAGTTGACCTGTTTCAGGATTTTTTGCCGAATATTTTTTTTCTGAGGTAATGAATTTGATCCATAATTTTGACGCGCACTGTATATAATTTGTTGATTGATTCTCGAATCGATATCAGTGCTTTTTCAGAATTTATACCCACATATTTTTAGCACACCTATCTTCCGCAGAAGACTTCATAAGTTCCCCCTAACATAATTCCGATAAGAACAACTTCATCCAGAATTTTATAGAATCAAAACAGCGGGCGATATTTGTTGCCTTAAATCATTTGATACCCCGTGACGCCACCTGAGAATCTCGGTGATTAGATAGGAAGCTAATGGGATTCCTCTGAGATATTCTTAAGGATAGCGGCTGCCACTGAACCTCTGGAGACAACTTTGTCTGGCTGTAGTACATGCCAGTAATTTACGTAACACAGATGGCACTTTATCTAGTAAGATCTGGATTTATGGTCAGTTAAATGCAACTTAGACGATCATTATTAACCGTTATCATGTAAGGTCGGGAATTACACTGAAAATAGTTGAAAACCCACACTCTTCAGAGCTGAGTACATACAGTGTTGAAAATTGAGCTTTAGTTTAAAGAACAAATGTATCAATCTGTCTTTACACTGGATTTTCTTCATTTGCAGCCGTTTGAAAATTTCAGTTCTAAATGAACCGTTAAATGCCTACCTAAGCTCAAAATGGAAAATTCTTAAACAAGTTGCAGAAAAGAATCCTATTACAACACGAATGCGAACAAAAGAGAGAGTGCATTCGTGTTTGAATTGAATTTTGTAACGAGTATTAGAAGATATTTTAGTGATTTTGTTGTTTCTTTCTTTGTATCTTGGGAATTGACAGATTAAGAACTTTGAATTTCAATCATAAAATTCGAATTTTGAATTAATTTATTATTGAAGGTAAAATTTTTTTTGCGACGCACAATTTAGAATAAACTTGAACTTGTAATGTTATCTTGGAAAATATACAGCCTACATATATGCACCTCGAAATATTAACCATTTGTTATATAATTGACAACTCTTCATTTAAAGTCGAAAACTACATTTCAGATAGTTGAAAACTCACACTTTCACCATCTCCGGACAAAGTTGAAAACTTAACTGATTTCAATTTTTATGCTTGTAAAGAAAATTTACGATTTCGTATACAGGACAATATTCGGCTATATATTCGATAAAATGAAATGGTTTACATAAAATGGGAATAGTGTATGATCCACGTTTTTTAAATGTTTCATTATATATCGATAAATTTCACTCAACCCATATCAATGGAATAGAAGAAAACCAGACCAAAGTTTTCGCGAAAATACATGTTGTGCTTTAGAATGAATACCAAGAATTCAGGCCACGTGAAGACTCTCATCTAAATTTATTCTCTCTTTATATAACCTCTTTTAAATTCACCGGAACTCTGACTCAATATATCGTGTTTTTGTATGAACTCAAGAACGTAAAGAATGCGATTTGGCAACAGAAATTCTAATGAACTGAAAGCATTCTGGCAACAGTAATTACGCTTCGAAATTATGGAACAATTCTGAAGTTTGTTGTAGATATGTAACGAGGATTCGAATGTTTTCTTGCTCCTGAAAATATATTCTAAGGTCTGGCCAATAACTAAACTCCTCTTGTAGCAATCTTACCATTTTACATATCACAAGTTTTAGCATTTTTCAACGAACATATTCAACTTTGATATAGAGATATAAAGAAAAATAGATGATTCCCTAATTTTCACAAATATAGAGAATTAATTAATGTTCAATTTCGTACAAATTTATATATTTAAAGTTCACCAAAATAACAGCAATTCTGACTTTACCTATTTCGTTTCAGAATCTGAAGAACCAGATTATGACCACCAATTGTGGGTAGAACAGGTGAGTTTACGCATTGTATACTTTATACCTATCGGGTGTTTCATTTGAGAAAGTCTCCAAAAAGAATAGAAATTTCTAAAAAAACTAAGACATGTCGATTGCATGACAATTGGACATGATCCGGTATAAAAGCTTGTTTCTATTAGCAACCCCCTGAAGAGGGTTGCAACAACAGCATGAATTTGAATAGAGAGAGAGCAAAGATTTTTTAGCACAACTGTGCATGAGGTCAAAGTTGTATAAACCTGCAGTTTGTTTTCTATAAATTGAATGTTACTTTTAGTTTTATCGGTACCATTATTCCGTAAAAAACACTCTGTAACTTTATGAATTTTCACCTTATATTCTCCAAACTGCTGATTCAAATCTGTCTGAATCTGCAGTTTGGAGAATGAAAGTTGAATATATAATTTGTTTATTTATCTGAAGTTTTCATTATTTGCTGTCATAACGTGAAATAAAGTCAACGTTGCCGAATGTACCTGGCCTCGTCCGACGAGCTTGCGAGTTATCAGAGAACTCTGTGCAATATTGACAACATTGCGTATCCATCTGATAGGCAAATAAACAGCAACCTGAAATTTCAATAAACACAGTGGAATATGCCAAATTTCCATGGCCAAACGACGGCTCAACCTTTCGTGAATACATACGTTTGTGCTACGAAAGTACCAACTCTCTCTCTATTAATGTTCCTGATAAGAATGCAACCCTTTTCAGGAAGTTGTCCATGTCCTCCTGTCATCAAAAATCGACCTGTGTGGTTGTTTTTCACAATTTTGTGTCGTTGTTGAGTTTTCGAGAGTGGGCACTATTCAATGAGACACCCTGTATTTAGGAATTTCGTATAATACCATCAACATTGATCATTTTTTGTTTTAAGTCTGGATTGCAATGAATATTCGCTTCCATTTTTCTCACCATTTCTTATTCAGTCTACTAAAGCCAGGTTTGCTATTGCGTGGCTTATGAAAACAGTAACAAATTAAACCTATAGTCTGTTCACGAAAGTTTAAGCCATCGGTTGGTCATGACAATTTGGCATATTCCACTGTGTATATTGAAATTTTAGGTTATGTTGTTTATTTTCTTGTCAGATTGATACGCAATGTTATCAGTATTGCATAGAGTTCCCTGATAACTTGCAAGCCCGTCAGACGAGGCCAGATACATTCGGCAACGTTGACTTTATTTTACGTTATGACAGCAAAACTGCCAACTACAGATAAATAAACAAAGACCTACTATGCGCTAAAACTTTCGTGAACGGACTATACGCAGATCATTTTCTAGTTCAATAGTCTCTCATTAGACATTGTTAATAGTTGACTTAATAGTTATACACGCACCCGGGACTATCATTTCAATCATAACTTTCAGTCATGGTATGACTACAAATTGAGATGGGAACCAAAAGAGTATGGTGGTGTTCACATGCTTCACGTACCCTCGGACCATATATGGCGACCTGATATTGTCCTCTACAATAAGTAAGTACTAAAACGTTTTTATGGATTTCCTCGATGTTTTTTTAGATGTTGTAGCCTCAGAACTCGTGGCAACTAACAGGAATTATTTCAAATTGAGCATCATTAAGCTAATACACAATAATTGATTTGGTAACATTGAATATTTAAGAAATATTCAAGAAACTCTGGATAATATCGTGAATTTGAACAAACTAACTCGATGATTTGTTGCGATGGTGTATGCATCTCTCTTTTTTTACATCATTATATTCAGTGAAAACTCATATTGCATTTTCTGCCAGAGGAAAAACTCGTGAATTTTTATAGTGAACAAACGGTTATCTTCCTAACATATTGTTGAGCTTTTTGTTGCAAAGTTTTGACAACTGTGCTTCAAAATCTTCTGGAGTTTAATATTCATCTTATTGATTCGTAGTGATATACATAATTGAGATATCATGAAATATTCATGGACTTGAAAAAAAAAACATTTGAACGAATCTCTTAGAATTCATTCACTGAAATGGTATATAAAATATAAATATATCAGGAGCAAATTATTCTTGAATACTTTTCAACATATAAAAATGAAACCTATCCATTAAATATCTATGAAACTGACATATTATCTCTGCTATTGAATTTTTTAAAATCTACCCCGCATATTTCGGCTTGTCATAATCAAACCTATATTTTTCCTTGATTTAGCTCTGATATATTATTGTTAAAATTGATATTGCTTCTGTGGTTAAGAATTTCATACCTAACAATTATGAGTGAAAATACCTTCTCAGTCGCATGCTAAATCTATTGAATAGTTATTTAATCAACTAGGTTATTAAAGGCAGCGACTAAGGGTCAAGATATTTTAACGCGTGAGCTAAACGAATGCGTTAATAGTGCGAGACCATTAGTCTCTCGATTAATAGCCGAGTCGATTACCAGTTTTTACCGACGATTTCAATATAAATTGTGTATAAATTCTTTATTGAAATACATTTTCATTTGGCACGAGAGTCTCATACATTTGACAAAATAAAATTTCTATGTATCTATGTTCCAGTAGAGTTTTGATATTTCTCGTAATGCTTCTGAATACTTTATGTACGGTTGCCTTAAGGATTGCACATTAAAATAGAATAAATTGAGAATTAAAATAGGTCATTAACGATCAATTTCATACACCTTCACCTTTTATTTTGAGATTGGCGGAAAAATATAATTAACTTTAATTACAAAATATACAATGACAATTTTTTCAAAAAATTACTCCTATGTCAACTAAACTTTTTTTTTCAGTAGAAAAAAAGGGAAATCTTATGGCCGCCAAATGTTCAAACACGCGTCTATACACTTTTGAACATTTGTTTTTTCATTCATGATTTCCAGCTTGATTGACATTTCCCTAATGATATTTTGTACTGAAAACATCTATCCAACTTGAAATATATCCAACCTAACATATTCGATAAACATTCATACAATTCGACAGAGAGTAAATCAAAAATTTATGGAAGAGTACTTTAACGTCAAAACCACTCAAATTTACAGCATCGTAAAAGTTGAAATTTGTGTATTATAGGCACTCAAACTTATCACCGAATAAGCTGAAATGGGGAAAATGTAAAACGACAAAAGTATCCATAATGCCACTCTCTTTTCACGGTAGAAAATCCAGGTATTTTATTCCGTATTGGGGTATAAACGTTGGATGACTACATCCTCAATATTCGTATAATTCTGAGTTTCTATGATGACCCAGAAGAAGTCGAAGTTGAGGACACTTAAATATTTATTTTCGGGGGACAGTCTGCGGAATTTGGGATATATAAAATATTTCCCATGTCTTTCGGGTCTCCTGGAAGAAATTGAATGTCCTTGGGCAAAAGATATTTCCTTGTCATGTATATTATTTCGGGAATTCATGAATATTATAACATGGGATATCAATTTTATTCGATATTGGTATCGATAGGTTCTTGAAGCCAGAACTCATATGTCATCGACTCAAAGCTGATATGGGAGGACTGAAGAATATCCGTTGGAGTATGAAAGACTCTTTTGTCTGGGTTTCTGGTCACTCAAGAATTAAATGGCAAGAAGATGCTAACAGATACTGGTCCAAAACCTTTCTGTGGTTTAGGCCAATCCACCTATAAAAGGAGTTCTTAGAAAAAATACTGAAAGAAAAGTATTCTGCAGAAATCTTCTGGAAATTAATCATTCCAAAAAATTCCTTCGGAGTACCGCCTGCTCACGTGCTTTTAAATAGGATTTCTAAAAAACGTTTAGGTTTTCACTCCCAGTCTCTGAAACAGAAATAATTAAAAAATCTTTAATTAGGATGAAGTTCTCCTGCGAAAATTTTTGCACCTATTTGTCAGGAGAAAATTGGTTTTGAAAAAATTGTTGCCTAACAGTAACACTAAAAAAGGAAATAAATGGAAAGCATAAGGTAACGTTTCGGTGTCTATATCAGACACCTTATTCAGACAAACTCCAAAAATCTTTGGAATTGTGTTTTCATTTGCCATCTAATTGACATTGAAAGATGATATAGACACCGAAACGTTGCATTATCCTTTTCATTCATTTCCTTTTTCAGTTTTACTGTTAGGCAACAATTTTTTCAAAAACCAATTTGCAATCCTGAAAAATAAGTGCAAAGATTTTCGCAGGAGTATTTTACCTTAATTAGAATTTTTTTAATTATTTCGGTTTCAGAGACTGGGATTGAAAACCTAAAAAGTTTTTCCAAAACTGCAGCATCCTCCCAGATTATATTTCGATCGATATCTTCCAAATAGGACATTGCTGCCTTAAAAAATTTTGATCAGAAGTTTCTCAATACTATCAAAGATTTTTTGAAAAAAAAACTGAAAGAGAAGCACTCTGGAGGAATCTTCCGGAAATGGATCATTTTTGAAATTCAAAACTGCGAGGTCCAAAGAAATTTTGGGACCCCAGTAAAAATAATGATTTTCAAACAGAACTTCTAGTGGACATTATAGATCGTATTTTAGACAGATTCGACCCAAATCATATAATGCAAAATTGCTTCGTTAAGGAGCTAGTGGCCTTTGAAGGGATTACGTCCTGTTTACACTTTTTGCCACATATTCGCAAAACGGAGTCACATAAAGTGCTGAAAGTTTACACATTGGCTAATATCAAAAATACGCATCGATTAGATTGAGTGCATTTCTTTCATGTCAAGCACAATCGGATCATTTGGGGCGGCGAAGGGTATTTTTAGTTGAAACTTTTTCACCTTTCATTATTTCGCAAGATTTACATCATATTCATAAACTCTGATGTTTTTTCTTGAAAAAAGATGCTCTTGTATTATAACGCCCACATGCACCATTTCTAAAAAAAATAGATTTGAAATTTTCTCTCTTTTCACTAAGTACTCAATGTTCACTTTTGTTTTGAATTTAATATGGGCGTTATTATGCAAGAGCTTCTTTTTTCAAGAAAAAACACCAGAGTTATCGAATATGATGTAAATCTCGCGAAATAATGAAAGTTAAAAAAGTGTTAACTAAAAATAACCTTCGCCCCCTCCAAATGATACGATTGTGCTTGACATGGAAGAATTGCATTCAATCTAATCGATGCGTACTTTTCATATTAGCCAATGTGTAAAGTTTCAGCACTTTATGTGACTCCGTTTTGCGAATATGTGGCAAAAAGTGTGGACAGGACGTCATCTTCAAAGGCCACTAGCTCCTTAACGAAGCAATTTTGCATTATATGATTTGGGTCGAATCTGTCTAAAATACGATCTATAAATGTCCACTAGAAGTTTGTCGGTCTAATTACCGGACACCCTGTATATGAGAATTGGCTTTAAAAACCGACGAGTGTAGATTCTGTGTGGAAGAGGAGAAAACTTCTGTTCAGTTTCTTACAAAATGCCTTACCATTGCGAGCCTGCACAAAAAATGTCTTGGATAGGAAAATTAAAGAAGGAACGCATATGTAGCCTCCTAGAAACCCTCTCAGATACTAGTATTTTCGAAGGTCTGGAACTAGAGGTAAAGTGTAGTAGAATGTAACCCTCTCACTAACCTATAAGCCTTCGTCTTGCTGCTCTAGAAATATCTAATATATTTCAGAGTTGTATGTTTGAAACTTGCTGAAGGATCGAATTTTCCTAACCTAACTCTTTTTTGTGTCCTAAGGTAAGAGAAAGTCTTTACAAACTTCCTGACAGCGGGCAGTGCAATGCTGTCAGTTGTGTGTATCTTTTACCCACTAAAACCCACTCCTCCAGTGCAATAGCAGAGTGGGAGGACACCAGCTCAATTATTACACGTTGTTGAGTGGGCACTGCTACAGCATAGACTTATAAAAGAATGGACAGGACGTGTGAGAGAGAATATTGACTTCAGACAAAGACAGAATAGTGTTAGTGCGAGGCACAGAACATATAATAAAAACATTGAATCGCATTAGATATTTTTATGTTCTATCAGTTTTCCAACATTATAAGAGAGAGATACTGTGAAGGATAGAGTAATAATAGTTTAGTTCAGTCTATGCACCACACTAATATTACTCCATCCTTCACAATATCTCTCTCTCTCTTATGTTGGGAGCACGAAACTTAGTGCGAAAGTCATATGTCTATGTGCTACAGCCCATTCAAGCTGGCCGGTATCTTTCCCCCCTTGGATTTGTTGGGTGATAGGACGAGAATTTCCGCGCTCGCATTAGGCCCCGCCGCTGTCACACATTGTGAGGACTTGCAAGACTGCAGCTAACCTAAGTCCGAAATTTCACCTAGTTTGTTTCACGAACTACAACGACAGGTATAGATACCCGGAGAACTTTGATACACGATTTAATGACTCCTCATGCTATTCGTCAGAGTACCCTGGACCGTTAGGACCTTTACTGTCTGAGAAGGATTTGTTAGGAGTGGGTTGGGGTTACATGGAGTACTAACGTTGCTTGCTGGGTCTACCTCGATCCGTCCTCAGGTTCGAGGGGTCAGTTAAGCTATCGTAACTGGTCACACGAAGTGCTTACCTTGCTCACTGGGTCTATCCCGAGCCCATTCCCGCGTACGAGGGGCCAGTTAAGCCATAGTGTCTTAGTCATTCTTAGTTTTCATAGGAATTACTCCCAACTACTTAAGCCCGTACACCACGACAAGGTGATGACCTAGTACGGAAACCTATCCTAACCTAACCTTCATTCGGGGCTATTCACTAAGCAAAGTTGTTAAGGATAGCAACTGAAAATAGTCGTTATGTTCAAGGTCAGTTGCTAAGTGCGAAATTGGTATTCACTATTTAAGAAAGTCGTTATGGAAGTTGCTAACTATAACAACTAGTGGCTATAAATAGTGGTTCACGGGCAACTGCTTCAGAGGTGTTGTTAACGATAACTACTTGCGTTCATTGACAAAAAATGACTCCTTTTATAGATGCAGAGCGTATTACTTTCGAAGCAGCATATACAGAGTGTCATTAAACGACCAGAAATATTATAAAAAGGACGTTTGGTGTTCTTAAAAGTCGCTTCAAAAATTTATTGAAACAGAGTTCTGCATTATACATGATTTTCATAAATTGAACGTACAAACGAAAAGGGGAGATTCCTAAAGTAATTTTATGAAAAAAAGTCCCATAAACATGGGGTTGCAAACGTTTCGTTTTCAAGATAAAGGGTGTTAAAGTTTGAAAACTGACTAAAAAAGTAATACGCTACTGAGATATTTCAAACTATCAATTTTTTTCTTATTCTTCGTTCAATTTAGGACAAAGAATCTATCTTGCCTTTTTTCGTTTGGGCGCCATTTTATGTAAAAAGTAAAACATTCCTGACTCAGTGACTCTATTCAAATGCCAGAAAATGATTCTATTTTAACATTAGAAAGCAAAACAAGAAGAAATTCAGAGTTGATCATTTCAGATGATATTCTTAACATAGCTACTAACTAGTTTTTAAAGAGAATTTTTATTATGAATATATGTTTCCTTTGTTCACAAAATAAAAAGTTATGGACAATATGTTAGGTTAAGTTAGTTCTATAAATAACTCTACATAATTAAAAAAACCCCAATAACAAAATACAGAAATATTAAAAAAGCCTGATCAAAAGTGGACATTTATTAAAATCATCTAAAACAACTGATATGGAATTTTTCTGAATTTTTAATCGCTGAAAGTTCTACAGAAATTCACATTAACCTCTATTATTTGACATTGACAATCAACAAAACGGACATTAGAACTATTTTGCGGCGCTGCCACGTCTATTTTCACGAAGGTTGCTATCTGGTTGTTACGATAACAACAGTTGCCAACGGTTTATTAGAGAATACTGAAAGTAGTTACTGATAACCACTGGTGGTTATCGAAAGTTGTTATCAGAGTTGCTATTGTTAACAACTGCGATAACCACTCAAGTTAGTGAATAGCCCTGATTTTCAGTTTCATGTCTGAAACTGTCTCGAATTTGTGTCTCACAGATATTTCGACAAAATTATGGCACAACATTTCTGAGGAACAAATGCAAACACAGCATTTCCAGGTCAAAATTAAAAAACTGACCTGCTGGCACAGTATAATTAACTAAGTAGTCAAAAACAGAGACACTAAAACGAATCAATATCAGTGAAACATTTTCGAACCAAGGAAACTCTCCTAATGTTCCCGAGTCTGAGTTTGAGTGAAGGTATACTTGTAGAAGAATCGTGAATATTCAGTTGTTTGCTATAGAATAATAATCATCTTCATTAACAACCCCTCATGATCTGTACAGAGTGCTTTCGGATATTCAGAGATTATCTATTAATTGGTTCAGCAATTCATTTGTTTACTTTGTAAATATGGTAATAGTCTAGCAGAGTTCAACATTGATTACAATGTGGAGTTCCTCTGTCATTGAAACAATGACGTGAATATTCTAAAAGGATTTCATCCATAATTAATTAGATTTAGATGCAAAGGGTACAAAGAATAATGAGACAATAGAGATTTAGTTATTATTCATATTGTACAGGGTGTTTCTGAATTGATCCGAATGATTTAGAGATGTGATGATTTCACGGAAAAAAAGTTTCCATAAAAGTAGATCTGAAAAAATTATTTACAAAATACAGAGTATTGAAGTTCTGTTTAGGAAAAAGTGATACTCAACTGGGATATTTTTAACTAACGATTATTCTTGAATTTCCCTCTGTGACGGAAAATCTCTTCTGTCATACTTTAGATGAGCGTTCCGGGTGATATTATTTTTAGGCCACACAAAAAAATATTTTTGCAATTATAGGTCATCTTATAGAATGATTCGAGGTCGTAAAGCAATCACTTTTGCAATTAAACAATTATTTTTCCAAATAATCGATTTTTTTGTGAAAAAATCGGGAAAACTAGGTCAAACTTGGGGTGCTGTAGCAGTCAGAAAAAAAGCACTATATGAATTCTGTAGATTGATCTTTTGGTAATCAAAATATGCTATTTTTTTACCTCGAGAACAGCAAAAGGTTTAGTACTTTTTCGATTTTTCGTAGACCATAACTGGAAAAATAAATATTTCACAGAATAACTGTATGCATAGTTTCTAAATCTGAGCCCTCGTGTTAGTAATGATAAAATTTTTGTGGCAATTAGAGAGACTTAATTTTTCAGAAAAATTTCTTTATTTTTCGATTTCTGCAAAAATCTTTTTCGGTTGTGATCGCCACCACATACTAATTCGAGGGCGTAGCTTGGAAATATGAAAATAGTTTCACTGTGAAAATATTTAGGTAATTTTTTTTATGTTATTATAATAAAAATCGACCTTCGCAGAGCAATCGATTTTTCAATTAAATGATCATTTTTCCAAATAATCGATTTTTTTTGGAAAATCGGAAAAAGTAGCTCAAATTTGGAGTATGTGCGAATGCCGATTCTTTTCATTGTAAATTGGCCTTTTGCGAATTGAAATGTGCTATTTTTATTTGGCTACAGCAGTAAATTAAGAATTTCTTCTTTTTCGCTAACGTCCAATTTTTCCGATTTTTCATCGACCATAACTGAAAAATAATATATTATGCAAAGAGCATGTAATGAAAGCTATTATTCACGAGTTGAAGTTCAGGCTTCGATCCGTAGGCAGATGGCCCAAATCACCGAGTGAATAACAGCTTTTATACTCGAGTAGCATACTTTACTTTGTTGACTACTGAATGAATTTCTTGAAGATGTTAACATTTGGCGACCGTGCGAAGACCTTCCTATCACGAGTGTGGAAAAACCCAAGTTGACACATGAGAATGTGTCAAGAACTTGTTATTGTATATTTCGTAATAAAAATTCCTTCAGTTGATGTAATAAAGTAGATTTAGTCCTCGATTGAAGAAGTTATCAAGGTATACTCATATTTGTTAATTCTAGTACTTCAGAATACTCAAGAAATATCAATTTGAAGAAATTAATATCAAGCTGATTCAATGCAGCTTCTGACAGCAGTGAATAATATATCATTACTCACCTGTGATTAATGGATATTACTATGGCCGTATAATGGGTAAATTCCACAATAGTCGCGGATAAATAAATATTCTACATAAAAACTGTTTGTATAGTCTCAATTTATATCCTTTAATTATAAATTTAGGTGGCGATCGAAAAAAATTCACATTTTGACAAAATTTCCGCTTGAAAATATGTCGATTTTTGAACAAATATTTTTCGGTTTCGATCGCTCTGATTCGAGAGCGCAGATTAATAATATAATAATATATACTATTTTTTCTCCAACCAAGTCAAAATGACAATAAAATTGGTTTCAGTCAAAAATCGTTAATAATTTGGTTATAAATTTGAACACATACTAATGACAGTGATTGTCAAGTAGACGTCAAATGCAATTACTTTTAATCCAAGGATTAAAAGTAGCGTTTTTAATCCTAGGATTAAAAGTGTTGCTAAGTAACGAGTGAATTTTTGTACGGTAAGGGAATTTATGACTTTTTCACCTGAAAATAGTACAAAAATGTCAACATTTGGTTGGATGGTTGGGGAAAAAAACAGTTTTTCTGCAACAGATTCATTTTTCTAGTTGACATATCCATATATATTTTCCCCCGATAAAATCAAGAAACTCCTTCGCGCAAAACTTCTGCCCAATTCGCTTCCGAAGGACTTTACCAATGGGCAGTTCCCCATTGCGTCATCATCATCAATTTCCGCATCTTGACAATTATAGCGACCTCTGTATTTGGCGTTGCCTCCCTTAATTACATCCCCATTTATCTCAGTGGACTCGAATTCACCGGGAGATATTCGATTTCGACTTGTGCTCTATGATTCGAGTCATATAATTGATTCAGTTTGATGCATTCTATGCATTTGTAGATGGGACATAAGAGTAGTTGAGAGTCGAACAGAATTCATTATAGTTAGGGGTTGAAGTAGGAGAAGATTCGAAGTGTTACGAGTGTCGATTCTAAAAAGGATGTAATAATTTTAAATGGTTTTGATTGAAACACTGCTTCAATTTTGTTACTTTTTGTCATTTGTGCTTTTCCTTTTTCTCCAAAATTCACTTTTCAGTGAATTATATGGGTCCACCCAAGCATGTATCCAGAATGTTTATTTTTATATCCTAATACCTACTCATACTTTGTTCATGTTTTCAATCTCTTCACTCTCCTCTTTTTCTTCATTAGAGGAGATGATTTATCTAATTCTGCTGTTTTAGTATTTCTTTATTTTGTCGTATGCGTTTGTCCGTTTTTCAATGTGTTTCTCTATTTTTCGGTATACAAGGTGTTCCCGGAAAATGTGGAAAATCTCTCGGATTCAGATAGAACATGAAAAAATAAGATGACAAGTTTCCATATTTTTTTTTCCTAGCGGCCCTTCCTACGATGATACGACCTCCTGAAAGACGCAACTGGAAATTCATTTTAGTGGGTTCATTTTATCGACACTGAATAAGAGTACCTTTTCTTCAGCTTAAGGTTCTAGGTATCCAAATTTGTTTGTTTAAGCTCCATATCATACAGAGTGTTAAAAATGTGAGCATTAAAATATACAGCCCTTCCGCCCCTGGTGAACTGAACTAGCTAATTGAAATTTGAGTGCTGTGATTTAAGAAGTCCTTGATACCATTAATCATATTGAATTTTCATCAAATTATATCGAGTTGTTTGAAACTTATTCCACTGAAATGGATTTCCAGTGGTGTCATTCAGGAGGTCGTATCTTCGTAGGAAGGGCCGCTAGGAAGAAAAATTATGGGAACTTGTAATCTTCATTTTTTATGTTTCATCTGAATCCGAGAGATTTTCCACATTTTCCGGGACACCCTGTATAGTTCTGATCTCTTCGTTTACATGGTGCATTTATGGTTTCTTATGTTTTCCAATTAATTCAATTAGCATCTTGATGTTGAGGTGTTCAACTACATATTATTGTTATTGAACGATAAATTGAAAAAATAAGATTTTTTTCGACGAATATATTTCATTAATTTTCATATTAGAATATTCATTTGTGCTGGATAAATTATGCCATTTAATCATAAAAATCTCAGAAAGGTTTGGAAACTGTTGAATCTCTTCATCAGAATCAGTGCTTGATTGTAAATACTCAAAAAAATCAAGGAAGATTCACGACGACATTATTTAGGTGATCAACACACTATTTGAGATTTAGGTACACGATAGAAGAGTACCAGTACCACAAAGAAATGCACGCACACAAGATAATGTTTTACAACAGGTTTTCAGATTTTATATTTGAGAAATAAACTTCGAATATTATGAGTAATGGATATTGTGTTCCACTAGGGATGTCAGGATATTGAAGTATTGAAGATGATGAAAAGCCGATGCTTCAGAAATGACTGCCTTAAGGTTAACACCTACTGGACCTGATCCTTTCTGTGGGTTTTTAAATGACCAATATGAGCAACGGTCCAGCAATTCGAGTTGAATAACGAAGTTACCCTCTGGGGAAACACTCCTGGACCAACTCAGGCAAAAAAATTCTTGATTATTTCACCTAACTATACCAGAAAGCTGCTGAAACTATAACGAGCTGAGCTTCAGGTGATGGTGGGACTGCTGAAGGGTTATAGGTCGGTACAAATATCATTTTTATCCTATGGAATGGTAGGATGATGAGAATTATTCAGGATATTCGAAAATCAATGAACTACCTACAATTTTCTATTATACGTCTTGGAGCTGAAACTTGCAATGCTCATTTCATAGATTTCGATATTCTGTGATTTCGTGAATTACGATCATTGAAAATTTCTTAGAATATTGAAGTAGTATACCTATCTATTCATATTCTTCTGATAAAGGGCTCTATTATATTTCTTGTACATCAAACGATACAGCATGTGTTTTTCACAGCTTCAGCTGAAGAAAATGTAAAAGGGGCAGAACATCAATATTTTCCTAATATTTCGAATGAGATCAAAATATGATTTTATGCATTGACCAAATAATGATTGCTTTTATTCAAAAGGTAAGGTTTAGATAAATAGAAGTTTCGATATTGGTATATACCTGCTCCAAATTTTAGTGTCAAAAGATTTTTCTATGTGGATTATAGCGACCTCTGAATTTGGCGTTTCCTTTCTTAATTACATCCGCATTTATCTTAGTGGACTCGAATTCACAGGAATATATTCAATTCCGACTTTTGCATTATGATTCGAGTAGAATAATTGATTGAATTTGATGCATTCTATGCATTTGTAGATGGGACATAAGCGGAGTTGAAAGTGGAGGAGAATTCATTATAGTTATGGGTTGAAGTAGAACGAAATTTGAAGGGGTATGAGTACCCACAGAGAGGAAGGAGTGGTGTCCTTATTTCATAAATTCTAAGAATATTCGGAAATGAAAGTTATGAAATTTCCGACGATTTATAAGATACGGCATGGAGCTGAAAAGTGTAATGCACATCTCACAGATATCGTTACTCTGTTAAATAGTATATCTATTCATATTCTTTCGACATATGGCTCTACAAAATTTCTTGTACTTAAAATGATATGTATAAAGTGATGTTTCACGGTTTCATCAGAAAAGAAATGTGGAAAGAGGAGCATATTTATAGAAACCTTACAATTCAAATGAAATCGAAAATATAATTGTCGAATTTCATTTCCTGTCTCTGATAACTCTCTAAAAAGCTTTGAATGCGAACACTTATTGATACTAACCTAACCTTACCTAACGATTCGAATGAAATAAAGAATATAACTGTCGCATTTCATTTTTGTATCTGATAACTGTCTCTAAAACGCTTTGAATGCGAACACTTATTGATACAGAACTATAAAACAATAGCTATGAGCTTTTTGACCAAATGTACCGTTTCCGAATAGTTTTCCTTTCTACATACAGAGTACAAGGTTCAATCTTTTCACATTTTTGGCTTCAGTAGTTTGCGAAAAATGAAATTAAGAGAACCATTCGACCAATTTTGCCTTTTAAGTTAGCCGAGAAATCTACAAAAAGTTGAGGTTTTCAGATTGAATAATTGGGGGATATTCTTCAATTATAAAAGTATCTTTTTATGGCTGTGGAGTTCTACAATGGGTGTCAGCGCATTGTGACGTTGAAAGAAACGGAAGGGCCATTGAACTTGACAAAAGTGCATCGAGGTTAACACCTGCTAGCCTCAGAATGATTTTTATGGAGAAACCGGACCCTGACACCCAAGAGGCAACGGTCAAGTCTTCTTAAAAAACACCATTCACGACCTTCTTGGGTTTACATGAATAAGAAGAGTAGAAAAAAAATGATACACATAGCCGCATTCATGGAAGGACAACCTAGAAATAACGACACCAGTTAAGAAAAATAGCAATAATAATTATGGTTATTAAGCAGATAAATATGTACCTACTTTTAACATCATGAGATCTCTAGTTTCGAACATTATGAATAAATAATGTGAGTACCCCTTTTGACAACTTTCGAAATATTTGTCCTAGTGAAGATCCCACATCAACTTTTAATGGTGGGAATAAAAACCCTTGATTGCGCAAAATACCAACAACAGTTTCACGTTGATTACAACTCTTTCCTGGTTTTATTTAACGTTGAATTTTTCACGAGATCATCAAGAGACGCGAAAGCCTATTTAAAATATTCGTTTCCGCTAATCCAGTCTGCTAAATCCAGGGTTCGTCTGCTGTAATCCTTTATTAATAATGCAACGTTTTCAGTTTCGAACCGAAATCACGCTGTTGGCAAGAGCTGACAATAAATTTCCGTTGCACTGACGAGCACATCAGGTGGACGGAAATGGGTCCTCTATCATTCGCTGCCGACAAAGTCACTGCAATTTATTCTGATATGTTCAGGCACTTCGATCTAATGATGTCGAATTTCCCGGAGAAGGTTAAATATGGCTTGAATGAAACGTATTTTAATTGTACACACGGTAAAAGATATGGCGATGGACACCTTAAGGGTATGGATACTTTCAGTGGATGAATTCGGTTCTTTATTTTACTGTAACACCATGGTTATTATTAAGGAACTATAGTTGAATGTTGCTATTTTGGTATTACCTTCGAACTTTCAATAAATATCGATTGAATATTCGAAGAAACGCCAATTTCGTCGAAATTACATATTTGAAGACATACTTCATTGATATAATTTCATCTAACTTTTGCATCAATTTTTGTTATGATATAATCCTGCTTTCTTTCACTCATACAATTTCATTATATGGGGTATTGAGACATTCATACTGAAAATAATAGAGAAATGAGAAGGTTTAGACAATTTTATTCCATATGAACAAAGTAATAACAGAAAGTATTAGCGATCTTCACATATATACCGATGTAATAAACTATTACTGCTATCTAGGGTTTTTTATTTGTGTCTACCTATATATTTCGGAATGTTTTATTTCTATTTGAGTCCTCAGGTTTTCATTTTGAAAATGGCATCATTAGATATTTGGCACGAGATTTTGCAGTGGTGCCAATAAATGTATCTATATTTTTACCTAAGGATAGTGACTGCAAATAATTGCATAAATTCTCCGAACGAATGTGAAACGTAAAAAATTCGGACAATATACGCAATTGTATGCAGTTGCTATCCTTATTGACAGTACTGCAAAATCTCAAGCCAAATATCTAATGATGCCGTTTTCACTATGATAACCTGAGGAAATTGAACTTGACGACCCGAATGGAAATGAATCATTCTAAAATATGTGAAAAATTTAAGAAAAGACCCGAGCAGGAGCTTTTGAGCGCTCGTTCTTTGATGGAGCAATAAGTTTTTCACCTCAAAATTTTATATGGGATTTGAAATTGATACCAAATATGTAAATGCAGAATCTCAGCACAATCGGAATTATATTCTGGAAATTATTCAAGGAATGAAATATGTAAAAAATGAATAATTACAAAAATTAAATTCTATGGTTCTGAGGATGCCATCCTTCTTAGATTTTGCATGAACATTCAGTATATCAGTCTTGATTCACAAGATACATTTCATCCGAATCGGTTATTCTTTTATAGAAATATAGAAATTCTTCTTTTCAATATTCCAATTGAATTTTCTCACGACAGTGAGGAAACGTAACGTAACAGGACTTTGTCGCCTTAAGAAGCATATAACGAGTATTGCCTTAGTAAAAACTGATGAGTATAGTGGACAGGAGGAGGAAACTGCTGTTCAGTTAGTTACCGAATGCCTCGCCCTTGCATGCTGGTGTAAACAATACTTGATGTTGTATCCCCGCTGAAATCCCACACACCGGTAGGGTCTAGCGTCTGGGTGGTTCGAAATAAGTGTGAAGGGTTTGCAATGTACTGCAGCAATGAAAATATACAGCATAGCACAATACTACAAAGTTTCAAAATTGTACCAAAACTAGGAATGACTTTTCTAATATTACAATCTGTCAAATCAATTTTTTTAAACTACATGCCTACTCGCTAAATATAAAAGTGACGTTTTTAAAATAGGTAAAAAATCAAATGAGAATAAAATACTACCTAAGTTACAACATTCTCCCACCTGAAAAACGGTTTCAACCAAAACCTTTTTTCACAAATTCAAAATTAATAACAAAATTTTTGTAGCATTTCAACGTCACACAAGTTCTTCCACTTTTCTTTCGCTCAGCATTCACCTCTTCTTCATTTACTCGTTGGTCTGTACAGGGCCATTTCTTCTTTTTCTTGTATAACCACTGAGGACCCTCCCAGCACCATTTTGACAGAGAAGGTAAGTCTGCAGGATTATGTACGCCTGGTTTATGTCTACAATCTTCTTTAGGCGTTAATTGTGCAATTTCTTCCAGTCTGTTATAAACAAAAGTACCCCAATTTTCGATTTTCTGGTTCCAAGAGATGACTGTTAACGAGTCACTCCAGAAATAACTTCTATATTTTTCGGTAAGATTTTCTGCCACTTGTATATACAGTCTGGCTCCAATTGCAGTAGCTGCCAATTGTTCAAGTCGTAGTATAGTCAGCTTTCTCTCTTTGTTATCTAAAGGAGCAATTCTGGACTTAAAGCATTGGTCACTTTCGTGTACTCCCTGGCAAAATACACACTTGGCCACATTGAATTCCTTATTCAATAGACCCGCGGTAGTCATTTTTCCCGGAGCAGAATATCCCGAAAGTTTCCTTTTGCTTGCTTGCGATGTTGCAACAGATTTCATTAAATCGAAACCTTCACTGACTGAAACGATTCGTTGTTCATTTTCCACCTCTGATCTCACAAAACATAACAAATTTTTAAATCTATTATCAAGAGGTGTTTCTGGTTCATCGTTTTGAGAATTATTGAGTCTGTCATTCTCAACATCACGGGTCGAATAATAAGGAGATCTTTTAAATTTTCGCTCACCTTTACTCGGATCTACCTTACCCATATCACCTTCGACAGACTGCTCATCTACAGGCTTTGACAGGAGTACTACCTAAATTACAACACTTGAACAGGGAATTATGAGATAATTGCATATTTCTCCTCCTCAAATTCCTTTCAGATACTGGAGTTTATGAAGCATCTTATGGGGCACCATTAACCTTATAAGATTGCACTGAAAAGAAACCCCCTCAACAAATATTCAAATCACATGACATCAGGATGCTGAACAATTCAAGTAATCACCCTGTATAAACAAAACTTGAACGAGTATCTGAATATTCCTCACACAAGTATCTAAATATCTTAATATTCTACCTGACCACAATGTCATCTCATGTTTAGCTAACAAACTGAGCTGAAGATTAATTCCCAACTTTCAAAAGTTACTACGATAACGTCAACAAACTTCAAAATTAAATAACCACTAAACTAAATATGGCAAGAGCAACACTACCTAATAAAATTGAATTCTCTAAGTTCGTATAGACGGCTTTGTGAGAGTGCATCTTCAGCAAAGGTGAATTTATCGGTTTTATTTCGCTGGAGCTGTGAACGCAAACTTCTCGAAAAAACAAGAAAAAGAATAAACTATTGAAGTTTGCAGGTGAAACTGTTTCTCGATGGTTATTTACCATCCTCGTTGAATCGTTCTTGGAGAGCTCCCCTATTAAATTTCATCAAATAGCTTGCTCTTACGATCCAAACTTTTGTGAAGTGACGGAATAATGTAAGTTAGTGAGATAGCAGAGTAGTTTGTGATTCATTGTTTTTATTCACCAGGGTTACACTGCAGAAAGAACTCGTCGTTTTAAAGACTTCGGGAGCCTGATGGCTGATTTACAATGGAGATCATATTTCCTGAACGAAAACTTGGGAAGTTTGGATTCATATTTTGCTTGTGGTGTGATTTTGCTTCGGGTTACTGTATTACGGAGTTAAACCATCATGTCAATTGTCAATCAGCGTACCTTTATTTTTAGATTAAATCTAAAAATGTGTGTAGGTTCTCTGAACGTTGGCGAACTATGAGACATATTCTAGTTGGTTTTTATCGATTAATATTATTATGTTTTACTCCAATATTGCATATTCTCACTTGTGTTATCCACATTGAACTTTTCAAATTGTATCTTGACCATGCCACATTTGACTTGAATAATTCGATTCAACGTCATCGACTGAAGGTTGAATAACTGCACTAAGCAGTCTACCATTTGTTCCAATGATTATAGAAAAAACGTTTTTTTCAGGAATTCTCTAAATATGGCATTTTTTCGGTTGAATTACAAGAAGTTATATGCTAGATCGTCAAATTTGGGGTCCTAGACTGTCTCATATCATTTAGATCCATATCCATACAGCCACTCAAATCTTATATGGCAGTGCCGAAAAAATCTCAAGCAAGTAGCTAAAATACGAGGTCCTTTTATAAGGGTTTCTAGTCACTCAAAATCAAAGGAAATGAAGAGAATACCACACTAGCCAGAAAAGGAGCACAAATAGACAAAATATGAGGTCCTTTTATTCAGGGTTTCTAGTCACTTACAACCAAAAGAAACGAAGAGGCTAACACATTAGCCAAAAAGGAAGCACGAACGCTACTTACTGGCCCAAATTCTGTTTGTGATATGGGCCACTTCTAATAAAGATTTTGTGGATGAAACTGAAAGAGGCGAACTCTGAGAGGATTTTTGAGGAATGAACGATTCAGAAAAGTTCATTCAGAACTTTAAAACTGCAAGGTCCATAAAGTATTTGGATTTCAGTAAAAATAAGTTTGTATCCTCAGTAGCCTTCTAACAAGACAAAGTCGACTCAGGAGGCATATGATGAGTATCGGCTTGAAATAAAACTGACGAGTGTTGTGAAAAAGAGGACGAAACACTTGTTTACTTAGTTACAAAATGCCTCGCCATTGCTAGCCTGCGCAAAGAATGTCTCGGATAGGAAAATTATAAGGGAAACTTTGATTCAGCAACTTTGAAGTAATTTCAGATAGTGGAGTTTAGTGAAGCTCTGTAAACTGGAGGGTGAACTGTAGTGCAGTTACGGAGACAGCCTTGATGGAGGGCATAATATACCTTAGAGTCGCAGTGGAAAAAACCATCTAGAAATTTTACTATCCACATGACATCAGGACGATGTAAATCTTAATTACTCACCCAGTTTGAACACAACTTGAACAAGTATTTTAATATCTGGATATTCCACCTGACCACAGTGTTATATCATGTCAAGATAATAAACTAAGCTGAAGATTAATTCCAAACTTCCAGGAGTTACTTCGATAATTTCAGCAAAACTCCAAAATTAAATAACCACTAAACTAAATATGGCGAGCGCAAGACTCATAAAATTGAATTTGCCTGAGTTCGTATAGACGGAATTGTGAGAGTGCACCTTCTGCAAAGGTGAATTTATCGGTTTTATTTCGCTGGAGCTGTGAACGTAAACTTCTCGAAAAAACAAGAAAAAGAATAAACTATTGAAGTTTGCAGGTGAAACTGTTTCTCGATGGTTATTTACCATCCTCGTTGAATCGGTCTTGGAGAGCTCCCCTATTAAATTTCATCAAATAGCTTGCTCTTACGATCCCAAATGTTGTGAAGTGACGGAATAATGTAAGTTAGTGAGATAGCAGAAGAGTTTGTGATTCATTGTTTTTATTCGCCAGGGTTACACTGCAGAAAGAACTCGTCGTTTTGAAGACTTCGGGAGCCTGATGGCTGATTTACAATGGAGATCATATTTCCTGAACGGAAACTTCGAAAGTTTGAAATCATCTTTTGCTTGAGGTGTAATTATTGCCCGTACTTATAGTCGATGCTCCGTCAGTTCTCGTACTCAAGCAGTCCTCAAGCATTCCTTTTCATCTCATAGTACTCAAGCAATACTTCGTCGATGCTCAGCTACCGACCAACCTTGAGACGTGCTCGGATGTCGAAGTGTCATACAAATTGTCAATATTCAAATTTCAAAATGTAAATGGCGAATCTCCATGGCAACTCAGCAGTGATACCACAAAAAACAGTGAAAATAACCAGATTCCGACGATGTTCGAATTCTCCGCCGAGTTTTGCCGAAGCTTTGTTTATGAGATACGATCGTCGCTAAGCATGCGAGCTCGTCTCTGCCGAGAACGGCTTGAGTATGAGATTGAGATCTGACGGAGCATCGACTATGAGTACGTGCATATGCTTCGGGTTACTGTATTTAGAAGTTTAACCATCTTGCGAATTAGTGTAGCTACATATTTGGATTGAACCAGGGTTCATAGATGAGAGGATTATGAAATAGACGAGCTTTTGGGCGAGAGGGCACCTGAGGTAATAGGGAAATAGGTTGGAAATTCTGTTGGTGATTTCTGGTTATGTTCTTTCTCACTGAATGAATTGACACTTCGAGTTTATTGGGGATTTTGCTTTTATTTACTTTATAGGTATTCCTTTAGAAATTCGAATAAATTATTCAATTAACGATATTTCATGAATAAGCTTATCATAATTGAATTTGAACAATAATCCTGCTTCTTCTAATAACGAGGTTCGTACTCAAATAAATGTAATTTGTTGTTTGTAATATCAATTGAACTGATTCAGTTGAAAGTGCACACTGGAAAATTGATTAACACCAATGAAAAAAAAAGGAATGGAATATATGGCATTGGCAATAAAATTAAGTGAATATCTTCTTACTAAATGAGCATGGATGTTGAAAGCAAAAGTGGATATATCGGAGAGGCCTTTCTCAAACAGAGAAAATTTGTTCAAAATAAGAAAGAATTATTTCCGAAAATTGAAAATAGTCTGGGTTAACTATCTGAACTATCTCATTCAGATTGAAGTTTATGTTTACATTTAACAGTGATATTCTTGTGTAATATTTACTCATTGAAAAATATATATCCTTGATATATGTATATTCAACTTTCACTATAATTTGACCCCCCCTTTAACTTTGTTACTGAAGGAGATACAAAAAATGTTTCGTATAAAAGTTTTACGAAATCAACTGAGGTTTTTTTTATATGACTCTATAAACTGAAATATATACAGGGTGGCCAACATATTGATGGCAACTTCATTTTTTCAAATGGAACACCCTGCATATTTTCCATATTTGGTTAGCTCTTTTTCCCCTGATTTCGAATATGTAACATATGTTGGTCTATCTTTTTCATTCTGAGCACCACAGAGTTAAAATCTCAGAACTATCTGGCATAGCGTTTTGGAAGTTCGTGAATATTTAAGTAGTCAATTTGATCTTTGGATTGGTAATGGCGCACCCATTTCATGGCCACCAAATAGTCCCGATTTAACACCGTTGGACACGCTTTTATAGCCGTTCCTGAAGGAAAAAATTTACTTCAGCAATAATGATAATCAATGAAAGCGGAGAATAATATTAATGATATACAGGGTGTCTGGTGGCAGATTTATGTTTTGAAATACGAATATTTCAACAAGTAATAAACTGCGCGGGGGGAGGGTAGTGTCGTTGGAATCAGTGGTCATGCGGATTTCTTAGTCACAATGTCGCAGTTGTCGAATGAGCATCGCGCGTTCGCCATCGAGGCATTTTTCAAGAGTAACGATTCGTACGTAATTGCTCGTCGACAATTTTGTTCACACTTCGATATTCGACGGATAACTGATGGGCCCAGTGTGAATTTAATTCGTTTCTGGGTGCAAAGGTTCCGCACAACTGCTACGGCTATAAACACCCCACGGCCAGGGCCCAGTCGATTTTCAAGGACTCCCGGAAACATTGAACTGGTTGAAGAGAGTTCACGTGAAAATCCACGACTTTCGATACGGAAAAGGGCAGCTTCACTGGGACTTCCCAGAGCGATTGTTCATGAAATTTTAAGAAAGGATCTAAAGTTCCATCCATTAAAAGTTCACATCGTTCAAGAACTTAAAGAAAATGACGTTTTTTTACGCAAAACATTTTGTCAAACGATGTTGGAACGTTTTCAAACAGTGAATCGCATTTTTTGGAGCGACGAGGCTCATTTCCATTTAAACAGGCACGTAAATTAGCAAAACTGCCGTTACTGGTTTCCAAGATCCTGCAAACCCTCGACTGAAACACCAAAGAGCATTGCATTGCCCTAGGGTAAGAAAATATTCATCGAGAAATCAGCAAAATTGAACCGAGTTTACTGCAACGTGTGGCGGAGAACAAGAGGCTCCGTTTTGAACAGTGTGTAAAACTCGATGGAAAACATTTGGATGGTATAATTTTCAAAAAATGAAATCCGCATGATTATTTTGTCATTCAATGTTTTAATTAAAATGATATGTCAAAAAGCATTTTTTTTATTTAACTTTGAAAATATAAATCTGCCACCAGACACCCTGTATAATCAACCAATATTAAACTCATAATTCGGAACTAATCCCGTCAACGCACAAAGAATAATAATAATATTGTAATGAAATAAAACAAATTTTGAAGCTTTAATTTCTGACTTGAATCGGAGCCATAATTATGCTATCAAAAATAGTCTTAACATCTTGAGACAACGATATGAAATATGTTATTGAATGAAGGTGGTCATTCAAAGCCATTTCTTTAGTTGATGTTATTCTTACCATACTATAATTTTTCATTAGTTAAGTAATTGTTAAGTATTCATTCTAAAATATTACTTTTGAGTAGATTGTTTGGATATAAAGAGTTTCGTAGGTATTTTACATATTTTTTTATTCGGTGTCATCATTTCAAAACTTGGAAACTCTGAAAATTGAAGACCCATCCACATACGCATTTATATTCGAGATCAGGAGGAAATAGCCTATAAAAAAAAAGAAGAAAAATGAGCATTTCCAGTAAACTCACTCTGCCACACAGATCTTGCCAGGTGGTTTTTAAAATTTGAAACTCTGTGGTTCTCAGAATGAAAGAGATACACCAATATATGTTACATATTCGAAGTCAGGGGCAAAAGAGCTAGCCAAACATGTAAAAATATACAGGGTGTTCCATTAGAAAAAATGAAGTTGCCAACAATATGTTGGCCACCCTGTATATATTCCATTATGTAATTCATATTGTAAAACCTCAGTCGATTTCGTCAAATTTTTGTATGAAACAATTTTCTGTATCTCTCTTAGAAACAAAGTTAAAGGGGGGGTCAAATTATAGTCAAAAACCCGGTACATATCTGCATAATAATGAGGAAATCCTTATATTATTCAAATTATTATCTAGGAATTGATTGAAACGTTGAAATGGGTCAAGTCTTATAAAGTTCATACGATATGTGGTCTTTAATTTGTTGAGAAAATTATTAAATGATTTTTGCTTTCTTTTCAATTATCTTCTTCATCTGAAGTTCGATATTCCATCAGTTAACTAAGAATGCAACAATGAAGTTTACAAAGATATAAACCTATACAGTACGTCAAGGAAATTTTGCAGCAGGGTGCAGAAATCTGTTCGTCTAACTCAATCTTAAAAAAATTCGCACTGTAAACATCTGGAGAATTGGGGAATAAAAAGCTTGCTCAGAAGTACTGAAGAATTTCTCGTATTTGAGTTTAAACTGTTGTTCTGTTTTGTGCCAAGCAGGGATTGGTTCATATACCCAGCATGCTCAAGTCAAAACCAAAATATTTGTTTAGGGCTTCATAAGTAAAAATTGATACGGATAAAATATTTGAAGCTGCTCAAGTAACAATATTATAATTCAACCTACAAACAACTGTTGACTCATTTGCTTACTTGAAAAATATTTTTTCATCTTATCCAAAGTCAATAGTTTCAACAATATATTTACGTAATTTCAACGTTACTGTACAGTGTACAGTGTACAGTGTTGTAAACTGCATTATTTTAAGTGATAATATTGACGTCATCTTATTTTCTTCAGTATGAGCAAGAATGAAAATGTTTTAGTTACGTGTCCCTTATACGGAACGTTAGGTTTATTTCAGTTAAGAACCACAGTAAGCGTAATTTTATGGTGTCATAAAACCAAAATGTAAATGTAGAAGCTCATAATGACGTCCCCATTATCATCCTGATATCAATCTTCGACATCTCAAACCTCAACCCTAAAACTGCTCTGAAAGACGAAATTGTTACATTCTCTTTAAGTGTTATACGTTTTCTGTATACTGATGAGAATCCATTCAATGCAACACTTGAGAATCACAGAGTAGAGTTAATAATCAAGCCCCCCATAAAAACCACTGAATATTCATGCAATGTGTGCCTTCAATTTCTGAAGATATAGTCCTTGCTCCTGGTATTTTACTCTCAAAGTGACGTAGTCCGATGTTTAAATTTATGGCTGGCATCTCCAGAAATGCATGTTCATCCTCTTAGATATAGTGTAGGGAGAACCGCTGAAAATATAGCTACATTTTCCAATGAAAAGGTTGTCAGTCGCCTCATGCACTCTTTCAAAGTCGAGAATGGTGTCAGGTATATATTGCAGCGTCTATTCACGGCAGGACAGACCAATTCATCTGGAGATGTGCTCCCGTTGAAAAGATTCATCTGCAGAAGGATCATGAAATTTTAATTTTGTTCATTCACCCGTATAATTATTTTTCAGGGCACGCTGGAATCGTGCTTGAAAAGTCGCGTATTCGTAGTTTGAGACGGATTTGGCAATCTGTATAAACGCAGGAGAAAACGCTCTAAATTAAATGTATGAATCAGGAAATTCTGATGCGAAAGAAGTGAAAAAGTAGGATTAGGTGCAGAGCTGTGCCGAGCACTGAAGAAAAGTGCTTCCAGCACAAAGCACTAAGCCCTATTGAAAAGTGCTCCGGAATCTCGAGCACTAAGCCGTTATTTTTTAAGGAATGCTCGCGATTACTAAGCACTCTTGGAAAGTAATTCGTTTACACGAGCACCGAGCATTAAGCACTCTTCAAAATGAACCTTTGTATTTTCCATCCAAATGTTTCTTAGTTTGAAATTTTGATTTTAATGTTCTGATGTTTTTCTTTCGAGCTTTATCGTGTTTTGAACTGGCCTAATTGAAATTGACAATAGTTTTTTCCCAGCAAGTCCAATATTGTCGTTCACAGACAAACATGAGTTACCATGACGTCAATAAAGAAAAATAGTATGTGATCTCGGAACAGAAAACAAAATTCGAGAATTTATAGGAAGACAATGACGTCTTGGAAACAAATAAGATAGAAATTTTTCTTGTGGCAAAGCTGAAGAAAAATCCTTAAGGTTACCATGACGTCATTTAAAAAAATTGAGAGAGCATGTGGTCTCAAATCACACAATAAAATTCGAAAAGTTATAGAAAGACAATGACGTCTTGGCAACAAATAAGATGGAAATTTTTTTTGTGGCGAAGCTAAAAAAAATGCTACAATCAAAGAACCTTTTCTGAGCTCTTTATGTCATTCATTAAGTGAACAGACTGTAACTTGCATATTCGCCAATAAATATCTTGAAAGCATGATTATAGAAACTTGCATCGTATATCAGAAAAAGGTCGCATTGCTCCATAGAATTTCCCTAAAAAATTTTGCTATACAACATAACAATTTGTTCTCCGTGTCAAAATAATGGAAACATAAAGACTTGTTCCATTCCATAACATACAGCGAGATCGTTTTTTTTCACCAGAGTTATAATGAAGGAAAAACTTAACACTTAGACATCCATAAAGGTGGAATGAAAAATATTAATATTTTAGTTCTTTGTTTATTCCAATCAGGCTTAAGTCCGTCATTTTCATGTTCCGACAAGTCCATAAAGGGCTTAGTGCTTGGTAATTTCTGAAAGTGCTCGGGAGCACTGCGATGCTTAGGAGCACTTTGTAGAATTACTAAGCACTAAGCCCAGTCAAAAAATTCGCGAAGCACCAAGCCCTAAGCACTGGTTCACTCTTGTTCTCGCGAGAGCACTGTGCTTACGAGCACAAAAGTGCTTCGAGTGCTTTCACGAGCACTAAACACAAGACTTCGGCACAGCTCTGATTAGGTGTCGACAGACATAACGAAGGCCTTTAAGTTCTACTTTCACTTCTTTTCGAGCCAATTACATAATAAAGACCAATCTTCAATTCGAGAGAAGTAGAAACAGAAAGTATTCTTTGTATTCAAATTAAAAAGTAGAAAACCCACTCAAGAACCACAGTCAGCGTCATAAACCGAAATGAAAATGTAGAAGCTCCTAATGATGTCCGCATTATCATCCTTTTATCAATCTTCGACATACCAAACCTCATCCTAAAGACTCATTTGTAACATTCTCTTTAAGTATGATACGTTTTCTGTTTACTGATGACAATCCAATTCAATGCAGCACTTGTGAATCACAGAGTACCTACAGTTAATAGTCAAGTCCGCCATAAAAACCACTGAATATTCGTCCAATGTGTGCCTTCAATTTTTGAAGATATAGTCCTTGCTCCTGGTGTTTTACTCTCAAAGTGACACAGTAACCGATGTATAAATTTATAGCTGGCATCTCCAGTACCGCATGTTCATCTTCTTAGATATAGTGTAGGTAGCAACGCTAAAAATGTACTTACATTTTCCAATGAAAAGGTTGTCACTCGCCTTATGCACTCTATCAAAGTCAAGAATGGTGTCAGGTATATATTGCAGCGTCTATTCACGGCAGAACAGACCAATTCATCAGCAGAAGACTCGTGAATTTTTAATTTTGTTCATTCACCCTTATAATTATTTTTCAGAGCACGCTGGAATCGTGCTTGAAAAGTCGCGTATTCGCAGTTTGAGTCGGATTTGGCAATCTGTATAAACGCAGAAGAAAACGCTCTAAATTAAGAGTATAAATCGGGAAATTCTGCATGTGGAAGAAGTAAGTAGCATCATAAAACCAGAATGTAAATGTAGAAGCTCATAATGATGTCCGCATTTTCATCCTGTTATCAATCTTCGACATATCAACCTCATTCTAAAATACATATTTGTAACATTCTTTTTAAGTATTATACGTTTTCTGTAAACTGATGAGAAACCCATGCAATGCAGCACTTGCGAATCACAGAGTACAGTTAATAATCAAGTCACTGAATATTCATGCAATGTGTGCCTTCAATTTGTGAAGATATAGTCCTTGCTCCTGGTATTTTTTTTCTTAAAGTGACGCAGTAACCGATTTTCAAATTTATGGTTGGCGTCTCTATTAATACATGTTCATCCTCTTAGATATAGTAGAGGAAGACCCGCTGAAAATATACCTACATTTTCCAATGAAAAAGTTGTCAGTCGCCTCATGCACTCTCTGGAAGTCGAGAATAGGGTCAGGTATATATTGCAGCGTCTATTCATGGCAGGACAGACCAACTCATCTGAAGATTCATCAGCAGAAGTCTCTTGAAATTTCAATTTTGTTCATTTACCTGTGTAATTATTTTGCAGAGCACGCTGAAATCGTGCTGGAAAAGTCGAATATTCACAGTATGAGTCGGATATATGGCAATCTGTATAAATTTGGAAGAAAACGCTTTAAATTGAGGGTATAAATTAGGAAATTCTGCATCCGAAAGAAGTAAAAAAGTAGGGTTAGGTGTCGACAGACATAACGAAGGCCTTTAACTTCTACTCTCACTTCTTCTTAAGACCAATTACTTGATAAAGACCAATCTTCAATTCGAGAGAAGTAAAAACACAAAGCATTCTTTGTATTCAAGTTAGTACAAAACCCACTCAAAAACCACAGTCAGTGTCATAAAACCAAAATGTAAATGTAAAAGCTCATAATTATGTCCGCATTATCAGCCTGATATCAATCTTCGACATAACAAACCTCATTCTAAAATACGTATTTGTAACATTTCCTTTAAGTATTATACGTTTTCTGTAAACTGATGAGAATCCCATTCAATGCAGCACTTGCGAATAACAGAGTACAGTTAATAGTCAAGCTCACCATAAAAACCACTGAATATTCATGCAATATGTGCCTTCAATTTCTGAAGATATATTCCTTTCTCCTTGTAATTTACTCTTAAACTGGCGCAGTAACCGATGTTTAGATTTATGGCTGGCATATCCAGTAATGCATGTTCTTAGATGTAGTGTTGGAAGAACCGCTAAAAATATACCTCCTAATCATGTCCGCATTATCATCCTTATATTAATCTTCGGCATCTCAACCTCATCCTAAAATACGTATTCGTAACATCTTTAAGTATTAGACGTTTTCTGTATACTGATGAGAATCCCATTCAGCACTTGCGAATCACAGAGTAAAGTTTATAATCAAGCCTGCCATAAAAACTACTGCATGTTCGTCCTTCAATTTCTGAAGATTTAGTCCTTTCTCCTGGTATTTTACTCTTGAATTGACGCAGTAACCGATGTTGAAACTTATAGCTGGCATCTCCAGTGATACATGTTCATCCTCTTAGATATAGTGGTGGAAGAACCTCTGAAAATATACCTACATATTCCAATGAAAAGGTTGTCAGTCGCCTCATGCACTCTTTCAAAGTCGAGAATGGTGTCAGGTATATATTGCAGCGTCTATTCATGGCAGGACAAACCAATTCATCTGTAGATGTGCTCCTATTGAAAAAATTCATCAGCAAAGGGATCATGAAATTTTAATTTTGTTCATTTACCCGTGTAATTATTTTTCAGGACACGCTGAAATCGTGCTTGAAAAGTCGAGTTTTCGCAGCTTGAGTCAGACATGGCAATCTGTAAAAACGTGGAAGAAGACGCTCTAGATTAAGAGTATAAATCAGGAAATTCTGCATGCGAAAGAAGTGAAAAAGTAGGGTTAGGTGTCAACAGACATAACGAAGGCCTTCAAGTTCTACTCTCTCTTCTTTTTGAGACCAATTACCCAATGAAGACCAATCTTCAATTCGAGAGAAGTAGAAACAGAAACAATTCTTTGTATTCAAGTTAGTACAAAACCCACTTAAAAACCACAGTCAGTGTCAGAAAACCAAAATGTAAATGTAGAAGCTCATAATTATGTCCGCATTATCATCCTGATATCAATCTTCGACATCTCAACCTCATCCTAAAATACGTATTCTTAACATACTCTTTAAGTATTATACGTTTTCTGTAAACTGATGAGAATCCCATTACATTCAATGCAGCACTTGCGAATAACAGAGTACAGTTAATAGTCAAGCTCACATAAAACCACTGAATATTCATGCAATATGTGCCTTCAATTTCTGAAGATATTGATATGGTTTCGTGAATTTCTATTTCGATTTATTTGAATTTTATATTGATTGTGAAATTACACGACCCATACAATTTCCTATATTAATTTTTTTCTACAAGCGTGCACTTTCATTCTCTTTCCCGCACGTATTTCAATTCGTAAAGAGTCACATTGCCAAACAGTGTGGGAAAAACCCCTGCTATTCCATTACCGCACGCAAATGCGTGTGGTAATGGATTAGCAAGGGTTTTTCCCGCACGCAAATGCGTGTGGTAATGGATTAGCAAGGGTTTTTCTCGCACGCTTTTTCTAAAGAATAAACTGAATAATGATATATCTCTATGCCACCGACGACGTTACTATGGAAACGGCATGTGAATAAGAATTAATACTTGTCAGAGACTTTTGTCATTCATGTGTATTTAGAATGATCAATTCACATTTGATCTGTGTGTTGAAATCGATCTCGTATAAGCGCTTGTAGAAAAAATATTGTTCCTAACTCGTGCGGAAAGTGTTTTTCCCGCACTCAACTGCTTACCCAAACGACGCGAAGCGGAGTAACGGCAGTTTCGTGCGGGAAAATATCACTTTCCGCACTTGTTAGGAAAATAACTATTATTGAATTATGAGATTCTTTTTCAGGGTGGATTCTAGTAAAAAATTTTCGTGACTTTTCTCGATTTTATTTATTTCTGACTGACAAAAAACTTTCATAGTAACATATATTAATTTTTTTATCCTGCCTACTTATGAACTCTTAACTAATAATCGATCCATATCAATTCCCCTCAAATTTATTGCATTTTGCTAAATTTTGAATAAAATTTGGAAAAATGGAAATAAATTTCAAATTGCACTGCTAATTCTTCTTGGGTCTTCATATAATAAAATTATTTTGAATATTTGTTTTCTTAATCTTTTTGATACTCTTATATCCATAATATATGCCATTCCCCTCATTTGGATGAAATTTCCATCAAATTCCCTTTTAAATTCTTTCGATTGTCTGATGAATGATCTCTTTATGATTTTTTTATAGGTTTGTCATAAACTTCTTCAACAATTTCTAGATCTTCATCATTTTCTGCAACTTCACATATTTCCATTTCTTGTTCATCAAAAAATACCATACTATGAACAGGCCTTTCAAATAACACCACACTGCAATCTGGATCAACAATATTACTCTCCATTTCTATCACTAATTTTCCTAAATTAATTTCATTAAGATTTTCATTTCCAAGTTTGTTCCCCTCATCATTATTTTGTATTTTGCTTTCTATCTTTTCTGTAAATTTTTCAAACAACTCTCTTGAGTTATTTTCCATTCTTTGGAACATCTTTCTTAAATTATTTTCCATTTTCTTCCATTTTTTCGAATATTTCATCCATGTTCTTTTCCATTCGTTCTTCACTTTTCTCAATTTTCCTTTCCATTCTTTCCATTATTTCTTCACTTTCCTCCATTTTCCTTTCCATTCTTTCTAAACTTTCTTCCATTTTTTTTCCATTTTCTTCCATTTTCCTTTCCATTCTTTCTATTTTTTCAAATAACATTTCCAATACATTATTTTCCATTACTAGAACTCCAGCCACTACGTTGGGCGCCATTTGATATGGTATCGTGAATTTCTATTTGGATTTATTTGATAGTTTAATTGTTTGCGAAATTACACGATCCATACAATCTCTTGAACTATTTTGTATTGAATTATTATACTCTTTTCAGGGTGGATTCTAGTAAAAATAATTTCGTGACTTTTCTCGATTTTATTATTTTCTCACTGACAAAACACTTCCATAGTAACATATCTTAATTTTCAAATCCTGCCTACTTATAAACTCTTAACTAAATAATCGATCCATATCGGGTATTTCTTATTTTGATTTAGTTTTAATTTATATTGATTTCGAAATTACACGATCCATACAATTTCTTGATCTAATTTTTATTGAATTATGAGATTCTTTTTCAGGGTGGATTCTAGTAAAAAATTTTCGTGACTTTTCTCGATTTTATTATTTCTGACTGACAAAAAACTTCCATAGTAACATATATTAATTTTTTTATCCTGCCTACTTATGAACTCTTAACTAATAATCGATCCATATCAATATATTCCTTTCTCCTTGTAATTTACTCTTAAACTGGCGCAGTAACCGATGTTTAGATTTATGGCTGGCATATCCAGTAATGCATGTTCTTAGATGTAGTGTTGGAAGAACCGCTAAAAATATACCTCCTAATCATGTCCGCATTATCATCCTATATCAATCTTTGGCATCTCAACCTCATTCTAAAATAAGTATTCGTAACATTATCTTTAAGTATTAGACGTTTTCTGTATACTGATGAGAATCCCATTCAATACAGCACTTGCGAATCACAGAGTAAAGTTCATAATCAAGCCTGCCATAAAAACTACTGCATGTTCGTCCTTCAATTTCTGAAGATTTAGTCCTTTCTCCTGGTATTTTACTCTTAAATTGACGCAGTAACCGATGTTGAAACTTATAGCTGGCATCTCCAGTGATACATGTTCATCCTCTGAGATATAGTGTAGGAAAAACTGCTGAAAATATACCTACATTTTCCGATGAAAAGGTTGTCAGTCGCCTCATGCACTCTTTCAAAGTCGAGAATGGTGTCAGGTATACAGGGTGAGTCTTTGACTTGTACATATATTTCAACCGAATATTCCTGGGGTCAAAAGAAACACTTTTTTCCTCTACCATTTTTTCCGATTCGGCCTAAATAAGAAGATATAGCACTTTTTTATTTTCAGTATGAGCTATGCCGCCACTGGTAAACTAACCACTGAATTTTTGCAAGTACGAGATCTAGCATTCAAACCTTTGAAATGAACGATTTTATCAAAGAAACGAGTAGATATACCATTCGAAATTTTCAAATAAGCTGCTGTATTAAATGGAAAAATATAAACTCACTTTTTCAATACCAGTTGTATTTCTAATGCAATTATTGATTCATCCAAATCTTGCTGGTGATAAAATGAAAGAGAATAATCTCTTCTTGATGTATACATTTTTGATTATATTGGATTAACTTTTAAACCACCTATTTCATCTATAGCATTCATTTCCGATATCTCTTGAAATCTTCCGTGCCAGAATTTTCGAAATCAAAACAACAACTCAACCATAAAATTTGAATAAATGACATAATTCACTTGAACAGCCTAAACCACAGAACATAATATAAGAAGTGCGAGCTGCCTACTAACACGGCCTTCTAAACCTACGGGCACGGTCATAGCCAAGAGCGGCAACGCTGTAGAGTCCCGACCGGTTCCGACATATTACAAGCACAGCCGAGCACAGCCTTCTAAAGTAGTCCCTATGTACAGTTGTGTTACAGGCGCAAGCGTGAGCGCTAGTAAACATCTAGTGGTAAATTAATGTTTTAGTGTCGATTATGGTCGTAAATGAGAAAAATAAGTGAATTATAATTAACTGTTGTGATTGTTTCAGTGCTGTGAACAGTGAAAGTGTTTGTGATATTGGTGTTAGTGAATTTTCCTTGGGATAACTACTTTCGTCTTTTGTAGGTGCGTTGCGGTAGGAACGTTTTATATTTTATCGTGTAGAAGTAATATCCGTCTAAAAAACTTAAGGATATTTCAATTGTTTCAGTCTGCCGAAACATGAACAGCTTAAGCTTTTATAAATTTCATTCCAACAAAAGTTTTGATTGTGAAAAACATTTCGATTCCAACGATATAATTAAGTTCCATTAACATTCACTAGTTCTCTTCCATTTATCATTCCAGATAACAAATTCTAGAATTATTCTTGAAATTTGTCAACGTGACATCGTAGGGAAAATTGAATTCTGTGAATATTTCCGACAGAATTGCATTCAGCCAAAGTACCCAATTTTTCGAAATTCTAAGATTTTTTTTTCTTTAATCATCGGATTACTCGGAATTTTGTATTCGGGAAAGATCAATCATATTCAGGAAAAACTGTGTTCCAAAAATCATTTCATTTGAAGAAATCGTTTGCAAGATATTACTGAATATTTATGCTTTTCATGGATTTTCAACAGCCTGTATCTTTTTAACCAGGCCGAATCGGAAAAAATGGTAAAGGAAAAAGTGTGTTCTTTTGACCTCAGGAATCTACGGTTAAAATATATGTACAAGTCAAAGACTCACCCTGTATATTGCAGCGTCTATTCACGGCAGGACAAACCAATTCATCTGTAGATGTCCCATTGAAAAGATTCATCCGCAGAGGGATCATGAAATTTTAATTTTGTTCATTTACCCGTGTAATTATTTTTCAGGACACGCTGAAATCGTGCTTGAAAAGTCGAGTTTTCGCAGCTTGAGTCAGACAACGCAATCTGTATAAACGTGGAAGAAGACGCTTGAAATTAAGAGTATAAATCAGGAAATTCTGCTTGCGAAAGAAGTGAAAGAGTAGTTCAATTACCCAATAAATTCAACTGAACTTCAATTTAAGAAATGAATATGGGTATTCCGTTTCTGAAAATAATTCTGTTGTTGACGTGAAATTCTGGAAGATCTCGAACATTTCTTGAAATATTAGTTGGGCTCATTTTATCAGAGCTAATCTAGTCAGAGTTAAATCTGATAATGAAAATCAATCAACTAAAAATTGTACATAATATGAAGTACTCGTGAGTGCCGTAAAGCCTTTATTCTAGAAAATAAACATCCCTCAAATATTCGAATCAGAGAGCATAAAGAACTGCCTAAACAGAAAGATACTGATGAGCTAAAGCTTGTACAACATGCTTTGAATGAAGACCATAAGATTTTATGGGGTGAAGCTTCCATAATATTAAAAGGAAAAAAACTAGAAGGTGAAAGATTGAAGAAGCTCTCAAGTCAAAAATCGAAAAACCGATCAGTCAACCTTCTGTTTATCTCAAATCCTTCTGGTTTCCAATATTGAGATACAGCTTAAAATAGATCGAATGAATTGTTTGACAAATGATTCAATCAGAAATAGATCGAAATCATCCAAGATTTTTGTATGAGAATTGACAAGAATGACAATTATTTTTTGAGAGTAACGAAAGTTGCAAGTTCAAATGGTTTTTCTGTCGAATGCTGGCTGAAAAGTTGAACAAAACAATCAAAACTGATGGAAATTGCTCAAATTATGATAAAATACTTCAGGTTCTGCAATCATATTTTGAGGTCAATCACACAATAAAACTGACCGATTTTTTGAAAGCTTGATGAATTCTGTTGCTGAAAACCCTCGTGTAGTGTAGGCCAGGTCTTATATTGCAACCTTCACAACTGAGATACTCGTGAAAATTTTATGAAAATCATATCATTAACATATAAAGTTTAGTGGCACCTCCGACTTGTTGAAGGGTATTCTCACGGAGTATTCATATCTAAAATGTAAATTTCAACACCTAAAACCGCTATTATCTCAGAGTTTCTTTCATTTTGGATACATCATTGGTGAGATCTTGAAATATTCTCGGATATTTTAAATAATCACTGTCATCATGACCTGAGGTATAAGCTCAAAATAAACAGAAAAATGTTATGGATTTTAATATTTTGAATTACGAGGATCTGCAATAACGACTTATGGAGTGCTATGTTTGTCCTATTTGCAGTAGAAACCAGGTGTTCTTGTATATTTTTATGAAGTTTAATGCATTTGATTCGACAGAACTATTTTCGAATATCGTGCAAATTGATTTTCGGAGCGAGAGAACTGTTTCCAATTTTAGAAATCCTATTTTTGACAAGATTGTGCAATTTCAACTGAAATAGTTTAATTGAAAATACAAACGACGAATTTCATTTATTTAAATACAAACCTTCATTTGTTGGAAAGCACTGGTTATTGGAAGAAGCAGGATCATTTTTCAATCTCAATTATGAAAAAATTTGTCCTGAAATAGCGTAAATTGAATAATTTATTCGAATTTCGAAACGAATATAAAGTGAACAAACGCCAAATCCCAAATCAATTTGAAGTGTCAATTTATTTAGTGAGAAAGAAAATAACCAGAAACCACCAACAGAATTTTCAAGCCATTTCGCCTCCAACTGTCCTTTTACCTCAGGTGCCCCCTCGCCCATAAGCTCGACTATTTCATAAACCCCTCATCTATGAACCCTGGGAATACACAACATTTTTTGGGATTTGGGTTTTCCGAGCCCCAGATGCGACAATTTTGCTTGCTGACGAATCCACCGAGGTGGAAATGGGCCTGATCACTCAAGATGATTTTTCGATGGAATTCTGGATCATTTTCATGCTATTCAACGACCCAATCAGTAAAGACACGGCGTTGTTGATGATCGGCCGGCTTGAGTTCTTGTATTAACTGAACTGTATAAGCCTTAAGACCCAAATCTTTATGCAAAATACGGTGTAATAATGTTTGTGGAATCCTAATTCCAAAGAACGACGAGGAATGGACAAAACTTGGCTAACATTACTAACTTGTCCCAACAGCTCGAATTTTCTCACCAATTTCTTTATTGCGGTCCGACAAGGTGCTTTACAAAGACCCAAAAATATTCGAGTTTTACGAACCGTCTCTGCCGAATTTCAATAATTTTAATGCGTTCTTGAAGAGTCTATCGTTCCATTTTTATTGATGGCGTAGTTCTACCTGTCCAATATCAAAAAATGACAGCTTCAAACGTGACATCTACCGAAATAGCGGGCTATTCAAAATAACACCTCTTATTGGAAAACCCTTTATATCACTTATGGGGAAATATCCTTCTATTCACCACGATATTTCACAAAAAGTTTCTTGCTGTGCCTCGTAAAAAATTGGGGGAAGAGCTACATCAAATTTAGTATTCCCGCTACATCCATGGATGAATTTCGAGGTAAAAATCGTCACGGGTAATGAAGCTACGGTATGGACTAAATTCTGGACTCGGATGTAATTAACAATATACGTAGCCGTTATTCTCGTTAAGTTAATGGGAAAGTGCTCAGCTTGTAATATGAGAGAAGGTGTTTAATTTCTGTAACGTGAATTATCTTTTGCCGCACTGGAGATTTTATGGCAGAATTTCATCCCCATATTAACGACATTTTATGGCAGATTTAACCTTGGAAATAGAGATCCTTCCGGTTGGAAAATGGATAGATACATCATAAAATATAGGAGTTGCCATAAAGGTACAACGTGTGTTTATCACTGGACGGTATTGATGTCTCTATATAGGGTTTTCAGGAGTTTAGTTTTCACCATAACGACTTCATTGACGTTATTGAAATATAATATAGGCTGTTTCAATCTTTTTTGCTTCTTGTATTCGAAGTATCGACCAGCATTCATCAGCCGTCGTCAGAAAAATACTTAAGACTTGTAACTTTAGCAAAAACAACTTTCGTCACTCTTTGAAATTGTTTGTCATTATTGACAGTTAACGGCTGAAATACAGGGTCACTATAAAAGATTGTAACAGCGCAAATGGCTTTGGATTATGCAAACCACAGAATTCTGTGATCACGCTGTGCTGTGATTGGTTAGAGATTGGTATTCGGCAATCCAAAGCCAACTGCGCTGTTACAAGCATTTATAAAGACCCTGTATAATCTGGTAGGATTCTGCATTTCTAGAAAACTTGTTAGGTTTTTACTCCCAGTCTCTGAAACATAAATAAAAGAAAATTTTTCAATTGGGATGAAGTGCTTCTGCTTAAATCTTTGCTCTAATTTGTCAGAAGGAAATTGTTTTTGAAAAAATTGTTGCCTAACAGTAAAACTGAAAAGGGAAATGAATGAAAAGGATAATGAAACGTTTCGGTGTCTATATCACGCATATCCGACTCCTTCTTCAGACAAACTTGTAAAATCTGTGAAATTGTGTAAAAAAATACACAATTTCGAATATTTCACAAGATTGTCTGAAGAAGGAGTCTTCAGTTTTACTGTTTCCTTTTCTTCAAAACCAATTTGCTCCTGATAAATAAGTGCAAAGACTTAAGCAGGAGCATTTCATCTTAATTGAGAATTTGAAAATTGCTGAAAAAGGAAATGAATGAAAAGGATAATGTAACGTTTCGATGTCTATATCAGACACCTTCTTCAGACAAACTTGTAGAATCTTCAGAATTGTGTGTTTTTTCATTCGCAATCTGATTGTTAGGCAACAATTTTTTCAAGACCAATTTGCCCCCGACAAATAAGTGCAAAGATTCTCGCAGGAGCACTTCATCTTAATTGAATTTTTTTAATTACTTCTGTTTCAGAGACTGGGAGTGAAAACCTATAAAGTTTTTAAGAAATGCAGAATCCTCCCAGAATATATTCAATCGATGTACAAAAAAATTGTTTCTTAGTTCAGCAGAAACCTTCTACAGAGTATGTTCTATATAAATTTACCTGATTGATGCTCATGAATATAAGCCAATAATATTGAAAATTAAAATTGATTTTTGAATTATGAAATTACTCAGACAGCAGATTTTTCTGTGCTACAAATACTTGCTAACGATGTGCTTTCTAGAGCAAAAAAAAAATATTAATTTTGAAAAACTTTTTTAGTTATCACTCCCAGTCTCTGAAACAGAAATAATTAAAAAATATCTTCATTGAAAATTTTCCATTAAGCTAATTTTTTAATTATTTCTGTTTCAGAGACTGGGAGTGAAAACCTAAAAAGTTTTTTAGAAATTATTGACAGTTCTCAGAAAACAATATAGTCGATGACTTAGATCTATTTTCGATGAAATAAATCGTCAAACAATTCATCCAATCTTTTTTAAGCTGGATTTTCGTATTGGAACCCAGATTATTTTGAGATAAACAGACGGTTGGCTGGTGGAATTGACAAGAAAGATGCTTTCTTTAATTTTCCTCGACCAAATTTTCCATAAGTGACTCAAAAATTGTTGTTCATTTCAATTCACAGGTGAAATTGATACATTTTAACGGCTAGCAAGTGTTCAAAACGTTGATTAGTAGAGAAGAAAATGATGTTAATAACCCGAACATCATCCCAATGAAGAAATGTTATCTCTTTCCATTATGTATTTTTTTTCTGATTGCTCTGTTGGATTTGAAATTCTATAGAAAATCGGGGAAACTGTCAATGAAAAAAACGTCATCAATAGAAATCGAAACGTGCTGTCACGTACTCTATTATTGGAACGACAATAACCTGGAAAATCTGTGGAGAAAATCTAATTTCCAACTTCAATTTGCGCCCGCATCAGGGAAAAAGATTTTTGTTCGATACCACTCAGAATCAAATCCCCGCATCTCTTGGAGAAAAACTGAGGTGAAACTGAAACAACCTCCTGCCTAAAAACTGAACCAACACTTAGGTATTACTCCGAAAACCTTCATCTTCGATATAAGTAAGGTGGGCCATGTTGTACAAACTTTGACTTATCAGGATCTCCCTGTTGAGCTAGTTGATGGTCTCCGATTCAAACATTTGAAGAAGTTCATTTTCTCGAATATAGGCTTTACCGCACTGAAGAGTACTTCATATATACAGTTTTTCGTTAGTCGATTTTTATTATCAGGTTTTCTGAGAGAAAAAAGATCCGATACAATATTACAAAACCAGATCACAATCATTTATGGATCGATGATATATTTTTCCGAACTGTCGGAAACGACTGAATTTCCCAAAAAAACTGCAGTTGTTTTTTGTCTTAAATCATAAGAACAAGTGATTCATGACAAGAGCAAAAAAGTACCTACTGAATAATACATTGATAATTAGAAAAAAAAATGGAAATCGAAAAAAATTCCAATGAAAAGATTTAACCTATTGCCATTAAATGTTTCCTTTTCTGATTGCTTTGTTTCATTTGAAATTCCATGAAAATCGAGAAAACTGTCACTGAAAAAAACTTCATCAGTAGAAATCGAGACGTCCTGTCACGTACTCTATTATTGAAACGACAATATCCTGGAAAATCAGCGGAGAAAATCTAATTTCGAAGTTCAATTTGCGTCGGCATCAGGGAAAAAGATTTTTCTTCCGATACTACTCAGAATCAAATCCGACCTTTTACCACCCCCGCATCTCTTGGAAAAAAACTGAGGTGAAACTGAAATAACTTCCTACCTAAAAACTGAACCAACGCATATTACTGCAAAAATTTTCAACTTTGGTATATGTAAGATCTAGCCAGAAGTCGACCATGTTGTATACAAGCTTTGACTTATAAATATCTCCTTGTTGAGCTATTTCTTCATGGTCTCTGATTGGAAAATTCGAAGAAGTTCATTTTCTCGAATGAAGGTACTACCGCACTCACAAGTACCTACTTCATTATGAAGTTTTCTATAGTCGATTTTAATTATCAGGTTTCCTGAGAGAAAAAAGGTTCAATAAATACAGGGTGACTGGTGACGTATGGGACAACGGCTAACTGGAGATAGAGGGCCTCAAACTGAATGAGGATTGGATGTTCAAATGTCCCATAAGCCTATTAGTTTCAGAGATACAGGGTGTTTTCTGCAAAAGTGCAAAAACTATAAACTCCCATATCTTCGTCAATATTGCAAAATTTTCGCTGATATTTGGCAAGCTTGTTAATATACATATTCTCCATCAGATCGACAAGAAAAAATTCCCAAAAATTGCAGGTCCGTATTCAAAAATTTCCATTTCCGTGTCAGGTTAGAAATATCACTCGGTATATGAGATAAAAAAAATTAATTGAAAATTGGAATCTTCAAGAAACACTGAGTAAAAATCTGTTTTCAGTTTGAATGGCACAAATTTTTTATAGTTTTTATGAAATGTTGAAAGTCGAATATTACAATTTATTCATATCGAATTCAAGAAACATACTATTCCTTATAGAAAAAACACTGAATTTGAGATGCTTAAATAATCCTGACGCATTTTGAATATTCCTTCACATCGTGAACTCCCTTTTTATTGATTTTTTATCAAAATTATAAGAAAAATTAAAAAAACAATAGAAATACTAAAAGAGGAACAGTAGCACATATGATTCATAAAAAAATCAAATAAACAAATGCTCGAGATGCGAGAGCTATTCCCCTCACACACTTAATGACTCTTTTGAACAATTGAAGTACTTTTTATATCCACAAGATGAAAAATTATACTCTTGATAGAACAGAAACACTGGATTTCAGCTCGAGAAAAGTTTGACTTTCTTCTCAGAACCCCTGAACAATAATCCATCTGGTACTTATGTTTTCAACAAAATTTATTCTTCAATGAATTTTGAGGATTTATTTTCCTCTAATATGTACTTAGGTGTAGCAACTTCATCTTTTTTTGAGAAGCATATGAATTTCTTTAATGCAAACAGAATATTAGTAAAACAAGTGATTTTTTAGAATAAGAGGTTTATTATTCATTATAAATAAAATACATCCTACTACACAGAGTAGGCTTATTTCAAAAAATGACGTTTATATTCATCATTCATCGATTGTGATTTATTGAGAATTGTGTCGTTTATTTATCTATTGAAAAATGCCTTCAATATTCACGAATGAAGAATATGTAGATGATACTTGTTTTTGGATTGCGCAAAACGAACGGATATAATATTTAGTCTAAGAATAATCCTCATCTCAAAAGAGAAAGAAATCATTAGAGTTCAAGAGAGCAAATAAATGCGTTGAAGCAAATTGCTCTGATTTCGAGCATTTGCTAAGTTGTTTTCTCATGAATCATTGCATTATTTAATAGAAAAATAAATTTTGTTGAAAGAATAAGTATCAGATGGATTATTGTTCAGGCGTTCTGAGAAGAAAGTCCAACTTTTCTCGAGCTGAAATCTAGTGTTACTGTTCTATCAAGAGTAATTTTTCATCTTGTGGATATAAAACGTACTTTAATTATTGTTCAAAAGAGCAATAAATGTGTGAGGGGAATGGCTCTCGCATATCAACATTTGTTTATTTTATTTGTTTATGAACCATATGTGCTACTGTTAATCTTTTTGTGTTTGTATTGTTTTTTGAGTTTTTCTTATAATATTGATAGAAAATTTAATGAAAAAGTATTTCAAGATGTGAAGGAATATTCAAAATGCGTCAGGATTATTTAAGCATCTCAAATTCAGTGTTTTTTTCTTTCAGGAATAGTGTGTTTCTTGAATTCAATATGAAAAAATTGTAATCTTCGACTTTCAACATATCATAAAAACTTTAAAAAATTTGTGCCATTAAAACTAAAAACAAATTTTTACTCAGTGTTTTTTGCAGATTCCAATTTCCCAATTCAATTTTTTTTATTTCATATACCGAGTGATATTTCTCACCTGACACGGAAATGGAAATTTTTGAATACGGACCTGCAATTTTTGGAAATTTTTTCTTGTCGATCTGATGGAGAATATGTATATTAACAAGCTTGCCAAATATCAGAAAAAAAATTGCCATATTGACGAAGATATGGGAGTTTATAGTTTTAGCACTTTTGCAAAAAACACCTGTATCTCTGAAACTAATAGCCTTATGGGACATTTAAACATCCAATCCTCATTCAGTTTGAGGTCCTCTATCTCCAGTTAGCCGTTGTCCCTTACGTCACCAGTCACCCTGTATATCACAAAAATAGATCACAATCATTTATGGATCGATGATAAATTTTTTCGAACTATCAAAATTGATAAAATTCACGACGAGCAACTGAAGTTGTTCTTTGGTCTTTATTCATAAGAACGCGTGATTCCTGACAAAGGCTAGCCAGTGCTGTTTAAAACGTTGATTAGGAAAGATAATGATGGAAATAGCCTAAAAGCCACTGAAGAAATTTATCCTCTATATATTAATTATATGTTTTCTTTTCTCATTGCTTTGTTGGATTTAAATTTCTATGTAAATCGAGAAAACTGTCACTGAAAAAACTTCATCAATAGAAATCGAGACGTCCTGTCACGTACTCTATTATTGAAACGACAATATCCTGGAAAATCAACTGAGAAAATCTAATTTCCAACTTCAATTTGCGCCGGCATCAGGGAGAAAGATTTTTCTTCCGATACCACTCAGAATCAAATCCAACCTTCAACACCCCCGCATCTCTGGAAAAAAACTGAGGTGAAACTGAAATAACTTCCTGCCTAAAAACTGAACCAACACATATTACTCCAAAAATTTTCAACTTCGATATTAGTTCTCGCCAAAAGTTCGCGAAGTTTGAGATCAGAAGTAGTGGAGCGTGTTTTTCGCAATATCCCGATAAAATCGGGCAGAAAAATTTAATTACGCTTGAGGGAACAGCCTGATGTTGCTACCAATGCGGAATAATGAGTTTGGTCACTCTGTACTTGTGGATTTTCTGCTCTTAAACTCGACAATTTAAAAAAATTATCGAAAGTTCGTTTAGTTCTATTGAGTGGTTTTCGGGTGTAGGAGTCATTAAAGGCCTTATTTATGGTTTTCTCTTCATTGAAATGTCTAAGCTTCCGCCACTGCTCTGTGTGGCTTCATCAGAAGTCTAGAAATGAGAAGGGAGCATGGTCACGATATAAGTATATTAAAGTTCGATAAAATTTTAAATATCATTGTGATACTCACTCAATGTTAGGTTGTAGTTTTCTGAACTTCGCTCCAGATTCGTTATTTTGTTATTTTTTCTTTATTTATTGATTTTATTGTCGGTGGTAGTTTGGATTCTGTTGTTGGTTATTACGAATGTTGAATGCATCGATTGAAATATAATCTAGGAGGATTCTGCATTTCTAAAAAACTTTATAGGTTTTCACTCCCAGTCTCTGAAACAGAAATAATTTAAAAAATTTCAATTAAGATGAAGTGCTCCTACGAAAATCTTTGTAATTATTTGTCAGGAGCAAATTGGTTTTGAAAAAAATGTTGTCTAACAGTAAAACTAAAAAGGGAAATAAATGGAAAGAATAATGTTACGTTTCGGTGTTTAAACCAGACACCTTCTTTAGACAAACTTGTAAAATCTTCGGAATTGTGTGTTTCTTCATTTGCAGTCTAATTGAATATTGAAGTTTGACATTTGTGATTCTATGGATAGGTTATGTACACAGAGCGCAAAGAAAATATCACAAAACAGCGTAGAAAGCTTGGTCTTGGTCTAACAAAATACAAAAACACTGAAAAATCGCAGCGCGAAATTTGAATAGATAATCTTCAGGTTGGTGTTATCGCTATGTTTTCTATATTCGGGGGAGAGATCGCAGGGTTGACTGGAGTGGTGATTTTTTGTTTGATAAGGCGAATCAGATTGCAATACATGGAATTATTTTCTCCTACATCGTTTATGATGTTTGAATTCTTGTCGCTGTAGTTTATTTTTAGCATCTCTATAAAACATCTCTTTTCCTGGTTGGGGCAGGATCCTATAACTCTGCTATCATCAAACATAAATTTATGTCCTGCCTCTACTGTGTATTTAGGAAGGCCACACTTTGGTTTCATTGTGTGGCAGTCTTTTTTGTGTTCTGCGACTCTGGTTTTCAGTTTCCTCCCTGTCTGGACGATGTAGTTCGTTTAATTCTGTACTATTATTATACTTATATAATTGCTAGAACTGATATTGTTATAACTAGGTTAGCCTTCAGAGAACTGCGACCATGTTGCTCTTTTTTCTCCACCTTACTCCTTCATGGAAACCCAAGGAGGTCTTCAAGGACCTTGATGAAATCGATAACCTCCTAAGGAGCCTTGGTGTCAAGGAGCAGTTTCCCTTTATGAATTGTTCTTAGGCATGCCAGCTCTAGACACTTATATACCAGTTGTTCAGCTGTGTTTGCTTCTGATCCACAATGACTGAAAATCTCTTCTGCTGACAAAATATGATAATTGTACCGGCAGTATAGCGTTAGCAGTCCTACCATTACCCGTAGCTGTGCTCGTGACATCTTCAGGGGCTTTCTGGTATATGAAGGCGAAATCATCTCGAATTTTTGGGCCCAAGTAGGTCGAGGAGAAGTCTCAATATTTTAATCGCTCGATCCTAATACTCCTAAATATCCCTCACCATCCACAAAATTGAATGAAAGGATAGACCATCCCTAGAGATAGTCTTTCCTGGTCACTCTAAAATAAAAGAAAATAAAGAGTTGACACACTAGCCACAAAGGGGTAACAAACGCTAGTCACTTACCCAGTACCTTTTTGTGGTATAGATACATTCACAAAATAATCCTCTCATTGAAACTTGGGAAATCCATTGCCCATTAATAACAAATCATCATTATTTGATGTTTTTGAATTTTTTAAACATTTTTGAACATCCTACCTACATACATCATACATCATTTTGATTAGACGTAGTTTTCAGCTCAGCATTATTTCTAATAACTAAGGAGATGAAGGAGGAACCCGAAAAGTATCAATTTCAAAAATCGCCCTGAATCCTTGAACGAAAACAGTTATGCAAAATCTGATTAGACCAACTTGAGTTTCACGAAAAGGTAGGAAAGGAGCTTGAAAAAGGCAAGGCTCTATCTTAAACAACAAGCGAGAAACCTGGCTGTCCCACCCAAAATGGGATGCACTGTACAATTCTCGATTGCCTAGGGAGCTTCGCCTTTTTATTGGTAGAATACTTCATAAACCTCTACCAATAGAAGAGATCGAAAAAGTGAATCGAAACAAGAAACGAAAGAGATGTGGAATTTGTGACCAGAAAAATGATGAGAAAACAAAAATGCTATGTAGCAGATGTACTCTACCGATGTGTGGTGACTGTAGTAGGTATACATCTGCAAGAATTGCGTTTGAAAACCGAAATTTCGATGCTTGCAGTTTGATAGAAAACATCTTATTTTTGTATTTTTTATATTTGTTGGATATGATATCTAAATGAACTATAAAAACCTTGAAGATATGCAGTTTTTTATTGCTTATCCAACCAATTCTTATTTCGTTCAACAAAAGTCCGGAATATTTCATTCGAAACTTAGTACTAGGTTTTTCTCGACAATAAAAAGAAAATTATGATAATAAGTATATAAAATTTGAAGTTCATAGTGAACACTCTCTAATAAATAAAATATTAATATATATCTAGAGTATATCATCCCTGAAACCACCCCTTGAAAATTGGGGTAAATCAGACCCCACCACACAAATAACTTCATAAAAATTGACGTGGCAGTTGAGGGTTAATACAAAAAGAAAAAAGAGTTTAGATTTAGTGGGGAGAGAGAAGGAAACTCCTGTCTCTCAAAACTAACAAGACGTCGCATTGGAAACATATGATGAGCATTGCCTCAACAGAAACGACGAGTGTAAATTTTGCTCACTTATTCACAGGATGCCTTACCATCACAAGTTTGTACAAACAAATCTTGTATAGGACAATTGGAGGAGAACATTGGATTTCGTCGATGCTATGGAAGTGAAAGACAAGTTGAAGTGCAAATGCGAAAACTGCTTTGATGGGGCGCACAAGAAACCTTGAGCGCGCAGTAGAATGAAACTCCCTTAACAATATGAATTTTCAACTCAGTTTATGCCACTTGAGAAAGATAAAATGTTCAGGAGTTGTAGTATTTTACAAGAACTGAGAGTGGAAAGAAGCATGCGACTTACGACTAAGTAAAAGCGTTGGTTTTTACCATACAGATAGAATAGAGAAGACATGCTAAGACATACTATTGAGTAAGGAAGAAGAAGGTACCACTGGACGGGTCAAAGTCGGGGACCAATATGGCGGAAAATCAGGGTCGAATTAAGTCAACTTTCAATAAGATAATCTGATTTATACATACGACGTGTTTGGTCTTGAGAAAACCTGTTGAAATGAGGTGAATTGAATATCAAATAGAGAATTTTTCTTCAGGCGATAATATACACATATAAAAAGATATAAGATTACCAAGGAAGACATGCGAAACTTTCGAATGCGGATCTGTTCAGTACTCATCCTTGCAAGTGAAATATTATTCCTGTAATTTTCTTCTTGTATATGTCTCTTCCCTGCTTGAACAAAGCCTTACAGCACACGATACCATTTAATAATTGAGGAGAGGAGGAGAGGAGAGGATAACATTTAATAATTGTTTATTAAGCAGCAAAAATCTCAATTTAACTTGAAAAAGGCGCAAAATTCACAATTCTTACAAAAAATTCAACCAATGTCAAATTTGATGTAGAGGGGGTAGTAATATGGCGGATTTGATATCACGTTTATTTCAATGATGGCAACTCTATACTATTCTATTTCTATGGTTTTTACATATGGCATAACTCAGTACAAAATCAGGAGAACGTTCATTCGAATTCTGTTAATTGGAAGAATTTTCGATTTAATGTAAAGAATATCTGTAAATTCCTCCAAGTAAATTTCACTTAAATCCAATATTTTAATCGATCATTCCCTTCCAAAAATTCCTCGAAACCTCTCACCAAATCTCCTGACAACACTTCAGAATAAGCCCGATCCTAATTCTCCCAAATATCCCTCACCATCCAGAAAATTGAATGAAAGGATAGACCATCCCTAGAGATAGTCCTTCTCGCCACCCTAGGAGACAAATAGCAGTGTTGCCAATCCATTTGCATGCCTCACACGACGGCCAAAAAATATTGGGTGTTTCCGGATTCATCATGAAATTCTTTCCAGACCAGAGTCTGCTTTTCCGGGACCGGAGTTAATTCATGCAGATGAAAAAGGGAAAATTATTATAGGGCGGAAAAGAAGATCTATATTCCAGGGGAAAAAGAACTATGGAGTGAATTTCGCGAATTTAATTTCGGCCTATCTGTAGGTGAAAAATATTTTCGGAATTGGGTTCAACGATTGGTTTCACAGTGGGGGGTGAACTGAAATTAAATTCATATTTTTTTTGTTAATAATTTAGAATGAAAACGGTGAAATCTGTTAATTGGTTTTTTATTCACCTTGTTTTTCGATGGTATGGAATGATGTCTTCTACTTCTTGATTGTATAACCTTCAGCATTCAGAATGTAAATGAAAGTAAGGTTAGTTTGAATGATATTATATTTTCTCGAATATAGTTATAGCAGAATTTTTTTCATATGATAAAGGAAAATGAAGGCATGCTGATTTTTGCGTATGATGCGAGAGCACAGAGAACAAAACCTCGGAAAAAACCTTTGTCTAAACGTATGAGTGAAGTGCATTTATATTTAAATTTGCTGATATATTCAAACGGGAGGCTATTTTTATTAAACCTAATATTCTTATCTCCTTCCATATAATTTTCCATCTTGAAATTGCATCTGATGAAAACATAATGAACGCAAGAAAATAATAAGTTATTAAATATCACCTCAGTATCATAAATTAAGTCACTGTGTAGCTATTTTTTAAAAGTACTGAAACATCCGTAAAAACTTCCCTACAGCCAGGAGGATTTGTCAATCCTGGTCTTGCTCTCCAAGTTATGATCTCTCAGAACCTCCGAAATTCACCTAACTGTCTATAGAGTAATGATACTTGTTAGCTCCAATACATTTTAACAGTGGTATTTTGCCCCGAATTCAGTTTTTAAATAAAGAATAATTCAAAAGAATTCCCTGAGGGGTCCTCTCAAGCGCTCGTTCATTGCTTTCATTTTGTATAGGACTAAAAATTGTTACTGATTATCGGAACTATATTCTGGAAATTACTCGAAAAATTAAATATGTGAAAAATCGTTAACTAAAGTACCAAAAAGTTTTTGGTTCTGATTTTACAATCCTTTTCGAAATTTGCATGATCATTTACTTCGCCAATTTATATCCTCAAACTCAATTTCCTTCCAATTTTTACAGAAAAATATTAAAAATTTTTTCGATATAACAATGGAATTTTCCACTCAAATCCTATATTTTGTGGTGTACTGCTTCGAATTGATATTGAACATTTTTTTACAAACTTTTCGGTCGATTCAATTGAAGAATTTTATAGTTCTCATCATGTGATCCTCTTGAAGTTGAGAATCTCCACCATCAAAATAGATTTCACTCGAATCGAGAATTTCGTTGTGGAAATATGAGGATTTTTCTTTTCAATAATTCTATTGATTTTTTTTATGGTGCTGTTTACACTATGGTCACAAAATTTCGTAGGAGGTATCTTGCATGTGGCCACAAAATTTGTATTGCGATCGGTTTTATTCAATCAGGGATATTGAGGAAAAAATATTCGAATGGCCGTATTCTATGGAACACTCTGTACGATTTTGCTGGTTAAAAATCAGCGACGTTTACGGGCGGCCTCACAGACATTTGGGATAAACGATTCAGCACTCGTTACATTAAAACCAGCACTTAAAAACTTGTGAATGTAAATCTCATACTCATCAAAATGTTTAAAAAAATATCTATTTTCTTTCTATTTTTGAATTTGAAATAAAAATCAAACCAAAAGACGTGTACGATTTTGGCAAAAAAATTACTGAAACCCACGGCATTTTTTCATTCTCTGAAAATACAATTTTGATCCGCTCTGTGTATGAATTCTTTCCAGAATTGCTCGAGTACAATCCTTTTCATTATCTGTTTTTCCGTTTCTTTCCACGATATATCCTCTTCATAAGATCCGACTTCATACCAAACCAATTAGTCGAAGAACGTCAATGAACAAAATCCCTCACATACAGCGAAGTATTTCCGTTCCAACCCTAAGATTTACGTTAGCTGAATACCTCCGTAAATCTGAAAGAGTCCTTAAGACCCTGGCTTGCAAAAATGTACAACAACAAGCTCTCATGATTAAAATATCTACATGGCAAAGAATCACAATAACAATCAGCAACGCAGAGCGATGTTGGCTTCAAGTGGACGTCGAAAAATATACAGGGTGACTGGTGACGTAAGGGACAACAGCTAACTGGAGATAGAGGACCTCAAACTGAATGAGAATTGGGGGTTTAAATGTCCCATAAGCCTATTAGTTTCACAGATACAGGGTATTTTTTGCAAAAGTGCTAAAACTATGAACTCCCATATCTTCGTCAATATGGCAAATTTTTCTCTGATATTTGGCAAGCTTGTTAATATACATATTCTCCATCAGATCGACAAGAAAAAATTCCCAAAAATTGCAGGTCCGTATTCAAAAGTTTCCATTTCCGTGTCAAGTGAGAAATATCACTCGGTATATGAAATAAAAAAAATTGAATTGGGAAATTGGAATCTGCAAAAAACACTGAGTAAAAATTTGTTTTTAGTTTTAATGGCACAATTTTTTAAAGTTTTTATGATATGTTGAAAGTCGAAGATTACAATTTTTTCATATTGAATTCAAGAAACACACTAAGTATCCTGAAAGAAAAAAACACTGAATTAGAGATGCTTAAATAATCTTGATGCATTTTGAATATCCTTCACATCTTGAAATACTTTTTCATTAAATTTTCTATCAATATTATAAGAAAAACTCAAAAAACAATACAAACACAAAAAGATTAACATTAGCACATATGGTTCATAAAAAAATCGAATAAACAAATGCTTAATATGCGAGAGCCATTCCCCTCACACACTTATCGGCTCTTTTGAACAATAATTGAAGTACGTTTTATATCCACAAGATGAAAAATTACTCTTGATAGAACAGTAACACTAGATTTCAGCTCGAGAAAAGTTGGACTTTCTTCTCAGAACACTGAACAATTATCCATCTGATACTTATTCTTTCAACAAAATTTATTTTTCTATTAAATAATGCAATGATTCATAAGAAAACAACTAAGCAAATGCTCGAAATCAGAGCAATTTGCTTCAACGCATTTATTGCTCTCTTGAACTCTAATGATTTCTTCTCTTGAGATGAGGATTATTCTGAGACTAAATATTATATCCGTTCATTTTGCGCAATCCAAAAACAAGTATCATCTACATATTCTTCATTCGTGAATATTGAAGGCATTTTTCAATAGATAAACAAACGACACAATTTCCAATAATTCACAATCAATGAATGTATGAATATAAACGTCATTTTTTGAAATATGCCTACTTACTCTGTGTAGTAGGATGTATTTTATTTATAATTAATAATAAACCTCTATTCTAAAAAATCACTCTATATGCTTCTCAAAAAAAGATGAAGTTGCTATACCTAAGTACATATTAGAGGAAAATAAGTCCTCAAAATCATTGAAGAATAAATTTTGTTGAAAACATAAGTACCAGATGGATATTGTTCAGGGGTTCTGAGAAGAAAGTCAAACTTTTCTCGAGCTGAAATCCAGTGTTTCTATTCTATCAAGAGTATAATTTTTCATCTTGTGAATATGAAAAGTACTTCAATTGTTCAAAAGTCATTAAGTGTGTGAGGGGAATGGCTCTCGCATATCGAGCATTTGTTTATTTGATTTTTTTATGAATCATATGTGCTACTGTTTTTTTTTTTGTATTTCTATTGTTTTTTTAATTTTTTTTATAATATTGATAAAAAATTAATAAAAAGGGAGTTCAAGATGTGAAGAAATATTCAAAATGCGTCAGGATTATTTAAGCATCTCAAATTCAGTGTTTTTTCAATAAGGAATAGTATGTTTCTTGAATTCGATATGAATAAATTGTAATATTCGACTTTCAACATATCATAAAAACTATAAAAAATTTGTGCCATTCAAACTGAAAACAGATTTTTACTCAGTGTTTCTTGAAGATTCCAATTTTCCAATTCTTTTTTTTATCTCATATACCGAGTGATATTTCTAACCTGACACGGAAATGAAAATTTTGAATACGGACCTGCAATTTTTGGGAATTTTTCTTTCCGATCTGATGGAAAATATGTATATTAACGAGCTTGCCAAATATCATCGAAAAATTTGCCATATTGACGAAGATATGGGAGTTTATAGTTTTAGCACTTCTGCAAAAAACACCCTGTATCTCTGAAACTAATAGGCGTATGGGACATTTAAACATCCAATCCTCATTCAGTTTGAGGTCCTCTATCTCCAGTTAGCCGTTGTCCCATACGTCACCAGTCACCCTGTATACAGACTTTTATTCGGGCATAACGATAATTAAGTGACATGGATATGCAACGCGTTCCAAGAGGAAATCAGAAAGAAAGAAAAATGTCTATTTTAATCTTATTCGCGTGGTAAAGTTTAGGCTACGAGCCACAGGCTAGTGGCCTAAATCACCGAGTGAATAGTAGCCATTAAAGGTGACTAGAGTACTATACTTTATCCACTACTACTGAATATTTTGCTTGAAGTTTTCAACATTTGTCAGCCATACTAAGTACCTTCCTTTTATGACTAGTGTGGCGAAAGTCTAGTTGAAATATAAGTAATTTTTGTATGTACTTGTCATTTTATATTTCGTAATAAAAGTTGATGATATTTGAAGTAGATTTGGCACTCGATTGAGAAGGTATTATGTATTACCAATAATTGTCAGTTAGAGAACTGTGAAATACTGTAGAATATCAGTGTTAATGATATAATATTATAGCTGAATCTATGGAGCATCTGCCAGCCGTGAATAATGACTCAATAGATTATTAGATGATGAAATAATCTTGACTAAAAGTTCATCCATCAAATTACAACCTAAGGAACACTCTTAGTTAACAAATTGTATCTTGAAAAGTGTATATATAATTTCTTTCTTTATCTCTTTTTCCGTTTCTGCTCATGATATACCTATCCTCTTCATAACATCCGACATCATGCCAAACCAAAGTATTTCCGTTCCAACCCTTAGATTTACGTTCGCTTGAATACTTCTGTACCTCCAAAAGAGTCCTTAAAACCCCGGTTTGCAGAAATGAACAACAACAAGCCCTAATGACGAAATATCTACATGTGGATAAATCATTGGCAGAGAATAACTAGCAATCAGCAACGCAGAGCGATGTTCGCTTCAAGTGGACTTCGACAAATACATACAGCCTTTTATTCAGGTGTAACGATGATTGAGTGACATGGATATTCAACGCGTGAAAAGTGGAAATCAGAAAGAAATGGTCTATTTTAATCTTATTCGAGTGGTAAAGTTTAGGCTACGAGCCACAGAAGAGTGGCCTAAATCACCGATTGAATAATAGCCATAATAGGTGACTAGAGTACTGTACTTTATCCACTAGTACTGAATATTTTGCTTGAAGTTTTCAACATTTGTCAGTCATAATACTTCCCTTCCCTTTTATGACTAGTGTGGTGAAAGTCTAGTTGAAATATAAGTAATTTTTGTATGAACTTGTCATTTTATATTTTGTTATAAAAGTTGATGATATTTGAAGTAGATTTGGCACTCGATTGAGAAAATATACCTACCCATAATTGTTAGTAAGAGAACTGTAAAACACTGTAAAAATATCAGTGTTAATGATATAATATTATAGCTGAATCTATGAGGCATCTGCCAGCAGTGAATAATGACTCAATAGATTACTAGATGATGAAATAATCTTGACGAAAAGTTCATCCATCAAATTACAATCTAAGGAACACTCTTAGTTTAACAAATTGTATCTTGAAAAGTGTATATATATTTCTTTCTTTATCTCTTTTTCCGTTTCTTCTCATGATATCCCTATCCTCTTCATAAGATCCGACATCATACCAAACCAATTAGTCGAAGAACGTCAATGAACAAAATCCCTCACATACACCGAAGTATTTCTGTTCCAACCCTTAGATTTACGTTGGCTTGAATACTTCTTTCTGTACCTCCAAAAGAGTCCTTAAAACCCCGGTTTGCAGAAATGAACAACAACAAGCCCTAATGACGAATATATCTACATGTGGATAAATCATGGCAGAAAATAACTAGCAATGAGCAACGCAGAGAGATGTTGGCTTCAAGTGGACTTCGACAAATACATACAGCCTTTTATTCAGGCATAACGATGATTGAGTGACATGGATATTCAACGCGTGAAAAGTGTAAATCAGAAGGAAATAGTCTACTTTAATCTTATTCGCGTGGTAAAGTTTAGGCTGCGAGTCACAGGCTAGTGGCCTAAATCACCGAGTGAATAATAGCCATTACACGCGAGTAGATTACTATACTTTATACACTACTACTGAATATTTTCTTGAAGTTATCAATATTTGTCGGTCATAATATGTCCGTTTCCTTTTTGACTTTTCATCTTATATTTTGTAATAAAAGTTGATGATATTAAAAGTGGAATTGGCATTCGATTGGGAAGGTATACCTACCAATAATTGTCAGTTAGAGAACTGTAAAATACTGTAGAAATATCAGTGTTAATGATATGATATTGAAGCTTAATCCAGGAGACATCTGACAGCCGTGAAAAATGACTTAATAGACTATTAGATTATGAAATAATGGTGACTAAAAGTTCATCCATCAAAATAAAATCTAAAAATCTGTTGGTCCTAGCAAACCATTTGCGCATCGTATTAATTTTCTTTCACTTCTATTATTTTAACACATCTCTCGCGGCAAAAAAAATTTTCAAGTTTTAACTTGAAAGAATTGGTAGTGTTGTATCATTTTGAAAAGGGCATGAAATGGACCAGTTTTTACTATTATTCGTCAATTCAGTCTAATATAATTTTTTTTCACAGCAGTCAGTCAAACTTAAGTAACGTTTTAACTTCGGCATAAAATACAACAAGGTAGACATTTTTGAAGGATTTTGTTCTAGTTCTCGGTGAAGTTATTACTTCATTGTTTAAAGCAACTATTCAGAATAGCCTAGGTAAAAAGAAAACATGAGTTTGAAGTAATTTCTAGCAATGCTAGGCGATAAAAGACCGAAAACTGGAGAATACACAAAAGTGGTGATATCTCGAAAACTAGCGGACTTTTACTGGGGTCATGTTGATGCTATCTGATAGACCTAATGCCAATCTCCAGTCACTTTCGCGTGCTATTTTTGGGACAACCTGTATAGAATATTAATTCATTATCTCTTTTTCCGTTTCTTCTCATGATATACCTATCCTCTTCATAAGATCCGACTTCATACCAAACCAATTAGTCGAAGAACGTCATTGCAAAAAATCCCTCACATACACCGAAGTATTTCCGTTCCAACCCTTAGCTCACGGTCGCTGAAAGAGTCTTAAAATCCCGGTTTGCAGAAATGAACACAACAAGCCCTAATGACGAAATATCTACATGTGGATAAATCATTGGCAGAGAATAACTAGCAATCAGCAACGCAGAGCGATGTTCGCTTCAAGTGGACGTCGACAAATTCAGCCTTTTATTCTGCCATGAGATAATTGAGTGACATGGATATTCAACGCGTTCAAAGTGGCAATCAGCATGAAATGGGCTATTTTAACCTTTTTCACATCGGGATTATTCAACGGTTGAAATGGAATCGGAAGATAGGAAAAAAGAGAACTCCTGGGGATGTATTTAATGATTTTTCTGATTCGTCGTTTAGGGTTGATTGAAATTGCTTATTCTGGTATAGATTTAACGTTCAGGTGGCGTGGTGAATTCTTCATTTCTCAGACCTCTTATCTGTGATTCTGTGGTAACAGCATGTCATAGTTTTGCACAAATATCTGTAAGTTTGGTTAAGAATGTTGGTAGAAAAATACCGTTCCGCTGGGTGCTAACTTCGCGGGCATCCACATTTCAAAATTCTCGAAGTCCATCATTTGTTGTTATAATCTGGAGGAGAAATTATTGAAGAATTAGCTTAATTGAAAATTTTCAATGAAGATATTTTTTTAATTATTTCTGTTTTAGAGACTGGGAGTGAAAACTAAAAAGTTTTTCATTATAATATTTTTTTTTGCTTTAGAAAGTACATCGTTAGTAATATTTGTAGCACAGAAAAATTTGCTCCCTGAGTAATTTCATAATTCAAAAAATAATTTTTATTTTCAAAATTATGGGCTTATATTCATGAGCTATCTCACATCAATCAGGTAAATTTATATAGAACATACTCCGTAGAAGGTTTCTGCTAAAATAAGAAACATTTTTTTTGTATATCGATTGAAATATATTCTGGGAGGATTCTGCATTTCTAAAAACTCTATAGGTTTTCACTCCCAGTCTCTGAAACAGAAATAATTAAAAAAATTTCAACTAAGATGAAGTGCTCCTGCGAGAATCTAAGCACTTATTTGTCCGAGGCAAATTGGTCTTGAAAAAATTGTTCCCAATAATCAGATTGCAAATGAAAAACACACCATTCTGAAGATTTTACAAGTTTATCTGAAGAAGGTGTCTGATATAGACATCTAAACGTTACATTATTTTTTCATTTATTTCTTTTTTCAGCTTTACTGTTAGGCAACAATTTGTTCCACGACCAATTTGCTCCTGACAATAAGTACAGAGATTCTCGCAGATGCACTTCATCTTAATTGAAAATTTTTTAATTTTTCCTGTTTCAGAGACTGGGAGTGAAAACCTATAAAGTTTTTAAGAAATTTTTTTGTGGTTCGAATACTAACAAAAGATGTGCTTTCTAAAATAAAGAAGAAATATAATGTTGGAAAAAGTGGATACTAATTCCGCATCTTTGAGGGTGTTTACCCTATGATGCGGTAGGTTACGAATGATTTTTGTTTAATTACAAACACTCACTAACGAAGTACCTACTATCAAATGCAAAAAAACAAAAATAAAATATTCAAATATATGCGTGCTATGTGTTTGGGATTTTGGAGTGTGTCATTTTTTCATTATCAGGGTGATTAAAAGCAAATATTGTGTGTTACAAATACTTACTAACGATGTAAATATAATCAATTTTCACTAAAAAACTTTTTCCACGTTAGAAAACCTCGATTTAATTCTCAGTTGGCGAGTATTAACAATAAGAAAACGGTATGCGTAAATTTTTGCACCAACCCCAGCATTCCCAATGGTATAATTCCCATATTTCAAACTTTCATCGCAACTGACTTGAAGTAATCCCTAAACTTTCATGTTGTAACTGAACTACTGAAGCAATATTCTTACCGTATTTTCATCAAGAAGAGAGTGCTTGCAGATCCGTCATCTTACGAAGGAAGGAAAGCAGTGATCGCAAAATCTACGTGATAAATTTCAATTACAACTTATCATGTGTCAGATGAATTTTAGCGTCTCTGGTATGAGATCCCAATATATTAATATCCACCAACTACGAAGGAGGTATTCTGCCATGACGATAATTAAGTAACATGGCAATCAGAATGAATGGGCTATTTTAACCTTTTTCACATCGGGATTATTCAACGGTTGAAATGGAATCGGAAGATAGGAAAAAAGAAAACTCCTCGGATGTATTTATGATTTTTCTGATTCGTCGTTTAGGTTGATTGAAATTGCTTATTCTGGTATAGATTAGGTGAATTTTACGTTTAGGTGGCGTTGTGAATTCTTCATTTTTCAAAGCTCTTTCCTGTGAAAACAGCGTGTTATAGTTTTGCGCAAATATCTGTAAGTTTGGAATTCTTCGTAGAGTCAAATCTTTATCTATAGTCCGTTCACGAAAGTTTGAGCCGTCGGTTAGCCATGGAAATTTATCACATTCCGAATTTTAGGTTATGTTGTTTATTTTCTTGTCAGATTGATACCCAATGTTGTCAATATTGCATAGAGTTCTCTGATAGCTCGCAAGCTCCTCGGACGAGGCCGGTACATTCGGCAACGTTGACTTTATTGTACGTAATAACAGCAGCAATACTGCCAACTTCTGATCAATAAACAAAAGCCTACTATGCGCTCGAACTTTCGTGAACAGACTATATTTTAGTATGTCGCAAACGAAATCAATATCTCCGTGAAGTTGGCACCCACTTTTTCGAAAATTAACAAATTTTTGTTTGCGAGTCGTTAGAAAGTATTTGTAAATCCAAATTTTTTGTTTGTTAGTCAAGGATGTTGGTAGAAAAATACCGCATTCCGCTGTGTGCTAATTTCACGGGCATCCACTTTTCAAAATTCCTCGAAAACAAAAATACAGGTGGAAAGTCCATCATTGTAAGTGTTTGTAAAACAGAAATCATTGTTTGTTAGCCACCCTACAATGAAAAAATGACACCCCCAAAATGTGAAGTTAGAAGTTTGAAAATTGATTTTTGTTTTTTGCTTTCGATAGTCTTTCGTTAGTATATTTGTACCTCAAAAATTTCGTTTGTAACCCAGGCCATTATAGGTAAACACCTCTCAAAGATGCTGAATTAGTACCCACTTTTTCAAACATCATATATTTTTTGCTTTAGAGAGCACATCGTATTTGTAACACAGAAAAAGTTGCTGTCCGAGTTATTTCATAATCCAAAAAAGAAATTTTCATTTTCGATATTATGGGTTTATATTCATTAACCATTTCACATCAATCAGGTGAACTAATATTGAACGTACTCCTTAGAAGTTTTAACTGAAATGAGAAACAATTTTTTTTGTGTTACAAATACTAACTAACGATGTGCTTTCTAAAACAAAGAAGAAAAATACAGGGTGTCCCGGGAAGAATGCGACAAAAGGATACCGTGAATCAAGTACATCAGGGAGAACATCTTCAAGAGGTTTTAATCGTTTGAGGGCCTTATTTTGGAATATACAGGGTGATATTCATTTGATGGCTGAAATTTCAAAGTTGATTAACTTTTGAACTATTGGACGGAATGAAAACGACTATAAATGTTGTGAAAACACGCTTTATATATATATATATATATAGGACGAAATGATTTCGAATTTGCAAGTTTTGTCAACTTTTACCATTACAATCTTTCAATATTTCAGAAATTGAAGAAATCAGATCCGGACTAGCAAAATTTTGGACTTTTTCTTTTTTCATGAATATTGGAAAACCCTGTACGTGAACATTGTATTTTTATTACATTTTCCTAACCACAAAGAATCAATAATTGATAAAAATTCAAAATCTCTGCTTGGCACTGTAATACAGGGTGATCAACAAGTGAGCAAAGAAAATTACGTCATGAGTGAAATTTCAAAGTTCAATAACTCTTGAATTATTGGACCGAATTATTTCAAATTTGGGAGTTGTGTCACCTTTCACGATTGTCATCTTTAAATATTTTAGAAATTGAATAAATCATATCCGGACTAGCAAAATTTTGGACTTTTTCTATTTTCATGAATAAAGGAACACCCTGTACGTAATCATAAGTTTTTTTTCATTTAAGTAACCGCAAAGAATCAATTGATGAGAAAATTCAAAACCTCTGCTTGGCACGGTCATACGGTTGATCAAGAAGTGAGCAAAAAACATTACCTCATGAGTGAAATTTCAAACTTCATTAACTCTTAAATTATTCGACCGAATGATTTCAAATTTGATAGTTTTGTCACCCTTTACCATTGCCACCTGTCAATATTTCTGAATTTGAAAAAATCAGATCCGGACTAGAAAAATTTCAGACATTCTCAATTTTTGTTGATAGTGTATCACCCTGTACGTGAACATTATGTTTTTTGCATTTTAGTAACCATAAAGAATCAATTAATGAGAAAAATTCAAAATCTCTGCTTGGCACTGTCACACAGAGTGATCTAGGAACATGACCTTATGAGTTAAATTTCATAGTTCGATAAATCTTGATTTCATCTGTGAAATTACTTCGAATTTTACAGTTTTGTCACTCTTTAATACTGCATTCCTTGAAAATTTCCTCGAATTGACGGACTTCATCAACTTGCTTCAAAATGTATTAAAATGAATACCAATTTGTTCAATTCCTGAACTGAAAATTTTTCCATTCAATTTGTTTTTTAGATCGAATATTTCTGACTTATTTGCTGTTTATCTTTTTAGATTGAAGAGTGAACAATCTTTTTTTTATTTGATTTCCTTATCTGAACTCTCCACCTAAACATTAGTATTCGTTTTCAGTCATGAAAGGAAGGGGACAAAACTATAGAATTTGAAATAATATTCATTATGAAGTACAGATTCTTTCAAGGGAATGTTTATTGATCGCCATGTATAAAGTTGCCAAGCAAAGATTTAAAATTTTTATTATGAACTGATTCTTTGTGGTCACGATAACTAAAAAAACATAATGTTCGCTTACAGGGTGTTTCAATATTCACGGAAATAGAGAAAGTCTGAAATTTTTCTAGTCCGGATCTGATTTATTCCATTTCTGAAAAGGTGAAAGATGGCAATCGTAAAAGGTGACAAAGCTCCCAAATTTGAAATAATTCGGTCCAATAATTAAAGAGTTATTGAACTTTGAATTTTCACTCATGAGGTAATGTTTTTTGCTCACTTCTTGATCACCCTGTGTGACCGTGCCAAGCAGAAATTTCAATTTTTCTCATTGATGGATTCTTTGCGGTTACGAAAATGAAATAAAAACATAGTGTTCACCTACAGGGTGTTCCAATATTCATGAACGTAGAAAAAGTCCAAAATTTTTCTAGTCCGGATCTGATTCATTCAATTTCAATAATATTGAAAGATGGCAATAGTAAAGGGTGACAAAACTTCCGAATTTGAAATAATTCGGTTGAGTAGTTTGAGAGTTATTGAACTTTGAAATATCAGCCATAAGATGAATATCACCCTGTATATCCCAAACGAAGGCCCTCAAACGATTAAAACCTCTCGTTGCGAGTCCTCCTGGATGTCCTTGATTCATGGTTTCCGTTAATCTCATTCTTCCCGGGACACCCTGTATAATGTTTGAGAAAATGGATACTAATTCCGCATCTTTGAGGGGTGTTTACCCTATGATGCGGTAGGTTACAAACGATTTTTTTGTTAATTACAAATACTTACTTACGAAGTACTTTCGAAAGAAAAAGAGCAAACATCAAATATTCAAACATGTGGTGCTAACTTCGCATTTTGGGGGTGTCATTTTTTCATTATCGGGGATAAAAGCAACATTTTTGTGTTACGAATACTTACTAACGATGTTAATATAATCAATTTTCCCGAGAAAACTTTTCCGCGTTCGAAAACCTCGATTTAATTCTCAGTTGGCTAATATTAACTATAAGAAAACGGTATGCGTAATTTTTGCACCAACCCCAGCATTCCCAATGGTATAATTCCCATATTTCAAACTTTCATCGCAACTGACTCGAAGTATACCTAAAAGTTCATTTTGTAACTGAACTACTGAAGAAAATTTTTACCGTATTTTCATCCAAGAAAAGAGAGCTAGCAGATCCGTCATCTTACGATGGAAGGAAGCAGTGTTCGCAAAATCTACGTGATAAATTTCAATTACAACTTATCATGTGTCAGATGAATCTTAGCGTCTTGGGTATGGGACCCCTAGATATTAATATCCACAAACTACGAAGGAAAGGGAGTTCCTCGGTATACGAGAGGAATGATTGGGTATGATCGAAAATGTCAATCTTTCGTAACGATTGATGGGGATGAAGTTAAGATTAAAAAAAAGGATAAGCTATACTGGTTTTCTCATACACGATATATTGCTTTCAAAGTACGATAAGGGATGATAGTTACATGATGATTATGCAAAAAGAAAATTTTTTTTGCGAACTTCATCCCACGAATAATTATAGAAATAGTTATTTATCCACGACTATTGTAAAATCCGTCCATTGTGCGTCTCTGTGCTCGACCATAATTATAATAATTAATCACATATCCATAGATTTAGCTTTGATATAATATTCTTTAAATTGGTATTTCTTCAGTATTCTGAAGTACTCCAACTAACAAATATGGGTATACCTTGTCAATTGAGGGACACATCTACTTTTGTTATATCAATTTAAGCATTTTTCATTACAAAATATACAATGACCAGTTCTCCAAAAATTTCTCCTCTCTGGAGAAGGGGAGCGTGAGCATCCTTAACCATTTTGAGGGCCCTCGCGTGCCCAGTGAAGAGTCCTCCATCGCGCCATTGTCCCCGTTCCCAGATTCCTAGAGCTGTCTTCATAGCCACCTCCTTCACAACTAGGTGCAAAGGAGGGAGACTCAGCAGACATTCCATCGCTGCTGTAGGGGTAGACCTCAGAGCGCCTGTAATACTTAAACAAGCTTTCCTCTGGCATTTAGTCATAATGTTCTGGTTGACGGCCCTCTCCATAGAGGCCACCACACGGAAAAAAATCGTAATCTACATTCAAGTATAAGGATAATCTTGAACAAATATTCTAAATCTAAGTTGTTTTAATATTGCGTTGAAACTATTTTACTTGAAACAAAAATATCATTCTTTCATTTCAAGAACACACATATACTTGTTTACCAAGATTACAATATATTTAACTGAAGATTTCGTGTTCTCGATTCAACAAGATCACTAGTATAAAAGCAAGAATAGCTATCAAGATCCATTGAAAATCATTTTGTTTCCTCTAGAGAAAATGTAATACATGAGTCAAAATTAATAGAAGTCGATCGAAGTCTAGTTTTGATATTGACTTGAAAGAAAACCATTCTTATAACTAGAATATTAATCCTCAATTGTAGTAAAAATTGTTTTGATGGAAGAGTTGCACTGATTATATTAAGAATAGTTATCTTGGTTGAAATCTAAAATATCTTCCGCGAATTCAACTACTGCTCTTTTCAAGCATACACTATTCTTAATCCAAATACTAATATACGAAAGTCAAATACAGATACGCTCTACTACGGCTGGCCGTTGGTTCATGCGCAGATTGTGGTTGGTCGGAGCGAATGATAGGGCTTGCGCATGATGCTAGTCTAGATAGTTGGAACTAGTGGAAAGTTTATTGGCACTATTGGCAGACATTTTCGAAGAACAGTCGAAGAGAGCAAGAACAGTTTTTTATAGTTTAGTGTTCATAATATTTTTAGTGATTTATTATTATGGAGAAAATTCTAGACGAATGGGAATTGGCCGATTTGATTCCAATATTCAAGGGTGAGTACCTATATTTACAGATATTCTGAGAAATTGTTTTATGCACTTCGTTGGTGTGAAAGAAAAAATTAACAGATTGATTGTTGGCCAGGTATCATTAGATTTTATACTGAAATTCACGCTTTGGGTTTTCAGAGCATGGAATTTGGAAGATTTGAAGGAGGCAATTCGTGAAGAGGTGGCACTAATCACCGAGGAGACACTACAGCTAGTATGGCAGAGCTTCTTCAACAGCATTGAAAACTGCATCAGAGAAGACGGCCGTCACCTTCCTGACATTGATTTTGCAAGTTAAATTAAATGGCATATCCTAATAAACATGTCAGAAAAGTAAATAAATTTTTTGTTTGAAAAATTAACACACCGTTTTGCTGTTTTCAAAATGTAAATACTTCCCGTGGTCACCCTGTACAATTCGAAACTCGGTGGTTTACAATTCTTCGGGTATATTAATCGCTAGAGGTAACATTACCTCCGAGATTTAGGGTACTTCATTATGTACTATCACTGTAAAGTTGTACCAAGAACCTTATATTATATTCCTTACAATTCGTACAACTCTACAGTAATCGTACACAATGAAGTACCCTAAATCTCGGACGTAATGTTACCTCTAGCGATTAATATACCCAAAGAATTGTAAACCACCGAGTTTTATTTATTCTTATTTGGAAACTAAGAAAGTTTTGCCAGAAGATTGTTCTATGTTGGATCCAAGAAGTCTTATTCTTATTCGAAGTTTTGGGTAGGTTTACTCGAAGAATGTTCCATACTCATTCCAAGAAGCCTTATTCTTAATCGGAAACTAAGAAAGTTTTTCCAGAAGATTGTTCTATGTTCGATCCAAGTGGGCTTATTCTTGGTTAAAGTAATCCTTCATCTTGATATAAAAGTTATTATACTATTCTCAAGTTTATTTTTCCTCATATGAAGTGTAGTGAACATTTACGTTTAAGAATAACGTGCATCTTGCATTGAGTCAAGTTATGCTTGCGGATATATGAGTCTAATATTGCTTCCAGTCAAGACTACTAGTCTTGGATATAGCATATATTTTTTTCAGTGCACACCACAGAGGCATAGGTCAGGATAGGCCTCACCACGGCAGTATACAACCAGTGCATAACGTGCGGTTTGAAGCCCCATCCATTACCTAGCACCCTCCGAGTAGACCAGAATATAACATTGGCTTTATTCGTTTGAGTCTCAACGTGTTTGTTCCACAAAAGTTTGCGGTCCAATATCACCCCGAGATAACGAACTTGTTCGGATAGAGTGAGCCCAACTCCAAACAGACTGGGAAGTCGTAAGTTGCAAGGCACCCTCTTTCTAGTAAAGAGAACCATCTCTGTCTTACTAGGATTTACCGAGAGCTCGTTTTTCAAGCACCATCGTTCGACCCGTCGCAGAGCATTCTGCATCAGATCCCCAATGACACTGATCACCTTACCCCTGATTAATATAACAAGGTCGTCCGCATAGGCCACCACAACGAACCTAGCCTTCCTCAGCTCCACCAGGAGCTCATCCAGGACGAGATTCCACAGTAGCGGAGACAGAACACCGCCCTGCGGACATCCCCTTCCTGGTGAGCCCCCTATGGTCGAGCCGCCTAGCCGAGCCACGATGCTACGTGAACCAAGCAGAGATCCCGTCCACCTACAAGAGTAGGCGGAACACCATGTCTGGCCAACGCATAATAATAATAATAACTATCATTATACGCTCGTTGAATAATATACTATTTTATAGAAAGCCATTCCAACATTCATGTATTCGCATTCGTGTTGTAAAAGGATTCTATTCTGCAAGTTGTTTCAGAATATATTTTTGCTTCAACAACGTATAGGAATTACTTATTACTTCATATATCAAGTCAGTTGCGATGAAAGTTTGAAGTACGAGAATAAGTATTTATGATTATTATTTTTTACGAAATAAGAGTTGAGGATACCCTATACAACTGTAAGAAAATACAATTGAGGCTCAACGTGATCGATATACAGATTTCAAAATTAAATAAAAAAATCAAATGTAGTACTTTGGGAATGCTGGGGTTAGTGCAAAAATCTACGCATGTCGTTTTTTTCAAGTTAATATTCGCAACTGATAATTATATAAAGTTTTGGAATGCGGGAAAGTTTTCTGGAGAAGATTCACGTGAATCAATATTCATAAAATTTCAATAATAATCTAGGCAAAGATTCTGATACTTCAGAGGTTGTAGTTGAGACGTACAATAAGTACATAATTATGTAATATCATGATAAGAAATAGTCAATAAAAAGTTTAATTTCAAATATATCCAATATATATACAGGTTTGGAAATTCACATCTGAAACATACGATATACACAACATCAGACAGAATTCTTCCGTCCAGTTGACAGATGAATAGTCGAGACAATCACGTGCTGTAGCAAACTGAATTCCGTTGTTTCATTGCAATATTCTAGTCTGTCTCTCTCTTATCGTTGGGAGCAGTATAATTCATTTAGTATGGTAGGCAATAGTAAATACTTGAATCGAGTATTTTGGGCAGCCTGACAAATTAATAATTCTTTACGTGTACTGCAGGTTCCCTACCATACTGCGATAAGAGAGAGACAAGACTAGGTTATTGCAAAAAGTCAACGGAATTCATTTAGTTACAGCACGTGATTATCTCGACTATTCATCTGTGCAACTGGACGGAAGAATTCTCTGTCTGATGCATTGTATATCATATGTTTCAGATGTGAATTTCCAAATCTTTATATCTATCGAAAAACCATATGCTTAGATATTTGCACCAACCGGGCATTACCAAGGGGAGATATACAAGGCATCAGACAGAGAATTCTTCCCTCCAGTTGCACAGATGAATAGGCGAGATAATCAAGTGCGATAACTGAATGAATTCAACTGTCTTACTGCAATAATCTAGTATTGTCTCTCTCTTATCGCAGTATGGTAGGGAACCCGAACTACACGTATAGAATTTTTAATTTGTCAGGCTGCCCGTAATACTCGATTCAAGTATTTACTGTTTCCTACCATACTAAAGAATTACGCTCCTCTGAACGATAAGAGAGAGACAAGACTAGAATAATGAAGTAAGACAACTGAATTCAGTGTGTTACAGCAAGTGATTGTCTCGACTATTCATCTGTGCAACTGGAGGAAAGAATTGTCTGTCTGATGCATTGTATTATATCGTATATTTCAGATGTGAATTTCCAAACCTGTATAAATCGGCAACCGAACAAAAAACAATCAACATCCAACCTGAATATATGGGGGCATTGAGGAGATGAATAACTGAATTTTTATAAATTTCAATAATTATTCAATTCTCATACTTGGAGGGTAGGTAAAACACTTTCGATCAAGTTACTCAAAATTAACTTTCTGAGCCTTCCTGGTTTCAAATATAAATGCTCAATGTACTCAATCATCAAACTTGCAATATTGTACGAGAATGATCTTCGAAATAATGATGTATAATGACGCGGAACAGAGAGGGCATGTTTGCGTCTTATGTTGAATGATCATAGAAATTTCGACTGTATTTTCACCAGGATGTTATTGCATTTTTGGTTGCAGAATGGCGAATGCGCAGATGTTTCAAAATTCTTGGTAGGACATACAATTCTGTTCGTTTCCATGAAACAATTTGATGAACATCCTGAGAAGAAGGACGAAACTGGATGTTTTTTTTTACTGTTAATTTATTGTCGAGTGTTAATACCAAATATTTCAGAGTTAGTTTTCATTATATTTGCCGAAGGGCTAATGGAATATCTCATATTCAGAGTCAAAAGTGTCCTGAATTTTTTAAGGTTATTGATATGAAAAGATATTGATTGTATCAACCTGAGTTTAGGATATTCGTCCTGATGTTAAGCATTTTGAAGCACGTAGAAGGAAACTGATTAGGTATATTCCGAAATCAGTTCTTTACAAAATGGCGAATGCGCCGAGCGAAAAGATTAATTATTTTGGGAACTTCATCCCACGAATAGTTATAGAAATAGTTATTTATCCACGACTTTTTCAATATTCGTCCATTGTGTGCCTCTGTGCTCAGCCTTCATAATAATGATCAATCACAAGGGAATTATGAGTTATTGATCACTGCTGTCAGAGGCTTCACAGATCAAAAATGGGTATACCTTCTCAATCGAGGGCCAGATCAACTTTTGTTATATCAATTGGAGCTTTTCTCATTACAAATTATACAATGACCAGTTCTCCAAAAATTTCTCATGCGTCAATTTGAATTTTTCCACGCTTGTCCTAGAAAGGTCTTGGATCAATCGCTAAATGTTAAAATATTTAAGGAATATATTCAGTTGTCGTAGATAAAGTATAGTATGCTACTCGCATATAATGGCTGTTATTCACATGGTGATTAGTGGCCACGAGCTGTAGGCCTAAACTTTCCCCGTGAATAATGAATATCATTATAGGCTCGTTGAATAATATACTATTTCACACAAGGACATTCCAACATTCATGTATTCGTGTTGTAAAAGGATCCTATTCTGCAAGTTGTTTTAGAATATTTTTGCTTCAACATGAACGTATAGGGATTACTTATTACTTCATATATCAAATCAGTTGCGATGGAAGTTTGAAGCACGAGAATGATAGGTACATCTTAACTACTGAAGCAAATATTTTTACCGTATATTCATCTAAGAAGAGAGGACTAGCAGATCCGTCATTTTATGAAGGAAGGAAAGCAGTGTTCGCAGAATCTACGTAATAAATTTCAATTACAACTTATCATGTGTCAGATGAATCTTAGCGTCTCTGGTATGAGACCCCTATATATTAATATCCACCAACTACGAAGGAGGTTTCGAAGGGGAGGAAATTCCTCAGGACACGAGGGAATGAATGGCTATGATCGGAAATGTCAATCTCTCGTAACGATTGATGAGGATGAAGTTTAGATCAAAAAATGATAGGATGGGTTGGGTTTTTTCATACACGATATATTGCTGTCAAAGTATGATAAGGGATATTAGTTCTATGATGACTATGGAATTAGTGGATTAGTGGAATATTGCAATCAAACGCGAATGGTTTATGATTTTTGATTGCGCCAACTTATGGCAAATAAAGGGTTTTCTGATAGATAAGTGTTATTTTGATATTCAAGAAAAAAATGCTATTTTTATTATAAAGAAGAAAATATGCCGTTAATAGTGAAAAATAACATCAGGCAAATGACCACAACGACCACGCTTACAGGACCATATCCTTTTAATGAAATTTTTCATAACCAAATCGCAAAGTGGCTGTCCTACATCCTGATAGCCCTAATACGAACTCCATCTTTGAGGTCTTGAATTAACGATGGGCTATTGGTGTAGACCTTCTCTTTCACGTGGCTCCAAAAGAAAGTGTTAAATCACAAGATCTGCGTTGACGATCGGCCGGCTTGAGTTATTGGCATATTCCATGACGACATCAGCGCCAAGGTGGCGAGAATCAAAGCTGAGCTAAGATAGTAGTAAATGTAAACAATCTTATTTTGGACAGATAAGTCATTGGAGTTTCATTGAAATTTTTACGAATAATCTGAAAGTTAATATGGAATTGGAATCTTTGTTGAATTATTTAGTGATTTAATCATTATTTCAATCATTTTATCACTAATATTCAAGTGTTAATCAATATAAAGGTTACAAGTCAGTAAGTCTAGTTGTAGATGTTGTCAATGTTAAACTATATTAAAAAAAATTTCTTTCAGTTCATTTATATCGTACATGTATACACGTATATGAAGTGAAGTGCAACCGTTAGAATTTCTGGAAATTTTAAGAGTTTTTAACCTCCAATTCTAGAGCCCCAGTAGTAGGAGAAGTTCGAGTAGAAGTTCTGAATGCATGTCATTATTATAATGTGTTGGAAAACAAATTGTGGGTCCAGTTTTTAAGACATTAGCTCTTTGTGTTTAGAAACTATCGCCCTAACCCTTAATACAGAACATCCTAAAATTGATGGTTCATTTATTGTGGAGAGTGATAAAGTAAAACAAAACGATGCACAATATGTTTTGTTGAGGTGGAGTGAGTAGGAAATGTAAACATAATTGGGAATAGAATGTTTTGGCTCAGTTTCAATATCCAATAAAATTGTTAGGGGGAAGAATGTTGGAAATAGTTTGCTAAATCTCCCTAGCTAAATCTCCCTACCTTTGTATTTTGATTAAAACAGATTGACAAAATATAATTTCAGATAAGCATTGTCAATTTCATTTAAGAAATTATTCCCGTTATTTATCCATATTTTTCGAGCTTACATTAACATTTAGGAAATGGACGTTATGAAGAAGGAACGGGAATTGTTGAGAAAATATTTTTCAAATGTATGCAGAGAGTTAGACCTGATGATGTTGGATAAGGTCACAAGTGAGCGACATCTGTTACCAGTATTAAGACATTTGGAAGACATAAGTAACAGATTATTCAGGTCAGATGAAAATATAAGAACGTCAATACGGTTCTCAGAAATCGATGACTCAACTTTTAAAGAGGAATTCAACCAAGTTGAGTTTTACCGGGGAGAATTAATCGAATATAGGTTTAAGTGTGAATTCTTCCTCGAGGACCAAGAAAAAAGGGCATATTATAAAACATGGTTTACTGGCCCAAATGAAGAATTGAATGATAAGGATACATCTTCTATGAAACATTCAAAGATTTTGGAGTGACCCCAAACTTGATGAAGTGTGAAAATTGTTTGGGAGATTGCTTATTGAACAATATATACATAGATACTGAAAACGAAGACATTCCAACAGTTGATGAAATTGTTCAAGATCTCTCAGAGGAGAAATGAAAATGAACTTGAAAAACGAGAAGAAATAGAACATAAGAACAATATCAGATTTGAAGAACCTGACCAAGAATTCATTAAAAGATACCCTAGAGATATTGAAGAATCTTCAAGAGGAGAAGGTAATCGAGGAAAATTGAAAAAACAGCTGGGTGACAGAGGAGAAGGCCAGAGAAAAGACAGAAAAAATGGAGGATTTGAGAAAATCACTTGACATGAAAAAGAAAGAAATTGAAGAGGAAATTGAGAAACTCAAAGAAATAACAGTAAATCAAGAAATAGCCGTTGATGATGAGGATGCTGTTAAACTACAACCTGAAAATCATGATAACTGGACAGATGACACAGAAGGTGGAGAAAATGATGCTCCCCATTGTGAAGATGACGATTTCGATAAGAATGCAGAATATGATTCCAAAGCCACTCAGAAGGAGATTGTGGACAGCACAAGATGGAAGAAGAAACGCAAGAGGAAGTCAAAAGAGGAAAGAAGCAGAATAAAATGGAAGAAGGTTGAAATAGGCATGAAGAAAAGGCGTTATGGTTATTTCAATATTCAATAAAATTGTTAAGTGGGGAGAATGTTGGGAATAGAATGTTTTGGCTCAGTTTCAATATCCAATAAAATTGTTAAGGGGGGAGAATGTTGGAAATAGTTTGCTAAATCTCCCTAGCTAAATCTCCCTACCTTTGTATTTTGATTAAAACAGATTGACAAAATATAATTTCAGATAAGCATTGTCAATTTCATTTAAGAAATTATTCCCGTTATTTATCCATTTTCGAGCTTACAATTAACAATATAATTACAGTTGTTTTAATAAGATTGATCAGGTACATGATGTTTCTATTCATCCATGACAGAATCATGTCAAAACTCATGGTTTTTTTTCTCCTTTCCTGCTGCGGGTTTCTTAGTGGGGAAAACTATCTAAACTTGAAGAAATATCACAAACAGAATTAAAGTGCTTATGGATTAGCAGAAGGTTGATGTAAGAAAATAAGGGTTCGTCTATAGAAAATATGCCTTGCTTAAAAACAAATTTGCTGTATCGTCCTATAGTATAAATCAAGAAGATATATATGTAGAAATATTTTATGAGCTCTTTACCAATTCTGCAATAGCCAAGTACAGGTTTGTGAAAAATATGTTGTATGTGTACCTTAACTTTAAATGATCCTAAGAAGTAGAGAGAGCTTGTCGAAATCTGCTGTAATATCAAAACCTTCGATACAAATTCTAACGTAAGAGGTTAAAGCGACAATATGAATTACTTTCCTATATTTATTGGAGTATATATTGTATAAGATACAAGCCTTTCTTTTACTATTAGTTTCCTTCCAAACTCGTTTCAAAGATATTTTCATTTGGTTCTCCTGAGGGAAGAGTGAGTGATAACTATAACCTAAAGTTTGCAATTTTTTCGCCCTTAAATTGCATTGGGGCACACAACTGTAGTCATTTCTGATCGAAATCATATTCAAGAAGATAACAATTTCAATTTTCCCTTGAATATTTCTTCTGAACAAAAGTTAATGAACAATTACGAAATTATTACACTGAATTACGTTCAACGCTTTGTTTACTACTATCTTAGCTCTATTTCGATTTCAACCGCTAGAGTGCGTATCGCTGGTCAGCAGAAGCCAATTATGTTAACTGAACTTTATGAGCCTTAAGATCCAAATCTTTATGCAAAATACGGTGTAATAACTTGTCGCAACAGCTCGAATTTATCCACCAATTTCTTTATTGCGGTTCGACAAGGAGTATCACGACGACCAGAAAATATTCGACTTTTACGGCCTCTGCCTAATTTTCACCATTTTTATAGTGAATTTTAGTAATTTGAATTCGTTCTTGAAATGTGTATCGTTCCATTTCCATTACCGGCGTAGTTTATACTTGTCAAATGTCAAAAAATGACAGCTTCAAACGTGAAATCTACCGAAATAGCGAGATTTTCAAAATAACACCTCTCATTGGAAAACCCTTTACATTCACCAAAAATCTGTGTCAAATCGATATTACTGATACTTTGATCCAATCAACTTATTTTCTGCAGATGATTGCGAGCTGAAAAATTGAAAAATGTCTTTTCTCCATTTCAATGTCGTCATGAATTCATTACAGTACTGAAAACAATGCTGTAATGAACTCGTTACAGCATTGCTTACAGTTATATTTTTTCTCTTGTGGTTGCCAACACTTACTTCGGTTGCTATCAAATTTCAACTAACGTAAAAAAATAATATAACTTCATAAAGATTGTTCACAGAAAATGTTTAATTTCCACCAAGAAAATGAGATATTTGAAATTTTCTTCATGCTTTTAATTATGAATCATCCTTGCCACGAGGACACTGGCCTCGTATTCTCGACAAGTGACAAGCGTATACGAACATCATTACGTGAGTCCTTCTTTTACTTGCAAAAGTGCACACCGCGCAATGAAGTTCGTATTCGCTTCGAAAGATCACTTGTCGAAAATACGGCACCTGTTCCAGATCTAATCTAAGAGCTTGGTGAATTATAAATAAAATAGGCGCTCGTAACTCCTAACATGAACAAATATATCCAGCAGTAAAACAAGAGTGTTATAAAAAAATATTGGTGGTCCTCATGCACCCAATGGCCTTTGTTATAAATTCCCAAAGAGACAATACAGACGCTAGTGTCATTCTGCCTGTTCGAGCCGTGAAGACGAGCAGTTCTTTCCTTCATTCATATGAAGATCTGCTAAAGATAAAAGAACACATCAAACGTCCACATGGTAATTCATTCTTGTCAATTTTTCTTCAAAAAAGGTTCATTAATATATTATGAATAAGTATTCAACAGTTTGAATGTTGTGAAATAAGAAAACAAAAGACAATGAAGCAATGGTGTTAACGGTATAATGAGTTTCTCTGTAGTTCAGGGATGCTAATTTTGGCAACCCTGTACAGGGTGGGCATATTTCGATGTTTTAGCACTACAACTTTTAAACCAGAGGAGAGCTTAATTTTTTCTGATTTCGAAAATATATAACATCGTATGGTTTGTAACAATATGAGTATAGTAAATGGTCAAAAACCTAGTTTCATCTGAGTCTCAATATTTTCTATGGTTTCAAGTGTTGATGAGCACAGAAAAATGGAGTTTCCTATAACAAGAACAGTCTCCTTCCGTCAATCTCATTATTTCTATGCTATGTTCTATATCTTGATATGGATTAGGAAATAATGAGAAGAACCACATGATCCTCCGTTTCAATCGATATACTTAGTTATAATGAGATAGATACAGGAGAATATTTTATTGCTCTCCAGAAGAAATACGCACAAGTGCCAGTCTATTTCAAATCGCATATAAATTAACCCATATTGATATGATTAAATTTATCAATTCAATTAGAAAAGTATTTATATTTTTCAATACCTAATAGTGATTACAATAATAGGTCAGTAGGTAATAATAAAAAAAATGATCAAGTTTCACAGCAGTCCATTATTCTTTGATCTTGAAGAAATTGATTGAAGAGCATAGAATTGAAAAGACTACTGGAAATAGATTGTAGTAGTTATACGATGCTAAATTTTTCTGTGCTCATCAACAGTTGAAACCATAGAAAATATTGAGACTCAGATGAGAATAGGTGTTTGACCATTTTTATACTCATGTTGATACAAACCATACAATGTTATATATTTTTGAAATCAGAAAAAATTAAGCTTTCAGAAAATGGCAAACAAATTTCGTATTCCCATTTAAAAAACCATAACTTTGGGTCATAGCTTCGTAATTAGAAATGGTGCAAAAAAGACGAGCACGCCACTGGATTCTACGTAAAAAAGTGCCTATATAATGTTTTAATTTCAGAGCTCTATCATCAGTATTAGCGGAGATATGAATTTTTTTCGATATTGACACTTTTCCAATTTCCGCTTATAACTCGAAAACAAAAGAAGGTAAAAAAAATGGATACAAATCTTGTTAGTTTCTCCAAAAAAGAGATCGAGAAGTGGGTATCAGATTTAGTCTATCTCCTCTGGTTTAAAAGTTGTAGTGCTAAAACATCGAAATATGCCCACCCTGTACAGAGGATATATTTTAGCGAGGAAATTTAGCCTCTGTTTTCTCCAATACTACGTCACTGCTCCTATATCAAATTCAACCCTAACCTCGATCAACTCTTCCCTTAAAAAATTCAACGAAATTCTCTCTTAGGTTCAGCCCCGAATTCCACCGATAAATTCGGGAATATTTCAACAGCTTAGAGTCCTCATGACCGAAACCGTGGTAGTGAGAACTCATAAAATATTCAGCATAATACAAACTCCATTTCTAGGGGCTCAAGAAAAAACATGTAAACGTTTGATGCGTTCCTTTTTCTCTAGCAGATCCTCACATGAACGAAGGAAAGAACTGCTCGTCTTCATGGCTCGAACAGGCAAAATGACACTAGCGTCTGTATTGTCTCTTCGGGAATTGAAGACAAGGGCCATTTGGTGCATGAGGACCGCCAATATTTCTTGATAACGCTCTTGTTTTACTGCAGGATATATTTGTTCATCCTAGGAGTTACGAGCGCATATATTTTATTTATACTTCGATATAGACGGAACCGTCGATTTCTAAACGTTTTATTCGAGCATACTTTGTTATTGTTGAGATATTTGATACAAATTCCGAGAGGGCTGAAGGCAGTAGCTCTTGCAAGTTTTTTCATTTCGATGAAGGAACAATTCTTACTTTAATATATTGAACAGAACGAAAGATTTTGGTCAAATTGATCAAAAACTGGTTATCCTCATTTCTTAATGAATTTATGTGTGCAAAATGAGCTGATGTCAGTGATTTCTTTTATTTTCAATTGAGATTTCATCATAAAATAGCACTACCAAAGGGTATTCGGTTAGAGTACTCTATTCAGATCAACAAAAATAAGTAGCTTTTTACTTATGATATATTTCTAATTCATTTCATAAAATCGGCTGAGCATATTGATTTTTGTGTCATTCTTCTTATTTCTTAGTCAACAGATTCAAAATTGTGATCTAAGGTACTTCTTCCACATCCTTCCAACTAATGACTACTTATTCATAATTATATTAATGAATCAGTTCTGAAGAAAAATGAAATACCATGTGGACGTTTGATATGTTCTCTTTTCTCTAGCTGATCCTCACATGAATAAAGGAAAGAACTGCTCGTCCTCATGGCTCGAACAGGAGGGAATGACACTAGCGCCTGTATTGTCTCTTTGGGAATTGAAGACAAGGGCCATTTGGTGCATGAGGACCGCCAATATTTCTTGATAACGCTCTTGTTTTACTGCTGGATATATTTGTTTATCCCAGGAGTTACGAGCGCATATTTTATTTGTATCGATATAGACGGGAATTTTTTTCAAAAAGTCAGTTGAATGTCAAAATTACAAGTCAATATTCTTCATAATTTACTCCAAATAAGATGAAATTCCAAGTTTAGATTTACGGACATCGCATAAAAATATTCCTTTTGATCCTATACCACCAACCTCTTGTAATAATTGATGTCTTATGCGATTTTTGTGCGAAAAAATATCTGTAGTTAGAAGACCAACAGGCTGGGCAGGTAAAGTTCATTAGCTTAAGAGAAAGCAATTTACCTAAGAGAACGTTACTCTGAAATCAAACGCTGGCCCTCTAGGTTGGGGGTGGAGGCATCGGGCTAACTCCTCGATACTCATAAAAATGAAAAAATGTTAAAAAAAAAAACCAATAGTAGCCTAAAGATTACCGAAGAAAGTGATAAAATGGATACCTCGGAAAACAGGAAAAGAGGAAGACCAAGAATGACATGGATTAGTGGAATAAGAAAATCAATGAGTGAAGGAGGGCTGAATGATGAAGAGTACAACAATAGAAGGCATTGGCAATTGGGAAGCGGACAATATCTTTAGGATGTTTTAACCCGAATAAATAATAATCGATATAGACGGAACCGTCGATTTCTAAACGTTTTATTCGAGCATACTTTGTTCACTGTTAAGATATTTGATGCAAATTTCGAGAGGACTGAAGACAGTAGCTCATTTCAATAAAGGCACAATTCATACTTCAATTTCAATATATTGATCACTACGGAAGAATTTTGTCAAATTGATCAAAAACAAGTTATCGTCATTTCTTGATGAACTAATGTTTTCAAAATGAGTTGATATCATTGATTTCCTTCATTTTCTATTGAGATTTCCCCATAAAATAGCATGTACAAAGGGTATTTGGTAAGAGTACTCAATTCAGATCGACAAAAAGTAGCTTTTAACCTATTGTTAATTTCTATTCCATTTCATGAAATCTGCTGAGCATATTGGTTTTTGTGTCATTCTTCTGATTTTTCAGTCAGCAGATACAAAAATGTATTGTAAGGAATTTCTCCCACATCTTTTTTATTGATGAAAAATTATTCATAATACATTAGTGATTTTTTTTAAAGAAATTTGAAAACAATGAACTACTATGTGGACGTTTGATGTGTTCCTTTTTCTCTAGCAGATCCTCACACGAATGAAGGAAAGAACTGCTAGTCTCCATGGCTCGAACAGGCAAAATGACACTAGCGTCTGTATTGTCTCTTTGGGAATTGAAGACAAGGGCCATTTGGTGCATGAGGACCGTCAATATTTCTTGATAACGCTCTTGTTTTACTGCTGGATATATTTGTTCATCCTAGGAGTTACGAGCGCATATTTTATTTATACTTCGATATAGACGGAACCGTCGATTTCTAAACGTTTTATTCGAGCATACTTTGTTTATTGTTGAGATATTTGATACAAATTCCGAGAGGGCTGAAGGCAGTAGCTCTTGCAAGTTTTTTCATTTCGATGAAGGAACAATTGTTACTTTAATATATTGAACAGAACGAAAGATTTTGGTCAAATTGATCAAAAACTGGTTATCCTCATTTCTTTATGAATTTATGTGTGCAAAATGAGCTGATGTCAGTGATTTCTTTTATTTTCAATTGACATTTCATCATAAAATAGCACTACCAAAGGGTATTCGGTTAGAGTACTCAATTCAGATCAACAAAAATAAGTAGCTTTTTACTTATGATATATTTCTAATTCATTTCATGAAATCGGCTGAGCATATTGATTTTTGTGTCATTCTTCTTATTTCTTAGTCAACAGATTCAAAATTGTGATCTAAGGTACTTCTTCCACATCCTTTCAACTAATGACTACTTATTCATAATTATATTAATGAATCAGTTCTGAAGAAAAATGAAATACCATGTGGACGTTTGATGTGTTCTCTTTTCTCTAGCTGATCCTCACATGAATAAAGGAAAGAACTGCTCGTCTTCATGGCTCGAACGGGCAAAATGACACTAGCGCCTGTATTGTCTCTTCGGGAATTGAAGACAAGGGCCATTTGGTGCATGAGGACCGTCAATATTTCTTGATAACGCTCTTGTTTTACTGCTGGATATATTTGTTCATCCTAGGAGTTACGAGCGCATATTTTATTTATACTTCGATATAGACGGAACCGTCGATTTCTAAACGTTTTATTCGAGCATACTTTGTTTATTGTTGAGATATTTGATGCAAATTTCGAGAGGACTGAAGACAGTAGCTCATTTCAATAAAGGCACAATTCATACTTCAATTTCAATATATTGATCACTACGGAAGAATTTTGTCAAATTGATAAAAAACAAGTTATCGTCATTTCTTGATGAACTAATGTTTTCAAAATGAGTTGATATCATTGATTTCCTTCATTTTCAATTGAGATTTCCCCATAAAATAGCATGTACAAAGGGTATTTGGTAAGAGTACTCAATTCAGATCGACAAAAAGTAGCTTTTAACCTATTGTTAATTTCTATTCAATTTCATGAAACCTTCTGAGCATATTGGTTTTTGTGTCATTCTTCTGATTTTTCAGTCAGCAGATACAAAAATGTATTATGAGGAATTTCTCCCACATCTTTTTCATTGATGAAAAATTATTCATAATACATTAGTGAATTTTTTTGAAAGAAATTTGAAAACAATGAACTACCATGTGGACGTTTGATGTGTCTTTTTTCTCTATCTGATCCTCACTTGAATGAAGGAAATAATTGCTCGTATTTATGGCTCGAACAGGAAAAATGACACTTGCGCCTGTATTGTCTCTTCAAGAATTGAAGACAAGGGCCATTTGGTGCATGAGAACCGCCAATATTTCTTGATAACTCTCTTGTTTTACTGCTGGATATATTCGTTCATCCTAGGAGTTACGAGCGCATATTTTATTCATACATCGATATAGACGAAACTGTCGATTTCTAAACGTTTTATTCGAGCATACTTTGTTTAGTGTTGAGACATACTATACAAATTTCGAGAGGACTGAAGCAGTAGCTCTTGAAAGTTCTTTCATTTCGATAGAGGAACAATTCATACTCTAATATATTGAACCCTACCGAAGATTTTGGTCAAATCGATCAGAAACTGGTTATCGTCATTTCTTAATGAATTTATGTCTTCAAAATGGGTGGATATCTGTGATTTTCTTCATTTTTAACAGAGATTTCATCATAAAGTAGGGTTTCCAAAGGGTATTTGGTTAGAGAACTCAATTCAGATCGACAAAAAAGTAACTTGTTACTTTTTATTCATTTCTATTTTGTTTCATGAAATCTTCTGAGCATATTGGTTCTTGTGTCATTCTTCTGATTTCTCAGTCAACAGATCCAAAAATGTATTATTAGGTACTTCTACCACATCTTTTCAATTGATGAAAAATTATTCATTATACATTAATGAATCTTTTTTGAAAAAAAATTGAGAAGAATGAACTACCATGTGGACGTATGATGTGTTTTTTTCTCTAGATGATCCTCGCATGAATGAAGGAAAGAACTGCCTGTATTTATGGCTGGAACAGGAAAAATGACACCAGCTCCTGCATTGTCTCTTCGGGAATTGAAGACAAGGGTCATTTGGTGCATGAGGACCGTCAATATTTCTTGATAACGCTCTTGTTTTACTGCTGGATGTATTTGTTCATCCTAGCAGTTACGAGCGCAGTTTTTATTTATACTTCGATATTAACGGAACCGTCGATTTCTAAACGGTTTATTCGAGCATACTTTGTTTACTGTTGAGATATTCGAAACAAATTAGAAAAGAACTGAAAGCAGTAGCTTCTGCGAGTTTTTTCATTTCGGAATGGAACAATTTATACTTCAATATATTGATCATTACGAAAAAAAACGTTCCAATCGATGAAGAACTGGTTATCGACATTTCTAGATGAACTCATAGATATTTTAAATTGAGATTTTATCATAAAATAGCATTACCAGAGGGTATTTGTTTAAAGTGCTCAATTCAGATCGACAAAATATAGCAAAAGTATCTATTCCATTATTATTGATTTCTATATATTGTACGTTTCTATACATGTAGTATTAGGTGCTTCTCTCACATCTCTTTAACATATGAATACATATTCATCATAATACATGAATGAATTATTTTTAAAGATAAATAGACAAGAATGAACCATTTTTTTATATTTAAACATTGACTAACTCAGGAACCAGTTTTTATGGAATATCGTAGAAATCACGTCTCTTCTAACATTCTGTTGAAATCAGACCTTTTCTGAACCATAAATGGCAGCAATTATGATTTTGATATACATTGTTTACTGTTGAGATATTTCTACAAATTTCAAGTGCACTGAGGGCAGTAGTTATTAGTATTAAGATTATATACCTAGCCTAGTGACTTTTGTATTGAATCTTGGCAGTTTTGAATAATTTATTATTATAGCTAAAAGTTTCTTAGGAATGCACAATCAAGAATCAACTCGAACCTTGGCATAAAACGTACATGCATGCAGCTGAAAATATTAACCATTCAAGGATATTTATAATGAAATCGACAATTTTTTTGATTTCTCATCATTTATTGATTAATGAAAGCTTAGGTCGGAGAAAGGTACATAATACACATAGGTTATATCAATTTTCCAGTAGCACAAAGATTCAGGGTATTTATTGCTACACAATAGCTTTGTTTGTATATTCATCAATTAGGAAAATTCCCTTCTGTAAAAAAAATGTTGTGTATGAATCAATATCACCACCTCTTATATATAAACTAAAGAAGCATGACAAATTCAATAAGTACATGCCGAAAATCGTCCCCAACTTCCACAAACCACGTTGCAGTGAAGGAATAAAAAAACTCATAACTTCCACATAAAATATTCGTATTCCGATTTCACAGTCTGTTTTGAATTTTCCACTTTCACGTGAAATATTGAACTGACAACTTGATTCATATCTCTAGGAATCTGAATCTGATGTGATATATGGGATTTCTTCGTCATAATATATAAATTCAGGTCTTTCCTCCCAAAGTACGGCAAATTTCGTTGAAACGTCTGAGTTATTTCAATACTATGTTTTGTGGACAGATTAAAAGTCAAGTACATGACTAATTTTGTTATTTTCTATTTCATTTTCTTATACGGGGCAGGGCGTCTCATTTGAAGTTGTCCACCTTTAATAACTCGGCAACAACTCAGAATTGGTGGAAACACTTAGACAGGTCGATTTTTGATGATAGGAGGACATGGTCTGGGATACAAAGCTCGTTTTTATAACTTGGAGAGGGTTGCAACCCCATCAAGAATTTGAATAGGTAAAGTGGATAGCTTTGTAACATCAATGTATGCATGGATTCAAATTTGTATGTACCGGCAGTTCGTATTCTATAAGGTGAATGTTTCACTTAGTATTATTGGTACCATAATTTTGCGTGAAAAGCACCCTGTACCTTTGTGAATATTCACTTAGAGCACACAAACTATAGGTGCATACAAATTTGTATCAATGTATACATTCGTGCTACAAAACTATCCACTTACCCTATTCAAATTCCTAGTAGAAACAATATTTGTATCCCAGATCATGTTCCCTTCTCAACAAAAATCGATCTGTCAGCGTGTTTTCACAAATTCGTTGTTGATTTATTGGTGGTGAACACTTTCGAATGAAACACCCCTGTATAACAAAATAGAGAGTTATCGAAACTAAATAGAAGGCCTAACTTTATTGATGGATCCTGCAATAAATTAACCTTGTTCTGACATTTGAGCTATCGAAACGACATACTTTCTGTCAACTTTATCGATCCATTTTTTTATTTTGACACCTGTGGCAACTCAGTTGTTGCCGGTGATACTTTATTGAAATATCCGGATAATAGAATGTTTCGGGAGTCTTCGAGCGTGTTGCGTACAATATGCAACCTTTTGATAACTAATTTCATATGAATTGTGAGTCATTATTTCGTTGCTATGGTAATGATCAACTGTATTTATCAAATTCATACTTCCCGGTAGAGTACGTTTTTTTCCGGACTAGGTCAGAAAATGCAAATTTCTCGAAGAAAAAAGGCGGTTGCCGAAAAATGGTTTTTAATTGAATGAAATTGTCCATTTCTCACGTCTACCCATATTTCAGCATTCATGTAGGAATTCTTCATCAAAACTTCACCTAATAATACCACTAGGCCTCATAAGCCTAGTGAGATATAAAACATTTATTTTAATCTCTTTTTTTCACAAAATTTTGACAATATACCATATCAAATGATGTACTGCCTCTCTAATACTAACGAATTTCAAATTGATACAAAAAAGGATAACCTGTTATAAAAAAGCCCAAACGGACGAGAGAACTGTTAAAAGGAGGGATCTTTTATTTGAATACGTTCGTCTTTTATTTGAGGTGTGTAATATATATTTATATATTTGTATATTAATATTATTTCATTAAAGGCCACGTTAAAGTCTTTCTTTGATGCCCATGGGCAGATGTCAAAATAAAGGATTCTTTATTTATGTTGGGCCTCTATTTGCGTTTCGATAACTCTCTATTGAAAACAGAAAATTCTCAGTTTGGTTTTATCTGTGCGTTTTTAAAGCTTAAAAATGTTATAGAAGAATAGAACTATAAAGGGGCTTCCAAAATGCGACAGAGCTATTACTCATGGACATACAAGCGGCCATAAATGTATTTATTGATTTTCACCACCTTAATTTCAAGGATCGTACATAGTGCCTTAACAAATTGAGTGAACTTCGTAAGAATAGTAAAGTCTCCTTGGTGTGGATTCCAGGACACTATGGAATAGGATGATTATAAGAGATTGACAATCTCGCTAGGAAGGGGTTTCTTCCTCTTCCAAAGGAACAGAATCGTTTTGTGGTATAGGAAAAAATTCAAATCTCATGAAAATAGTAATAAAAAAGTAATGTACCTACTGTGCTCTTCCTAGCTTGTAACAGTAAAAAATCCTTCTTTTGCGGTGCATAACTCTAGTTCTATCATTCCCATTTCGTTCATCGGTTCAATAGACCTTTTCTGAAGATATCAGGTCCATAATGGGCCGATTACATTGGTAAACTTTACAAGCTGCAAATGAGCGAATTAAAAAGCGAGTTAATCAGCTTGCGAGATTGTGATAACACACAAAACTGTCTACTCGCTGAGTAGCCAACAATATAGCGATCCTAGTGAGTTTTATGTTTGTATCGTTGTCGAGTATCTAAGATAAATGTCAAATACGTTTTTAAATATAAGAACCAGGAACCATCGAGTAGATGATAACTAACAGATTGTTCAGTAGCAACTGTGATTACACATGGCTTGTTTACATGCCAAAACGCCAGCGATTTAGGGTGTAAAAGCCCAGCTTTCAACTTTAGTCTTAGCATTTTTACAATCAGATTGTTGGCTTGTGGACACGGTTAACCTGAGCGAATTTACAATCAGCTACCAAATTCGCTCAACAGCAGCTTGTGAAGTATATCAATGCAATCGACCCATAAGATTTTCTTTTCGAGATCTTCCAGGTTAACAGTCACCTGTTGGGTCAGCATTCAACTTCGAATCCTCTTGTTTTCGAAAGAAAGCACGCGAGAAGTTGAAGAAATTTCAGCCTGGGAATCTAATTACCGTCAATTAGCTCACCCACTTAACAATTCGTTATATTGTTAATTCATTTTGTCAACTCTCGAATCACACCTTTCAAATAGAATGAAAAGCTTATTTCTGGACACGCCACTGTAATGGAATGTCCTTGTCGACCAGTATCTGTTGCCGGAAATTGTCGTGATGAAGCCTAGAAATGCACGAAGGGAATACTTCTGTATTTCGTAGCGAATTACAACTTTTTTACCCTCAACTTTCCAAGTAGATCAATAAAACTCGAGCAGGGAACGCACGTGTGATCAGAGGTTCTCACGTACTTGTAAGCCCGCAAGAAATATACAGGGTTGAGGCTTATACATTGACAGAACACACATTGCCAAAGTTCGCACAAAAATAGTTATTTTGCTGAAATTTTGTTTGAGGAAAATCGGGAAAAATATTTTGAGTTTGGAGTCCTAAAGCGGCAAGAAAAATAGGATTGTATAAATGCTGATTTTTTATTGTAGATCGATTCATTGCAGATCAGAATATGATATTTTTTTTACTTACCACGAAAAGTTCAAATTTTCTGGAATTTTCCGTGGAGGTCCTTACTGTATCGAGGGCGTAGATTGAGAGAATGTAAGAAATTTTTCTGTTTGGTGAAACATTCCAAAGTTTGAACCTTCGCGGAAAAATTCAAAAAATCTGAAGTATTTACGATAGGTGAAGAAAATTCAAAAATTCAAATAGCAAAAGATCAATATATACAATGGAAAAAAATCGCTTTTATACAGTGTCATTTTTCTGGCGGATAAAGCACGACAAATTTAACCTATTTTCCCGATTTTTCCACAAGCGTCCATTAGTTTGGTTGAACTAATTGCATATTCGTGCTCTATGATCTCGATTCAACCAGAAAAATGGATATAAAAATATGAACACAAGCGGTCAACAGTGTTTTTCATTAGTTAAACAGAATTTTGGTGTGAGATGAACATGACCTACTTCATAGATTAACCGTGGGTTTCACAAAGCTTGATTGGACAATCAAATCGTTGATTTTGAATTGAGTATATGGCGTAAGGTTTTCAGAGATTTATATGGTATTCATTCAGTTAACAAACTGTAACTAAAATATTCTCCAATAAATCACTTGAAATTATAACAAAATAATGAGAACAAAAAAGCTTGTTCCAGAATGTCCATAATATACAGCGAGATCGTTGCAATGCAAGAAAAAATCAACAAACTATGTATCTATAGAAGTGGAGCGAAAGAAATTAATATTTTAGTTATTTGGTTATTCTACTAACGCGAAAGTCTGTCATTTTCATGTTCCAACAAGTCCATAAAGGGCCTAGTGCTTGGTAATTCCTAAAAGTTCTTGGGAGCACTGCGGTGCTCGGAAGCACCTTTTCGAATAATTATGCACTAAGCCCTATAAAAAATTCGCAAAGCGCAAAGCACTAAGCACTGGTTCAATCAAGTGCTCGCGAGCACAGTGCTTACGAGGACAAAAGTGCTTCGAGTGCTTTCACGAGCACGAAGCACAAGGTTTCGACACAGCTCTGCTATCACGTCAAGTATAGTCTCTATTTTACCCTTCTGATGAGTCACAGACACCTAGTATTACGAAAACAGTATAAAAGAGAATCTGAGAGAGATGCAAACACTAATCTTGAATAAAAACATCTTTGACATCTTGGCAAAACAACTCAACTCTAATTTTTTCACCCACAAAACGATATTTTCTGTTAGTTGTTGCGTTTGTTAGTGTTGTTGTTGGTTACCTTACAGCGCAGACGGCAATTTCGAGGTTACACTGGCCACGAAGGCCACAATCTACCATCAAGGTTGGTCGAATGGAAACCACCAGCTATATACAAGTCTTCCTGTGAGATTGATGTGGAGTACTTTCCTTTCGATGAACAAACTTGTGTTCTTAAATTCGGAAGTTGGACATATGATGGTTTTAAGGTAGGTGTAGTTATGCTTGAGAGGTTATTGGCAAGAAGATGTTGAGGTCCTATTATTATCGACAAAAAACTGCAATGAAAATTGTTTCTGGATACATTTCCAGATAGTCAATGAACTAAGACGAGTAATCTTAAAAAACAGTTTTTTTCTGGGAAGTTGATTCACACCTGGTGTGAATTTCTAATTGATATCTGCAGATTTGGAAATTCACATCTGAAACATACGATATACAATGCATCAGACAGAGAATTCTTCCGTCTAGTGGCACAGATGAATAGTCGAGATAATCACGTGCTGTAACTTATTGAATTTCGTTGACTTATTGCAATAACCTAGTCTTGTCTCTCTCTCTTATCGCAGCATGGTAGGGAACCTGCAGTACACGTATAGAATTAGTTAATTTGTCAGGCTGCCCGTAATACTCGATTCAAGTATTAACTGTTGCCTAATATACGGATTGGATTATGCTCCTCCCAACGAAAATAGAGAGACAAGACCAGAATATTGCAATGGTTGTCTCGACTATTCATCTGTGCAACTGGACGGAAGAATTCTCTGTCTGATGAATTGTGTATCGTATGTTTCAGATGTGAATTTCCAAACCTGTATATTTCATTGAAGGTTTTGTCAATTTCATGCACTGAATGACTGTTCAACAGAATGCAAAATTGTACAGGTTACAATATATTTTTTTTAATTTCCTCGAATATTTTTTTTAATTCATACAGATTCCTTTTCAATATACACATTTCTACCTATATTCAGTAATCAACCCGAAATAAGGAAAAATATATAAATATAAACTGTCAAGAAACAAGATGAAACAAATATTTGAACTCAGGATCTTTTTGCTATGAACCCAAGTCAATAAACATTTTTGAGCTTCATTTTTTACTTGTTATTTTCCTTAACATGAATTCAAAATATCAGCTTGCAAGAAAATTCAAACTGAATGTCTTTCTTTTTTATGCACCAAACTGTGATTTAATAAATCTTCAAATCTATTTTGAATTCATTACATTAGATATTGACCCTTGGTAGACCAAATAGCATGATCAATTTTCTTCAATGATGAATGTATTGTATATAATAGTTTTTAATTTTATGTATTCATTGATATCTTTAGATACTTATTTCTCTGTAGGACTTATTGCGCAAATACATGATATATTTTTGCCTATTCAGGTTGAGTCGATTGAAATCAGCACTTCTTTTCTTATCTACTATCTAAAGAAAATAGGGAGAGCTGTCTCGCAATTCAATATCGTTTTTGAATAATAAATTCGATAAAGAATGTCAAGGTCTTCTGTAGTTGCTTTATGTAGATACGTAAGTATTCTTATCCTGAGAGTGCCTTAATATCATAAAGCAACTGGCAATAGGCAATAAAGTGTCTTTCGAATGGGTGCCAGAGCGTTGTGGTGTTGATGGAATTGCAAAAAAAGCACAAGGTTAAAACTCGCTGGTTCTGAGGCTTTTTGTGGGCTTGAAAAAAAAATTAAGGTAGCGGTCCAGCAAGGGGTGTTGAATAACAAAACGACCCTGTGGAAAAATACTTCTGGAATTATTTCCCTTTTATATTGAAAAACTGGTTCTGGATACCCAAGATTAATCTGCTAGGACTCTTAAGAAGTTTGTCACCTTTACAAAGCCATTGACGACTTCATAAGGTTTGCACTAATGAGTGGGGTATAGAACAAAAATCCACATGATGGTAGCCATAACGACCCAAGTTCGAATATTAATAATGATAATCCAGTCGAATTCTGCTTTCAGCAGGAAAGTTTTGGGGTGGTTTTGATTTCTTTCATTTTTATGTTTTTTCGGGTGCTGAATCCGACTTTGGGGTGTGTTAGCAAAATTTCGTAACGGAACAAAGAAAAAATTACAAAAGAATGATAAAAATTCCATTTTTGGTCATAAAATATGGCCATTCAAAATTTTCCTTCCCCAATATCTCAGAGAAAACGAAACCTATCTAAATGGAATGTTGTGGACATATGCAAGATGGTCATAATGAGTTTCATGCAAAACTATGTGACCATAATGTGAACAGACCATAGAAAATTCAATTGGAATATTGAAAAAAAAATCTTTATATTTCCATGACAAGATATCCGATTCGAGTGATTTTTTTCGTGAATCGATACTGATATACTGAATGTTCATGCAAGATTTCAAGAGGATCGCATCTTTGGAACTATAGAATTAAATTTTTTTCGCATTTACTGAGTCATAGAAAATATCCCATTTCAAACTATAATTTGAGCCAAAACAAGTTGTCGCAGATCAAGCTGCGGTAGTACAATTTGTAGGAAATTTTATGTACTTTCATTTTGTATGGGAAGGTTATTCACTAAAAGTTGATAGTTTTCGAGTAATAATGAAAAAACTTACCAAGAATGAGATTTTTCATATTTTTCCTATGTTCCGTGACGAAATTTTGTAAGCAAACCCCAGATTCGGATTCAGCACCCCAAAAAACATGAAAAATAGAAGATATCAAAACTATCCCAAAACTTTTAGTCCAGTCAATTTGTGCTCAAAAGAACCCCTAGCAGGAAAGTTCTGGGGTAGTTTTGATTTTTTCGATTTTTCATGTTTTTTGGGGTGCTGAATCCGAATCTGAGGTTTGCTAACAAAATTTCGTGAGGGAACATTGAAAAAAATACAAAAAAAGGGAAAAAGTCTCATTCTTTGGCAGTTTTCTGCTTATAACTCGGCAACTATCAACTTTTCGTGAAAAACCTTTCTAAACAAAATGAAAGTACGTAAAATTTCCTACGAACCACAGCTTGTTCTGCGACAACCCGTTCTGGCTCAAATTGAAATTTTGCATGAACATTCAGTATATCAGTCTCGATTCACAAAAAAAATTTAACTCGAATCGGATATCTTGTTATGGAAATATAAAGATTCTTCTTTTCAAAATTCCAATTTAATTTTCTATGGTTCTCTTCACACTATCGTCACACAATTTTGCATAAGGCTCATTATGAGCATGTTGCATTTGGCCGCACCATTTCATTTCGATTGGTTTAGTTTTATCTGGGATATTAAGGAACAGAAATTTTGAATGGCCATGTTTTATTAAACATAGAATATGGCCATTCAAAGTTTTTGTTCCACAATATCTCAGACAAAACGAAACCCATCGAAATGAAATGTTGCGGCCATATGCAAGATGCTCATAAAAAGCTTCATGCAAAATTTAGTGGCCATAGTGTAAACAGAACCATAGAAAATTGAATTGGAATATTGAAAAGAAGAATATTTATATTTCCATAACAAGATATCCGATTCGAGTTAATTTTTTTTTGTCAATCGAGACTGATATACTGAATGTTCATGCAGTATTTCAAGACGTTCGCATTATCGGAACCACGGAATTTAATTTATTTTTATTTATTGAGTCATAGAAAATACCTCATTTTCAACTATAATTTGAGCCAGAACGGGTTGTCGCAGAACAAGCTGTGGTAATACAATTTGTAGGAAATTTCATGAACTTTCATTTTGTATGGAAAGGTTTTTCACGAAAAGTTGATAGTCTCCGAGTTATAAGCAGAAAACTGCCAAAGAATGAGATTTTTTCTCTTTTTTTTGTATTTTTTTCAATGTTCCCTCACGAAATTTTGTTGGCAAACCTCAGATTCGGATTCAGCACCCCAAAAAACATAAAAAACCGAAAAAATCAAAGCTACCCCAAAACTTTCCTGCTAAAAACCCTATTTGACTGTACTATTTTTCGCTAAGGTAATTTAGCACAAATAAACTGTACTATAAGTATTCTTTTCATTCCAACTCCTTTTTCATGAAATAACTCAAAGTAATGCAGAATTGAAAGGAAAATATATTCGATAGAGCACTAGATACTTTACACAATGAAAAAACTTCTTGAATTCTCCAGACATCAAATCATTCCATCATCTTTACATTTATTCTGTTTTTATCTAACTCTTTCCTCATGCATTCTTTTCCAATGGAAAGGATGAATGTGTTGAACTTGCGTGAGTCGAATGTTACTCTTTCGTAGTAAAAAAGGACATAAATTCAGGGTAAAATTATCATTTCCATGCTATGGTTCAGAAAATAGGGTCATACAGGCTGCAATAAAGAGGAAGTCACTGGAGCTTGGACCCCCTATATTTTAGCCCATTTGACAGGATACAGCTTTCCGAGAAACAATTTATTTACCGAAATTGTGGCAAGGCGTAGCGAAACGAATCCAATAGTTACGATTTCCTTCACTCGAAATAGCTATATAAACACTCCTCGTAAAATTATGAAATATTTGAGTGGTTTGGGTCCTTATGACATCGATTGATCCGTGTCTCAGAATGAACAGGTCGAAATTTCTTCTCATTTACGACAGTCCAACTAACTCTGCATCGCTCAAATGGTTCGTGATTTCTGAGAAATTATTACAAAAACAGGAATTGGCTTTATATTTCTGGACAACTGACAGCTCCATGAAGAGTTTGACACTTTGAGGTTATGCGTTTTGACATACCTACTACCTTACGTTATTAATAATCAATTTCAAGCGGATAGCCGGTTATCATCTTGGTTAACCAATTGCATTCAAGCGGTTTTGGTTATTTTTGGTTCAAAGTAATGACGTCATGAATTAGCCCTTTGACGTCATTGATTTGAACCGCAAATGACCAGACTTAAGAGCTGGGTTAAACTTCTGGTTATTAGAAAAGTAGGGCTGTACGCGGCAAATTTCAGAAGTTGTTGACTGACGAAGCATACTTGAAGAAGATTTTATGTATTCGTGAGCTTAGCCACGTTACGATTTTTATTGAGAAAACTATTTCAACAATTTCGATTGTCGGCTTAGTTTTATTCATATAGGAATGAAAACTTATCCATTGAAATCTCTAAATTAGGTCAGGAAATTAACACATCCAAAAGCTTCTGACTTGTTGATATTATTCAAAATAGAATTGTCCGAAGTTTTCAAAGATTGCTGATATTGTTTCAATATGACAAAACATTCCTTCTTTACTTAGATAATGGGTAAAGCTATGTGTTACAATTAATAGCTCTCGGCTGTTAAAAAAAATTATGAATTAGAGTTTAAGTTCTCAGAAAAGTTTTATTAATAGCAAACTTTACTATGACGTGTGAGATGTAGCCAAATATCTCAACGATATCAATATTATGTAGATTTAAATCTATTGAATAGTGTCCTTCTACCTATATTTTTCGGTTATAGATTCTCTTCGAATCCTTTCTGTCAGAGCAAAAAATTATTTTTTCTACAAACGTCAAAAAATGACAAGGTTCGCGCATTGGCAAGAATATGCGAAGTGACCCTTTTCTTCATTTTCCTTTGTTACTATGACACCGTGCGCGAAGTAGTGTGCGAAATACTTACTTCGCACACTGCATGTAAACTATATGGGATTTTTATATTTTAACTTGGTGAATTTCTTGAAATCCACGTTTTCTTTAACATTGAGTGTTGCTTTCAACATAGAATATATTGCCCATAGTTATAATACCTAATTACTTGATTTGGAAAAACAGTTCAAACCAGTTCAATATTTTTTTCATACTAAGCTAAGCGTTTGTAGAAAAATTTTGTTTGCATCTCATGCGCGAAATACTTTGGTGATCTCGACTATTTTTTTTAACTCGGCTGCGCCTCGTTAAAAAATCAGTTCTCGATCACCAAAGTAGCATTTCGCGCACTAGATACAAAATAACTATTTTTGTCCAGCGGAACATTCTGAAAAACATGTTCATTTTACATTGAATCCACGTTTCAAACCTTAATATTTTGGGTTGCATGTAGTTGAACTTGAGGCATAATAGTTTCTATTTGCTAATCGAATTTTGTATTCATTGCATTAAACATAAAAAATATAAATATAACCTATATTGACAATTGACAAATAACCAGAAACCAATGATAACCGTAGTTATTATTGGTTATCCGCTTGAAATTGATTTTTTATTTGATTTTGCTGAATTCTACCTTTGAAATAATTATTGGCAAACTCAAATAGATTTGGAAAGTTCTTCAAAAATGCGATTTCAGGTTTCTTTCTATCACAATTGAAATAGAGTCGCCTAGATAGTATGTATATTCAGTCTTGAATGCTTTTTCCTTGAGCATTCAAGCCTCTGAATACTATAAAGAATAATTTAACCAAAGTGAAATCTCATAAAGAAAATCAAAAACAGAAAATTGCAAATAAGTAGTACTTTGTGGTAGAGTATTTATTGAAAAAATTAAACGCCCTTCAAGGTTCGATGAGGCAATGCTCGTCGAAAATGTTTTGAATGATGATCATAAGTCCTAATGGAATCAAGATTCCGTAATATAGAAAGAAAAAAAAATTGTATAAAATTGTAGGAACCAGGTTTCATGCCCGTCGCCAAAAAATGTATTAATCGTCAACCACTCCAATGAAAAAATCAAGTTTGAAAAGGATATACTCGATTTCAACAAACAAATGAGACACAAGAATCAACAAAAATCATCGATGATTTTTGAAGATGAAGAGACTACCTAAATGTTTTCAGAAGTAAAGATTTTTGTTATCTGAAATGTACAAGACGGCCAAAATATTAATGAAAATATCTCAATTGATATTTCAATACAATATTCAGTAGGTACGCTATATTGAACATTTTTGTATTTGACTTCATTGAGAAGAAGAGCTGATAATTTCCAATTTCTCATGCATTATTTATCTCAAGAAAAAACTGAAAGAAACGTAAAATAAAAGAACCTTGGAGTGAAGAGTGCAAGGGTTTATCGCATAATGATATCATTTCCTTGTCCATTGGTAAGATTTAAATATTTAATCATAAGATACTACAGTTTAAATGAATGATGACCACAAACACTAATATACCTATACATTCTTTTTCATTTGTGAGGTTGTCAATAAAAATGTTGGTAAGGTAGATAATCAAGTTTAACATCTCTTCCAAAATGAAATCTGCTGTCTTCAAACCATCTGTATGAGTTATCACCGTGAAGCTATAAATCACTCATTATCAGATCTGGGGTCTTTATGGCTATGTCAGCTTTCAGGAAATTGAGCCATGTAGATCTTTTGTTCTATACCTCACACATTAATAGAAATTCACGAAGGTTGTCAATGACGTTGATAAAACCAACAACCTCTTTAGATGTATTGGCCGTTACCTCTTGGGTATCTAGCACTGTTTTCCCCCTATGAATAGGGATGTTGACTACTTTTTGGAATTTATTTTATTTTAAAGATGAACCCTATACAAACACGAAAAAATTACTTTTTCCTTAAAAATATAGTAGTTGCCAATAAAAATGAGTAAATGAAAAGACAATTCAAAATTCCCGCGGAAATGCTCAATTTTGTCACGTTCTGATGATTACGTCATAATACAGTGAACATACTTTGACTTCTGTCAAAGCGAACTGATTTTGCCCGATTCCTTGTGGAAAAGTTCAATCTAAGCCTTCAAAATGAATACGTCGGTCTGTAAATGCTGAATGAGGTGCTTCTTTTATTTGTAATAATAAATATGAGTTGAAAGTCTGCTACTTACAAAGACAATTTCACGTTTTTAAGCTCCGCTGCACAAAAATCCTTGTTTTCAGCAAAGAAACTTGCGACCATAAGGGAATTTATCTTCGGTAAAAGTTACTACTATTACCCTTGATGAATCCTATCTCCATTATAAGAAAATTGTAGATTATCGTTCTTGTAACGAACTAGGTATTCTGTTCTCTTTCAGCTTTCAACTTCGTAAGTTCGAATCATAGATATGATATATTATATATTTACTATGGTTCAAGTCACAGAACCGTGGGTTTCACAAAGCTTGATTGGCAATCAAATCGTTTATATTGAAGTAGGTCGATGGTTTATGTCAAAAATGAACTGAAAATTGCAGAGAATTGATGACATTTCAATAATCAAGGTGATTGGAGTTTTGTGGAACCCGGCCTATGAATGTATTTTGTTGATCTGAGCACCGAACGTACGAATTTGCAATGACAATACGGATAGTTTGACGTCACTATACGGATTACCTCTGATTGGCGTTCGCAGTCACGTGATAGTTGATAATAAATAGCATAATTTAAATCAGCTTTTTTTAATTCAACGAGAATAATAAGATCACTAAAATGGTTTTTTATGATTGCAAAAATTTCCTTCTATGAGGAAAACCTCAATTCATATGAATTC